>OU898277.1:61329368-62624368 GCA_918026665.1 Diabrotica balteata
TCCATAAATAAGGTATATTGACAACATAAGTAAAAATTTACTCATCAATTCATTTTGTTTGCAAAAAATTCTCCACCAAAGACGATTCTCATTTTGGACAATGCACCTGCCCATCCTAAAGCCGGTATGCTGCGGAGTGACAATAAAAAATCCTTTTATTGTCACGTACTCTTTTCTGCTTGCGAATACAATATCATTGATACAGACAATGGATCATTCGGTCATTGAAACATTCAAAGGAAGATACAGAAAAGAATTTATTCAAAACCTAGTTATGAAAGAGGAATATTCTTTGCCAAAATACTGGAAAGCATACAATTTAAAACACGCAGTCGACAATGCTGTGGATGCTTGGGCTGATGTTTCGGAAGTAACGTTGAACAGAGCGTGGAATAAATTATAGCCTGAATCAACTTAGATGAAAATACTCCCCTTAAATGAAGATATGGCTGGATCAACTGTTTTGTTTTCGTTGCCTAAAGATGACATAAACGAATGGTTAATTTGTGATAAGGACGCAAACGGCTATCGATTGCTGACAGATGATGAAATCGTTGAAATGGCAACAGAGGCGGACGAAACTGATTCAGAAGCTAACAGAGACTTTGATGGTGGCAATGTTGATGATGCTATTACAACTCACAAAGATTTGCGTAAAGCTAGAGAAGCTGAATCGCACATACAACAATTTATCGAGTGGTATTCTCGGCAAGAAGAAGCAAATAAGGTAAATTTGATGATTTTACGTCGATTAAGACATTCAGCCGCTGCAAAATGTGAAGTAACAATAAAACAAACAAAGATTTCGGAATAATTTAAATCAGATTAGTTCGACTGTACTAACATAAATCCCTCTTATATTGTCAAATAAAACATACAAATAAAATTTGAGTTATACTATGAATTTTTTTTTAATGTTCTGTTAACCGTCTTTTCGATTATCCGTCATACCCTTGGTCCGGTGCCCTGACGGATAATCGAGGTTCTACTGTATGTAAAGTAAAAATATCCTTTTTTTCCTTTTCTGCCCTTTCCATGTTCTTATATATATTGAACCAAAATACTTGACAACATTCCAGTAGAGTATACAATTAAAAACTTGAAATTATTATTTTTTAATAACTTACTTTATGAGATCATTACTTAGTATACTAATCATCAAACATACCAAGTATATGATAATGAAAATATTTGTACACTGGTATGTTTCCAAAAACATGTAACACAAAGGGTGTTATACTTATGTCCATAAATAGGAAAAATATTTTGATACAACAAGAAGGGTACTATTACAATCACTTCTTATGTAGCTCATTAATTTTAATTACAAAAACTATTTAATAGTAACAATAATATACCTGATTATAAAAATGAAATCTATAAAATGTTTTAGTTAATTTTGCTATATAATTGTAGCTAACCCATATTTACATACCGATATTTGTACTTACTTCAAATTGATTTGCTTCAAGAATTTATATAATAATGGACGACACATATTTTGGAAGATCTGAGCGGTTGTTAATTTCACTTAAAATTTTACCTAAAGTGATCATGTCATTCTTGAAAAAGAAGCTGTGTACTATCTGTCGTATAGATGTTTTAACTCTTTCATCCTATGTTGCAAGAATATAAGCTCGACCTTCAATATTTTTAGGACATTTCATTGCTCCAGTCTGCTTATATTCTTTAATTGTTCGGTAAATAGTTGAATTCGAAACACCTAAAATTAGCGCATTACTTTAGTAAGTATTGATTTTAATAATAACTATTCTGTAAAACTAACCTTCTGCCTATTTTATTTTTACTACCGTGGCTGTTATTTTTATTCCACAATTATCAATTTTCGTGTTTGTACATGTTTATATTACATTATTTCTCATTTGATGATAAATGACCCAAATCTACTCGGCGTTTTTAAGGTGAAGAAGAATAATTACCACTAGTACTTGGCTTTAAATCCATTTTGTTATCTTAAATGCAAACGAAAAATCTAAATATGTAAGAAATAACACAGAAAATAAAAAAAATTGTCGATATAAATTTTGAATTTCACTTCACTTCACTTCGTCTTTTTGGCTTGCATACAAGTGCATCCGCCAGCACATTTCTTGTGTGTTGCAGTTTGTCTTGCTCTTAGCAATACTGCAGCACTTCTCTATAAAAAAAAAGAAGATTACATAAATAGTGTTTTCTTAAAACATGAAAATACGATACGATGGCAGTTGTCAGTTGACGCAAAGTGACGTAATATTATTCTCCATCTCCATGGACCATGCAATGACGTATAATATATAGACTCGGTGAACGCTTTAAAAAGTGTCCAAAACATGAATACCTTTGTTATTGTTTATTGTTTTGATACGAAGATACACGAAGTTCATGATTTCTTACGAAGCATCACGAAGTTGATCTTGTGTTTGAAAACATCATGGACGTATGAAAGCATTTTCTCCATTTTGTGTGACAAGCAAATTTTATTTTAAATTGTTGAGAGTTATTTACTTACTATTTTAGTAAAATGTCATACTATTTTATCAAAATAATTATTTCTCTTATAGATGGGACAAAAAGAAATCATAAATATTTAATTTTAATTAAAAAAATAATTATTGTCATTAAAATATAAATGAACACGCCGCTGTTCTAATAAACATACCTTCAACCTTGAGCCGAGATCTTTCGGACACTCGATTCTATAGCGAGAATAGGGGACTGCGTAGTCTATATATTATACGTCATTGGGACCATGCATGAGGTATGAGGTTATGTAATGAAACGGTAATGAAGGCGGTTTATGCACTCCATTGACTCCATTAATGTTTCTGTTTTTTACCCTTTAGATATAGATGATTCCTTTAAGCTTAATTATATATGCAGTTGAAGGGCAAATATATATATATATATATATATATATATATATAATATATATATATATATATATATATATATATATATATATATATATATATATATATATATATATATTCTTAGAAAGGGCTTTAGTGACTATGTGAGTAATATAATATATGAAAATAATAATAATAATAGTAATATTATTATTATTATATATTATTATTATATAATATTATTATTATTAAATAATAATAATAGTAATATTAAATATGAAAAGTAGGGTTATAAGTTTATCACATCCTGAATATAAAACAGCCGGTCTTAAAAAACTAAAAACGATCATGTTAGAAAATTCCTTCCCAGCGAAACTTCTAAATAGACTTATTTTTGGTATCTCTCAAGTCATCAGAACAAATCAAACAGAAGTTTCAACAAACAACCAAAATACATTGTACCACTCTTTACCATATATTCCAGGTTTAACAAATAGACTACTAAATACATTTAGAGAAGTACCTAATATCAAAATTGGAACCAGAAATATAAAAACAATATCGAAATTATATACTAAACTTAAAACACCCTTAAATAATAGAGAAAGCTCCAATGTAGTATACTCTCTACCCTGTAATAATTGTAATAGAATATATATTGGAGAAACGTCCAGAAATTTATCCGGAAGATTAACATCTCACAAGAGTGATATTAATCTGAATAAAGTTCAAGCCTGTGCATTAAGTGAACATTGTATTACAATGGGCCATACGCCTAACTATGATCAAACAGAAATATTGAGAAGGGAAAGAAATTACAACAAAAGACTGTTTCTAGAAATGTGTTTAATTAAAACTACACAAAACACCTTAAACAAAGAGAAGACATTGAAAATCTTAGTGCTATATACAGTAATCTTCTTTTAAATAAAAGAATAACAATATAAAAGTTCTTAAAAGTTACGCATATGAAAGGGATTATTCCAAGTTCAAATGAGATAAAATTTATTTTTATTTGTATTTTTTCTTTCTTAAATACTTAGTAACATAAACTCTGTTGCTTGTTTAATAACTAATATTATATCAAAATTTGCAATGAAGGTTTGCATAAACATAGACACTTCTTCTGTCAAACTCACCTAAAATAAATATAAAAAATAGAAGAGATATGGAAACCTTAGTAATAAGTTTTGACAGAAATAAAAAGTAAATCAAATTTAATATCATTATGTTAATGACATAATGACAAAATGTAAAATTTTGCTAATTTTAAAGACAATTCTCACAAGGGTAAGCCTATTTAAGACATAAGAACTTCATTTTTCTAATGTAAATTTTTTATGTTAATTTTTAGTATGTTTTGAAAAAGAGTAAAATAAACTCGAAAGCTTAGCAAACCTAAAAGAGTTTTACTTAAAGGCCAATATATTGACTACTAAACCCAATATATCCGTATATATATATATATATATATATATATATATATATATATATATATGCGTTGAATTAAACCTTGTGATGAAAGATGTTAGTTTAGACAGATAGTACAACATAGGGTTATAACTCTTCTCGCTCCGGGGTAACGGCAGAGCTAACACAACCAGAAATGTTACCTCGGTTAGACTAGAACCCAGGAAAAATTTTGAATTTTAAAATTTCACAAATGTCATTAGTGTCAATATGTTATAATTTAGTGGAGTAAACTTGCCTGCGCTTGGACCAATTACAAACAAGCATTATGGCGCGGAAGATTTGAATTACTTCTCCTGGTTTAAAAACAGACCATAATACATAGCAAAGATAAATATTTTTGCACAGACATGCCATTCGGCCAGTTGCAATAGATTCTCTAATCAGAACATTATAGTATTAAAATTATAGTATTAAATCAATTAGTAATTATTTTATACTCAATCCAATCCTATTATTGATTTACTGAACATGGGAGACATCTATAAACTGTCATTAAAACTAATGACAAATAATTTCTGAAGTTTAGTATCACAAACTAATCTTAAATAAAAATGCTTATTTATTACTTTTCTTGTTTATATATTACACAATAGATATTTTTCGTGGAATACCTTTCCAAACAGAGCATGTAACTACTTATAAATACATTTTGTATCCAATTTTATTGGTGTTCTGCGAAGTTTACAGATTAAACATGTTATGTGGCTACAGAGCTGAAGTTATCAGGACAGGATTTCTTTATGTCAATGTGATGGTCAATGTCAATATGTCAGTTAAAGTTTGTTATGTTTAGAGGTTGTTGAATTAAAATTTATTGGTAACACCAGAGTACACAGTAAGTTTTAATTATTTTGTATTTAATATTCGGTCACACTCAAACGGTTAATATTAAGTTAGTTTATGATAAATAAATCTAAGTTTAAGTAATGTGTTGTTAATATGAATTTGCTTTATAGGAGTTACATTGATAAATGCATTAAAACTATATGTTAACAGCAAAAGTTTGCCGACTTGTCCTTTAAGGTAAACTTTATTGATTATCACATAAATTTGGATGCTATTAAAACTTACATTGTTTTCTTTTATTTGTTACACTCTTTAAAAAAATACTGGCTTTATATACTTTACATTATTATATATGGCAGTTGTCATCAGCTATCTTATTAATGGTTATACTGTTTTTGCCAGATTTATGCCTAGATAACTTTATTTCTCAACTTAAGTTTATTAAAATGAAATATTGATTTATATAAAACCAACATAATAAACCCTACTTGATTTACTCTTAAATGATCCATGAAACATGTGGATATTATTGTATTAAAACTAACTTCTTTAAAAATAAGTGTTGTAATAAACAAGTTTTTCAGCTTGGTCAAAATAATTAGGTGACTTTGAATTTGTGATATTCTATGTTTATACTTCCTTTACTCATAGGAATGTTACATTTCATGTATATATAGCAGTTGTACTTTATAGTATTGTTATAGTCCCATTGCTCGGGTTGGTAATATTTCCACTGACTCATTGTCATATAACACAAAAATTCTTTTCTTACAACCTATTCAGTGTGGCATTAAATATAGTTGGTTCCCTATTCCCAGTCCAAACTGTCTAGTAAATTTAGTAATTAGTTTTTTGCAAAGTTAGTTACTCTGACAGACTAGAAGTGGCTGGAAATTACTATATAACCAAGCACACATACTCATAGCCAATATTAATAGTAAACAAACTGAACAGTAAATAAAATAGAACTTTTACAAATACAAATTACCGACAATCAATATTTGTTTATTTGCACCATATAATAAATAGTTATGTTAAATTATAACAACTGAAATATATTTTTTAAATATGTACTATCCGAAATTTCATGGGTTTGGTATATACTTCCACTAGTTATAATAATTCTTCTTTTTTTAATAAAAGTAGTCTCTAATAAAAGTTGATTTAAGCTGTTAATACTGTGAGCTAGGAACTTTTGTGTTGTAGGTGTCCAGCTATGAATCTGTCAAAATAGGCCTGAGCTGAGCGCATGGACCTTAGTAAGGTGCTCCCTGTATTGCCATACTTTGTTTGTATTAAAAGTTTATTATATAAACGTAATATTGTCTACTAGAATGTGTGCTTTGTTGTATAGTAAATTCCATACCCTTATAGTTGATGTCAAAATTTAATCAACACAGCAAAAAAAATTACTAAATTTACTAGACAGTTGGAACTGGGATCCGGGAATATAGTATAGTGTATCTCTTTAAACTACACCTTGCTTTTATAAGAAATATTTTAATATATTTACATATGGTTTAGAACAATGTTAAAACCTTTTTTTGTCATCTGAAGGTGATTTCCCAAAATTTTTCAGACAAAATAATGTGAATATTGGTAACTATTACAGTTAACATGATCTTTTGTTTAGAATCACTGCCAAATGAATACTGAGAATGGAAGTAAGGCACTCCTTTTCAAATTAATTGTTTTTTTCTCAGTTGGTCAGAGGAATATGCATGGAACGAGCATGGAAAATTCAAGTGCAAAAATATGGTCCAGTTTGTATTTCATTTAGTGGTTCGGTTATGATTTGGGCAGCCATCTCTTCACATATATACACAGCTTTATATTTCAGATAGAATAGCCCCATTGCATTTTCTGGCTAGATAATGCTGGTATACAGAAATAAATAAAGTCTTCCAAAATTTGAAAGAAAAATAATGAGAACAATACTATAACAACGGAAGGAGAAAGAAAATGGAAACAAATATATCGACATTAAGGAAGAATTTAATGGGGAAAACAAAGTTTCTCCACTTAGAATGGATGGGACACATACTGCCATGACCACACAGAGATGCCAAGAAGGATAACCAAATGTCCACAACGAAAATGAAATTCCTGTAGTTGGCTGTATACCATGAATCACAAAAGTTTTATTTAAAAATCCTTTATAAAAGGTACCTCTATAATTACAAAGACCCTTTAAAGCTACATTGCATAACATTTTCAAACTAAAAAGTTAGTCATCCATGGGTACTAGATGCCATCTAGAATCCATGGATGGCATTCAGATATGGTCTGCAGGTCAGTAACAACCCCTATTAACATTGCCATGCAGGGTATCTGTTAAATACTTTAACATCACAACATTTGTTTAATAATAATGTAACACACAACAAATTTTGTAACCTTTTAAGGGTTTTACCCAGATATTTAGTGGCTTGATTCATGTATACCTGCTAATAATATAGTGATGATGGACTTTTTAGTGCAAAAACATTTTCTGATGTAGTCCGAAAGGGTCTTTTTAATTATATACCTTTTATAGAGGATTTTGTAATAAAACTTTTGATGTACACATGGACACCACTAACGCCCAGGTGCAGAGAAAGGCCAAGATGTCACTTTGATGACATAGAAGAAGATATAAAAGAGCAATGAATATCAAGTACTGGAAATTCAGTGTATTTTCAGAAATAAATAGAAACCAGTTACGACAGTAGCAAAACACAACAAATTATAAATGACAATTGCAATAATCCATCTCATCTCATAATAGGATTTTCAAAGTGTCCTGGTGTTAGCTGTAATCCCAAGGGATTGTAAGGCTTCAAGGATGATGATGATATTAGATCTAAACGATTTTAATTACATTTTTATTTCTGGCTATTTTAAATTTGCAAATTTTGTTTAATTTTAGATGAATCACTTTCATCGTCACCTCCAAAAGAATAGCTCAACTTCATGAGCGGACAAATACCTGTCTCACACAACATGTGTCCTATAATTTGCTTGTACTGTGTCAGTTATGTTTTCTTTATAGGGTAAACTCAGTAATCTTTTATCGCAAAATTACATTTAGCCATTGTACAAAGCACACTGGCCGCTAAACAAACATTGAAAAGGTGTATAGGGCCTTTAAACAATTTTCATAGTTGCATGTGGTTTTTTTAACCCTTTTGCGGACGGAAACCACCAACCGCTAAAAGTTTCTGTGCTCGTAAGACGAAAAGCGACTAGTCAAAAGTCTTGAGGATCGTATCGGTATGGGAAACTGCCGTAGATTTGTACAATTACCTGTTTGAAGCAAGCGGTGTCTAATTGGTTAGATTTTTACCGCCTTTTTCTCTGTCGCGATGGCAGGGATTTCATCAGTTGTGATTTGTATTTGTTTGTGTATTGCTCTAGTTTCCGCGAAGCTTAACGCGTATTTTGTTTATTTGTGGTTTTACAATGACTTTTCGCAAACGTTATTTCACAGAGATATTAAATATGTATTAATAAATAGTGATAGTGGGGACGAACAGCTGGACGCTTCTGAAAATGTAGATGACTGCTAGTATAACATTTTGCGGATGACCAAGAAAATGGGACCGATATATCCGATGATGAGAATACATTAATAATTATCGCTTACAATTCACACGGATATCGCTTACAAACCAGTTCGCCAAATTCGACAATCAAAAGCCGCCTCAACGGGATTATATAAGCAGAACAAGTGTTCTCGAAATGCTAGCGGAGAGAGAATATACGCCAGAATACTAAATTTCAGAAAGTTACTGGCGACGAGAACATCGATAGAAACGATGGTGGAACATTCGAGCGAAGAAAGTATTCTCGGCTTCGCCAAAGCACAGGATCTCAAATGGGGGCATGTAAAACAGCAATATGTATTTAATGTCCTGATTTTAACTGGAGCAAGCTCCAAAATATACTGATTTTGACAATACAAATAGAAAAAAATGGTAAAATAATTCTAGTAATGGAACAATCGCCATCGCTTCTATACAGATAATTGGTATATAAGTCCAATGTTATACGAAGAATTATATAATAAAACAAATAATTGTTGTCCCTGTCAAAGCTAATAGGAGGTATATGCCATTCTTAAAAAAAAGCAGATGAAGGAACTGTACTAATTGCTACTTTAACCGAGGTAAAAAAAGAAATTGTTTGTACAAAAGCTGGTGTTTTTTAAGTTTGCATTAAAACTATTACCCCAACAGGTTAACATATTCAAGAACTGCAAAGCCTTAAACATACCTAAGCGATCACGACGCGCTGGCGAGCGCGATTCGACTCGTCTGAAACAAACAAGTAAACCAGCACATACTGGTCGAGACCTGCTGGCGATCAAATGAATTTGTGCAGCGTTCTGTCGGCAATAGCGGCGATATAATTAATTTAGCGTTCAGAACGCAACAATTTACGTTTATCGCTAGTCGCATCAATGCAAATAAAAATGGATATCGAAAAACTTATTGAAATTGTAAAAAATATATCTATTGTTCGACTTGTTCTACCCAAATTACAAAAATGGACGTATTAAAAATAAAATCGTTGTGTAGCATCAACTAGTTCTCTAAAATTTGTTTGTTGTTTGGTGATTTTTTGTCTAATCTAAAATATCATCAAAACTTTCAAAATTCGTTCTAAAATATGTATAGAAACGGTTCCCATGCCCTGGGTACAATTTATGAAATACTCCTTGTTGCTTGCACCTTCGTTTAATATTATGTACCCAAACATCTCTTCTTTTTCTGCAAAATAAATTGCATAAATATTTGCATTTGTAAATGGAAAAATAGAATGCCTACGCATACCTTTTGTTAAATTTTTGCAATGCTTCTTCTTCTTGTAGATCGCGCATTTTATAAACTATATTTCCAACTGTGTTTGACATCGCAGCTCTCTATCGGTCCGATGTGTTCGTTTTCTACAGAAACCGAGATCGCCATCGTGGACGCGAACGCGGTCGTGATCGCTTAGATGAGTTCTCCGCTTAAACTCGTTCAGATAGTAAGGTATATCAGAAGGATTTGATTATCATCTTTTCTTTTATATTTAAATAGGTTTTGATTCCGTGGAATGTAAAATATTATAATCTCTGAGGATGTATTCAGATATGGAATAACGAATATATGAGTTCAATGAAGTTTGACGAAACTATAGACTAAACTGTTAAACGGGTTAAGTAGTATTCGACGCATCGTCGAGATAGTAGTTAACGGTGGCTAAATGAAAATATACAGATTGTTACACCTAGGAATGATTTTGAAAGTTCTACAATCGCTAACCCACATGATGCGCAGCAAAATTACCGGAAATTATCTTAGCAGAAGTAAACTCGACCTGTTCACTACATTTGAAAATCACGTCAAGTTCCGGCATTTATCCATATCTTTCTCTCCAAATACTTCTCCGTCTGCTCTATGCGTAGACAAGCAACATTTCGAAAGTCATTCCAAGTCCGAGTAATACTTAACTGTTTAGCCGCTGCTTACCTCTTTTCGATGAAAGCTACACCCGTGAAATGTTTTAAAATGGAGTAGAAAGGAACAATGGACTACCTAAGTCTGACGTCACAATGTGCGGGGATTTTAAAAAAAATTTCCAAACATTTCTAATTTGTGTGTATTTGTCCTATAAAAAGTTGGAACTATTGGTTTTTTTAATTGTTTAAAAAATAAATAACGTCTTTGGTTATGAACATTCATTCTGTGCGATTGGTATTATTTGTTTTTAGTGAATTTGTGAGGACTATAAATGTTCAGATTTTAAAGTTATGTTATTATATGAATAAAACTTTAATTATTTTTTACTGTGTTTCAAGCAACAGCTTTATCAATCAATAAATCATTAAATTTATTTACGAAGTAGAAAAATATTTCAATTATTAAGATATTCTTTTTCTCGTAGTTAAGTTATAACATTCTGTGGAAATCTTTCTATCAAATTGGCATAATGAGTGTCTAAAAAAACTTTTTTTGAATGTTGTAATAGTTTTTGAGTTTATTTTTTAGATCTGGGCATATAATGGCTAGTAAACATGTGTTGAAGATATCCAGTATTACTGATATTTTTAGCAATGACAACACTACTAAAAACTAGTTACTACGATAGGGATAAAATCACTAGGGGATAAAATCACTAGCAATAAAAAATGATTAAAACATTAATTTAAATATTTTTTAATTTCGTAAATAAATTCAATGATTCATTGATTCAGTTTGAAATAATCCCTATAAAAACAACAACAAAATACCATAAGATATAGTAAAAAATAAATAAAGTTTTAATCAAACCCTAACATAACCTTAAAATATGAACATTCATAGTAAATATCTTAATACTTTGATATTTTTACCTTACAAATTCAAGAACAACAAATACTATCAATCGCACACAACGAATGTTCATAACCAAAAGTCCTTATTTATTTTTTAAACAATTAAAAAAACTAATATTTCCAACTTCTTATGGGACAAACACACAAATTAGAAATGTTTGGAAAGGTTTTTAAAACCCCCGGTCATTGTGACGTCACAGCTTAGGTAGCCCATTAAGGAAAGGTAAACTTTATAGAAACAACTTTTTTGTTTTCAAAGTGTGATTTTTGGGTTTTAATATCATACAACAGAAATATAATTAAAATAGCAATACACTAGTAATAAGACAATAAGACAAACTTTTAAGTATTTGGTAATAAATAGCAACACTGATCATCTCTAAAATATACTTGACACACGTTACACACTTACTTGTTTTCTCATGCTCTTTAAAAACTTAAATTAGTAAATTACAAATATAAAAATCTTACTTATACTAGAAACAGTCTTTTGAACTAACATATAATATGTATATGCTATCATTTGGAAAAATTGAATATTCTACTTATATAACTAACTTAAAACACAAATTCCTCTTAGAATATAGGTACATATAATACAAAAAATAGTAAAATACATTTTATTAATTTGTTTTTTTTTATTTTTTTGTAAGCATCAAACATCAACGCACGACACCGATAGTCTATTGATTATGTACTTTAAAAAGGAATGCTAACGTTGAAGGGTTTTTATTGTTTTATATAGCTAATAGACCCCCAAATATTAAAAAAACGGCGGAGTGCTACCATTTGAAGAGGTGCGTTTTGGGAAAAGGTGAATTAGTCTCTATTTACTAGGTTGGATTTGGGTAAATTTTATGCACTTTTAGTACATATACATCAACATAATTAGAGTCAAAAATAGCAACCATCACAATTTGACGAACAATGTCTTAGTTACCGTTAGTCCTAGAATATTTTACAATAGACTATTTTTTTTTCTTTTTTATTTAATAATGCATTTACCTTAATGTACAAAAAAAGTTATAATGAGAAATTAAAAAATAGGCGTAACACTTCAGCAGAAATCGTTAAAAGTAGAAAACTTTGAAGAACCGTATCTTGCTTAAAATTAGTCATCGAACCTTCAAAAATGGTGTGAGTGGGGAACTTTGAAAATCGTATCTCGGATACTGTGAATCCTAAAAGACTTCTACCAAACGTCATTTTGAAGAAGGGTCGAAGTTTTTTTTTTAATAGAAATGCCTATACCTCTTCCTTCGTGGAAAAAGTTATGGGACAAAAAAGAAAAATGCCCCAAATGCGTTTTTTTGTTTCGTTTTTTTGTATATATTGAAAAATATATTTTTCATCTTATACATTTCGATAGGAAATTTAATTTTGAACAACTTTTCGGTAGATGTAAATGTAATAAAAGTGCGTAGAATTTATCCCAAATGAACCCTAGTGCATAGGGACAAATTCACACCATTTTCAAAAATGCATCCCTTTAATTGGTAGCATACACAATAGAACTCCTTTAATGTTGTAGTTCCTTTTAGCCCTATTTTTTTGAACACAATCAATAGCCTACAATATCGACAAATAAACATAATAGCTGTATAAAACCAATCATAACTGATGGTCTGTTATAAATATATATCTCATATCCAACAGACAAGCAATGTTTAATCTACATTTATTAATAATACGTTGATCGACATGTATGTTTCTTCTGTTGACTGTTTACTTCCAAAAGCTACAGAAAAAAACCAATGGATTACTATATGTACTATGATCAGTTTTATTCATTTTTAAATGATAATATCAGCCGGATTATAGCAACGTCAGTAATTACAGAAGCATACAGAAAACATCGCACTAAATTGTATAATTAATTAGGTATTAATGACGATTAAAATATTAAAAACTTCTGAATTTTGTTTATTTGCAACGATTTGCTTGAAATTTTCAAAGTAGTTAAAAAATAGCTCAAAGATCAAAATCTACCGTATGGTAATGTGTGCTATTCCTCTGAG
The DNA here is from genome assembly GCA_918026665.1 of Diabrotica balteata. Taxonomy (NCBI): domain Eukaryota; kingdom Metazoa; phylum Arthropoda; class Insecta; order Coleoptera; family Chrysomelidae; genus Diabrotica; species Diabrotica balteata. The sequence continues at coordinate 61,342,835 of OU898277.1, forward strand.
GGTGGTTACTATCACAATTCGAAATTGGAAAAAGTTTAGTAAAAAAAGACTATGGTAGTTGCAAGAATAGTGAATTTGGAGACAAAAATGTTCTTTAGAGTTTTTTTTTCGAAAAGTCAATATTTTTGGAGTTATTCGTGACTGAAAGTTCACAAATTACATGTCAAAAATGCATGTTTTTAATTCGATTTTTCGCGAATAACTATAAAAATTTAGACTGTTTCTAGATCTAAATTATTTTGGTATACAATTAAGCTTATAAAACAAAGAGATTCGTTTTTTATTGTTACCGTAAACTTGATAATAACAGTTATGGCTGTTCAAAAGTAGATTTTGGACAAAAATTAAAATATGTGATGTCGAATAAGCGGAAAACGGTAAGTTTTTCATGAAAAACTTGTAGAAACTTAACCTTTAAAATGACCACTGACAAAAGCGAATGAAAACTAAGGTAAGGTGCAAGTAAAATAAAGTCCACTTATATTTTTTGTGACGCAGAAAGTATCAAAGTCGCCCCCGCTAAAACCACCCTGCAAGTAAAGTTAGGATAGCTATGTTGATCGCCAACATTCGGAACGGATAGGCACCGTAAGAAAAAGAAGAAAAGCTTACTCTATTCCGCTTATTCAATATCATGTTTGGATTTTTGTTTTCGATGAATAAAAGTCTACATTCTATCTTCTACATACTAGTGATAAATTTGTTAATATTAAGTTTACTGTAACAATATAAAACGAATCTCTTTGTTTTGTAAACTTTAGTTTATATCTAAACAGTCTTTTCGATAAAGTCTAAATTTAAATTCGATAAAGTCTAATTTCGAAAAATATTTAAAAATGTGCTTTTTGATGTGTAATTAATGAACTTTCAGTCTCGAAGAACTCCAAAAATATTGACTTTTCGAAAAAATTTGTAACAAATATTTTTGACTTAAAATTCACAATTCTAGTGCTTACCATGTTTTTTTATAAACTGTTTCCACTAACCGAGTTACGGTAGTAACCACTCCAGAGAAAAAGCACATATTGGCATAGGTTTAAAAAAGAATTCTGAGCAGAACTCCGTCATATATTGGAAGAAAAACAATACTCTATGGATAGATACACTTTTTGCTATAGTGAAGATTTTCATTAAATATTAGATACAATCTTAGACAAGGAAAGCGAGAGGACAGGTAACACCATTTATCAAACCTTCACAAAGTGAAGCCAGTTTCGACGTGACTGCCATATTTTGGTGCCTGTACGTTGCCCATTACTACCTTTCGGAAGATTACCAGGTCTACTGATTTTTCAGTATATCTACTGATTTCAACTTCTATTAACTGATTTACTGAAACACTATTTCGATCTACTAAAAAATATGTAATGATAAAATCATGTTCAAAAAGTGATCATTATGACAGTGTTCAATTATAAATTAAAAAAAATCTATTTATTGATATATATATATATATATATATATATATATATATATATATATTCATTATTCTCAATGTACTGAAGAAATAAAATATGACCTGGCAACCTTTCTGCTACCGGTTCGGCTTCGGTCAACTTCCTACGATTATGAGTCTGCTCTCTTTCCTTGTCTAAGGATACAACACTGAAGCTGTATACCAATAATAGGAATTTATCCAGAAATTACTATTGACAAGCGAAGTATGTCAGGATTATCATCGAACATTATTTTTGATAATTTCCAAAATGGGACTTGATTGAATGGTGGAAAATAAACATGTGGTTTGTGGTGATTGGGTCTAAAGACCCAAATATTCTCATCGGTACCAATTACTATTAATAGAAATTAGTTCGATGTGGTTAGAGAATTTAGACAATTTGGTGTGTTGAGAACGATTTCCAAAATTGAAATCGAAGCGTCATCAAACGTATTTTAACTTAAATTGTAGTTAATTCTCAATAAAAATAGTAAATTATATTAAAATGCCACATCAAAATAGCTTCAGAACAATAATTATGATTTTAGATATAAAAACTTAACCGTGTACATACGTGGAGTCAAAATAATTTTGGAAGGAAAAGTACCTCTACGAACATTAAATATCGATAGTTCAGCTTTAAAATAACCAAACACAATCTGCACCGTTTAAACGTGGAGTCAGGTAAGATTGTGCACTGAGCCCCATACTTTTTAACGTGCACTCATATACTAGTAGGCTTGCAGCGTTTAATTAACAAAATATTAGATAATGTTGGACTTACGACAAAGATGTGAGTAGTAAATCGGAATCAAATCAACCAATATACGTAAATATATACAGAAAAAGTATGTGGGTAGCTGCATCGATTAAAATCCTTTTTTGAGTTAATAATGAGAGCTCGGGTTGAAACAACCACAGCAAACTTTTTAAAGGTCGATTCAAACACATCAGTCCCGGCGCTGAACCGGTCCTGTTTGGTCACAGAACTATTAATTATCTGACAGCTGAGAAACTGTTCGTCAACTGATAAATGTGAATGCCGGCGGCATATTTCTATTAAAGATAATTTTGTATGACGGATTGTTCGGTTCGGCGCCGGGACTGTGACGAGACGTGACTGATGTGTTTGAATCGACCTTTAGAATGCATAGCCTTCTAAGTGATAGATCGTTCGATATGCAAATACGATATAATTTAATAAAGCGCTACGTATATTTCACACTTGTATGGAGTTGAAACGTGGACCTTAGACTAGACGTTGTTAATACCTTAGACTGCTGACAATAACAACTTAAAAGTTTGATTGAAATAATTAAAATTCTTAAACTAACATTTCCTTCAATTCATAAAAACTCATGCACTGCTCCTGGCCTAAGAACATACGAGATTGGACAGGCTTGGGCTCAAGCGATTTGCTGAGCAAGACCAAAAAAAAGGAATCCAGGGAACACTTTGATATAAGATACTGTCCCTTTCTTTTCTGTAGAAGACTGTAACAACTTGCCAATAATCATCAGAAATTTTAAAAAGATTTGATGGAAAATATTTCGTGAAAAACGTATGCGTACTAAAAAGGAACCCAAGGAACACGACAACTACTAATACAATAATAGATAAATGATGACCTATTGCGCTCATCTTTTTAGAAGAAGAATATAAGAATTTGGCGTTAATGATTACCAATTAAAAAAGATCTGATATATCATAAGTTCGCTAGAAAAGGATTTAAATTGTAAAGTTATGTACCTGAATAGCAACAACAAAAAATAGCTAATGGAAGACACTTAACTGCTTTTTCAAACCTGTTAGTGATAAAAAACATAAAATTTAATTTAAATTTTTTAAGTTATTATTAGTTAAAAGTTAGTACGTCTAATATTTTTTATCAATTACGTTAACAAGTATCTGTTTTCTGTATACAACCTCACAAATTACCTGAACCTATCAAATTTCATTTTGGTATTATCAGATGTTAAGAAATTTGTGTCTAAAAAAGTTTTCAACCTCCAAACTCAATCATACATTTATTAACTTCATAATTACTGATGGTAGTAGCATCGCCGAAGACTTCCTGCGAAGCGTATGTAACATAAAGGAATCCATCGCTGTCTGCGTGTTCCGCATACACTTCTGCAAGTGTTAATGTTAAGCTCATCATAGATCTATTGTTTACTAATAAGTACAGTGCCTGGTGGGAATTCAGCCGTATTCTGTTTCTAAAAAATAAAAAAAAAACTGTCATCAATATCAATTGAAATATAAAATACTATTTTTGGCCAAAATTAACTTGACATGGACAAAAATGTCTAAATTACATTAAAAAAATTAAATTTCCTAAGTAATTAATATCAAACTCAAACGCAATATTGGGTTAAATATTAGTTTAGGGCATAGAAATATAATACAAGATAGACTGACTGCTGCAATACAGTGGCGTTCCCCCAGTGTGTCAGAGAAAACTGAAGCAAAGCAGTTCCTGCATCTCTGTCTTAGGGGCTGGATTTATCGACCACGTGACCTCACTGGTCATTTAGGTCACGTGGTCGATCAACCTGGCAAATTAGAAAGAGATGCAGCGACTGCTTTGCGTCAGTTTTCTCTGTCACACAGACGTATCGGGCTGGTATTGCAAGGATCAGTCTATCATGTATTATATGTCTATGGTTAAGGGCCGTAAAGAAGCCGACTTTGTATAAAGTTAGCGACAAAACGGTTTTAAATGGCAATTAAATAATTAATTGTTGACAGAAAAATTGCTACAGAACTTAATGCTACGTTAAAGTAAATGAGATCAGCTGTGAGGTGGGTCATTGAATGTTAAGAAAATAAGAAAGAAATAAGATCTGTAATTCGTGTAAAGAAATAAAATGTACATGGAATGCACGTTGCATCAGTGCAACATACGTTCCATAAGGGAGAACAGAAGTACATATTGGTAGGAGATGTTCAACGTGTACCCACAAAGAGATACTGAATGTCGAATTCCCCGAATGAGCAGGAGAGAAAGGCCAAGAAAGACTTTGTGGTTCTTCGTTTTTTAATGTGTCATGAATATATCCAATGTGGAAGTTTTCCTGTTATCTAACGTGGAAGTTTTCCTGTTATCTAGCGGTAATGAACATAAATGTCAGTAAAGATTGAGCCCTCCCCAACCACTATACATAGTATTTCACAATCTTAACATAATCACGAATTAGTTTATATAGTTTTGTTTTTTTGGAAATTAAGGTTTTAATTAATTCGCTGCATTTGCTTATTAATTTATGTGGTATAAACAACCATTTATAATTCGAAATAATCACATTATTTCTTGTATTAAAAATACTCCCTCTATAGCGACTCCACTCCCAGTTTAAACGTAATGCTTTATACATCAGATAAGCATATCTAATTATTGATTTTTCTTTAGAATCCAACTGGCCTCTAGAACCTTATCGATGTTTGGTAACAAAACTAATTCATGAAATTTTAATTTGTTTACTACAAATTATACGAATAAAAACACATCAAGGTTTATTACTGAAACAGTTTTGTGTTGCCATTTAAGGACACAGTTTGACCTAATTTTTATATCAGTCAGAGTTCAAAGTAGATGTTGATTAATGCTCATCATGACTTTGCTAGATGGTTATATTTACTAACGATGAAGACATCCTACAAAATATTGGTATACAAAAACGCGCACCCCTATATTTATTTATAAAAATGTTCAAAATTTTTAATTTGTTTTAAATTTTTTTCAATGTTCCTAAAAACGAACATTGTTTAGTTAGCTTGTTGGAAACCTACTTTTTTTTAAATATATCTTTTAAATTCAACAATATTAAGTTGCCATCTTGCAACCCTGCGCAATATTACAAGTAGGGGATGCACTTTTATTTGTTTCCACTATGACGTTTTATTGGCTTTTGATTGCCCCAAGTACTTAAGATTATTTTAACTTGGATCAATTATTGCGTCAGTGTACACTAGATGTCTTGAAACAGGTCTCATTAAAGAACTTCATTATATAAGAAAGGAACTTCATTATATAATGCAATGATAGACTTTGGGAACAATGCAAAACGTATGCTCGTGCGTTGAAGAAGAAAACTCTACGTACACGTTGGCGTGTCTCCTCTTTAATTTTGCATTGGAAAAGGCAATCAGACAATTAAATATTAGAATGAATGGAACTATTTTTAACAGATCGACGCAAATTTTCGCATTCGCTGACGATATAGTTATAGTAGGCAGAAGTATGAGAGAAATGGTGCAGTGTTTTACAAGGCTTGCGGACGCAGCAAGTGAATTACGACTTGTGGTAAACGAGGAAAAAACCAAATATATGTTGGTTTCTACAAACCCTCGAAATATCCAACAGAGAATTCAAATTAACAACTATACCTTTGAGCAAGTCAAAGAATTTACATATTTTGGATCGCTAGTAAACGCAACAAACACGACAAGCGACGAAATAAAAAGATGTACAGCTATAGCAAACAGAACTGTTCACGGTCTCCAGAAACATTTAAAAAATAAAAAAAATAAAACGTGCAGTAAAGTTTAATATATAAAATACCTGAATAAGACCGGTTTTGATATATGGGGCTGAAACATGGACCTTATCTCAAAATGATGAAAGACTTCTTGGTATTTTTGAGAGAAAATTCTTAGAAAGATTTTTGGGGCCGTAAATGAAAATGTGCTATGGCGTCGAGGATACAACTTTGAACTATATCAGTTATACATCGATCCAGAGTGCAGAAACTTGATGGGCTGGACACATTGCTAGGATGTCAGATCACGAATACACGAAGAGATCAACATTTTCAAAACCAGAGGGCACAAGAAGCAGAGGACGACTACGAATGAGATGGATTGATGATGTGGAAGAATACCTCTTCTTCCACAAAGAGTGGCGACTTCTTTGTAAGCAGTCTAAGATCCACAACGGATTGTCGAGCCACTTATGATGATGTTGAAATATTATTGCTATATCAACAACATTGCTATAGTTGCTATCAACAAGTCCTCGTAGACACTTTGTCTCAGGAACAGCGACCTCATGTAGAGTCTTAAGTTGTCATGTTATCAGTTTACTTGTAAGTTTAACATCAATAGCCAATAGCTAAATATCCAATAGCCTAAATTTAAATTTATAACATTTAACGGGTTTTTACCCAAATATTCAGTGGCTCAAAACATGTAGTTCATTCCTAGACATACTGATGATGGAATATAGATTCCGAAAACGTTTTGTAAATAATTTTAAATATTTTTTTTATAATACGAACCTTACCTTATAATTGTTTGAAACTGGGACATCGTGATTTCCTGAGGTACTAGAAATTTAGATTTATCTAAATGTGGTAGATGTGTTTCTTTGTAAAATCTTTGTACTATTATCTGAAAAAACAATAAAACAAAAATTAATTTACACACGTTTGAAATCCATTAGGTAGGTATATCGTGTATCCTAATAAAATATCAACAAATGTGTTATTTTCAAGGACACACCTTTATATGTTTCTGAAACTATTCCCTGTGGTATTTTTTATATTAATTAATTTATTTTACGAAATTTTAATAAAACTGTTTTCTAGTTGACATATATAAATATTGATACCTTCTGATCTCAGTTTTGTGCAAGAATTTATAAAAATAATATGATTAGCCCGACAAATTTCGAAAACAATATCACAAAGGAGTTGTGTCATAGAACTATGCTATCAATTATTTGCATATACAACAGAAAATGCAAAAGTAGTTTTTTCAGGGTCATACAAAACGATGACAGTTGATCCGGGAGCAGATGTTCCATCAGACCATAATATTTTACTAGGACGTTTCAAACTCCACATGCAAAAAGTCCATAAAAGAAAAGCACAAAAACGTCCGGACATCCAGAAGTTGAAAGATAAAACTACAAGAGACGACGTCAAAGAGGAGATCAACAACAAAATAACCAGCATGATAATCTCAGATATTAATCAAGAAAACATAAGTGTGGATGATATGTGGAATAAAATCAAAAATATCTGTAATTCAGTGTAGATATTAAACTTGAACTAGAAAACAATATAAAGAAACAGCCGAGGATGAGAAAAGAAATATTAGAGCTAATAGAAGAACGAAGAAAACAGATAAATAGGAATGAGGAAAGGTACAACTAAATAAATAAAATCATTAAGAAAAGATTAAAGAAGCAAAAAAATCATGGCTACAAGATCAATGCAAACAATCAATGCAAAACACAGAAGTGAGTGCTTCTGGATGTTTAGGACCAGAAATAACGCTCAGTGAAGTAACATATGCAATAAAAAGACTAAAAACCAACAAAGTACCTGGACCTGATAACATACAAGCTGAAATATTGAAACTATTTGAAAACAACCAACTCAAACGCCTAACGAGTCTACTGAACAAAATCTATGAAAGTGCAACATTTCCTACAGATTGGCTAGTTTCCACCTTCATCCCTCTCCCCAAAAAGGCAAATGCCATCAGATGCTCTGATTACACAATTATAAGCTTAATGAGCCATGCATTCAAAATCCTTCTTTGTGTTATTCACTCTCGCATATATAGAAAACTTGAAAAAACATTAGCAGTGTTCAGTTTGGGTTTAGAACCGGGCTGGGAACGCGAGAGGACCTATTTTTCATACAAGTATTGATACAAAGAGCTCGATACGTAAATTGCGAAGTCTACGCATGCTTTATAGACTTTGAAAAAGCGTTTGACAAGGTGCAACATCAAAAATTATTTCAGATACTGAAAGAATCTACTATTGATGACAAAGATTTACGCCTAATTAAAAATTTATACTTACAGCAAAGGGCAACTGTACGAGTAGAAACCTCACAAGAATTCACGGTAAACCGGGGAGTACGTCAGGGCTGCATTTTGTCACCGACGTTGTTCAATACTTACTCGGAAATGCTGTTCAGATAAGCTATTGATGGTTTAAAAGAAGGTATAAAAATCAATGGTGAAATCATAAACAATTTAATATATGCGGACGATACGGTTTTGATTGCCGATAATGCGGAAGATCTGCAAACATTAATAGACCGTATAGTGGAAGCCTGTGACAGATACGGCATGAAATTAAACTGTAAGAAGACGAAAATTCTTGTAGTAAGTAAAAAAGACGTAATACAGTACCAATTCACAGCTAATAATGAACTTGAAAATAGTCGACAAAATTACATATCTTGGATGCAGCCTAAATAAAGAATGGCACCACTCATAGGAAATAAGATGTCGTATAGAAAAGGCGAGAGCTGTCTTTAATCGCCTCAGGAAAATGTTATGTAATATGCACCTGAACATTGATATAAGAACACGAGTCTTGAGATGCTATGTATTTTCTACCCTTTTATAGGGAGTCGAAGCCTGGATCTTGATGGAGCCAACATCCAAAACGATTAATAGCCTTCCAAATCTGGTGCTACCGCCGCATGCTCAGAATTTCCTATATCCATTATGTTTCAAACAACACCGTGATCCAACGTATGAATAAAGATCTGGAAATTATGCGTATCGTGAAAATCAGAAAGATGACATACTTAGGGCATGTGGTGCGCAATGAGAAGTATCAACTAATTTTACAAGGCAAGATAAAAGGCAAAAGATCTCAAGGGCGCAGAAGGACATCGTGGTTGAAGAACATCAGACAGTGGGCAGGAATGCCTTCCATACATCTATTTAGAACAGCTGTCAACAAAGTAGTATGGACCAACGTGATGCCAACTTCCACAGAGGATAGGCATCAAAAGAAAAAGAAGAAGACAAAACCATCGTATTTGTTAAACTTAATTTAAATATCTAGTTGAAGATGGGATGTCAGTATTCCTGCTTATTTATTCTTTCATAAAAAATATAGTTTCTATCGTTTTGTGTTCTTGTAGCAATTTTTTTATCAATTCAAATCAGTAGTAAGTAAATCCCTCAACCTTCTAACTGGTAAGAGGTCCTTGTAGGGCTCCGTCGCTCCATTATTTAAGCCACAGGTAAAATTCATGTAGCCGCAAAAGGTTTTGAATCTTACCCACTAGTTCTTCTAGAGATTTTTCAAACCTATTCTAAATTCACTACATAGTATCTTTTTTCATTTCTCCTCAGTGTTGTGCAACAGATCGAGGTGAACGCAGGACAATAATAATTTTCTCTCATTTCAAATTTTGATAAGTACCTACTGCAAATAATCTGAATTTAGTGAAAACATTTTTTTATGTGTGCTTTCGGCTTCGAGTTTAAGTCTATATTGGAATTACTACAAATCAAAATATTTAGATTATGCTTTAGAAAGAAAAAAAGAAAGGGTACCCTGAGGGACGCCTTGCCTGTTTATGTGAAGTTTCGTCTCAATTTGTTACGCTATTGTCTCCCAAAGTTGCATCACTTATTTTGCTTCTGGAAATGGCAGGCAATAACAACTGGAGAAAGAAAAAAATTTGATTTGTCGTTAATGACCGACGATGAAATCCACGAACTTAAGGACTCGTCAGAAGGTAATGATCCAGACATCAACCCAGATTACGAGCCGGATTAAATCGCTTCAGATGGCATTATTACAGAGTGTATTCGTGAAATGCAAGCATGTGAAAAAGTGATTAATTTATTCAAAACGTGAACATGTCTCTAAATATAAGTGACATAGAAGAATAATGACAACGGCCGGCGGTGCAAATCGAAGCTGATAAATGTGCCGAATCTTAAGAAAAGGAAGAGGTGGGGCCATCTATATCTAGGAAAGCAATTCCATTTACTTCAGCCGCCGATGCCACACATGCGCCAAGTTTTTAAGCCGATGAAAAGACTCCATTCGCCATTAACTATAATGTAAGATTCTGGTACTTTGGTCAGGCCTTCTGTTTGTTGGTTAATTTACATGCAAAGAAATCTATAGCTTTGGTACAATAGGGACAAATGAGAAACCCAAACTGCACGCTTCCGTTAAATAAGAATATCAAAGGTGAAGAAAGAGGATATTCTGTTATAATATGTTGGGTCTACGTACGGTGTTGATTTCAGCACAATTTTATGAAAAGATACCAAGAACGTACGACTGTCATCGACTTACGTTGGCATTGAGCCGTTTTTGAGAGCAAGTCTAAGTCAAAAAATTTCAAAAGTACGACGATATGGTCGAAAGAAGAAGAAATACATTGAAATCGAGTGTCTGCAGATCATTCGCGAATACAACAGGCATGTGGGTTGGAGTCCATCTGATGGATTGATGGGTCGTTACTACATTAGAGCGAAATGCAAAGGTTAAAATTTTCTACCACTTGATCGATATGGCTGCAACGAACGCTTATATTTTGTACGGTCGCATACATGCTAAAAAATGCAATGATTTGGGCAATACCTTAGCAGAACATGAAAATTTGTTACAGCTACCAGAATTCAAGTAATGTAATTCAATTACTTAGAAGTACAAATCACTACTGACAGGGATATAAGAACAGAGACCACAAGGCAAGCATCAAAAGCGACAAGAGTAAGTGGTTGCCTCCGAGAAACCATATGGAGAAACAAATATCTGACCACGGAAAGCAAAATGAAAGTATACAAGACAACAGTAAGACCAATCTTAACATAAGCAGCGTAGAGAAGGACCGATACAAAAAAGACGAAACAACAAATCAACAATATCGACATGAAAGTATTAAGATCAATAGCGGGCACATTATTAAGAGACAGGCAAACCAACAGAAGTATACGCGAACAATGCAAAATTCAAAATATTAACAGGTGGATAAAAACAAGAAAAAAAACTGGAGCGAACACGTAAACCGAATGGGACCAGATAGATTAGCGAACATCTGTAAAAACAACCAACCGTATAGCAGAAGACCCGTTGGAAGGCCGCCAAAAAGGTGGAAAGATAATGTACAGTCAGTACAAACAGGAGTAATCCTAGTCGCACGAAGAAGAAGAAGAAGAACACCAGAATTCAGAGACCAAATTACTGTTGCTTTCGTTAAAAATGTGTGCTTGGCCGACCTTTAACATCAAGATCACAAATCAAGTCCACCGCAACAATCACTTTTTGCATTGGAAAAAAGGATATTCGCTTCGACAGTATTGATCACTTTTCATTTTGGCTCGTCAGAGTGGTAAAAAAAATTGCAGTGTCAAAAACTCAATGTGTCTGTAGTAAATGTGGCTTTATTTGTGTTGTTCTAATACTAAAAATTGTATTTACACTACTTTTTATTGTGAATAAGCCGTAGTTTTACGTTAAAATAAATCTTTTAAAAATTAAACAAAATTAAGTTAAAATACGATTTTTGTGGAAGTGGAAATCGGAACGTCAAAATAAACTTATTTTAAAGTAAAATTGTAGCTTATTCCTAGTAAAAATAGTAAATTGAATGAGATGCTACAAGAAATACCAATTTTCTTACAAAAAAATTGTCAAATAGACGATTGTTTGTGGTCGTTTGTGTTAGTATAAATATTAGTAACGGACAATGTCTTTATAAACTATTGTTATTATAATAAATTATTTGCAATCAATAACTAAATTCTGTTATGAAATATGCGATTGATAAAAGATTAGTAAAGTGTTAAACTATTAGTATTTCTAATTACGCTTTTTTTCAAATTGTTTTAATATGTGTATATTTGTCTGACCTCTTCAAGAATCCGTGTCATATAATGTTTAGCCTTAACGTATTCAATAATATATTGATTTTTAATATAATATATTTAAACATTCGATTTGTCTGCTTATCCAACATAAATATGTTTAAACATTGCGAAAAAATATAATCGAACCTCGATAAGCAGGATAAATTTCCGGGTTGAAAATAAAAAGGTCAAAACAAGAAACGTATCAGTTTAATGTCAGTCATTGTAGTTTATTCCCAAAATATAAAGTATTCAAAGTAATTAGTGGTCCACAAATGATGGATTATGAGTCCCCAAGTAGTCAAAACCGATGATACGTGGTCATTATATTTTCAGAATTTGATGACGAACTTACAAAAGCTACCAAAGGCTATTGTAACAAATAAGTTAATGTCCAATAGATTTAAAAGCTTTTTATCAAGATCTAGAACGAATCTATGACTCAATACCAGGAAACGACATTAAAATGGTGATAGGTGACACAAACGCCAAAATCGGAAAAGAAGAAGAGTACATAGGGGTAATAGGGAAACATAGTCTGCATAGAGAGACAAATGAGAATGGTCAGTTTCTAATAGACTTCGCAGCTGGAAAGAATATGGTTATCAGTTCGACCTGCTTCCCACATCGGGACATACATAAGGGCACTTGGATATTACCTGACGGAAACACAGTCAATCAACTAGACCACGTACTGGTTGAAAGAAGAATGGCCACAAGTATATTAGATGTAAAAAGTAGGCGTGGAGCAAGCTGTGACTCCGACCATCTACTAGTACAGATACGGTTCAGATGTAAAATCAGTCGACAAGCAAAGGAAAAATATCCGAAACAAGAAAAACTAAACTTAGATAACCTAAAAGTCTCTGAGGTACAAGAAAGATTTGAGAGAACAGTGAGTGAAAAATTACTAGAAGAAAACATAGAAGAATTCACAATAGAAAATCATTGGAACACCATAAGCACTATCATACTAAACACGGCACAAGAAGTTCTTGGAACAAACACTCAACGGAGAGAAGAACAGTGGTTCGATGAAGAATGCAAACAAGCTATTCACGAAAGAAATGAAGCACATAAGAATTTCATACTCAGACGAACTAGAGAGAGAAGGACAGAATTTGAGAATAAAAGACGAAGAGCTGATAAACTATGCAGACAGAAAAAGAGACGGTACGAAAACAACCGGATACTAAACATAGAGAGGGCGTTCAAGGAAAACGAAACACGCAGTGCATACCAACTCAAACATTTAAGACAGGGTTACAAACCGAAGACTAGCCTATGCAAAAATAAGAATGGGGAAATAATTAGCGATATGGACGAAATTAAGAGAACCTGGATGATGTATTTTAAGGAATTATTAAACGAAAGGGCACAAACACCACTACAACAGCGGCAGCAGCAGGTAGAACAGGAAGGTCAACAACAGGAGCTGTGGGAATATGGAGAAGATAATGAATTGGCTAGACCTCCAACGCTAGAGGAGGTTCGAACAGCAATCCAAATGCAAAAAAGCCATAAAGCGCCGGGAATAGATAAGATACCGGCAGAACTGTTCAAGCAGGGAGGAACAAATTTGACAGAACAGATGTACCAACTTATACAAGAAATATGGAGAGAAGAAAAAATCCCACAACAATGGAAGAAAAGTATAATCTGCCCTATTCATAAAAAAGGAGACAAACTGTTATGCCAGAATTATAGAGGCATCTCTTTACTTTGTTCGGGATACAAAATACTCACAAACATTCTTAATCGAAGACTTCAACCCCTCACTGAAAAAATTATCGGGGAATATCAAGCAGGGTTCAGGCAAAATAGATCTACTATTGACCAACTATTTACAGTTAAACAAATACTAGCCAAAGCATGGGAATATGACATAGACGTCTACAATCTCTTTGTAGATTTCAAGCAAGCCTATGATTCAATAGATAGAACAATACTACCTAATATATTACAAGAATTTGGCATACCATCAAAATTAATAAGACTAGTGCAAATGACAATGACAGAAACAGAAGCACATGTATGTATTCAAGGACAGATCACTGATGCGTTTATGACAACGCAAGGACTGAAACAAGGTGACGGACTGGCTCCAACACTTTTTAATCTTGTTCTTGAATATGTAATTAGACGGTTGACGGTGAGCAGAAATAACATACTTACAAACAAATCTACCCAATTAGCAGCATACGCAGATGACATAAACATAATGAGCAGAACAAAGACTGCGGCAGAAGAAACCTACGTTCAGTTGAAACAGAGTTCAGAAGTTGTAGGGCTAACAATAAATACAAATAAAACAAAACTACTCATACAAACCAGATCAAATAGACAGGCGCAACAACAACAATTTATAGACGATATAGAATACGTGAATAGATTCACGTATTTAGGAATGGATCTGGTCGAAAATAATGAAGAAGAACCGGAAATAAATAGAAGGCTTATGCTGGCAAACAAAGCCTATTTCGCGATGGGCCACATATTCAAATCGCGAGACGTACACCGGAAAACAAAACTCCGGGTATATAAAACAATAATCCGACCCATAGTAAGTTATGGGTGTGAAACATGGGTTATAACACAGAAATCTACCAATGCATTAGACGTGTTCGAAAGAAAAATATTGCGTCGAATACTGGGTCCAATAAAGGAAAATAACAACTGGCGAATTAGATATAATAACGAAATATACGAACAATACACTGAACCAACACTAGCACAATACACTAGACTGCAGAGATTACGATGGGCAGGGCATGTGGCCCGCATGCATGAGAACAGAATCCCCAGAAAATTACTAAACGCAAGAATGCAAGGAAAAAGACCTGTTGGAAGACCAAAAAAGAGATGGGAAGACGAGGTAGATGAGGATGCCAAAAATCTCCTAAAAACGCGTTCATGGAAAAGAACAGCAGTAAATAGAGATGTTTGGAGAGGTTTAATGAAGGAGGCCAAGGCCCGGCTTGGGCTGTAGTGCCATTGGATGGGGGAATAGATTTAAAAAAGAGTGCTAAAATTGAGTGTTTGTTAAAACAAATTTGAGGCATTATTTCTAAAATAATTTATAGTAAGATAAGCAAAGAACAGTGTTTTCAAAAAACTGATTCGCGACTTATAAATAAAGTATTCGTTGATTGTATAAACTATTATCTATATTGTAACAGCATGCAAAGTTCTTTTTTAGTTATCCTAATTGCTAATAACCATAATTAAAAGTAGAATTTTTTAACTATTTCGAAAAATTGACCCCGAGGTTGATCGTAACACAGCATAGTCTTCAATCTCCCCATGTAGTAGCAAAATATTCAGATTTATCATAAAGGTCATCTTGGGTTCTAGATTTTATTTAATTACTTTTTCCGATAGGAACCTCGTAGACAAGCTTATAGTTCAATAGTAAATAAAACTATCAATATTTTTAATTTATTAAACTAATACTGATAGTAATAGTGAATGTAATTAATTAATCATCCGATTTCTAGTGCGCAGGAAATATCATTATTAGGGAAATATCTATTTAATACTGAAGGATCAAATTATACCCAAGATAATTAGAACCTTGTTTAAGCTTGCGCTTCTTCAAAGAGGGACAGCTCCCTTTTTTGCGAGAGCTTTTGAGAAAGGCAAGCAACGTTAGTTGCGGGTCCATTATTTTGGAGTGGTATGCAGCTATAGAGCGGGGCTTAGATGGTGGTGATATAAAAATTAGCGCTATGCGGGAGAATTTAGATTAGGCAACCAAGCCATGATCAGAAGGACCTCCGGTATTACCAGCCATACTAGGAACGGCTTTGAATTAGCGTTTTTTGCGTGCAGTTAATTTATCTGCGATATTTGAGGGGAGTTTCTTTGAGGATATCGTAGTACTCATAAGGAAGTGTGTTGCCAGCAAAGCGTAAAAGCTTGGCTGGAGGAAATGGAACTTTCTTTAGGGAGAGCCTGGTGAGTATGCGCTCGACGGTGATAGGGAGTCCTTAAAGTTGGCTTAGCTCTGTTGTTGAGAGGTTGGACTATGTCATTTATTGATGTTATATTCGCAATTTGGTGAATTAGTGCTAACGAATAATCTGCACGTTTTCTCATGCATTTTCTGATAATTTTCGTTTCATAAGTTTGACGAGGATTTGGTAGGCAGAGGTAGACACACGTCTTGTATTCGATGATAGGCCTGTTGAAAATCTTGTGCAAAAGAGTTTTATTGAAGGTATTCCTAGTTTTCGAGTCAGGAGTTGCCAGGAGTCTCTTATTCTTTTCTGCTCACAGACCAACCAGTGGCACGTAATATACCAGATTTTATACTATTAATAAAGTAACTAGACAAACAACACTTGTGGTGATACCTAACAAGAATAATCTGCGTGTTAAATATACAATGAAGAATGAAACGTATTCAGACGATACCCTCTACTACCGGGGTCATTCCAAAGAACCTAGAAAACGTAAAACTGGGTATAAATGAATATCTATATAAGACCATGTAGAAAGTTCTACTACTCTCGACGTCCAGGTGTGTTCGAAAATTTTTGGGAGATGCTTTATCCTATCAAGTCACCTAGGGCTCGATAACACAGAATAAACCCCACCAGAGCTCAATGCTTTTAATACCGTAGGTAACGTTGATGAATGGATTTTCCCCTTCCAGGTGTGTGTATGGCTTAAATCCGGGTTAATGTAATAAAAATATCACCAGCGATTCTGTCATGTTATATCATTATTGGCTGGCATATATGTTATAGGAGATTTTTGTGTTAAGTATTAAGTTTTAAATTTTCTATCGAAATGACATCTTTTCTCCAAGTACAAATTACTATTGTTAGTAATACAATGTTAGTACACAAAATAAATTTAAAAATAATGTTAAAAAATCGAATAATTTGGAATTTTTTTATAACATACATATGTACAAACTTAAGTATAGTTTTTGCTTCACAAAAAAAAACAAAACTTGTAAAGGGTAGTTTATAAAAATTTATGGTTATAAAATTATTATTATTATTGAGTTAATGCCTCGACAACTATGATCATTGGCATGGTACAGTCAGGTACCTAGTGTAGTGTGTGTGTGTGTGTGTGTGTGTGTGTGTGTGTGTGTGTGTGTGTGTGTGTGTGTGTGTGTGTGTGTGTGTGTGTGTGTGTGGTGTGTGTGTGTGTGTGTGTGTGTGTGTGTGTGTGTGTGTGTGTGTGTGGTGTGTGTGTGTGTGTGTGTGTGTGTGTGTGTGTGTGTGTGTGTGTGTGTGTGTGTGTGTGTGTGTGTGTGTGTGTGTGTGGTGTGTGTGTGTGTGTGTGTGTGTGTGTGTGTGTGTGTGTGTGTGTGTGTGTGTGTGTGTGTGTGTGTGTGTGTGTGTGTGTGTGTGTGTGTGTGTGTGTGTGTGTGTGGTGTGTGTGTGTGTGTGTGTGTGTGTGTGTGTGGTGTGTGTGTGTGTGTGTGTGTGTGTGTGTGTGTGTGTGTGTGTGTGTGTGTGTGTGTGGTGTGTGTGTGTGTGTGTGTGTGTGTGTGTGTGTGTGTGTGTGTGTGTGTGTGTGTGTGTGTGTGTGTGTGTGTGTGTGTGTGTGTGTGTGTGTGTGTGTGTGTGTGTGTGTGTGTGGTGTGTGTGTGTGTGTGTGTGTGTGTGTGTGTGTGTGTGTGTGTGTGTGTGTGTGTGTGTGTGTGTGTGTGTGTGTGTGTGTGTGTGTGTGTGTGTGTGTGTGTGTGTGTGTGTGTGTGTGTGTGTGTGTGTGTGTGTGTGTGTGTGGTGTGTGTGTGTGTGTGTGTGTGTGTGTGTGTGTGTGTGTGTGTGTGTGTGTGTGTGTGTGTGTGTGTGTGTGTGTGTGTGTGGTGTGTGTGTGTGTGTGTGTGTGTGTGTGTGTGTGTGTGTGTGTGTGTGTGTGTGTGTGTGTGTGTGTGTGTGTGTGTGTGTGTGTGTGTGTGTGTGTGTGTGTGTTGTGTGTGTGTGTGTGTGTGTGTGTGTGGTGTGTGTGTGTGTGTGTGTGTGTGTGTGTGTGTGTGTGTGTGTGTGTGTGTGTGTGTGTGTGTGTGTGTGTGTGTGTGGTGTGTGTGTGTGTGTGTGTGTGTGTGTGTGTGTGTGTGTTGTGTGTGTGTGTGTGTGGTGTGTGTGTTGTGTGTGTGTGTGTGTGTGTGTGTGTGTGTGTGTGTGTGTGTGTGGTGTGTGTGTGTGTGTGTGTGTGTGTGTGTGTGTGTGTGTGTGTGTGTGTGTGTGGTGTGTGTGTGGTGTGTGTGTGTGTGTGTGTGTGTGTGTGTGTGTGTGTGTGTGTGGTGTGTGTGTGTGTGTGTGTGTGTGTGTGTGTGTGTGTGTGTGTGTGTGTGGTGTGTGTGTGTGTGTGTGTGTGTGTGTGTGTGTGTGTGTGTGTGTGTGTGTGTGTGTGTGTGTGTGTGTGTGTGTGTGTGTGTGTGTGTGTGTGTGTGGTTGTGTGTGTGTGTGTGTGTGTGTGTGTGTGTGTGTGTGTGTGTGGTGTGTGTGTGTGTGTGTGTGTGTGTGTGTGTGTGTGTGTGGTGTGTGTGTGTGTGTGTGTGTGTGTGTGTGTGTGTGTGTGTGGTGTGTGTGTGTGTGTGTGTGTGTGTGTGTGGTGTGTGTGTGTGTGTGTGTGTGTGTGTGTGTGTGTGTGTGTGTGTGTGTGTGTGTGTGTGTGTGTGTAGAGTAATTGTCTTGATACTTAGCAAAGTCGACGCTAATTGTATCCGAACGTCTGCGGTCCCTCCGGTGAGTACCGATCGCACAAGGATAGAAATTATTTTCATTCATTAATTTTTAATAAACAAAAATTTCTCCACCCAGATGAGATTCGAACTCACGACCTTTAGGTTTAGAGTTCGAATCTCATCTGGGTGGAGAAATTTTCGTTTATTAAAAATTAATGAAAAAATTGACTGAGATAATCGTTTCGAATTTAAAGTTATAAATGAACTTATTTATTTAAATTTAACATTAGTTGATATATTTAGTTTATCTTTAAAATAATATGGTTAAATTAATAAATAAAAAAGGCATAATTAATAAATAAAAAATTATTTTTCTATGAAATGACAAATTTAAATTTATAATTGTATGTCTTTATAAAAAAACATTGAGTCGGAAAATATTTGAAATATATTTAAATTGAGAAATTTATTTTACTTTTTAAACTTATTTACTGCAAACTTTTCAAAACTTTTACAAAATTTATTATAAAAACCTATCACTACAGCTGTTCCGGCATAGTGCCTTTCTCAACTGATCTATTTTTGGTATTTTACACTTTATAGTCTTTAACGAAATAGGTTGAGGAGGGGAGAACTGTTTGTCTCGAGCTGATCATTCAGAATTATGTCTGTGTTTTTTAGTTTGCTTATTTCCATAGATTCTAATAAAGATAGATTAAGGCCTTTATTTTGGATGTGAAGAATTTGAAATTCGTCGTTAAAAGAATGATTATAATCTAGAACGTGAAGTGCGTATGTAGAATATGTTTTTCTATTATTGAAAGCCGTTTTATATTCTGCTATACGTTTGTTAAAAGTTCTACCAGTTTGACCGATGTTAGTTTTTGGAAAGTTGTTGTTTGTTCTAAAAGCTGTAAAATATTACTAAAAATGCATAGTTTTTGAGTTATAATCAAAAAGACTGAAAGTAGACAAATTTGACCCGATCTGAAAAAGTCAAGGCTCTATTTGGTAGTACTAATCTTCGATTTTATTACTTTTAGTTGTGAAATATGCAACAATACAATTTCTTGTTATAAATACATTTTTAGAAATATATTTTCCATACTTCAATTTTCGACAATATATTTTTTCAATACTTTCGTCAGCATTGCTAGCATAATATGTAATAGGTTTAGCCCCAAAACCAGATCAAAAACCGGCTATTTTTTCAAATTTCAAATAATTTTCAATTCAAGTTCAAATTTTTTCAGAATTATTTTTTAAGCATATCTCATCAAAATAAATACTTTTCCTCTCTTTCTAATTTTTTGAAAAACAATTTTGTTGAAAAGAGTGCGTTAATTAGTTATTTTATGGATTTTTTTCTAAAAAGCTGCTAAATGACTTTTAATTCTACAAAAAGCTTCATATCTTTAAACCTTTAACTACATATAGGAATAAGTTATTTGTTAATAACAATTGCCGGCCACTTCGAAAAATAATAAAAAAATACATTTCAACTTAGACAAATGTATGGCATCGAGTAAAAAGGTTTTGATGCATTAGAAATGCAAAAAAATATTCGGTATATTGCTTTTCTAACTGTCTTTGCCTTTTTAGGGGTAAAATGAACACGCCTATAAGGTTCTAAGCACCTTATTGTGTTAATAGTTTCCTAGAAAGAAATATTTAGAAACAATTTAACTTATTTCTCGTCACTTTGGCCCGCTGACGTTCTTTTGAAGTGTTGAACTGAATTAGAAATGTTAATAATCTATTATATCAAAATGCTCAACGTATTCCTTGCCTAATATAATGATAAAAACCAAAAAATAATAGGATACAGAGGTACTTACTGGTATTTTAGTTGGAAACCTATTTCTAATGGCGAGTACTTCCTCCTTTCTTATTTCTGGAAAAAATAAAAAAAATATTGATTAAAAAAGTCTAACAAGATTGAAAAACTAAAACGCAATTTTCTTAATTTTATTTTGTCAGTTTGCATTTCAAACGTATAATTGATAAATTTGGAATCATAATATTAAGCATTTTTGTGGTTTTTTAGCTGCTTTATGCTAAAAGAGTTGGGACCTGGCAAAACATATTTTGCACTTTACCCATACTAAAGTTACGTTAATAAAAAGTTAATAAAGTAAATCAAAAAGTAAAAAACCGAAGATTTTTACTACATGTTAGAAACCAAAATTCAGATTATCACTTAAATCTGTGCCTTCTACAATATTCAAAGCAAACAGACGATGAAATAAATCGACATGAGAATTCTAAAATTACATTCCACATCTCGTTTCATTAAGAACCTGTGACGAACTATCTTCTAATACTCAAAATAAGAGAAAATAAATATATAGAAAAGGTAGTTGAAATTTGATTTCACGTATAATGCTTCTACAATTCGCTTATACGTATTTCGTCTTATTTAGGACTCGTAAGGGCTTCCTACTGAAGCGCTCTGATGAGTCCTAAATAGGACGAAATACGTATAATTGAATTTTAAAAGCACTATACGTGAAATCAAGTCTTAAGTGTCTTTTTTTTAATAAAGTAAGTTTATTCTGGGTGCCTGGTCATAATGTTATTAAAGGGAACAAGAAAGCGGATCTACTTACCAGGGAAAGGGAAAAAGAAGCAATGAAAGACCCAAAATCTGTCGTAGATATAGCAAGAAGCACAGCAAAACAAAACGTTATCGGACTGGGTGAAACGGATGAAACGTAACCACTGGTACGAACAAGTGGGTCTTGACAGGCTTTTTACATGACCCTTCGAAAAATAGTTCCAATGATCTACTGGACATGAACAGGACTGATCTGCGCATTGTCGTAGGTTTCCTGACAGAACACTGTCGCCTCAAGGGATATATAAACAAAATCGGACTACGGTAATGATCATTACCAACTCGAGCCCTAGAAGTGTCACCTATGTGTGTATAGATATGATAATAGACTTTGTTAAAAATGTTGGGTTGAAGGGACAACTTTAACGTAGTGATGAGATACAAAAAACCTCTTAGATCGAGTGGAAGGGTGGTAGGGCACCCAATTATAAACTGTATTACAACAAGTTTTGACAAAACGTTGAGTGCCCATAAGATGGATTGCGAGCCTGCTGAACTCCTTTTACAGTTATTCCGAAGCAATCAATTTTCTATTAGCACATGCGTCTCGATTTATGCAAATCTGGAAATCCTGTAAGACACTGTATAAACGCAGACCATTCTAATAATATATTTTTAAGACATCAATGCTTTATCTTCTTTTTTGACGATACAGTCAATATTAATCTCACTGTACTTGAGTTTTGTGTTTCCAGATAACTTGCCAAAAATGAATACTGTTTTTCCTTAGATGGTATATATTTCAATAATTAATATTAACCATAAGTGGCTTCGTACACTAAGGCGATATCTAATACGCAACATGAAACGCAACATCCAATAAATATCGCCGGTTAATATGTATCCCTTATCTATATCCCTGGGACACATGTTGTTCCCTAAGAATTACGTTTGGGTGTAACAATTCATTGTAGCAAGGTGTATTAACTCGAGTTAAAACAGGAGTTAATCCACCGTGCTCTCCAATGCTCCAGGTCATCTATTTCCCCCTGTAGCACTCTGAAGTGCGATAGGGGCACAACTATCAGCCAAATGCTTTTCGTGTGGAAGTCCTGGGTACAAGAAATCCAACAAGATATCCTAACCCGATAAATGCAGGCCAGCGTGACGCGCTCTTTTCCTGCTTTCTCTAGTGACGTATCATCGAACTGAAATTGCTTGCTCGGGCCTCGAGTCCGGGGTCTTTTGGGCTGCGACTAGTTCGGCGACTCGGTGTCCGAGGATGTGGTCCCTTCGTGCCCAGGTTTTGGGGTTTTGTTATTTTTTTTGGATGGCTGTCGCCTTTTTGTTAGTACTTTTTGATTTTTTTGGTGGCCAAAGCAGTAAATAATTTATTTATGTTTTATTATTATTTTTTTCAAGGTTGTCCTGAAAATAAACATCAATTAATAAAATTTCCAGTGCTGCATGCTGGGGCTTCTTCTGTTGGTAGAAGCACGAACTATCTAGACGTTATGTATTTGCCAGGATTTTCTGTTTTGGTCTTTTGTGCGTCCATCGATAGAATGCAACATATCTTATTATCTCTCGCAGGATCAGGCTTGGATGATTTTTTAATTTTTCAAACCAAATTCTGGCTTTTTCTGTCATTTTATCTATCACCCTTACTTGTTGCAGTTCTCTAAACAGAAAGCGTTCAGTGACGTATCTGGGTACATTTGCCGCTTTGCTGAGGATGTTATTAGGCTAGGCTGCTTGTATATTCGTTTTATTTGAATGGCTTATGTGTCCCCATGCGAGAGATGTATATGTGATTATTGGAAGTATAATGCTGTTTATCAATCTCATTTTTTCGCCAAATACAGGAAATTTATTTTCCTTGTAGAAAACCATAAATATCTTTTCTCTAATATTAAACCACAATTATCTCCAAAAGTATTAACTTTAGTTATAGGGAACCCTAATACTATTTGTAAGATTTTTTTATTGAAATTATAAAAGTCTAAATTAATAAAATCCGAAATCCGTTAATCTGTTCAAGACAAAATCAACTAAACGGGCATAAATTTTGGCGGTGCAAAACTTTTGTGGTTAAGTTTATCGGTGGCATTTTTAACGTTGACTCTATTGTTCTATTTTGTAAGATACTTATAAGCAGATCTACGAAAAATATAAAATATGAATGTTACTATATATAAATATCTAATAAAATGAGAACATCTAAAAAATTTATTCTGCCACAAAAACAGTTTCATTTATTATAACGTCCACACGTGTTTACGAAGTAATATTATTCTGTGTTTACTAAGTAATACAATCACAGGAATTATATGTTTATATTGTGAGTCTTAATAACACAAATATTTTCCAGAATCTTTCTGTTATGAAATATATTTTTAAATTCTGTTTTCTTTAAACTATGGCACTTCTGATTATATAATAACTGAATTTTGATTAAAATAATTTTGGTGCTGAATAAGCTACATGCACTTATTATCTTTATGTGTTTGCAATGTCAAAGTTTAAATTTAAAAGACCTAAGTAAAAGTTTATTGTTATTTTCCAATTTCACTGTCTTCAAAGATCGAAAACATTGCGTCAATTAACATAGGTAGAAACAGAAAAACATTGAAAATGAGAAATTAACGCAAATACGAATTTTTCTGCTTTATCGACTACAGAAAAGTGTTTTAGTAAAATATACAAAACTGAAACTATAACATGATGTAGACTATAAAAATCTGAGCCAAATTTAGAGCTTGTACACTTCCCGAATGAACTATCATGAAGATGACCTCTAAACATATCAGTATCAGAGAACTCAGTATGCCGAGCGATCCAACTAGCAATTGGCGCCAATCAGCGTCCGGGGCTGATGGTGTGAAATGGGCTACCGGCCATGATGTTGTGAGAAACCAGGCACGCCATGGAAACTCTGAGTCTGGAATAAACATAAAAATATGGAGCACCCTTAAAATCGGTACGTGGAATGTTCGAGGATTGCTGGAACCCGGAAAATTGGATGTAGTGGAAAACGAGATCCCCAATTATGCCATTGTAGGTCTATCTGAAACCCACTGGAAGGATAAAGGACATTTTACGTCAAAAAATGGCAATGATATTTATTTCTCCGGCAATGATAACGAATCTCGGAATGGCGTCGCAGTTATAGTAAATAATGCCTTTAAAACCTTCGTAAAAGAATACATAACCGTCAGCGATCGGATAATTGTTGTCAGAATGAATGCCAGTCCAGTTAATCTTAATGTGGTACAAACATATGCCCCAACAAGCGAAGCTCACGATGAAGAAATCGAAACATTTTATAGTACGTTGGAGCAGACGCTTAGGAAGCTTCCAAATAGAGACATCACAGCAGTCGTAGGCGATTTCAACGCTAAAATTGGTGTAACTACAGATCATTACTTGCGAGAGACCGTCGGATTATACGGACTTGGCCAAAGAAATGACAGAGGAGAACGCTTGCTACACTTTTGTATAGACAACAACCTGTTTGTTACTAATACAGGCTTTCAATATCACCCAAGACGACTATACACTTGGATATCACCAGGAAATAGATACAGAAATCAGATAGATTTTATACTGGTAAAAACCCGTTGGAGGAGCGCTGTTAAGGATGTTAAGACCTATCCAGGAAAAGATTGTAATAGCGACCATCAATTTTTATCAGCTGAATTCCGCATGAAGTTAAGAAACAGTCCAAAAACAGGAAATACAACAACTAAATGGCATCTAAGATATAACGATCCGTACAAAAAAGCCGCAATGCAAAAGCTATGTGACCTCAAACAATCATTAAATCCAGATGAGTCCTCAAACAGCATATGGACAAAAACAAAATCCATATTGCATAATGCTGCGAAAAATATTAAGAGTGATAGAGAAGAAAGAAGGAAAACATGGATAACGGACTCCACGTGGACTAAAATACAGGAGAGGAAGTGCTTAAAAGCCACAGGACTGAACAGTGAAAGTGATAAAGAGGCCTATAAAGCGCTGAACGGTCAAATAAAACGACTCTGCAAAAAGGACAAGAACACACACTTGAACAAAATCTGCATGGAAATAGAAGGGCATAAAACCAAAACTGAGACCAGAGACATGTTTAAAAAAATAAAGCAGATAACACGTTCCTTTACACCAAACTACCCTGCTATCAAAGATGATAACGGAACTCTACTCACTTCTAAAAAAGATATTTTACACAGATGGAAAGAATACTGTGGACGACTGATGATGGAGGAAAGCACAGACGCCCCATCACAACAAGAAGATGCCAGTTTTGCGACGGAACCTGACGTACTCAAAAGTGAAGTTGAAGCAGCAATTATGAGGCAAAAAAAGTCAAAAAGCTGCCGGTCCAAATAACATACCTATTGAAATGATTTGGGCCCTAGATGACGGAGTGGATATAATACATCAAATTTGTCAAAGAGTGTGGGAGACAGGTAAATGGCCTGAGGACTGGACACAATCACTATATATTCCCATACATAAAAAGGGAGCGAAAGATTTATGTAGCAACTATCGCACAATTGCTCTAATTGCGCATTGCAGTAAGATACTCTTACACATAATTCTCGAGAGGATAAAGCCCTTTTTACTACCTAACATTGCGGAGGAACAAGCAGGTTTCGTCCCAGGACGTGGTACTAGAGAACAAATTTTAAACGTACGGCAGATTGTAGAAAAATCCAGAGAATTCAACATCACAACATATTTGTGCTTCATAGATTATAGTAAAGCTTTCGATTTGGTCAACTGGAGTAAAATGTGGCAGGTTTTGTCTGAAATGGGAGTCCCTAATCATCTGATACTGCTAATTAAAAGCCTGTACAATAACAATTATGCCAGAGTTAGAATAAATGGGGAACTAACTGACAGTTTCAGGGTCACAAAGGGCGTGAGACAAGGCTGCATACTAAGCCCAATTTTATTTAACATCTATGGTGAATGGATAATGCGGAAAGCTACTGAGGACTGGAACGGTGGCATCTCCATTGGCGGGAAGAAGATTTGCAACTTGAGATATGCAGATGATACTACTATCCTCGCTAAATCTGAAACTGAATTGATTTACCTGCTACAACGGATAGAAGACGTAAGCTTAACGATGGGCCTTAAACTAAACAGGGATAAAACAGAGAATCATGAGACAGAGCTAACAACAATCAAAATCACCTGGTTAGGATAAACAATATCGCTGTTGTAGATAAATTTGTGTATCTGGGCTCATTAATAACCAACAAAGGAGGCTGTACTGAAGAAATAAAGCGGCGGTCAGCAATCGCAAAAAGCGCTATGGCAAAATTAACAAAAATTTGGAAAAGCCATGAAATTACTGCCGATACAAAAATGAGACTAGTAAGAAGTCTAGTTTTTCCAGTTTTTACTTATGCATCGGAATGCTGGACCCTTACTGAGAAAGACAAAAAGAACATAGATGTATTTGAGATGTACTGCTGGAGACGAATGCTGAGAATACCATGGGTGGCCCGAAGAACAAATGAATCCATACTGGTCCAGCTAAACATAAAGAAAATACTAAGAACACAAATAACAGAACAGATAATAAGCGATTTTGGACATGTGCTTCTAAGAAATGGTCTTGAAAAACTTACCATCCAGGGAAAAGTAGAAGGTAAAAGAAGTAGAGGTAGATCTCCTACACGATACACGGACCATATTGTTGCTACCATTGGCGCTCCATTGTCAGAATGTGCTAGATTGGCAGAAGGTAGAAAAACGTGGAGGAACATTGGAAAAATTACCTAACCTAACCTAACCTAACAGTTTCATGATATCACGATACCTGCATCAGGTTAACGACTAAGAAGAAGAAGTAGAAGACACTTCCCGTCATATAAAACAGGTACACTTTTTTTCCCAATGTAAACCTGTGTTCAGACTAGACACAATGGTTCGTGAATCAATTCGTTGTTGCCATCACAGCTAACGGAATTGCACTAAATTTAAATAAAAAAATAACGTTAAAAAATGTATAAAATTTTTAGATAGGTATTATTTTTCTCAGTAACAACAAAAAACCGTATCTAATATATTAAATAACCGGAGATAGGGTCAAGTAGTGTAAAATTGGCCACCGGCCACACAAATGCTAGTGACCAGGCATCGTGTGGAAATTCAGCTACTGGTCTACAAAAAGATAAAGTAAAACTCAGGCAGCTATTGAAGGTCGGTACATGGAATATACAAGGGCTAAAAACGATCACAGGTAAGCTAGCAATTATTGAAAACGTACAATATAGAAATCTCTGGACTAGCTGAAACTCATTGGTTAGGAGAGGGCCATTTTAGAACAGACAATGGCAATTATATTTACTTCTCTGGCGGTAAGAACCAGAACTATACAGGTGTTGCCATTCTGGTCTCACCAAGTCAGTTGTCGAATTTAAAGCTGTGAACGATAGGATAGTACTCATTAAACTGGATGGCAAACCACATAAACTTAATATCATACAAGTTTACGCGCCAACCAGCACATCAGATGGCATAAAGATCGAGGAGTTCTACGAAAACCTGAAGACCACAATCGCTAACATACCAAATAAAGAACTTACTATAATATGTGGCGACTTTAATGCAAAAGTTGGCAACACTACACAAAATGACGACTTAAAGAATGTACTGGGAAAGTTTGGCATAGGGCAGATAAACGAAAGAGGAGACCGTTAGGTATCTTTGCTATCACAAACAACTACTCTATCATGAATACTCGATTTAAACACCATGTACGTCGACTTTATACTTGGAAAAGTCCTGGATATAGATTTAGAAATCAAATAGATTACGTCCTCACCAATATTCGCTGGAGATCGTCCATTCAAACAGTCAGATCATATCTAGGGGCGATTTGCGGATCCGATCATACTCTACTCGTAGCTAAAGTAATGCTTAAACTTAAAGCACCCAACAAACAAAGAGAGATAAAGAGGATAGAACTAAGAAAGAAAGACGACCTTCTACAGGAAGTACAGAAAAGTAGGCCCTCTATTCGTAACGGAACATCACAAGAAATATTACAAGTCACATAAGAGACTGTTAAACATTGCGTAACAACACCAGTGGATCACTAATTAAGTTATTATACTAAATACTTACTAATGTAAATTAAGTTATTATACTAACAACATAAGTAAATTATGTTATTAGTATAAAATTAAAAAAAAAAATTCAAGTTAATGTCATGGAAAATACAAATCTTCCTACCTTTCTGAATAAAAGGGAAGATTAAAGTAAAAATGACCCAGGGAGTTACAGGCAGTTACAAAAATAATTGGAGGAAAATATAGTGTTATTCAAACATGACATAAGTTCAAATCAATTATTATTTGCAGCTGTGCTTATGATGTGAATAATTTCTAACACTGCGTGATTATACTCTATCGCTATTTTTTTCATACACAAAAACAAAAAAGAAACAAGAGTAATTACAAAAATATGCATAAAGACCATGTTACCAAATGATCAAAAACATTAAGTGTATTGGCCCATTTTGAATGCTTTCAAATTAAAGCAACGACAATTATTACAACTAAATACAATAATCCTGAACAACCAAAAAGAACTATACATATTTACCTGGTGTCATACTCATGTGAATAGTATTTACTTTTCAAACATTTACACACTCCCATTCAACCGTGATTTATATCTAAACTACTGAAAACCTAGCGAACACATCTGCATCTTTAAATAGCCATATCACAAATTAATCCATAAACAACATATGTTGAGATAAATATTTCGCGAATTTTTATTTTCTCTAGTAAAGATTATTTAAAAAAATACAAAATTTTTTTATTATAGTAAAAATGCTATCTACACGTATTTTTATTTGCACTTAATAATAAAATTGACAGTGATGCTGTCATTGCTATTTGCAAGACGACAAAATAAAAATTTTGCGTTGTTAAAAAAATGAACTCATTCAAATAAATGAGTTACCAATAATTACTAATCGTTTGATAAAAAATTAATGAAGAATGTATTTTTTAAAATAACCCACTACTGACCTATAGTTTAGTCTGCTAAGAGTTGTAATTTATTTTAAAAAATTCTTTACACTGCTTTAAAACTTAAATATATTTGAGCAATAGTATATAATTTGTATACTTTTAAATATTGCACATTTTTATCACGTATAATAACCAATCGTATAAATCGTATAATAACTAATGCAAAAACGTCCTTTTTGCACTGGTTATTATTATACGATTAATATTATGTTCAAATTAATTTTAGAGCGTTAAGTATTGCATTGATACGCTTTAGAACAACTTAAAAAATATTTGAATAAAATCAAGATGAATATAAAAATGAAGTAAAATCCACCTGTTTCTTTATTTTATTAATATATTTTATAGAATTTTATGACAATAAACGTAACCTAAAAATTACCACCGAAAATAAACTGAAGAAATAGTGTAAATAATACACAAAATTTTATTTAAATTTGCGTACTGTAATTAATAATATATAAAATAGAAAACGGCAGAATGATAATAAAATCAAAATAGTATGTATACTCGGTTCACTAATCCCAGTTTAACTCTTGTCAATTTACTAATATTTTTTTTGTGATGTTAGTTACATTTTGACAGACTGTAAGTGCCTGTAAACTAACAATTCTTCACTACTAACACATACAAAATAAAACAGCGTGAAACTATAAATCAAAGGTTTAATGTTTATATTTTTTAAATTGTATAATCGTCTATAGATTTGTATTTACAAATAGAAAGATTACTACAGTGGTACCTCAACGTATTAGTGTAATTCGTTACACGTTAAAAAACACGTCAGTTTAGTTTAGTAGTCTTTTAATAAGAAAAATGTATTTAAAAGACGAAAAAAATTATTTATAAGTAACAAAAAATACACACATATTCTGTAAAAACATAAGAAAAAGTAAAGTGCTTTACTGTACTACTACTACTTAAGTGCACTGACGAAAAGGGGCAAGCACCAGGTTTTTCCACTCCACAAAGAATTTCCTGGTGATCCACGGCTTTGGATTTGACCTCCAATAACTGGCAGTTTTTCTTTTAAAATCTTATGTGACTTAAAAGCTCTGGGATTTTCTAAATGGTACACTAGAAGATGTTTGATTTTACAGTCGCCACTCGCATTGGCGCAAAGTAGGAGAGGTAATCTATCTTTCATAGGATTGTGACCTGGCCTCGTCTTCTTCTCTGCCGTTATGTAAGTCCTATTCGGTATCTTTTTCCAGAAAAGCCCTGTCTCGTCACAGGTGACGACTTGCTGGGGGATGTATCCTTTGGCTTCTATCAGTTCGGAAAACGTTTTGATGTAAACCTCAGCTGCTTTCACATCCGAACTTGCTGCCTCACCATGCCTGACGACGGAGTGAATGCCGGTTCATTTTCGAAAGTTGTCAAACCAGGCCAGACTGGCTTTAAACGAGTCTTCCCATTCATCAGTCACCCACACCATTAGTATTTTCTCCATCTTTTCATAGAGAGAAGTCCGGAGCTTAGAAATTATTATAACGCCATATCATTCATGTGGTATGCCCGTACATCCTCGCCGATTCAGTTACTCGTACACCATGCTCATGTTTTTCAATGACTTCACATTTTAGTTCAATAGACATCATCTTCTTCTTCGAACCCATGGTTGTAAAAATAAATGTAATATTCAACAAATGTAATCGCGAACCCAACTTATCAACAATACTTCTAAAATGAGGGAAACAAGCAAAGCAAACAGTGGTCTATAGTAGAAGTTTACACAGTGTAAATTACACCGATATTGAGAGTGCAATATGGTTAGTATTAGAATCCGAATTTTTGTAAGTTAACTTCCAATGACTTTAAATTTGTGGGTCCAAGTAATGGTCACCTACCGACCCATCAAATGATCTTTATAGCGAATCGCAAATCGGAAAAATAATTCAGATATACTTGTAATATGTCATGTTATCTCCTATGGATACATAATATGGACAATACGATAGGTATAAATAAAGTATAGCAATATGGTATATATTGTAAATAAGTAAATAAAGAGTAGCAATATTGAAATTAAGAACAACCCATAGAAACCTAAATGTTATTCAGGTCTTTTCTCCAAGTGACAAATCAGAGGAAGAAATTGAAAACGTTTATAACAACACAGATGAAATAATGCGACTGACAAAAAAAGGCGAAATAACAATGAGTATGGGTGACTTTAACGTCAAAATTGGTCGTGGCACCGAAGGAGACAACATAGGAGCATACGGTCTCGGTACCAGAAACAATAGGACAGATTGACTGGTACAATTCTGCGTACAGAACAACCTGTTAGTAGCCAACACCTCCTTCAAATAACATCTTAGAAGGCTATACACTTGGAAATCACCTGCAGACAGAAAAGATAAAATTATTAGAAATCAAATTTACTTTATTTTGCTCGATAACAACTTCAAGAAGTACATACAATCTACTAAAACATATCCTGGAGCTGACATTCATAGCGATTACAATCCAGTTGGAATGAATTTTAGACTAAAAAGGTTTCTTAAAGTTAAAAGGGAAAAAGTATCAAGAAAAATAGACATCTCACAACTGAAGAACCCTGAAAAGAAAAATGAAGTATCATGGTTGAGAAAGAAATAGAAACACTAGAGAACTTGGTACACACAGACGTTGAAATAACTGGACTGCTCTAAAAACAAAAACAACAAAGATACAAAAGATGACATCGGGTTCACGAAAAACAACAAAAAACAAGAATGGATAATTCACGGGAACATGGATCTCATGGATGTAAGACAAACATAAAACAAACCGAATAGAATACAAACGAGTCATTAAAATTATTAGAAAAAAGTGCAGAGAAGCTAAAGAAAACTGGATGTCAACCAAATGCCTAGAAATTGAACTTCAGGAAAGATACGACACCTTTAATGTCCATAAAAAAATGAAAGGAATGACAGTTAGACACAGAAGGAGACAAGAAACAATATTAAAAAATAATAACGAGATAATTATAGATATAGAAGACAAACTGGAGAGATGGAAAGACTACAATCAGACACTTTTTGACGAGGATAGACCTTGTTCTCAAAAATATCAAAAGAAGAAGTTATTTATGCACTAAACGAACGGAAAAGTCACCGGTCCAGACAATATTAATGTCGAAAGACTTAAATTGATTGCAGACAATGAAAGTAAAAGCCTCGACTTAATAACAGCACTATTCAATGAGATATATCACACAGGTAAAATACCATCAGACTGGCTGAAATCAACATTCGTAACATTACCAAAAAAATCATATGCCTCTCAATGCGATGACTATCGAATATTAAGCCTGAGTCTCATGTCCTTAAAACTTTTCTCAGAATCATTCATACACGGATTTACAAGAAGTGTGAGTTTCAGATGAGTGACACTCAATTCGGATTTCGAAATGGATTGGGAACACGAGAAGCTCTTTTTGCCTTAAATGTGTTAACACAACGATGCAGAGACATAAATGTAGATGTATATGAATGTTTTATTGATTATCGGAAAGCATTTGACTGCGTTAACCATCAAAAGATAATCGAAATTCTGAGAACAACTGGAATTGACGAACAACACTTGCAAATTATAAACTATAAAATTATAAAGAGATACGAATCCGACGAAAAGTGTGACAAGGTTGCGTCTTATCACCACTATTATTTAATTTGTCTTCGGAATATGTATTCAGGAAAGCATTAGAGGAGGTTCAAGGTTTCGAAGGTTAACTGAACCAGCATAGACCACATCAGGTACTCTGATGACACCGTCCTATAGTTTATTTTTATGAACGAGAGAGTAATTAGCATAATTTTAACTGGTACCTTCGACCACTCCATGGGCGTGCTCAAGATTAATTGAAAAATTACTTTAAATAATTGTAAAAAATAAATGAATTATTTCAGTTTTATAAAGTGTTATGTGTATGTAAACAAAAGTGACCTCTTTTATCACACACTATATTAGAACTGACGGGCCTACATTAAAAAGGGTTTTAAAAAATTCACATTTTTTTTAATTTTTAAAAATTACAATAGAGAAAAAGAGTTTTTAAAACCGTCTAAGGTATGTTAAATAGATGAATAAAAATATTAATATAAAACTTACAGCTACTTGTTACAAATCCAAATCAGATTCAGAAGATGAACTTTCAGAACCA
The DNA here is from genome assembly GCA_918026665.1 of Diabrotica balteata. Classification (NCBI taxonomy): domain Eukaryota; kingdom Metazoa; phylum Arthropoda; class Insecta; order Coleoptera; family Chrysomelidae; genus Diabrotica; species Diabrotica balteata. The sequence goes on from OU898277.1 coordinate 61,376,327, forward strand.
AGATTTATAATAACTGGCTCGATCATTTTATCAGTAATATTGTCCAGCTTTTACATTTTTTCCTCTTCTTTAATAGTGTGATTTACTGCCTTTTCCCAGTTTTCAGGTTTTACATTATTTACGGCCTCCAAAAACAGCTGTTTAACATCATGAATTTTAAAAGTGGTATTTTTTCTTGAAACTTCACTCTTTATCTGTGCCTATACCAGTTCAATCGGGTTTAATTCACAATGATACGGTGGGGATCTAAGTACTGTCATTCCACGATTTTTGGCAATTTCATCAATTTCGTATTTTTTAAATTTTTCTTTATGAAGGGCACACAACGAAAGTTCCTTTCTTATAGATCCGGGATGGTACGTAATATTTTTTGAACTCAGCCAATTCTGCAAGTCTTTTTTTAACCACTTGGTTGTGGGCAGTCCTTCTATAAGTCTGGAGTGATAACTTGCATTATCCATTACTATTACACAGTTCTTAGGAAGAAGATCTATCATTTGTTCGAACCATTCTTGAAAGACATCAGCGTTCATATCTTCATGGTAGTCACCGGTACGAGTTGATTCAAAAGTTAATGAACCACCTTCAACAAAACCGTCTGAACTCCCAATGTGTACTATTATCAGCCTGCGCCCCTTTCCTGATGGTGGGTTTAAACCAGTAGATAAGTTATTTACAAAAGCGTGCCTTTGACTTGTAACAGTTTCATCCTGCCAAAATTTATTTGGTGTATGACCCTCGTTGATCCATGTTTCATCAATTTCATTCTTTCTAATAAAATAGACTTTCTGAGATTCTTTTTCCAGCGGAAGCCTATTTCTTTTAAAAGTTTCCATAACGTACTTCGACTTATTTCTGGGTAATCCTTATCATCTCGAACTGAGACAAGAACTTTATCCAATGTTGGAAATTCTTGTCTAAAGAAGAATTCATGCACTTCCCGTCGAAGTCCTTCTTTAAAATAATATTCTATTTGAAATTTTGGTTTCCCTGGAGCATTACGTGGCATTTGAAAACTACCACATTTCTCTTCTTTAATAACTCTGTAAATCGTAGATTTCCCAACACCAAGTGTACTGCTAACTAACTCAACGGTCTCATCAACACTTTCACATAAACGTTTATCTGTAAATGATTTAAAACAGTTAAATATTAATGTTTTTTCATTAACTGTTAAAGGACCAATTTTTCGGCGTTTACACGGCACTTCCAAATTTTCCGTAACACTAGTATACACAATAAACTGCACCTTGCAACTGAAGTACCTACTTTTAGTGAACTGTTAAGAATTTTGAATACGCCACTTGGACCTTCCTACAAAATGGAAAAACCCACTATCACATTTTCTGTGGAATAAGTTTAGAAGGTAATTATCTAGTCAATTACTGTCGTAGATTCCTGGAATTAAAGAATTAAATGTTTGATTGTTGAAACCCTTACTTCGTGGAATGCACTCATTTCAGATAAAATAAAACGTTTTATTTTATCTAAAGAATTAAACTTTATTTTGCAAATAGGTAGGTACTTATTAAACTTTTATTAGTTATATATAACACTGGAAACCTTATTTAGGGATTAGTAACCCTCACAACTATTGTATTTTATTCTGCTGCAACCTTTATACCTGGTGGTCATACTCAATTTAAAATTGTTTTCCTATATACTTCTGTAAACTTGTTGACAAATATCTGTTTTTCATTGAGTCACCCATATCAACAGTTTAGGGATTGGCATACATAATTTATTGTTTTATTACTCTCTCATACATAAAAATACACTATAATAGCAAGCAACGCACAAGAACTACAACATATAATAAATACGGTTGTTCGTCACAGCAACGTACATTTCTACGTCAAGGGACAAATAATATAGAACAGGTAACTTCCATAAAATATTTGAGAGAAAATATCAACAGCCAGTGTAACCCAAAAATAGAAATCCTATAAAGAATCGAACAAGCGAGGAAAACACTCATGAACATGAAAACATTTTTTACAAGATCAGACCTTAGTCTAGAGCTAAGAATTCGAATGAGCAGATGTTACGTTTTCTCTGTTTTGCTGTATGGCTGTGAAAGTTCGACAATGGACTCTGGTGATACAAATGATACAAACAGTTACATATCGTGAGGTACTTCGGTGCATCAGTAAACAAAAAGAATTACTCAGCATAGTCAAAGAGAGAGAAATACAATACTTGGTCATGTTGTGGTGAAAGATATGACTTACTAAAAATCATATTGAAAGGCAAAGTACAGGGCAAAAGATCAGTTGGAAGACGCCAGAACTCGTGGCTGAAAGACCTGAGAAAATGGTATGACCGCTCATCCACAGAAATATTTCGTGCATCAGTTTCCAGAGCTACAGTTGCCATTCGGATCGCCAATCTTCGAAAGGAGACGGCTCAATAAGATGAAGAAATAAGCACTCGCGCATGCACACATGCACAAGCACAAAAGACGCATACACACCTACATTATAGTCAATCAGCAGATCAACAGAGAGTTGCATTACGACTAGCTCATCATAGAGTTAGATAAAATGAGAAAATAATAGTTTTCAGTGTTCAATTCTTAATTTTTTTTTTTATGTTTTTGATGAATGGTAATAGTAATGATGATAATAATAAAATTAATATTGTCGGAAACTGCTAAATCATGTCCTTTGAAAACATCTGCAACATTGATATATGTGATTAACCGGAAGGTCAAGATCTACAAAACGACGAATTCCTTTGAATATTTTTGATACATTCAATCAATATTTTGATTGGTCGGTAGAGATAAGATTGGGGCATTTTTATACTTAGTTAATACGAAGCGAATAAAATACTACATCATTAATAATTTACAAATTTCGTTCTTTAAGTTCTATTCTAAGTTCTACAACTATGTAAAGCAATGAATACAAGTAAAGTATTTATTGCTTAATGTAAGTAATTATGTAATTTTACAAACACAGGAAACATCGATTTATCTGAAATATAAACTAAAGATATCTCAAATTGATGGAATCGCAGTTCGATTTGTTTCTATTTTACTATAACTTTTGCTTATTTTATTGGACAACGAAATATCACTGTTATGCCGATTTTGTGTTTAGTTACCACATTTATCATGCACGTGACTTACAAAATATATCAATCATAACTACTTTTCTATGCCTATGCTGAAGAAGTACATCATAAAGTCTTCACTAGAATAACGGTAGGATTGAACCAAAATTAATGCAATTGTTCAATTCAAATTAACGCAATGAACAGAATGTTCTTCGGTTCATCTACAAATAAATTTGAATGAAATTTAAATGAAAATGAATTCCTTGTCAAAAACTAGTGCCACAATGGGATTGGAGATAAATTAAAATATCTTAGTCAAAAGTCAATACCAATAATCCCAAAGCAGGCAACAGGGAAAACTCATGACCAACCTTGACTCATCTACATAGATTGTTCTTCTCAACATCCTAGGTAAAGACAACCAACAATATCATCTTAACAGCGATTATAATAAAATAAAAACAAACGAACTTAATAGAACCAATTTCAACAACAAAAGTTCTCTTTGATCTCTGACATCTAGAACTCCACCATTAACAAATTTCCCTCTTTCAGTGCCGAACCAAAAACCAAAGAAAACGCACCCTCAAGATATAGCAGATGCTTAACTAAAATGTTACGTAAAGTCCTTTTACCCTATGACGGCCGATATGCAATTAAGATATACAGTGCTAGTCAAAAGTCCGTTCCCCCCTTCGTATCTTTTGAACGGTAATTGTTTTAATAGTGACATTTGGAGGGAAGTAATAAACAGACGTAGGCTTCTCATCTAGTCATAACAGGTGACGTAATAGTGACAGATGACGTTACAACGCCACTGTGACAGATAATTTTAAATTGGACCTTATGGCAAGTGATACCTCGTTTGAAAGGTATTGAAAATACCTATTCATTCATAATAATTTTATTTGAGTTTAAGCTCATTTTGATAAATAAATTAAATAAATACTAAAATTATAGTTTCGCATTTAATTAATAAGTATTAAAACATCGCCTCTGGTTACTTGTCAAAAAGTTGACATTTTTCAATTCTCTATGTTTCAATTGTTTTTACGTCAACTTTTTTGACAATTAACCAGAGGCGAACGTTAGAATATTTATTGATTGAATGCGAAAGTACAATTATTTTAATATACCTATTTAATCATACTAATTTTGTTTGGATTTAAGATGCTTTTGACGAATAAATAAAATAAATACTAAAATTCTAATTCGGCATTTAATTAATAAAAATTGTAACGTCAGCCTTTGGTTATTTGTCAAAAAAGTTGACGTTTGTCAATTCTCTAGTTGTTTTTAGTTTGTAAAAGCGTTTATAGCCCAATATTTAGTTTCTGTTTCTACTTAGTTTAGTAAATTTAAGTTTAGTCAAGTTGTTTTTAGTTAGTTGTTCTTAGTTAATATTTAGTTTAGTTAGTAAGTTTAGTTTATTATTCTTTACAAAGGCAGAATGGTACGTACTGTATCCGATAAAGTAGTAGCTCTATTACTAATTGGTGAATGTGGAAATAATTTCCATGCAGCGGAACGTCTTTTTGATGAAAGGTACCCCGATCGCCCTATATCGAGATCTTATTTGAGAAAGCTTCTTCGGAAGATTAAACAAACAGGTAGTGTTCAAGATATCAAACGATCTGGTCGACCAACAATTAGTGATGACAAAAAAATTGACATAATATCAGAAATGGTAGTGAACCCTACTTCTTCTACAGCCCAAGTTGCATCTATCTATGGAATTAGTCAAAAGACAGTACACCGAGTGTTGGCTGAAAACAAATTTTATCCATACAAATTAAAAATTGTGCACCAACTTTCAGATGATGATCCCGACCGAAGACTAGAATTCTGTGAAAATATGTCCAATAAAATGAACCAACAGCCCAATTACATAAAAACAATTTGTTTTAGTGACGAAAGTACTTTTTCTCTCAATGGAAATGTTAACATACACAATGTGAGGTATTGGAGTGACGCAAATCCTCACGTCTTTCGTGAAGCACATACTCAATTTCCAAAAAATATAAATGTTTAGGCAGGTATTTTGGGAAACCACATAGTTGGGCCTGTTTTTCTCAATACTAACTTAACCGGTGAAGTGTATCTGGAGATGTTACAAAATGCAATTGAACCATTAATACTTGAAATTCTGGAGAATAATCCAAAATAATTCGGCAACTTGGAAATAACGTGTCAACAAGATGGTGCTCCTGCACACCATTATGGTGCAGTAAGACGTTACCTAGATAAGGAATATCGTGGTAGATGGATTGGACAAAGAGGTACGATAGAACGGCCAGCTCGATCACCGGACCTCACACCATTAGATTTTCGTGGGTATACTTGAAATCTAAAGTTTACGCTACAGCAACCGACAATATTGACATTTTGAAACAACGAATTGTTGAAGAATGTAGGGCAATTTCCACCGACACATTTGAACGAGTACGGCAAGTGTTTAGAAATAGGATGCATTACTGCCAGGAAGTAGATGGAGCACATTTTGAACATTTACTATAAAAACTGGTTGTTAAATATTTATCAATTAAATGAGAAGCTACAATTTTAGTATTTATTTAATTTATTCATCAAAATGAGCTTAAACTCAAACAAAATTATTATGACTGAATAGGTATTTTCAATACCTTTCAAACGAGGTATCACTTGCCATAAGGTTCCATTTAAAATTATCTGTCACAGTGGCACTGTAACGTCATCTGTCACTATTACGTCACCTGTTATGACTAGTTAAGAAACCTATGTCTTTTTATTACCTCCCTCCAAATTTCAAAATTATAACAATAACCGTTCAAAAGATACGAGGGGGGGAACGGACTTTTGACTAGCACTGTATGATAAATGCACCTTAAACTGGGGCGTTAATATTTAATTCCGATCGCTTGAAAAGTGAAAATATTTAATTTCCGGTATTTTATGTTCAGTAATAATTAAAAGTGAAACTTGAATAAAACTATGAAGTGGAGATATCCAGGAGTGGCTAGTATACCTGTTGAATACAAAGCACGTGGTGTTCGTGTATCAAGGTATAGAAAATGCTTATTAAAAGCTTAAAAACTTTATTTTAAAGAATATCTTTTCGGAAGTAAAGTAATAATATTGGATTGAAGTCGAAGAACTTAATGGCCATATTTAAGAGCCATTTGGTCAGTAACAAATTTCTTTTGAATTTTGTACTCTCCATACCTTTGAAGTAAATCGACTTTTAAAACTGTCACTGTGATAAATTTTCTTTTATGTCAACCACAACTTTATTTCTTCTTTTGTCCGGCTGCTTGAAGAAACTCTCTCTTCTACTCTTGAGTGGTAGGATGCATTATCTAAAACTATTATGGATGGTCACTCCAATTTTTTTAACAATTTTTTTACGCCATTCTTCAAAAATATTTGCATCCATATTTCCATGGTATTCACCTGCATTCTTTGTGGACGAAAAAATTAAACTAGCGCCAGGAATAAAACTCATCATTTCCAGCATGAAGTATAATGTATCTTTTACCATTCCCTAAACGGCTAGAAGAATAACATTTCGTGGTGCCATATTGCCAGGATGATTTTGACATATTTCCTTTAGCGAAAATCCGTTTCATCTAAAAATACAACTTGCCTCGGACTATCAGACGTTTTATTGTTCATGTATTCTTTAAAAATGCCACCCTTTTGAAACAACATTAGAGAGTTCACACAATACTTATCTATTATTTGTCTTTTTATACCGAAAACCTAAATGTTTCAGCACTCTCCACAAACTTGTTAAATTAATATCACACAGTTTCTTGTCTTTTATTTTTTGTAACACAGCACTAATTGTTACATGTTCTTTGGCTTTATATATATAAAGTTTTTGGATGTCGACGATTTCTCTTGCTTACTTTATTTATTTCATCCTCACTCATGGTATTAATTCTTCGGAATGTCCTCTTTGAGATACCGCAAGCATCGCATGTGCGTTTATGAACTGCCATAACAGATGTCAATGGACTCATATTATTTTTTTCCAAATTGAAATAACTTTCGACTTTCAGAACTAAACGCCGTTCTTATGGAGATAACACTGTACATTTCGACTGTATTTTATTTCCAAATTACTCATTTGACTTTTAAGTACCGCTTTACTGCACTACTATAAAAGAATAGGTACTTATATACTACTACACTAAAAAGAACGAGGGTTGTACAGCAGACGAAATAATAGAATACAAATTATTTTACAGCTAATGCTAAACAACCATAAACAGTGCATTGATTGTGATTGCAAAAACAGTTCGCATGTTTTAAATAAGATTTTTGCTGATTATCTATTTTGCTAAATTATTAAAGAACGCCTATACAACCCACGACCATCAATTAATTTTTAACGATAAACAAAAGTGTACTATGATGACAAGTTTGAATTTGATCTACTTTGTCGATAACAGTGACGTTAACAGAAAGATATTTTTAAATAGCATGAATCATTTTTGAATGATTGTGTGGATTTAAGAAGCACATTACTAAATAAGTTTTTAAAGTGTTTATAAAGGAGATTACAATTATTATGACATATGGTACTCCTTATTTTTCAAATATGTTCTTGTAAAGGCATAACTTTGAATATTGGGTAAACCTCTATTATAAGATACGTCATAAGAAATTTAAAAAATATTAACATGTAATAAATTCACTGTTTAAATAAATATTTCGTACTCGTACTATTGCAATAAAATATTAAAACCAATAAACGATAACTTATTGAGCAGTGTTGATTGAAACAACAGAGCAGTAAAATTTTATGCGGTCTGTTATCAGGACTATATCGTCCGCGAACCTGAGGTGACTAAGCTGCTCTCCATTTATGTTAATGCCCTTTTCGTCTAGGTTTGCACGCTTACACATGTATTCCAATAATGTTGTAAACAGTTTTGGTGAAATGGTGTCGCCCTGGCGAACTCCACGATGAATGTTGAACTTGTGTGTATCTTCATGGAGTCTGACGCATGCCGTGGCATTATCATAGATATTTTTGATGACAGTGGTGTAGCGGTGATCTATTCGGCACTCTTTTCAAGCTTCTAGCATTTTCTGGTGGTTTACTGTGTCGAATGCTTTCTCATAATCCACAAATATTAGGACGAGGGGTTTATTGTACTCTATACATTTTTCGATAAGGCTTTTAATAACTTGTAGATGGTCGTTTGTGCCGAAGCCTGACCTGAATCCTGCCTGTTCGCATGATTGGTAAAAGTCCATTTTGTTCGAAAGTCTGTTTGTTATGACTTTTGTAAAAAGCTTGTATATGTGTGAGATGAGGCTAATTGGTCTATAGTTTACGAGATTTGTTAAATCTCCTTTCTTAAACATTAGAATCATCACTGCATTTTGCCATTGTGATGGTGTTGTTCCTCTTTCAAGGCATTCTGTGAAAAGTATGGAAAGCATTTGTATCAGTTTCTCGCCTCCTAATTTTATAGCTTCGACAACGACCCCGTCGTCGCCAGGTGACTTATTATTTTTCATTTGTAGGAGAGCTTTTTTGATTTCATCAACAGTAACATCTGGTATGTCTTCCGAGCCCTGGTTTAGAACCTTTGGTATGTTGTCAGATGGAACATTTTCTTCTGTTTTGCTGTAGAGTTCGCTGTAAAATTGTCCGACAGTTTGTAGAATTTCCTGTTTATCTGTTATTAGTTGGTAATAAAGTGAACAGCATTTAATTGCAAAGCGGTCTTCTTAGGTGGAATATACTTTTTCAGAGGAGCAGATTGTTCCGTTATAACTTTTAGTTGCTCCGGTGGTCACTCTATTACATTATTATTTGGTTCGGGAATGTTTTAACTTATGTATTAGTGTATAATAATAAATATTGATCTGAATACAGCTACTAATTTATTCAAAAATTATCTCTGATATTGACAAATTAATGTGCAATGACAAGTCGAATACGTGAAAATTTACAAGAAAACAAAAACAAGTTGAAATAACAAAGTTTCAGCTAACAAACAGGGACATTAAAAGCAACTGTGCAAATCATCATGTAAATGCACGAATCCGTAATAGACTATTTATTATAAATGGCGCGTTGTTTGACCTAATAAGTGGAAGTCTTTTAAACTCATTGAGAAAAATTTCTCGATTAAACTTTTTTCAATGAAATAAAACATTATACTATTTGTCTTTTAAACGACAAACATGACTTTCGTAACAGTATAGAAAACACGATATAATATTCCACAAGGAAAATGAAATTCTTTTAGTTGGCGGTATATTATGAATAATAAAACTTTTATAAAAGGTATATTACACCTTTCATAAAGGTTTTTTACATAAAAGTTTTTTTTTGATATAATATTTGCGTTTCTGTGCCATGTTGTACCGGCTTGTTTCCTTATGTCATAGTTCCATCTTAAATTTGGACGTCTTCTTGGTCTCTTGACTCCTCTTGGATACCACAGTGTAATTCTAGTGAACCATCATCTATTGCCAGTTCTTCTCGCTAAATGTTATGCCCACTGCCTTTTTGAAGATTTAATTCTGTGGATTACATCAGTGACCTTGGTTTTCTGTCTGATCCATTCTATTCTTTATTTGAACTATCTTTGTTATACCTAGCTTGCATCGCTCCATTGACCTTTCAGTGACTTTGAGTTTCGCTATTATTATCTCTTTTTTTAGTGTCCAAGTTTCGCAGATCGGTAGTCCACTGATCGAATGCTTTCTTTTTTAGGAGTGGCATCCTTGATTTGAATATAACTGCATTTTTACCAAAAGATGCCCGAGCCAGTTTCATTCTTCTGTTCATTCATTTCATTCGTCTACTGTCTCAAGTGCAGTGCTGTTTATTATTATATCTTGGACTAGCTCGTTTTTGTCCATACATGGTTTTTGTTTTTGTCAAGTTTATTTTTAGGCCAACTTCATTGCTAGCTGTGTTTAGGTCGCTTATAATTTCTTGTAAGGAAATTGAGGAAAAAATATGACTTTTTTAACATGCATAAAAGAATTAGAGAATTAACAGGAATGAGAAAAACACTTCAAACTCGGCAACTAAGAGATGAAAGTGGTGCACTTATAACAGATATAAACCAAAAAATGCAGAGATGAACACAATATATAGCACAACTTTTTGAAGACAAAGAGAGAACAGAAGCACCAAAAAAGTTAAGGATGATACTGGGCCTGACATTATGCGATAAGGAATTGAATATGCAATGAAACAAGCTAAAGGTGGTAAATCTCCCGGGCCTGATGAAGTTCCTATGGAATTACTCAAAATTGTGAATACTGAATCTATTGATCTTCTTTTGGATCTATTCAATACCATATACAGAATAGGTATAATACCTAAAGAATGGTTCCAGTCAACATTCATACTGCTTCCCAAAAAAGCCAATGCAAAGGAGTGCAATGAACATCGCACCCTAGCATTAATGAGTCATGTCTTGAAATTGTTTTTAAAAGTAATTCACAATAGAATACATAAGAAATTAGATGCAGGCATAAGTAATACACAAATGGGATTTAGGAAAGGACTGGGAACACGAGATGCACTCTTTGCAGTAAGTGTTCTTTCGCAGAGATGCTTAGATATTAATCAGGAAAAGAAAGAAATTTTATTAAATAAAAACATAGACAGTAAAGACATTAGAATCATATGTAACCTCTATAGGAACCAAACAGCAAAAGTGAAAGTTGAAAATGAAATGACCGAGGATATCCAGATTCGCCGTGGGGTCCGCGAAGGGTGTATTTTATCACCCTTGTTATTCAATTTATATAGTGAAGCCATCTCAGAATTAGCGCTTGCCGAGATCAGTGAGGGCCTTATAATAAACGGTGAGTCACTTAATAACATAAGATATGCTGACGACCCCGTCCTTCTGGCAGGAACACTAGAAGAACTGCAACACCTTGCTGAACAACTAAATATATATTGCAACGATTATGGACTAAAAATTAATTTGAAGAAAACCATGTTCATGGTATTTACAAAAGCACAAAACATCAAAGTTAAGCTAGTACTAGATAATACAGAAATTGAACAAATATCTTCGTACAAATACTTTGGAGCATGGATTACAGAAGATACTGATCAGACAAAAGAAATAAGATGCCTCATTGAAATTGCACGGTCAACTTTTAATAGAATGAGAAAACTTTTTTGTAATCGCGATATCAATATATCGCTCCAGATAAGAATGTTTCGATGTTATATTTTCTCTACCCTTTTGTATGGGGTTGAAGCTTCGACGACACTTAAAAAATCAAACATTAAAATCCTAGAAGCATTCGAAATGTGGTGTTACCAACGTATTTTGAAAATATCATGGATGGATCGCAAACAAACGAACAAGTTCTTGGACAACTAGGAAAACAATGCGAAGTTTTAAATTCCATAAAAATCAGGAAATTGGAATACTTGGGGCACATCATGAGAGGTGAAAAATACGAACTACTAAGAAATATAATGCAGGGTAAAATCAAAGGCAGAAGAAGCGTAGGAAAACGTAAAATCTCGTAGCTATGCAACCTCCGTGAATGGTTTGGATGTAGTTCAATTGAACTATTCAGGCGCGTAACCAACAAAATTATAATTGCCAGAATGATTTCCATTCTCCGATAGGAGTGGAACTTGAGAAGAATAATAATTTCTTGTAGTTCTGCAGGAATATTAGTAATTAGAAATATGTCGTCTGCAAATCTTAGAGCTGAGGTATTCTCCATCAATCGATAGGTCTTTGTTCTGCCAGTTCATTTTGCTGAATATATTTTTTAAAGTTGCGGTGAAGAGCTTTGAAGGTGCTATATCTCATATTCGTTAGCTGTACTCATTAGTTCTCGAACCATATGGATATGGTCCAGAACAATGAATCTACTTTTAAAGCCAGCTTGCTCTTTTGGCTGTGTAGCATCTAATGCATTTGTTAATTTGTTGTTAATGATCTTTGTGAATATCTTGTACGTGATTGCTAGTAGGCTTATAGGTCTGTAGCTTTTGATATCCTCCAGCTCTTCTATCCAGTTCGAATTTGGGTCTATTGGTGATCTATTTTGGACTTTCCGACTTTTATATGAGTTTACCTTTTTCCAAATTGTGAAATTGGGATATGGTGGTTTACACTTTTATACTTTGGCACCACTAACAGATAATAAAATTGAAGAGTGGCTGGGAGAATATACAGCTTTCACAAAATCTATGGCTACATTTTCATTTGTGGAATTAATAGAACTTATATATGTTTTGTTGCTGAAGTATAGTGATTATTGAAATTATTTGATGTAATCGCGCTAGAACCAACTTTTTTATTTTGAAATTTATTTCTGTGATAATTTATAACTTTCCAACTGTCACAAAATATATTTTCTGGATTGGAAAAAATGCTCATAGGCCAGTTTTTTTTTAATTATATTGTTGACTTGTAGTGTTTCTTAAACTTAAATTCGCTATAACCTTTTCGTCGCTTATGTTCGCGTTATGTTTGTTTATATTGTATCCGAGAAACCAGTGTTATTCCTTTTATTTATTGACGTAACATAACACCAATTATGAAAACGGCTTATCAGCATTACTTTGGAATAAGAGTTGGAGAACAGGATAAACCATGAGATCTACATACATGCGGTAACACTTGTTTAGTTACATTGAGAGAGTGGCTAAAAAATGGTTATGACTATACCTATGGTTTGGTGGAAGCCAACAAGACATACAAATGACTGCTCTTTTTGTTTGACACCATCCATAAAGGCAGGATTGTCTATGAAAAAAAGATTAATATTAATATACCCTAATATTCCATCTGTTATTCGACTAACGACTGTACAGTAGTACCTACCCCACCAAAAAACTATGAATTAGAAGCAGGAAACAAATAAGCTTAAGATGAAATGAAAGGCGTAGATGGTTATAACAAGCCTTCCACATTGAAAGATCATGATTTTGAGAAAATATTTTAAAAACCACACATATTGAGTCAAGCAAAATTGAGTGATCTCATTTAAGATTTAGAAGGCAGGAAATGCTTGTCACAGGAAAACGTAGAAACTCTTGTGCCAAGACTACAGCAATAGAACCTTCTCTAAAGTGATCTAAAGGTCTCGGAGTACAGGAAACGTCAGAGAAATTTGCTCACTTTTTAAGAGAAGAGGAACAATTTAATAAAATTGTAGTACTATATAGTACTACGAAGTTGTAGTAATTAGGTAACTAATAACAGTAAAATTAAAAATTTAGTATATGCATCAGCCTTTTATCCAAATCAAACTAAGAAACATCCGAACGTATTAAAGTATAACACAAGAACACTGATGAAACAACTTTGAATTCTAGTGTGCAATAATATCGCTGTTATACGGTAGACATATGAAAATATTGAAGTTCTAAGACAGCAAATAAATATTATTATTATGCTGAAATTTTCCAAAAGTCCAAAAGTATTAGTCAAATGTTCAAAGATCAGTAAGCAATTTTCGTCTGGTGATTAGAAGAATGTCAGATATTGGAGTTATGCATTGTTAACCTCTTAACCTATGGCACTTTTTTTACTTATTAAACTAAATTAACACATATATATTATACAAGTGATTAATATTTTGTAAATAAATAATATTGGTTAAGTTGCTTAAATGTACTGTGTGCTAAAGGATCTCTCTTTGACTTTTTTTGAATCATTGCGAATTTGTGATAGTATAACAATATAATCATATAGCAAGCATACAACCAATGAACGCTATATTCGTTAACAACTCATTGCAATGAGGTTATCAATAAAAAATTATTATCAGGTATATTAAATTTATTGGTAACGAAATGCTTAACTATAAAAAAAAAGGTTTCGCATAAAAAGTAATAATTTAAATATAAATAGTGTAATTAGCTACACTAAAAACAAAGATTACAAAAATTTAACATTTAAAATAATAAAATGTAATTTATGAGTCAATATGAAAATTAAACATATATGAAACTTATATGAAATGGAAGTTAGGCTTTTTTCCATTTGAAGAACGCATTCCGAGTGGATCAACTATTAAATTTAAGTTTAAAAATAAAAGACACTAAAAAAAAATAGAAAAAAAAAAGAAAAACAGAAACCACAATTAAAATACACATGAATTCTTCTTCTTAACGTGCCCTATCAAGTCCCCTTGACGTTGGCGATTAACATGGCGAAACTGTCTGTCTCAAGCTATTCTAAATAGTTGCTCAGCTTTCTTTATTCCTGTCCTCTCCCTGACATTCTTCAACCAAGAGGCCTGCTTTCTACCAATTCCTCTGCGCCCTTCGAGTTTACCCATCATAATAAGTTAAAGAATATTATTCGGTCTCCCCTTACTACGTGTCCAAAATAGGCCATCTTTCTACATTTGATGTTATCAAGCAGCTCGCGAGCAGCATTTGCTCTCTCAAGGACTGCCACATTTGTCAGCATAGCCGTCCATGGAATTTTTAGTATACGTCTGTGCAGCCACATTTCAAAGGCCCCCAGACGATTAATGGTGGATATTTTTAATGTTCATGCTTCGACACCGTATAAGAGGACTGACCAAATGTAGCATTTAACCATGCGCTTTCGAAGTTGAAGTTGCAAGTTATCGTTACAGAAGAATGACCTCATTTTTAAAAATGTCGTGCGGGCTATCTCGATTCTACATTTTATCTCTTGATCTGGATCTAGTTGTTCAGTAATATGGCAACCAAGATATTTAAAACTGGACACTCTTTGAATTATATGACCATCAACATATAATCGTGCATCTTGATGTGCTAAACGGCCAAACACCATGTGTTTTGTTTTTGAACAGTTTATGTTTAGGCCAAACTCTCTTCCCACTGTATCAATGGCATTTAAAAGGCATTGTAATCCATTCATGTCATCACTTAAAATAACTGTATCGTCTGCATATCTGATTGTATTTATCAGAATTCCATTAACTTTCACGCCCCATTCCAAATTATGCAGCGCTTCTTTAAATATTCTATCTGAATATAAATTAAATAACAGTGGGGATAGTATATAACCCTGTCTGACACCTCTTTGTATTTTACATATTTCTGTTGATTTTCCGTTTATGCAAGCTGTCGCTGTTTGACGCCAGTATAACTTTTCTATGAATCGTATGTCTTGACTATCAACTCCTTTATCTTTTAATATGTTAATTAATTTGTGATGCTGTACTCGATCAAAGGCCTTTTCATAGTCAATAAATACAGCAAAGACGTCTTTCCTTTGATCTCGACATTTCTGCAGTAATACATTTAGTGCAAAGAGGGCGTCCCGAATTCCCAGTCCATTTCTAAAGCCAAATTGTGTTTGATCCTGATCTTCTTCACATTTATCTCTGATTCTACTGTGGATGATGCGTAGAAATATTTTCAAAGTGTGGCTCATAAGGCTTATCATTCTATAATCGCTACAGTTTTTCGGACGTTGTTTTTTGGTAGTGTTATGAATTCGGACTTTAACCAATCTTCAGGGATATAACCAGTCGAATAAACATCATTGAAAAGTTTGACCAGTATTCCAATGTTCTTCTCAGGTATAAGCTTTAACATCTCTGTCGGTCCGTTATCAGGGTCAACGGCTTTCTTGTTCTTTGCTAACTTTATAGCATGCAGTATTTATGATTTTAGTATTTCTGGTCCTTCACCTTCAACTAAAGTATCCGGTTCTTCGGGTCTATCATCATTATACAGTTCACTTATATAATTACATCAGGTTACAAATGAATACAAATGTATATTGTGGTGTAATGTGCATCTAAACGTTTGTTTTGCTATGAATGCATTTCCAACTATATGACTGGATGTATGGAAAAAATTAGGTAAGCGCATGTCCCATCTTCCCTTTTTTGTACCTTTTTTGTCTTTAAAGTTTTTTAATTTATTTCATTGCTACAATTGCCAACTATTACTCCTACTGATTTATATCTTTCTAATCTTTTAAATGCGTATGTATGAACCATTTTCTTACAGTGCGACAAATTTTTAATATTATATAATCATCATCCAACCTTCTGCGTTTAAAGTTAAATATAGGCATCTCCTAATTTCTTCCAGTTCTGTCTGTCTTAAGGTTCCTGCGGTCTATTCCCAGCGATATTTTTGACGTCGTCTGACCATCGTGTAGGTGGCGAACCATACGTGTACGATAATGGCGGACCGCGGTCCGCATTCGGACCGTGAGCTTCTTTTTTGCGGACCGCCGTTAAATTCAAAATCTTCACAGTAAAATGCAAACCGTCATTAAAGATAGTGAACTTTATACGTGCAAAATCATCTTTGAGGCATCCGCAATTCAAATCATTCCTAGAAGACACTAATGCTCAGTTTGACGATTTGCTTCTACATAATAACGTAAGGTGGCTGACCAAACGTTTAGTGCTTGAAAGATTGTTTGCAATACTTGAAAACATAAAAGAATTTATGTCCACTATTAATAATGAAACTGCAAATGACCATTTGAGCTTCCTCTTGGACACAGAAAACATTGTAACTATCGCATTTTTGACGGATATCTTTAGACATCTGAACTTGTTGAATTTAAAACCACAATGCAAGGTAAAACTTGTTTGTGCACTTCTGCCGGATATTAGCAGTTTTTCTAAAAATATTAAACTTTTTTTCGAGGATATTAAGGCAACACTTTTGCATTTTCTTCTCCTTAAATCCTTTTGTGATAGAAATATAAATATTGATGTTACACAGTTCTCAAATTTTATGAATGAACTTGATTTAAAAATTAAAAAAACGATTTTCTGATATCCACAAAATTGAAAATGTTGTGCAACTGTTAAGCAAAGGTTTTTACTGAAGTCTAATGATGTATGGACCAGCGAAGCAGCAGACGTTTTTAAGAGTAACAAAGCTGCCCTTCAGATGGAAATGATCGAGTATCAGGAAGATTTCGTTAAAATGTACAGAAGTATAGTTGTACAAGAACGCTGTTACTAACATTTAAATGTATTAATATATTTAGATATGTTCCATAAAATTGTTAAACACTACAGTAGCAAAAAGAAAACAACCAGAAACAGTAGCATTAAATGATTAAAATAAGTTTTAAGATACAAATATTTCAAATTATGCCGCAAAAATTGGTTAAACAAAGACGGGAGAAAAAACAATATAATAGCTTTATAATTTTTTTTTCTTGAGTTTATTTCATACTGCTCCCTAAACGAGGTGACCTAGTTTTCTGGTTTCAACCACATAACCTGGATAATTTCCTGAGGAGGGTTTACAACTACTGGAGGGTTTCTGGGTAACCCCCTCTGGTTACGCCACTGTCTGGACCGCGGAAGTGTAGTTGACTTTTGAAACGGACCCATAGGGAATATAATTGGTGTATAGGGAATATATTTAGTGGCTACATTCATGTACTCCTAGACACTGATGATGGAATGTGGATTCCGAAAACGTTTTGTATAATTAGCCCGTTGGGGTTTTTAAATACATACCTTTTTAAAAGGTTTTTAATAAAAAAAATTTAATTTATGGTATACAGCCAATTACAGGAACGTAGATTCCTTGTAAAAATATTTAGTGGCTTGAATCGTGTACATCTGATAATACACTGATGATGGACTTTTTAGTCCGAAAATGTTCTGTGATGTAGACCGAACGGGCATTTTTTAATTATATACCTTTTATAAAGGATCTTTAAATATAACATTCATTAATTAATTCTCTAGATGGCATATCGATGGTGAACAGGCAAAATGTCCTATCTCGCATTTTGTCGATTTTTATATTTTTGGTCGAAACAATTTTAAATGTGACTATTTATCACCCCATTAAGGAATATTTGCGAAAATCGACAACATTGTCTCGGCACCTGCGCATTTTAATTTGTCGTCAACGTCCATTTTAATTTGCGTGAAGTGGCTGTGCACATTGTGCTAATTATTTTTGTATAATCACTGTAAATAGTGATCTGTTTTGCTAGAAAAAGGTATGTATTGATTCTTAAGTTCTGTGAGCATTGTAATATTTATATGGAGTTGGATAGAAATCTTATTTTAATTAAAAATAACGTTAAGTTTAATACTTATGTAGATAGGACAATTTGTCAAAAAATTAATTGTAGTAGTAGGAGTCTGTTAAACGTGTCAAATGGAGTTAGGACAAGAAAGAAATTTTATTAAATAAAAACATAGACAGTAAAGACATTAGAATCATATGTAACCTCTATAGGAACCAAACAGCAAAAGTGAAAGTTGAAAATGAAATGACCGAGGATATCCAGATTCGCCGTGGGGTCCGCGAAGGGTGTATTTTATCACCCTTGTTATTCAATTTATATAGTGAAGCCATCTAAGAATTAGCGCTTGCCGAGTTCAGTGAGGGCCTTATAATAAACGGTGAGTCACTTAATAACATAAGATATGCTGACGACCCCGTCCTTCTGGCAGGAACACTAGAAGAACTGCAACACCTTGCTGAACAACTAAATATATATTGCAACGATTATGGACTAAAAATTAATTTGAAGAAAACCATGTTCATGGTATTTACAAAAGCACAAAACATCAAAGTTAAGCTAGTACTAGATAATACAGAAATTGAACAAATATCTTCGTACAAATACTTTGGAGCATGGATTACAGAAGATACTGATCAGACAAAAGAAATAAGATGCCTCATTGAAATTGCACGGTCAACTTTTAATAGAATGAGAAAACTTTTTTGTAATCGCGATATCAATATATCGCTCCAGATAAGAATGTTTCGATGTTATATTTTCTCTACCCTTTTGTATGGGGTTGAAGCTTGGACGACACTTAAAAAATCCAACATTAAAATCCTAGAAGCATTCGAAATGTGGTGTTAACAACGTATTTTGAAAACGTATGGATGGATCGCAAACAAACGAACAAGTTCTTGAACAACTAGGAAAACAATGTGAAGTTTTAAATTCCATAAAAATCAGGAAATTGGAATACTTGGGACACCTCATGAGAGGTGAAAAATACGAACTAATAAGAAATATAATGCAGGGTAAAATCAAAGGCAGAAGAAGCGTAGGAAAACGTAAAATCTCGTAGCTATGCAACCTCCGTGAATGGTTTGGATGTAGTTCAATTGAACTATTCAGGCGCGTAACCAACAAAATTATAATTGCCAGATTTCCAATCTCCGATAGGAGTGAAACTTGAAGAAGAAGAATAATTTCTTGTAGTTCTGCAGGAATATTAGTAATTAGAAATATGTCGTCTGCAAATCTTAGAGCTGAGGTATTCTCCATCAATGGATAGGCCTTTGTTCTGCCAGTGGATTTTGCTGAATATATTTTTTAAAGTTGCAGTGAAGAGCTTTGAAGGTGCTATATTTCATATTCGTTAGCTGTACTCATTAGTTCTCGAACCGTATGGATATGGTCCAGGACAATGAATCCACTTCTAAAGCCAGCTTGCTCTTTTGCCATCTAATGCATTTGTTAATCTGTTGTTGATGATCTTGTGAATATCTTGTACGTGATTGCTAGTAGGCTTATAGGTCTGTAGCTTTTGATATCCTCCAGCTCTTCTATCCAGTTCGAATTTGGGTCTATTGGTGATCTATTTTGGACTTTCGGACTTTTATATGAGTTTACCTTTTTCCAAATTGTGAAATTGGGATATGGTGGTTTACACTTTTATACTTTGGCACCACTAACAGATAATAAAATTGAAGAGTGGCTGGGAGAATATACAGCTTTCACAAAATCTATGGCTACATTTTTATTTGTGGAATTAATAGAACTTATATATGTTTTGTTGCTGAAGTATAGTGATTATTGAAATTATTGGATGTAATCGCGCTAGAACCAACTTTTTTATTTTGAAATTTATTTCTGTGATAATTTATAACTTTCCAACTGTCACAAAATATATTTTCTGAATTGGAAAAAATGCTCATAGGCGTTTTTTTTAATTATATTGTTGACTTGTAGTGCTTCTTAAACTTAAATTCGCTATAACCTTTTCGTCGCTTATGTTCGCGTTATGTTTGCTTATATTGTATCCGAGAAACCAGTGTTATTCCTTTTATTTATTGACGTAACATACCACCAATTATGAAAACGGCTTATCAGAATTACTTTGGAATAAGAGTTGGAGAACAGGATAAACCATGAGATCTACATACATGCGGTAACACTTGTTTAGTTACATTGAGAGAGTGGCTAAAAAATGGTTATGACTATACCTATGGTTTGGTGGAAGCCAACAAGACATACAAATGACTGCTCTTTTTGTTTGGCACTATCCATAAAGGCAGGATTGTCTATGAAAAAAATATTAATATTAATATACCCTAATATTCCATCTGTTATTCGACCAACGACTGTACAGTAGTACCTACCCCACCAAAAAACTATCAATTAGAAGCAGGAAACAAATAAGCTTAAGATGAAATGAAAGGCGTAGATGGTTATAACAAGCCTTCCACATTGAAAGATCATGATTTTGAGAAAATATATCAAAAACCACACATATTGAGTCAAGCAAAATTGAGTGATCTCATTTAAGATTTAGAAGGCAGGAAATGCTTGTCACAGGAAAACGTAGAAATTCTTGTGCCAAGACTACAGCAATAGAACCTCCTGTAAAGTGATCTAAAGGTCTCGGAGTACAGGAAACGTCAGAGAAATTTGCTCACTTTTTAAGAGAAGAGGAACAATTTAATAAAATTGTAGTACTATATAGTACTACGAAGTTGTAGTAATTAGGTAACTAATAACAGTAAAATTAAAAATTTAGTATATGCATCAGCCTTTTATCCAAATCAAACTTAGAAACATCCGAACGTATTAAAGTATAACACAAGAACACTGATGAAACAACTTTGAATTCTAATGTGCAATAATATCGCGGTTATATGGTAGACATATGAAAATATTGAAGTTCTAAGACAGCAAATAAATATTATTATTATGCTGAAATTTTCCAAAAATCCAAAAGTATTAGTCAAATGTTCAAAGATCAGTAAGCAATTTTGGTCTGGTGATTAGAAGAATGTCAGATACTGGAGTTATGCATTGTTAACCTCTTCACCTATGGCACTTTTTTACTTATTAAACTAAATTAACACATATATTATACAAGTGATTAATATTTTGTAAATAAATAATATTGGTTAAGTTGCTTAAATGTACTGTGTACCAAAGGATCTCTCTTTGACTTTTTTTGAATCATTGCGAATTTGTGATAGTATAACAATATAATCATATAGCAAGCATACAACCAATGAACGCTATATTCGTTAACACAGCTCATTGCAATAAGGTTATCAATAAAAAATTATTATCAGGTATATTAAATTTATTGGTAACGAAATGCTAAACTATAAAAAAAGGTTTCGCATAAAAAGTAATAATTTAAATATAAATAGTGTAATTAGCTACACTAAAAACAAAGATTACAAAAATTTAATATTTAAAATAATAAAATGTAATTTATGAGTCAATATGAAAATTAAACATTTATATAAAATGGAAGTTAGGCTTTTTTCCATTTGAAAAACGCAGTCCGAGTGGATCAACTATTAAATTTAAGTTAAAAATAAAAGACACTGAAAAAAAAATAGAAAAAAAAAGAAAAACAAAAACCACAATTAAAATAAAAATGGATACAAATGTATATTGTGGTGTAATGTGCATTTAAACGTTTGTTTTGCTATGAATTCATTTCCAACTATATGACTGGATGTATGGAAAAAATTAGGTAAGCGCATGTCCCATCTTCCCTTTTCTGTACCTTTTTTGTCTTTAAAGTTTTTTAATTTATTTCATTGCTACAATTGCCAAATATTACTCCTACTGATTTATATCTTTCTAATTTTTTAAATGCGTATATATGAACCATTTTCTTACAGTGCGACAAATTTTGAATATTATATAATCATCATCCAACCTTCTGCGTTTAAAGTTAAATATAGGCATCTCCTAATTTCTTCCAGTTCTGTCTGTCTTAAGATTCCTGCGATCAATTCCCAGCGATTCTTTTACGTCGTCTGACCATCGTGTAGGTCAGGGGTCACCAAATGGCACATCCGAACCGTGAGCTTCTTTTTTGCGGACCGCCGTTAAATTCAAAATCTTCACAGTAAAATGCAAATCGTCATAAAGATAGTGAACTCTATACGTGCAAAATCATCTTTGAGGCATCGTCAATTCTAATCATTCCTAGAAGACACTAATGCTCAGTTTGACGATTTGCTTCTTCATAACAACGTAAGATGGCTGAGCAAAGCGTTTAGTGCTTGAAAGATGGTTTGCAATACTTGAAAACGTAAAAGAATTTCTGTCCACTATTAATAATGAAACTGCAAATGACCATTTGGGCTTCCTTTTTTGGACACAGAAAACATTGTAACTATCGCATTTTTGGCGGATATCTTTAGACATCTGAACTTGTTGAATTTAAAACCACAATGCAAGGTAAAACTTGTTTGTGCACTTCTGCCGGATATTAGCAGTTTTTCTAAAAATATTAAACTTTTTTTCGAGGATATTAAGGCAACACTTTTGCATTTTCTTCTCCTTAAATCCTTTTGTGATAGAAATATAAATATTGATGTTACCCAGTTCTCAAATTTTATGAATGAACTTGATTTGAAAATTAAAAAAACGATTTTCTGATATCCACAAAATTGAAAATGTTGTGCAACTGTTAAGCAAAGTTTTTTACTGAAGTCTAATGATGTATGGACCAGCGAAGCAGCAGACGTTTTTAAGAGTAACAAAGCTGCCCTTCAGATGGAAATGATCGAGTATCAGGAAGATTTCGTTAAAATGTACAGAACTATAGTTGTACAAAAACGCTGTTACTAACATTTAAATGTATTAATATATTTAGATATGTTCCATAAAATTGTTAAACACTACAGTAGCAAAAAGAAAACAACCAGAAACAGTAGCATTAAATGATTAAATTAAGTTTTAAGATACAAATATTTCAAATTATGCCGCAAAAATTTGTTGAACAAAGACGGGAGAAAAAAACAATATAATAGGTGTATATTTTTTTTTTTTTGAGTTTATTTCATACTGCTCCCTAAACGAGGTGACCCCTCTGGTTACGCCACTGTCTGGACCGCGGAAGTGTAGTTGATGTTTGAAACGGACCCATATTACCAAATGTAACTAATTATTTGTTAACGGGTTTTTACAATATATTTAGTGGCTACATTCATGTACTCCTAGACACTGATGATGGAATATGGATTCCGAAAACGTTTTGTATAATTAGCCCGTTGGGGTTTTTAAATATATACCTTTTATAAAGGTTTTTAATAAAAATTTTTAGTGGCTTGAATCGTGTACATCTGATAATACACTGATGATGGGCTTTTTAGTCCGAAAATGTTCTGTGATGTAGACCGAACGGGCATTTTTTAATTATATACCTTTTATAAAGGATCTTTAAATATAAAATTCATTCATTAATTCTCTGGATGGCATATCTGATTACAATTGCTCAGAGAGATTCATAGGACAAACTTGTCCTCATGAAGTGTAAACCAGAATTAACAATAATTGACACTAGATAGGTACAGGTAGTGGCAATGTGCAATTTTTACCTAAAGCATACTGCATGATTGATTTCACATCATTTAGGTCATAAATATGGCTTGATGGCACCGATTATTAAATATATTCAAGAGTAAATAACAGCTCATTGTTTCGAAATAAATATGCCAGTACTTGTGAGTACAGCAAAAATTTATTACTAGTTACTTATAATGTTTTCTAATTTGGTGCTTTAAATATAATGAATTGTAATATTCTAATAATCCAAACCGTTCATAGTTGCTGTAAACAAATGTATATTCTATTTAGAGAGACACTCGTTCATAATTATTTAGATAAGTGCTGGTATTATTTTTAATATGAAAATAAGTTATATGTAAATTTATCAATTAATATAAATATGGTGTGTGTATGCAATCAAATTATGGTACCTGTGATGTTAATGTAGAACTTCTGCTTCTTCCACAGTGCACTGGGGGAACTCAGGGGCCAGAATCTTCTCAGTCGTCAAGTTTACACAAAATATACTGAAGTGTTTAGCGCGCCGATTTATACAAGACTGATTGAAATTAAGGTGCTTGTACTATGGTAGCTTTGCATTCCCTAAAAGTCTAGTAGGGGTAGACTGTCCAGGGCCGTATTAATTTACGATTGTAAGACATACACACACGTTGATAAAATAATTAAATATAAAATAAAATAAAAAGAAATACTTAATAAAAAATAAGAATATGTGTGGAGGGACGTAACAGTTGCATAGCAACGTTTAACCCTTAACAAAACTTCATATCATAAGAATCTAGGACCAGAACTGCCTGGTCATCTGCAAGACTAAAGTATGGTTAGTTTTCCGTGAAAATTATATTTGTCGAAAAGATTATTGTATAGCTAAGAAGATGACCCAAAAGTGCAGTAAATGTCAAAGATATAAAAGTAAGAATTACAAAAATGAAAATGTCGCCAAAAACATCGTATCCCGAAACAAATTGGACATCGTAGCAATCGATATGTTGAGTGATTTAATCATAACAAATCAACGAAATAAACACATCCTGGTAATGGTAGATGTATTTTCAAAATATGTGAAATTGTATAGTTGACGCACGACAAAAGGAGTCGAAATATTGAGAAAAATCGACGATTTCATAGATTCCGTAGGAACGCCAAGGAGGATAGTATTGGACAACGCGACGTATTTTGGAAACGATCGTTTCAAAGGACAGCTGAGGGAAAGAGGAATAGAGACCAATTTTGTCAGCATTCGTCACCCTCAGAGCAATCCGTCGGAAAGATTTATCCAAGAAGTAACAACATTTCTTCGTATTGCTACAGATGGACAACATAATCGATGGGACAGAAAAATAACAGAAATAGAAAAATATTTAAATACGATCCCGAGCACGGTGACAAAAGAAACCCCGGAATATGTTATGAAAGGAATAATGCCAGAGAGGCCGTGGGAAGATACAAACATCCGAGAATATCGACAAGTTTTGGAATTGGTGAAGAGAAGACTGCAAAGAAGTAATGAGAAATACGTACAAAGACAGGACCGTAACAGGAAAAGAAGGCCTGTCACTTTTCAGGTTGGCGAAAAGGTGCTGGTGAGAGCTCTGAGAGTATCCAACATCACCAACAATGTTTGTGCTAAGCTAATGCCGGTGTAAATAGTTATGTCCTGAGACATATGGACTCTGAAAGAATCAGAGGAATTTTCAATATTCACGATGTATACAAATATCATGAATAGAAAACGAAAAGGTTTTTTTTTTAAGTAGAAATAAAATTTTTGATTTAAGGAATTTGGGTAATCTCGTTAGTTTGAAATTAAGTGTTGGCGCGAGAAAATTTGTTGCATATGCGGATAATTTTCATCTTTTCACCAGGCGGGGAGTTAATAAGATCCCAAATTTTAAATAAAATTAAAATCAAAAGACCGTTAAAAAAATCAAGAACACCCTGTATATAGAAATAGTTTAGTTGTAAAATCATAAACCATTTACCGTAAAGAAACAGAAGCTTGAGTACTTCGGACATGTCATGAGGCATACTAAGTACCGTCTGCTACAGTTAATAGTCCAAGGAAGAATCGACAGTAGGAGGGGACCGGGAAGAAGACGACACTCATGGATGCATAACCTGCGACAATGGTTCGGACTAACATCGACCGAAGTGTTCAGAGGTGCCGTAAACAAAGTCAAAATAGCCTTGTTAATAGCCAACGTCCGAAACGGATAGGGCAAAGGAAGAAGAAGAAGAAGATTTACCGGGAACAACGTGAGTGGTTTCCGAATATGTGAATAAGTAATCTAGAAAGTTTTCTCCGATAAAAAGACAATACGGTTTGGACATGACCAGATAGTTTTAGTACACAACTATTTGAAATTTGCGGTTATAATAGATTAGAAAGTAATAAGTAAGGATTATTGGTTAATGGGCTTTCTCCTTTACAAAAGTTAAAAAAAGAATTCAAGGTCGTTTGCCGGAAAGTACTTTAACGTCAGGTAATTTTTTAAAAACCCAAAAATTTAATAGACTAAGAAACCGATGATGCGTTTGATGAGAGGGGAGGTTTGTTTGGATTTGTTTGAGATGGATAAAGAAGAAGGGGTGAAAAGCTTGCCGGGAATGAAAGGAGGAAAAAGAAAGACTTTGTGAGATGAACATCGAGAGAGACCGGCTCCGGTGAAAAAAAAAAAATTTTTTTGAGAATTTATAAGAAGTAGTGCTTAGTGTTTGTGTGGAAAATTAATCAGCCATTGTGGTAAGCAGAGACGAGTTCCAGTAGAAATAGAAGCATTACTGTAAGTACAAACAGATATATTTTCGTTGTGTCTGAGAGAAAGCAGTTTGCTTGTCTTGGAGTTTGGAGCTTGTGGTAAAGACATCACGACATTTTCACATATTGTTTGTCTTTTTCTTTTATTATCAAAAGAAACAGTAGGCGGAATAGCGAGCAGGAAAATTAGTAGGATCCGGGAAGTAAATTGCGATCTGGTCAGGGCACAATCCAAGCAGAATCAAGGGAAGATAGTCTGAAAACCAAAGTTTTGAGTTTTTAAATAAATTGTATAAAGACATTCTATCACGACCATCTATCAACATTCATGTCAATTGTTTGTAATTTGCAATATTTCTATAGTTAAGGCAAGAAGTCAAGGAACCAATAATTCTTTCTAAAATTTTTATATTAAGGGATGTGTGATTTGATGGATGATTGATTATTTTTTTTATTTTATTTATAGTCTATGGTGTAAGATTTATCCTCAACGGATATATTTTAAAATAAAGGACAATTGTTTTAATATTAGAATTGATTGTCTATTATTTCTTTTTCATTTTTTTTATCTTTCTTAAATGGAACTAGCAGAAGATACTTTGAAGCCACGTTTTAATTAAAAAAAAAAAGATAAAAATTATTTTTAGCCCTGAGATATTCTTTGCTTTTGATTTGTTTGATAAAGATAAATTTATTACATTTCAGACTATATAAGTACATTTACAATTACAAGCAAATCACAACAATATATATATATATATATTATATATAATATATATATATATATATATATATATATATATATATATATTTGTACACCTACGTGCATAAACAATCTTAATTTGCGAATAATCGAGAGTTATAATTATGGTCAAGAGCTCGTAAACTGTGTTTATCGCCTTGGGGGTAATCTAAATGAAAAGAAATCCATGGTTTGTGTATTTAACACAAGTAAATTAAACTTATCAAGGCCCGATTTTTCTACGTTTATCGAAACAATGAGAGTTATATGGATAATAACATCGAAACATGACCGAGATTAATGTTGCTATGGTAACAATATCTTAATAAATATCTTATTATAATATTATTATGAAAGCTATTTATATTTTATAAACAATAATACATTGAAGAAGTTTATTTTTATTTTATTTTTGATTTAATTTTATTTTTCAACGAAAAAATTGCATCCAAGTCCTTGACATACATGTTTATTTAAAAAATAGAGATTGAATTACATTGTCAGTATTTTTCTTATCTTTGATAAACCACCTAAACCTTAGGAATACATTTATGTAACAACATAAATGCAGAGATGTAAACCTCGACGTTAACTTGTGCCTTATAGAACATAAGAAGGGCTTTGGCGAAGTAAAATGTACTCATTAATATACTTACTCTTATTGATGAAAAATACCTCAAACATCTACTGGAAATAAACAGGGAATATAAAAAAAATGTAGTACGCCACAATAAATTTGGAAAGAAGAGCATGGAGGGTTGCGTTCTGTTCTTCTTACTGTTTAAAATACATTTGGAGAAAATTGTCAATAAGTGTGTGGAGAACACAACAGATTGGATAAAAATAAATACATTATGAACATAACTAGTAAGAATTAGTGAAGAATTCGTAATAAAACTGAATACAAAGAAAGTAAAGATTAGAGTTCGCAGTAAGGTATAAACAGAATTGAATTAAAATAAGTGCCAAAAGAATGGAGTACTTTAAGGGAGGCCTATGTCCAGCAGTGGACGTGATAAGTGAAGACTGGATGATGATGACGATGAAGTGTAAAAAATACCCTACCTGAGACGCAGTATGAATAATATTTAGCACTATTCAAAAAAAGATATACCTATGTTATATAAAATGCAAAAGGAGTTAAGCTGTCGTAAACTAGATATACATTTAGGCAACTAGATAAACATTTTTACTCTTCCTTAAGAAACTCCAAGCAGTCTCTCTGGTCTCAAACAAGAAAGATACTTTTATGTGGGTTTCCGCTCATAAAGTGATCAGAGAAAATGAAAATGTTTCTGACAATTTAGCAAAACATTCCACATTTTATTAAATTAATTTTTCCCGTCTATAACCAAAAGCTGTGTAAAAAAGGAATTGTGTGCTTGGAATACAATTACCCACGATTTCACTGATATATATTTTTTGCTATTTCACTGATAATAAATCAGCATAACATAGTTCCGGAAACGGCTTAACTTCCTACTAGATACACTTGTATCCCCAGGAATACGAAAGGAAGACTGAATAACATAACCAGAAATATTCGTATTGTAGATTTTAACTATATTAAGGTTCTACTCAAAATAACCTGTTAGGTCGATATAGAGTCGCTAAATACCATCTACACCTTACATAATCTACAGTCTTCTTCTACTTCTTCTTCTTAGCCTTCTGTCGTCCATGTTTGGACATAGGCCTCTCCCAACTCCTTCCATCGGTATCTATTCCGAGCAACATGAGCAAATTATAGACCTATATCGTTGCTAAGTCAAGTATACAAACTATTTATGAGAATTATTAATAACCGGTTAACCTACAAAATGGATAATTACCAACCGGTTGAATAGGCTGGCTTCCGCAAAGGATATAGTTCATCAGACCATTTGCTGACAATGAGAACATTGATAGAGAAGGCAAATGAATACCAACTACCCGTATTTCTTGCCTTCGTCGACTATGAAAAGGCGTTTGATAGTATCGAGATGTGGGCCATAGAACAAGCTATTAATAATTGTGGAATAGACTCAAGCTATAGGCAACTAATACATAACATATATGAAAATGCAACTATGATAGTACAACTAGACGAAAATACAAATCCCATCCCCATTAAGAGAGGGGTGAGACAAGGAGACGTAATATCGCCAAAGCTTTTCAACCTAGCCCTAGAAGACGTCTTCAAAACTACAAATTGGTCAACCTATGGCATTAACGTTAATGACAACAAGTTAAATTACCTCAGATTCGCTGACGACATAGTGATTATAGCGAGCACATTCGAGGAACTGCAAATTATGTTGCGGGAACTAGCAGCCAGCTCCCATTACGTCGGCCTAAAAATGAATATGAAAAAAAAACAAAAATAATGACAAACACAGAAGACCCCAGACATATAACTATAAACGGCAGTGAGATAGAACAAATCCAGGAATATATCTACCTAGACCAAATCCTGAGACTTGACAAAGAGAACCAAAGTGCGGAAATTACTAGAACAAGACTAGCATGGGCAGGATTTGGAAAACTTAGTTGGAAACCTATGTCCAAACATGGACGACAGAAGGCTAAGAAGAAGAAGAAGGCCCCAATGTGTAATATCTTCTAAAATTCTTTCTAACTAATGTAGTAATAACCTTTGCTATTTAAACGCCACTTAAATGCAAATTGTTCAGTGTTGGAAAATAAACCTAAGGGTTACTTCGTTCGGAAGTTAACGGAGATGAGAGACACAAAAAAATTAATGTCGAATTTTACCCGCAGCAACTAAAAAGCAGTAGAGGCTTCCTTCCTCCTGAGTTTAAGAATTGCGAAGTGTGGAAAAGCACATACCATCGGTGAAGAACCAGTTCTGCCGGCCGCACAAGATATGGGATATGGTAACGTATATTTTTGGGAGAATTCATGTAAACAGCTTAGTAGTATACCATTATCCAATGATACCGTACATCGTAGGATTGAAATAATGGCATTACATGTTAAAGAAAAATTTCTAAACCGGATAGAAAATAGTATTTTTTTTTTAATACAACTTGATGAGTGCACAGATGTAACAAACTATGCTCAGCTTATGGTTTATGTGCGATATATATTTCAAACCAAAATCGAATAAGAGTACTTATTCTGTGAGACGTTAACAGAGCAAACTACTGACGATGACGTATTCAAGAAAATCAATGATTTTTTTTGTGACAAATGGACTAGACTGGAAACAGTGCGTTGGTTTCTGTTCGGATTTTTTTGTAGTAGTATTGTAATATCCACCAAGAAGCTTTGGTAGCAAAGCGAATGCTAGATGAATTTAAACATGTTTTCCATAAAGCCGTTCAAATAATCAATTTCATAAAATCTCTAGCCTTAAACTCGCGTTAATGATCGATTACTGGATGAATTGTGGCTCACAACACTAGCTTACTTAACAGACATATTTAATCGATTAAATGACCTAAACTTAAGCTTACAAGGTAAATTACATAATTGATTTTCTGTAAACGGCAAAGTAAATGCTTTTATCAAGAAATGCTATATAATGAAAAATAGTGTTTCAAAGGCTTTGCAGTCTAAAGCAGTCGTTTACCAATTTAGAAAATTTTGTGGGTGAGCATGAAATAAAGATTAAAGATGATCTTATTTTTAACATAAAACAGCATTGTCAAATGCTAATTGATAGGTTTAAAGAATATTTTGACGAAGACTATGCTCAGTTTCTTTGGATACGACAACCATCTATTTTTAATAGCATTCCTGAAACATTAAAACAGGACGAAAAAGAGTCTTTAATAGAACTATTTTGTGATGAGGGTTTGAAAATAGAGTTTTCAAAATTAGAATTAGCCGAATTCTCGCTAAATACTAAAAATGAATATCCAGGCTTATCAAAAAAAGCATTGTTATTTTTACTTCCTTTTACTACCATCTACCTGTGTGAAACTTGATTTTCAGGTTATGGAATTTTTATTAATATTTATTAAAAACATTGCCCTTGTGATTTTTTATTTATTTTCAGCAATAAAAAAATTCACTAAATTCTGGCTATGCATTCACATATGTCTAATCCAGAAAAATGGATTGTAACTATGGAAAAATGACACCAAAACAATATTATTATCAGTTAATGTCAAATATATTTTGTAGCTTTGTAAAGCTTTTTGCTGTTTGTGGATTGTACAATGGGTCGGGGTAAAGTTATCGATGAGAAAATTAGTTACACGATTATTACATTTTTCAATTCTAGAAAATCCAATTCGGAAATCGCGCATTTGAAAACAATTATGTTGCAACTGTCACGCTATAGTGTAAGAAATATAGTCAAAATATACAAAACTACAGTTTCGATCGTCACAAAACCAAGAAATGTACGAAAAAGTAAAATAACCGATGCAGATCTAAGGGCATTAAGACGCATTATAGTGAAAAATCGACCATAGACCAAATTATATCTAGTTAAGAGTTTTATAGAGTGACGTAAGTGGAAGACACGTTTCTAGATCAACATGTCACCAAAGGTCCACAAAATAGGATTTGGTACTTACAAAGTAAGTTTTGTTTTACAAAGTAAAATCTTTGTAGACGTTACTCCACTAATAACCCTAATGGTTTGATGTGAATTTTATTTGATTTACTAGTTTTATTGGGAATAAACCACAATTTTATTTGGAAGAAAGGTCAAGTTTCTACTTCTACTTCGAAAATATTTGTCAAAATACGAAACATTAATAAATTAAACAAATTTTATTTTTGTTACTTGGTAAAAAATTTAGACGTAAAGGTAAAACATGTGATACAATGTGCAAATAACTGGAAAGCTGGTAGATCAGACGAAATAGAAATAGATGTAATAAAATTAATAAATGATAACAAATGGAAACTGTTTACATATCTTTTTAACAACATAAGTGGCGCAATACCAAGGGAACGGCTTAACTGAGAATTCATAGCTATATCAAAGAAACCTATTTGCCTCTAATGCCACGAATTTAGGCTCATTAGCTTAATGAGTCACTTAATAAAATTATTATTAAAGATCATACAGAATCAAATTTATACGAAATGTGAAATAGATATAAGTGGCTGTCAATTCGGATTGAGATAGGCCATGGGAACAAGAGATGCGTTGTTTGCGACTCAAACACTCGTTTAAAATGGTCTAGATCACCGAGAAAAAAGTATATTTATTTAATAGTCAGAATGCTTTTAATAGAGTCCAGCATGAAAATTTGTTGTATGAACTATAGAAAATGAAGCTAGACGGAAAAATATGGCAAATAAAGTAAAGATACAAGAGAAAACTTGAGGCAACGGAAATGGATTACTGGAGACGTTCAGTTGAAAAATGTAGTCTAGGAAGAGTAACCAACAACAGAATAAGAGAAATTATGAAAGTAAAACATACAATAGTAGACAATATTAGTACCCAACAACTCAGATGGTACGGTCATGTACAGAGAATGGCTGAAGAACGTCTCCCAAAACAAGTCTTAATGTGAACCCCTCACGTTAGAAAAAAAAGAGAAAGACCATGCCTTGGTTGGAGAGAAGACATCAATAGAGAAATGAAAGACAGAGACATAGAAGAAGACTTTGGATGAATCGAGAGGGGTGGCAACAGGTTATCGGAAGACGTAATATATATATATATATATATATATATATATATATATATATATATATATATATACATATATATACATATATTGAGAACGATTTCCTATGTAGAAATTTGTGACTTATTCTCAATAACAATAATAAATTGTATAAGATAGCACAAGAAAATAGAAAATGGCTTTAAAACAATATTAAGAAACCGGTATATATTGCATGTTCAAAATAATAAAGAAAGAAATAATGACACATTGGTAACAGTTAACAAATGGTTAACAATGACTAAGATCATAAAACAAAAAGAGGCGGGAAACATGCAAATCAATAAACAACATAGAATTGATTTTCATAGAATGTGTAAAGCAGTGAATGAACTGCACTGAATTCTATGTTTATGATCTAAAACAAAAACAAATTCTATTTTGTACTTTTAATCTGGATATTTTATATTTTTTATATGATTGGTTAGAATCAGACTTTCAAAGTTCGTTAAACAAGCGACAAAATTATAAACAAAATTTATTTTTTGTCAATTGCGATCGTTTTCAGCAAACACCACAGTATATATATTTTTATGATTAAATCATGGATTACAAATAATAAGGGTTATATACAAAAATATAGAACATAGTTAATAACTGACCTATCGTTTTTACGGGCTTCTTGCTGACATTGTTGTTTAAATTGGTTTCTTTCTTCTGCTTCTTGTTATCATTAAAGAGTTTATTCATAATTTTGACTGAGCACAAATTGTTGTTATCACACTCACACAATTTTAAACTGTTCAGACTGTTTTCCTGTAATTTCGAATACATTTATCAAAAACTTTTCGCTAAGTCACTTCACTCGGTACTATGCCGCTATTTATATCTTCGTTGGCGCGTTTGTTTACACTTTTGGACTTGTTACTGTCAGTGGATGTGATTCGTTCCTAAATTGCTGCCTTACTGGATATTTTGTGGTGAAAACAAAGCGCCGTTTGATTGTTTTTCTTCGATTTCTTATCGTTATCTGGTGACCGAGGACTTACCAGTTTAGGTGGGGGCTACGAGTTCAACAAGCAAACATGGAAAATTTATTTATAGTTTACAACATACCAATAGAGCCTTATGCGTCAGGTAGGGTTTACTTTATTATTAGTACACAGTATAGGGTATTTTTATATATGCTTGGAAATGTTTTTGTTTGAATAGATGATTAGAGTTTTATCTGGCACGTAAGTTAAATTTGGGGAAAGTCACTTAATGTTTATTCTTATAATCGTTTATTTGAATTATTTTTATTTTTGTGTACTTTAAATAGCTACTAATTATGTAAGGCTAAAATAGAATGCATTTTATTTTGAAATAAATGTTAAGAATTCTGACTAGTGATACATATAGCAGCCGTCCATGAAAATTATGTAGTCCAGTTACTGAGGGTTTTTACCTCCGAATTCTTTATAACTGAAGCGATTCATTTGAAATTTTGTGTGTTGGTAAATAATTACTCAAGGAACAAACATTATATAGTGCCGATGTGCGCTTCCACCCTGGGGGTGTTTGCTACCCCTTTTCGAGGGTGGAAATTTTTTCAGTCAAAATAACCACGCTATTCGATAGAAGGACAAATTTCAAACAAAAAATGTAGTAAACATTGTTTTCGCTAGATCAATACTTTTTGAGTTATTCGCTGTTGAAAAGTGTCATTTTTCGCTAAAAAAAAACATGTTTTTCAAAGGTTTTTTAAGATTAGTTCTGAAACTAAGAGTTTTATCAAAAAAAGTGTAACGACTAAAATTAAAGCTCATAAAAAAACAAAAAGATTGGCTTTTTAATGAATATATTCAGTTTAATATTAACTGAGTTATGGCTGTTCAAAGAAGGTTTGTTTTTGTTCTGGTCTTTCAATACGAGTCATCATCAATCAGCCCTGAGTTGTCCATTCTTTAACATAGGCCTCCTCTAGACTTTTCCATCTGCTTCTGTTCTGCGCCTCTGCTATCCAATTGGTCGCGATTCTTTTGAGGTCGTCAGTCCATCGCGTTGGGGGTCTTCCTCGGCTTCGCTTGTCAGCTTGTGGTCTCCACTCAAGCAATTTTTTTGTCCAACTGTCGTCTTTCATTCTTGCAACATGTCCTGCCCATCTCGATTTTTGCCTTGTAATATGTTCGATAATGTCTTCCACTCCGGTTCGTCTACGAACTTCCTCGTTTCTTATTCTATATCTTAAGCTTATTCCAAGCATTGATCTCTCTATCTCTCGTTGTGTCCTTTTCTATTTTTCGGCTGATGTTTTTGTGAGAGTTAAGGTTTCTGCTCCGTACGTGAGGACTGGTAGAACGCACTGGGTAAAAGCTTTATTTTTTAAATGGATCGGTATATTTGTTTTAAATGCATCTCTCATTTTTCCGAATGCAGCCCAACCCAGACTTATTCTTCTGAGTAGCTCGCATGTTTGATTATCTCGCGTTAACCTTATTTCGTGACTCAAATACACATATTTTTCCACAAGTTCTATGGGCGACTTTTCGATTTCTATTAGCTCATTGGGGGCGATGGTCATCAGTTTTGTTTTTCCATAGTTTATTTTTAAACCGACTTTCTGTGTTACTTGCTGTAGTTGTTGTAGCATAACTCTGGCTTCTCCCAAGTTGTCTGTTATGAGAACAATATCATCGGCATATCTGAGATGATCGAATATCTTTCCATCGATGCTAATTACCCTTTGATTCCCACTCTAGCCGTTTAAATGCGTACTCCGTAACTGTTATAAATAGTTTTGGCGACAAGGTATCTCCCTGCCGCACCCCTCTGCCAATTTTTATCTTCTCAGTCATGCAATGGATATATTTCGAATAATATATGCATACCTGTGATCTATTCTGCATTTTGAAAGTGCTTTTAAGATAGCAACTGTTTGGACTGTGTCAAATGCTTTGTGGAAGTCGACAAAGATCAGAGCAAGGGGTTTGTTATATTCGATAGACTTTTTAACTAGAGTTTTAAGGCATTGCAAGTGGTCGTTTGTTCCGTGTCCCGCTCGAAATCCTGCCTGTTCTTCTGATTGATAGATATCGAGTTTTGCTTCTATTTTTGCTCAATACGAGTATTTAACTTTAAATAACGGAAAACGGGTACATTTTTCGACAAAAACTCATATAAAATTTTTAAAAGAGCTTGAAAAGACCTTTAGAATGAGTGGTGGTAAAAGTCCTTTGCACCAACTGTACGCGAGATACGATTAAAAAAACTGTGGGTTTCTCAAATTTTTGTAAAAAAAAACGCAATAAAACTAACGTCATGTTCACTAAAATTGAAATAAATTATTTTCCTTATAGAAATTACCTGTAAAATCGTTTTTATGCATGTTGTAGCATCAAAATTAACCGAGTTATTGTAAAAAAAACCAATAGTACTTTTTAGAATAAATTTTGGAGCATGGAAAAATTTTAATATTTGGAGCATTGGAGCATTTATAGACATTTAATATATACATACACTTCATCTTATTTACATAACGATGCACGTTATCGGCGTCATAGCCCGTGACGTCACATGATACCAACACAAAATATTTAGACGGTAGGTGTGTTCTTTTTTAGAATCACTTTGGCGAGTACACTGGCATTACAGCCACTAGACATATTTTATTATATACGCGTAGAAATAATATTTAAAAATTTCTATTAATGTCAACTTAAAAAAATACACAATAATATGTTTCATTTAATTTGTATAAATGCATTATAAAGCGTTTTTATGAAGAATATTTGTTCGGAACACACTGTAACTGTAATCGAACGAAGGTGAAATTTTGCCATAAATTGGTAACACTTATTTGACAGTTGTGGTGTTGACAATTTTTGCACTTTATTATCTGGAATTTTAAAGTGAATACCTCTTGTTTTATATTTTTACCTATTTAATAAAATATGTTCTTTTTAGAACAAAATTAGTTTGTTTTATTTTAAAAATGTCACATAAGAATTTAACTAGTCGTTGTAAAGAGATGGTAATACTTTTGCCATAATTATGTGATCTATTTGATTTAAAATGGAGTCAGGATTTTTTATACTTTGGCAACTATGTCAACTTTGATCTCTGACGTAGATAATGACGTGCATCGGTATGTAAATTAGATGAAGTATATGCATCTATGTATCTCTATCTCTCTCTCTCTCTCTCTCTCTCTCTATATATATATATATATATATATATATATATATATATAAATTATTTTTTATATAAATATTATTTATTTTTAGTTTTTTGGAAAATAAAAAAATTGTAATATATTATAAACTAAATTTTTTCTATTTATGTCCATGTCTAAGTTAAGGATTTAAGGATTTTATTTTCATCAAAAGGGGTGCTTGTAAGGGTTGAAAAAAGTAGGCTCATTTTATAAGTAAAAAATTAATTTTTGTCTACAAACGATGCACCCTAAAAATGTTTCAAATCGTTAAAAATATTTTTTAATTCATTTTTAACAAAGGGGGTGGTTGTGAGGGTTGAAATGTTGGAATTATAATAAAATGTTATTTTATAAGCAAGAAATTAATTTTTTATTGTTATTGTCCTTTGTTATTGTCCTTACTCGACGCAATGAGTACAAAAATGATAGTAGTTTATATGGGTAAATTGTTGATCCATAGTGGAATTTTAATATTCTCAGCATCGCTCTGAATGGCTTGATTAAGCTTGGGTTATACAGTTTACTTTAATTGCTATCGATATTTAGCTTCATGTTTCCTCACTAGAGGCCTCTAGTAGCATACTTTGGTAATTATTTTTACTATAATTGCCTTAGTAGTCGGTGCGTTTTGATTTGGTTTGAGTCTTCTTACAAACTCCTTCTGATGACGGGTAGACCCAGAAACACGTGTCAGGGAGTGGTAAGAGACTCAAATTAAATCGAAACGCAACCGTCATTTATTTTAAATTAATTTTTGTTTAATAAAATGCACTCAGAAATGTTTCAGACTTTTTCTTTAGATTATTTTTATAAAAAGTATTAGCTTTTAAGGGTTGAAAATTGTGAATAATTAATTTTTATATTAGAGAACACATTACAATATTGACCTTATGCGAATAAACAAGATTTAAGTGCGTAAAATATTTAAATCCGTGTTTTTCCCAGTTTCTTCAATAAGCGGTAGTCTTCACCCCTTAAAAACTTTTCAAGTGAAGGATAAGATAAGCTTAATTTGAAATTTTCAAAGAAATCGATGCAGTTATAAAAAATTCGGAGGTATTACCATATTTTAAGCCTCAGTAACTGGAGTAATGTGTCCGCGGAGGAAGATACCTTCCAAATTTAAAGTTGGTGAAATACTAACTTCATTACATTGATTTCTGTCGATTATACTACTTTACGAAAAAGAAAAAAAAGATGCAACTATCAGATATCGAATTTTATCAATCTTATACGAGGTATGTCAAAGTACAGTACTGTTATATTTCACAATATCAAATATTGTTAGTATGAAAAGTTGTTTGAAATTATGTTTTAATACGAGGGTGGATTGATATAAAACTAGCCTTTGACAAAAAAAAAACAAGTTTTTTGGATGACCCAACGAACGATATGCACCGCACAGTGCGGTGCTTCTCACACACCACATTTTTTGGTGGAGGATCCGTTATGGTGTGGGGTGGTATTTCTTTGACCGCACGTACAGATCTAGTGGTCATACAAAACGGAACTGTTACAGCTGAAAGGTAAATATTGGAGATCCTGGAGTAACATGTAGTACCATGCGCTCCTTATATCGGTAAACATTTCTTACTAATGCAAGGTAATGCCAGACTTCACGCTGCACAGATCGTCAGAAATTATCTAGAAGAGGTAGAAATTAACACTATGGAATGGGCATCACATAGCCCGGATTTAAATATGATTGAAAATCTCTGGGATATCCTTGGTAGGCGATTAAGAGCGACACCGATCTAACCAAACAACTTACAGGAAGTGGGAGAGAGGCTGATCCAGATTTAGAGAGAACTAGACCAAAATGAAATACGGCAAATAATTTTAAGTATGGGCCGACGATGTAAGGCTGTTATATGTATTAGAGGTAGAAACATTCGTTATTAAGACAAATTGTTATAATTAATAATAAAATGTATAATAAATCTGGTGCAGTTTTATTTTTTATTCTTTGCCTGTTTACAAATAAAATTGATTTATTGAAGTGGTGCGTAAATTTCTTGGAGAAGTGTATTAACCTTTGTGTCTATACCATCGAGCAAAAAGATAAAAGAGGGAATGTAAAGGTAGTTTGGACAAAAATATTGTTAGACAGGAAGTGCTATCTTGAGAGGCCACTTTAAACAAGGAAAGACAGTCTCTTTCCTTGTTTAAGAAGTCAAATTTAGTTTGGTTATGTTATTGTTTGTCCCAACTGTCACATAAAATTTTATTTATATTGAAGTTTTTGACCAATTGTGTCACTTTTTAGACTATTATCGTTAATATTTAATTAAAACTTTCTTGTCTGAAAAATATTTTACAGCTATTGTTAACAAGTGTTGGAAAATTTAAATTTAGCGCCTTTGCATTTCCGAATATGTCCGCCATCAGAGGCCACTTTTTTGGTCTTGTTTTATCTGAATAATTTTAATTGTTTTATCTGAATCATTGACGATAGTATAAATATTTTTATTCGAGCTTCTAGTTATTCCTAAAATTATTTAGAACGAAGAGATTTATAATAAAAACCAAAGAAAAAAATGCATATAATATATTAAAATTACCTGTCAAAGTTTTTACACCATTACGTCCACACCCGTGGCACCCGGGTAACACTAATGTTTAGTAAATTATGAAGCTCTGTCTAGTTTTTTTTTATAATAAAAGTGATATGGAAACGTAAATAAAAGTTACATTTTAAACACATTGTCCACACTTACTTATATTTACTGAGTGTTCGTTACATAGTGGACGATTACAAACATTACATGATTTTCGTGTCTTTCTTAGCCGCTTTTTCGCTAAAGACATACAAATGTAGCAGTTTCCAACAATTTTGAGGCGTCCAGTGGAATCTCGAAGTGGTAATGACTCTGCTGTATTACTTGAATCTGTAGGTAGAGGTTTTCCTAACATACACTCAATTCCTGACCTTGATGAAAAATTTCGGTATACATTTGGTACTTTAGATCTAGCAGAAATTGCAGGCATCACTAGTTGTTTCCCTAAGTCTTGTAGAAAAATTCTACGCTTACTGGTTTCAGTAGAACTCTGTGGATTATTCTCTGTATAAATTATATAGGTTGCTAGGCAAGCTACGTCTAGGATATTGTAAAAGAAGGCTACTGGCCAACGCAAAGTTCTGCGTTTAGTGGAATAATGAGAAACATTTTTGTCCATGTTGTCTACGCCTCCTTTAGTTGTATTATAGAACTGAATTATTTCAGGTTTATTTTTTGGGCCACTTACATTATCGTTGTCA
This sequence comes from Diabrotica balteata, assembly GCA_918026665.1. Taxonomy (NCBI): domain Eukaryota; kingdom Metazoa; phylum Arthropoda; class Insecta; order Coleoptera; family Chrysomelidae; genus Diabrotica; species Diabrotica balteata. The sequence continues at coordinate 61,416,442 of OU898277.1, forward strand.
TGCATTGTTGACAGCAAGATAACGCTTTTTTTCTTTTTTGGTACATATGAACAAATAGTAACACGATCTGCACTGAATCCGTGTAATGACGATTCAGGCTCACGCTCTGGCGAAGGCAGCATTTCTTGTGGAATATATGGTTTGTTTCTTTTCAAAGTACCAACTAATGATAAATTCCAAGACAACAGGAGACGGGCTAGTGGAAGAGTTGTGAAAAAATTATCCATTGTTATGTTTCGTCCAGAATTTTTGTATCGGTAACACAAATCTTTTACTTCGCGTTCACCTTGATTAGTTTCACGTCCAGTCGAATTTTTCCAGTAAGTGGATACGAATTATTGGCGTCACAAACCCACCAAACCTTGATGCCATACTTGGCAGGTTTTGCTGGCATATATTGCGTGAAACGTGTCCTACCTCTAAAAGGAAATAACTGTTCATCCACAGTAAGAGAATCTGACGGTACATAGTTACGACGTAAATTATCATTGAGAAGATGGAATATATCTGTAATAGCTGCAGCTTTATCATTTTGCAAACGTTCTCCACGTGTTTTGTCATTGTCAAACCGTAAGAATCTGCTGATGCTCCAAAAGCGATTTATGCCCATACTTGCTCGGTACAAAGGATGAGAGTCTGTTTTCCATAAATCTTTCGAGTGCTCTGAATTTGAATGCCGTACTCCTGCTGTAATAAGAATACCTAAGTATGCATCAAATTCTTCTGTTGTGAGTGACTTCCAAACATTTCGAGGTTTGTCGGAGTTTTCAACATTATACTTTTCACAAACGCTATTAGCTTTTCGATTGGTTTCGCGTATAATTATGTCACACATTACGTCACTGAAAACACATTTGAATGTATCTCTAATCGAAAGAGTTTTAGTAGAACGTACTGGGCCCGTTTTTTCACGCAAAAGGTTACGTTTTAGTGTTCGACTTGCAGTAAACGGTTTTCGTTGCCAAATCGTTTTATCTTTTGCAACCAGAACATCACTTTGGGAAGAACTTCCTTGAAAATCGTCAAAATCTTCATCACTACTATCGTCGCCGTCGGTATCGATTTCAATCTTATTATTGATATCAGTAAAAACGTCCTCTACGTCAGAAGCTTCATCTCCATCCGGTTTGCTTTGCGAAACATAGTCCTCATCTGATTCCTGGTTTTCGATATTTTTGTCTACTTCCTCATCTATATCGTCTATAAATTGTTGCAAGTACTTCTGTTGCTTTTCATACGTCATTCTAAAATTGAATGATCTATGTATAAAAACATTGTAAAAATAAACAGTAATAACTTACCTTCTAAATTCGCTAGCACTCACCTCTCTCCTTGCCATTATTACAAGTAATTACAACATAAAACACGCATATAGTCACAAAAATATTAACAACTTGTAAGCACAGTTAAATAAACACTGATAGCAAACAAAGAAAAATCCCAATTGTCTGTTATTTTCGGAATGTACAAGCGAAGTTTACCGAAACAATGCCGGGTGCCTGGGTAGCACGGGTATAGACTCCCGTATCAGGTACTTGGGTATAGACATAACGGTTAAAATTTATTCGTTTATTGAAACTATTCTCAAGAAACTCAAGCTAAATACTACTAAAAACTTAAGCTGGTTGCCTATAATTGGCATAACTTAACGATATAAATTAAATCAGCTTTATAAAACGGTTTTATAAAATATATTGTTTTTATATATAATAGAAACTTACTTTCTTCATATATGCGAGAAATTTCTAAGCGAATTTAATTTTTGATGCTGTTATCATTCGTCAGTCGTTAATTTCCTTTTACGACTTTTGTTCTTTAAAATGAAGGTTTTAGAAGGCCCAACTTTATATTTACGCACACTTTTTTTGCGACTTTCAGACATTTGGATGTTAACAGAAATGTTTTTGTTATTAAGAACATCTGTAACATTTACTTAATTCGACGAAAACATTTTAATTATCAACAGAGTTTTCATTTAGCAATTAATTAAAAAAAAATGATAGGCATTTTGAATAATCCTTTGGGTAGTAAAAAAAATAAAGAGGCACTAAGAAATGTATGTATAGCAATGAGAAGAAGGTTAACAAGAGCACGAGGCAGAGCAGGAATCAATCCTGAGGTCATCGAGGAGATCGAGGAAGAGTACCGCGCAAGGAAGAGGGAACTGTACAGGAAAATTCGTACAGAAAAAAGAAGGCACTGGAAAGAGCTGTGTGAAAAACTGGATGAGGACATCTGGGGTCAGGGGTACAAGATCGTTATGAAGAAGTTCCATGCGTATCCTCCTTACGAAATGCCTATGGACAAGAAGCTTGAGGTAACAAGAGAGCTCTTTCCGGACGGCAGATGTCATGGTGTACGGAGGGATGAAGGAGCTGAGCGGGCTGTACCTTTTACCATGGATGAACTTGTCGAGGCATTGGGTTCACTCAAGACTCGTAGGTCCCCCGGACTGGATCAGATACCACCTGAGGCGGTGAAGGGTCTAGGACGGGTGGAGCCTGCGTGGCTTCTAGAACATATGAATGCATTGCTCGAAGCACAAACTTTTCCTGAGCCTTGGAGGACATCGAGGTTAATACTGATTCCCAAAGCTAGGGAGAAGTATCGCCCCATCTGTCTTCTTCCATGCATCAGTAAGCTGTATGAAAGGATGCTGCGAGTACGCATAGATGACATGATTGAGAGGTCAGGTGGTTTATCTCGGAGACAATTTGGTTTTTGTAAAGGGAAAAGCACGATTGATGCAATCATGAGTGTACTCGAAGCATTGCGCAACAGAGGGAATGAACATCGCTGGGCGGCCCTGCTGTTGTTTGATGTTAAGAATGCATTCAATACGCTGCAGTGGAACGAGGTAATGAAGGCAATGGAGGAGAGAGAATGTCCTGGTTACCTGATGAATGTTGTGGCGGAGTATCTGTCCGAGAGAAGGATTATGGTGGAAAAGGGCACGATCGTGGACGTGACGGCCGGGGTACCCCAGGGATCTGTCTTGGGCCCGACGCTATGGAATCTGGCATATGACGGGGTTATGCACTGTGAATACGGAGAGGGTATAACCCCCTTCGCATTCGCGGATGACCTCGCTGTACTGGTAGTAGCCCGGGATGAGCCAGATCTCAAATACCGGGTTCGGAACGCAGGTGGCGTCGTAAAGAAATGGATGACGCAGCACGGACTAAAACTTGCGACAGAAAAAACCGAAGCCATCATTCTGAAGGGGACAAGGAACAGGCAAGGTGTTGAATTAAGATGTGCGGGAGTATGTCTAACACCCAAGAAACAAGTGAAGTACCTAGGAGTGACATTACACCAGAATGGAAAATGGGGGGAGCACGTTCGGGAGGTGGTCCGAAAGGCTGCGAATAGTGCGGCTGCGTTGGGGAGAGTGATGCCGAACATTGGAGGACCCAAATCCGAAAGGAGGAGGGTCTTACACGGTGTTGTACAGTCTATCGTCCTCTACGCGGCACCAGTCTGGAGCGAGGCGGTAGAGATAACAGCCTATAGGAGTCTTATGAAACGAGTAGACAGAACAAGTCTGTTGCGAGTGGCATGCGCCTATAGGACTGTGTCTGCGGCAGCCTTATGGACCATCACTGGATGTATTCCGTTGCATATTTTGGCGGTGGAAAGAAAAGAGCTTTATGAGAGAAGAGGCCCAAACCTTACTATGGCTGAGAGAAGACAGGTAAGGGAAATGTCAGTTGTAAGATGGCAAGAAGAATGGAACAATACGGAGGATGTGGCACAGTGGACGAAAATGCTGATCCCGAACATAAGAACTTGGGTGGACTGTGGTCACAGGCGACTGGATTATTTCCTGACGCAGGTGCTCACAGGACACGGGTGTTTTAGGGCCTACCTTTATAGGATCGGAAAGGCTGATACAGACGAATGCCTATATTGTGGATACTCGGACACTGTGACACATACGATGTTAGATTGCAGCAGATGGATAGTGGAAAGGAACAGAATGGAGAGAGAGACAGGTGTGAATTTTGTTACAGTGAGAGAAATGATTGAGAGAATGATTGAAAATAAATTAAGTTGGATTAACATACACAGTTATATCCGTGCAGTGATCAAGAAAAAGGAAGAGGAAAAAAGACAGTTGGACCAACGGCAAAGGTAGAGTGAATGATGCTGAAAGGTGAAGTTAGAACAGTGGGTCACACTTTTTGAGTTAGAATGCGTGAGTTTGACTGTGGGGAAGGAGGAAATGCCCTTTTGGGAATGATCGCTGGATGACAGAGGAGGGTCTGGTTTAGCAGGTAGGCGTTCGGCGTAGACTCGGCGACGAGAGGGCATTTTAAAGTTCCTGGGGAACTATCGCCGGGAGTACGAAGAACGAATCCTGCACTAAGGTTAGTCAGGCGGCGTCCTGGACTGAGATGTCTTTTGAAGATTCCAGACCCCCCCCTCTATAAAGACGAAAAAAAAAATATATTACCTTGTAATTTAACAGCATCCTGATTTATCTAAAAATATTAACTTTTAATGAACATTTTATCATATTTGTTAAAGAGAAATTTGCTTGGAAAACTTGGAATATCCATAATAATAAAATTCAAAATAGAACTAACATAGAATTAAACAAAAATAATAAAACAATAAAACTATATTAAAGAAAATAAACAATGCGAATAATACAAATATTTACTACAATATGTTAAATTGTAGCAACTAAATTATGTTTTATTTGTTAAATAAACAGGGGGAAGTGTATGGGTTTAGTATACACTTCCACTATTTAAAATAATTCTTCTTTTTTTCAAAGAAAGAAGTCTGCAATAATACAATGCTTGAGCTATAAATACTGAGAAGTAGGAATTTTTGTGTTGTAGGTTTCCGACTATGAATCTGTCAAAATATGCCCGAGCTAAGCGAATGGACGTTAATAACCTTTTAAATAGTTAATATCTGCCTGGTAACATTGTATCAATGCATTTAAATTTGTAATACTATAATACTTAATTGTGTTCTAATTATTAACGAACAGTATTAGCTCCCCCAATTCACTAACCGCTCAACATAATTCACCTGCTCTTTCAGTACAGGTACTTGATATATCACGAGTTTTTCAAAACCCTTCTAACCATGGCCGGAGTACTACTCTAATCACATTTTTTAATGACTCTGCAAATGAGCAAAATCTGTAGATGATACATATTTAATTTAAATGGTATACCCTATAGAGAGTGGTCCAAAAGTCTGGAAACGGCCAATTATCTCGTTAATTACCAGACATAATTATACATAATTTGAGGTACACCTATTTTGGGATACAGAGATTCATCATATCATCATCATCAATGGCGCTGCGACTCTTCGTGAGTCTTTGCCGCGTTTACTATTGCCTTCCATGTTTGTCGGTCTTGTGCCAGTAATTCTCATTGTCGCACTCCTATCTTCTCTAGATCTTCTCTGACTGCATCTTTCCACCTTTTTCTAGGCCGTCCTACAGACCTTCTTCCATCTGGCCTTTCCCAGAACACATTGTTTATAAAGCGATTGTCGTTACTGCGTATCACATGTCCTGCCCATCTGAGTCTATTGGATACGGAGATTCCATATTTGATATTTGCAGTGTTGCCAGATTTTGGGCTTTCAAATTCATCACCCTGTATATTCACTTGTACTCATTCCCTGCTCGAATTGTGATGGAGTTTATCTTGGACAAACCAGTCAGCTACTTAACTCAAGAATACGTTCCCACAAATATGACAAAAAAAACTCAACCTCCCCCACAAAACATGAAAACGAAAAAAAAACATAATTTTGATTTTGAGAAAACCAAGATCCTAAAAAGTGAACCCAATAGGAAGAAGAGAGAGCTTCTAGAGTCTATACAAATAAAAAAATAATAATAACGCAATAAATGATAAAAAAGATGTCAAAAATTTGAACAAAATATATATTAACTTAATTTAAAAACACACTAAAAGACAATCTCAGAACGCCTATGATATTAAAATAACTGATTGTTTTAACGATAAACTAACATCAATAAACAACACATTAGATTTAAAATATATTTTACATGTAGTGACTTAATGGGTATGTGCTATGTTTTAATATTATTTTAATTGTGACGTCTACTTAATACCGAATTTTTACATGCTTGGTAAGTCAAAAGTTTAACTTTTAAACCGTATTATGTCTATCATAAATTTTTTTTTAGTCAATATTACTTGCGAAAGGCATGGATTTCCTGCCGAAACGTCGGAAAAAAATACATAAAAATGTCTTAGTATCAAACTAATTTTTTTTTCAAATCCACTAATATATATATAATATATATATATATATATATATATATATATATATATATATATATATATATATATATATAAATAATGCCTATAAGGCATACTAAGTTTTGAACTATTTTCAAAAGCTAGAGAGTTTCTAGAAAATTGTCTGTTAGCTTATAAATAAGTTATTATCTTACACAGTCATTATTAACCATTTAAATTTTTACTAGTTTTTTTTTTGTAATCTGATATTATTTTGGCAGGATTTTTTGGTCGCAAATAATTACACAGTGCTATTTTGTACAAAACGCATGTTACGTTGTGTAAGTACAACATTGCTTTTTGTTTATTTTTGCATAACTGTCCTACATTGCTTATCGCTTGATGACTAGTTTAATGATTAGAACTTTGCAGAAATTTTATATTGAAATTTTAAACAACAATAAAAGTGTATAAACATATTCACAAACCGGAATAATATGTCCATTGCACGAAAACGGTTAGGGTTGTCAATTACTTATTATCAACGGTAAACAATATTAAAAACTAGTCGGTAACCAGTAATAAGAAACGAGATTGATTATATATTAATTGACAAACGTTATAGAAATGGAATCAGGGGAGTTAAAACATATCCTGTTGTTGGTAAAATTTCAATTAAACTAAAGAAAATCAAATACAGAGAAAAGATAAAACCTAGCCTCGAAAAACTTAAAGATCCAATAGTACAGGCACAAATAGAGAAAATACTTAATGATACACTCAAAAAAAATTCAGTGAAGCATCCGCGGAAGCAGAAGAAACAATAGAAAGTATTTGGCACACCTTCAAAACAACAATCACGACTATACAAAGAGAACAACTACAAGACAACATCAGAAAAACAAAGAATACATGGATCACAGAAGAAGTCCTAGAACTGATGGACATAAGATCTTACAAAAATCGCAATGAAGAAAAATATAAAGAAACTCAGAGAATCATACGAAACAAAATTAGGAAAGCCAAAGAAGAATGGATGAGCAGCAAGTGTGAGGAACTGGGAGATTTACTAAAAAAGCGTGACTACTTTAATGCATACAAAAAGATTAAAGAAAGTCACAAATATAAAGAAAAAAATCACTACAACACTTTAGTAGCTGATAATAACGAAATAGTATCTAGTCCAGAAAATGTAGGAGATATGTGGGAAAAATAGATCGAAGATCTGTTTAATGACGAGAGAACAGAACCACAAATGAATATAGTACAAGAAACAATACTTGATATATTAACATCGGCAGTTACAAAAACAATCAATACGGCAAAGCCACGAAAAGCCTCAGGTTCAGATGAAATATACGTAGAGATGATAAAGCTTATCAATGAAGAAAATCTTCAGACGTTAACAATATTATTTAATAAAATCTATACCACTGGAATCTTCCCAGAAGACTGGCTTAGATCGACATGTATACCTATACCCAAGAAAATTTTAATCAAAATTGTACATCAACCTGAGCGAGAATCAATTTGGATTTCGTATGGGGCTTAGTACAAGGGAGGCATTATGTGGCCTCCAGATATTACTACAAAAATGACGAGATCAGCGAAAAGACGTGTTCCTCTGTTTTATCGACTATGAAAAAGCGTTTGATCGAGTGAAACACAGAACTCATAGAAACCCTAACACAACATAGTATAGACCATAACACTGTAGCACTTACCTATTGAAAAAGTATATTGGGATCAAATGGCGTCGATCAAAATAGACAATCATCTGACAGCAGAATTGCCAATAAAAAGAGGAGTTCGTCAGGGCTGTGTACTTTCTCCACTGTTATTTAATATATATTCCGAAAAGATCTTTCAAAATGCCCTCGAAAATATTGAAGAAGGAATAAAAATCAACGGAGAATACGTAAACAACTTAAGATACGCAGACGACACCGTCATTATTGCGGACAGTGCTGAGGGTTTACAACGACTTTTGAATGTCATAACCAGAGAGGGAGATAGCTTGGGACTAAATATAAACACAAATAAAACAAAAGTAATGGCTGTTACACGTGCACCAAAATGTCGACATTAATATTCGTATATATAACAAACATATAGAACCAGTACAAAGATTCCAGTATCTTGGTTGCTGGATAACAAATGCTCTTGACCACGAGGTCGAAATACGTGCTCGTATAGAATATGCTAGGTCGACATTTCAACGAATAAAAAAATTCCCAATAAACTCTACGTTATCGTTGGATATCCGATACCAACTGGTTAAAAACGTTTATTTATTCCATATTGCTATACGGAGTGGAAACATGGACTCTCGGAATTACAAGTATGAGGCGTATAGAAGCCTTTGAGATGTGGGGTTTTCGAAGGATGCTAAAGGTCTCTTGGACAGAGCACGTGATCAACAACGAGGTGCTAAGAAGAATTGATACTAAGAGAGAACTTCTCAATATTGTAAAAAACAGAAAAACGAGTTATCTAGGACATATTTACAGAGGAGAAAAATACAACTTCCTATGACTTATAATGGAAGGGAAAGTGTAAGGAACAAGAGGTCCAGGAAGAAGAAAATGCTCCTGGTTGAAGAATGTAAGAGACGTATGGACACACATTCGATACTAAGAACAGCTCAAGATAGAGAGCCACTTGCTGCAGTTATAGCCAACCTTCAGTAATGAAGAAGGCACCTTAAGAAGAAGTCGGTAACCAGATTTTTGTATATTTACTAGAAAACTATCCATATAATATCGACACTTTCTATATTTTTATTGAATTTAAATTAGTTAACGGTAACCGACGATACACTTGTTATTGCCAGCAGTTTGCCTGAACTACAGCAACCGATAAACAAGATTGTTTATTGCAGCAAGCATAGGCAACGGTCTATATATGAAAATTCGAACTTCGAAACGTCGAAAATTCAAACACAAGCGGTTCTTTTAATACGTATTAGTAATAGTGAGCACACCCAACTTCGTAAGAAATAAAATTGGAGAAATGCTGGCTGCCGAAAACAAAATAATAGAAAGATCATGAACTCATAAGTAAAATTCATCAATTAATAGAAATGGCCTGGCAACAAGAAATAATACCGAAAGAATGGTGTGGTATTATTATTGTACCAATACACAAGAACGGAAAAAAAGGAACCATGCTTGAATTACAGTGGAATCTCACTAATCAACAAATCAACACTACATATAAAATATTGGCTTCGATATTATTAAAAAGATTAGTACCATGCGCCGAAGAATTAATTGGTGACTACCAGTGTGGCTTCAGGCCTGGCAGATCGACTATTGATCAAATATTTATAATAAGACAAATGCTTGAAAAGTATTGGGAATATAATCACGACGTGCATCAGAGTTTTATAGACTTCAAACAGGATTATGATTCAATCAACATTATGTAAGGCAATGATCGAGCCCGGCGTACCCAAGAAACTAGTTGCGGTAACACAAATGTGTTTTAGTATCTCTTTTGCACAAGTTAGAATAGGGGAGAAAATATCAAATGCTTTCTGCGTAAATTCTGGACTGAGACAGGGAGATTCGTTGTCCTCATTGTTGTTTGACCTGGCCTTAGAATATGTCATGCGGAAAATATATCCAAAAATCAAACCAGACATAACTGCTCGGGGAGCAAAAATCATACTCGCCTTTATCGATGACGCAGACGCAGTAGCACAATCAACATTAGAAATTAAGGATATTTTCTCGAGCTTTGAAGAAGCTGCATTAAACATCGGTCTAAAAATAAATGAAGACAAAACAAAATACATGGTCGTCTCAAAACAAGAACGACGGCGAATAAGGCAAAACAATACTATAAATGATCACAACTTCGAAGTGGTTAAAGAATTTAAATATCTAGGAGCAACAATCACAAATGACAACAAATTAGAGCGAGAAGTTGAAACAAGGATAACGGCAGGAAACAGATCTTTCTTTGCAATGCAACATCTAATGAAGTCAAAACTTCTTTCACGAAGTTCAAAAATCCGGATATATAAGACCATAATACGACCATAATAGCAGTCGCGTATGGAAGCGAAACATGGACGATAAAAAAAGAGCAGTAAATAAATTGCTGGTGTGGGAATGTAAAATTCTTCAAATGATATATGGCCCTTGCAGAGACAGCGTGACAAACGAATGGAGGGGCAGATACAATAACGAGCTAGGGTCTCTATTCGGAAAAGGAAATCTAGTCAGATATATAAAGGCCAAAGGGCATGTGACACGCAGTAACGACAATCGCCTTATAAACAATGTGTTCTGAGAAAGGCCAGATGGAAGAAGGTCTGTAGGGTGGCCTAGAAAAAGGTGGAAAGATGCAGTCAAAGAAGATCTAGAGAAAATGGGAGTGCGACAATGGGAATTACTGCGAGAGCTGGATCTTCAATCCTTCTTTAGAGAAAGGCATCGACGCTTTCAAACTTTACTTTTGTATGAGAATACTATAATATACATTTCATTAACGAAAAATGCAGAGGAACAAGGAGCTGATGCCAACGATCAAAGAGTGTAATCTAATGTATATCGGACACGTAATGCAAGATGATAATGCGGTTAGTCATCGAAGGTAAAATTCAGGGAAAGGGGTCAATAGAAAGAAGACAGAATTCCTAGCTCAGGATTTACGATAATGGCTCCGCAAGACAGCATCCGAAATCTTCAGAGCCATTTCATGTTTCTTCTTCTTAAAGTGCCCTCTCCTCAATGGAGGTTGGCTACTACAATTTTAAACTCTTCTCTATCTTCAGCTGTTCTTATTAGCTGTTCAAAATTTAGCCCTGTCCATTGTCGGATGTTTCTGAGCCATGATAGTCTTTTCCTTCCTAGGCCTCTTCTTTCCCTCGATTTTTCCTTTCACTATAAGTTGGGCATATTGGTACTTATTATTTCTCAGTATGTGGCCTAGGTATGATGTTTTTCTTACTTTTACTGTGTTAAAAAGTTCTCTTTCCTTGCCTATTCTATGCAGCACTTCTTCGTTTGAGGTATGCGATGTCCATGAAATTTTGAGTATTCTCCGGTAGATCCACATTTCAAAGGCCTCCAATTTATTTACGGTTGATGTTTCACGGGTCCACGTTTCAACTGCATATAGAAGAGTCGACCAGACGTAGCATTTTGATAAACGTAGTCGAATTTCGAGTTTTATTCGAGAATCACAAAGCAGTTTTTTTATTTTTTCGAAAGATTTTCTAGCCTGTTCTATTCTCGATCTTATTTCTTGATCAGGATTTAGGCTGCTATCGATCCAACATCCCAGGTACTTAAATCTATTGATCTGTTCTAAGATGTGCCCATTTATTGTGCAAGGTTGAGGTACGTTTTGGTTTTTTCGGATTGACATCACTTTGGTTTTTTTAATGTTTATTTTCATACCAAATTGCTCACAAGTCGAGTTGGTCTTGTCGATGAGTCGTTGTAGACCTGAGTCGGAATCCGCAATTAACACTGTATCATCGGCGTATCTGATACTGTTGATATTTACGCCATTCACCTTGACTCCATCCTTGGAATCCTCCAATGCTTCTTTAAATAGAAACTCGGAGTAAAGATTAAACAGCAGAGGCGACAGAACACATCCCTGTCTAACTCCCCTCCTAATTTCTACTTCTGCGGATGTGGAACCTTCGATCCTAACTCTGGCTTTTTGGTTCCAGTACAAGTTTTTTAAGAATTTGATGTCTTTTCAATCTAAACCGACTTCTTGCAAACGTTCTAATAGTAGAAATAATAAATTTCATGTTTAATTATTGTTCAAACAGTCTTGTTCAAACTTTCTCTTCTTTATCAACGTCATTCTAGATTAAAAATGTAATCTTTTTATCCTTTTTGCTTTCTTTTTAGTCTCTTGTAGTGCACAATAGGGTAGGTGTAATACGACTGTTAGAAGAACATCTTCAAAAACCGCTTCAGTGGTTTGTATGTCTGCTATGTATGTTGTATGTTTGTATTTTGAAAAATACGTGATATCATAACACTAAGATGACTAATATGGTTAGGGCATCTAGCATAATCCCAACAGAAGGCCATTCCAGACGCATCCTTATGTCACATTCAGGGGGCGGTAGACTTAGACAGGTCAAATGAAAAGTGAAAATTGATTCGTATGAAAATGCTAGAAGCATTTGTGCAACGAACTGCCAACGGTTATCAATGGATAAAACTAAATGACGAAAACGGATCAGATTTAGACAAATCTATTACTAAAGCATATTTAGAATTCAATAAAAAAGTTAACAGACCTGAATGGTAAACTATTTTGTATTTAAAAAATGGAGAACAAAAGGCGACGAGATAAAATAATTAATTGGTTTTCTGTATAAAAATAATAAAGTTACATTTTTATCCTAAAATTATATTATATTCTCGATTTCTATATTTTCTTAAGAAGTCGTCATTTATTAGATATTAATTTTTGCGAAAATGCGGTGCCGAACGCTGTTTAATAATATTGTAAAACTAATTAATAAAAATAAACAATTATAACAGACTAATTAATGTAGCAAATTAACCTTTTTTTGGTCATTTTCTGACCTTCTAAATGATATCACAACCGATATGGTGACGACTTTATAATTCTATAACTTCGATAATTGGTAGCAAAGTTAAGAGCTACAATGCACTTTCGATAAGGATAAGGACAATTGACGGGGTCCCTCTAAAAACGTTGCAATTGACAATTTTTCATAAAGTGATGTTTTAATGTAAAGCTTCAGTGAAAACGCGCCATCGGGTTCTATTTTGCGCTAAGGACTTCACCTCATTCCAAGACTTTCCTTGGCCTCTTATCTCGTCCATGATGGATCTTCTCCAAGTTTGTACTGGGCGACCTCTTTTTCTTTTCCCTTGGGGATTCCACTCTAGGGCAGTCTTTGCGATACTGGAACTATTTTTTCGGAGTGTGTGACCGATCCAACCCCACTTTCTGGACTTAATTTCATTTTGTACCCTCTTTTGTTCGGTCAGGTGTAGCAGATCTTCGTTTCTGATGGTGTTAGGCCAGAATATACGAACAATTCTTCGTAGACATTTGTTAACAAAGACCTGCAGTTTGTCTGTGAGGGTGTTTGTCACTTTCCAGGTTTCACATCCGTAGAGTAGAACAAACATGACATTTGATCGGAATATTCGGATCTTTGTCCTTGAAGTATACTCGCCAGATCTCCAAACAGGGTTGAGCGTGCTGAAAGCTTGTTGGTTTTTCGTATCCTCATACGAATATCGTCTGCTGTACCTCTGTTTTCTGTTATGACACTTCCAAGATACGTAAAGTTTTCCACATTTTCAATCTGCATATTGTCGATAGTAAATAGCGTGTTGTTCCTTGCATTTATTCTCATGGACTTGGTTTTACTAATATTGATTTTCAAACCTATTTTATTGGCTTCAGTGGAAAGTGTTTCCAATTGGTAAGCCAGATCTTGGAACCTTTGACCTAATAGGCAGATATCGTCTGCGTATTCTAGATCGCTGTGGTTAACGTCTATTGTATCTCTCTTGTGTCGGAGTCTAGTTTGGAGAGAACATAGTCTATAGCTATGTTAAAAAGAAACGGAGAAAGCACGCATCCCTGTCTAACTCCAGTAAGTACGTCGAATTCGTCACTGTTGATCCCATTGTGTGTCACGCTGCATTTCGCATCAGTATATAGTGACTTTATGATAGAAATTATGTTTTGCGGGATGTTTCTTAGTTCTAAAATTTTCCATACAGCAGCGTGAGACAAGCTATCAAAGGCCCGTTCAAAATCAACAAAAACCATATATAGGGGTGTGTTCCATTCAACTGATTGTTCCATTATTACCCTCACAGTATTAATGTAGTCTATGCAGGAGGATTCTGGTCTAAAGCCTGCTTGATTAGCTCGAAACTCAACCTTGTTTGTTAATCTTTTCAGTATGATGGTTGTGAAAATTTTAGTTATGACAGTAAGCAAGTTTATTCTTCTCCAATTTTTGCACAGTGTGAGGTTGCCTTTTTTTGGAAGGCAACAACAATAACAATAACAATTAAAACATAATTTAATATTTTTTTATTTTTATTTTATTTTCGTATCATATTATTATATCGCACTGTATATTAGCTTATTATAGCTTATTATAAAATTTCTTTGTACCATCTAATAATCTGTACGGCGCCGATAGCTTGCATTCAAATAACTTTCTAGACATAAGTTTCTAAAATCGTCAAAGAATCATAACAATGAAAGGATTAGTAATTCCAAATTATCGGTTTGAGTAATTTGAAATTTCCCAACATTAACGAAAGTTACCCTTCTCAGGTAATTTTACCAATAAAAATGTAAGTCGAAGGTATTTGGAATGGAAACATATCCTTTATATGCGTCGAGGGGTACAGGGGGAGATTGCTGAATGTTAAGAAAATTACGAGCCGAGGGATTGAAGGAAGTGATCGGTATCAGTTCAAAATCCAGCATTGGATGAGCGCTAGGCTCTACTCGCGCCAGTCGCACTTCAGAAGGTTTAACACAGTCGGGATTAGAGGTGTGCTTATTAGTTCTTTTAGACGAACTAGTTCAACAGAACTATTTCACAAAAATGAACTAGTTCAGTGGACTAGTTCGCGAAAGAACTATTTGTAGGACCGACATCGAAATCCAACCCTAACAGAACTCTTTGCCAGATGTCTCGTTTCAATCATCACACAAGCTCGGCGCTGGCCGCCCGTTTACTTCGGTTTTCAGCCAGTTAAGTCTTTCACTAGTTCACTACCGTACAAGTAGTTCGGAACTATTTCTTTCTTTCAGTCAGTCTTTCACTAGTTCACTACCGTACAAGTAGTTCGGAACTATTTCTTTCGATCGTATGTTTAGGTTTAAATGGTTTAAATTATTATATGATTAGTTAGTTTTTATTTGCAAAAAATTATTAAGATTTGTTTTTTATTAACCGTTTTAAATATAAATATGGTTCAAGTATGATTTATTTTTATATTTACGTATATTTAAACTAATAGGTATTTATAATTAGGTTATTTCTAAAAGAATCTTTACAAAAAAAAATCAGTGAATTTTCTAGGAACGTTAAGTAACACATTTTCATTCTCACTTTTACATAAAATTATATTTTATGTAAATGCCTCAATCATTTTAACCACAACTAAAATTTTTATTTCAAAATTACAATACAAGAAACAACACGGCATGGCAACATCCAAGTCAATACATGGGCATGAGATCCAAACCATTATGACATTAAGATAAGACCTTATGGTATTGTCACATTCATAAGAATTATGAATCTGTTATTTGAGGCTAATCGGCATTGTTTTAAAGTAGTTAGTCCATCCATTCACAAAATAATAAATATATGTTCTAATTCATTCATTCTTTTTTTTTCTTCTTTAGAAGTCGAGACATAATTTATAATGCAAATCGTTCGCAGTGAACTAGTTCTATGAAAATTAATGAATTAGTTCAATTAGTTCAGTTGAAAGAATCGTTCATTAGAACTATTTCGATGGTGAACTACACATCCCTAGTCGGGATATTAATAAGTTTAGCTCAGTTCGTATCAATATTGCGTGGAATGCATAAAACGTAGTAGATGCTATTGCTTCAGCAAATAATATCTAGTTTGTAGCATTTACTTTTACATAAAAGCAGGTGCTTTGTTGAAAAGACCGTACTACACAACCGAAGTACTTGCTACTGACCTGAAGGTTCTACCACTAAACGTACCGCCAACCGTAGTGCTCTTGTGCGCATCACACCAATCGTATTAGAACTAGTTTTTCATGTGATTTTTCATATGCTTGTGTTTTGTGAATAATTATTCTTAGAATAAGTGAGTAGTGAGTAAAAATGAGTGGTTCAGATTCCGAAGCGACAAAAGAGTTAGGCGAGGACAAAAATGAACAAGTATTGTTTGTTAATCTTCTTGAAAATTATCAAATGATAAATTATTAAAGTATTTTAATAGATCAATTATTTGATAAAATAATGATCCCAAAAATTAAACATTGAAAGGAAGCTGCATTGAATAAATTAACTGCTGTCTTTAATGAAATTATCGAAATAAAATTATCGATTTAAAACAAAGTATGAAGAAATTCAACAACATGAAAACAAAAGTTAAAAAATTTTTAACAAAAATTGACTGGCAAAGAAAATTCTATACATTATGGAACATTGGAGAAAATCCAGTCTTGCACAGGCTATCAGATGCTTGTCAGGCCGGTGTAAGAGAGGAGATTGGGGTTTCATCACAAAAAAATAATATTGTTCTGAAGCTATTTTCTTGTGGCATTGTAAATTAATTACTATTAAACTGGGAATAAGCCACAATTAAAAATAAAAATACGTTTATTGACGTTTCAATTTCCACTTCGGAAATCGTTCTCAAAATACAAACACTTTGGTTTGTATTTTGAGAACGATTTCCGAAGTGGAAATTGAAACGTCAATAAACGTATTTTTATCTTTAATTGTGGCTTATTCCCAGTTTAATAGTAATTAAAAAAATAATGATGAAAACGGTCTTTTTAGCTCCAATTCTAGTTACCAAAAACTAACAGGCAGAGCTCCCAAATATCCTAGTGCGAATGAGGAGTCGCTGATTGAACTACAGAAGACCTGATTACGAAAACAAATTAAAGCAGCCGAAGCTCAAATTTGTTGTGCTCGAGCTCAACAGTCTTCGGCAGAAGCTCAAGAACGAGCCGCGAATGCATTGATAAAGTTTGCTGAAGCTGGTGAGCAATTAGTGAACCGTATAGTTCAACGTGATATGGTACAGTGACAAAATTTGTATGTAGACATGTATTTTTACAAAGTTATAAACTAAATATAAAATAAATATGTTTTTTTTTTTTTTTGGCCTTAGGTACAAGACCTATTTAGCCAGACAATATAGGTATAAGAATATAGAATACATAAAAACAATCCTTCAAATTCATAACAATTTCCTAACCGTTCGTTCATTCGGACCACATTCACTCAATTTCCTAACCTTCCCATTAAAAACACTATTATGTGACTATACAAAAAGGATTGAACAGGAACACACGCTTCACGCTAAGGTGCCCTTCATAGCGACTTTTTTGTAACACAAACAATACAGGCAACGGTTAAAGGTAAAAGACATAAAAGGAAAGACAATGGGAAATACAACAACTAACGTCCTACCATTTCGGATTCACACAACAACACTGAACAGGGCAGTTTAGATTTTCCGTTTGGTACGTTCGAAAAATTCCCATAAAATTGATGATCTTATAGTTGAATTTCGACTACCTAAATACATAATAGAAGCAACGTTCTGCGGCAAAATGATTTTTTCTTGAGAGATGGCTTGAAATAAAAATTTTATGGCTTCTTGATTATACCGACATTGAAACATCCAGTGGTTTAGGATGTAATATATATATATATATATATATATATATATATATATATATATATATATATATATATATATATATATATATAAATAATAGGAGGTTTAGGAATAAATATGTTATTAGGTTGTATTTTGTTTAATATTAATAGAATAAAAATCAAAATATTCGTTACGAATTTTTATTAGACCCTGATCATATGGTAATAATATATGTGTTAGTTGGCATTACGAAATAGAGCCTTCGCAACCCCATTTCAACGTTGTGTGCTTTGATTTCGAATTTGTGCTTGATTTCCTTCAGGTATCTCTTCATTTGCATCTTAAACTACAATTTGAACTGGATCAAAATCATGTTACGGATCCTGCAGATGTTAAGATATGTTGTAAAGTACAAATTGCTTATTGGTATCTGTACTTTAATAAATATTTTATTTTTAATAAAAATTGCTTATTGGTATTTGCCCACTGATTGATAGTATCGGTATGATATTGATCGGTAGTATTGGGAAATGTTATCCAGTTATTTCTATTTAAGTAAATTGCTTCTGAAACACTGATCAAGGTTCTGGATACAGCACTTTGGTTAACATTTAAATCAACAGCAGTTCCCTGTCGATATCCATGATTTCCTAAAAAGGTAATATTTATATTGTTCAAAGTTTACAACTCATTTCCAAAACTAACCTAAACTTCTCAAAAATATTTCCATTTTCCAAGTGGGTGACAAGGCTCCACCTCTTATGTCTACGGAATCGTCATCACCAAGAAAATGACTAGCAAGCAACTTTCATTTTTTCTGTTGAATCTAAAACAAAATATATGAAAGTAACTTTTTATAAAGATTTTATATTGATACTTAAATATATACATATGCAGTAAGCTAAAATAAGTCTTACCCCCCCTCCCTCTACTCTCCTACTTTCCCATTTAAAAAATCAAAATTATGACTATAATATACTATGATTATTTTAAAAATCGACCTCTCCGAGTGTTTTGCTTTTATACTAAAAATAAATGAGTTAATATGGGGGGGGGGGTAACACTTATTTCAGCGCACTGTATGAATAAAACTGCACGATTCATGATAATTACCTGAATAGTTTACGATAAATATCGTCATTGTATATTCTTTCTGGTTTGTAGATTTTTTTACGACGACCATTCATAAATGCTGTAATTTTTAACAAAAAACACCTACGCCGAAGTTGTCCATCTACCATCTTCACCTAAACTGAAGCAAATTCTACTAAACTAGCAAATACTTCAAAAGCGTAGTATATGCTTCTATGTATCTGGTAAATAGTAGCAAACACTTCGGAGGAAAGCAAAATGCTCTGAAAGTGTAGCAAGTACTACAAAAATGTAGAATTACTTGAAGCATTAGCAGATACTACGTTTTATGCATTCCACCCATTGTATCACCGAAAAGTTATGCAGTTTTATAGTTTCATAATTCAGCTATCGTAAGCAAGTTATCGACATCCAAAATACGTTATAATTGTTTAAATAGATTTGTTAAAACGTTCTTTTCAAATCTTTCATTTGTCACAGTTTTCTGGGTGGTCCTTCAAAGAAGTATACAAAGTGAACAGCGTGCATTTCTTGTTATCGCAGTCATCTACTACGATAACTAGTATAATATTTATATGATTTGGATTTGGATTTATATGATTACTTCTGAAAATTCTTAAATTAGCAAATTATCATCATTTTAAAATTTAAAGGGAAAATTTTAGTGGTTTTCTGTAAATCATAGTTTTAAAAAACTTGCTATAAAGTAAAAACTACTTGGGTAAAATGGTATAAAGTTTATTAATTTTTTTTTTAATATACAAAATGGATTAATAAATTGTTACAACTTTTTCAGTACTATGTGTATAATAGTTGAAACTAGACACATAGCAGGTTAGATGGCCAACAAATTACATAATTAAATAATAATTTGTTTAATTATCATGACACTAGGTCGATGTTAAAGGAGTACATGTTTAACCCTCCACCACTCGCACCGTTAGAAAAAATTTAACATTTTTAAATATTTCGCTATAATTTTTGAAATAGGTATTGCTCCTTTTGGGTTCTGCAACCAGGAATACTCCTATGAAGACTTTTATAAGAATATGTTAAATAATGGTGAGCGTACATATTATCTTATCTTATAGCCGACAGCAGTTGTTGTTAGTTCAAATCTTAAGGCGCGTACAGAAATGCGAAAAACGGCATACGTACCGTACGCGTACAGATCTTTGAAAATATATCTACATCGTACTGATCGCATACTTATCTCGATCCATGGAATGCGATAAAACCAACAACGAACACACATGTGCGAAATGATTCATTTTATTAATAATTTTGGTACTGATTTATCCTGTTTCTGTTTCTTACAAAAATAAAAATTTGTACAATAATCAGTTCACTGTTTTCTCACGTCTCTCTAGGAAGGAACACATCATTCACACAATGTCGATTTGATGAGACAATAAAAATTTTCGATGCGTCTAGTAGCGCCGTCTAAACTGAAAAACAAGCTTGTTTTGAAGTCGTGGAATAAACCGCAGCAATTCGCAAGTCGTTCGCGACGAGTCACTATCAAACAGTACGCAAGCGGTATTTTCTGCCGTACACATTAACGAATATAGCGTTCGCATACCGTTTGGCTCGTATATGTGTACCGAGCTTAACACGCGAGCGATCGAGTTCGTCAGAGCGTTAGAAAAAATCTAACTACGCAAGTATTGGCGTGTGTTGATTTTTAGAAATATCACTTAAGAAAAGTATTATCATATAATGAATGAAGATAAGATTTTAGTGAAATACCTATAGATTGTTGAACTTCCCTTATTATATTTTGGTTTATTGCAAGTAAATATGGACAAGAAAATGGAAAACCAGTTACTAACATGGTATGAAGAGATAGACAGCGATGTGAAACCACTAGATTCTGGTAAAAACTTAAGTGATGTTCGTTCTGAACACAGTATCCACAATATAGATCTGAGGGTCCACACAAGATCTACCCAGTAATCCTGAAGATGCCATGGAAGAAAGCGGCCAAGATGATAGTTATCCAAGACTTTATAGCAAAGGTAAAACACCATGGTTGAAACATAAGAAACACACTCCCAAAGGTAAGGCCAAAGCTTGTAATATTGTTACGAACTTACCTGGGGTAATCAAAAACTGTATATGATGAGAGTGTTTTATACTCACCCTAGGGATTGTCCTGCTGTTGACTACGATAAAATGCAAGCATTTGTCGGACTTTTGTTCCGTGCTGGGGTAAAAAGAGCGCAACATTTAAATACTGATGAACTCTGGAAATTAGATGGCACAACTCCAGATATTTTTGCAGCTACTATATCTAAGAAAAGATTTCACCATTCAAGAAATATATGAAATGTTTGTCACTAGCTGTTTATCTGCATACACTCCTGGATTCTATGTGATCATAGATGAAATGTTGGAAGCGTTCCGTGGTCGATGCAAATTTAGGCAGTATATAACCAATAAGCCAGCGAAATACGGAATCAAGATTTATGCCTTGGTAGACGCTAGTATATTTTTAACACAAAATCTCGAAATTTATCCCGGCAAACAACTTGAAGGACCATATCAATTACCCAACGATGCATCTAGTGTAGTAAAAATACGACCCATAAGTTTAACCGGTCGAAATGTAATTACGGATAATTACTTTCCACTGTGCTCTTAGCCAACTCTTTATTTAACGATCATTGCTTGACAACGATAGGTACTTTGTGTAAAAACAAACAACAAATTCCCCCTGAGTTGACAAACGTAAAAGGAAGACCTTTATGCAGTAGCATGTTTGCATATGGTGACGATGGAAACAAGTGTGTACTTGTATCATATGTGCCAAAAAAAAAACTAAGAATGTAGAAGTAATGAATTTTGACAAGAGCTATGAGTCATGCCGATTCAGTACACAAGTGTACCTGTTATTTACAAGGTCATAGCTCTTGTCAAAATCCATAACCTATACTACTATTTTCAACACTACACAGCGATGGTTTCATTGATGAAAGCACCAAAGAGCATACCATGAAGTCAGAGATTATTACTGATTACAACCTCACAAAGGGCGGAGTGGATGTTGTTGATAAAATGAAGGCAGAATACTCGGTGAGTCGATTTAACAATCGCTGGCCGTTTACTGTTTTTTGCAGCCTACTAAATATTTCAACTATAAACAGCCAAATAATTTACAATAATAACACTAATATTGTAACATCTCGAAGAAGCTACATTGCGGAGCTTGGCAATCAACTTTTAATGTCCCATCTTCAACGACGTTCCAATATCCCAAATCTGCCTTTTCAGTTGAGACTCAGGATCCGAAATATAATCGGAGAAAAGCCATCAGTTTCTCAAGGGGCACTCCAACTATAAAACCAAGATGTTCTTTTTGCTCTGTAAGGAAGAACAGGTTTACCCAACATAATTGTACTAACTGTAAGTTGCCGATATGTAAAGAGCACACTAGTTTAACAAATTTTACTTGCCACCACTGCTTAGAAGAGGAAGAAATTTAATTTTATGCGTACATTTTTTTGGAATAAATACCCTTATTTGTTTTGGTCTACGGTAATGTGTATATTTTTTTTAGTTTACCTAGTAGATTTTTTGCAGTTTTGTTTTAAAAAAATATAAGTTTATCGTTTTTCGTGAGTTACTAGCCAATAAACTTAACCAATAAGTACTAATGACTCATTTATTTGACCTATATTAATATGTTAGATTAAATCTAACACGCGAGTGATGGCGTAATTTTTTGAGGTGCGAGTGATGGAGGGTTAAGGGAACATACAGACCCCTGCTCGAAAACTGGACGTAGGTTCAGCTCAACGAAATGGCTGTTACCACTAGTTCGTAAAGTACAATTTTTGCAACCATTTTCCGTTCCCTAATTCAGGGTGATTGATGCCTTTTTTCATTTAGGAATATATTTATTTCATTCAAGTACAAAGCAAAACGTTTCAATACCTTACCTTTGGAAAGCCATCGCACTTTATTATGAAGAAAGAGGTCGGAATACTGAGCCTTCATTTAGTTTAAGAATTCTTTAAACTGACGATGGTAGAGTGCTTTTGACAAGATGCTATTAACAATCTTGATCACCAAATTCATGACCTCAACTATTTCGGCTGGAAATGTTTCTGCACAAAACGATTTTTGGTGTATTATGCAGTGAAACGTAAGAATTTCGTGATTTAATTTGCTTTGAAGAATCGTTGTTGCCACTTTATTTTTTCCTGTCATACTTCTGATTCCATCAGTTGCTATTAACACGATTTTATTTAAATCGATCTCATTACCTTCAAGGCATTTTTGCACGGCATGCGCTATATCTTCACCTCTAGTTTGTCTCGAGAGCGATAGCAATCCCGCAAGTTCTTCTTTGGGACCTTGGGAAGACATATACCTGACAAAAAGGGCAACTTGTGCCGCGTTTTTTACTGTCCCTGGTCCTACTTCATCTAGACCCTGGTCTAAGGAAGTGAATTTAACAAAAACAAAGGAACGATTCTATTTCACCAACACTTTGAAAATTACAGAGTTGTAAACAAAATCAGTTTACGACCAATTTTCCTTTAATATCTCGGATAATTCTTAAAAATGTTTTTTATTCTGATATCGAATATTTATATAATTAAACAACTAACAAAAATATAGATGAACCCAATGATGGCACTACCTCCTAAATACATTAAAATTATCACACTTTTGCAGTAAACATGATAAATACAATGAAACTGTTTTTTCATTTAACAGTTCGGTCACTGACCTAACTTTATCAAAAATTGCATTAGTCTGTCTATATTTGAATTATTTACTTTACTTACATAAAACAAAGTCTAATGATTTGAACAGTTTTAAAGAAGCTCTCGCTGTAAAGACAAAATTTTGCAACAGATCCTTATCTTTCTTATAAAAGTAAGTAAATATTTTCATAAATTGTACTTATCTTCAATACTTTTATACTCTTGTATCGGATATAATATTATCTTTGTCGTTTAATTGGATCATTAATTATTATTAAAATAAAAAATAGCTTATGGTCATAATTATTAATGGTGTATTTTCATTATACTGATAACACAATGTATTATAAAGTTATAATATGAAGGTAGGGATAGTCGCATGGAATGGTTATTTCTGAACTACTGTCATTTTTCTTTAATAGCTTCTCGACTATGAAATTTGATAATCAATATTGCTATTTTAACCTCCTCATTCCCAGAAAATTTTTTGGTTTTTAATTTCTATATTTCGGTGTGTTTCATGTTACATTAGACATCAAGATAGAAATAAAGTAATATTTTTTTATGGCAGCCATTTTTAAAATCCAATGTCTCCTATGGGCGACATTGGGTTTCAAGATAATCAAAAATTTCTCAAAAGCAATTTGTGTTTTATTAGTAATGTAGCCATGATTTTTTATGAATACATCGGAAATAAATACACAACATTATTAAGTACTAAAATATGATAAAAAATAACTGATAGATACCTAATTCACTGGTATCAGTTCATTCACATAATTGATGCTTTTTCGGTTTTTTTGGAGGCAGAGGAACACCTCACATGTAGAACATAGATTCTGACTGTGTTGACGCACTGGTTATAGCTTTGAGAGCTAGATAACAGAAACAGAAAACAGAAACAGCTTGAAGTAGTTTCTGTTTTCTTGGATGCAGAGGAACACCTGGCATGTAGATCACCTGATTCTGACTGAGTTGGCTGAACAACTTGGCATTCGGCATCTATTTTTTTCGGCATCAACACTCATAATCTGGATCACTATCCTCCGAGCTGTCCTGATGACTATGGGCTAGGAAATATGCATGCTCTTCTTTAAAACTGAAGAGATCGATAATATCTTTTCTGTGTTCGTAAAAGTCGGTAATCTCTTCGGTATTCGATCCATGGTGCTGAAATTGCAAAGTAACACATATGCCTGATAAATCTGACCATTTCCTAGTTCGCACAGAAGTCCTGTAATAACTTATTATTCGGTCTAAGAAGTCAATGCCACCCATATTGGCATTGTCAACCTTAACTTCCAGAGGCCTGTTGAATTCAATGAATTTTTTTTGTATTTTTCGCCATCTTCTACACTTATCGACAGGTTGTGAGACATCAAAATTACGGCTGTGTTATCAAACCATTTTACAGCAGAAACTTGCCCGTCCGATCTTATACTCTCATCAATTGCCCCCCCTACATCCTTGTTTCAAATCAGTATCACGTCTTAGCTTGGAGTTCTTGGGTATTCTTATTTATTTCAAAGTACCAGTACTTTGTACCAGTACTTTGTACCAGTACTTTGTACAAAGTACCAGTATATCTATTCATATAAACTGAAACCCCAGGAGGAAACGTACACAGAAGATTCTACACAGCCTCACCACCAACATCTAGAAGTTTGAAACGTTTATTATCAACTATTAGGTCACCTTTCCATGGTAAAAGAAAAAATTCAGTGGCAGTTTATCTGGAGCAGCTACGACAAAATTTTTTAACCCACATGGATTGGATTTTGTTTTGATTGCTTGTCTGGCTGGACAATGCCCCCAGAAAAGAATCATTTGTTCGTCTATAGCTACTACTTCAGGTTTTGGATTCAGCAAACAACCTGTTTTAACTGACCTGATCAGTGGTTCGACTTTCCAAAACTTGTTGGTGTTCTTTTCTTCGTCCGTTACGTCACCATCATACACAACCTTCAGACTCTTTCTGAAAAAAATTTCTTATATCTTCCACACCATCCAAAAGAACTTTCACAGTTTTTTCCACATACATTCTGTTAGACTGTTCTAAAATAACTCTGAAAATACTCTAAGGAATCTAATTGCTAACCTAAGCGTGAAGTGGAAGATTTACAGCATTTATTTCTAAAGGAGTATTATCTGGAGCTGGAAAGCATGGTTGGAAATCTGAGTTTTTTTCCAGAAGTATCTTTCACCGCTACTCACGACTTGTGTAACTGGAGGGTTGTCTTCTCCAGCAGTGCTATTAGAAGCCGTCCTGTTTGAATTTGTTGAAGTACCATCCGATATCGTTTCTTCCTCTTTACGCTCTGCATAGGATATTCGTGTGTAGTATACGACATACCCTATGCACTTATCCAATTTAGATTCGGATGTTGATATAGAATTGAAGTGGGACTGTGTCTTAAAAAAGACAGAGTCAATTTCTTACTTTGACCAGACTATGTCTTGAAAAAGACAAGTCAATTTTCTTACAGACTGTGTCTTGAAAAAGACACGTAGATTTTCTTACATGAACAGAAATACTTGTAGGTTTCATATGTGCACTAGCACCGAAGAAATAAAATAAAAAACAGTTTCGAAGCAGACAAAACAACCTCAGAGTCTAAGGCTGAAAGGTGGAGACAGAGCCCCGCTAGTCGGCTCCCTAGAGTTTAGGGCTCTAGGAGAGACCGAGGTAAAATTGGAACTCAGACTGGAAGTGTCTTTGGAATTCAACTAATATTTATACATAATATTTTACAAGATTCCAAGCTAAATGACGAATAGGAAATTCAAAAAAGGTAATGTGGGCGGGGCGATGTGCGCCAAAAATGCTCATTGGACTGGACAGTTCTGACTGAGCACTTCACTGTTATCTCCATCAAAACGGTCGACGACATATTCTTGAATTCGCTTAGAATCTGTAAAAACTCATACACAAATAGTATTACGCATCTTACGCATAACGCATATTACGAATTTAAAAATATTTAGTTTATTATTTCCAACTGTAATCTTGGTTTACAAGAAGTATTTCGGGTTTAGAATAGCATATAAAAATATTTATATCATAAAAAATTCATCGGCCTAATAGTTTTTATTAGTATTTACTTTAAAATGTTATCAGGATGTCACAGCTTTGAAGACGAAAAATTCGAATTTTATATTTTAATCATCAAATCCAAACGGTAAAAAATATGTTTAAAATCCCAATGTCTCCGTCAGACGACATAAACGTTTCCATGATAACAGCTGCAAAAATATGGACGGAAGGATAATTATCTATTTACGGAAGAAAAGAACAAGTCTTCAAGATAACTGTTTAATCATTGAGAGAGAATTTTATGCTAAGTAAAAATCAGAAAAAATACTTACAGAAATTTGAACATGAAACAATCACCTAATCAAGTTTAATATGTCCTTCAGAAGCAATACCCCCTATGGAATTATACCGCCGCCACCAAATTTAACGCTCAATATGAGGTTACAAATGACATACCATTCGCCAACTTTTCTGTGAACGAACTTTCGTCCATCTAGCTTCCATAACTGAAAGCTGGTCTCATCTTACAAAAAACATTTTTTTATTGCTCGATAGTCTACTTGACATGTGCTCTGGCAAATTCTAATCGACCACTTTTGTCATTTTGAAGGAGCCGTGGAACTTATCGCAGGATGTCTTGCTACTGAACCGCCAACAAATCTTACAATTTTAGGAAAATGTCTTTCAACACAACACTCTTAAAGTAACTGTTAATTAAACGAAATACCGAAATAAATCATATGTCGAAATACTGTACAGCCTACTAAAAAATAGTATCGGTGAAACTAAGTTAAGCAAGATATTTCTAATAATTTTAAATTATGATGTCATAGCATACAAATCCCATATTTTTCTCTATGAATATAGAATCTAGTTCCCATTACCCCTAGTACTTTCCACACTTTTCCCGACGTATGGCACAACTGCTGACATATATGGCTCAATTGTAAATTGTGTTTATATTCTTACAGAATCACTAATTGAAGGGGTCAGTGCAAAAAGTGGCTAAGTCACATTTTTATGTTTCTGAGTTATAGGTGTTTGAAAGTTTTAAATGGTTCCCACATCTGGATTTTTAAAAACTAACACGTGTGATTTTTATGTAAACAAATTACACCTTTAAGGTTGTTTTAGCAGTCAAAACACACTGCGATTCGAAATGGGCGTATCACTTACTTTTCCTCACTGCTTACGCCAGCCGACGACGGGTACAGCTGTTTTCGCAGTGGCGCCGGCCGGCGGATGGTTTAATGACAACAAATGCATTATTCTCCATTCAAATTACTTTTGTCGGGGATACCTTTTTTGGTTGATTATCGTAGATGTTTTAAAAATAATTATCACATTTTTAATTTATATGTCTTAGCTAAATATAATATTGAATATAAATTTGTGAAACGTGACTGCAAAAAACATCATGGTGTTTATTTATAATAAATTTAAAATAACATAAAAATATTATTATCAAAAAAAAAATACAATTTGTTGTCACAAACAAATAAACAATTTCGCAGTTATAGCTTGAAATTGATTTCAAATCAAACTAACTAACCGTACGTTCATGAGATTTGACGTCACGCAGCCGATAACGGTGAAACTAAATGCCAATGATGAGTAACACGTTTCACTATTAGATTTCAGTATTTTTTAGCAATTTTCTTCAAAGTTTGAACACGCTTTTCTCGATTATTACTGGACCTAAAAAGGTGAAAAAAAAAACCAACGATTACAGACAAAAAACTCTTTCAACTGATGGCGTAAAAAGTTTGGTTATAATAGAACGTTAAACTGTATAATCCGATATTTCAAAAGAACTTTCAAAAAAATTCAAAAAGTAAAACCATCAGTTTAAAGGCAACGTAATTTTGAATAACTTGTCCAAATTTCGAGATATTTTGTCGGTAAATAACAGAGAAAACACTGTATCTAGGTTTTGGTGTACCGATAAAACAGCCTTAAGCTGTATACTAAATGAGACAACATACTTATAAATTTAAATTTTTAAGTGAAAAAAATATTTTAAATATGTACTTAACTACTTTTGTACAACTGTACACATATATCAACATTACTGACGATATGTTCCTCTTTATTCCCATGTCATGACAGCTAGCGGTAGTCGCATTTTCGACATTAAAAAGAGTCCTCATATAGAATTCAATATTACCTGAAATAACTACATAGTTTGACAAGTTTTGTAACAGCTTCAAACTTTTTTTGTTTTATTTTTAAGTATCTGTTGCCATACTCCAATGAAGGACCGCTGGAATTTTTTCTATTCATACCTACTTTATAAAAGGTCATGTTGCTACATATTTCTGTCATAGACTCTTTGGTTTGAATGGGTTTACCGCTTTCAAATTTGACAAATTTAGTTTTGGAAATACCCGTTACGGAAGTCTTGACATATGGCATCACCCATTGTTTATAATCTCTTACTTAAAGTACTCTGTCACCTGGAGCTAGATCTCCGCTTAATCTCAGACTGTGTTGAACGAATACAACATTAAAGGAATTTTTTTTTCTACATATTTTAATCAGCTTAATGTAAGTCTCAGGATTGTCAATCACTTCCAGTTTCAGTCTTTTCTTCTCAATGACGCGAAAGTCTCTATCCACTGGCATCATAGAGTGTCCTGGGATATCATATTTCAATATTTTTAAAAATATTTCTTTTGCATAACTGGTCTAGGTCCTCTCCTCCTCAGTCCTAATCCCTTTTGAAATGTGGTGACACCATCAGGCCTTTACAGGTTTTTCACGATTTCCCTTCATCATTCTCTGTCCTGGGCTAGTTCTTCGGTTTCATGGAACCCTTGGTTAATCAATACTTTTGTTTGATCTACCCATCTTTCCCTAGGTCTCTTTCGTTCAACTTTACCCTCGACTATAAGTTTTTCCATCGTACCTGTGCTTCTAGCAATGTGTCCAAAATACTGCAAATATCTCTGTTCTATTTGTTTAAGCAATCTATACTTTACTTTAAGTTGTTCTAATATCGATACATTAGTTTATGATCAATCCAGTACATTCCCAACATGCGGCGGTATACCCACATTTCAAAAGCGTCCATTTTTTTTGTATCTGCTTTCTTTAAGGTCCACTTTTCGGACGCATATGTGGCTATGGGAAAAATGAGCGCCCTTACCAGCCTTAGTTTTTTGTGTATTGTTATGCTAGAATTTTTTTAAATTGCTTATATATAAGTGCAAATACTGGTCTAGGTAAGAAAAAGAAAATTGATTTTTGTTTTGGCTAAATGCGTTGTCACAAAAAATGTTTAACTTTGTATGCAGTGAATCTTTGTGTTTTTCAATATAAAGTTATATAGGTTATAACCTCATTCGGTCCTTTCTGAGCAAAATTTTCCGTGTAAGTTGTGTTCCGTGTTGTTTTATGTGTGTTTAGATTCTTCTTCTTCTACTTCTTCACAGGCTTTACAACTCGGGGTGATTCTTCGCCGCATCCACTATCGCCTTCCATCCTCTACGATCTTGCGCTTCTATTTCCCATTGTTGTACCCCAATTCTAGATAAATCGACGTCATCATCATCCTTCCATCTTTTTCTCGGTCGGCCTACTGATCTACCATCTGTTTGTTCCAAAAACACTGTCTTTAACACTCTGTCATCCTCTGCTCGTACCACGTGACCTGCCTATCTTCTTCGGTTTGCATTGATATGTCTAACTATGTTTTCAGTTCCATACAGAGTCACCAGTTCAGCATTGCGGCGTCTTCTCCAATCCCCTGTGAATTCATCTCTTTGAGGACCAAATATTATTCTGAGAACCTTTCTTTCAAATACTAGAAGCATATTGATTTCCAGCTGGTTGAGAGTCCATGTTTCACTGCCATATGTAATAATTGGGCGAATAATCGACTTGTACAGTGTTAATTTAGATTTTTTTTTAGCAGCTTCGATCTTAATAATGTTGAAAGGTAGTATAATGCTCTATTTCATGCAGCTATCCTTGCTGAGTCCTCTTTTTGTATGCGGTTGAGAGCTGACTTTAGGAGTGTGTTTTTAGATTGTGAATTCCAAAAACATACAAACATAACTGACTAATATAAAATTCATTTTGCGCGTTAGTTACAGGCAGAGGCAGTTTCTTTTCATAATCAAAACATATAATCATTTCAGAAGAATCAGTTGATTTTTAAACTTCAGCTATGTTTTAAATATATCTGCTTTTCTAAGATTAATCTCCTTATCCTTTTTTAGCGTTTTAAGGTTTCCTCATTAGATTCCAGTTCAGCTTGCCTTATACTAACTAGGTATTTTGTACAGGTGTTACATATATCCTTTCTTGGATATCCAAATGAAATTCTTCATTAAATACCATTGCCAATTTTCATGTAGTTTAGTGATTGATAGATTAGGGTCCAAGTATTTTCTATTACGGCTATCTGATCTTGTATAGTGCGATTCTCGAGCTGGTAATTCAGCAATAAATTTTGTGATCATAAAAATGCTTTTTGACATAAAGACACTTTTCCATTTTCGGAATTATTATTAACCTCGTATGAGAAGACTGTACTACTTCCTGATTGTTGTTTATTACGTACACTTAATCGGTTTTTTATAACTTTCTTAACACGACCTTGTAAATAAATTGTTTGTTCTGAATAGGTAGATAGACTACAGTACTTTTCAAAAATATTTGCTTTCTGTAAAACACTTAGCTTAGTTGCAAACTTACACCTACAAAGGTCAATTTCACGACGTTTATTCTTCTCTGCAAAACTATTTTTCTGTTTTAAAGTTCTTTTCCATTTTTCTGGGTTTCTAAACCGTTTCTTTCCTTTTGAAACAGAATGCAAATTCTCGGAATCCCCTCCAACAGGAATAAAGTTATAGGTTACATTTTCTGATTCTACAACGTCTCCTTTATTATTTATACTACTTGAATCACTAATCATCGCAGGTATACTATTGCGAGAAAGATTTCGTGAAGACATGTGAAGATCATACCCACTTCCCGAGTTTACATCTTGATACGACACTGTAACTACTTGATTCTAAAATAAAAATGTACTTTACTAAACAAATAACCTTAAAATCATTCTTCTTCCTAACGTGCCCTATCAAGTCCCCTTGACGTTGGCGATTAACATGGCGAAACTGTCTCTGTCTCGAGCTATTCTAAATAGTTGCTCAGCTTTCTTTATTCCTGTCCACTCCCTGATATTCTTCAACTAAGAGGCCTGCTTTCTACCAATTCCTCTGCCTCCTTCGATTTTACCCATCATAATAAGTTGAAGAATATTATATCGGTCTCCCCTTACTACGTGTCCAAAATAGGCCATCTTTCTACATTTGATGTTATGAAGCAGCTCGCGAGCAGCATTTGCTCTTTCAAGGACTGCCACATTTGTCATCATAGCCGTCCAAGGAATTTTTAGTATACGTCTGTGCAGCCACATCTCAAAGGCCTCCAGGCGATTAATCGTGGATATTTTTATTGTCCATGCTTCGACACCATATAAGAGGACTGACCAAATGTAGCATTTAACCATGCGCTTTCGAAGTTTATGCGTGAAATACAATATTAAACAATAAGCATAACTTAGTAAAATCATTATTTTTACTAAGTTATGCATATTGTTTAATATTATATTTCACATTTATTTAAACTTCTTATTTATTTTTAATATATCATAAATAATATGGAAAATATTCGTACCAAAATCAGACATTTTTCTCTACGATACTTTCGTATAATTCCAAAATATTCACAGATCAAAGTTGCGCGTGAATCTATTTCATCAACAAACTTGTAGGTTAGGAATCCCCATGTCAGTAGCAACACTAGCAACAAGTTGTCATGTTCATAGACTTGGACACTTTTTGATACTTAGCAACTTCTTGCACTGAAATTATAATTGATTAAAATTTTCAGGTATGGGATTTTACCCAGTAAGACACTTTTTATTAGAACTTTTTATTAGATTTAAACGCAGAATGAAAGATTACATTATTATCGAGGGCTGAAAGTACCTGAAAACTTCTATAATGTTTATTTTAGTAAGTTAGAGGGGTGAAAAAGGGAGAACATTAAGTGTGATTTTTAATTTTAAATATCTTATTCAAAAGAAACTTTTTGTTTATTCTAAGGAACTTTCCACCCTCGGTAATAAGGTAATCTTTCAGTCTGAGTTTAAATTTTTTTAAAATATTTATTAGTTTTCTCAGGATTCGAAAAAAATGAATGCATTTAAAAAGCATTTGCCCGAAATTTTACGCCCACGCTCTTAACTCAATTCTTAAAAAAAAATATGGATATAGCTACTTTTTGAACTTACACCTTCAATTGTCATTTAAAGAGATATGATACATTATTTATTACAAGACAGCAATTACTTTATTTAATTTAATAATATTATTTAATTAATTGTATGTAGCTCATACTATTTATGTTTTTATCTTTACAGGTAGTGACATTCCACCTTTCATCACATTCCAATAAAATGTTTTTTACAATTTTCTACATGTATGCCACATTACTTCAACGGATTAGACTAGGGAATTTAAAAAACAAATTAAACGGTACATTGAATTCAAAAAACGCACTTCTCGTTTGCGACGAATCAGTCGTTCTTGAATCAAAGCGAACAAGAAGTTTTGAAAATTTACTTTTCCGGAATGATGAAAGAATCGGATGCACAGTGGTTCCGAAGGTAAGCAAATAAACAAGGACTGTAAGAACCTTGAAATATATTTAATATTGCAGTTGGATTGTGTTATCTATTTGTCAGTCAATATTTTGTAAAGCGGCGGTTAATGTTCGTTGTGTTTATATTTAACATTTTGTTCTTTATATAGCCCAGTCGTCAGCGATTTCACCACTAAAAATCATACGAACCAGCTGAATTTTGTTGAAAATGTCAATTTTGCGTCCTCAAAAAAGACACAAAAAAAGCAAAAACTGCAAAAAAGACACATAAAACCCTAGGCATTTGAAATATGAACAAAAAAACACTAAATTAAATATTCACATCACAAACGATCGCACTGTATGTACGATCTTGATCTTGATAAATTTGTAGTTGAAGTTTCGAAAAACATACTTGTATAATCAAAAAGATGCAGTTTTAAAGGTTTTAGATCGTTTGTAATGTAAAAGTTTAAATTCAGCCTTTTTAGGCATATTTCAAATGCTTCACACTTGTTGCCGGAACTCAAAACCAAAATGTCAAGGTATATATTTTGAAGATTGAGCTTTAATAGTAAAAATTCCATAGTGATCGGTCAATGAGATAACTTTTTGTTGATCGTATGAGAATCGTAAAAAATGGTAAAAATCGCTAAAAGTTGATTTATAGAAACCTTTATACAAACTGACTTAACGAAAGCTGCTCTCTTCACCTTAAAGCGCATTTTGATTTTTGTCGATAGGACTTCTTCTTCTTTTGGTGCCTATTCGTTTCGAATATTGGCGATCATTCTGACTATAATTATTTTATTAACTGATTCTTTCAATAGATTAGTTGTTGTTGTGGAGAACCATTTCCTCAGGCTTTTTAACCATGATATTTTTTTCTCCCAATTCTTCGCTTTCCGAATACTTTGCCTTGAAGGATTGTTTTCAATAATCTGTATTTAGTTCCGTTTCTCATTAGGTGTCCGAGATATTACAACTTTCTCCTTTTAATCGTATACATCACTTATCTTTCTTTCTCCATTCTTCGTAGTACACTCTCGTTGGTTTGTTTTTTTCGTTCATGATATCCTAAGGATTCTTCTGTATAGCCACATCTCGAAGGCTTCAAGTTTTTGCTCCATCGTTTCAGTGAGTATCGAGGATTCAACTTCCTAGTATAATATCGAAAAGATATAACATCATAGGAGCCTTACTTTTATCTCCAGATTAAGGTTGTGACTTTTAAAGAGTTTGGCCATGTTGTTGAATGCACTCCTAGCCTTTTCTATTCTACATTTTACTTCGTGTGAGTGATCCCATTATTCGTTTACTATTGTTACAAGATAGGGAAATTATTTTACTCGGTTCACTGGTGTATTATTGATAAGCAGTTGGACGTCTTTAATTTTATTTTTACTGATGACCATAAATTTAGTTTTTGATATGTTTACTTGTAATCTTTTACTTACTTCATTTACTTTATTAGTTGCTATAAACTGTTTAAACTGTCTGCAAAAATAACGGTGTCATCTGCATAGCGGATGTTGTTTAGGCGTTCCCCATTTAAAAAGGATCCCATATTCGCAAATTTCCAAGGCTTCACTAAATATTTCCTCTGAATATAGGTTGAATAATATAGGTGAAAGTATACATCCTTGCTATCCCGTTACCAACCCGCACAGCGTGGTAGTGAAATGGCTAATTTTCCCCGTAAATGACATGACACAAACCAGAAAAAGGCATTAGTCCCCGGCGGCCCAACGGTCCCTGGTGACGGTAGCCATCAGATTGGACCAAGGGCAGAGGGTGCAAAGAATCACCGGGATAGACACGGCTACCATGGACAACGAACATTGCATATTGTCACTTATAACGTAAGAACGCTTGCAACTGAAGATAAGCTCATTGAATTAGAGGAAGAACTTAACGGCATAAAATGGGATGTATTGGGACTTTCCGAAATACGAAGAAATGGAGAAAATCAATTAGTTTTAAAATCAGGGCATCTGCTACATTCCATTGGAGAAAACGATAAGGCAGCTGGTGGCGAAGGCTTTCTGGTGCACAAGAAACACCTAGATAAAATTATAAAAATAGAGAGTGTAAGCTCAAGAGTTGTGTACTTCATATTAAAACTGAACGAGAGACGCTCTATTAAAATTATCCAAGTATATGCACCCACGACGAGCCATAGCGATGAAGAAATTGAAAACTTTTATGAAGATATACATGGAGCAATAGAAAAAGATAAAACCCACCACCTAATCTTAATGGGCGATTTTAACACTAAACTCGGATTTAAAGAAGATAGCGCAGAAGTGGCTATGGGTTCATTTGGATATGGTGAACGAAATGATAGAGGAGGTGTGCTACTACATTTTTTGTTGCATCATCGGCTCTATGTGATGAACACATTCTTCAAAAAGAACCAACAACGTAAGTGGACGTGGGCTAGTCCAGATGGCATAACAAAAAACGAAATTGATTTCATCATCACAAATAAAAAAAAAATCTTGTCCAAGATGTTACAGTAATCACTAAAATGACAGTTGGGAGTGACCATCGGTTGGTTAGAGCAAAAATAATGATCAACATTAGACGAGAGAGGACAGCAGTGATAACAGAGAGGCATTCTAATAAATGGAAATCGATAGAAGATATAGTAGCTTATCAGAATCTCATAACTTCAGAATTGAAAGAAGTAGAACAAGTAAATGAAAATGCATTAATGAAAATGTAAATGAAAATGGATAAACTCACTCAAGCTACTAAAGATCTTATAAACAAAAGAAGAGAATTGAAAGACAAATACACAGATAATTTTGTAACATTAAGACAGTTAAACAAAGATATCACAAAATCCATTCGAAAAGATGTCAGAAATTACAACACTGAATACATAACTCAAGCCATTGATAAAAATAAAAGTTTAAAGGTTCTGCGCCGACAAATTACTGAAGGATCAAAAAATATTTGTAAACTTGTAAATAAAAAGGAAAAACTACAACAAATAAGGAAGATATTTTAAAAATTGCTCAAGATTTTTACTTAGAATTGTATAAGCGAGAAGAACTTCCAAATCCTGATCAAAATCAAATACCAAAATTTCAAAATGTAGGCTCAGAAGATATCCCAGATATCACAACAGAGAAAATAAATTCAGCTCTCTCGGAGATGAAAAACAATAAATCACCTGGAGAAGATGGGATAGTCATTGAACAAATCAAAGAAGGAGGAGGAACGTTACTAAATGTGTTGAAAAAGATGTTCAATGCTTATTTGACAAGAGGCATAATGCAATAATAACCATAATACACAAAAAAGGTGACATTTCAGACCTAAAGAACTACAGACCTATTAGTTTGCTCTCCCATAGATACAAACTATTCATGAAGATAATAACAAAACGGCTTGTGAACAAACTGGATAGTTACCAACCTTATGAACAGGCTGGGTTCCGCTCCAGGTAGGGAACAAATGATCATCTGCAAGTTGTATAAGACTCTAATAGAAAAGTGTACAGAGTATAACAAGCCTATCTTTCTTATATTCGTAGATTATGAAAAGGCGTTCGATACTCTAGATCATCATAAAATGCTTTGAGCATTGGCTGACTGCCGCATTGACTACCGATATATTGCCTTGATTAAAAGTATTTACGAAACTGGTACAGCTTGTGTCCGCCTTCATGAAGATACCGAGAAGTTTCGAATAGAACGTGGAATTAGACACGGTGATACTATCTCCCCTAAATTGTTTACAGCTGTTCTTGAATATATGTTCAAGCAAATGGAACGAGTGGATAATATGGGAATTAATATAAATGCTGAATTAAGTGATGACATCGATTTAATATCTGATAGAGTTGATAAAGCTACAAAAATGCTGCACACGCTCTATAAAGTGTCAAAAACAATTGGTCTTAAAATTAACACCTCAAGAAAAATTGATGACCAACCTTGTAGTCAGCGGTAAAATTCTGATTGAGAGCCATAGCATCGACCAAGTAATAGCTTACAAATATCTAGGGCATGAGGTTCGCCTAGGCCGAGATAATCAGACTGAAATACAATGAAGGATAGGTCTCACATGGGCTGCCTTTGGCAGATTGAATAACATTTTCAAGTCTAGTATCCTTTCTTCTTCTTCTTCTTAGGGTGCCTGTCCGTTCCGAACGTTGGCGATTATTCTGGCTATGATGATTTTGTTGGTTGCTATACGAAATAGCTGTGTTGAGGTCTTTCTATACCATACTCTCAGGTTAGCAAGCCAGGATATTCTTCTTCGTCCTGGGGCTCTTTTTCCTTTAATTTTACCCTGCAAAATGCATTGGAGTAGCTCGTATCTGCCTTAATTTCTCATTATATGTCCCAAGTACTCCAGCTTACGTCTCTTCACAATGTTGACCAAATCCGCGGTTGTGTTCATCCTCCGCAGTACTTCTTCATTGGTGACTCTAGTATCCCAGTTTGTTTAAAAAGAAAGGTTTTTAACCAGTGCGTTTTACCGGTTCTTACATATGGTGCAGAAACACTGACTCTGACAAAAAGAACAATAGATAAAATAAGAGTTACACAACGCGCTATGGTAAGATCAATATTAGGTATTACTATCAGAGATAAAGTACCAAAGATAGAAATAAGAAGAAGAACAGGAGTCTCAGATGCAGTTGAAAAAATAGCCAGGGCTAAATGGGCTTGGCCCGGACATGTTGCCAGATTAACGGACGACAGATGGACCAAAAAGATTCTGGAATGGCGACCAAGGCAAGATGCATATCGAAGCAGAGGACGACCACCGACTAGATGGACGGATGATATCAAGCACATCACCACAAACTGGATGCAAGAAGCTCAAGACAGAAATAGGTGGAAAATTTTACGGGAGGCCTACGTTCAGCAGTAGACAAACATAGGCTAATTGATGATGATACATCCTTGTCTAACGCCTCGAAGAATCTGGATCGCTTCCGTGGGTTCATCTCCAAGTTTTGTTCTTATTGTGGCTGATTGGTTACAGAATAAATTTTGTATTATACGCCGGTCAAAGCAGGTGTAGATATCACAAGTCATATCTCTGCATCTTTGGAATAATACCTGTAGACTAAACACTGCATCTCTCGTACTTACGCCTTTCATGAATCCAAACTGCGTGTTTTGTATTCTCTCTTCGCATGGCTTGTATATTCTGCGATGTATAATTTTAAGAAAAAGTTTTAGTGTATGGCTCATTAGACTTATTAGCCTATATTCTCTGCACTTTTTCGCTTCCTGTTTCTTTGGTTACCTAATAAATTCTGAAACTAGCCAATATTTTGGAATATTGCTTGTGTCACAGATATTATTGAAGATTTTACAAGTATTCTTAAAGATTCATCGTCAAGAAATTTAAGAAATTCATACTGTACTTCATCTGGTCCCGGAGCTCTCTCTTCTTTTAGTGATATTATGGCTGTTTCCGTAGGTATTGGGGACTGGTTTTCCCTCTCATCAAAAAATAAATTTCGTATGTAATTTTTCCAGGTATTATCTATACTCTCTTTGTCCACGATTACCTCTCCATTGTCATTAACAAGTTTACTTCCTCTTCTGTTTTTATATTTGCATGTAATTTTTTATGCACGTTGAAGTCGTCGTATTTACATTTTTTCTTCAGTTCTTTCTGTTTGCCTTCTCTGATCCTTCGCTATATATCTCGTTATAATGTTTTATACATAGAGTTATAGTTCTTTTTTCTTCTTTCTTCCATCAGCTGTAGAATCTCTGTCGTCATCCATGTATTATTCTTACCTTCTTCGTTCTTCATAAAATTATCATTAATATCGTCTAATGCTTTCCGTTGCATTATCGATTTATTTGAATTTTCTATTTATTATTTTTCTGTATATTTCTTTTACTTTACTACATTTCAGTTTTCTCATGTCATGTTTTTTACAGTTTTTTCGTTTGTTTTCTTTACCTTGGTTCTATACACGCCCACTAAAGGATTTTTAACACTGTTATGTGTTAAAACAGTTATTGATTCTCTCTATTGATGCTAATAAACAAAAAAAAATTAAACTGTTTGCCCTTGTGTCGTGTAGTGTTAATGTACAATTTTATGTTTATGACATTTTCAAAGATTGTTGGATAGGCGAAATTTGACGAAATGCCTCTGAAGCTGCTCTCGGAAGCGAAAGTACTTGAGCAAGATTTAATTAATAAAAAACTGTGCTCGATATCTACCTTTCATTTGATCAAAGTTCATTTATTCGAGCATTCAACCTTATATCACTTTATCAAAGGATAGTTTAGAATTTCTTTCAGTTATCTAGTTCATCTTTCTAAATTTTAGACTAAGTTCTTCTCTCTTCTTCTTAATGTCAACTTCCTAACGCACTCTCTTATCCAAATGTAACCCCAGGTATTTTGCAGAATCTGCAACAGGGATCTGACTGTTATCTTTTCCAGGACTAATATTTTTATGTATCTCTTTTTTGACCTCTTTAGCAGTGACAAATTTAATTTTCATTTTGTCTTTGTAAATATTAGTTCCTTCAAGGCCATATCCCTCGTTTGGTTGAATCGTGTTTTTTAAATGTTTTGCAAAGCGCTAGTTGTTGTGTATGTTTTTTTGCATTTCTTATTGAAGGATTGTGTACGATGGGTTTTTATCTTTTTTTAACACGTTTTTTTTTTAATTTGCAGTAAATTTATATTTATAGTCTTATATGAAAACGGGCCAAATTTTGTTTTGACCGAGGCGCTCAGAACCCTAGAACCGGCCCTGGGTGGTAATATACTTAATGCTTTAGGTCGTTTCGTTCATGATCTCCGCTTACTTATTTTATCACTTTGAACGGGATCGTCAAGTTGAATTTATAAAAATACAGAAGATTGAGACATGTTTACAAACATTGCTAACGAAGATTAATTATTTGAATGTGTTTCCTTAGCTTTTATTAAGTATTTCTTTAGAAATCACCCTCTTATTATATTCGGAGGATTGAAATTTTTCTTGTAGCACATGAGAGTAGAATGGTTCATTAGTAAATTAGAAATACGAATATGAAGTAAAAATACCAAAGTTTCACACTAATAGACCATACCATTTATGAATTTTTCATCACTAATATGCCTTACCCTATTCTTCATTGCAATCACTGTATTGTGAAGTTTATATAGTTCTAATTTATATGTCTTTATTCTAATTTATTGTCTATAATCTAATTTATTAAAACTCACGATAACTAATTACGAATTTATTAAAGTCTTTATTAATTCTAATTTATATTACAAATAATAATTTATGTTTCGTTACATTTAAATATCGCGGTTGCCGAACTTCTTATGACTGGCTCCTCAATGAAATTATTCCCTTATTTATATAATTCCAAGCCGGTAAACAGAAAGGTGTAGAGAATACCATGCTGTTCTCGATGTAGACACAGCGGCGACTGGTCTCAAAACATGTTTTTTTATCGGCTTGTCGCCCCCAGAACATTCGATTCAGGTAGATTTTTGACCTAGAAATTACGAGAATCAATAAAAGAATTAGTCATAAAATATTTACAGTTCTATATGCCATAACATTTAAAATCGTAACATTGCCCCCCTCTTAAAAGATGGTTCCTCCTGGAACCTTGTCGGACTGGAACTGGAACGACATGCTGATATCGGCAACTGGACCCTCTTTTACAACTTCCAGTTGTATAGAAATGACAAGGGACGGTTTTCTCTCCGCACCAGTAACTATGCGGATTGCAACAGACTAACACCTGGACTTCGGTGTCTTTAAAGATTTCCTCCACCATGTTTCGTATAACCCTCCAATCTAATTGGCGGCACTCCAACTTTGGCATGGCTAACTTTTGCACGTCGGACTCTAGTACGTGCTCTCTCAACTGAAGTAAGGCTTCCCATACATCTCGGTAGGTAGGTTGATCACGGGCAGTGTCTTTTGTTACCAGGTAGAAAAGGTAACGTGATGCATCTTGAAGTTTTAAGGCTTTTCCAGGAGCTGGCACTTGGCATTGAAGTTCTGCAACTCGACCGAACTTCCTTCGAAAGACGGATGCCAACCCTGGTGCGTCTTTGATACTGGCCGGGATGGTAAGGGCCAGTGAGTAGTCATCGGGAAGCGCGAGTAGATCTTGTTTTTCTTCAGTGGTAACACCATGTCTTGCTTTACCGGTACCTCCATAGGCACCCATGAATT
Organism: Diabrotica balteata; assembly: GCA_918026665.1. Classification (NCBI taxonomy): domain Eukaryota; kingdom Metazoa; phylum Arthropoda; class Insecta; order Coleoptera; family Chrysomelidae; genus Diabrotica; species Diabrotica balteata. Next base: position 61,457,737 of record OU898277.1, read on the forward strand.
CCTTAAACGTGAGGTCAGACACATCTTGGACTTGGTTTACTTCCACTTCTTCATCTACGTCGTGGTCACCTTCGAAAGACGCCAGCCGGTTATGGTGTACTATCATCGGCTTTCCCCTCGGAATCTTGCTTATTCGGTAAATAACATCATTGATCTTCTCCATAATGAGGTATGGACCTTCCCAAAACTGCTGCAATTTGGGAGAACAACCTTTTCGCTTTTTGGGGTTATAAAGCCAGACTTTATCGTTCTTCTTAAAACACCCCTTTTCGGCTTGCGTATCGTACCGTTTCTTCATTCGGTCACTAGCGATCTGGAGATGGGAACGGACCAACTCGTGAACATTGTCCATTCTTCTTCGTAATTCGATCACATAATCTTCACCTGCTACATCTTCTCCAGGTCGACACCCAAACTCTAAATCACAAGGTAGTCGCATCTCGCGTCCGAATAGGACTTTGGCTGGTGTCTGGCCTGTTGATTCATTAACAGCAGATCTGTAGGCCATTGTGAAAAACGGGAGATATTGGTCCCAGTCTCGCTGATGATCGGACACCATCTTTGTCAAATACTTGCCAACTGTTCTATTCATTCGTTCTACCATACCATCCGATTGCGGATGATAAGCCGTAGTCCTTGTTTTCTTCATACCTAGTCTATCACATATTCCTTGGAATAAATCGCTTTCGAAGTTCCTGCCTTGGTCACTATGGATCTCCAAAGGCACTCCAAATCGGCTGATATATTCTTGGATCAACTTATCTGCAACGGTGGCCGCCTTCTGATCTGGAAGTGCGTAAATCTCGACCCACTTAGTGAAGTAATCCATTACTACCAACATGTACTTGCCTCCATTATCACTTTCTGGAAACGGCCCAGCAATGTCCAAAGCTATTCTTTCAAACGGGCTTCCAACATTATATTGTCTCATAGGAGCTCTCCTTTTTCGATAAGGCCCGTTACTCGTAGCACAAATAGTACATTTCTTACACCAGTCTTTTACGTCGTCGGAACTGTTCATCCAATAAAACCGTTCCCGAATTCGCTGAAGGGTCTTCTTCACACCAAAATGCCCTCCTGATGGACTGTCGTGTAACTGACGAAGTACTTCGGCTATTCTGCTCTTTGGAATCACCAACTGTCTTCTCTTCTCTGAACCGTCATCATTTTCCAGGACTCGTTTGAGCAAGCTATCTTCCATGATAAATGAGTCCCACTGGGCCCAATACGTCTTAACTACTGAGCCTAGGTTCGATATTTCTTGCCAAGGTGGTCGACGGTTTTCCTCTTTCCATTTTCGGATTTTCTGTATAACTGGATCTCTCTCTTGTTCTTCCCTGATCTTGGTAGGCGTCCAGTCGTCGTGGACCACCGTCGTTCTTAGCACTGCTGCTTCCTTGGATTCCGTTTTGTTGCAGTGAGAACACTCTGCTGGGCATGGCCTTCTGGAAAGAGAATCGGCGTTTCGGTGGCTAACTCCGGCCCGGTGCTCAATCTTAAAATCATATTCTTGGAGTCGTTCGATCCACCTGGCTATCTGACCCTCTGGATTCTTAAACTGCATCAACCACTTAAGGGCGGCATGGTCGGTTCGGATTAAAAACTTCCTTCCATAGAGGTATTGATAGAAGTGCTCTACTGATTTCACTACTGCCAGAAGTTCTCTTCTCGTGACGCAATAATTTCGCTCAGGTTTTGAGAGAACTTTACTAAAATATCCAAGGACTCTTTCCTGTCCTCCTTGAATCTGAGACAGCACTCCTCCAATTCCCACATTACTTGCATCTGTATCTAAGATGAACTCTCCTTCTGGCAGTGGATACCCTAAAATTGGTGCTGTGATTAAATGCTTTTTTAAGGTCTCAAAGGCATTTTGGCAGTCTACATCCCAGCGGTATTCTCTTGCTTCCTCTGTAAGTCGCGTTAATGGTTTAGCGATATCTGCAAACTTTTTAATAAACCTCCGGTAATAAGTACATAGTCCAAGAAAACTTCTCACTTGATGTTTGTCAGTTGGTTTTGGCCATTCCTTAATGGAATCGATTTTTCCCTTATCCACGGCCACTCCTTCTTTACTGACTATATGACCCAGATAATTGACTTTACCTTGAAATAGCTGGCACTTCTTGGGGTTTAACATCAATTGGGCAGCTTTAAGTCGATTAAAAACGTTTTCTAAATTCTTCAGATGGTCCTCAAATGTCTCCCCCAAGACGATTATGTCGTCTAGATAAACTAGGCATGTTTTCCAAGATAACCCTCTCAACACATTTTCCATAAGCCTCTCAAATGTCGCAGGAGCGTTACAAAGTCCAAATGGCATAACGTTGAATTGCCATAATCCAGATCCTGTGGTGAAGGCTGTCTTTTCTTTATCTACCGGGTCCATTTCTACCTGCCAGTATCCAGACTTCAAATCCAAAGTAGAAAATAATTTACTTCCAGCCAATGTGTCTAATGTGTCATCGATCCGAGGCAGAGGATAACTATCTTTCTTGGTAACGTTGTTCAGCAAACGGTAATCCACACAGAACCTCGTTGTTCCGTCTTTCTTCTTAACCAGGACCACCGGAGAGACCCATGGGCTCGTAGAAGGTTCTATTACCCCGTCTTTCTTCATTTCCTGAACAATCGTTTCAGCTTCCTCTCTTTTCGCCTGTGGTAATCGTCGCGCTGTTTGACGAATTGGCTTAGCATTACCAGTATCAATTCTATGCTTAACAACGGTAGTTCTTCCCGTCTTTCCTCCTTTTGGTACGAAAATATCACGATACTGCCGAAGAAATTCCCTTAATTTCCTTTTCTCAATCTGATTCAGAGACTGTCCAGCAACTGCAACCATTTGATCAAATTTGTCGTTGGAATTATCAGACGTTGTCGTCTGACGGATTATGGATGTAACAGGTACACAAGTTCCTACTTTTGTCTCTTTCTTGATGGTCACTGGGTAGTCATTGACATTAATAAGTCTCACAGGAATTTCTTTAGCCGAAGTCACCAATTCCTTTCCAATTATGATTCCACGGCCAACTTCGTCGTCATGATTCCAAGGCTCCATCATAACAGGTGTTCCTTCGTCCACAATTCCCTGTAGCCGCGCTACTATTATCGTTTCACTTCTCGCAGGCACGACTGTATCTTCTTTAACGGCTGCTTGCATAGTGTTGTCATCATGTGGATGGAGAAATACCTCCTCGTTACCAACTTTGATTACCTTATTCTTAAAATCCAATTGGAATCCATGTGTATTCATTACGTCCATTCCTAATATAACATCCTCTTCGATGTCAGCAACTATAACAGTATGGACGAACTTTTCTGTTCCAATTCCTAATTGTACCTGGATTTCTCCATGAATGTTGGCATTTTCACCTGTAGCGGTCCGAAGTCGCAACCTCGTTGGTAACAGTTTCTTACGGCTGTTTATAACTGTCGGGCGTATAATGGTTCTGGTCGCTCCAGTATCCACCAACAATGTATGCTTTTTACCATTTATTTCTCCATCTACATATACACTATCTTCATGACATTTCAAAGAAGCTATTAGTATCAGAGGGTCTTTGGTAAAGTTCTGGGTCGAAGCTGCCCCCCTAAGGCCGACGCGTTCTGGTTTTGTCTTTGGTCTTATGGTCTTCGTTTTCTTGTGTGTCATGCTTTTTATCATATTAAAGAGCTGGTCAAGTTTATCTTCATCTCCTTCCTCTTTTACAGTCCTAACTTTGCTATACCGCCAGAGGCCTGCGTAGCTGACTCGTATTCGAGGGCGGCAGATAAGACATCCATCAGCGTCTTGTGACGAGCTAATCGTAGTGTTCTTTGCATCTCATGATCACGAAGACCATCAATAAACGTTTGAACGGCCAACTTTTCCATCATGTCTTCGGGAGCTGTTGGATAAGCATATCGCACTAATCTGGCGATATCTACTTCATATTCTTGAAGAGCCTCATCTTTCTTTTGTCTTCGATTTTTGAGCTGCGACTGATATACATGCTCCAAGTGTTCATGGCCATATCGCATATTTAACCTCTTCTTCAGTTGTTCGAAATCATCCGTCTCCTCTACGGCTATGGTCTGGAGCACATCTAAGGCATCTCCTCGAAGGGCGATAGTCAGGTTTACAGCCTTTTCTTTTTCAGACCATCCATTCGCTCTTGCAGCTGATTCGAACTGTTTCATGTAGTTGTTGTTGTTGTTTCATGTCGAAAGTTGGGACTTTGACATGAACGGAACTTCCACTTCCTTCACATTTCGGCCGTGTTTCCAACTTACATTTCGTCTCGTCTTCTTTTGTCTCTATGGTAATTGGATTGTTTACTCTCTCTGTTGTTCCTGTTCCCTCAATCTTCCTTTCCAACTCTTTCCATATCTTCTCTTCGAAGGCCATCATATCGGCAGCAACTTGGTTTTTTAATGAAGACACTCTATCGTCGAGAGCAGACATCTCCGAAGTGACTTTAGAGATTTCCAAGGAGATGTTAGCAGAGACTTTGCTTTCTAGAGAAGAAATCTCGTTAGACACTTTGTCTTCTAAAGAGGCGATATCGCCGCAAACTTTGGCTACATCAGAGGAAACTTTCGAAATATCGCCATGAACTCTGTTCTCTAATGATGCGATGTCACCAGAAACTTTATTCTCTAATTTTGAAATTGACGCGATGACAGCATCTTCAAATATATAAGTTTCCGGATCTAAACCCTCTTCCTCCAAAGCATTCTTTAGTCGTTGGACTAACTCAGCCTTTTTTCCGGTAGAAGCTAATTCTCTATCCTCAAGATGCCTTCTTAGATTCGTAACTGTGAGCTCGTAAATCGTAGCCATCGTTCACCAATTTCACTTCTTTTCAAAAATTCAAATTAAATTTATCTACAACCCCACTTCTGCACCACTGTGATATTTTTTATATAGTTCGAATTTATATGTCTTTATTCTAATTTATTGTCTATAATCTAATTTATTAAAACTCACGATAACTAATTACGAATTTATTAAAGTCTTTATTAATTCTAATTTATATTACAAATAATAATTTATGTTTCGTTACATTTAAATATCGCGGTTGCCGAACTTCTTATGACTGGCTCCTCAATGAAATTATTCCCTTATTTATATAATTCCAAGCCGGTAAACAGAAAGGTGTAGAGAATACCATGCTGTTCTCGATGTAGACACAGCGGCGACTGGTCTCAAAACATGTTTTTTTATCGGCTTGTCGCCCCCAGAACATTCGATTCAGGTAGATTTTTGACCTAGAAATTACGAGAATCAATAAAAGAATTAGTCATAAAATATTTACAGTTCTATATGCCATAACATTTAAAATCGTAACAGTATTATAAACAGAAACTTAAATTTGCTTTTAAACATTTTTGAAAATATTGGATACCCAAAACATATCCTTAAAAAATTAATATTTAACTCAGAAATTTTTGACGGTCCCACTGATATCGGAGCAGTACAAACAATCCAATATAAAAAATTACCATTAATAAAACAGTTAACACCTTCTGTGACTAGTTTATTTAAACAATTTACTAACATTAAAGTTGTCCAATATAATGTATTAGAAAACCGACAACTGTTTTCTAAAATAAAAGACAAGACACCAACTGTAAATAAAACTAATGTCATCTACAAACTGCCTTGTTTGGATTGTCAGAGCTGTTATGTTGGCCAAACTTCTCAATGGCTAAAACAACGGGTCACACAACACAAAAGTGACTGCACAAAAAAGAAGAATACATGTGCGGCAGTTGACTATTACCTAAAAACTGGGCATCAATTTGACTACTCAAATGTCAGGGTTCTACAACAAGAGAACAATTACAAAAAAAGATTGTTTTTAGAAATGTGTCACATTAATAAAGAAAAATATGCAGTTAATTATAAGGCAGATACGGGACAGTTGAGCAATATCTACTGTAATATTCTTCTTCTTCTTCGTCTAGCCATTCACGTCCACATCTGAACATAAGCCTCTTCAAGTCTTCCTTTCCATTGGTTTTTATTGTACGCTACTTGTAGCCAATTTTTCCCGGCAGTCCTTTTCTGATTATCTGTCCATCTTATAGGAGGTCTGCCTCTGGGTCTTTTGTGTTGGTATGGTCTCCAGGTTAAAATTGATCTGTGCCATTTGTTTAGATCGCTCCTAGCTACATGTCCAGCGTATTCCCATTTCAGCTTTAATGCTTTTTGCACCACATCGGTGACTTTGGTTTTCTGTCTTATCCATGTGTTTGTTTTCTTGTCCTTAAGTGATATACCTAGCAGTGCTTTTTCTGAAGAAGCTGACAAAAATCAGCAAAATATAGAGTAATAAAAGAATCAGTGCTAAATCTTCGTATCTTCAAATATGAACATTATAAATAATAATAAACTTTACAGTACACATCGATAATATGCTGCATTTTGAGTTAGAACTGATGAAGCTTTAGAAATATAAAGTGAAACGTCCTCGATAAACTAACGGACCGATTAAACCTCTGAATTCATTATTTAAATACTTTCGAAATATATTGACCAAATATATATATATATATATATATATATATATATATATATATATATATATATATATATATAATGTATTTTATAATGTTTTTTTATATTATCATATTTATATATTTTTTTTATCTTTTTAAATAAAATATTTGTTACTGTTACTTTCAAGATATAATTATTGATTTAATATTTCTAGCAAAAAATAAATTTATCCCAATGGCTAGGGTTTCCGAAGGATAGCAGTTATTTTCCTATATACTTCGGAAAGAATGCGCCAAAATTAGAATCTCCACATGTTTATGTTTTAGTTCAATCTATGCTTGAAACTTACGTCAAACATTCTGCAGATATTGTGCAGGTAAGTGTTGAAACTTTACATACATATTATTAGGTTAGGTTTAGGTTATATTTAGGTAGAAAACGAGGAGGTCTCTATACGAGAAGCCATGAAGGGGTGGCCCGGAGGCGATTATTATTTAGTAGCAAAATATGATAGATGGGTAACGCGGGGATGTAGTTACGACGTTCCTATTGATTCTGACTCGCGATACTAATGAGACTATAAATCGAAAATCGAATTCAGCATTTAGTCTAAATCTGTTTTGCAACGTTTAGAAAACACAAATTTACACTGAATCCTGAATTCGATTTCCAATTTATATTCTCATTAGTAGATGTCGCTGTAGCGTCTGTTTTGTAAATATTTTTCAAGTATTTACTTTTATGGTCGGAAAGGTTTTATTTCGTTATAGCTTACTATGAGTTCCCTCCGATTAAGCCAAGAGGCAGAAATATGCATATCAGCAAATGGTGGTATGTTGTAACGAGATTTAACCTTAACTGTCTATTTTATTTTAAAAAATATGGTTAATGTATGTATGTAAAGGCAGTAGTGAGAGACTACAGATTCTCTTTTTATTATAAGTAAATATCAAACCTCCCGAATAACAGTAAAATATTTTCTGCTTTAGAATAAAATATATCCGAATCTAATATTTTTTGTAAATTGTGTTTAAGGTTGAAAATTATGGTGAATTGATAGCCTGGAGAGCTTCTGATACTTTTGATGCTATCATAAAGTCTGATCTAAATAAACTTACTAGGATAGTTCATTCTTTTTCAATGAACAATCTAGATATTAACCACGAATTGAGATTATTAAGGATTGAAAGTAAGTATTTGATTAAAAAAGTAAACTTTGATAATTTTTAAAACACGTTTATGCAGTGGCAAATAAAGGAAATTTAAAAGCGTAATCAGAACAGTAGTAGTAAGACTTTTTAATTCAATATATAACACCGTCAGATTAGCTCAAATCCATCTTTGTCGCAATACCTAAAAAACACAATGCGAGAAAATGCTTAGAATATCGATTAATTAGCCTAATGACTCTTAAAATTTTCCTCAGAATACTTCACAACAGAATTAGACGCAAATGCGAAAAATTCTTGAAGATACCCAATTTGGTTTTTAAAATGCTATGGGAACAAGGGAGACATTTTTTGCACTTAACATCCTATTACAAAAATGCCGTGACCAAAGATAAATGTCTTTGCATATTTCGTGCACTTCGAAAAGGCATTCGATAAAGTACAGCATGTAAAATTAATGCAAATACTGAAAAATATCGGAATATATGACAAGGAGTCATTAAAAATTTGTACTGGAATCAAATTGGATGACACCGATGAAATCTCTATACAACGAGGAGTCAGACAAGGTTGCATTTTGTCGCCAACATTGTTCAATGTTTACTCGGACCAGTTATTTAAGAAGGCAGTTGAGAGGCAATCATATGGAATAAAAATTAACGGGGAACTACTTAATGTGATTAGATATGCAGACGGTATAGTAATTCTATCAGATAATATTGAAGGTCTTCAAATTCTGCTTGATTGTATTCACGAGGTAGGAGAGGAAATGGGCATTAAAATAAACCCAAACAAAACCAAATTTTTAGTGTTTAGTCGTGACCCACTTCCCGATGTAAAGCTTCAATTAAACGGAGTCCAAGTTGAGAAAGTTCACAAAATGACATATTTGGGAACTGTGATAACGGATCAACTTGATCCAGACATAGAAATAAAACGTAGAATAACAATGACTAAAACTACTTTTATGAAAATGAAGTCATTTCTTTGCAATAACCATCTCAGTTTAGAACTAAAGCAAATAATGGTTAAGTGCTATGTTTGGTCCGTATTTTTGTATAGTGCAGAATTATGGACGCTTAAAGTATCGATCATGAACAAAATTGAAGCATTGGAAATGTGGGCTCATAGAGGAATGTTGAAGATACCTTGGACAGCAAAGAAAACTAATGAAGACAGTACTAAGGAGCGTCAACAAACATAGAGAACTTGTAAAGACTGTTAAACATCGAAAAATATCTTATCTAGTACATATAGTAAGGGGAAGTCGATATAAAATATTACAACTGATCCTTAAAGGCAAAATAGAGGGTCGTAGAGGTGTAGGAAGAAAACAAGTTTCTTGAAAAAAAAAACATTCGTGAATGGAGATACCAAATGCAGGACAATTATTCCATATTGCAAAAGATCGAGAAGACTTCGCAATGATAATCGCCTACGTCGGATAATTCTGATATGGAACACGAAGAAGAAGAATCAGAACAGAAAAATCACAAAATGTGAACCCAATATTTTGTAGCTGATCCGCTTCTGCATCCCATCTTAAATGGACATGTGTATGCCCAGAAGATATGACACCTATAACAGTGTGACACTGTCTATCGAGTTCTTCTCGAAATTCCAACACTATCCTAAGAGACTCATATATTCACTTAATTATCCGTGCATATATTGATCTGCTTAAGTTCAAAATTTCGAGAATACAGAATAATATTTTCCTAGTGGAATAGAACAGTTTCCATTGCTGCTGTATATTCCTGCACTGGATCCATCCGCAGTTTTACACCCTTCTGTGTACCGGCAATTACTGTGTGTGGCCTGGTTTGTTTGTTTTCCTTGCTGCATTCCTCTCGTGGTCAGATGTTTACCTAGAAAGGTACTTTAGGTACCTATAGTTATCTATAATTTCATTTATCATGTAACAATTATGTTACTCGGCTTTTCTCCTAACCTATAATATCTTTTTCTCGCCTTCAACCTTATGACGATGTGCAGGGGAGGGAGGTCCACTACTATATCGATGTTTTGTTTTGCCCCGCAGAGCCCACCTTGCTTAATTTGATTTTTTGCTAAATCTTAGGCCACCATACCACTAATACATATAGGTTTGTTCCAACACGCAATTTTTGTACGGTCCGGAAACCGTCACGAAACTACTTGTACCGTTTTTAACGCGCATGTTCATCATTTGTATCGTCTGATGACGGAAATTTGGAAACTGATTTTAAAACGATTTTCTGACAACTGACATAATTTGGTGACAATCTACCTAAATAATTCTGGTTTTTCTGCCTAGGTTCGGCTAATAGCTCCAAAACATCCTCACTACTATAATAATCAGAAAAATCACTAATTCCTTCGTCGTCGGTTATATTTATAAATAATGAAAAACAAATACCTATATAAATTAATAACAAGTCTATCATAAGCACCTGATAAAATAATTAACCTAACTTCTCATTTTTTCTGAACAAATTTACAGTTTTAATATAAAATCTAAATTAATATAGGCCCAAACAAATTTAAAGAAGTAGAATTAAATCCTAGTGTGCAAGTCATCCCAACCAGTACATGCATTTGCCAGATTACTGAAATTATCGTCACGAAACCGTCACTGATCGATCACAATTTTTGTTGGAACGGTAGGAAAGACGATGAGATGAACGATCATATTTTTGTTGGCATGTATTTTGTTTAGTGCGCAGTAGCGTAACCGTTACGTGACTGTTTTTCGTTGTGTTGGAACAAACCCTATGTTATTGTTGGTTTTACAACATAATATAAATATAATATATCATTTCTGGTTTTAATTCCTACACTTTAAATGAGTGCGTCTGACTTCCATTAAGGTACCTAGTCACCGCTCTCCTGGATAATCGTTCAATCTATTTATTTCAAGAAAGCCTGAAGTCTAATATTTACCAAGGTACTTTACTTCACTCAACATATTTAGATTTGTATCATTCAGATTTAGAGAACCTAATTCCTCTAAATTCTTTCTTTTGGTAAATTTCATCTTAGGGCTTATATTAAGCCCTTTATTTGACATATGACTACAGTCAAAGCCGTTGTTGAGTCTAGTTATTAACCCGTCCATGATTAGATCCCACAAGAGAGGCATCTGCAGCTTGTTGCGTCTATTCCTTTCAGCCGAATCTCCCTTGTGATTGCTTTGTAAGAGGTGTAACATCGAATACTACGTCTATATCGTGAAATGCACCCAGAATAACCTTTTGGTTTTCCAGAACGTTCTCCACACTCCACATACAAGATGATGCAGTGCCCTTCTTCCGTCCAAATTGCATCAAATTTATCGACCTCGGGGACTTACCTTTTTCCTGACCAGGTTTAGGCTGTCTTATTGAAAATAAAGTGGTCTTGAGAGAGATCCAGTATAGCCATACGGCTGTATATAGATATCACTCGACTTTAAAAATAATATTTAAATAATAATTCAGTCCTCGTAGAAGGGACGGGCTTAATATAAACAAATATGAAAATGATTTAACTATGCAGTTCCACGAAATCGACAACAATAAAAATACGTTTATATAAAAATAACGGTACTACGCTATTCACAATTGAATCGGTGAGTTGAAAAAGGTACACATTCCAAAATGGCTATTTTTCAGGATCCAAAACAAAAACTGTTTATGTGCAACACTAAATATGTTACAGAAAATGTTTCAATTATGAACTATTATGAAAATAATTGAAACATTGTCTGTAACATATTTAGTTTTGCAGATAAACAGTTTTTGTTTTGGTTCCTGAAAAAAAGCCATTTTGGAATGTGTACCTTTTTAACTTAGCGATTCAATTATTAAAGGATCAACATGTAAACAATAATATACAAAAATCACAAATTCATATACCATTAAAACAATGAAATGATTTGATTAAACTGGGCTGTTTTGTTATGGAAATGTATGTATGTATGCATCTACATAGGAATATATTGAAAGTTAACCTTTTTATATCTTCTTAGCTGTTGATGTAGAAGGTCTGCCCACCAGAATTAAGTACGATAAAAGGTTTGCCAAAGAAAATGCTTTAAAATATTCGTACGCCCCAATATATTGGACAAAGTTTGTAGATAGCATCAAAGAAATTTATGGAAAAATTAGAGATACAAAGAAGTAAGTAATTTTAACTATTATATTATCGACTTTTATTTAGATTAATTCGTGACTATCCTTCAGGCATCTTTCAGTAAACGAGAATCTACAGTTGAAGTTTGATCTCGTGCCAATATAGGATTTTTGTAGCGTAATATTTTAATATTTAGTGCAGAACTATTTAGAGCGGCAGTCAACATAGTCCGCATAGCCATGATGATTTCCAACCTTCGATAGAAGATGGAACTTGAAGAAGAAGCGTAATGTTCATGCAACATATCTCAAGATATCGTTTGCTTCTTTTGTTAGTTTTATATTTAATTGGTAACATCAATTGATTGTCTTCATCATCATTTCCCTTCTTCTTCTTCGAGCTTCTTCTCCTTTCCTATATATCGATATTTGGATATCGAGCGATCTATCATTTTAATCCCATGTTACGTATATATTTACCACCAACATTTTGTTTTTTCGCGGTTGAATTTTACGTCCCCTCAGCTGATATTTTTTAAGTAAACGCTGCAATCCCGAATTGTCAGCATTTATAACTAGGTCATCAGCATATCCTTAATTAAATATCAATATTTCATTCACTTATATACCGTCTCCTGCGCCTTCGGGCGCGGTTAGGAAAACTGTCAACGTAAATGTTAAAAGCATCAGGGGTTTGGTACACGGCCTTGACCACGTTTAATTGGAACAGTCTTCGTTTGACTATTTTGAAGCTGTATTGTCGCTATTTGACGTTTGTAGAGGCACTGAATAATTTTTGATCTTGCTGGGTATTTCATTTCCCCGATACCTTCCATATCCGGGAGACGTTCCTCTATCCACCACCTCAGGATGCGCTCGATGGAGAACTGTCAACCGCACACGAGTGACCATCAGCCCTATCGTATCGAACCCTCATTTAAATCCTTCTTAATCTGATATGTAAAATTTTTCTAGTCTAGAGGATATACTGGAGTTCTTGAGTTCTACTTGTTTTCTTGCTTATAGACAAAAACAACACTTACCTCTTTCTAATACAGCTTTAAGCAGTGTTACTACGTGTTTTATCAGTTCAAGATTATGGTTCTCTTTGAATATTTCTCTTGGGGAACTGTCATTTGGAGTATTTCTCCTGGTCTTTCTTCGTAAAGCAAGCTCTCATATTTTTAAGTTTGCAATTATGTTACTTTTACTAATACAAATCAGATGATGAAACTAAATTATTTCCTTATTTTATGTTTTATGTGACAGTGGAAGTCAAAAGACAGTAACGAACTATATAAGAAGAGTTGCTACATAAGCTCCAAAACTATAATACAGTTATAAACGCTTATGGACCTGTTGCACCTAGTCTGTAGACGTAGGGTTAATTGAACAGTCGGTCTTAATTGGCATTTATTTTATTGTTAAAAGTATTATCCAGCCTTTGTTTATTGTCGCACATGGATCTACGATATTTTTGAGTATCTCCATTTTGTTATGAATTAATCAATCAAATTAGTTCTATCCACTTAAAATATACAAATATTTATAAAAAGGTTAATACCTAATACATGCTAATTCCATTTTACTGTTGCAGCCCAAAAATAACTATAGAAAGCGGGAAATCCGAAGAAAAGAAAGTTCCAGTAAGCGAAGTGAAACCAATAAAAAAAGATGGTAAACGATCGGAAGACAAAAATACACTAGAAGTTGGTAGTGGAGATTACAGAAGACACAAATCTGGAGAACACCGTAGAGAAAAAAGTTCAGAAAAGCACAAAGGTGAAAGTACAAAAGCAGAAACATCGTCCAAATCAAAAGAAGAAAGTAAACATCGAAAAACTGAAGATAAGCACAAAACTAAAGAGGAATCGAAAACAGATGGAGACAATACTCGGAAAGAGGCTAGAGAGGAACACAAAAGGAAAGAAAAGGAAGCTAAAGTAAAGAGGGAAACGGCAACGACTGAAGAAACTGTACCTACAAGGTCTTCTAAAGAGGCCAAAGAAAAGCACCATAAAAGAGAAGATAAGAAAGAACCACCAAAAAAATCCAAAAGTAATGTTGAAAAATCATTAGAAGCAGCTAAAAAGTCTGAAAAATTATTGTCAAAACGTTCCAGTTCTGACAAAAAATTAGTTAAAACTGCGGCTCTCTGTGAAGATGTAGATAGTAGTCCTAAGGAAAAGAGCCACAAATCCAAAGATATTTTAGGTGTTAGCAGTAGCAGCTATAAGACTGATAGTACTTCAAATAAGCAACCTCGTATTCAATCCAATGGACTCATGAAGAGTAAGAACGTTAAACCGCCTAATATATTGATATTTGCCGACAGTTTGTTGGCAAAAGAAAACGTTAAATCCGTATTTATTAATATGTTAAATAAAGAAAAGTAAGTTTAAATATTAATAATTTTTATGATAGTGTTAAAATTTCTTTATTGTTGGTCTAAGTCAATTAGCAATATGACGAATCTTAAACGCTTCTATCCAAACTATGGATACAAGGTCTTATATTTTTGTTCCGTGCCACTTACTGTATCTTATTTTCATGTCAGATCTTAGTTACATGAAAGCTGCAATGTGTAAAGTTTCTGCACAATGTTTTGCTCAAATTCACCCATGAAAATATCGGCTAATAATGAAGATTATGAAGAGTCCATGGCTAATCCAAAATCTATAAAAATCATTGTCTGAATATCAAAACTCACTAGCATGTTAAGATTATACTCAATTTCTGCTAGATTTTGCAGAAAATGTTGTTAATTCTCTACAAATGTTGTGTTATGTGCTAATGGCTATATTATATGTGGGAAGAACTTTGACAGTTTGCTGCAAGGAGACCCTAAGCTGTTACCAAGTGGTTTGGGGGTACATTTTCTTTATATGTATTATTGGGACTTCGTATACGTGTGGTGTCCTGCGATACGTGAGGGTTAGTACCCTATCAGAAGAAGCGACTGGTGGCGGACCGATGTCCGATGTTCAATAGCAGTAAATTATTGTTTTAAATGAACGATTTCAGATGAGCAACTTTTAGTGTCTGGCTACTTTTAGCTTTTAGTTTTTTTATTTTTAGCAAAGTATTGTTTCGAATCGAAGCGTTTACATCAGCCACTTTTAGTGTCTTGTTTTCAGTTTTGTTTTAATAATGTGTTAAACGTTAAGTATGGAAGATAATGTGGATTTTAATACGGAAGTTTTTATAACTGCTATTGAAGAGGATCCAGTTTTCTCGGACCATAAATTAGAACAATATCGCCACAAAATTGTTAAAATAAATATGCATAGGAAGAAATCTGTTTTCTTTTGTGTCGACACTTCGTATTTTATTTGATATTCAGTCGGTCCATTAGGCGCGATTGTCCGTAAGAGCTGCTAATTCAAGTGCAAATTAAAATTATATATATATATGTATATATATATATATATATATATATATATATATATATATATATATATATGTATATAAGCAACTACTGCACTAATGGTGGGTGCATCCATAATCTTTTCTTTATTTGTCTCCTCCTCCTGGATTATTTACCGAGATTCTTGTTTAATCTGATGTAATTATAATTGGTGTCTCTCACCGGTGTTTCGTTTGCGCGGCTGATGAACCATCGGTGGCGGACACCGGTGTCTTGGTGTTTTTCTTTGTATATATTTTTTTCTTCAATGACTTGGATGGTCTTTTTGTAGTGTTGTGTATGGTTCAATTGTGATTAGTCCATAGATTTTCTCCTGGTATTGAATATTATCCATGATTAGAGTTGCGTTACCCTTTTCAGCTGGTAATATTATTATAGACTAATCTTCTTTTAGAGCTTTGGTAGCTTTGTCTTCACTAACATTGGTTTTTGGTTTTGTGCTTTTTCCAGTTCCCTTTTGTACAGTACTCTATAGTCTTGTTTTTCATGTATTGGCAGTTGTTCAGAGACTTTTACATCAGCACTTATCTCGTTTAGGAACTGAACTCAGTATGCATTATGTGCTCCATCGAAAATGCACTTTAGGAAGAAAAAACCTACTAACAAAGGTTTTAACTAAAAGTTATCATCCAGTATCATTTAAAAACAGGAATTTGACAAGATTAAATAAAGTAAACAACATAACACCAAAAGCAACCCATTAATGCTTACAAGAAGGTATTTGAAGATGGACAATAATCATAACAACCTATCAGAAAAATTAAAAATTATAGAAAATAAATACAATATCACAACAATATTTGAAATAATCAACACACTTAGATCTTCTTTGGCCAAAACCAAACCAAACAACACACAGAAGAGATCAAAGAACTGCATCTATAAAATACCTTGGGAATGCAACAATTTCTATGATCATCAAGATTATTAAGTGTTAGGATATATGAGCATAAATTATACATCAAAAACAGAGACTTTGAAAAATCTCAGATATACAAACAAGTATGCGTTGTGACAAACAATGAGTACCAATGCTAAAAGAAAAGGACAACAATAAGAATATACCAAAATTAATGAATTAATAGAAGGTTAGAGACACATCATCTATAATTAACCACATCTAACACACTGAGGGTAAATACAGCACCCTCAGAATTTCAACTCTGAGTTGAAATTTGAACTGTTTCAAAAAATAAATATTTGCCTACAATATTGAGTCCAAATAGATCAACTGCCAAATTGGATGCTATAAATGCCAATTAATAAACACCTACGGATTAAAATAATTTCGTAAACAAAAGATGGAATGAAAGAACCAAACATTAACTAATTGTCTTCCGGGTTTGGACCGTCTTTTGTTCTTTCCTAAAACCCAACTCACCTGTTGGTGAGCAACCAAATTCTATATTCAGATGAACAGAAGACACAAACCTTCAAACAATATCTACAAGACGTCACTGTTACTCCAAAAGATCCAAGATTCGATCCTGCCTTTTATGAAATTAATGATATCAATCCAAGAGATGCTTGAAGCCCCCATAATCCACAGAACTTCCATGATATTGCATTCACGGCACATGTGGACCAAGAAATTCTAGAAAAAACATTTACCAGATTGGCTACACTAACATATTACATGCTGAAAATATCCCCAGGAATCCTCGCAAACCCTTGGGAAATAGACTGCTAGAGTGATGAAGTAGAAGCATTTATTTTTATTGACATCTGTCGTTTCACTTTCCAAATAAACCTTTTTTAGTGTGGGTAATTTGTATTTTTCGTTATTTTTTCAGTTTTTTTACAGAGTCTTTCCGCTTTTTGCAATATGTTAGTATTCTTATAGTTACTACAACAATTTTACAAGGTTGTGTAAGTAATAAAGTGTGTAAGTTAGGTTAGAATTTCTTTAATTTAAACTTTTAAACTATATTTCATGGAAATATAACAAATTATGATGGTATTATCGTAAAAAAAACACTATACTTAGGAAGAAAAAGCAACGAGGAAGCAAAATTTTAACTTTATAGGAATTAAAAAGTCTTGATATTGGCCAAACTCTGGCTTTTCAGGTTTTGTTTGGAAAGTAATAATAACAATATGACCGCCGTGACGTCACACTCCGGCCTTCCATAATCAATACTATCATTCTCCGTAAACAGAGCAAAACTCTAACCAACGTCGACTCGTATAGGCCGATATCCTTATTTAATAATCTCGGTAAAATCTTTCAGATAATCCCCAAAGAGTGATTCATGCAAAGAATATCATTTTCTCTCTCCAATTCGGCTTTCGAGAAGGTCAACCAAAATAAAATACTCTTTAGACACCGAACTTCGAGCTTCTCACACAGACAGGGGGCGATCGTTTTCTGTAATTTGCCGATCCCATTGCTTAATTTTATACCTAGAGCCACAGTTGTCCACAACGAGTTTCGCAAAAGAGAAAAATTAATAAATTTAGAAAAAATACCAAAAAAAGAAAACATCTGAATAGACCTGTTTTATAAGTCATGTCCTTTATTCTTTACCCTTCACGACGTGAATGTCTCCACAGACTATGTGTTTTCGCACCCCTATACGTTGAGTAGTCGAGTTACCGTAATCAGGAGCCTTCACCTTAATAAGCTCGCTACAAAAGTAGCGGAAGGTTAAGATCTTTGAAATTATTAATAATATTAATCATTTAAAAATATTTAATTTTGCTCAATTTTTTCGAAAATTAACTCCTCTAATTGTGTGTTATGTTTTAGGTATGTTATTTACGATTTACCGACTGATCCTAAGCAATCCATGTGGAACGATTCCACTGCTTTAGTGGTGGTGTGTGGAAATGTTCCACCGAATTTGACATCCCAATTATTACAGTATTTATTAGATGGAGGTCAGTTGCTCTGTCTTTGTAGCGATTTTCTTTATTGTGTACTACATACGTTTACAACAGCAGAGGTAAGTTAAACCAAAGTATTCATTTTCTTCTTCGTTTGGTGCCGCTTCCATAGAGATTGGATATCGTAATGAGTCCTCAAACATTAACTACTGTTCTAAAAAGATTATTCTTTTTCGAACAGTAGTTAATATATATGAACTACACCTAAACCATCCCTGTAAGTTCCGTGTTATTTCCTTTTGTATATAAAATGGTTTTTCTAAGCTCACTGCTAAACTTAACATTGCATTAGCAGGAAAATCTCTAAAATTAAAATTTGGTCACTCCTTCACCTTTCCTAATAAATTTGACATACTGAGCGGAAGCTACTTTCTTAGTCAGTGCCTTCCTGCCGCAAAAACCATGGGGATTTATGCTAGCTTGTAATTAATAAGTGTATAACCTTGCGTAATCCAAAATACTTTTCTATAATTTTTTTATACTTAACTTTACTTAACTATACTTCTATAATTTATTAACAAGCATTAAATATTATTGTAAGATTTCTTTGTTTACTATTTTACATGCCACAGCTACTCTGCTAAAACTCTCTTTTAACAACGTTAAAAAGTGCCATAGCGATATAAAACATACTTTGATTTTAGGTTAGGGAACACGAGTTGGTAAGATTTAGTTACGGTCAATGGACACAGGTGAAAATGATGCATCACATATTTTGTTACCAAGCATCGCCGACCAAAAAACAGTTCTCTAAAGAATCGGACCATTCAAATCAAAGCAGCGGGAATGGGTCCAGTCCAGTAGCACCAAGAACCCCATCAGCCGTAGAAATACAGCACAACGGTAAGGATTACGTTATACAAGTTCAAATTCTTGGTACTGAGGAAACATGGCAGACTCCGAGCTTATTGTTGGCTACAGTAAAAGGGAGTCGTGGAAGGGCGATTTTTTCTCAGGTCCATTTGGAGATTAATCCGGACCAATTTGAGGATGATGAGAATAAGTTTAAGGCTTTGAAGGAAAGCGATCAAGCAAGAATTGAGATTTTAAAAGATATTTTGGTGCATCAATTGAGTATAGATTGTACTGAAAATAAGGAACTA
Organism: Diabrotica balteata; assembly: GCA_918026665.1. Lineage (NCBI taxonomy): Eukaryota > Metazoa > Arthropoda > Insecta > Coleoptera > Chrysomelidae > Diabrotica > Diabrotica balteata. Next base: position 61,476,897 of record OU898277.1, read on the forward strand.
GAATATACTCCTGGGTATTTCTTGGGAAGGCATGATGTAAGTATAAATATTCAAAGAATACAATCTTAATTTTACAATTATTGGTGCTGTTAGTTGATGTTTATCTATTATATATTACTATATAGTAAACTCCCGTTTATCCGTGGGGTTGAGTGACACTATTGTCGCGGATATCGAAAATCGTGGATAAACCGTAACTAGAAGTCGAATATGTAAATTCAAAAAACAAAAATTTAGTTTCATTTAAAGCTTTAATAGAAAAATTTTAATGTATACTTATATTTTTACATTTTTTGAAAGTAGTTTGTCACTTGGTTTTGCTTCTTTGGGTGAAAAACAATTTCTTTATTCTATTCTATATTATTCACGTGACACAAGTCCGCTTTGTGAGTCACTCGTCCACCAGGTACAAGCTCCTCTTCTTCTTCATCGCTTCTCTGCATTTCTCTACATTTTCTTAGGATGTCTTGATCGGTTAAATGCTCAAATCCCGGGTCCGTAACGTCGCAGTCTATCCACTCTTGCAGGTTTGCTGTTCCCCCAGGAATTTAGCATATTAAACTTGTAAGGACAGGCAATCACTCTTGAAATATTTTTGATCCATCCACCCTTTTGTTTGGTTGAAGTAATCAGCAGGTAGTTTTTCTGCTCTAGTGCCCTTAAAAGATCTAGGTTTTTTTGCCATGTCGGTCACCGTCTGCAGCGTCTGAAGTTTGTGACTTTCTGTAGCGTTGCTGCAAGACATAATACCTTTACTTGCAAAAGCTGGCACCGAGTTGGAAGTCGTTTCCAGAAAATGCCCGATTCATCTGCGTTATAAATTTGTTCGTAGCACAGATCATTTGAAGAAAGGAACTCTTCGAACTCACTTTTAAATTCCTCAGCCTTCAGTTGGTCACCACTGAGCTTTTCTTTAAGAAGTCCAATTTCCTTTATCTCATGGCGTTTCTTAAAGCGAGTCAACCAACCAGATGATGCATCAAAGTTCCCCTCTCACAACATGTCAAAAAACTGTTTTGATTTTACAGCAGTTATTGGACTTGATATGGGTATACCCATGTTGCGAAGTTGGGCTATCCATTTTACAAACGCCGTCTCTAATTCTACGTAAGACGAGGTTTTCATTAATTTTCTTTTCTTCGTGACAGAAGAACTTTCTGACATTTATGCAAATGAAAGATGTTTGTCCTTTTGTTTTAAAATCTCTCGCACTGTCGACTTGTCGCCGATACCGTACTGAAGGCACATAAGTTTACGGAAAGCACCTTTTAAATTTTATTTATGAGTTCTAACTTCTGAATAATTGTCAACAGAACTTTTTTCTTTTCTGGGACATGGTAACAAAACAATCAAAAAATGCATTTTAGTTCAAAATAAAACACTACCTTACAACAGCGATCAACTAAACGAACTGCGAACTAACACAAGCAAGTTAACAGCCCCATTACACCACGGTCCGACAGTCATAGTTAAGGTCTTTGTTTGAACACACAGTAGACAAACAACTGTATCATCTATTAAAACAAAGAAACGGCTTGTTATTTTTTTCCATCATCAGTGGCGTTACAGCTCTTTATGAGCCAAAGCCTTCTTCAGAACAATCCTACTATCGCCCCTGTCTCTGGCAACTCTTCTCCATGCTCTAATTTCGATAGACTTCAAATCATTTTCTAGGTTTTCTTGGTACCTAAGCCTCGGTCTTCCTCTTCTTCGTTGTCCGATCGGCGCTCTTCGGTCAAAAATTTTCCTGACTATAGCATCTTCCTCTCGTCTGATTACATGACCTATCCATCTGAGGCGTGCTACCTTAATGAATTTTACAACGTCAGGTTCTCCAAATCTATACAACTCAAAATTATAACACCTGCGCCACAAACCTTGTTCTTTTATGCCTCCATATATTCGTCTTAGTATTTTTCGCTCAAAACGTTTAAGCAATTCTTGGTCATTCTGTGTTAGTGTCCAAGTTTCTGAACCATATTTTAGCACTGGTCTTATTAGTGTTTTGTATACAGTCAGTTTAATTTTTCTAGTCATGTTTGAGGCCATCTGTCTTCTTACGCCATAGTAACACTTATTGGCGAGCACTATTCTTCTTTTGATTTCTTCACTGACGTTGTTATCTTTGGTTAGCAGCGACCCTAAGTATATGAAGGTGTCAACACCTTCTAGTTCTAGGTCATCAATTATTATTCGTGTAGGTGTCGGGCTGCTTGACCTAGTGCAACACATATATTTGGTCTTTTGAACATTTATATTTAGTCCCATTCTGTGTGTAGATGCTCTTAACGACCGAAATGCTTCAGTCAGAGATTCTGTGGACCTACCTATGATGTCTATGTCATCTGCGTATCCGATTTATTATTTATTATTTTTTTCCCATTATTTTTTATAACAGAGAAATAATGAAATAACTCAGTCGCCTTCGTTGATTAATTTACACTGCAGCAGTAGAATATTATATTTCTACTATTAATAATAAATTACCATGTTTATTGGGAACAAACTAATAATTTTCTTTATTTATATAATATATTGATAATTGTAATGATAATACATAATATCTAGTTTATACAATAATAGGTTTTCATTAATATTAAAAAAAGCTTCTATAAAGTCGCGGATAAACATGAGTTTACTATATTTTCCAATTTTTCTACTCGTCTGACATATCTCTTACCTACCATATATACTCACTAACCCCTTTTTACTTCATTAATACATTTTTTTTATTTATAATTTCTGTCGCATTCACTGTAGTTATTAGTGACATATTGATTTGCAGTTTGTAAAAAAGATAAGATTCTTTTAGAAAATATACAATATTGTTTCTATTGCGATTCTCGTTTAATAATGTATTTAGGATGGACAGTCGGAAAGTTTGTTATTTATTTTTTTTTTAATAAATTTTGAACAGTCAAACAGTATTACTCGTACATCAATCGCATATCGAATAAGTGTAATTCTGTGATTCTTTTATGCCCTAAACGCAAGCGATCAATTCCAACCTAGTTAGCAATATCTGTACTTTGCTTTTTCTTTACGTTTTTGTAAATGGTTTAATTTTGAATGGTAGGCATCCCCTTTACTTCGTAACTTGCTATGCTACTATAAGCTAGTTTTAGAATGCTGAGAAGACCTCAAAGTCTAGCGGAACATAACAATGCCGCTTTGGTCATGGGTTGTAGGTCTTCGGGGAATACATGACCATCAAATAGCGTGTTATATTGGTATGGGTTCCACGGTATTGGGGATTACGTGGCAATAAAAGAACTGATGAACTTGACAGAAGGCACCAGCTACAAAATACTTCCTCAAAGATTCTGCCTTAATTATGCTAAATAACACCGTCCGCAACTTGAAAAAAGTCTGGATTCGAACAAAAGACCAGTACTCATGGAAAAAAATTAACCATGGAACTCTATTTTTTGTTGACGCTAACACATAGTTTCCTTCTTTAATAAAATATAATTGCACTTGTTCACTAAAGAGGTTTGTTTCTAAGAATGTTCATGTTTAATTAAAATCGTTGGAATTGTTTTCAAATTGTATTGCTTAGCCATGTTTTTCCATCCGAAATAATATTATTGTGATTGATGTTTTCTCACACAATGGATAGTGGAGCTTAACTGTCCATGTTGGATACGAATCTTTTTAAAACTTTTTCACCATATTTATGCCAAGCATTTATCGCCACTATATCCAAGTGCACTCATTTCACAGTGAGAGGTCTAGAGGGTTTTCGAGGCTAGAAATTTTTTTTAAAGTTGTGGTATAAAATCCAAATGGATCTGCGACTTAAACTCGAATATGCTGAAGTAACGGATCAACCTATGGATGAGCAGTAAAGCCCTATATGCGGTATTGTATCTTGGTGTTACTAGAGAACTAGTTCGTAATTCTCTGGTGTTACTATAATCGGAATTCGAAATTTCATTATGGGAGTTAAAGTTCTCTAAAATTATCCGAAATTTTGGAATTTGATTTATCACATGTCTTAGTTCTCACACAGGACGCCAGCCCTTCTGGTCAACGGTTTGCGTTCTTAGTATCCAAGACGAGCTCACGTTGGATTACTCTACTCTAATTCCACATAACCTTTGTGCGGAGGACTTACTTACTTACTTACTCCGTGGCGTTACAACCCTTCGTGGGTTTTAGCCGACTCGACAACATGCCTCCACTGTTTTCTGTCTTGAGCAACCTCCATCCAATTCTCCACGCCCATAGTGCTTAGGTCTGCTGCTACATTATCTCGCCACCGGAGACGAGGGCGTCCGCGTGGCCTCCTTCCAGTTGGGACTTCCTCCCACACCAGTCTACTGTTCGTTCGTCAGAATGTCTTCTGAGGTGTCCTGCCCATTGGAGTCTTCTGGAGTTTATTTCTTTTATGATGTTGGCGTCTGGGTAAAGTTCTTCGAGCTCTTTGTTAGTTCTTATCCTATATTGTCCTGATGCTTCATCTAGCACAGGACCAAAGATGTTCCTTAGGATTTTTCTTTCCCAAACGCATAGTCTCTCTTCGTTTGCCTTTGTTATTGTCCACGTTTCGCTTCCATACATCACAACGGGTCGTATGATTGTTTTATAGACCTGTATCTTCGTACGTCGTGTTAGTTGTTTTGATTTTATAAGGTTTTGGATGGCAAAAAGACATCTGTTGCCGGCCTGAATCCTGTTGTTTATTTCTTGTGATCCGTTTCAGTTAATTGTCGATAAGGGGCAGGTTTTCCAACTTAACGTGTTAGTTTTATTCAGACGTGTTGTTTTTGTTACATACCTTTTTTATTAGGTTACACATTTTTGTTTTGCAAACTGCATCTTTATGCTGAAGAACCAATATCTTTTACATTATGTCATTTTTCCCTCTATACGTATGAACACTAGAAGAAAAGGTTATTTTGTAATCGATTATAAGCCTGGTAAAGAAATGCTTTTTTTGTTTCTTTTCTTTTTCACTTTCATTTTTAATAAAAACTTTTTGTATATTTTTCGTTAGTAGTAGCCTTTTCTAAATTTTTTAAATTCATGTAAATATGTAAAACAGTAAAAGGCTTATTATTTTGTTTCAGCTGAAGCTTAAATTATTGACAGAATGTAAAGATATTAAAGATATGAGATTGGAGAATAGCAAAATTGTATTAAAATTTTGTGGCAAGGATGAGAAACCAGACCAAGCAACTTCCAATTTTATGCCAATATTTATCCATACGTGTCCTTCCAACTTTTCTACCGTAACATACTTTGAATCTTTAGCTACAGAAGAAATCGGAAGGTTAGTGATTTACTCCGATGTAATGACGGGATCACAAATTTTATTAGAAAAAAATCTTACCCACGGCATAGTTGTAATACCTAGGCAGCAGACTCAAGGAGTGGGTAGATCGAATAATAAGTGGATTAGCTCTATGGGTAGTGCTCTCTTTTCTTTACAAATAATTATTTCTTTGAATTCTCCTCTCGGCAAAGCGTTGCCTCTAATTCAACATGTGACTATGGTTGCTGTTGTGTCAGCTATTAAAAAAGCTGTTGGTGACAGCGAATTAGACATTGGAATAAAATGGCCAAACGACTTGTATGCTGATAAGTCAGTAAAAATAGGAGGATTAATCGTAAACTCACATGTTCTAGGTGATACCGTTGGAATTGTTATTGGTAAGTCGTTATAATTCATTTTTTTTTGAGAAATACTTTGTAACATTTAAAATTAGTTGATAAAATAAAATTTAACATATCGTGAGATGTATTCTGCTATAAGTAATTTTAATCTAGAATACATGCAGTAGTAGTGTGTCATTTAAATTTCTTGTAAGGAAAATTTCGCCCTACGCATACATTGTAGCTGTGCCTACTTCTTCTTTAGGTGCCATCTTCACGGCGGAGGTCGGCAATCATCATAGCTATTCGGACTTTTGAGACGGCTGTTCTGAAAAGTTCATTTGATGTACATCTGTACCACTCTCTCAGGTTGCGCAGCCATGACATTGCCTCCCTATGCTTCTATTTCCTTGGATTTTTCCCTGCATAATCAGTTGGAGCAAGGTGTGTCTCTCCACGTGTAATATGTCCGAGATATTCTAATATTCTTGTTTTTATTGTATTTAAAATTTCCATTTCTTTATTCATCCTTCCCAGAACCTCTTTGTTTGTGACGTGTTCTGTCCACGATATTTTCAGTATTCTTCTGTACACCCACAGCTCGATTGATTCCAGTTTTTTTATTGATGTCGCATTTAAGGTCCAAGATTCCAGTTCATAAAAGAAAGTCGAAAAAGCATATCACCTCGCCAACCTAACTCTTAGTTTAAAGTTTAGTTAAATCCCTGGTGCATAGCACTTTTCTCATTTTGTTGAAATTTACTCTTGCCTTTTCTATTCTTATTTTGATTTTCTGATTGTAATCATTTGTGGAGTTAATAATTGTTCCCAGATATGCATATTTGTCCACTTGTTCGACGCTGGTCCCGTTTATTAGAAGATTCTCGTTATTTCTTTGAGTTTTCGATATTCTCATAAATTTCGTCTTCTTGACATTCATTGTTAGATCATACTCTTTTCCATACTCTGCTGTTCTGGTCACCAGTCTCTGAAGATCTTCAATGTTTTCGGCTAAGATCACAGTGTCATCCGCATATCTAATGCTGTTAATGGGAACTCCATTTATCTTTTTTCCAGCTGTTTCACCCTTAAGAGCTTTTTTCAGGATCTGTTTGGAGTAGGTACTAAAAAGAATTGGCGACAATACGCATCCCTGTCTCACTCCACATTTGCTCACTGTTTATAGTAAAAATTTGATATTATCTTGAGGTCGTTGTAGTCAATCTTCTTTGATTTCAGGACATTTATTAATTGTTTAGGTCGTACTTTATCGAACGCTTTATTATAGCCAATAAAACATGCGTATATATCTTGATTGACGTCCAGACATCTTTGTATCAGTAAAAAACGCTGTGTCTATAAAAACGGACAAATAAAAGGTGCGACAAATAATGTAGTGTATTTATGGAAATTAAAATTTATTCGATAGAGATTTATGTTCAATTCTTTAACATGATACAGAACACAGAAACATTAACTTCCTCATAGTTGTGATCATTATAAACTGACTATTTTTGTGTGTTAAAAAGTTTTATAAAAAGAGATTTTATTATTCTTTATCTAATTTAATACCCGTTAGAGACAATAACGGTGTTAATATTTTTTGTTCGTTGAGATTCAAGTATGTATCTTTAACCGTTTTAAAACACAACTTTTTTTTATTCAGAAATAAAAGTTATATCTCTGCTTTTCCTTATCAAGTTTATTGAAACCCCAAATTGTGTTTTCGATTGATTTTTTGACAAAAACATCAAGAGTATGAAAAATAGTCTTGTTAAATACATTGTAGTTTTTGATAAAATGAAATTATTTATAACTATTTTCACCAACGCAACGCTTTACAAAGAACAAGTGTACAGTACACATAGTACACACAGTACACATAATACTTGCACATAGTGGCTTCTAGTCATCATCATTATAATGAATACAAAACAAGTATTTTAATATGTGTCTGATTTGAAGTAGGAAGAATATTTCTTCTTACGTGTGTTTAATCCTAACTAAGACTTTACCAATACGTATATTAAATTCTAAGAAATCCATAACATCTTTGGAGCGTACACATATTCCATAATAATCTAACAGTTAATCCAAAAAATATACCCTTCTAATTAGTTTATTACAGATGTGGAAATCTATTGTTTTTCTAACCCCTCTACACGTTATCTCTTTACAGTGGATGACTGGTAAATATATTTTTACATATATTCTAAGCAACTAAAAATAAATTCTATAATATGTTAAATGTTCACCAAATAATGAATAATAGGCGCATGAAGTTATTGCTACTCATTACAAATAATATACACTTAGGGAGTTAATGTAATATTTGCATGTACTGCGACAACTGGATATATAATATAAGGAAAATTGTTTAATTTTTCACTACTACTTAAGTACAGATATTATTGGATAATATGTTCGCCTCCCTAAGTTTGCTTCTCATAGACAAAAAACGTCTTTTGCGCTCTCTGATCTTGGTGTTCGTATCGAAGAGATGTGATTTTTCAGTCTCTCCCATAGTTAATGCCCTGATTTCAGAGTTATACATTCCTCTCATACATACATACTTATACAGTGTGAACGTTTGGATAGGAAACTCCAAAATATCTCCGTTAGGTAGTATTTAAGCAAAAAAGGTCCAGCCAAGACAGGTCGATTTTCAAATTTTATTCTCCTTTCATTTTGAATAACCGTAACTATGACGACGGACCATGACGTCATGATGATATTATTCATTTATTTATTCTTCTTCTTTTTATGTAGACATGACTGTTTTTTAAATGTGCCTTTGGTAAGTTGTGGTTCCATCGTTTTCACGGTGTTCCTACTGATCGCGGTCCTATTTAGGAATCGTCTCTCGCCGTCTTTACTACTCTATTTGTTGTCATTTGGCGTATATGATCGTTCCATTCTACTCTTCTATTTCTTACCTAGTCCTTGATGTTCTCCACCTTGCATCTATGTCGTATATATGTACTTACACTCTGTCAACTCTGCTGTTTCTAACTTTCTTTTTGTCTTGTCTGTGACAGTTGGTGCTACTGTCGCGTATGTCGATTATGAGACTGATGACTGTTTTGTAAATTCTGCCTTTCATTTCTTTCCCGATATTTTTATTTCTACTTCTTTCTTTCTCATATTGTTTCACTCAGGCAACCTTCGGCTCTGTTTGCCCTATTCACTTGATCTTCCACTTCTGTTTCGAGCTTTCCGTAGCTAGATAGCATGATGCTTACATGTTTAAACTGCATCACTTGTTATATTATCTGATATTCCAGCTCCAGTTTACATCTTAGTATCACTATCTGTTATAACCTTGCATTTTGCCTTTCTAGTATATTTTTTTAGTTCTTACTTTTTTATTATTTCATCCATGATCAGGTTGAACAATGGGGGACTCAAGGAATCTCCCTGTCTTATCTCATTGCCAGATTCAATTGGGTGTGTTAGTTCTCCTTCGAGTGTTACTTTTATTGTGTTGGTTTGGTAGATATTTTCGATCGATTTGATTATTCCTAGAGGTATCTCTCTTGCGTACAGTTGTGGTTAACACCATTTAATTTGACCCTGTCAAATGCCTTTTTAAGGTCCACACAACATAGATATGCCGGTTTGTTGTATTCTAATGATTTCTTTTGCAATTGCCTTATTATAAATGTAGCGTCGGTGCATGATTTTCCCGACCTAAAACTTTGTTGTTCTTCTACTAGTCTTATAATCTTATTTAGTTTATTTGTTTATTACTTTGGTTGTTAATTTTAGTGTTTAATCAATTAATTCCTTTATAATTTTTCGGGTTCGATTTGTCTCCCTTTCGGAACAGAGGTATTAGGTTGCTCGATCTCCATTCTTGTGTTATTATGTTTTGTTCTAATAGTTTTTGGATTCGTTTTAATCGTTGTTTGGTCAGATCTGGTCCGCCGTACTTTAGGAGTTATTTTTTTAATTTTCTTATTTCTTGTTTTGCATCACTTCTGGTGTTGGTGGTTCATTATCGACCTTTAGCAAATATGGAACGAGAATAGTCTGCCTATGTTTCCTTTGAATGTGTTTCATTTTAATTAGTTCGTTCATCTCTTTTCAATGTCCTCTGATCATTCTCCATATTTCCTTTTGTGTGCCATAGAACTCGTGTTTCATCTATTTTGAGAAGCTCTGCCAGTGTTCCTTTTTAATTTGTCTGACTAAGTCTTCGTTTAATTTTTGATTCGTTTATAGTATTTGTATGCCTGTTATGTTCTGTATTGTAAAAAGACTTCTTAAGACTTCTTAAAAAGATTCTTTTCTTTACTAAGCTGTGGTCGCTACCTACACCTGCTAAGTTCAGGCATCATAGGTCGATTATTTTTGATGGATGTATATCTATGTTTGTTATAACAAATCTATCGTAGATCTTTGTCCTCGGGTGTTATTGAATGTATATTTGTATTGGTCTTTGTGGTAAAACAATGTGTTGTTCGTTATTCGTGCAGAATTTTATCATCAGTTTTCCACTTTTTTTTAACATTCTTGTTGTATTTTTTCTTAATTACGGGTATAACTTAATTGCCAGTTCGAGCGGTCAAATTCCCCAATATTGTCATCTTCTCTCTGATTTGATCTACTACTTGTAATTCGTAATAAAATATTTCCCTTGTTTGAGGCTTACTGTTTTCTGAGCCCTATACTACGATGATGTTCAGGTCTTCCTTCTCCATTCTTATCTTTGCTGTTACAATCCTTTCTGATATGTCTTGACACTCTTTGATGTGGTGCCTTTGGTGTATTAGGAAGGCTACACCTTCTTTCGTCCTTTTTTCTTTTGCCACCCCACTGTAGATTAGCATATATGTAGCTAATACTGATTTTCCTTTTGTTTTCTTGTTTGTTTCTTTTACAACATAATTGTCTAGTTTTTTCTCTTTCAGCACTTTCAGAATTTTAAAAACGACAATGTGTAATACTATTGCCTAAAGTTACCCCTTCTTTACACAAGGTGTTAAAATTTAAAAAATCAGTTGGACAGTTTTAAGAGAATACGTTTAATTTTTAAGAACATAAGCAAATCATTGTTTATTTAAATTACAGTTTAAATTACAGTTTAAATAAGATCCTTAGATTGTGATTTTCTCCCTTCTTAGCACTAAGTCAAGCTTTGTTTAAATTCATGCAGAACATTTTTAATAGTTTCTGGCCTAATGTCATGAATTTGAGTACGAATTCTTTCCTTCGTTTTCTTCAGTTCGTCGATATTATCGAATCGAGTAATATATACTTTTAATTTAATCTATCCCCACAAAAAGAAATTCTATGGAATAGGGTGTGGCGATCTAGCTGGCCATTCTATAAAGCCCCTACTCCCAATCGAATGGTTTGGAAATATTTCGTTTAAAACGTTACAAACGGTCGCATCATACTGTGGAGTGGCTCCGTCTTTTTGATACCATAAGCCTTCATTTAAGATGTTCGGGTTCTTAAATATTTCGCACCAGGTAGATTTTCGTATACGAAAATTGGGTATATAAATTTTATGCAAATAATTCCTTTTACTACCTAAATACATTAACTTGGAGAATTGGGCATGGACCCGTCATCCAGTGAAATTTGTTCGTGACCAGTATCGACAGTTTTGTTTATTTACTGTTTTTTTTTTTCGCAAAATCTAATCTTCTATCCTGGTCATCTTCCTTTAATTCTTGCACTAAATCCATTTTGCAAGCATGCCATTGTTATTGAAATTTGGCTGATGTCATAATTAGAGGCTGAAGTTCTAGAACTTACATGTGGATTGTCTTGCTAATCTATTACCATTGATTTTTTTATGACACTCTTAGTCATTGATTACATTTTTAGATATGCCTGATTTGGTAACTCACTCTGCATTCAGATATTTGGTATTGAATATATTGCATAATATATATTATACATTTAAACAATGACGTATAATATATAGACTCGGTGAACGCTTTAAAAAGTGTCTACAACATGAATACCTTTGTTATTGTTTTGATACGAAGATGCACGAAGTTCATAATTTCTTACGAAGCATCACGTTGATCTTGTGTTTGAAAACATTTTCGCCATTTTGTGTGTTTACATATTTTATATGACAAGCAAATTTTATTTTAAATTGTTGAGAGTTATTTACTTACTATTTTAGTAAAATGCCATACTATTTTATAAAAATAATTTTTTCTCTTATAGACGGAAACAAAAAAAATCATAAATATTTAATTTTAATTAAAAAAATAATTATTGTCATTGAAATATAAATGAGCACGCCGCTGTTCTGGTAAACATACCTTCAACCTTGAGCGGAGATCTTTGGGACACCCGATTATATAGCGAGAATACGGTACTGCCACTTTAAGCACTATACTGTGGTACTGCTTAGTCTATATATTATACGTCATTGCATTTAAACTACCCTACTCTACCGTAAACTCTTGAAAACGTGCATCGTGGATTTAATCAAAGGTCGACTTATTGCCAAAAAATAAGGGAGATCTCAATTTGAACACCTTATTTAAACTTTTTTTTATTTTATTTTATTTATTTATTTATTTTACTAAACTAATTTTATAAATTGTATATCAAAAACTATTAACCTTAGAGCAATAGTAATACATATTGCCCTTTTTAGAATTTCATTGTCTATTTAATTTTAACAGAAAAAATGATGACGTCATGGTGACATCATTACAGATGCGGTTATTCAAAATAAAAGCTAATTTTAAAAATCGACCTGTCTCGATATTTGTTTGCTTAAATGACACCTAACTAGAAAAATTGAGGTTTCCAACCCAAAAGTTCACGCTGTATCTAGTAATATACCTAGTACGAAAATTTCTTATTTCGTTTCTATAATTTTGTGTGCAATGTAATGGATATTGGTTCTATAATTTTCTAAACAATGTAATGCATATTGGCCTAAAAGTTTAAGACGATTGAATGCTCTCGCCCATTCTATATCCTGCTCTGACCTTTTGATGATTTGGCTACGACGATGTTTAATGGGGTAGGGCTAAGATATATCTTCTTGTATAGGAAAATTAAGGAAACAATGATTTTTAGTTATTTGTTTACATTTCAAGGTTTGGTAGATATTCGGTATAAAAATGGTAACAAAAACAGTGCGTAAAGGATACGGAAAATATGTTTTTTTTTAGTATCTTTAAACATACTATATTATGCATGCTCTAAACGAAATAAAGAAAATTTATCTACTTTTGGTGTACCTTAATAAGTTTGATTATTTTAAACATCTATATAATATATTTTAGGTGTAGGTGTAAATTTGGATAATGCCAATCCAACAACATGTATAAATGATCTCATTAGAAAAAGAAATGAAGCTAAAGGAACTAATCTGAGACCTATATCATATGAAGTCTATTTTGCCTCGGTATTTAATGAATTTGAAAAACTATTTCTTACCATACAGGAAGGAAACATGGATGATTTTTATGACCTCTATTATCAATACTGGTTGCATAAGTAAGTAAGCTACTGCAATAAACCCACATAAACCTGCTAAAGGTGTATAGAAGTAGATTATAAATTCCGCACTTTATATTTGACATTCTGTATCTCTAGAGATTGTTGCGATGTAGATGGTGATGTAGGTACCCACATTATTAGTTTATTAAAATTAGTGGAATATTTGAAACGAGCAAATTTTAAATCATTTTGAAATACCGGATTTTTGAACCGTTTTTTAAAGATTAAATCATTTTAATGTTGTCAATTGTACTATTTCTGTAAAATTTTCTATAATGTCTTCTCAGAATTTAAGCAAACAAATTGGGGGTTTCAAATCCCAATGAACGAGCGTTGAAAATTTTTTGAATACTAATTTAGATTTGAAAAATAAACTGTCGACCGTTTTGAAATCATTTTGGCTAAATTATTAAATTGAATGGATCACTCTGTTTCAAACATTCCGCAAAATCATTTTTCTAGTGTAAAACCACCAGATATTAGTATTAAACCTTTTTCAGGAGACGCTTAAGAATGGCATTTATTCTTTGATTTATTTACAATGCGTGTTTTAAATATGGCCAAATTAAAATTTGGCAATATATAAAGCAGAAATTGTTTTCTCAGAAGTTAACTGCTACAATTGATTGAATCGTTAACTGTGACTAATCAAAATTTTGAAATTGCTATATCAACACTTAAAACTAATTACGAGGACAAAAATAAGCTTTTAAATTCGTTGTATTGTACAGTTTTCTATCAAAAAACTATGACTAAATGTAAAGCTCATGAACTAAGGACGTTTCATATTACATGTAAAAAACATTAGATTTAATTTAAAAACTTAAACTTATCGGCTGAAATTAATTTAAGATGCATTGTTAGTATTTATCTTAACAAGGAAACTAGATTACCATATTAGATGCGGTTTTGAAAACGAACTGCCATCTATTAATAATGGTTCTTTAAATTTTTGCGAAAGCGGTATAATGTATCAGATAATTTAAATATATTTGAATCTAACTTAAAACCTAGAACTAATAATAATTGTATTTTTGAAAGAAACGCGTCTAGAGTATCATTACATACAAACGCCGCGGAATCTCGACGTGACATAATTTTTTATAGTAAATCATGTGTTTTCTGCATAAACCGCACGCATCAGATTATATAAATGCCAACAATTTTTGAATTTAGTTCCAGAGGAAAGACATACACTTATTTAATCCAAATCTCTATGTTGTAATTGTTTAGTTAATGTGCACATTCTGTCTTTCTGAAAAATCTTTGTCCAAATGTACACGAAAAATCATTACTCTTTACTCTGTAACAATAAAACACTGAAAACTTTTTTCAAACTTCCACAAAAATTTATTTTAACTCTTATCACTACTTTTGTTTCGCCTCATTGCCTTTTTCAAGTGACCTATTTTTGGCTTGGGTTTACAAATTTATAGTCTCTAATGAAATAGGTTGAGGAGGGGAGAACTGTTTGTCTCAAGTTGGTCATTCAGAATTATATATGTGTTTTTTAATTTGTTCATTTTCATAAATTCTAACAAGGATAGCTTAAGGCCTTTATTTTTACTGTGAAGAATTTTAAATTCGTCATTAAAAGAATAATTTTGATCTAGGAGGTGAAGTGCGTAAGTAGAATCTGTTTTTCAATTATTGAAAGCCGTTTTATGTCCTGCTATTCGTTTATTAAAGTTTCTACAAGTTTGACCGATGTAAGTTTTTGGGTAGTCAGATAAAAATTAAAAACAGCGAGGTTTAGACTGCTATTGTGAATCATAAGGTTTAAATATAAGAACTCGACGAAAAAACTGACCAGATCTTAAGTTAGTTATAGTAACAAAGTTAGTCAATTAATTACATATTTGTTAATGCTTGTATTCAATTATTTCCACATCGTGGGTGGTCCTTCGAATTGTAATTAATTACATTGCCAATTACGCTCCAAATGGTAGTAAGATCGTCATCTTAATTTAGCCATATCTTAAGGAAATGGTTTTCTGCAGTTGATCGTTGAAGGAAAGATCAAAGGAAAGAACTTTCAAAGAAAGAAAGATTCTTAGTTTTTAGAATTCCATTGTCTATTTAATTTTAACAGAAAAAATGATGACGTCATTACAGTTGCGGTTATTCAAAATAAAAGGTAATTTTAAAAATCGACCTGTCTCGATATTTTTTTGCTTAAATGACACATAACTAGAAAAATTGAGGTTTCCAACCCAAAACTTCACACTGTATCTAATAATATACCTAGTACGAAAATTTCTTATTTCGTTTCTATAATTTTGTGTGCAATGTAATGGATATTGGCTCTATAATTTTCTAAACAATGTAATGCATATTGGTCTAAAAGTTTAAGAGGATTAATTTGTAAAATTTGGAATAAGTCCAATTTTCTACATGCTGTATTTCTAACGCAGTATTTGAACGCTTTCGCCCATTCTATATCCTGCTCTGACCTTTTGATGATTTGGCTACGACGATGTTTAATGGGGTAGGGCTAAGATATATCTTCTTGTATAGGCATTAATTTGCACATCCTCATATAGTCATCTTTTCATTTTTGCTATTCGAGTTCTGGTGTTTTAATCATAAGTTATAATTCGTTAAAATTCTAAAAGTTTAATAATTGTTTGTGTTCGTTGGAAATTCGTGATGTAAATATTTAATTTGAGAAAATTAAGGAAACAATGATTTTTAGTTATTTGTTTACATTTCAAGGTTTGTTAGATATTCGGTATAAAAATGTTAACAAAAACAGTGCGTAAAGGATACGGAAAATATTTTTTTTTTGTCTAGTATCTTTAAACATACTATATCATGCATGACCAGATCTTAAGTTAGTTATAGTAACAAAGTTAGTCAATTAATTACATATTTGTTAATGCTTGTATTCAATTATTTCCACATCGTGGGTGGTCCTTCGAATTGTAATTAATTACATTGCCAATTACGCTCCAAATGGTAGTAAGATCGTCATCTTAATTTAGCCATATCTTAAGGAAATGGTTTTCTGCAGTTGATCGTTGAAGGAAAGATCAAAGGAAAGAACTTCTCTTGGCTGGGAAACTTACTACCATGTTTCGAAATCAAAGGGGACAGCACAATTATGGGGTTAACACAAGATTGAGAAGAATTCCAGTTGATGGTCGCCAACCTCCGATGAGAAGAGGACACATGAAGAAGAAGTTATAATTTTTGACAAAAGGGTGCGAATTATAGAGGAAAATAACTAAACAGAAAAACGTTTCTTTTTTGCTGTGCTCTAGTAATTAATGATCATGCAAAAAATTTTTCTTTAAAGTTCAGTTATTACCTACCTGACTTAAATCAATCTGGGTGCTAAGCTAACACATTTAATAGCATTTTAGTTCATATCCTATATAAAACTTAAAATGATCTAGCAGCAATAGGTGGTTGCAGCGATAGCACTGAAAGAAAGGAGATGCATATTTTTGATTTTGCTATCTGGAGTTTTGATTTTGTTATCTCTAACTACTAAAATTATAAAATAATAAATTTATTTTTAAATAAACTGGTATTTAGTTAAGTTTATTAATTTTTAGTTCATTACTATCATATAAAAATAAATAGTATTAACTGTTGTATTTCCCATATTATAACACATAACTCTTCTTTTTCAGCAATAGTGATGTGACTGTGCAAGTGTCAAAAGATGAAACCGAAAAAATGCATATAGTGGGTATCGATGATGTCGGATTCTTAAAAGTTAGAAACTGTGAAGGCGAGATCAGTACAATCCATCCCGATGGCAATAGTTTTGACATGTTACAAGGCCTTATCTCGCGAAAAATGTTTTAGATTGGTAGTTGTACTAAAGAATACGTTTTTATGATTATATTGTTTTTTAATAAATTCGCTAATATCATTGTTAAAATTAAATAAAGTTGCTTAAAGCAGTTTATATCGGTTTTAAATTTCTCACAATTGGAAGTTTTTAATCGATCAATGATACATATCAAAAGGATAAAATTAATTTCATTGAATTCTGGTAAAATAATCCTCGTCACACGATATTTTATCGGTTTAGGGTTTCTCTACAACCTATAATGGAATAGATAGTAGGTATAAAGCGTTTTTTATTTCCAAAACATTCAGTTCAAAGAAAAACATGATTATAACAGCATTTATAGGAAACAATTATTATTTATAACTTTATACTGGTGAGGTTTCTGCTAATTAAATTTATCTCCCAAATTTAACTCTAAGTTAATAATATGCGAATATTCTTGAGTAATAATTGTTTCATAATTCTTAAATACGTTCGACAAACCGAATACCAATCGAGGTTCATATATGAATCAGATTTGTGATATTTTAAGTAGCTAACTCAAAATGTACGGAAAAAATTACTTAACCATGCGATTTTCTCTCGCATCGTAATTCGTCTTCATTGCTTTAATTTTAAATCAATCTCTTTTATTTACCTCTCACAGTTCTACTCCATGCAGTCTAGTGCTTTCGACTATTGTTTTGTATTTTGTTTCTTTTTTTATAAAAAGTAAGTTTTATATAAATAAGTAACACAAAAGAAAGAAATAAGTAACGCAAAAAAATTAACATTGGTAACTGCCGTGGATTTCAATACGTCTCTAGGCATAGTTGCTGAATCTGTTCATGTGGTATATGCTCCCATTCTTCATTCAACGCTATTTTCAGCCCTTTAATCGTTTCTGGCAATGGTTGTCTCTTTTTAATATTTTTCCCTAAAATGTCCCGTAAATGTTCTAATTGATTCATGTCAGGACTAAGCGGGCCAATCCCCAAACAGGAATTTCGAGAGTATTTAAGTATCATCATCATTTAGGCTTTACAACCTTGTGTGGGTCATAGCCTCCCCAAGAATTTTTTTCCAGTCGTCCCTATCCATCGCCTTCGTCCGCCAAGTTCGTATTTCCATATTTCTCATGTATTTAAGTACTTCGGCAATAAATTAGCAATTAATTCCTTGTAGTTCGTTTTCTGGCGGATATCTTGGTCTTCTGTGGGTGTGTTTTGGACTAGGGGATGATGGGGTGGTTTTTTGAGATTGGTTAATATACCAATTAACAGCAATTCATTAGCAATAAAATATGCCGCGAAGATGTACCCTGCACCCCTCTTACTTGCCGAGATATAGCTATGGCTATGCTAGCTTTACCGTAAAATTAGTATACCCACTGTTTCTCAGAAACGGCTACAGCAAAAAATGTTTCCTTTCCGTAATAAATTAGCAATCAATTATGTGTTGGTCTGAATTCAGTCTTATAAAATGGATATGCTAACTTTACAGACATCCTTTTTAATACGTTACCATGATAGCATTGTTCTACAACGTTGAGATTTTCCGGTTTAGAAATATCTACTAAATAGAATTTTGACAGCGTAAATTAATTTTTTTCTACCCACTCTCAATCGCAATGTCATTTTCTCCTGTGCTCTGTTTTTTTTTTTTCATTTTTTTAATGTAGTTGAAATTATTTCGACTGTTGCTTAGGCCTAGTTGAGTCACAGAAGTACATTAAATATATATATTGTAAAACTGATTCCTCAGCTTGACAATTCTTTTATCAATATAACATCACTTTCTCAAATTCTTAGTTAAAATTTAAAAAGATAAAAATTGAGTTATTACTTCTGCTAAGACCGTCACATAGTTACCAAGTTATTTGTCTTGCAAATCTGTAATCGTTGCTTTTAATCGTTTATTGGTTCTATTATGATTTGTTGTACCGTCAGGAGCTGGCGTTGGTTAGTTGCAATATTACTGACTTTTTAATGTCTACTGGCATAAAATAATTTTCTTCTGGATTGTATTGTTTATTGGAGAGTAGCTTGTTGAACTGATTTTATCAGTAGTTTACTAAATAATGTTAATATCGTCTCATCAACTTCATTGCGTACATGGACTTTTCCTTTAGTCCTGATACGAAAATCTTCCCATTTGGGTTTCTTGTTGTATAATGTTGTGTGTAGTTTGTTTTAAGTAACGAAGGTGCACTCATAGTAGCTATTATAAGAGAGAAGTTAGAAGAAAGATGATAGTTTGATATTAGTTCATTATTGCTTCACTGCTTGTGTTGTGCATTTTTATATTATACAGAAGTCAGAAAAATCTTGGGAGTTATCCTATCGACTGTACGAAATCATTTCTGTTGGATGTTTCCTAAATAACCATTCTTCTTTTGGTGTCTATCCTCTGTGGATATTGGCAATCACGCTGGTCCATACAACTTTGTTGACAGCTGTTCTAAATAAATGTATGGTAGTCATTCCTGCCTCACTGTCACTGTCTGATGTTCTTCAATCACGATGTCCTTCTGCGCCCTTGAGATCTCTTGCCTTCTATCTTGTCTTGTAAAATAATTGAATTAGTTGATACTTCTTATTGCACATCACATGCCCTAAGTATTTCATCTTTCTAATTTTCACGATACGCATAATTTCCAGATCTTTATTCATACGTTGGATCACGGTGTTCGAAGTCGAAATAATCATTCCGTTTCTATAATAATCTGTTCATTCATTATATCTGTATTCTATTTAAGATGTTTGACGTATATAATATGAGTCAAAGTCAAGAAATAAATTTTTAATTACAAACAAAAAAAATTTAAAAAAATACTTAATAAATATATAAAAAATACATAAAAAAGATGAATATTGTAAAACACTTTAAATATTGTTAAAATTGCATAAAAACGTATTCATTTTTTAATTGTTGTGAAATGTTTTAAGTCTATAGAATGTTCAACATTATTGTTCAAAAGTGTAAAATATTTTTAAGATAAAATCTTAATCAAAATTGTGAGTTTTCTTTACGTTGATACCCTAACCAAAATTTTTATTTTGTATGTATGTTTTTATTTTAATTTTATTTTGTTAAATAAATCGTATAAAAATTTACTTTTATTGATTTTTATCATATACCAGCTCTGATCCACTCCAGAAAAGGATGAATAGGTGATAGACGGTGATAGATAGATAGATTTAATGAGGTGGCATTTGGCATATTCCACTACAACTTTTTTATATTTATTGTGGTCCATTAATCCTAAAGTACATTCTGTAACCAGACCCTTTTTATAATGTCTAATGGCTTCGAGACTGAAATTTCCATATAGCTCTTAGCCGGTGGCTTTTTCTACGGTCTCCTAGTTTATTTAGGGCATGTTTACTATACCGTTTTCTATACCTGCAGATGTTTTGGAACCGATGTTTTGAAGCAGCTTCTGCTTGTATGTGTACACCTTCGGTGCAGTCCTATTGTCTGGTATATTAATTTTAAATTTATTGTCAAAAGTATATCTCGTAGATGTTGCATCAATGGGTTGCCCCATTACGATATGTGCTTTTAGCTCCTTGATGAACTTTAAATTCTCAGCACTGTGATCCTGGCTTATATTAGATACAACCTAAGCGAATTTTCCCCTGACGACAATTGAAATATCGTCAGCGTATCATAAAAAGTAAATTTGTAGATAGATTTTTGAGAATATCATCTACCAAGGTTACACAAAGTAGAAGTGATAGAACCTCTCCTTGTGGACAGCGTCCAGCTGCTCTTGCTTTGATGGTTTCTTTACCAAGAGTGGATGTTACTATTCTATTCTCAAGATATGCCCTTATCCATCTACATATTACCGCAGGTGTGTCTCGTCCACTAATTGCTTTAACCAAGGAGTCGGTAGTAACATTATTAAATGCTCCTTCAATATCTAAAAAATCGGTTATTGATACAGCTTTGTCCTCTATTGACTTTTAGATAAACCACCCATTAAGAAGTCTTTCTAGCGTTTTAAAAAGAAAAGACGATAGACTTCTATATGACTTTAGGTCTGTATTTGTGTTTGTGGATTTGGTGTTAGGTCTGATACTTCACCTATCTTGGGTAAGTATATGACTTAAACCTTCTGCCATATTTCAGATACGACCCCCATACTAAACTAGCTTTGAGTATCTTGAATATGTGTGGTATCAATACCTCTAATCCCATATGCAAAAGTATTAGATATACGTCATCTCTCCGTGGAGACTTATGTAGCTGAAATTTATTTATATCCCTGAAATTTATTTATATTATATATATTCTGCTTGGTCTTGTTCTGCTGTAGATATTCCCAATCTATAGAACTAGACCTCGTCGGCTTTTATATTTATAATTTTTTCCTCTTTGGTCTCCGTAAATTTGCCTTTAGCTTTCTTTACGAAACCTACTTATTTAATGGCAGAACCATCATTTGCGGGATTTTATAGATTCGAGAGTAGGCCGGAATATCTTAAATCTCCGCGTAAACCTCTCTTTATGAATACCTGTAGGTTTTGCGAATTTCTGTATTGTATAGCGTTGTTCCACTAAACCACTTTCCGCTGTTCCACTTCCTTACTGCCCGTATTCTTCCTTGATTTTTCCGGGCAGTTTTTGTGGTAAGCGCCCATACTAGTTTCTCTCGTCGTTTTAGTGTCGTACTAGTGTCTCTCTCCTCGACAGAGGAAGGTTCATCAGACACATAATAATTTGTTATAATATACACTCGGACAATAGACTGAACACACCATCACTTTCTTCTCTCTTATTTCGGTAGTTATGGTTGGTATGATGAAATACCTGTAACAATATCATCGGTGCACAGCACCGGGATTAGTGTACAATCTACTCTATTGCTGTGAATTATGCACGACCTTGGCTTTATAGCTTTAGGTATGAATAAAACCTTACCTTGTTTGGTTGATAAACCAGAAATTTTCCACGGCTCCTGCGAAAGGGCAATATGGATGCCTTCTTATTTCACTTTTCTAATCAGCATTGCCGATGCGGATTTTACGTGTTAAAGATTGACCTATAGGAGCCTTATTTCTCTCTTTACTAAGTCCGGTTCTGGTTCTGTAGACTTTCCTTTTTCTTCTTTTCAACGTACTCTTGTATAGTAGTCCTTACGAGTGAGATATTTCTGCCAGAAGGTGGATCTTTCCTCCAAAACCTTAAGAGATGAATTCTACCAAGGCTAGGAAGCCCGACCTTTGACTACTTTTCAGAAGAACCTTATGTCCTGCTTCAGTAATTTCCTCATAAGTCACCAAAATGGTTGTTTGGACTGCCGCAACCTTAGCAGAAGCATCAGCTTTACTGAAAGTTATATCCTTTATTCTTGGTCTTTTCCCTTCGCGTTGGCTTTCGGGTGGTGTGCTTCCATCTGACCTTGGCCTTTTTGGACCTTTGGCTTTCTGAGTTTGTTTTTGTTTTGTCATGGCCTCTAATGGCTTTAACGACAACTCTATTTTCCTTCGCAGCAGCCTTGGTAAAATTGGCCCTGATTACAGCTCTTTTGCCTTGTATGAAATCTTGGCCTTGTTTCACCAGCTTATTGATTTTGGCTTTAGAGATGCCAGATAGCTTTGCAGCTTTAAGCTCTTCGTCTGTCATGAGGTCAACGTTTTCCAACGTTGTTAGTCTAACAGACTTTGTGGTTCCCGGCTTTTCAGCATGGGACGTTTCTTAAGAACTTCCGGGCTTTTCGGCGTTTGGATGTTCTTTAGAAGTTTTCTGCTCTTTGGCTTTAGGAACCGTAATTTTTGACTTCTGAATTCCCTTTCACCCTCGAGAACCCTTTATCCCTGAGTTTTTTCTTTTTTATTTCATTTTTTATCCATATTGGTCCAACGAATAGCTGGAGAAAGACAGTCCACCCCTCACAGACCACTTTTTGCGAGTGTAGGCCTAAATACGATGAAGTGCGATCTGTTGCCCCAAAGGAACCGTTTGTGACTGTCACCCTAGTGCCTTACACTGTACTCTACGGTGTTTCACGGCTTGACTTGGGAAGTGTTTATCGACTATCGCTGGATTTAGTTTCAACATTGCCTCCTCGTAACGGTGCCCATATTCTATGCATAATATTTATGTCAGTTGTTTATCAACAGATTGTATTAAACATTTTGTTATAAAAACTATAATCAATAAGTTTGGTTATGTTCATGTCAGTCTGCCCAGGTGACTCGCAAATCCCAACTTGCGGTATTTTTATTGCATAGATTACTTTAATTAGATTTTTTTAATGGCTCTATATTTTAATATAACCAAACTAAACTGTAAATAAGGGTTATCCTAGAATTGAAATTGGTAGATAACATTTGTGCTTCATTTTAACCTTTATGTAAGTTGCTCAGACAAACAGATAAACGGCATTTGCAAATTATATCATAGGATGGCTCGATACACCAAAATAAGGTACTGAAACTAATGGAATAGGTATCTAGAAATAATCAGAAAATGAATACAATTAAAAATGAAAATGATTAAAGCAATCATGTAGAAAACTTCACTTACTTAGGGATTTTTATAAAGGTCGGAAAAGCTAGATGAGACGAGTCATTTGTACACATCTGACTGCTTAGTACAAATAGGTATACAAATTATATGTTGAAACGAAATTGATTAATAATATAATATTCAAAGTTAACAAAATTGACAGTGAAGAAAAACTTAGCACCAATCCAAAACTATAATAAAATAGATACAAAATGTTAAAAAATAAATAAATAAACTTAAATAAATAAGAACTAAATAAAATGAATAAAGTAGTAAATTGTAAAATAATTTAATCATAAAATAAAAAAGGCGAAATAGTTACAAACCAAAATGAATTATTTAGAACAGTAGAAAATATATTAGGTACGTATCTAATAATTTCATGAGAATTAATCAAAATTATAATTGCAAATACAATAGGTAAATACTGGTTAACATGCAAAAAGAAATATACAATTGTCTTCTTCTTCGGTTTTTCCCATTATGAGTTCGCCGTTTTCGTCCTCCGCAGCACTCTATTCTCCCAGTCACCTTCTTTGAGGTCTCTATCTATCATAGCATTTCCGACGTATGTTTTCCATCTTGCAGCCGGGGTTTTCTCTCCGTCTCCTTCCCGGCGGGTCCCAGTTTAATATTCTTTTCGGCCACCTATGCTCTAGCATTCTTTGTACATGCCCGTACCACTGCAGGGCTCTGTTTTCCAACCTTTTTGTAATTGAGCATTCTACTTCCATTCTGTTCCATATTTCCTCCGCTCTTGTGATTTGTAGACATCTTCTCAATATACAATTGTAAAAGAGATAATTTCTTGGCTCTACGGTATGCATCTAAACATTCCGTATATGCATTTGGCACCTAGAACTTTTCTATTGGTCATTTGCGGCACGCGGCCATGTTTCAACCAATAGGCGGCGAGGTGCCAAACGCGTATACGGAATGTTACTTTGGTGCGAAATTCATATACGGAATGTTAAATATTCGTAGACCCAAAAACACGACTTCTCATTGAAATCAGAAAAGCAGAGTAATTTTAAAATAGTTGTTAATGTATTAAAAATAAAGTAAATCAGTGCAATAAAACAAAATATATTTAAATAAATAATATAAATTTTTAAAATGTAATATTTCTACGAAATGCAATGTCCTTCGCAAATATTGTGACGCCTTTTAAACCTTTTTTAGGAGGTTGAACTTTAGGTGGTTGTCCAAATGGTAATCTATTTGACTCTGTAGTAACTTCCGACTTTCTTCGACTGATTGAAGTTAGTTGCTCTCTTATATTGGCCTTGTATTCAAATTGCTTTGCCGAGGAACTTTCTGCCATGTTTAAAAAACTTTTCCAAGCTGTTTTGGTTTTAAAATGGGATAATCTTTCGTTAACTTTAACGTTAATAAATCAGTTCCAAATGTAACATTTTTATCTCATAACAAAATCTGCGAAAGAAAATTCTTATTGTTTAGCTATTTAATTTTTGTTTAAAATAATATCATCTTCTCTAACATTATTTTCTAAAATATAACATTTTAAGCATTTAAAAAATTTTATTATTTATTTATATAATATATTTTATTTCCTATTGCACTGATTTACTCTTTTTAATAATACGTTAACAAATATTTTAAAATCACTCTCCTTTTCTGATTTTGTTGAAAAGTCGTCTTGAAAACATTTAACATTCCGTATATAAATTTAGCACCAAAGTAACATTCCATATACGTATTTGGCACCTCGCCCCCTATTGGTTGAAACATGACCGCGTGCCGCAAAGGACCAATAGAAAAGTCCTAGGTGCCAAATGCATATACGGAATGTTTAGATGCCTACGGTATACAAGGAAGATAACAGAGCAGTGCTACGCTTTAACCGCCTATTAATACCACTGGTTTTACCTAAGGTACTTCTTTTATTCAGGCTGAATCGACTTGTCGCCTTTAGATATTTTAAAAATATCTAGATGTTTTCGCCGGCGCTGAAGGTCGAACTCCGACCTTCTATGTCATAATCAGGCATTTTATCGTTTAAGCTATACGACCCGTATTGTCGGAAATATAAAACACAAAAATTCCTAACTCTTACAATTAATAGTTCAAATACACGTACTGCTGCAGACTTGTTTAAATAAACAAAGAAGAACATTCATGAATAACGCAAGTGACTATTCTCTCTTCTACACGTGCCATATCAAAATTATCTGACGTTGGCGATGACCATGGCGAAGGCTTCTCGATCTGCCACATGGAATAATGGTCCTGGGTTTGATATCTGAGTCCCTTCACGAACGTTTCTAACCAAGAATCCTGTGTTCTTCCTACACCTCTACGGCCTTCTATTTTACCTTTAAGGATCAGTTGTAGCATTCCGTATTCTGTCTTTTGCAATGATCCATCTTTGTTGACCCTCCTTATTAGTTTCAGGCTAATCAGGCCCTACCTGATTCGTTTTTCTTGTCGTCCAAGATATCTTCAGCATACATGAATGAATTCACATTTCGAATGCTTCAGTTCAGTTCATACTTGATATATTTAGTATCCGCGCTTCTGCTCCATACAAAAGTACATACCAAATATAGCACTTAATCATTCTTTATCTTAGTTCTAAACTGAGATGATTATTGCAAAGAAATTTCTTCATTTTCATAAAAGTAGTTTTAGTTATTGCTATTCTTCGTCTTATTTCTATGTCTGGATCTAGTTGGTCCATTATCACAGTTCTTAAAAATGTAATGTTGTGAACTTTTTCACATGGAATTGTCCTGCATCTGAGTTTATTCACGAATGTTTTATAACCAAGAAATCTGTTTTCTTCCTACGCCTCTACGGCCTCTATTTTGCCTTTAAAGATCAGTTGTAGTATTATATATAGATTTCCTCTCACACGATATGTCCCAGATAAGACGTTTTCCGGTCTTTAACAGTATTTAGCATTTGTATATTTTGTTAACCCTCCTTAGTATTTCCTTATTGGTTTTTTTTGCTGTCCAAGGTATCTTTAGCATGCGTCAATGAATCCAGATTTTACACTGTTTATACTTGATACTTTTTTCAATTTCTTTTTTTTTTTTAACTTGGACTCCATTTAACTGAAGGTCAGCATCTAGATGTGGATTACGACTAAAGACTAAAAATTTGGTCGTGTTTAAGTTTATTTTAATGTCCATTTTTTTGTCCTACTTAATACAAATACGAACACTGAATACGATTAAGCAGAATTTGCAGACCTTCAATATTACCCGACACAATTACTGTATCGTCCTCGTATCTAATTACATTAAGTAGTTTCCCATTGATTTTGATTCCCTATGGTTCTCTCTCAAGTGCCTTTTAAATAGCTGATCCGAGTAAACATTGAACAATGTTGGGGACAAAATGCCTGGTCTGAATCCTCGCTGTATGGAGATTTTGTCGGTGTAATTGTCTCCAATTTTTACGATAGCGGTATGATTCCCGTACAGATTTTAATTGACACGAATATCTTTGTCATATATTCCTATATTTTATATCATCTTCATTCCTTTTACATGCTGTACTTTAACGGACGCCTTTTCAAAGTTCATGAACAATGCAAGTACATCTTTTCTGTGATCACGGCATTTTTATAATAGGACATTTAGCGCAAAAAAGTGACTATTTAATAATTTTAATTAAAAACTTTCTATTTGTAAATAATAATCTATAAGCTACTATTAAATTACAAATAAACATTTAGATCTTTATTTGAATTGATACAGTTTTATTTGATTGATAAACTTCTTGTGAATTTTTCGCTTAAAATTTAGCCAATGTAGCAAAAAAATGATGGACCAAATTTACTTTTTGGCTGAGACTGAGATCAGTGAACCGAGTTTAGTAAATTTACTGGACAGTTGGGACTGGGATCAGTGAACCAAGCATATAACACCTTATTAATAGCTGAAGTAAACTGCAGACTTCTTGAACAATAATCTTGGCAAATGGGGAGTCTATTAATTTTAGAGCTGTGGGTGTATAGAAGAATTCTGAAAATATCGTGGACAGAACAGGTCACAAACAAAAAGGTTCTGAGAAGGATAAATAAAGGAATAGAAATTTTAAATACAATTAAAACAAGAATATTGGAATTTCTCGAACATATTACACGTGGAGAAAAATACACCTTGCTCCAACTGATTATGCATTGAAAGACTTCTGCGGGCTGCTGGATTCTGAACTCATAAAAATTGAAAGCTAAACATAAATCTACGATTTTATTATGCTGTCAAACCACTTATAGTCCAGGAAATGAAACATTTCACCTCGTAATTTTTTCGTCCTGCGTGGATTATCTTGAAATTTTAACAGAAGGTAGAATAGCCTAAGGATCAAAATCTATATCGAACCAAAGTGCGCCAAAACCTTGGGGTGGTTGCCACCCCATCCCGGGGGTGAAAAATTTTTTTTACGTTTTAACTACAAGTTTCGATTAAAAAAGTGATTATAATCAAAAAATATTCTATACATTTGTTTTTTGTAGAACTGATATTTTTCAAGTTATTCGCGATTGAAAGTAACAACTTTTAGACGAAAAAATCGACGTTTTTAATCGATTTTTCGCGAATAACTCGAAAATGGTTCATTTTATCAAAAAATTGTAGAAAACAAATTTGTAGCTTTTAAAAAGACACGGCCGAAAAAAGACAACCGAAATACGGCCTATCAATGTTCAGCGGTTTTCTTCAAATGCCAAATTTGAAAGATTCAAAGTCAAATATCGGGAAAATGATGCATTTTTGGAAGAAAACTCACGCAACCTTTTTTAAAGAGCATAAATAGATCTATTATAAAAAAAAAGACTCTAGCTTAAAAATTGAGTGAGTTATGATGAAAATAAGGCCAATACTTCATTTTTTTACGAAAAAATCGATGAAAACAACCCCCTAACTATATTCATAATTAAAATCGATCTTCATCCTTATGCAATTCTCTTTGTACATGTATTGTTAATACGTCCAAGAAGTTTGACCCATTTAAAATGCTTAGTTTTAGAAAACTAACGGTAATTTCACATCCGTACCTTTTGTATTTTTGTTTGAATTTTTACAAGTAGCCACAGCACAGCCCGGCATTATAGTCTCGGTTTTAATAAACTACTAACTTAAGTTAAAAATGCACGCTATTAGATAAGTACTAATAAACAACAATGTGTAACTAAAATAATCCAGAATTACTTTAATCGTATTGTATCGAAACTCCAAACAACAAGGAGCAAATAAATTTTTGGTTCCCGCCGGCAATTGGCATACCATTTAGTCTGTGTATCGTGTGAGTCGAGTATACAAAATGTATCCATTTTACAAAAATGACAGTTAAAATTATGGCGAAAGCGCATTTGACAGTGTAAATTTTGGCGAATGCACAACTTTGTTCAAATTCGGCCAAATTTTTATTAAGAAAATTAACATATCACTGGTTGTTTAAACAAAACTAGAAAATAATTTTATGTACTTCAAAAAACGTTAAATTTAACTAATTAATATACAAAATAATAACCAGATACCATTTTATTTCATAATAAAATAAAATTTCGATTTTTAATTTAGCAACAAATATGAGGCATTTGAAATATGTCTAAAAAACGCATAATCAATCATACGTCATGGGTAAGGTCTTCACGAAGGCAGTATGTGGCAGCATTGAAAGTAGTTTGTAGCAGAAGTTGAGTAGCTTCGAAAAACGTACATGTGCAATTAAAAAGGAGCAGTTTCAAACATTTTAAAAATAGCAAAAATCGAGTAACGTTACTAATTTAACATTTTTATAAAAACTGACTTTATTAGCAGTAAAATACAAAAATTAAGTAAAATACTGCACTCTTGCTCTTTAAAACACATTTTAGTTTTTGTCGATAGGACACTCTGATCAAAAGATATCGAATTTTTACCGTTGAATTGATACAATTTTTATATAAAATTTATCGTGCGCGTAACTGACATTCAAAGTCACTGGTCGTTTGAAGAGTTGTTTTTGAGAGAACGATTGGTTCGCTTATGGTTTTACTTTTTCAGTGCAACTCTCATTTTAATTATATTTTCATAGAAAAGTAAAGTTCGTGTAACCTTCTGGCTAAGGTCTAGTGTTAGGGTTTTCAGGTCGCGCAAGCGCCCCTAACAGCCGTGACCTATACCTTTACGTGCCCTCCGAAGCACGGTGGCAGCTCAGTTAAATTAGAAATTAAAAATTTTGTCAGTGCCGGGATTCAAACCGGGCCCTCTAGCTTCTTACATAGCCACTGATGATTGGAATAAGGACAAGCGTGCTGGTTCGTAATTAATACATCTAGAATCGTTGCTTGGTCTAGCATTGCAGCATAAGCCAGAATGAATGTTAGGCTCATTGTCGTGCGATTAAATATAAAATGAGTCAGCCACGATGTGTTGAGGGTCAAGAAAAATGAAACTACTAGGAATTGAAACACTTCAAGAAAGTATATGTTTATTTCAGTAAAAATGGCTGTTAGTCAAAAAGTGTCAGTTTGTTAAAAGAGGGTTTAAAACTGTATATAATAGATCTGCTAACAACAAAAGAGAATGTCTGGCCGTATTAGCAACAATATATGCTAGTGGAGATATCCCACCATCAATGGTTTGTTTCCCTATACAAGGTTACCAAAACATATAGTTCCCACTATGCCAATAGGTTGGGGTATCGGAAAAAATGAAAGTGGATGGATGAATCATGTTATTTTTGGATAAACATGTTAGCCATATATCTTTGGCATTAAACAAGTTTTGTCGTGAAAATGGAATTGTTTTGGTAGCATTGATTCCAAATTCCATATATATCCGATTTTGTCACTCCTCCAAAAGACACATGTAGTAACGATTGCTGATGATTTCATGGAGTACCAGAGAAGAGTAGAAGCTAAAAAATGAAAAGGAAGCAAGAAAAAACAAAAGCTTGATGAAAAAGAAAAAAGCACCTAACATTACAAAGCAAAATGCAGAATATAATGGCAAGAGAACAAAAAAAATTAAAATTTCGAAAGTTGTTAAATTAAATCTAAACATTGAGAATAAAGAACAACAAAGAGAAGCGATAGATGGAGTAAATTAAAAAGAAAATGAAATTTTAAACGAAAATATTGGTTCTGACAGAAAAACAGGTGAAAAAACTTCTTCTTCTTCTAGTTCAATGACCGTTATCGATCGCTGGATATCATGTTGGCTACCATATTCGCTATCGTAACTTTATTGACAGCAGCTCTAAATGACGATGCAGTTGATTTTCCATACCATTGCCTTAGATTTTTCAGCCATGATGTTCTTCTTCTATCAGGACCACGATTACTTTGGATCTTTCCCTGCATGATCAGATGTAAAAGATCATATTTTTCGGGGGGTCTCATAATGTGACCAAAGTATTCCAGCTTGTGTTTCTTTATTATATTGACCAGTTGTATTATTTGGTTTAGCCGTCTAAGGACCTCCTCATTTCTAACTCTGTCGACCCAGCTTATTTTCAGTAGTCGTCTGTATACCCACATCTCAAAGGCTGTCAAGCATTTAAGGATAGCCTTAGTTAGAGTTCATGCTTTCACTCCATACAGCAGGACAGGAAAGATGTAGCAAGATGTCATTCGAACTCCAAGGTAAATGCTAAGATCGTGATTGCAAAGTACGTTTCTCATTTTTACAAAGGCAGCTCGGGCTTGTTCTATTCGGCTTTTAATTTCTGCGGTTGGATCCCAGCTCTCATTGATATTACTGCCAAGATACACGTGTTTCTCTACTCTGTCGCGTGTGGCATCTCCAACTTTTATACCGTCATCATATATTATAATTATACTGTATATAATTTTGTTTGCTAACTATCATATATTTAGTTTTCTTAACATTGAGTTTTAATCCATACTGATCACAAGTCTGTTTTATTTTGTTCATTAGATTTTGAAGGTTTTCTCCGCAATTAGCAACCACTAAGGTATCGTCGGCACATCTAATATTGTTGATGGTTACTCCATTCACAATAATACCTTCGGTTGTCTCCATTAAGGCTTCCTTAAATATTTCCCCCGAACATAAGTTAAAAAGTAAAGGCGACAATATACAGGCTTGTCTCACTCCTCTTTTTATATTTATTTTAACCGACAGTTCTTCTTCAACCTTTATTCTTGCCACTTGATGCCAGCATAGATTTGTAATTATTTGTAGATCTTTATCGTCCAATCCAGCTGTTTTCAATATTTCTAGTATTTTGTTATGTCGGACTTTGTCAAAAGCCTTCTCAAAATCGATTGCACAAATGTACACATTTTGATTTATATCTTTGCACCTCTGTCCTAGCACCTGTATACTTAACAAGGCTTCTCTTGTACTCAAGCCACTCCTAAACCCAAATTGAGTTTTGCTAATTCTGTCCGGTAACAGCGTGTAAATTTTGCTGTGTATTACCCGCAGGAAGATCTTCAAAACATGACTCATCAGACTTATTGTCCGATAATCACCGCATGTCTTTGGACGATGTTTCTTAAGTATTGTGACAAATGTCGACTTTAACCAATCAGTTGGTAATATCCCAATGTCATAAATTCTGTTAAAGAGATTACACAGAGCTTTAATCCCATTTTCTCCTAAAAACTTTAGTATTTTAGCACTTACTTCATCGGGGCCAAGTGCTTTTTCATTTTTTGCCGTTTTTATTGAACGTGTAACCTTACTTTCTGTTATAGATGAACCTGATATAGCAATCGGTGTATAGTGTTCTAGTCTCATTTTCAAATCATTCAGAAATGTAGTTTTCCCATTCTTTTAACTGTTTATTGATGTCTAATATTCTGTGTCCGTTTCTGTCTTCTAAACTTTGGGATACTTGTTTCCGTTTGTTTCCAGTGACCTCTTTTAATTTCTTGTGCAGATGAAATTTATCGTGTTTCTTTTCATATTGTTCAATTTCATTACATTCTTTACTATGAAATTGTGTTCGTGTGTCTTATCTTCTGCCTGATTATTGCTTGGATCCTCTTGTATTCGTTTTTATCTTTATTTTTGACTTCTCTTCTTTGATCCATAAGTCTCAGTATTTCTTCTGTCATCCACCCTTGTTTTTTCTTGATTTTAGCGCACTCAATTTTGTTTCTTGAACAGTCTTTAAGATGTCTTTAATTCTCGTCCAGTTTTCCTCAGTACTTTCCTCTTTGCTTGATGTTAACTTCATTTTTTGTTCTAATATACTAGTTATTTCTTGTTTTACAGTATCATTTTACATCTTTTCTCTATCAATAGTAATTGTTTACTTATTCGTCCTTGCAACTCTTTTTAATCTCAGTCTTATTTTTCCTACTAAAATATTGTGATCTGTGGGTACAACTGCGCCTGGATATGTTTTTATTGCTAATACTGAATTTATACTTATATCTCTTATTTATACATATGTGGTCTATTTGGTTACGAACAACTTGTTTAGGTGTATCTGCTGGTGGTTTCCAGGTGTAAAGAAGACGTTTTGGAAGTTTGAAAATTGTGTTTTTATCTTCCGGTTCACCTTCACCAATCTTTGCATTAAAATCTCCCATGATAATATTGAGATTGTGTTTCTTTGTAGGTGCTAATACTTTTCCAAAATCATGATATAATTGTTCAATTTCTTCTTGTTCATAGTCTTGTGTTGGTGCATATACTTGTAATATGTTCACATTGATTGTTGTTGATTGTATTTGTATCATTAGTATCCTGTTTGAGAATAGGACGACGTTATTTACAACTTTATCTGTTTCGTTCGACACAGTTATTGCTACACCATTTTTGTGTTTTGAGCTGTCTACTCCTGAATAGTATACAATGTGATCATCTACAGTTACTTTTCCAGACCCTGGCCATCTCATTTCACTTAGTCCAAGGATACTTAGATGCTTCTTGTATGATGCATATTTAGATGCTTCATTTCTTTAATAGTGTTATGAATTTTTCCTGGTTCGTACATGCTTCTTACATTCCATCTACCTATTTTTCTTTCTTTAGAAAATGTGTTCATGTATTTAGCTGATCGGGAGATTCTTAGCATCCCTGCTACATTTAAGGAGCGCCCGTACTCGGGGCCGTTTTATTTATCAGTTATTTCCATGATTGTTTTTTGGGAAAATTAGGCTCTAGGTTGTTTCCCGTTGCCTTTCTAGAGTATGTAATAGAAGGAGATATAGTGACCTGTCTGCCCTCGGAAACCTAATAGCTATTCGGAGTCGGAAGAAACAAGAGTTAGTCAAGAGAGGCTGATAGGAAAGATTAAAGATATTTCACTCAAAACAAGTTGAAAAGGAGTAAAATGTGAAGGCCCTTATGATCCGCCAGGTACGTTTCATAAGCTTATGAGTATTGGTTTACCTTGTGTTCCCGCTCATACCTCGGGGTGTTGACTACACACTGTATGGCTCATCCAGCATGCTATAGCATAGGGGATAGGGTACACGTCATTTTTTACAATGTAGATACACCAGCTTCATGGTCTAATCGGTGTGAAAGAACTAGAAAGCCGACAACTAACAATACTACGTATTTGGAGGTGGGCAACTATGAACTAGGTGACTACGCCATTGTAGTTTACCAGGAGAAACATTTTCCAGGACTAGTAGAAGAAATAACAGAAGTTTAATTCAAAATCAGAGCTGTGGATAAAATAGGATATCATTGGAGATGGCCAGAGACAGATGACATTATTTGGTATGATCTAGAGGAAATTGTTTGTTTAATTGCACCGTCTCACCCCATTAATAAAAGGGGTCTTGTTTTGTACCTGAGATAAATAATTTGTAGGTGTTTCATAGCTCTTTACTCTTATGCAATAAATAAAAAAAATGTTAAGTACTGTTAAGTACTGTTGCTAAGTAACTTATGAAAGTATTTTTTTGTTGTTGTTTTTTTTATTTCGAGAACATTTTTATGCCTCTTCTATATAAAAATGATGCTTTTGTGCTTCTGTATGATTTATACGTACTTTGAAAATATTAAAATACATATTTACAAAAAGATGTGTGTTCAGTTTAAAACAAAAAAAGATAATTTTTTTGATGTACAGGCCGGAATTAGATCACCATTAGGCCGAAATTATCACTAAATTTTCAACATAGGCCGGAATTAAAGTTTTTTGCCTTTTAGTGAAAACAATTTTTTGCAGATAGAAAATACATGTTTCATTTTTTATTAATTATTTTAATAAAGAAAACATCAAGCTATCAAATATACTTCCAATTCATTTTTGTATTATTTTATTTCCTTAATATTTAAGTCTAAAGTCAAATATTCTTCAACTGGGCCGCTATTAGTTCGGTTTACCTTATGTGCTCAAATGTTTTCTATAAAACGTAAAGACTACCAATTTATTGACGCTAGTCTATACTAATTTTCCACACTGTATATGCATATATAACATGACAAACATTATGTTAAAATTAAATAAATAGAAATGTCTTGATCAATATTGTTCTTAGAAATAATTTTTCAAGTGAAACTAATATGTAATCAAAACAAACAGATCCATTATTTTCCCATTACAGTCTTTAGAAAATTGTTTACAAATTACATTTCATATTGCAATTTTGACAATAATCTGAGCAAATAAGAACTATTAAATCGTCAACATCATAGTCTGTAATTGCACAATTTATCAATTATCTACTTTAACATTCTAATTTAACAATATTTCGATAAGAAAAACTGCATGTTGCATTAAGATAATAATAAAGATCTATATAGAAACAATTTTTATACAGTTTGTTAAGTTCTCCGCTATTTATATTTCTGATTTATTGTAGAAATAATAGTGCACGTGGTTTAATTAGATTATGACTTATATGTATTTACTTAAAACATTTTTAGAAGTATTTATTTATATATCAATAAAACACTGAAAACATTGTTTTCAAAACTTCCACAAAATTTAATATAAAATATTATCACTACAGCTGTTTGAGCAGAGTGTCTTTCTCAAGTGATCTATTTTTGGTATGTGTGACTTTGTAGCCGTTAACGAAATTGGTTGAGGAAGGGAGAACTGTTTTTCTCAAGTTGGTAATTCAGAATTTAATCTCTGTTTTTTAATTTGTTAATCTTCACAGATTATAATAAAAATAGCTTAAGGCCTTTATTTGGATGTGAAAAATTTGTCATTAAAAGAATTTTTACGATCCTGAAGGTAAATTGCGTATGTAGAATCTGTTTTTCTATTATTGAAACCCTTTTTTGTTCTGCTACACGTTTTTTTAAAAGTTCTACCAGTTTGACCGATGTAAGCTTTTGGACAGTCACCACATTTAAGTTTGTGTATTTTAAAAGCTGGTGTTATTCCTTTCTCTTTAATGTGTTTGGCTATTTTTGTTGATATTTTGTCTGTATAATATGTAATCGAACAGAAGGTACTGGTTTTTTTTCTCTGGTTTTTCTCTGGTAATTTCAGGCCTTTCTTGTGCAGTTTTTGATTTAAAATTCTATTAATTGTTTGTTCGTTGTACCTATTGTTTACTGCTATTTGCTTAATTATTTTTTAATTATGTCTCAAAGTTGTATATTTTGACATCGGAATTTCTGTTAATCTATGTAAAATGCTATTGGGACCATGCAAGTTCGGAACAGCGACACCTGGTGTCGTAAATCAGCAAAATTTTCTGCGCTTTCATGTTAGATCAAGGTTACCGGATAACTGTCAAGAACGTAGCCCCAAAAAAGAATAAAAAGAAAAAGTAAGATTGAGGTTATGTCGGACAGTCGGTATGTTATTAAAAGGTAAACGTTGTATGTAGTGTAAATACAAATAAATATATTATTAAATTACAGCATTAGGGTAAAATGTGCAAATACCGGTCAGTGGGTAATGGCGGTCATCCCGATTGTGCGAAATCTATTCAATCTGGCAACCTCCTATAACTGCCAACGTGTCGCTACACTACTCTGTATTCAGATTGCTGACGACCGTTGAGTTGGCGCAAACCATTGTCATAGAAATATTATTAACCTGTTTTCAGTGTTTTCGATCTTATTTTTATGCTGAGTAATATAAGGTCTTAATTCATTTTTATTCACTTGTAGATCTTAAAATTGGTTACAATTGATTATAATGACGTTAGCTGCCTATTCCTTTTTTAAAGATCAATATTTTAATACATGTTTACGAGTAAAAAATTCTAAGAAAAAAATGCCAACAGGAGGCAATGCCGGTCAGTTGACCGGTATTACCCCCATGCTATAATTTATACCCTATACTATTAATCCTTAGAGATTAATCCATCCATTTTTCGACATTGCAAGAAAGAATGAAAAATAAAAATATTCAAGGTGTCTCATTAGGTAGAAAATCAGTATTTTCTGCCGAACAAGAAGCTAAAATAGCCACACAAAAAAAATATTTAGCTTAATTTTTTATGGCGTAACAGCAATAGAACTGATAAAATTAGCATTTGGGTTTACAAGATAATTTTTCTTGTAATAAAACACCTTTTTCTTGTAATTGGCATTACAAGAAAAAGGTGTTTGATTCTAGTTCTTTGGAATCGGATATTGATATATCATGTGATAACAGTGACGATGCATACGAAGATAGATGCCTGGTTTACAGCGAGTTTGGCAAAAACAATGAATTGTGGTATAAAAAAAAATCACGATGGGCTTATTCAGAGTGCAGTGGATGGGATTCTGCAGAGATACCTGCGATGACTGTCAACTATTTTTACATTAAAACACATATTTTTGTTATTTTTTGTTTGTTTTGTAATAAAAAATATTTTTTCACCTTTCT
Source organism: Diabrotica balteata (assembly GCA_918026665.1). Taxonomy (NCBI): domain Eukaryota; kingdom Metazoa; phylum Arthropoda; class Insecta; order Coleoptera; family Chrysomelidae; genus Diabrotica; species Diabrotica balteata. The sequence continues at coordinate 61,514,017 of OU898277.1, forward strand.
TACTGATTTACTTGAATTATGACCCATTAAGCCACATTCGTTAATCGTTTTATAACAAAAAAATGTTAAATAGATATTGATTTTTATTTTAATAATAACACAAACAAATTGACTGGCATTACCCACACTCATGACCGGTATTGTCCATGTATGGTGACAATACCGGTCAAAGATACTTTTTTATGTTTTGCCTCTGTCAAAGACAAAAATTTTATATTTTTGAAATTAAATGTATCTTGCAATAAGTTAAAACCCCAAATTACGGATTGACGGCTTAAATTTGATTCACAGAGTTTTACTTTTTTTTATATTAAATTTTCTTCTTAGGTGACCGCGATTTGCACACTTTACCCTACTGTTAATATGGATGCAATAATACTAACTGGATTTGAGAAAGCAAATCACCAAATAACTTTCCAACCAAGCACTGAGTCAAAGGGAAAAGCTTTGGTAGTGGCAAATGTCAAAAAAGAATGGAAGAATTATGTGGAAGAATTAAGAAAAATAAATTACCATAAATAATGCTAATGCATAAATTAGCAGGTTAAGCCCATGATATCATCATATTGGTTTGAACAATTAATTCTTTCCCTGTAAACTATTGGACAGCGAATATATCTTAATGCATCTTCAAAAAAACTTGAACTTGATGCATTTTTGAAAACTTCAAAAAAATAAAATTTAAACATTAAACTTGATTTTTGGGTTAAAATGAACTCTAAGTGAGTATTATGAAACTAAAATTTACACTTAAAAGTGAACTTTTATTTATTATTTATTTCAAACTGACTTTAAAATCGGGCGCAAGAATAATGCATAATTTAGGTTATGTTATGATATGTTATTTTAATGCTTTTTTATGATATAAATCCACTTTTCTCTTTGTAGTAATTTGTGCTTCGAAGTTGGAATCGGATAAAACTTAAATTGACAATTTTTTGTTGTATTTTTACAATTTATAACACAGCATTTCCTAAATCCCATTTTCTTTAGTGACAGAAGGTGTAAATAAACAAACGAATATGAAATATGACAATTGACAATATGAATTTATGAAATGTGCAGTAAAAAATGCAAGATTTCTCTGCTACTCGCGCACGATCGTTTCTCGTATCACATCCAAGTACTTGCACGTCGCCAATAATAGGCTGCCAGTTTATGTTGTGAAGGATGAGATGATGAATTGTGGGTTTATTAAATATGGAGAACTCATGTTTGTTTTTTAAGTTTGATAATTCTTAAATCTAAAAATTTTATGGATTGGTTTTGCTCTGTTTCTATTGTAAATTCAATATGACTATGGAGTGAATTAATACACGATAAAAATTGATCAAGTTGCCTGTTAGTTCCTGTAAAACATACCTAGTACATCGTCTATGTATCTCCACCAATATACAAACAGTTTCAATGAGGGATATTTTGAAATCTTTGTCAGCAATGCTAAGCTAATGAGCTAAGCAATGAGCTTAGAGAATTACCCATTTGAAGTCCTGCATTATTATTTATATATTTGATTATTAAATTCAAAGTAGTCCTGGTTTATGCAAATTTCAAAAAAATGTAAAAAATGTAAAGTTTATTAAACTACACATACCGGATCACCCAATTGAGTTTCTTTTTTTATAGTTCCGCCATATAAACTTTCAAAAAAACTGTTAGAGAACACACTAAATTTTCACCTAAATTTACCGTAAAAAATACAATAGAACTGGTTAATAGAATCCATTTTCAATTACCTCTTTTTTTTTGGGAGGTGAGAATCTTCAAAAGACCGTCAGGGAAGGTGTCTCTGATGTGTCGGATTCAGTCCGACCCGCTGTACTGCGTGCCGAGCTAAACTCACACCTTTTTCCTCCAGCCGACAGGTCTGCAGCGAAGCAACCAAAGATGTAAAAGAGGGCGGTCGGGACACTCCCGAACCCAAGATGGAACCAATCATAAGATGTCAGTCGGCAGTTACGAATAACTCCAGTCGTTCATACCTTCATCTATTCACTCTTTCTCATCCACCCATTCATCCAGACTCAGTCTCATTCAACTCCAGTCATTCCTTACTTTCATCTGAACACACCTACTCATCCACCCATTCATTCTGACATTTAGATGGGGCAGTCTATGAAGGTCGGATGTAAAAGGTCTGACTATCCCCAGACGAAACATAAAATACAGGAAAGAAATAGACTGAAAACAAGGAGATAATAAGAAAGAACAAAGATATGAGGAGAGAAGAGAGAAAGAAGAGGAAGCATGAAATGGAAGATATTAAAGAAGCCAAAGAAAGAAAAAAGATAAGATAGAGAACAACAACAGGAGAAGGAAATTGAAAATAAAATTGTTCAGCGAACAATAACGTATAAATAAAATCAAATCCAGAATAAAACAACGATAAAGTAAATAAATAAATAAAACTATGATAAAATAAATAAATAAGTTAAACCGTGTAAAAATAAAATAGGATCAATTAAATTAGGCAGTCAGTGTGGTTTGGGTGTAAAGGGTCCTCCCCCCACTGGCTGCCTTTTACGACACAAGACACGTTAAAAAATAAATATACGGTCATCCTGTCTGCAGTAGCCACTCTTTTTCTTCTTTATGCTTTATTGTCTGTGTGACAAAAGCAATGATAGGTCGAAGTCATGCTTGCTGTCGATAGCTTTATCAATTAGCTCACTAGGCTTGCCTAGAGGGGATCCAGGCCCAGCTGCAGCTCGGTACGCCCCGCGTGATATGCGAGGCATACGAACACGACATGCTGCGCGTCATCGACCACCCCGTACTCAGGACATGATAATTCTCGGTTTTCCCTATTCAGTGATTCAGAGATCCATGCCCTGTCACGAACTGCCCGTAATACCTCATTGCGTCCGGGACCAAGGATCTCGTCCAGTCATCCTAAATGACTTTGGCTGCTCATTCCCTCTGCCACGTCTCTAGACTTGTAGCTCTTTCCTGTGGCCCTGAACCAATCTCTCCGTTGCCCCTTTGGTACATTCTGGCTCTTTCCCTGGCCAAGATGTGCACCGATACAGAACCGGCCACCACCTGTAAGGCAATGGTTGATACAGTACTGTACGCACTGCACACCCTGATCAGGGGTTTCCTCTGAGCCCTAATAAGCATGTCTTTATATTTTTTCATCCGAACGACCTCGTGCCACACTGGGGCCCCGTATAGTATTATGGACAGTATTGATTAAAGCATGACTGTCCTCTTTTATAATCCGGGTCCCCCTATGTTATGCATTAACTTGTTCAGTGTTGAGGTCCTTGCTTCCGCCTTCCAACATGCTTCTTGCACATGCTGTCCGAAAGAGAGTCTGTCATTCCCCCTCCCCTCATTATTATTAGTTCTGTCTTTTCTAATGCTAGTTTTAGGTCTTCTTCTCTATCCACGCCGCGGTCGTTCTTATCGCATTATTTACCTTTTCTGTGATACCCCAATTCGTATCGTCCGTGTATGCTATCGCTTTCACTCCTCTCTTCTTGTGTATTTCTAGTACCCCGTTATATAGTTTGTTCCAAAGCAAAGGTCCCAGGACTGACACCTGGGGTACTCCCGCGGTCATTTTTCCGATAAGTAGTCCTTTATTATGTTATACTCTGGACATATACTCTGGAGCATCAAATTCGACGATTCGGTCTACTATGAGGCCCCAGTTTGCTGAATTAAAAGCATTTCTTATGTCCAGCAAAACGAGGACTACCCATCTTTTCTTGCTTGTCTTAGCCGCGTCCCTTATCCAGGTTGCGGCATCGACTATCGATCTGCCTTTTCGGAATCCGTATTGTTGGTTTGAAAGCACTCTCTCATCTTCCAACACGCGCTCCAGCCGCCTCTTGATCAGTCTTTTTTAGAACTTACCAAGGCAGTCCAGGAGGTATATTGGCCGATAAGAAGCTGCCGAATCAGGGGGTTTTCCAGGTTTTAGCAGTAGAACCAAGTTTGCTTCCTTTAAGTCCCTGGAAAACTCTTGCTTCTGCAGTAGGTCGTTGTATATTCTTCTGATCCGTCCTGGCTTCTCCATTGCTAGTACTTTTATTGCTTCTGGTAGGGGGGATTTTTTATTATTCTTTCTCTTCACGGTGGCCAACTTTACTGCACTTTCTAGTGCTCTTCTCAGTTGGCCAAGGTAAGAAATCACTTTTTCATTGATCTTTTTGACCTCCGATCGGTACGTGGTTTTGTTAAAATAAATTTAAGTGTGTCCTATAGGCCGCCTTATTCCCCCTTTAATCTTTATTTCATATTGTATATACCGGTAGTAGGTGAATAACTAATCGTCAAGGACATCCCACCCATGCACTCTCCTGGATAGCCCTTCACTCGCTAATGTAATATCGATGTGTGTTCGGCTGGCCCCCTTACGAAAGTTGGTTTGTTATTATTTAATACTTGGAGGCTAGCCTGGGCTATCCATTCGTTTTATAGTTTCCTCTTTTCGTCGTTTATGGGGGCATCCCACAACCTCGATTTCGCGTTGATGTTCCCGGCAATTAGCACTTCTTTTGCGTTCGTAGTGGCGCTTATTATTTCGTCTAGAATTAGTTTGTATCTTATCATAGGGATATTTGGGGACACGATTTTCTCCCCTGACAATACTACGCACCCCCAAACCCGTCAAACCCGTCAAACCCGTATTTCTAAAGAGCAGCGCCACATTTTTCCCATTATCCTGTACCTAACCACCGAATGACGTTATCTTTTTGTTTGGTTCCGGGACGATGAACAGGTCTGTTTCTAGCTTACAGGCTTTTACGTGGACAAGATCATGTGCTCGGCGGGCTCTGCCCATGTTCACCTGCAATATCCGTATACCAGGTTGATCTTTGAGGGCCACTTTGGTTTAGTTCCCAGAGGTCATTTCTGCATCGGATTCACGTCTTTCGAAAACGCTATAGCCACAAAGTATAGCCCGATTTTTCCGATGTCGATTTTCTTTCTCATTTCTTCGTTATATTTCTCTCCTTCCATCTTTATAAGGAGAGTTTCCTCTTGTTCCACTCTCCTCTCTGCACCGAATTCCTTTCCTCTTACTAAAATCTTCCAGGATATACTATCTCTATGTCCTACATATTCGAGAGCTTTCCTTATGGTTTCCTTATTCAGGTCGTTTTCGACTACGACCCGCATGACCTCTGGGATTTTGTTCGTTTCTTTCCTTATGTCCTTTATAGCCTTTTCTGCGAGGTCGTATGCATCTCCCCCGTTCTTTGTCTAATCTGATAACGAAAGTACACCATATCGTTTTTTTATTTGCTTATCTTCTAGTGTTATCTAGGTAATTTATTTCTTCCTCTTCTATTTCTTCTAGCATCTGCGATAGGTCCTCTACTATATCGTTAATGATATTTTCCACACCTTTATCTTTCTCGTCCTTTTTTGTAAATATTATACAGTTCTTTTTTCTACTGTTTCTAGTAGCCCCGCTTGTTCCCACTTTGTCTTTACATATACTTTCTCTTCCCATTTACTGTCGCATGTACTCATAAATGATCGTTTCCATTTTCCCATGTGCCATGGGCCCTTTTGATTTTTCTTGTTCTTGTTTCTGCTTCTCCTTCTCCTCTTTTAGTTTACAATGGTCACATTTTAATTCGTATTGGATTTTTTCGGTTATCCTATTATCCTCCCTTTTGTTGTTTGTGGATTTTATAATCCCTATCAATTTTTTTAAATCGATGTCCACCTCCAGCTTTTTTCCCTGTTCGCTAAATTTGTTAAATATTTCTTCTAATTTGTATTTAATTCCTCCAATTTCGTGTTTATTTTTTCTTGTTTTATTTCATTTGGAAACCTTATGCTCTCCTCCAACCACTCTTGAGGTCATTTATTTTCTCCCTCGCTTATGCTTTCGGCTTTTCTTTTTCTCATATTTATCGTCTTCCCCTCCTCTTCTTCGTCAAACAGGAGAGTGGCCAGAGCACTACACTCGATATTCTGCCATAGATCTTTATATTTTTTTTATTTTTAATTTTTTCAACTTCCTCCTGTGGTTGTTCCTCTCGTATCTCTTTCTTATCGTTTACACTATCTTCTGTAATTTCGTCTCCTACTAATTTCGACTGCTTTGCAACAGTCAACCTATTCAGTTTTTGTTGTTGCTTGTGTCTTATTAAAAGTTCCCTCTCAAACTATTCATCATCTCTCCTGCTAATTATTTTTTCAAGTCGTCATGCGACTGTTCCTCCCTATTCTTTTTTTCAATTGCCTTTGCATTGTCCATATTGTCTTGCCAATGGTTGTCATTGTTCACCCAAGTTTGTTTTAAATTTTTTATATTAGGTATAAATGGTCCCGCGTGTCGAGACATGCTATACGTCTGGCGCGGAGGTGCCAGACAGGATCGTTTGTTATGCTCTAACCCTCGCATCTCTTATATCTTTGACAAGATGCCTTTCACCGTGATAGTGGGGATTTTTTATTAAAGTTTGCTCCTCTAGGTTTTTTTTCACAGTTGTCTCCGGACGCAGTGGCAGTCTGCGTGTGCAGTCTACTTGGAGTTTCCTCGTAACTGCTGCCTCCCCTGTTACGTGGAAATTGGAACAGGACGTGTGATGGAAAAGGTTAGAGGTGGGGTAAACCTGTCTACTACTTATATGGAATGTGGTAAGAGAATATGTTTTTTTTTGGGGGTGGACGAGATTGACAAATTGGGATTGAGTAGCCATGGGAGAGTTGGTAGAGGGTTGTGTTGCTGAAGGCGAAAAGCGTCGCATCTGCTCGTCTCAGTTGTGACGCTCTTTAGCGCCCAGCGGTGGTGTCCGGCGCTCACCCGGTGCACAGACACTGGACGCTGGGACTCTGTTTGGTTTCACTGGTCATGCTCCCCTCACAAATAAAGGGACCAAGACCAATTACTCGGCCCTCTCACCAGCATCTAGGAAAAAATTACAGTCCCAGAGAGGATTTTCAATTACCTAGCAGATGCAGATTCATTTCATTTGACGTAAAAAATCTTTTTTTTTAGTATATCTCTTACAGAAACTGTTGTTCTAGTAAAAAACCTTTTAGACCATAATATACAAATCCAATGTCAAAAAGTCAAAGAGTCTAAATAGAAGAATCTAACCTCTTTTCGTTCAAAAATATTCGTGAACATTGAAATATCTATAAATACCTAAGAGGTGGAGGCCATAAAACGAAAGAAGAAGAAGAAGAAATATCTATAAATACGCTGTCACTTGGAGCGAAAAGGACCATTAAGAAAGAAGATTAATTATTGAGAAGTCAAACTATAACAATTCATTTTGGAAAAAGTCAAGTTCTTATTAAATTTTCATAGAAAATAAAACAAGCAAACAGTAATATATAAATTATTAATAGGTAAAAGTCAATCAAGTAAAGAAGAAAAAATATTTTACTTAACGGTAAATGTTAATAAGAAGAAAAATAATTTGAAATGGTGAAAGCTGCTAATTGAAACATTGTGGTCTATTTTGGAAAACGAATTCATAAAAAGAAGGGTAACTAGAGGCTGATAACGGAGACATTGAGTGGCGATTAAAACCTTGATTTTGGAAAAAAATTTCATTTAGGCATTCAATGACAGAAAGGTACGAAATTTTGTTTGTATAATATAATTATTGTAATAAGAACTTCAGTGTAAAGATAGGTTGTTTTAAATTTATATTTAAATATTGTATGAATTAGATATTATATGTTTGTGTGTTGCCTGATAATTATAATAAAGATAATTTTAAAAGTGCTTACAAACTAATTCTTTGAGAACCGCCACAAAAAACCCTATATATGTTATTTAAAAATACTCATTGCTCATTAAACAATACACAAACAAAATATCATGGGTGTGTGTGTGTATACATACAGGGTGTTAAAGTGGAAATTTAAAAGTTAAACGTTTTTAAACAAAAATTTACAACTGGGTGCTATTGCATATGAGGAATTATATTTTATTGTAAACATTAATGTAGTTTATAGAGGGCGCCACATATGCTACCTATCTGGCATAAATTTGCGCTTCATTTTTTTATTTTTAAGTTAGCGCTATATGTGTTAAAAAATATTAAAGATACATTATTTTAACAAAAAAAAATGGTATACTTGTTATTAACTTTAAAACTTAACAGTTTTACGAAGGATAAATAGACAAAAACATCATTACTTCTGAATTTAGGTATAAAATACCTTTAATTAAAGTTAATATTTAAAGAAATATTAAAGAAAATACACATATCAGTTGGATAATCATAGGATTTGATAAAATAATGGGATAATAGGATTTTTCATCAAAAATTTTACGTTTTATATTAAATTGAAGTCATAATCAAACCATATTAAGAAATAAAGTAAATAATATTAAATTTTTTGTCAAAGTAAGTGTTCGATCTGTCCACCAATTTTATCAATGCAGTTATCAATTCTTCCAACAAATCAATAAAATTATTTAAGAAAAATGTAAATAGTTCTTACCATTCAAATTACGGGGTAACTCACATTGTTCTAAAAAATGATTACCAATGATTCCACACCGTTTATTTTAAATTTATGTTAAAAATGCCTTTCTTTTTTAACATAAGGACATGCACTATTCCTAAAATGATTGATCCTTAAATTACAAACACCATGGCGTGTAAATGTAGATTCGCCCTTAAATAATATTCTATCGATGAAAGAGTGGTCAAGATTTTGTCTGTTTCGGATATGATTTGCAAATATTCATCTTACAAGTAAATCTGGTAATAGATTATCCACAGATATAAAATGGTATTTCTAACGCTGGAGGTCTTGACCAGACGTAATGATTTTCAGTTGGCATAAGTTGTCACGTTTAGGATAAAATGAACCACTTTCGCCTAAATTCCGAAATAGCTGTTTAAAGGTTTGGTAATTAGGTTGCAGCCTGTTTGGGTAACTTTTTAAACATTCCCTTTTCGCTACATTCAAGTTAAAATGTTGCTGACAATAAATATCAATCGTATTCCTCATATCTTTATTAAAAAAATATTATTCTTCGGCATTTTCTGCTTTTCTTTAATAAAACAAAATAAACTAGATATTACAAAAATCACTGATTAATCAAAACAACTTATTTTTAGTTATAAAAAGCATTCACGAGATCAGCCTACTATGTTAAAATATCCCGTAATATATTGGGGTTCTCTAATGATGACATTGAAACTTGCTTAAAAAAAGGTGGTGCGTACAGTAGCTGGTACTGTAGACTGGCTCGAAACTTCATACTATGTTTTCTATATTTTTAAAATTTAAATAATTATTTTTTAAATTTAATGAAATAATTTTATTATTTATTATTTATATTTAAAACAAAGAATATTATATTAAAATAATTCCATAAATTATTATGTTTGCTAGTAGCACCTTTTGCTTCCGTATCAACAAAGCATACGTTGTTTACTTCCGTCAGACCCAATAAAATCAGATTATCAATATAATATAAATTTGATATTTGAGCCGTCTTGACTTACGTCAATAAAACACTTGAATTTGTAAACGATAATAGCTCGTAAAATAATTATCACAGTACAATTCATACTTATCGCGTTCAAGTCCTTTTTGATAATTCCAATTTGATAGCTGCATCCTGTCCATATTTCAAATTAGAAGGTTCTATTTTTGTGGTATTACCTTGATATATTAGTTGATTGGGCTTGTTTTTGATGTATTGTTTTATAGACAATTTGCCTTCAAAGGGAATGATTTTTTCCTCTATGCAAATATTTGTTTCTATTTTTAGTTCTTTACGTCTTTCTAAGACTGATTCAAAAACTGGTCGAACTTTCCACATTTTGTCGTCGCTCTATCTGGGTTAGAGATTTTCAACACAATGTACGTGAGTGCGAAGTTTGAAAAAAAAGATTCAATGTCATTATGTCTGTAAAAACATCAATTTTTAAAGATTTGTTTCAATATATTCAGTTTTGGAAATTTTAGATAGCCTGTTAGAATACTAAAGCCAAAAAATAATTTTACATCTTGCAGATTACATGGTACAAATTTCTTAATTCTAGTTTGCAAAATGTACATATTCGTGTATTTAACGAAATTTTTTAATAAACTTTCGGAGAAAATATCTCTGAAAATATATACATGGATATATTTCAGAGCAGTATTCATTAAAAATCTGGGTTATTTTATTAGGTAATTGTCGCGTTACATCTTAAAAATTCTCTTATAAAACGTTTAAAACTGCTTATTTTTGATCACACAAGTACGGTTTTCGAAACTACACAACTTCTGCATCAAATTTCACCCAATTCTGTCTACGTGGAAGCATTTTTCGTGACTTGGAAACGTTTGTAATGCAAAAGTTTAAACTCAGCGTTTTGTGCATATTTTAAATACCTCATATTTGTTGACAAAACTAAAAATTAAAATTTCATGTTATGGGTTTTGAAGACTAGGGTCTAACAATGGGAATTTTAAAGCGACTGTATAGACAGATTTATAGAAACTTCACTTGCAACAAAATTCAAACTGCATACGAAAGATGGATGCACTACTTACCTTTAAACGGATTTTACGCGTTTGTTGATAGCACACTCTGACCAAAATATATTAAATTTTTACCGTCGAGTATTATTTGAAACAATTTTTCTTGGCTTGCAGATTCTTCCATTGTCCCCACTACCAGGGGATCTTTTACATAGGTGAAAGCCCGTGATATAAGTGGTAAACTTTTTGTGGTCACAAAATTGGCCTTATATGCAAAATTCAGCTTGTTTGTCTCGTTTTTAGAAATGAAATCTCTGAAGACTGGACTATGTATATCTAGCATGGAGAAAAATACAACTTGTTACGTATTTTGATAAAACAGTTGAAGCAAATAGAATAGAAAAGAAGGCTAAAGATAAAGAACCTAAAGAATATGAGGGTGCTATAATATAGGAAGAAATATTTACTAATTATATTGAATATCAGAGATGATACTTTTTTTGTATGAAAAGATATAGGTCCTTTTTTAAGATTCAGAACGTTGCTTCATCTCACTTTTTACTTTCGTTGCCATCAGACTTTTAAGTATTCAACACAAGATTTTCCAAATTAAGGTATCTACACGATGTACCTCACGTAGAACCTATAAAATACTTACGTCATAATCAGATTGGTAATCTTGTTGACGTCTAGAAGTAACGTGCATACAACCGAAATTGATCACGTTGCCGCGATGTATGTAGAGAATACTAACTACATCTTAAGATAATTTATACTTTAATTACAGTAAATATAACTACTTATAACATAAGTATATCTAAAGTTTGAATTTAAATTTTAAATTTTTTTTAAATAATTTAATAAATAAGTAAAAATTGTTAAGAAAATATTTGGCGCAAAAGAGTACGTAAAGTTATGCAAAATGCCCCCACTCCCAGAATTCTATTTTTTTTATATTACATAATTCCAACTAAAAATTACCTAAAATATATTGTTAAAGATCCTCAAGTCCAAAATGACAAATGCCGATATGGATGCCAAGCCCAAGAAACCATCCAACATCTTACCGGTGGCTGCCAGGCATTTGTCGGTACCGATTATAAAGAACGCCATGACTCAGTAGGAAAGATTATCCACCAAGAACTAGCTGACAAACTGGGACTTCTCCAAACCGACTATCTTCTTTATTATCAATATTTCCCTGACAGAATGCTTGAAAATGACAACTACAAGCTATACTGGGACCGCACTGTGCTCACAGACCAACCAGTGGCCCATAATAGATCGGATCTCATACTAGTGAATAAAATTACCAGGCAAACAACACTTATTGATGTGGCGATACCTAACACTAACAATTTATAAGGCCATGCAGAAAGCTGTACTCCTCGCGACGTCCAGATGTGTACGAAAATTTCTGGAAGATACTCCAACATACCAAGTCACCTAAGGCTCGATAACACGGAAAGAGTCCCACCAGAGCTCAATCCTTTTGATACCGTATGTGAGCCGAGTGTGAGCCGAATGGCTAAATCTGGGATAATGATAATGTTAACCAGAAAAAAATTTTTATTTTTATTAAAATACCCCCAAAATACTTTTGATTTAGAAATATAGTTTTTGATAAAATACAGAAAATAAAAAAATATACCTGCAGCAATCTCTAAAAAAATGTATAGGCTTTTTTCGAAAATAGAAAAGAAAATGCATTTTTAATTCATATACGTTTAACTTATAGGTCTGTAAAAAATAGACACGTTTTGTAAAAGCGTATTTTATGCGTTCTACAGCAACAAGAGCTGGGGAAAGATGGAGAAGAAAATTAATTAACTAGACCCCCAACGCTAGAGGAGGTCCAAACGGCAATCCACATACAAAAAAGCCATAAAGCACCGGGAATAGATAAAATCCCGACAGCACTACTCAAGCAAGGAGAAACGAATTTGAAACAACAAATATACCAGCTATTACGAGAGATATGGATAGAAAAAGAAATCCCCCAACAATGGAAGAAAAGTATAATCTGCCCTATTCATAAAAAAGGAGACAAACTGCTGTGTCAGAATTATAAATTCATCTCTTTGTATTTGTTCGAAATACAAAATACTCACAAACTTCATTAATCGAAGACTTCAACCTCTCACGGAAAAAATCATCGGGGAATATCAAGCAGGGTTCAGGCAAAATAGATTTACCATTGACCAGCTATTTATAGTTAAACAAATACTAACCAAAGCATAGGAATATGACATGGACGTTTACAATCCCTTTGTAGATTTTAAACAAGCCTATGATTCAATAGATAGAACAATTCTACCTAATATATTGGAAGAATTTGGCATACAAGGCGACGAACTGGCTCCAACGCTCTTTACTCTTGTTCTTGAATATGTAATTAGACGGTTGAGGGTGAGCGAAAATAACAGACTTACAAAAAAATCTACCCAATTAGCAGCATACACAGATGATATAAACTTAATGAGCAAAACAGTAAATGCAGCGGAAGAAACCTACGTTGAGTTGAAATAGAATGCAGAAGCAGTGGGGCTAGCAATAAATACAAATAAAACAAAACTACTCATACAAATCAGATCAAATAGACCGGCGCAACAACACTTAATTGACAATATAGAACATGTGAATAGATTCACATACCTAGGAATGGATCTGGTCGCAAGCAATGAAGAATAACCGAAAATAAATAGGAGGCTTGTGCTGGCAAATAAAGTCTATTTCGCGATGGGCCACATATTCAAATCGCGAGACGTACACCGGAAAACAAAACTACGGGTCTATAAAACAATAACCAGGCCCATAGTAAGTTATGGTTGTAAAACTTAAGTGGTGGCACAGAAATCTGCCAATGCATTAGATGTGTTTGAAAGAAAAATATTACGTAGGATACTGGGCCCAATAAGTAAAAACAACAACTGGCGAATTAGATATAATAGAGAAATATATGAGCAATATAGCGAACCAACTCTAGCACAATACACTAAACTGCAGAGATTACGGTGGGCAGGGCACATAGTCCGCATGCATGAGAATAGAATCCCCAGAAAATTACTAAATGCAAGAATCCAGGGAAAAAGACCTGTTGGAAGACCTAAAAAGAGATGGGAAGACGAAGTCGATGAGGATGCCAGGAACTGCCTGGGAACGCGTTCATGGAAAAGAACAGCGGTAAATCGAAATGATTGGAGAAGCTTATTGAAGGAGGCCAAGGCCTGATTTTGGCTGTAGTGCCATTGGATGGATGGATTCTATGCATTTTAACTTTTTGAAATTTTTATATTTATTGCATCCCACCTAAAACAAATGCACAAAGAAAATGACATTTTTGTTGGAGGAGGGAGAAGAGGGGCGGTGGGTTAAAATTGCGCTAAAAGTGTTATTTTTTAATCACATAAAACGTAAAAAAAATAAATTCTGGGATTGAGGGTGCTTTACTGATTACTAAAGTTAGGCAAATATTAAATAAAACTATAAATCACGAATCACGCGTCGATTCGTCAAAAGTGGTCAAAAGTCGCCGAAATCACGTATCTATAGTGCATTCTCAGAAATTTTGAATTCGATCGTAGGCGGCGCGAAAGGAAATATGTGTCCTTGCTGGTCACTTTACATTGTAACAATAGAATATTATATTTCTGCTTGTAATAATAAAAATAATACATTAGATCTAGTTTATAAAATAAGTTTTATTTCACATTAATATAATGTAGGCTGAACGGATGTGCGGAAGATATACCTAAAGATGTCAAATACTCAAATTAGTATTACCTTTTTATTTCAGAAGGATATTAAATTACTTAATCTGTCAATAAAAAGAGTTTTTTTTTAATGGCAATCGGGCTAAGTGCCCATCTAGCCAGCAACAAATGTGTAATAACGTTCACTTAATAACCAAATCTAACTAAACTAAATACACTACAATTCTGGAAATTAAAAAAAGAATTACAATGGAAGAGGAACTAGGATTACTTTTCGCACCTAGGGGTCATTTAAGGTGACTCACAGACAGAAAGTGTAGACCACGGAAAGTATAGGTAAAAAGGTAAAATACTTGGTGATTAAACAGAGGTAACGAGCTTAACACCAAAATAGAAAGAGTTCTAGCAACCGCAGATGCTTGTTTGGTTTTTATGTACATCATGTCTTTTAAAAACATGTCAAAAAGTGTCTATTTGGAAAAAGTTATATATTGAATCATGCATGTCATAAATCATATTATTACAAATACAATACTTCTTCTTCTTCTTCTTTAAGTGCCGTCTCCTTTAAGAAGGTTGGCTATCATCACGGCTATCTTCACCTTTGACACTGCTGCTCTAAACAGCTCAACAGAGTTACAATTGTACCACTGCCTCAAATTGTTTAGCCAGGATACACGTCGTCGGCCTATGCTTCTTCTGCCCAGTATCTTTCCCTGTATAATGATCTGCAGCAACTCATATCTCTCACCTCTCATGACATGACCCAGATACTGCAATTTTCTTATTTTAATTGTATTTAATATCTCCTTTTCCTTGTTCATTCTTTTTAAAACGTCGTTGTTCGTAACCTTATCGATCCAATTTATTTTTAAAATTCTTCTATAAGCCCACATCTCAAACGCTTCTATTCTGTTACTTATATCTTTTTTAAGCGTCCAAGCCTCCATTCCATATAATAACACAGAAAATACATAACATCTAAGCATTCGTACTTTAAGTTGCAGACTCAGATCATTGCTACAAAGTACTTTTCTCATAGTATTGAATGTTGATCGGGCTTTTCCTATACGTGATTTGATTTCCTGTGTGTAATCGTTGTTTTCGGTTATGATTGTTCCCAAGTATGTATATCTGTTCACCTTTTGAACGAGTTCGTCCCTAATCCATAACGTGTCCTGTTGTTGTGTCTTTGCGATGGTCATGAATTTCGTCTTTTTGATATTTAAAGTAAGTCCAGCCTCTTCGCTACTGTCTACAATCTTATTTATCAGAACCTGCAATTCTTCAACTGACTCTGCGATTACTAAAGTATCATCGGCGTATCTGATGTTATTTATAAGTTCTCCGTTGACTTTAATTCCACTTGATGTTTCCTTTAGTGCCTTCTGAACTACCTCTTCTGAATAGAGGTTAAAAAGCAGCGGAGACAATATGCATCCCTGCCTTACCCTCGTTGTATTTCTATTTCTTCTGATAGTTCGTTGCCAACCTTTACAGATGCAACTTGATTAAAGTAAAGGTTTGATATTATTCTAATATCTTTCATATCCAGATTTTTATCTTGAAGTAGCTGTAGGAGGCGATTATGTCTGACTTTGTCAAATGCCTTATTGTAATCAAGGAAACAGACATAAAGAGGTTGGTTAACATCCATACATCTTTGGGCCAATACATTCAGGGCAAACAAGGCCTCTCTTGTACCCATTGCGTTTCTGAAGCCAAACTGCGTGTTACTAATATCTTGCTCCAGTTTTCTGAAAATTCTTTGATGTATAATTTTCAGGAATATCTTTAGAGTGTGGCTCATTAAGCTGATGGTTCGATGGTCACAGCATTCTCTAGCGTTAGCTTTTTTCGGTAGAGTCACGAACGTCGACTTAAGCCATTCTTTTGGAATGACGCCTGTATCATATATGGTGTTGTACAAGTCTTTTAGTATATCTATTTGATCTTCTGCGATTAATTTTATAATTTCCGCTGGTATCTCATCAGGACCTGTAGCTTTATTATCTTTTGCCAATTTTACTGCATGCATGACTTCTTCTTTTGTTATACTGGGCCCCGTTTCTCTACTGTTGTATAGTTCTATGTTTTCTGGTTGTCTCTCATCTTTAAATAATTCCTGTATGTATTGTTTCCATCTTTCTATTTTCTTGTTGTTATCAAGGATAATTTTACCTTTTTCATCTAATAGAACACTACTGTGGTTTGTTTTTCTGATGCCGGCCAGTTCTTTTACCTTCCTATGTAGATTAAAGTCATCATGCCTTTCCAATAGTACTTCTATTTCCTCACACTTGTTTGAGTACCATTTACCAATACAATACTATGCGCAGCTAACTCTACGTAATCCGTTGACGGCAGTAAACAATACCAAACGCAATTATCGGGATTCGAAGTTTATGTCTGAGAAAAATTTAATTCTCTTGAGTGTCAAATACCGAGAAGTCTATTTAATAACGGAATAAGTCAGACTAAAACATGAAAACAAATGAAGAGTGGGAAGGGTTCAGAAACATCATGAAAGAAGCAGCTGAAGAATTACTAGGCATGAAAGGTAAACAAAATAGAAAAGAACGAATGGCGATTTTGACGAAAAATATTAGATTATAACAGAGAGAAAGAACAGAGCATATTTCGTGATGTAACAGTGGTACAGACTTCGACAGACAGAGGAGAAATATAGATAGCTACGCAAGGAAGAAAAGAAAATTCACCGAAGAAGAAGAGAGAAAGTATGAACAAACAACTTCAAGAACTACAAGATCTAACTAAGCCAATAGAGACGAGAAAATTTTATCAGAAACTGAACAAAAGCAAAAAGAAAGTCAAACAAAAGAAGTAAAAAGATAAGGAGGGTAATAAACTGACAGAACAGCAAAAACCTAAAAAGAAGGAATCTCTGAATGATACCGAAAATGATTTAGATTATATTAATATATTAGATGTTCGTTTGTAATACTCCATTTAACGTTTTTTATAAAAATATTTAAATACTTGGGAATGATGATGAATGACCAATCGGATCCTCAACAAGAAATAAAATGCCGTACCGAACAAGCAAGACAAGCTTTTATCAAATTTAATCCGCTACTATGTAACCGCAATCTTTCCTTCAATCTCCGCTACAGGATGGTTAAATGCTATGTACGGTCCATATTGTTATACGGCATGGAAACATGAACCTTAAAAGTGCCTTCCATTAATAAGTTTTAGGCCTTCGAAATGTGGACGTTGCGAATAATATTCCGCATACAATGGACAGATAGGATAAGCAACGAGGAAGTCTTAAGAAATGCAAATACTGGGAAAGAACTACTCAATTTGATCAAGGTACGAAAAATTGGATACCTCGGCCATATTCTCAGAGGAAAAAAATACGCAATCCTTCAACTAATCATCCAGGGAAATATTGAAGGCAAGAGAGGAGTAGGTCGCAAACAAATGTCGTGGCTGCGGAACATAAAAAACTGGACAGGCATAAATAACACTGGCGATCTTTTGCATGCCGCAAAAGACAGACGTCTGGCCTTAAGATAATTTGCCAACGCACTATAGGTGCACGGCACTACAAGAAGAAGAAGATAAAAATATTGCTTTTAATTTTGTATTCCTAATGTGCCATACGCTAAATAACAAATAATTTCATTCTTTCGCTACTGATACACTTCTTGGCAAAACTCATAAGGACAGCTAAATTATACGATAACTTAATATATATCTGGAGTATAGCCAACTACACGTTTGTTAGATTACTGTATATTTAGAATCAGTTTCGAACACCTTTGTACAATGCTCAATTTACAATTATGTCGGTTGTTACGTTGCCCTTCTCTTCAGTTTTTTCTAGCTCATTGATTTTCTTACTCCTTCCATTCATGTTTTTTCGGCATTCGTCTCTTTTGTCTTCCAGTAGGTGTCCATGTGAGCACTTGCTTCGGGATTTCCGTTGAATGTACATGCCCGTACCATATGAACTGCTTTTATTGAACGCTAACTATTATTATACTTTTGGTTCCCATGCGCTTCCGGATTTCTTCATTTCTTATCCTTGTTCTTCTCAAAATCCTTACCGTTTGCCTTATTGCATCAGTTTCCGTGGTTTTTATTTTTATTGTCTTTCTCTGTGTTAATCGCTACTTAATAGAGTGTCTTTTAAATTCGAGATGCCCACCCATTATATAAGTTTTGTAGTACCTCTATATATTATTGCCTCGAAGTGCTTTTCAAAGTTTTGTTATTCGCACTATATCGTAGGCCTTTTACGGATGAATTACATCATTTGTTTTTTGTTGTTATTGGTCCAACCGTAGGAAAATTTGCTCAACTAATAAAGTTTTGTCACAACCTGATGATAACATAAGATGAAGACGTAAAAATAAGATGTAATGACCTAAAATAAACACTACAGTATATGTCTATAAAAAAGTTCAGAAGTAAAGCTTAATCCATTTATTATTTTGATGAAAGGTGAGTAAATGAAGGTTATCATCATCAGTTGGCGCTACAGCCCTTTGTGAGCCTTGGCCTGCTTCAAAACATTCTTCCATCCTTCCCTATCGAGTGTCTGTCTTTTCCAGCCCCTCACTGCAATCTCCCTCAGATCTTCCTGTACATCATTCAGATATCTGAGTTTAGGTCGCCCCCTTCTTCTTTTTCCGACCGGCCTGTTTAGCATAGTTATTTTAGTGGGATCACTCTCATCCATCCGCATAACGTGGCCCATTAACCTTAGACGGTTTATTTTGATGGTCTTCATAATATCTGCATCACCAAAAAGTCTATAGAGATCAAAGTTATATCGCCTTCTCCACAGACCCTGTTCGTTTACTCCGCCATATATGGTCCTCAATATTTTTCTTTCAAAGACTCGTAGTAACTCTTCATCTCGGGTAGCCATTGCCCATGTTTCCGATCCGTATGTGAGTACTGGGGAGTATTGTTTTATAAAGTTTGCACTTTGTTTCTATTGACATACTTCTCGCTCTTAGTTGAGGGCCCAGGCCAAAATAACAGCGGTTGTCCACGCATATTGAATATTTAGTTTTCTGGATGTTAATCAGAAGTCCAATGTTTTCTGCGGCATTTTTGATACGTGTAAAAGCCTCCACTGCTTCATTTTGGGTTCTTCCAATTATGACGATATCATCAGCGTATGCCATTATTTGTATACTACGGGTATATATCCTACCTTTTAAGTTTATTCCCGAATCTCTCATAACTTTTTCTAACGCTAGGTTGAACAGCGTGCACATCTGATAGCGCATCTCCCTTGCGCAGTCCTCTGTTGGTTTTAAATGGTTTTGAAACATCCCTTTGTACGCGCACTTTACATTCGACTTTCATCATTGTCATTTTAATTAATTCTACCAAACCTTTTGGTATTCCTAATTCGATCATCGCCGAATATAATTGGGACCTGTCAATAGTATCGTACGCTGCCTTAAAGTCTACGAAGATGTAATGGTAGTCTATGTCGTACTCCGTCGTTTTTTCTAATATTTGTCTGATGGATGATATGTGATCAATGGTAGATTTGTTTTTCAAGAAGCCTCTTTGGTAGGATCCTATTATATTGTCAGCATACCGTGCCAGTCGTTAGTTAATTATCAGGGACACAATTTTGTATGCTGTGTTAAGAAGGGAAATCCCTCTAAAGTTGGAACATTCAAGAACGTTTTCTTTTTTGAGTATGGGGCATATAATTCTAGTGTTTCAATCTTCTGGTAACGCGTGTTCTTGCCATACCTGTATTAGTAGTTTGTGAAGGAGGGTTACAAATGTTTGACCGCCACATTTAAATATTTCTGCGGGCAGGTTGTCTGCTCCGGGTGACTTGTTTCTGGCTAGAGACTGTATTGCTTTGTTTATTTCTTCCAAAGTTGGTAGTTCAGTATCCTCCTGTTCTATTTCTATATCATATCTACCTTCAGCTCTACTTTCTCCATTAAGTAGCGTACTAAAATGTTCCTGAAATCTTTCTAGTACTTCCACTTTCTCGTTTAAAAGAACTCCGTTAAGGGTCTTGCCTTGGTTTGCTTGAACGTGGCTTGAAAACTTTTCTTTTTGTGTTAACCTGTTTGTAAAATTTTCTGTATTCGTGTTCTCTATTAAGGTTTTCCATTTCTTCGAACTCTTTATTGATTTGTTGCCGCTTTTTCTGTTTGTGTTTTTGTTTTTCCTCTCGTCTCTTTACTCGATATTCTTCAACATTGCTCCTAGTCCTTCTGTTGATCATTTTCAGATACTCGTCGTTCTTCTCTTTCGTTACTCGTTGGCATTCCTCATCAAACCAGTTGTTTCGCTGTCCTTTGGGTACCTCACCCAGCACTTCCTCTGCGGTCTCTTTGAGCGTGGTTTTCATAAACTCCCAATTTGTGTTAAGTTCAGTGGGATATACCCCACTTCTGGGATGTTCTGATATTTTACGATCTAAGCATATTTGGAAGTTTCTTACGACTTCAGTACACTTTAATTTATCAACATTATATTTGATTATTTTTGGTTTAGTTTTATCGTTCCTGGCTTTTGATATACGTGCTCTGAGACGTCCAGCTATGAGGTAGTGATCGGAGTCAATATTTGTAGCTCTATAATTTCTGCAGTCTAGTATATCTGATCCATGTCTTAGGTCAATCAGTACGTGGTCTATCTGATTTTGGGTCTGATGATCTGGCGATGTCCACGTCACTTTATGTATACGTTTATGTCGAAAGTGAAAGGTTATACCAAAGATAAAATGTTTTTAGGCAGTGACAACAAGGAAAGCAAAACGTCTTTTACAAATCGGATCAGAGCTATAATTTGTTAAGGAAGGAAGAAAGGACGGTTTGAAGGAAGAAATACAGAAGATGACGATACTATGAAGAAATGAATGCATCTGCTTTTGAAAATTGGTTATTGTAATGAACAATACATAATATTTATCACAGCCGAAAATTAGAAAAAAATTCGACAACTGCATCAAAAAAGAAAGATATGCCAGATTGGTTGTAAATAAAACAATATTCCTTTTGATTGGGAGATGGTCAGGTCAGAACTTTTACATCTGTTACGTTTAAAGTAAGATAAGTATAATATGTATGTAACTGATAAGAAGGCTAAAACAAATGGTCAAATTGTACTGCGGCTACCTGGATATCATTACTAGGTGAATCCCATCGTTAAAAATGAAGTGGCCAAGTGGGAAAATGAAATACGATTTTATAACATTCATAACTGCGTGTGCCTTCAAACGTTTTTGGTGAAATCCATAATTGAGTTGCACTAAAGAAGTTTTTTGGCTTAAAATATTGATATAAACGCTTTTCAATAATTTTTGTAATGACTTTTCTAAAAATAGATACAATTGAAATTGGACGATAGTTATTCACAACACTTTTGTCACCTTTTTTAAATAAAGGAATTACTTAAAGCATTTGGGGAACACCCCAGAATTAAAAATTAAATTTAAAAGGGTTGTAATCGGAACTTAATAAAGTCACTAGTTTCTTTTATTACTTGGCTATTTAATTCATTAATACCTAAGCAATTAGAATTTTTTAAAGAATTTATTGTGTCAGACACTTCTTCTGGCAAAACCGGGAGATAAAGATAATAAGAATCACTGGAATTTAGAAAATTTATAAAATTGAACAAATCCTTATTGCACACATATGGCAGATACTTAATTATGTTAATTTCAATATTAACAAAAAAATCATTAAGAGAATTAGGAGAGAGCTTATTAGAAGGCGGATTATAAAAAAGATTTATTGCTTGCGCATTTGATTATTTTCCAACAAGATTATTAGACGAATTTATAAGCCTATCACATACTGTTAGCTATACAAATAGACTGAGCGTTACGTTACAGCGTCGTCCCCCTAGTACGACAGAGAAAGCTGATGCAAAGCAATGCAAAGGAGTCCCTGCATCTCTTTCCAATGGGCCGGATTTTTTTACCACGTGACCTAAATGGCCAATGGGAACGTCACGTGGTCGATAAACCGCGATAAAAAAATGCAGGGACCGGTTTGCAAATAAAAAAATCAAATTGGCAAAATAAAAAGTTTATTATTCCGTGTATATTTGCACATATGGGATCTATCAAATTGATTGTTTTTATTATACCACTATATTCAATTATTCAAAATTAATTGGTCTTGAGGTTTTATACAATTGTATCGAATTAAGTAAAAATAAAATATTTTAGTTAACCATGTAGTTATTAACCATACATTAATATACACTCTAATAGAAGATAGTCACAGACACCTTATGGTAAGCTGCTAAATTTTATGTATTACTGTAAAGTATTTTTTGACCACCTTGACATAATTTTAATATCATAAAAATTTAACAAAAGTTTTTTTTTATTAAAAAATTATATGTATTAAACTAGAAATGACTTTAAAAGGTATAATTAAAATAATTACAACTTTTGCAATATATGTGTTAACAAGATTAAGTGATATTAAATACATAAACAAATTAATTATACAGTAAAATGGCACATTGTTAACAAAGCAAGTTATTTTTTGTTATTGGTTTCGATAAAAAGAACACCACATTATATTCTACATACCAAAATAAAATAAAATATTCTTTTTAAAAAACACGTTACTCGTTATATCATACAAGTGTTGATCTCGCAGTCAATCTTCTTGGGCCCTTCTCTTTAAGTGAAATTAAAAAAAGTATATATCCTAGTGGGATCTACAATTTTTTTAGCATTTTATATCATTATTATTTTTTCTTCTTTCCAATTGATTTTTACACTGCTGGTCAGGTTAAAAAGTGTTGTAGATAGTAGTTACAAAAGAAACATATAATCTTTATATTTATTTATTAAAAACAAAGATACTCACAAAAGATGGACTATTTTTCACATTTGACACATATATTTTTTTTTGAAATGTTTGTTGCATATACATTTTTTGCAGGTAGATCATGTTGATCCCATGTTGCTATGTTTAGCCCTGTTACACAAATACCAGTGATCTTTTGATAATGTTGCTTCATTTGCAGTACCTTCGTCTGCCTTTATTCCAACATACATGTTCGTCATGTTCATCATACTAAATTGATCCCTTACCATTAGAATTACAATTACCAGTAAATGCAAAGCTATCCCTAATTAGACCAAATATAGACCTATTGAACATATCCCATGTATACTGAAAACCTTTGAAAGAAGAATTAAAAACCGATTGTAATGGTGATTAGGCACTACTGGTGTACAGACAGTACACAAAAAGGTTTGGTACCATCGATGCGGTTTCACATATAGTTACAGACATCCAAATAAGTCTAAATGAAAATGATTACTGTGGATCAATGTTTTTGGATGTCAAAGGAGCCTACGACCTATATAAACCTATATAATCCCTATATAGAAAAAAATACAAAAAAATACAGTGTAGTATACCGAACTGAATAAAACCATAAGAAAACAGATAAAGGAAGATTTAAAGAAATACCAAGAAGACCGCATTAAGAAAATCATAGAGAAGAACAAAAGTTTAAAAACAATGAAGACAAATATAGGAAAAAGAAAACTAATCATGCTTAAAGCTGAAAACAATGAAGAAAGAGATTTAGGAGAAATAGTAAAAATCACAGAAAGATATTACACAGACCTATACAGTTCTAAAAATGACCCACCACTATCATCTAAACAGAATCTCACGAGGAAAATACACAATGTTGGCTCAGAGGTATTACCAGAAATAACTGAAGATGAAATCGAAAAATCCATAAACGACATGAAAAGAAATAAAGCGGCCGGTGAGGACAAAATACTGGTGGAACTGCTCAAAGAAGGAGGAGACACGATAAAAAAAAATGCTAAAAATACTGTTCAACAAATGTCTGTTTGAAGGTAAAATACCCAAACAATGGAGAAATGCCAGCACAATCTTAATACATAAGAAGGGAGACCGAACAGACCTAAACAACTACCATCCTATTTCCCTTTTGTCACAACTATATAAAACCTTCACAAGAATAATAAACAACCGACTAACCTATAAACTTGATAACTACCAACCAGTGGAACAGGCCGGATTCAGAAAAGGATACAGCATAATCGACCATCTACATAGGCTTAAAATCTTAATTGAGAAAACCAATGAATACAACCTTCCGCTGTACTTAGCATTCGTAGATTATGAAAAGGCTTTCGACAGCATTGAACACTGGGCGGTTGAAGAAGCTTTGGTCAATAGAAGAATAGATTCAAGATACCGACAATTGATACATGATATATACCAGAACGCAACTATGACCGTAATTCTGGACGACAAATTAATAACGGATAATATAAAAGTTAAACGAGAAGTCCGACAAGGCGATATAATTTCACCTAAACTGTTTACCTTGACCCTCGAAGACATAATAAAATCAACAGATTGGGGAAACAGAGGAATATGTATTAACGGAAAATACCTAAATCACCTTAGATATGCGGATGATATACTCCTGATCTCCTCGGAACGACAAGAACTGGAATTAATGCTGAATGAACTTCATGAAAAATCACTGCAAAGAGGTCTAAAAATTAACTTCAACACAACAAAAGTAATGACAAACACGGAAGACCAAGAGGCAATAAAAATAAAAACAGAAAAAATAGAACAGGTAAATGAGTATATCTATCTAGGACAAGCAATCAGAGCTAATAGAGAAAATCAAACAGCCGAAATATCGAGACGAGTAAGAATGGGATGGGGAGCGTTCGGCAAACTTTTTACGTTCTAAAAAATCAAACAATCCCTCTATACTTACGAAGCAAGGTATATAACTCCTGTATCATACCGGTGCTCACCTACGGAGCACAGACATGGACATTTACACAGGCCAATTTGGATAGGATAAGGAAGGCACAAAGAGCGATGGAGAGAAAAATGTTGGGTGTATCACTTAGAGATAGAAAACGTAACCAGTGGATCAGAACCAGAACAAAGACAGTAGACGCGATAGAACAAGCATCAAAACTAAAATGGAAATGGGCTGGACACAATGAACGTCTCCAAGACGGACGATGGAACAATGCCATCGGAAAGTGGCGTCCATACAATGCAAAGAGATCAAGAGGCAGACCACAGATGAGGTGGAAAGATGATATCAGGAAACAAGGAGGTCCCACATGGCAGAGAACAGCTCAAGATAGGGAAAGATGGAGAGAACTGGGGGAGACCTATATCCAACAATGGAAGGATAGAGAATAGGTTCAAAAAAAAAATCCCTATATAAACAGCATACGTAACGAATGAAATCATTTTTTTTGTTGATACAACCTGGATAAATTTCTGTAAGAAATGTATCCAAGTGTTGCTACGCCACTGGTAGCAATTAACTAACACTTCTTAAATTCTACCTAGGCAAGTTCTCATAAAAGCAGAAAATGTATTTAAAAGATATTTTTACCAAAATATTTCAAATTTCTGTATAGAAATATCGAAGTTGGCCCCCCCTCGCAAATCCCTTGCGAATCCAGTTATTGAAAATCGAAATTTTAAGTCAGTATAAAATTATACCCCAGCTTAGCTGGTCACTCGCATATTAGTTAGTTTTTAGTTTCGAATTCAATCAAATTCGGCGCATTTCTGGTTTAAGAGTTTTTAGACTTTCGCGTTATCAGTATCAAATTGTATCCCAGCTGAGCTGGTCGATTATTGTTTTAGAGTTTTATCTCTCGCATTTTAGTTACCGTCACATAGCTTAGAGGTAAAAGCAGAACGCTCAATATTTATCGAGTTTATTCATATATAAGAAAACGTCTTTAGTTGAAGTGATAATTAGTAGTAACATTTTAATCTGTATCAGTGCTTGTATTTATAGTGTGTCGTGGACCAGTGTATAGACAGTGATCGGCTATTTCAATAAAGAACTTGCGCTAAAACTTTGGCTAGATATTAACTTAGTTGTAGTAACATTCAATTATTAAATCGTATTGTTTGAACTGCTTGCGTTCTTATTTTCCACGCCAGTTTGTGGTCCTTCGGATTGGAAGTAATTACAAGACCTAGTACGCTCTACGTTGTAGCAATATCGCCATCCTAATTTGTTGAACAAGTATCCGTTTAATTCTACCACAGCCATTGTACAAATTCTCACGAAAATATTTGTTTTCTCATGCGCTACTAGAAAACGTTCGTTGTTCTTTTTCACGTTTACCACTTAGTGACGTTTTTTTTTTTAATATTATGTAAAATTACTTATAATTTTTCATTTTAATTTAGCTAATATGTTCTGGCGACATTAAGATAATGGCCACTTTTTTTGTAATAATATAACGGCCACATTTACGTAATATTTCAGTCAGTTTTGATGCTGGTAAAATATCTGAAGTAACTTATAAATCTTATATACTAAAACGCTAAGCTCTTTTCTTGTCCACCACTTTACTCAAAAACCATATTATATAACTAAAATATTTTTTCGGAATATTATTAGTATTACGTATGAGATTGCCAAGATATACTTTTGGTAGAAAAATTCACTTCCGGTTTTGAGATGACCGAAAGTTAAAATTTACTTTAAGTTTTAGACCCCACAATGTATATATGGATCGAAAGGTCTCGTCGAGATGAATCTAAATATGTACTTTCCGTTGCAATCCGACACCGGAAGTGACCCGAAACGCGCATAAAACGTTAAGATATAGCAAATCTGACACCGGATTAGTGATCAGCATGCAAAATTAACTGCTAAATGATATCCATGTCGACATTTGATAAACTAAAAATTGCATTCCGGTTTCGTTTTTATTAAAAAGTAAAAAGTAAAAGTTTACATAACTCCCGGTGCCAAGCAAAAGTTTTCAGAAAATGGAGACATTGTAACAAAAAACATTGTTTTTGACCAAATATTTCGTGATATTTAATACACTTTTTACTTGCATTATTATTGATAAATGTTATGTATATTCTTGCTTATATTGTTTGTATTGATCTCTTAATTTTTCTCGCAAAATAAAAATTTCATTTAAGAAACTCGATGTCGAGTTGGTCCGCTAGTTGTTATATTATCCCATCAGATTGCTTGGTTGTGATTATGTCTTTTCGATGTTGTGTTGGTTTTTATCATTCGAACTTTTTTGTGTTTTTCTGTTGTTCAGGAAACTTGCATTATTATTGGCTACAAAGAAGGCGCAGTCAGCGACGTCATTGGATGGACAAATTGGGGTTAAATGCCTAATTTGTTGATAAATATATTGGTCCCAATGGCCTTTGTAAACTGTAATTATTCACCAACGCTTTTGTTCAATATCAGACCCCATAAAGAGGTGGTAAAAAGTTGATATATTCCTTTAAATAAGATTAAAATAATAGATGAGTTGATTAAGTACAGGTTTAATTATCCCAAAATAACAAATATAGAAAATTAAAAATATTAAAGTAAAATAGAGATAAATAGAGAGTCTATGAATGTAAAACTCTTTTTAAATAGTTATTAAAAAATTCTGTTATATCTACCAGTTCTATTGTACAATACGATTTCTGGTGAGCACTGGCTATTCCTCGAACTTAAAGCAAATCTGCTGTGGTCCTATTGTACACCACAACGGCTGGTGATCACTGGCTATTCCTCGAACTTAAAGCAAATCTGCTGTGGTCCTATTGTACACCACAACGGCTGGTGATCACTGGCTATTCCTCGAAGTCGAAGCAAATCTGCTGTGGTCTTGAAACTTTGGGTTACTGCTCACTATACTACTACACAAATCAGCAATCTCCTACACAAATCAGCAATCTTCTCAGCATTTTTACAATTTAGCGGTGTAATCACTAAACAAATAGACCCCAATGATCTATGCTAAATTATACACTTAAGTAGGTAACAATTTTCCTAACTCACTCTTATATAAATTAGATGGAGTAAAGGTACAATTATTTCAACCAACAGTTCAAATTACAAACTTTTTACATGTGGTTGACAAATTTTGCAAGTATTTATAACTCAAACTAAGGTACTAAATATTTTAACTATAAGGACGGATGAGAACAGTCTCTCCTCACCCTATTAATAAACATATCGGCTTATTCATTACTTCGTGCTAATATTTAATTTCGACTTTAAAATCCCGCGTTTTCGGAACATTGAAAGGATAAATCTTTGTAGTTTTAAATATGTCGAGAGCGTTTTTGGGGGTGGCAGATTTCTTTCAGTATGATATTGTACAAGTTCACCAAATTGGTAGCGAGTGATACGCCGTCCAGGATGCACTTTTATCAAAAGTTGGAAAACAGTATAGAAATTACTTTTGATAGACTTAAATACAGCCCTCTCATGAGGCTGGAGGTAGTGACTTATGTGACTTGAAAGCCACAGCAAAATAATTTCGTGTGGATTCTTAAATTAAAGCATTTCAACTAAACTTAAATAAGAAGAGTGGCCCTCCAGTATTAAAAGAACTTTGCTATTAGGTTTCCTTGGTAGAAAAAGGTCTCCCTCAAGAGTTACAACCTCTTTATTGGGGTATAAAAGTAAGAATGGTACGATGTTACGTCTTTAACGAAGATATGCAGAAAATTGGATGCATTTGTGATATGGTTATATCGTAGCATACTTAAGATCCCGTCAATTAACCGAGTCATAAATGAGGAGATCCTCATAATAATGAATAAAAATTAAGAGGAACCATCCACCATCAAATCTCGAAAGCTGTAGTACTTCGGACACATTACGCAAAAAGTATCCAGATAAGCCCCTCTACAAGCCATTTTACAAGGAAAATATTTGAAAAGGGAGGTCACAACATAAAACGCAACATTTAAGGCTGTTTTCGCAGTTAAAGCATACTGCGATTTGAAGTGGGCGTATCACTTACTTTTCTACACTGCTTACGTCAGACCCTACGTGATATCCTAATTTGAAATCTGCAGTGTTAACTTGTTTCGATGTTTATTCAGTGGCGCCGGCCCACGGGTTGTTTAATGACAATAAATGCATTATTCTCCATTCAAATTAGTTTTGTCGGAATACTTTTTTTAGATTGATTATCGTAGATAATGTTTTAAAAAGAATTAATCACATTTTTAATTTATGTATCTTAGCTAACTATAGTATTGAATAAAAATTTGTAAAACGTGACTTCAAAAAACACCATGGTGTTTATTTATAATAAATTTAAAATAACATAAGTATATTTTTATCAAAAAAATTACAATTTGTTGTCACAAACAAATAAACAATTTCGCAGTTATAGCTTGAAAATGATTTCAAGAAGTTATTTATTTGTTAGAGAAAACTGATATTAGCGTAGTAAAAATTAAACAAAAAATATTTTTATTTATCTATAAAAAATTGGTACCTGCGAAACCATCATAATAGTAAATATATTTATTTGGCAAGTATTTCGAGGCGACGCACTGTGAGGAAAAAGTTCTCTGAATGGAATATACATTATTTTAATATATTGATAGGTTGCAGTTACATAAGAAAAGTATCCAATT
Source organism: Diabrotica balteata (assembly GCA_918026665.1). NCBI lineage: Eukaryota > Metazoa > Arthropoda > Insecta > Coleoptera > Chrysomelidae > Diabrotica > Diabrotica balteata. Next base: position 61,543,586 of record OU898277.1, read on the forward strand.
GATGAATAAAACACAAATCGTGGATAGGTATTTCATCATCATCATCAAAGGTATTACAGCTCGTCATGAGCCAAAGCCTTCTTCAGAACAACCTTCCATTCGCCCCTGCCTCTGGCAACTTTCTCCATGCTTTAACTCTGATTGATTTTAGATCATCCTCTATGTTATCTTGATACCTAAGTTTTGGTCTTCCTCTGGATCGTCTTCCCACTGGTCCTCTTCTGTCGAAATTTTTTCTGATCATTTCATCTTCATCTCGCCTAATTACACATCCTATCCATGAAAGGCGTACTAATTTATTAAATTTTACAACGTCAGGTTCCCCAAAACTTCTGTATAACTCAAAGTTGTAACGCCTACGCCACAAACCCTGTTCTTGGACACCTTCATATATTTTCCTCAAAATTTTTTTCTCGAAACCTTTAAGCAGTTCTTGGTCGTTCTATGTCAGTGACTAAAGTTTAGTTATTTAACTACTTAAAATATGTGGCAACATATTTTCAATATAAATTTTTTTCAATTTTGGCAATATTTGCTTCCAAAATTCCGGCTCGGCTTCTATCTGTAATTAGAAAATATTTAAATTAGTTTGTGTAATTTTGTATATGCAGGTATCAGTATTAAGTATACGATAAATAATGATGTATAAATAATAATAATAGTAATCATAAAAATATTGTTTGAATGCATTAAAAATTCTGACATGAAAAACAAGTTTCTAATACGTTTATAAACTAATATAATATAGTATAATATAATATAATATAAATATGTACCTTATCAACAATGAAATCCATAGGTGTCCAAACAATAAAGTAGCAATATTTTTTCTGAGCTATTGCTAGCTGTCCTTGAACTTGATAAAAATAATTATCGGTGTGTTTTAATTTAAAACTATTTTCTTCACGTGTTAGGTATTTAATTTTTTTTTTATTTAACAGCTTCTTCTGGGGACAACTTGCAAGCCGAATAGGGGGCATTTTACTTCTACCATATGATCAATAATGCCATCCGGACTCGCTGCGAGAAACGGATTTTCTGCAGAAATGAATAATCCACATTCGCGTACTTTAAAATTATATATTACTTCAAATTCCAGTTTTGCAATTGCTTCATGATCTTGGTCCCACCTTGTAGCAGCAGATCCGCGAAAATCTGAAAACAATATTTTTTTTGTGGTGTTTGCAAGATTTGTAGATTTCCTCAATTTGCATACTACTCCAAAATTAGAGGCTGTCAAACGATAGTGTCTGAATTCTTTCCACAAAAAATTTGTAGATTGGCCCCTGGTAGATTGTTCTATTTTTGCAATCTCCTCATTACTTTTTTGTAAGGATTCCAAAAAACTCTCCTTCTCGCTTATTGTTATTTCTACATCTAATGCACCGTAATTTTTATCAGCTGGTGCAATTTTTCTTTTTTTCTTTATTACTGGGTGTAACTCTCTACGCAGTCTTCTTTTGTTCCCTACTCTTTTGATTTGTTCTATGTATTTGTTTGTATATTTTCCTGGAGTTTTCATGGCAATTTTCTTATGTAGGTCACTAAAGTAATGATCTCTTTCATTGAATGATATCGCTGCAGCTTTACAACGTGTATCGTAGCTACCTCTTAAAACAAAATTTATTTTTTTTTCCTCCAACAAACTTCGAAATCACAGAGTTATATGTTTCTGCTGCATTATTATTAATATTCAACAATAAGCTATGAGTATGTTGAATTAGTCTGTTCCCACACGAGAGAATGTCATTTAATAATACGCATTATTCTAATTTCATAACAAAGTTTATTTCGTTTTCTTTGGATCCTTTACAAAAATATTGATCGCAGTTTGTATGTTGTCCAAAGACACGGTACGGACAATAAAAGCTTTTAAAAACGGTTGTAAATATATAAATAATAAATACTTACTGTAGTGCAATTGCTCTCCTTTTCCTTGGTCTAGGACGTTTACTGGGACTCATTTTTTATCTTGTCTCTTATAACTTATTATATCACTAACCTAATGTAATACTTAAAAATACGCGTAAACTAAAGAACTTTTAACTTATACCACTAAACTAGTAATATATTACTTAAACATACCCGTAAACTAAAGAATTTCAATGTTTTCAAAATAAATAAGAATACTGTAAACTGTAAAAACTAAGCAAGTTAATAAAGAAAATACAAGAATGAAAGAACTAAAATGGATTCTGATTCAAGCGAATTAACTGACCGTACCGTACGTTCATGAGATTTGACGTCACTAATGCGATAACGATCAAGCTAAGCGACAATGATGAAGAACACGTTTCACTATTAGATTTCAGTATTTTTTAGCAATTTTCTTCAAAGTTTGAATACGCTTTTCTTGATTATTCCTGGATACAGAAAGGTGAAAAAAAAAATCAACGATTACAGAAAAAAAAACTCTTTCAACTGATGGGCATAAAAAGTTTGGGTATAATAGAACGTTAAACAGTATAATCCAATTTTTCAACAGAAAATTCAAAAAAATAAAAAAGTAAAACGATCATTTTAAAGGCAACATAATTTCGAATAACACGTCCAAATTTCGAGACATTTCGTCGGTAAATAACAGAGAAAAAATTTTGGTGCACCGATAAAACAGCCTTAATGATAATCGTCAACATCCGTCACGGATAGGAACACCAAGAAGAAGTGAGCCGTATTCGAAGCAATGAAATATTAGCAATATTGTTTGTTTATTATTTTCATATTATGTAGAGTTTAATTATTGTTAAACTCCACAGTAAATAATAAACTCAATTCAAAACGTCAAATAATTTTAATAGTGTTTTTAATAATGACACATGAAATTTATCAACTAGGTACTTGATACTATGTTTTTCAAATTAAAACTATAAATAATACTAAACGTGATAATTAAAATAAATTATAGTTAATTAAGTTTAATTAATATCATTGCATTTGGAATATTTTGTTATTAAAAAAAATATTTGAGAATCTAGTAGATTTAATTGACTATAAAAATTAGCAAAAATTAGCTTCTCTCGTGACGTTTTATACAGGTATCTAAACACTGCTTGTAATAAATTTGGGGATCACAATATGTTATTAACACAATATGCAAAGGCTTAAATATCATTTTTTGCTTATAAACAGTATACAGATAACGATATTGTTTTGTTGACCATAGGAATTAAGATTTATTGCAATCCCATCTCTAGAGTATATTTATTGTAATGCTCTAAAACTATTTTTTGTTGTTATTTTTTAGCCTTAATAGGAATACAAATAAATAAGTAAGTAAATAAGTAATATAATTTATTGTCACTGAAAATTGTACAAATTTTATGGACATGACTTTTAAATAAAAAAAAAACAATAAAATTATTCCAAACTTAAACTAATAATATATATAATAATAATAATATAATAATAATAATAAAAAATACTACCTAAATAAGAACCTACAAACTTCATAAAATTAGGAAAGCAAATTAAGGGCTCAAATATTCCACCTCCTTGTGCTAAACAGTAACTAAATCTGACATACAGATTTCTCCTCATATTTTGGAGTAGGGCTGGTGTAATGCTTGCAGAGAAATGAAGTATGTTTGCCCTTAATTCGACTAGATTTTTGGCCCTTTCAAACTGATGCCTATATATGTTTTCTTTAAGAATACCCCAAAAAAAGAAAACGTTAGGCGCTACGACCTAGCGGGCCATTTAATTGTACCACGTGTACTTATCAGTCGATCAGGAAACGTTCGAATGAGGAAGTCAATAGTTGCTCTAGAGCTGTGAGCCGAACACCCATCCTGTTGGAAATAAACCTCCCGAAAATGAACGGGAATGCGTCGAACTGCCGGAATGATGTAATTCTGTAAAAGTTGTATTTAGGCCCGTTTAGGTTTCCATCGATAAAAAACGGACCGACAGTATGGTTACCTAACATCATAGTCCAAATATTTAACTTTTGCGGATACTGCGTTCGCACTGCAACACTGTGCTTATTTTTCCGAGCATAATACCTCAAAACGGATTGATTGTGTTTTTTATGTAATGAAAATGAAGATTCGTCAAAAAATAAAATATAAAAAAAAAAAGTGTACACTTTCATTCTGTTTATATAACATAAATTCACTAAACTCCATCCGCCTAAAGTTATATTCCGGATACAGTTCTTGTGTTGGCTGTATCTTAAAACAGTAATACCCATTCGTTCTGAGAACTCGCTTGAGAGTTCGCGCAATCACGTTAACTTCCCTAGCAATTTGTACACTACTGCAGGGTTGACTAGCTTCCACAGAAGCACAAATATCAATATCCCTGTCTTGACGCTCCTCATCGACAGGTCTGACACGTGGTTTATTACCTTTATGACACATTTTACAACTGTTTACATATCCCGAATTTTGAAAATGTTTAATAGTATTTTTAACTGTTGTAACATTTGATTGGGGTCTATTTTCGAAGGCAACAATAAATAAATCAATTACTTCGCGTTAGGGATGAAAAAACCTACCGATTTTAACCGAACACCGGTTTTTTAGTTCACAATAACCGGTTTAACCGTTTTTTTTTTATTTTTAAAGTAAAAAGAGGTTATTGGGTTTTTACGGTGATTAGGATTAGGTTAGGTATTCTTTTGGACTCCAGTCATAAATATTATTCTCAAATAATTATTCCAAACAAAACCATAATTATTCAAATTTTATTTTATTTTATAAATACATAAGCAAAATAGAAAGACGTCATATCTAGGACACATGATGCGCTATAAGGAATTTAAGCAGCTCCAGGTAATATTAGAAGGCAAAATCGAGGGTAAAAGGGGTATAGGAAGAAAGAAGAAATCCTGGCTCCGAAACATCAGAGATTGGACTCACACAACAGGAAATGACTTAATCCATCAAGCCCAGAACAGAGAGAAATTTTCCATATTGATCGCCAACCTCAATAGAAAAGGCACTTAGGAGGAGGAGGAAGCAAAATAAAGTATATTGTAAATGTAACTTTGTAACCTATTGAAGTAAAAAAACCAAAAACCAGTTTTTGAAAAAACCGATTTTTTTTTGGCCGGTTATAACTGCCAGGTTAAACCGTTAGCAAAAAAAACCGTCAGCAGATATAAAAACACAAAAAATTGATGGTAAGAAACTATGGGATAGAGTTAGAAGTACAGATATACGACATAGATGCAAGTTGGAGGACATAAAAAACTGCGTAATAAATAGAAGAGTAGAATGGAACGATAATATAAGCTGAATGAAAAAAAATAGAGTAGTAAATACAACAAGAGACGGTTCCCCAATAGGAAGACGGTCAGTAAGAAGACCACGAAAACGATGGAATGACAACTTACTGGAGGTACATTGAAAAACAGACAGAGTCATGTCTATATAAAAAGAAGAAAAATAAGACTTTAAGAAGCAGCATAATGACAACTGATCCTACTTTTAATTGTAAATTGTTAGGTGGGAATCCAGACAATTCCAATGAATTCAAAAACTTTGTGGGATAGTTGACGGCTCCATTATGATATATAACTGTGAGTAACATTTTGTACCGGCTTTATTGCCCGTCTAAGGTATTTGAACTGGTGAGTTATGTCCAGGAAATACGCTGAATAGGCTCGGTCCAGCAAATTAATAGAAAATGTTCTTGATAATTACACTAAAAAGGTAAAATGATAAATTGTTAATATCACTACTATGCTCGACGCAGTTAGAATAATAATGGCGTAAAACTGTGTAGAGTTTTAGGATTGAGAGAAGGCTTATTGTGTGAAAGAGACAGGAGATCGACTTTGTTCTCATCCCTACTAAATTATGTTAACTGGTTATGAAGTGACGTTGGTAGACACCTGGCGGGGATACTAATATGGGTATTAAAACATACGGGTTACTAATAAAAGGGTGAATATTAAGAGTTGTTTTGTTTAAGGCCACAAAAAAAATAATAATATTAAATTTTGTCAAAATGCGATTAATCACCTTAATCACAAAGGTATGAAAAATATATTACGACCGAATATACATAAAAAATTTCATGAAAATCGGTCAAGTCGGACCTGAAGAGTATGGTAACAAACTCTGTGACACTAATATGACTATTAAAAAATATGGCTTAATATGATAGAAGGGTGAACATTAAGGGTTGTATATATTATTTAATGTCTCATCATAAAAAAATAAAAATAGAAGATTTTATCCGAAGAATTTAAAAACATGTTTGGGGTGAACCACTCTTACCACTTAGGGGTATGAAAAATATATTACGACCCATTCTCAAACCTACCGAATACACATAAAATTTTATAAAAATCAGCCCAGGGTTTTGTATTAAATTTCTTGACAATAGGCCCTACATAATATAGTTTTAAAAACATAAAACTATACAGTGTGCTCCATTAAAAATAAAGATTATGGACTCTGCTAGACTTGCGTAATCCAGCCTGTACTGTTAAATTTATGTTCAAAAAGACCAAAATTTAATTTAAAAGTTGACGTGTCTCAGCGTTTTTTATAACTTTTTAAAACAAGGACAGAAATAATTTTATTCCATAAGTGATTTGCACCCTATATATTTTTTATAGTGTTTCTTGCTTATTAAATTAAATAATCTAACGGTGTAGAAAGATGATAATCACAATTACTTGATTTTAATAGATGTATTTTTCATGAATGTTTTAACATTAAGTGAAAACAAAAGACTGAGTTAGTATTAAAACATTAAAAAATAACATTAATAGTAATTAAAAACATTGCCAATACTATTATTTATCTGCCGTCAAAGAAGTATTGCTCATATGTTAATAACTCCATTAATTGCATAAGTAAAGATTTTTTAAGAAAAAAACATCTAAATATAAGAAAAATATTTTAAGATCAAGTAAAACAGAACTACACAACCGGCAATTGTATTAGTCGCCAAAAGTCATACCTATTAGCTCACTTTTCTATTTTTTACACAGTCTATCCATTTATTGACGATTAAACATCATCATGGCTAAATCTAAGAGATAAATCATCTTTGTTATGTGTAGTATATAATAGTGAATATAAATGCCTCTCGGCCTGTCCAATCTTTCATATATTTTTTAGTCAAATCGTTTTCTTCTTCCCGGATGTGTTTTTCAACCTTGAAAGATGTAGACACTTGGATGAAGTCAAACTATGAATAGACTGGTGCGGACACGATTATTTCTATTAGATAATTTTAAATCTTCTTTTCTTCTTCTAGATGTGCCTATCTTTTAGAGATGTTGGCAACGACATTGACTCAACTTATTCTATTCACAGCAGCTCGAAATAGATCAGTTGACGTTAGACCATTCCATTTCCTAAGATTGGTCAGCCAGGATATATGTCTACGTCCAGGGCCTCGCTTACCCTCAATCTTGCCCGTGGAATCAACTGTAGAAGTTGGTATTTATCATTACGAATGATGGGGCCAAAGTAAGCCAATTTTCTGTTTTTTATGGTGTTAATAATTTCTTTGTCTTTTCTTAGTCTCTGGATTATAGTTATGTTACTTGTGTGGTGTATATATGAGACCATCAACATACGACGGAAGCACTACATTTCAAATACCTTAAATAGTTTTATGGCATCTTCTGTTCCAGCTCCTGCTTTCTGCTCCATAGAGGAGAACACTAAAAACGTAACATCTAAGAATTCTTGAGCGTATATTGATACTTAAAGATAAGTTACAGAGAATTTTCCTAAGGCTGCAGAAACAGCTTCTGGCTTTTTCAATAGGAGTTTTTATTTCGTAGCTGTGATTCCAAGTATTCTTAATATTGTAGCCCAAATAGCATATTTTTTCCACTCTTTCTAACGGTGTATCGTTAATTGTAATTTGTGCGTTTATGCCGGTGTTTTTACTAATGATCATTATTTTTGTCTTCTTGGAATTTAGGTTTAGGTCGTATTTGTTACATGCTTCTACAACGTTGTCCATCAATCTTTGGAGCCCCTGCGCACTATCTGCCAGCAACACTGTATTGTCTACATATCTAATGTTGTTTCTAAGTTGCCCATTTACAGCAATCCCACATACTCAATCTGATTCGTCCAAGGCCTCTCTAAAAATGTTTTCAGAGTATATGTTAAATAATTCCGGTGACAATATGCAACCCTGTCTCAGGTGCAATATACATCCTTTTTCGACTCTGAAGATCTCGGACAGTTCATTTTCTAATCGAACTGTTGCTTTTTGTTGGAGATATGTTTTACGTTTAAGATAAGTCTTATATCCTTACCATCGAGTCCTGATGTTTTTAGGATATCGATTAGTTTTCCATGTGTGACTTTATCAAATGCTCTCAAAATCAATGAAACATGCACACACATTGCAGTTGACATTGCAGTTGACATCCCTAGCTCTCTGAATCCAAATTGAACTTCACTCAGGTGTTCTTCTAATTTGGTGTATATACGCGAGTGAATGATAGTAAGGAGCACTTTAAGTACATGGCTCATCAAACTAATTAATCTAATCTAATTAATAAGAAAGCTTCTCTACATAACAAATCAAATTTCATTTACCAAAAATCTATAGATCACCTTCGTAAGAAGCTTGATAACTTAGGTATCCTTGAGTTCAAGAAAATTCCATTTAATCCCAAATGTATTAAGAATCTTTCTGATATTAAGGTTCCTCAAAATTGGTTGAAGTTGTTATCTCTAGGCCCCAAACCATTTTACATATCTTTCTCGTCAACTACTTTCTGAAGTAGATTAATTTTCCAGTAAAACGGTATCGTTTTTAAAAACCCACTCTAATCTTTTAGTTCACACTATCATAATGGATAAAGACCAATATCTTGTCTGAGTCTATGTCTATTAGATGCTGTTAGATATTATCGGCCTCTTACTTCTAATATGTGTTCCAAATGTGTTAACAAAACTAATAAATACATTACATACTTGAAAAATAATAACATAATAATTGGTAAACGCTTAGCTAAATCAGTACAGAATTAAGACGGTTGTATGAGTTATGACATGTACGAGCATGATGTACTATGTACCCACAATTAACGCTCCTAACACTAAGGTTGCTGATTTTCTGACAGACATTTTGTCTAAATCTTATAATTTAAATAATGATTTTAATATAGTTGTATTCATTTGAATTTACTGAAATCAGTAATGAGGTAATCAATTATCACAAGGGTACATTTTAATAAGCTTTGATGTAGTTTCACTTTTCACTAACTTACCTTTGGCAAGTGTACTCTCTTTCTTAAATAACCATTGGAGTTCTGTCCAACCGACAAATCTTTACCCATGCCTAAGGCTCTCAATAGTCACGTTGGTGTCTGCTATGACCACTACTGTAATGAAAATTACAGTATAGATACTTACAGGTGAGGCCGCAGCTATTTTGGAAGTCATAATTTTGTTTAAAAAGGGTAGAACCATGGACGTATAAACACAGACGGACTCAGTTATTTACATAAAATTGTGTAGTCAAAATTATTTGAATAGGTCACATCCTCAGCACCTTCAACTGTCACGTTTTGTTTTAAAATTTTTTATTCGCGAGTCGCTGAAAATATTACTCCGTATTTTATACTCTACAGGTGCTATCAAACCAAAGTAATAATTTATTGGTTAGATTAATATATTTAATTGTAATCAAAATTTCAAGTGTGCACATAGTGCGCATCATCATTTAGTAATAGCGTATAATAGATATCAATCAAATATTTTATATGTAGAAGCACTGAAAACTATTTATAAATGGCAACGGTTGTTTACATTTCTCTGTCTTATGGATCTACGTCAAACTTCAAATGCTGTTCCATGTTTGTTTACTTTTTACAGTAGATGAGGAAAAGTTATTTTTCGATATTTTGGCTGTATTGTGAGTGATATTTGTGAAAAGTGAAATAAAATAAACGAAATATTTACATCCCGATCTCTCATTTCATTTGTAAGTACATACAATTTACATTATTTAAGATGAGGAAATGAGGAAGCGTGTTTGTTTACATTTTAATTGGCATACCATTGGGTTTATTCATGTTCATTAATGTATTGAATAATATATATATATATATATATATATATATATATATATATATATATATATATATATATATATATATATATATATATGAGTTCATGAAATTAGTAGACATTTTCAAATTGTAAGTAGACATCATCTGATTAAAAAAGATGTGTTTAGTACCTTTTTAATTTAATGTTTCTTATGTATACAAATAAATTAGTGAAATGAATAAAACTCATTTATTTTTCTATGTATGTTTCCAAATAATATTGACGATCGAACTATTTGGGTAGCAAATTTAGGAGAAAACATAAAGATTTTTTATTGTAGAATTATTTTGATACCTATTAAAAAATAATAAAAAATAATATTGTATATTAATTTTTCTATAAAGACGTGATTTGTTAATAGTTAAATGTTTTTTTAAATTCTTTGAACGTGTTTTTATACATTATTACTACTTCCAATTTTTAAAATCTGAATAATTACCCGCGAGTATAAATTCAAGAACGCTTATGCTCATTGCGGAAGCATCACATTCTATCGAAGCTTAGTGTGTTAAAGGTATCTTATTGCTGTGTCCATCTATGTTTATACGTTCATGGGTAGAACGATGAAGTGATTTATCATAATAGAGTCATTAAATAAAATTCATGTGATTGAAATAAATATATACTAAAAATCATATTTTACCAATAATCAAAACAAACTAGCAAATTCCGATCATGAGGAAAGGGCGTGGCTTTGATTTGGGAAGCGTCACACACAGGTATCTACGAAAATGAAAAAGCAGATCAATTGGCAAAAAAGTCGAATTAGCTTAAATCGCACTGTAAAGTTGAAAACATATCCTTACACCGATGTAAATAACCTAGTTTAAATCAACGGTACTAATAGATACACTGCAATATTGTTGGGAAAAATTAACTTCAAAATTAAATGTAATCTGCCCAAAAATAAATGTTGTCCTGGATAATTCTTTAAACAAAAGAAACCAAGTTATTATTAGCCGTTTAAGAACTAGCCATATTGCCTTAACAAACTTAATAACAAAAGAACCACTACCAATCAGGTCCATCTGCTCTCATCCACTGACCATTAAAGGTCGATTCAGACACATCAGTCACGTCTCGTCACAGTCCTGGCGCCGAACCGAACAATCAGTCATACAAAATATTCTTTAATAGAAATATGGTGCCGGCATTCACATTCATCAGTTGGCGAACTGTCAGATAGTTGATAGTTGGCAGCTGTCAGATAGTTGATAGTTCTGTGACCAAACAGGACCGGTTCGGCGCCGAGACTGTAACGGGACTGATGTGTCTGAATCGACCTTTATTATCCTGATCGATTGTCCGCACTCCGTTTCTCAACAAAACATTCTCAACAATGTCAACCTATTTAAAAGGTTGAAAGACAAAGTTATACAAGTCTATTTAATCTAATATTTTTTATGTTTGTAACATCTGTTACGAACAATAACGTAAATCCGGTCAACAACTTTATTAACCGGATCGACAATGGCCTGATAAATTAGTCATTGTCGACAATGGCTGGATATTAACGTTATTGTCCGTAGAAATTGGACAGTGATGATAATTTAAAATTATTGATAACATTTCCATCAGTGTCTGGCCAATGTCAACATTGCCCGTTGTTAATTGGTCAATGTTGAAATTTTTACTAAAAGCTAGATTATGTGTATTGTTTACTTTATTTCTGTTCTCGTGCTGAAATTACTCGTAGTAAATTTGTGTAAAAAGTGTTATCATGGATATCAACGATGCACGCGCTCGTTTTAATAATGATATAAACTTAATAGTCAGACAGTCTCATTAGCTTTGAAATGTGGTGTTATCGAATAATGTGGAAAATATCTTGGACACAAAACATATCAAATATAGAAACGCTAGAAAAATATAAAAAGATAAAGAAATACTCAACACTATAAAGAAAAGAAAAATTAGCTACTTTGGTCACATACTAAGAAACGAGAAATACGAATTGATGCGGCTGATCATAAAAGGAAAGGTGGAAGGAAAAAGAGGAGCCACGTCCTGGTTTAAAAATATGGGACAATGGAGTGACAAACGTTAATAGAACTTTTCAGAACTGCTGCAGATAGAGTCAAATGGGTCGTGATGATCGCTATTGTCTTTTGGGATGGGCACGATAAGAAGAAGAATAGACAGGTCAAAACGTGAAGACAATAAATCATTTTTAAACTGTGATGAATACAATAGCTAAATAGGTAAAATTAAATAAGCGAAAACTGTTTTAAGAACAAGTCAAAAGAAAAGGCAAAAAAGTATTTTTGAAGTGTGTATATTTTTAATAGTTCCTAGCTGAGCGCTTTCGGCTTTACAAAGCCATCATCGGAGCTATGGTCAATTTATAAATACCACTACAATGGAGAGATCTCATTTCCTTATTTGTTGAAATATTGATTTTTTATTTAATTACTTAGTTGTTAAAATTCTTAAAAAAACATACAAAAAACCGACACTGGACTTCACAGACACATTAAAAAATTAAAAATTTTTTTGTCATGGTACGGGTGTAAGAACCCGACCATTGTTTGCTGTGAGGAGGTAGACAGAATATAATAGCCTACTATTCTGTCTACCTCCTCACAGCAAACAATGGTCGGGTTCTTACACCCGTACCATGACAAAAATTTTTTAATTTTTTAATGTGTCTGTGAAGTCCAGTGTCGGTTTTTTGTATATTTTTTTAAGAATTTTTAACAACTAAGTAATTAAATAAAAAATCAATATTTCAACAAATAAGGAAATGCGATCTCTCCATTGTAGTGGTAGGTATTTATAAATTGACCATAGCTCCGATGATGGCTTTGTAAAGCCGAAAGCGCTCAGCTAGGAATTATTAAAAATATACACACTTCAAAAATACTTTTTTGCCTTTTCTTTTGACTTGTCATAAGTGTGTACAAAAAACATATCAGTCTTTTGATTGTTTTAAGAACACCGGGTGGTTTGTAAATATGATGTAATTACAATAAGTGGTAAAGAGCAACTGATTACGCCAGTTGACGAAAACGCTACAATTGATGAACTATTTGATATAATTTATAATACGCACTTAGCAATTTGGCACGACGGATGCAATCGTAAAAATCTATGATCTATGATTTCCGAAATAAATAAAATTTATTGTAAGGTAACTAAGGAAGCAATAATGGTTTACTTACTACTTTGTGTGTAGTGAAAAAAAAAGAGTAGTAACCCAAGAAAACGTTTGGTTTCGAAGTCAAAGACAAGCTGCAGCGGAAATAGCATATTAGGCAGCCAAGGTTACAAGCGTCGCCAATGCAAAGGTAGTTGTAAAAATAATAAGTGTGCATGTCGTGCAAACAATAAAATTTGTAATTCAAAATGCCATGGTTCACTATATTGACAAAATAAAAATGATTAGTCTTCAAAATTTGTTTTAAATAAAAAATAGTACATCATGGATACTTTTATTTATTTATCAACATTGGCCATTTGCTTCTTTCCACTGTCGTTATTGACCGGTCATTCATGAAAACTAATTTTAGATATTTTTTTACATTGGCCCATAGCTAATGTCATTGTCGTGTTTGTAACAAGCTACGACAAAACTGTAATTTAAATTTTTAGAGAATAATAATTAAGTAAATTTAAAATAATTTAATCTATTCTTCAACTAAAAGTAAGAATAAAATAGTGCATATTACGTCTATGGTTGCCGTTAATAAATTAAACTGGGTTAATTTTTCTATAAACACCAGATAAAATGTCACTGAACAACACTGTTCCGATTAAAACACGGCTGATTCCGTCTGTGCGAACGAGTAGCACGTACTTATCTTGACAAGCAAAGTGGGCATCCTGATTCTTTATTATTCTGTGGCCGGGTATTACCGTTAACCAGGGAAAATGGACCTATACCTCTTTTATAACTAAAACACTTGCACGTCACGATTTATACAAAGTGACGTCACTTGTATTTAAAATTTCCAGAACATCAACTTTAGAAAAAATTGTTTAAAATCCTTTATAAAAGGTACATAAAAAAAAATGCCCCAAACGGGCTATCACAAACACATTGCAAAACGTTTTCGGATTGATAAATTCATCATCAGTGCAAACGGTTGTACATGCTAGTAGCCACCAAAATATATGGGTCAAAACCCTTTAAATGTTTTAAATTTGTAGTTGTTTTACATTATTAATAGTTATAATTTGTGATGTTTAAGTTACCGTTGGATAGGTAACATGGCGGCGTATGACTCTACATAAGTAAAATGGTCCTGAGACGAAGTGTCTACGAGGACCTGTTGATAACAACCGCCATGTTACCTATCCAACGGTAACTTAAACATCACAAATTATAACTATTAATAATGTAAAACAACTACAAATTTAAAACACTTAAAGGGTTTTGACCCATATATTTTGGTGGCTACTAGCATGTACAACCGTTTGCACTGATGATGGATTTATCAATCCGAAAACGTTTTGCAATGTGTTTGTGATAGCCCGTTTGAGGCATTTTTTTATATACCTTTTATAAAGGATTTTAAACAATTTTTTATGATATATGGTATACAGCCAGCTACAGGAGCTTAGTTTCCTAGTGGAATCAACCTTAGAGTTCAAATTTTCCTTACACAGCTAATAATACAAAACCCATACGGACTGCTCGATATTTCATAGGCGTCAACAAAAATGTAATCATCATTATATTGTAAATTTTAGAATTATATTGATTAAATAACCAAAAACGTTTGGTATTATTAATAATATAAATTTTATGAAATAACTCTTTAAGTCTAGTATTCCACACAATAATAATTTTAATTAAATATATTAGACATTTGTACGCAACTGATACAGAAATACTTCAAACTTTATTGACAGTTAAGCGTGTAGCAAAAGTGTATAAAGTGTTGCCGCTTTTTTAGAGTAGGAATTTTGTTTCTGTTTTGATTTCTTACACAATTTGATCATAATACATATTAAATTTAGATTAATAGCTTTAAAAACTAATTATTGTTGTGTATTGTGATTGTGATATGCCAAAACTAATAAATAGTCTGTAGAAAGTTGATAAGCTTTCATATAAGATAAATTATTTTGAACAAGAAATAATGGCGGGACGTTTTTACTATTAATGCTCTAAAAGAGGTAAGTTTAAAGTTTAGAATATATAATTTTGTGTTAAAATGTTTTCTTATGTATTTTAATGTGTTGCAGTAGTCTTAAAACTAAGTGTATTTACTGTTAATATAATAGTTTGACAAATAGTTGACATTTTAAAAATTCTTCACTTACTTAACTATTCTGATGTTTTGGAAACGCTGTGGGATTCTTGAATGACGTGCAAGCTTTTTTATATGAAAAATGCTATACACGACAATCCCAGGTCTTTAACGTCAATGTCCAATTTACATTATTGTCATAATAAGAAACAATCAGTATGCCCACTCTCAGATGCCGCCTTTGAAGTTTTTCAGCACGCGATCGCCATGTTTTAGACGAAAACACAGAACACACACTCAGATTCGGATTAAGAATCACATTTGGTGTAATTGGTCTTTATCGACATGATTTGTGAGGTTATGTAATTGTTTATTGGCGGTTTTATTTAACACCAAGTACACATAAATTTTTTTTTCTCTGCTTGGCGCCGGTTTTATTCCAATTCCAAATTTACATAAATAATTTTAATCTAAAACATGTTCATTTCAATTGTTTTAAAAATCTGTTCGTAAGAACACCATATTATCCAAGTTTTGTTTTAGCAAGAATTTATGGATTTCTGTACTTCATCTAGTTCAACAAGCTGTCTAACTCTAAGAAGAAAAGAGAATCTATTTAGTAAACTTCAATCCAATACTCATTTTTTGATAATTCAATTTAAACTTTTTTAGCAAACTACCATCTGTATTATATCCTGTATTTCTTACCTTGCCTTATATTTGGGAAAACTGAAAAAAGACACATCGCAATTATTATCGGCTTAATGAAATGACACAACTTAGTTATAATAAGAACTAACATAACAAAATACAACTGAATTTTAATTTCCTGAAATTAAGAATAATTGTCTTTTGTAAAACTGGTCGTGTTTCAAATAGTAAGAATCAAGCAGAACCACAATTTTGTTAAATTTTTTCTATAATTTTTAAACAAAGCATGGATAACCTATTTTACGCCTTTCAATAATACCACAGAATATTCCGTTGGGATAGTGGTGATAAAGAAATGTTCCACAAATTCCTGTCATTTATAATACGTGTTCATTAATTTTGCGTTTCGTTGTCGAGATCGCGAGAGAGTTTACGAAGCGAACAAAGAACTGTAGTTAATGGATTTCATTGTAAATATCACTTCGAAGCGTTGGTTTATAGTTTGTTTAATTATTGCGTTTTTGATAATAAAATACCGTGATTTATTCCATTGCGAAAAGGGTAGATATCATTTCGCTTTACTTGATGAACCATAAATGCGCGAATACAACTGCTCAGTAATTTAATGGAAAATAACGAGACAAACATGTCAGTACAACATTTGCGTGTTACATTTTACAATGTTTGATCATTTGTAATCGTACCTGTGGCGAGTGTAGTTTATCATAGTGCTACAGAGAGTTAAAATACAAATCGCACCCTAAGTATTAAAAGGACACATCTCGAAAATTAGGGTTTCTGAGTTTTTGGCATAAATGGGCACAAAACTACTAGTACTACAGCTTGGCCTGGACAGAAATTAAAAACGGAGAATATAAAGCAAGTTCCGATATAATGTGACCCTTTCGTACTCCCTTCTCCGCCAACACATCTTTCCGCGAGATAGGCCCATTCAGTAAGGTGCCGATGTCTGTCGCAGCAGGTGTGTTAGTGAGTTCTCCCATTACGAGTTAAGCCCTTCTATTACAAAACTTGAGGTACGTGTTGTTTTATATTTTTGTTTTATAAAGACACATTAAGATTAAATGCTGTACATTACTAAAATTTCCGAAAATTTATGGGTTTATTTAAAGAAAGTTCTTTATATTACTAAAATTATTGTATGATTTTTGGAACTATATCTAAAGGATTCTTGTTATTTCAAAAATATCTGTTTGATTTACAACATCATTGAAAGTTAAATACTTGTAATACTAAAATAATTCAACGAGTTTCTTAGTTGTATACATAAACTACAAAGTTTTTCTGTACTAAGGCCTTAATTACTATTATTATTTTATGTACTAACAAGTATTAAATAAGATGGTAACTATATCTTAACCTCTTACAGATACATTGCAAAAAAATTGAAGAAATATGTCATCACGATTGCGAAGAATTATGAACCTTCTTAATGTTTCACATCCACCTGATCAATGGGAAAACAGTTGCGATAAGGACCCAAACGTAAGTTTATAATTTACTAACATCTATAAACTACTTACATATTATTTTGCATTTTTAGGTCAGCAATGAAGAAAAAGAGAACATCCCTTTAAGTTCATCAGAAAACGTTTTAAAGCAACAAGAAATAGCCGTTAATACTCTACCATTACAAAATAATTCCTTGGTTGAGACTAACACTGTTACTGCAACAACATCAAAACGTTCATCAAGATCGTCATTTAGTAGTTCCAGTTCGTCTTCTAGCGTCAACAGTACCAGTTCGTCATCTTCTAGCAGCAACTCTTCGTCTCGATGTTGTTCACTGGAACAAGGACGATTTGTTTCCCATATCCTAAAAGGTAAAGAAATTGAAGCCCAGTCTCAGTCTTTATCATCTAGAACTACTTCACCTTCAATACTAGAAGCCCAGTCTCAGTATCTATCATCTAGAACTACTTCACCTTCAATACTAGAATCCGTAATTTTAACACCACGAACTCTAGCTGCATATTACCGTATATCGCCAATGAATTCAGAAGAGAGTGATGATGTTAGTAGTGACAATGATCCCACTTATAATAAACATCAAGGTAAAAAACGTTCGCCAAGCTCATTTTCAAGTTCCTCTGATGATGGTACTTCTGAAGTAGTTGCAACATCGCCCAGGAGATCGAAGAAACGTAAAGCTGATCCTACTAAATGGAAGCAAAATAACCAAAAGATAAAACGAAATGCAGGAGAACAATACATTTCTACTAAGACTAAAAACGTTGTTCCTGAGCGTCAAATGAAGAGTCCATGCAATCAGCAATGTAGACTGAAATGCAGCGAAAATTTTGATGAGGCTAAAAGACTTCAACATTGCAAATGTTTTTGGGCACTAGGAGATTTGCAGTTACAGCGTATGTTTATAAAAGCAAGAATGGCAATAGTTGAAACTAAATATAAGTATTCAAACGCTCAACATCCTGAGCACCAAATGCTGCTTTCTACTTGTACGCTGATAATACCAAAATCAGAGTCTGCAAAACATTTTTATCAATACGTTGGGAATAACAAGTAAAATGATTCGCACAGTAAGATATAAGACTTACAATTGCAATTCTGTTGAAGAAAATAGAAGAGGCAAACGTAATAGTCATAGACGCGTGGATGACAATCTGAAAGAAGATATCATTAGATTTATCAATCTAATACCACGAATTGAATCGCATTATTTAAGAGCGTCAACCTCAAGAGAAGTTCATAAGTGGATCGAAACGTATTACTGACGTATTTAGAGACTTTCAAGAAAAACAGAAGAAATTATGCCGAGATCCTGGAAAGTTTCATTTGTTTTATGAGATTTTTACTACCCATTTTTCTGCTGATCAGAGGCTTGCTCTCAAAGTCAAATATGATACTCACCTAGAAGAAAAAGAATTAAGCCGAGCAGAAAAAAAGAATGATAGAATAACTCTTGATAAATATAATTTATGCGTTTGCTACGATGTTCAAGCGATAATGCAAAGTCCCAATGGAGAAACATCATCGTTTTATTATAAAGCCAAATTGAATAGCTACAACATTACTTTAACTGTGTTAAATAAATTACCAAAAAATGAAGAGGATTTTAAAAGCTATGGTGACGTGCATTGCTATTTCTGGGATGAGACCCAAGGAAAAAGAGGTGCAGTGGAGATTGGAAGTTGCGTTCTAGACTTTTTAAAGAAGGTTTTTGAGGATACAGGTGAACATGAAGTTACCATAACATTTGTAACAGATAATTGTTGTGGCCAAAACAAAAATAAATACATAGCTTCTGTATACATGTTTGCAGTCACTACTATAAAAAACTTAAAGGGCATAACTCACAAATTCCTTATGAAAGATCATACACAAAATGAAGCCGACAATGTACACATGCTGATACAGAAACAAATATCAAGAGATTTAAAAGCTGGTCCAATCTGTACACCACTTCAATACACCACCACAATTCAGAGAGCTAGGAAAACGGAGAAACCTTTTATCGTTCATACTTTGAATCATGATTTCGTTTATGACTTGAAAGATTTACAAGTCAAGTGGGGATATAATTTCAACGTTGACGAAGAGAAGAATACCATCGTATGGAATCACATCAAAGTTATGAAATTTACGAAAGGGAACCCATTCTCTTTTCAATATGAGACATCATACAAAGACGCGTTTAAACAAATAAATGTTAGAAACAAAAGAAAGAAAATGTTGGATCTTGAAGAAATATCCATCAAAACAGTTTATAGTTCGTCATTTGAGTTAAGTTTAAATAAGAAACAGGATTTAAAAGAATTAATTTCTAAGAGACTTGTTGATCCTTATCATGCCTGTTACTATAATAATATGTTAATGTGACTGTTTTCTAATTGTAATTTTTAATACTTTGTTTTACTTTTGAAATGTTTTGTGACTATTACTAAAAACTTACGCCTGCTGACTGTTTTATATTTTATAGTTCTTTAGGTACTATTCTAATCGTTAGCTATTCTATCCGAACATGACTGATTGTAAAAAATGAATATGATAGATCTTAAGCGCTAACACAAAAGAAGAATGATTTTATGTTAACAAAATTTGTTAATTTTTTTGTCTAGTAAATTTAGTAATTTTTTGTGAGATCTAATTTAGTTTTGTGTTACATTATAAACGTTAAGACAATTCTGGTTTTTTTTTATATGACTGCGATAAAAAGAGTGTTATAGTTTTTGTTATTGGATTTGTATGCTACATGCCTATTACTTTTTAAGGTTTTTGAGAATAAAGTTATTTTTTGTTAATCTTTTACGATTTAATTATTTTATTAGTTCCTTTACAAGAGGCACTTTTATCATTGAAAGTTAGTAAACATTATTATTACACAGCCATATTTAGATTTGTTACTAAAAATCATAGTGTATCTTTAATCATTAAAAGACTTAATTCGTAAGATGCCTTCAAAATTTAAAGAAATTTAGTGGGACAGGGGCCTATCTTGGGAGAGATTTTTTGAAACGTTTTTTTTAATTAAATTAATTTTTTTGTAATATTTTGATTATCCATTATAGAGTACAAATACTGTAAATTGTATACCTAGATTTTTATTTATCTATCTTTTCAAATAAAAATGTTATAGGTGAGTAAATGAAAACGATGAAGTTGCTCAATCTTTAATCTCGTTTTCCCAAAAGTAACGATTTTCGAGATGTGCCCTTTTAATACTAAGGGTGCGAAATGCTTCTAGACAAGGTATTATCTGATGATGAATGCGTCGAAAGTAATTTACTGGGCAAAAACTGTGAAGATGAATATTTACCTAGTTATAAAGGTAGTGAAAGTTACGGAAAGATAAAAAAGTACAACACATGACCAGTAAGGACGATGTTATTCAAGATTTACCTAGTCCTTCTACTGCTCAGAGTAAGTATAATTCATTTTACTAGATACAATTTTTGTAAAGCTTATATCGTTTGTAGATTATGTTGATAATTCCAATGACGAACTTCCTGACGATCAAGTTCGATCAGATGCAAAAGGATCTCCACAATCAGTTCCAGTTTTTAAATTCTATCAAAAGATGGTAACGAAAGTAACAGTGAGAACTACAGTATTAATTGGTATATACCGGATGGCAGCCACATCAAACGAATTTTATTTGTCGAGCCAACGCCCGGCATAAAACCCCATATACTTCACGGTTATCTTGATAAGAGACAATATGAATTATATGATTGTAGCAGAAACCAATACGTATTCAGTGAATGGGATTATATTCCTACCCAAAAATAAATGGGGCAAAACTGTTAAAAATAAATGGGGAAATACTGTAGAAAAACTAAAAAACTCATAGTGAGTACAATAATTAAAAGAGTTCAAAGACTTTTCAGATCAGATAACATCTTACGATCATTCGCTTAGGGAAGGGATTAAGTGGTACAGAAAACTTGCCTTTGAGCTAATTTTAGAAACCACTGTTATAAATGCCTATATTCTACATAAAGAAGTAACAAAGGCCAGAGCCACAAGTAAGTCACAAACTTACGAATGAGGAACAAGAAATCGTTATGTGGTATGTTACCACCGAATATCAGAAGAATACGATAGAAAAACTGGTTTTAATAAGACTTCTTGGCCTCTCTGGAAATGTATAGCGTGCAATATACATTACTGTGTTTCCTGCTTCTTTGTAGCCCATTCTGCGAACAAAATGTAGTTCTACTTCTTGGCCTCTCTGGAAATGTATAGCGTGCAATATACATTACTGTGTTTCCTGCTTCTTTGTAGCCCATTCTGCGAACAAAATGTAGTTCTACAAATTTTGTTGCTAATTTTAAGTCTATAATGTATTTTCATTATAAAATGTGTTTAGTTTTTTCTAATAAACAAACTTAAAAAGCATTTACAATTTTCTTATAATATAGGAATAAAAGCAACCTATCGGAATATACTAAGTTTATTGGTAACCGTAACTTGAAATTCCGAGGAAGTGAGCAGCTTGAGTCTGCCAGGCAACATATTTATTACACTTGCATAAAATATATAGTAACCGCAGTAGGATAAAAATGCCACGCCACAAAATACATTGGAATACCATGCGGCATAACTGCTGTGCCTCAGAACTTAAACTAATTTTTTAGTGTGGCACAGTGTGAATGCCGCATGTCGATTAACATTTCTGTAATGTAAATTTTTTTTATACTTTTATTATTCTTTTTAATATACACATCAGTCATTAAAAGTCTAAGGAACACCACTATTATTTCACTTTTTTCAATAAAAAATTCATTTTATCAAAGGTATGCCATGAAAATTGATCTGTAAGTTGCACTGTTTTGTTGAGGCAAAAGTCACAGCGACACAAATTTTTACGATTAATTGCTTCAAATTGTAAAGGAAAAGTTGTTAAAATCTTAAAGATAGTCTTTATTTACTTGAAAATTTTACTCAAACAAGATTATTAAACGGTCACCTACAAGATTTAACATCTGGAAGATAATTCTTCGTGATAAATTTAAGCTTCTATGATCCAGGTCTTGCTCCGCGTCTCTTTTGGACTGTTCTCGAGTATACTTATGGTAGCGACCATCACCCTATTACCATTGAGAATTTCTTACGTCAGCCTTGTCCAATATCTTTTTTGTCCAAATGGAATATAAATTCGGCTAAGTGGATCGATTTTGAAAATTATATACATAAGGCTTTGGAAAGTCTCATATTGAATGATAATTAAACGATTCTTTAGATACTTTTAATAGTGTCATCTTGCAGAGTGCGGAGCTCTTCATCGGCAAAATAAAGTCCATTAAAAATCATGTTCCTGTGCCTTGGTGGAATTGAACGGGAGTGTAACAAAGCAGTACGTGCAAGCAGAACAGCTTTTAATAGATTTAAGAAGCATAAAATATTCGACAATAAAATTAACTACAAAAAAATGAAGGCTACAGCTCAACGTTTAATGAATAAAACAAAAAATCAAGTTGGGCCCAATATGTCTCTAGCATTAACAGCTCCACTCCTGTAAGAGAAGTATGGAAGAAAATACGTAAAATTTCTGGTATAAAGGAGTCATCCCCAATATCTAGTCTCAAAATAGGTAATCAAATTGTCGCCTCTCCTCTTGAATTTGTTAATACATTAGCTAAAAACTACAGAGAAATGTCTTTCAATGAAAATTTTGACCCTGTATTTCTGGAAAATAAACTAGAGACGGACAGGTCTAACCTCTTTTTAGAAAACTACAACATTCCATTAAACGCTTCTCTCACGTTACAAGAACCAAACAACCCACTGAACAATCTAAAAGAAACAAGTCCTGGGTCTGACAATATCCTAACTATTTTCTTAAAATGCCTACCCACATCTGCTTAAAATTACATGTTTCAATTATTTAACTTCATCTGGCAGCAACACCAGTACCCATCTGTTTGGTCAAAATCTATCATTCTCCCATTTCTTAACTTGTACATAAGCCTAACTTGTACAATGGGCAAGCTACTAGAAAAAATTATCAACTCAAGGCTGACTTGGCATCTAGAAAATTCGAACTAACTTATAAACGAACAAAATGGTTTTCGACAAAATCGATCCGGGATAGACAACATATTAGACCTGGAAAGTGATATTCATGAATCTCTGGCAACAAAACAGAATTGTATCGCAATATTTTTTGACTTAAGAAAAGCATTTAATACATGTTGGAGATTTAACATTTTAAAAAAGTTAGAGTCATGGAACATTGATGGAAACTGCCTTCATTTTATTAAGAACTTTTTAGAAAACAGATCTTGTCGTGTAAGAGTTAACAACTACTATTTCGAAATACAGGATGAAAAAAACGGTATCCCTCAAGGGTCAATTATTAGTCCTACACTTTTTCTAATTGCTATTAATAACATAATTAAAAACCTCAAAAAACCTTTAAAAGCACGTTTATATGCAGATAACTTAGTGGTTTATGTAAAAGGCAAAGATATTAATTTAACTTTAACAATTTTGCAAAGCTTCTTACAAAAATTCGAAACGTGGTCTTGTGATATTGGTTTTCTATTCTCGGTTACAAAAACCATTGGTATGGTATTTTCAAAAAAGAACTCAAATAATCCCAATTTCAAGTTTTTCAATACATGTGTATCCTTCAAATCATGTGTAAAATTCTAAGGTATGTAGTTTGATATCACTGGGGAGCACATTTTTTGTTGAGTTAGGTCTGACACTTACTTTTCACTAATTTGTGTCCTCTGAATCTGAGAATAACCTCAGATCTTGTCTATCACGTCAACTTTTTAAACTACAGGGTATCTTCAAAAATCATGCATATAAAAAACAAAATAAAACGTACCAAATCCAAAATGTGCCGATATAGAAAAAGCCGAGTATCTAAATACTGCGAGTGATATAAAAGCTTTTATAAAGAATCGAGTTTTGTGCGAAGTTTAAAAACGAATGGCAATCTTCTCAAACATCACCAAAGCAAATTAAAAATGACGTTACAGCTTGGGAACCCTCAACCAGGAACAGAAGAGAACAATTGGTGATAACGAGATTACGATTGGACATAGGAGACTTACTCACTCATATTTATTGTCCAAAAGTGATCCACTTATTTGTGAAACATGCAATGTATAACTTACCGTTAACCATTTATTAATTGAATGCCATAGATTTGCCAATTTTCGTGTTACATTTAACATACCTAACAGTTTAAGTAATTTATTAGCCACTAATTTTTCAGCTAATAATATTGTGAATTTCTTAAAATCTATAGGAATATTTTATAAACTCTAATTTTGTAGTTCTGTAGCCGCCGCTAATAACCATTATGGTGGATGCGGCTGTAATTTCTAAATAAATAAATAAAAAAGATTATCAAACGCAGCAATAGTCATAAAGCGTTGGCATTTAACACATGTTAAAACGGTAAGTGCTGTGAATATGATTGAGGCTGGTCTTTCACAAGCTGATTCACACTGATTTCACAAGATGTTGCACATCATTTTAAGTTATCTTACTGCACATAAACTTTGAGGAATAGATAACATGAAGTTGGGCCTGCACACCAGTTATGTCTTGAAAATCGTAGACTCAGATTAAGGTGGACATAACAACATATGAATTGGGGTTAAAAATGTTATTCACAAATAAAGCTGGGTTTTTTCTACCCTGATTGAATGGCTTAACCGAAGTACCTGAGGATATGATACCAAACATATACTACAGAGCTATTTCTAGATGATGCTAATAATGTAATTCTTACTCCATCCATGATGGTCGCCATGTATATACAAAAAAGTATATTTACATATATTCATAGAACCAAGAAATAATCAGAATCTTACTTGAAATATTGTCTGAAAAAATAATGGATTGTTACTGAAATTTTTAAAATGTACGAAATTAAAAAAAATATGAAATTTATTATCCTCAAAATTGTCTATAAGAGTCTAAATGATAGTTATGTTGTTCACCTTGCCCAGCATAAAGTAATTTTTAACGCTATTTTCCACCGACGGACATTGATTGTTTATACTTATACGACTATAAAAGGAAACTTCGGGATTGCGGCAGCATCTTTTCGCTGTAAGTAACCGGCCGGCAAAGAAAATTTAACCTTGCTATTTACTAGGTATCGCAGAACGTTACACTATTTGCAGTTTGTCATTAAAATTATGGGTTTTTGTGTCAAAGCTAGTCTTTTGTTCGTGACATTTTTAGGTGTCGTAACAGATGCAGCCAAATTACGTAAGTATTTATAGCATTATAGTTTTTAACATAAAATATATTATACGCGTTTAAACAAAACAGTTATTTAAAGTAAATATATGATTTAATTAAATATTTAAATAAAAATGAAAAGAACCGTGGACCCACAACCAAGAACTTGAAATATCAATGTGTATGTTTGTCTTTTATATTTGCACATCATTAAGAATGATTTCGCAAACAAAAATTCACCATTAATTATATATTTTCAATCTTTCTGAAAATGACTTAGTAAATAAAAATTTAAGCGAAATTGCTCGAAAAATTTTGTACAAAAAACAGTACATGTAAAGCCTACAATTAAAAAAAAAATATTATTGATCTTATACACAGCTAAAAAAAAATTTTAAATTTGTATATTGGTATAAATATTTATACCAATATACAAATTTTGAAGATTTTTACTTCTGTATAAGAGTTTAACTATGCTATACAGACAACTACTGGGATTTTCCCATTAATTTTAATATTACTGATGTTATATTTGTTTGGCTACATGTTTAAGTTCTTATTTATAATGTTATAGGAAAAAATCGATGCCTTGTAAAAAACTAATAAACCTTTTTTAGCCTAAAAAATCTTAACTGGCGACCAAATCTGAATATTCCTAAAATTCTTTGAACATTTTGTTTTCTATATTATGATTTTAAATTAATATTTTTTGTATAATATTATTTGATATTTGTGCTTTCAACTGGAAAATCAGTTTCATACAATAAAAAAATTACTTCAAAACCTTATATTTTGGCAATATATTCAACGGTTAAGGTGGTCATTCCAAAGATGTTCAACTTAATTCAACATGTAAAAAAATTGAAAAACTATAAACATGTAGTGTAGTTCAGTTATCAAAAATTACTAAAAATTCGGCCATCGGTTAAGTAATTATAATTTTATAACTAAGATAAACATTTTTAGCTTTTTACTGTCAAACTTTCATATATGTATATATAATGACTGAACACCCCGAGGTGAGATTGTCACAAGTCTAGATCATATTTCTTTAGACGATGAGCCCCTTTTACTTATTCAGTTTTTCTTATATCTAGATTGTTCCTCTCATTCTCTTACTTCTCTATTTTGTAAGTCTTTTTCAGCCTTTTGCTGACATTTTAATGTTGGTCTTCCCCTTTTCGTTCTTTCATTTAGATTCCATTCTATCATTACGAACCTCAACTATTCATCTCTTACTTTCTTAATCTCTGCATTTTTGTTTTTATATTCATTTTGATCTCTTTTGATTTTCCCTAGTTAGTTCTTTGGTTCACTATTCATAAGGTTGTTTTTATCATTTTAAGCTATTGCCATTGGCAAATAATATTGGCACAAATAGTGTTATAAATGTTCACCTTAGTTGTTTTAGTCAACATTTTGCTTTTAACCTTTTTCAAATTTCCTTTAGAAAGAAATATTGATAACTTTTTTAAAAAGTTTGCATCGTATAGTCTGCAAACTCTAAAAAATGTATCCTATTAGGAATCATCTCGCGTCAATAATACCTGAATGATCCATTTACATGTTCCACTTTGATATAATCTGGTAAAAAATTTACTTAATAGGAAATACGTTTATTATTTCACTTTATGAACAATTTAATTTTGTACGTGGAAAATATAAAAACAATTTTTATTATTGTTTAAATATAAAAAAAGGCACTTGGAACATTTTATTCTATTATACATATTGATCATGTAGGGGCCAGTGTCCTACGCTATTATATCGAATTCAGGATGCAATACTTGTCTCTTATTTAGTGTATTCTCTTAAAACGGCCGTCCTCCTTTTTTACTTGTCTCGGATTTTCCAGCTTTCAAAAACGCATGCCCAACTTGAGATTTGAATTGGAACAGGGTGATGTTACTTCTTTTTGTTTGGAGTGTCTTCGGCTGTCTTCGGTACAGCAGCCACGAGTTGACAATACATGTATTAATAAGATGAAATATTATTCTCAAATAGAATCTTTTTGGCTTGAAATGTTAATAGCTAACAGCCCTATGTAATACAGTCCTCATACACTGAAATTGAACGGTGTCAACAAAAACGTTCTAAGTCATGAAAACCATTTTTTCGGAAAACTGAAGAAAACTGTATAGATCTGTATTAGTCATCTAAATTAATACCAAAAAATTTGAGAATGTTTTTGACACTTTTAGATGTAATGTTTCATATTTCTAAGTAAAAATAATAGGTGTATATATATATATGATAGGTATCTATGTTCAAATGTGGTCGACTTAGAACTTTTTTGTTTACATTCCTAAGATGACAAAAAAAACCTTCATTTTGTTTTAAAAAATGTATATTTAACCTAAAAAATACAATTTTTAAATAAAAGTTTTAAATGCAAACATTCAGTAATTTTTTGAATGCTTCAAAATGTCATGTTTTTTTCTACTGGATGTCATATTCATCTTAACCAGTATTGGGACTATCAGATGTTAGCCACTCCATTAATTCGTCATGAAACTGCCTGACACTATCAGGTATAAAAGGTAACAACTTTTGGTGGTACTTTACCGGAAGGATAACAAAGTATTGTGGGAAGTTCAATTGATTGATTGTTAACTTGAGAAAGTTTATAGGTTTCTTCCATGAACCCATCAATAAAAGACCTACAAACAATCACACCTCTAGCTGTTCCATAGGTAAAGTGCATAAAAGAACTTATCCAAAAGATATCCTATCCTTAACAGGAATAAGTTTTCCTCTTTCTTGTTTCCTCAGAAATGCACGTCTTTTGATAGTAGATTGGCCACCAATTTTGAAAATCTAGTATATCTTCTGTTCTAACTTCTTTGACTGTAAACTTATCTATCGTATTACTCAAAGTAATAATAAGTTCGGTTATCTTGTGTAATTTGTATACCCTATCATGTCTTTTTAGTTTTCTTTTGATGATTAAAAAATCCCTGTCACAAGAAAGGTAGGAGTGTCCTCTTATGAAATAATATTGCTTAATTCGATCGACAGTTCTATATCTAAGCCCATACATATAAGAAGAGGCGTTCGACAGGTATGTGTGCTTTCCCCTCTTTTATTTAACATTTATTCAGAAGCCATATTTCAAGAGTCCTTGGAGGATGCAAAGATGGGAATCAAGGTGAATGGAGTATTGATCAACAACATACGATATGCTGATGATGGTGTCTTAATTTGTGACAGCATAGTCGATCTTCAACAACTTGTCACTATAATCGGAGAATACAGTGAGCGAATGGGACTAAAGATTAATACCAAAAAGACCAAATTCATGATCATCTCCAGAAACTTGGATGCATTTGAAAACTCCACCATAACACTGAATAGTAAATCCATAGAAAGAGTGAGTAAATTTAAATACCTGGGATCGTGGCTTTTTGAAGACTGGGCATTGGACAGGGAAGTAAAATGTCGCATTGAGCAAGCTCGACAAGCTTTCGTAAAATTCAAGAAGGTACTGACTTGTTCTGAGTTCGATCTTCAACTGAGACTAAGGTTTACTAAGTGCTACGTATGGTCAGTGCTGCTATATGGCGTAGAGGGCTGGACACTCAAAACGAGGGATATAAACAGATTGGAAGCTTTCGAAATGTGGCTTTATCGCCGTATCCTAAAAATACCATGGACAGCGAAAATCACAAATATAGATGTCCTTAAAAGAATAAACCAAGAACGCCAACTTTTTGAAACCATCAAGGAAAGGAAAACGGCGTATCTAGGTCACATCATGCGAAATGAAAAATACCAGTTCCTCCAACTTATAATCGAGGGTAAAATTGAAGGCAAGAGAGGAATGGGACGCAAGAAAATGTCCTGGCTCCGAAACATAAGGCAATGGACAGGGATTAACGACATACAATCTCTGATACATATTGCAAGAAGTAGAGAGTTAATGGAAAATGTGATCGCTAACATCCATTATTGGATTTGCATCTGAAGAAGAAGAAGAATTCGATAGAATCTACCACTGTCGGTAAGTGCTAAAATCACTCTATGGTTTTTATTTTGACCTCCGCAATTATCCGAGTAAATGTGGACTTCCGTAAACTGAGGAGGAGCAGAGTTTAAATAATTATATACAAAGGAACAAACCTCATCCGAACTTTTTCTGACGGTCCCTTCGTAATATAGATAAATATTAGACTTATTGCTTTTAACGTCATGAATGCAAAACACATTCACCGTTAGTTGTCTCAAATAAAAGGTTTCCTGTACTGGAATCATGGGTAGCGGTATATTTTGCATATAATCAAAAGCTATTGCTGACACATCTGATTCTTTTGCTTTTGTTTCTTGGTTAGTTTCTCTTTTTAATTTATTGTAGAATTTTTAGCTCTACGCTTGTGAATCATCAATTCAGCAGAAACATTTCTTTTTGCTGCATCACTAAGATGAGGACTTCTCAATTTGAAATTTAGTTCTTCACAAATAAAGCATAAGTCAATCTGGGGGCGACCAAATCGTAAATTGAAGTTGTCTTATTAATAGCCTGGTATGAGCACTGATTGTATTACTGCCCAATTTTTTCCCACGAAGATCCTTCGGGGTATTACCCATTAATAATAATGAACGAAGCTTTCTAATACGACTTATTTTAATTCCATAGAGCGCCTTAAATGCTTCTATACATACCTTTTCTTTGGTTTCACCTACAATAACCTCGTATGTAAAATAAACATTATGAGCAGGCCGTGCAGAAGCACCTTCTTTTCTGGGTCTATGGGTTTGTACATTGTTACAGGTACTTAATCAATGATTGTAAAAAAATATCCTGCTCGTTCTTAGTTTCCAATGTTCTCAAATTAACGAATATCTCTTGATTCTGCAAGCGGTCTATACACTCTGCTTACATCTGAAATAAAAAAAATCTCGATGAAATAAACCTTAGTTTATTATATAGACTGCAAAACGTATCTTACCTGCAATCAGGGCCAACAGTGATACCTGGTACAACTCTACCTTTGTAATTAATGTACTCTTCACCTTTGACTCTAACATTTCTCACGATATTTCGTTTCCACTTAGCTTCATTTTTTACTTTTCTTCCGTCGCTGGTACTGCTTAGTTAGTTATCCATCGCAATTTTTAAAAGAATACAATAAAATGGTGCTAAGTACAACTTTAACCTCACAAAACCAATCATCAAACATGTGGTTATTTAATTTTATTAGAGATTCACAGAATATACAGGATTCATTAATACAGTACAAACACATATGTTAATAGTGTTGCCTACAAAAATATTCTGAGTCACTGACATAGAATCTTTTAGTCTACAATGATATATTTCAGTTTTCTATTTAACATACATGTCATGAAGAGTAGAGACTTAGAATGTTTTTGTACCAAAAGATGCGCTTTTGTTCATAGAACAATTTTCCACCAAAATGTCGAAAATGAAAAAAAAACGACTTAGAACGTTTGACACCGATTCAATTATACTCATAATTTCACATATGTACAATGTACACCCTTTTTGTACACCTGTTATAGATAAATTTTAAATAATGTTGAGGGACATTATTTAATATTTTATTTTATTTAAACCTTGAGTCATTTGGAATCCATTCGAGGGGCTATTTCCAACCTTTACCTTTGCGTTAGTATTAGCGTACAGCTTTTTTGTCGCACTTTTAGAGTTATACTTTTTTTGCATTAAATTCATGCTTTCATAACGCATCTCATGGGTTATATTATGGAATGGTTTTATAAGCCTTTCGTAGATCTACATACAATAAACACACTTTATTGTATTTGCAATTCTTTATTAACAGCTATTTTCATTTTAGTAATCTGTACATACCATATGTATGGTATGGAACCTGTAGTTTAATTAGCAAACTCGTTAAAGTGCACTACTAGCACAAACGACAAGCGTATGCTCCAAATCCTACCAAAGCGAAAACATAACTTTTACTCATAAAAGTAGGTTAATCTGTTTAAAGAATTATTGGGCAGCAATCAGCGTCTTATTGAGTCTTTTGTATTATTTACACAGAACAAACCAGACGATGATAACAATACCTTTCCCTTTCTTGACGAAAGTGATATGTATACAATCTTTACGCGAATAAGTTATTCAAAGCGTGTTCCGTGACATTTAAACTTGTATACTAATTCGACGTAAACTTGTAGTGGAATATCTTAAACTAAATCAAATATAAAATTAGCTTAACTGGTAACTTGTTCACTAGTCAACAGAAACGTCCCTTTTTGTGGTACGAGCTTTTGTGAAAATCGATTTCGGTACAAACAATTCACAATTTACAGTTCACAATTAAAGACCTGCCTGGAGAAACGTTGTGAGCGATAAATTTTTATAAAGTAATGTCTTAGTGCATTGTTTCCCAAAGTGGGGGTCGCCATGAGGTACTAGGGGGGTCGCCGAACATTTATAAAATAACACAAAAGCACCGTAAATAGAAATTATTAATTAATTATCAGACGAAATATAAAACTAAATATTAAAGTCCGTAAAAATAAAAGAGTAAAACAAAGTCAAATATTATAATCTTAATGAGAGCTATGCGCCTGTTTCTGTTAAACTAATCTTTCAAATCTAGGCTGTGTATTTGAGACACACACAATTATATCATGTTCAAGTACGAGACGATTTCTAACTCTTGTTTTAATGGCAGTCATAGACGAGAAACTTAACTCACACAAATATGATGTTATAAATGGAACCAAACATTTTACAGCTTCACTCGTCAACTGGGGGTATACCTGCATCTGTTCGGTCCAAAATGGTCCGAGTTCTGAAAAAAAAATTGGAGCTTCAACATTCCATCACTTGATATTTCAATAAGTTTTTTTTTTTATCTTTATTGGTATTTCAACATGCTGAAAGGAATCGGCTAAAAACGGATTTAGTATCCATCTGCAACTGTGAGCTGTTGTTTTAAATTGAGCAAAGTAACTTGCATGTCAGCAAAAACTTGGTTAAAATTTGTAGCACTGTAATTGGATACATTTTCCATAATTTCCTGAAGGCACTGGAAGGAATCGAGTTGTTTTTTGCCAAGTGAAGTCGACCATAAATCGATTTTTCTTAGAAAGGCCTTAATTTTGTCTGTGGCTGTAATTATATTAATGTCGCGACGTTGTAAATTACTGTTCAAAATATTTAATTGCTCGAAAATATCGGCAAGGAAACCTAGTTTCAGAAGCCAAATATGATCGGAAAAGTGATTTTCATATGGGGACTTCTTATCTTTCAAATACACTAAAAGTTCTGCTCTTAAGTGAAATACTCCTTTTAAGACGTTGCCCCTTGAAAGCCACCTTACTTCGGTGTGATAGAGAAGATTTTCAAATAAAGCACCCATGTTTTCGCAAATTTTTTTAAAAATACGGGTCTGTAAAGCTTTTCCTTTAATGGAATTTACAACTTTATTGATGGTTTTCATAATACAGTTCATTTCAGAAGGTAGAGCTTTGGACGCAAGAGCTTCTCTCGATGTAAAAAACAATGCATTATGCATTATTTCTTGTAATTTAACGACAAGACCAGATTTATGTCCTGTCATAGCTTTAGCGCCATCTGTGCATATAGCAATACATTTACCTCAGTCAATATCATATTTACTGGTACGTTTCACAAAAGTGTCGAGTAAACATTTTCCAGTGGTATTGGTCTCCAATGAGGAACAAAATAAAATATCTTCTTGAATGCCATTATTTGTATCATATCTTACAAACGTAATGAATTGGGCACAGTTAGATATATCTGTGGATTCTTCCATTAGAAGATAGAAGTACGTGCATTTATTAAGATTTTCCACAACTTGCTTGAATATCTTCTGCCATATCACTCATTCTTCTTTGGATAGTATTATTTGACAGAGGTATTGTATTTAATTTTGCAGCCTCTCTTTCCCCACACATTATATATACCATTTCAACAGCTGCCGGAAAAATCAAATTTTCAGCAATTGTGTGCGGATTACTAGTTTTGGCAACACGATAAGCAACTTTATAACTTGCTAATAATGCTTTTTCATTAGTAGTGGTTGCCAAGGAAAAACTGTCTTGCTGTTGGTGAAGGACATTCAGCTTTCTTTCAAAGAATTCTACCGGCTTGTTTTTTTTATCTGGATGTTTGCTATTTACATGTCGAAGTAACTTTGATGGCTTCATGCTTTCTTTTGACAAGACTTCTCTACAAATAACACATTGTGGTTTATTGGAAATAACGGTAAAACCATATTTAAGATATTCATCAATGTAGAATCTGTTTTTCTTTTTATTGCTGCTACTGCCACTTTCAGACATAGATGGTTCTGCATTTCTTTTTAAAAACTTATCCATAATTTATAATTTATCGTAGACGTAAATACGTAAACAGGAATACGTAAGTCGTAAAATATATACTCATTACTCAACGCGTTCTCCACCATAGGCTGTTTGGATTCGAACTGAGGTTTCGTTGCGCATCGCCGCTTATATAATAAATTTTGGAGACTAGGGTTGGAATAAAAAAATATGGTCTGACCGATGTGTCGGTCAAAATATTAATTGAAAGATGATATCAGTATGTCAGTATCTAATGTCAAGCACAGTTCTTTACTGAAGTAAATCAAACATTTTTGGTATTCGGCTTTTTACCCCGTGATTGGGATTTTGAGCTCATTGAAAAGATGAAAAAAGTAGTCAGCTATATTTTACTCAAAATGTGCTTGAGCTAATCAAATCCACAAGATCAAGAAAACCGGTTTAAGTAGTTAATATGAAACAGAAGGATTTTGTTGACTTGACCTTAGTTGAAAGTTAAATTAAGATAGACAACATTAAAATAACAGAAACACTTTGGAGACAGGTCACAGCAAACGACCCGACTGTCTTGCGGATAAGACAAACACATAATATCCTGCAACCATGGTGTTGCAGGAGATCATCTTTACTAAACAGACCAAGGGGATGAGCTGCAGTCCGAAATAGAGTTTACAAGCTTATTGAACGAGAAGCTTTGCCTCCACTGTACAGAAAACTTTTGACTATTTCTGTTGATAAAAAAACAGACTTGCTGAAAATGACTGAATGTTTAGAAGAACAGAATAGATCATGTTATTGTAAATTACCTGCACATGCACTGATCTGACTGACAAACTTAATCTGATTTTGTTTCTCTACTAGGTATGTAGGTTTTAATGAGAATAATTTTTTTTACTTTTCAATTTTTCGTATTTTCAATCAACTGTAATTTTTGGATATTTTAATAATGCTTGTATATTTCTATGTTAAAAACGCAGCAAGGAATATCGTTAATAAGTACAATCTATCAGCGAACAAACATTGCACGTTGCACGTGCGTTACTACATATGCAACGTTTTTCTTCTACACAAAATTACTTTTTGGTTTTCTACGCCCATTAGTCTTTTGTTCTGTGTTATTTATATTTAACTTAATTACCTTACTAATAATACATATAAGCAAACTTTACATTCACAAAATTTGGTGAATAATATTATCAGAACAGTTTTTTGTTATTAGGTATCTAACAAATTTAATTTTGTAGTTGGCAACGTTTTTCCGGGTAGGTCTTCAATTATCGAGATATAAA
This sequence comes from Diabrotica balteata, assembly GCA_918026665.1. Lineage (NCBI taxonomy): Eukaryota > Metazoa > Arthropoda > Insecta > Coleoptera > Chrysomelidae > Diabrotica > Diabrotica balteata. The sequence goes on from OU898277.1 coordinate 61,578,758, forward strand.
CAATAAAATTTTCAACAATATTTGAAAATTTTTACCTCGGAGTATCGTGGAAATAAATAGTAATGGACTTAAAACTTTATGTTTTGTCAACTTATAATTACATCTAGATTTTATTCCCAAAATTTGAATAGGTATAGGTCTGCTTGCCCTTAGGCTAAATTCAGTAAAAATATTGTATCTACAAATTAGATGCGCACGCTAATTTAGTACTAAAGATTAGAGCATGTTCTAATTTCTTGTACTAAAAATGATGAAATATTAACTAAAATAAACGATATGCTCAACTAATCGTAACAATTTCTTAAACAAATTTTTATTCATTCATAAAACGTTTTTATATGGCAAAGGGTCTTCTAATAATAATTCTTTATTTAACATATTTAATATTCCTTTGCCTAACACTTTTCCCTCGATCTATTTTTTCTCCATATTCGCTTTTTTTAAGAAGCCTATGATTTTTTTTAATTATTAGCATCATTATTTCAATTGTAAACTACTGCCCATATTTTAGTTTCTTTTTCACAATCTTTATTTACCTGCGTGTTTTGTTTACACTAATCATAAAACAAACTTCATTGTTAGGTTATCAATGCAAAATTGGTTTAGCGTGTGCCTACATGCTGATTACAATTACGATAGTTGCAAAGACAAACACACATTTTTCATACTAAATCGACTCACGCAACTAACTTATATTTTTAGTAGTGAAGTCAGTACTGAAATTAGCATAATGGAAAGCGGACCTAACGCTACGGGACACGTTGTATAACAGAAACTTTTGATATTTTTGATATAAAACTTTATAATATATATCTGTCTAATATTGCAAAATCTTCGTAGATTAGAATAATGTTCACAATCATCCGAAAACATTTGTTCACATTAATTATTATTTTATATCTTCTTAAAATAGTTCAATATTCAGAAAATGTATTACATTTAGTAGCAAAAGCCTTATATGTTGCTTATTATTATAATTTACAGTACATTCTACGTTTATTAGCAGTAATAAAATCAGTAAAGTTCAACAAAGTGATATAATTTCATCATTAATTATATGTTGATCAATAAGTATAATTATTTATATAATTGATCACATAAATATAGATTAGGCATTTATTGCGTTTAGTATAACTATTAATATAAGTGAAAAATTGGATACTAAAAATTAATTAGTAAAATGAAACATAAAAACAACACAATTTCCACAAAATATTATCTCTTGTCATACTTGTCTGTAAAATAAGTGTGTCCAAAAGTGCAAAACAATAATTGTTAATACAAATAATATTATTGGACGATTTTATTAGTGCTGTGTTTTTACCCAACTTCTTTGAACTGAGCAACTGGAGATCACCCAATCTTTGTGCTTTAAGGGTGGCCGCACACAGAAAGAGCAAAACTGTTTTAGTCAAAAACGTTTGTGACTAAACGAGTTTGATGCTGATATTTCCATATAAATTAAATGAGCGGACGCACACTGATTAGTCGTGTGTCTAAATCATGTTTAGGCTCATTTAGTTTCAGTCAGTATGTTTGATGTTGATTACCTGATCGTCGTTTTGTCTCGAAACATTTCAATGTACGCAGGCGCAACGTGTTTTTGGAATTCCCTTCTTGAAACCGCTCGAATAGTCAACAAGGAGCACATGTGGAAATAGCAATATTTTGTTTTTTCGTCTTGTAGAAGGAACCACTGCCTGAAAACTAGTGCAATTTCGTCGTTATCTGTCGACATCTTTAATAAAACTGATTGCAGTATGGCTTGTGCAAACATTTTGTTTCTCTATAAAACAAAATGTTTCTTGTGGAAACAAAAACGTTTTCGTTTCAAACAAAAGCGTTTTTGACTAAAACAGTTTTGCTCTTTCTGTGTGCGGCCACCCTAAGAGTTAAATTTCTAATTAAAAAAAAATATATAGTTCAAACAAATATTTTATTACTTTTGTTATATTTGCATAGTTCAAAGTATTAAAGTATATTTGATTAGAGCAGCAAGTTCTAAAATGAAAATAGCCATTATGATTGCCAACCTCCGTAGGGAGACGGCACTCTAAGAAGAAGAAAGTATTAAATCTATTAATTCCAAGGCCTTTCCATTGGTTGTCCGTTTTTTTAAATTCTTCGTGCTTAACTTATGTATACTTTGGATCATGTACCACAAATAATCATAAATTACTATATTTTAACTTTAAAAATTTTCATACAAAGAATTGTTGGGTATTTAAAGCTCTCAATTCGCTTTTCTTCGAATTATGGTCAAACTATGTTGAGCTTTCGACTAACTCTCTTTTCATTAGAATTTTTGGGGCTCCAGTCTATCGAGTTCCCAGATCGACACCCTGTTACACGCTTTACTTTTTTTACATCTTTAAAGAAAAGAAGGAAAATCTGTAAACATATACCTGTGACTCACTCAGGTAGTGTTGGGATTCTAATACCCTAACAAAGTTTTTCCAGGACGAGATGTTCGACTAAAAACCTCTTTTCTGTCACTTCAGGCATCAGAATGGAAGGGCTGGTTAAGGCAAAACATCTCTCCTGATGCCTGCTATCACCCGATTTTCATTCTTTCTTCCACAAATTCATCGGAAAAACCACACCCATACGAACCATCACTTTTATCCCCTTCCTTAGTGAGGGGCTGGGGGCAACCTCTCTCGCGTCATCTGCCTCTCATTCGCTCCTATTTTGGCCTACGACAGTCCTAACCACACTGATGTGCTACTCGCACGTTTTAAAATTATATTGCGAGTTCCCTCTCTTATCGTTCTGTTGAAGAGAGCTGCTCCCTGATAAATTTGTGCATCCGTGTCTACCGCCACTCATTCCGCATCATTTTCTTTACCATTTCCATCACGGAATCAAGCATTCTGCAGTTACACTCTCTTTCAAACTTCTCTCTTTTATCCGCACAACGTTTACACTCCAATATCGTGTATGTCACAGTATCCGAGAGATCACAGTAAGGGCACTAATCGTACTGAGCCCTCCTAAACCTAAAAAGGTAGTTGAGGCAGTCCTGTAGGCACATGCTATCTGCAGCAGACTAGTTCTGTTGACGAGTACCATGAGCCTCCTGTAAGTTGGTTACACAGTTTACTAGAAATGTAGTTTCATGAGAAGGTTAATAGTAGTTGTTACTTAACAACAGGATGTTCTTAACGCTTTCTTACCATTTCTTTAGGGTTTTCTATGTTGAGGTTATTTTAAACACTTTCTTTTTTTAACAGCCGTAACTCCCTTTTTCATGAAAAATGATTTGCCTGATTATTAGTATAATTAAGATTTATTATTATATTGGTATTATTAAAGTAAGTTATTTAAATTATTACAGCTAAATGTAATCTATAATTTCTTTTTGCGGAACATAACTAACACAAGAGAAAAAGTTTATTTAGTTCCATGACAACTGCAAGGCGATTAACGTTTTTCAAATTCTAATAGTTTAGAATCTTTTCACAGAATGGTTCTGAATATTTTTGGCGTATATATAATTGCAGACTTTTCGAAAAGTAGGCAGATTCCTAAGGGTCATTACGAGACACTGGAAAAGATAAAGACGTTTATATACCTGATGGTGTTACGAACCTTGTGTTCGAATTCTTTAACATTGATGTTATTCTAGGTATTTAGATTTTCGCCAGTTCCAAGAGAACAACTTTCACATATTCTGAATTAAATGAAAGTAGCTTATTTATTATAGCTAACTAGGCCTATTTTGGACACGTAGTAAGGGGAAACGGATATAATATTCTTTAACTTATTATGATGGCTAAAATCGAAGGAAGCAGACGAATTGGTAGAAAGCAGACCTCTTGGTTGAAGAATATCAGGGAATGGACAATAATAAGGAAAGCTGAGCAACTCTTTAGAATAGCTCTAGACAAAGACAGTTTCGCCATGTTAATCGCCAACGTCAAGAGGACTTGATAGGGCACGTTAAGAAGGAGCTTGTTTAATATTATATTTTGGTACAGTTTGGCGCTAAATGTAGATTTTAGTGGAGACCTCTCTCTCTTGTCGTTTCCACATTACTGAGGATCATGATTTCGTCCAATATTCCTAACAATTTTTCTGCATTGGTCCCTATATTCAGCTGCTCTGAGAGCTTCGCAGAATAAGTTTCCATCCAAATTCCTAATTTGGTTGGACCATCTAGTTGGTAATTATCCTCTTGATCTTCTCTCCAGAATGTTTTGAGAAACAATTAATCTCTCCAAACTATCGTAACCTTTGCGAACCACGTCACCGAAAAATTGCAGAATACGTTGCAGACATATTGTGGACAGTTTTTTTATTTTGAGTTGGTTTAGAATGAAAAAGTTTGTCCTATGAGCTGTCCAAAGTATGCATAGCATTCTTGTCCAGTACCACAATTCAAAAGCATAAATTTTTTGGCGTGTGTCCAAGTCTCTGCCCCGTATAGAAATATTGAGAATACATGGGCATTCACCAGTCTTATCTTGATATTTTGAAAGATAGATCTGTCTTTCCAAACTTTAGTTAGGCGACGTATCGTATTTCAAACTTCTGCTTCATAGGTACTATCGTGAGTTATACTAGACCTGAGATAGAAAAAACTGTCCACTATCTGATATTTCTGTAATATGTTGGTCAGTTGAATAATGTGGAATCTATAGACGACCATTATTTTTGTCTTAGCTTTATTGATTTTCAGACCAACTTTATTGCTTTTCTCAATCAGTGTAGTGCCATCAGCCAGTCATCTTAAATTGGAGATTTGCCTACCAGCCGCTGTAACTTCATGAATCCCTACATCTAAAGCCATCTTCATGACATGTTCACCATGAATGTTGAATAAGTCATGTGGCAACACGCATTCTTGTTTGACACCTCTCTCGGGCTTGAATTGGTTTGACAACTTCTCATATAGTCCTACTGCTGCTATATTAGATTGGTACAGATTTTTAATAAGTGTTACCAGGTACATTAGTGTGCCAATTTCTATTAAAATGGACCACAGATTTATCCAGCTTAAACAATCAAATGTCTTTTGGTAGTTTATGAAGCATATAATTATAGGTACTTGAAATTCTCTAGACTTTTCAATCAGTTCTTTAAGATTTAAGATGTGTTCCCGTGTACCTGTAACCTTTACAAATCCCGCTTGTTCCTGAGTTATTTAATAATATAGAAAGTTTTTTAATATGTTTTTGATAATTTGGAACAATATTTTATTAGCATGGGTTATTAGTAACAGTGTGCGGTAGTTTTTTACAACTGGTAGTAGCTCCTTTTTTGCGTAGCGGGATATAAATTGAGATACACCAATTATTGGCCATTTATCTGAATCCTAAACAGCGGCACAGATAGAATGGATAATATGTAATCCTTTGTTACCTAGTAACTGTAGTATTTTACCTGGTATTGAATTAATGCCTGGGAATTTATTTCCCTTTAGCGATTTAATTGCATCTTTGCATCTTTGACTTTAGTGAGTAAGACATTAGGTTCTCTAGGGTAGTCATAGGACGACTGATTTTTTGCTAGTATCTCGTTATTTTTATATAGCTCACCACAGTAGTTTCGTCATATTTCCAATATTTCATCAGTATTGGACTTTAGGTTACCTTCCTTATCTATTACAGACCACGTTTGAGATTTAAATTCTCTGGTAAGGAGTTTGATCTTTTGAAATAAATTCTTTGGTTTCAGCTTTTTCTTTGCGGCACTATTTTCTAATTTCTTTTGATAACGTTTGTATTTATCGTTTGTTCCGTATCTAGTTTTATGTTCTTTTCTGCGTTGAATCACAGTCCACGCATTATTGGATATATGCTCGACTTACGTCCCATGAAAATCGCTGCCTCACTGCCTTACCACCCTCGATAACCTTATCTTTGCAGTATATCCAAATGCTCTCAGGGTCACTAACTACTTGGCCTAAAAAAGAGCTTCTTCTGGGTTTTGTTGGAAGTCCTTTATTTTTGATATATTTAAAGGCATTTTTTGAGGGCTTCTTTTGGGGACTTTAAAACAAAGTTAAATGTTTAATACCAGGAGTTGATGATCGCTTCCACAGTCTGCGCCAGGATTTGTTTTCCAGTTAATGGCTGACGACTTTCATCTTGATATTATTAGGATGTAATCTATTTAATTTCTTGTTTGTCCATCTTGGCTGCACTATGTTTATATTCTCCGTGGATGATGTTGGGCATTTTTGCCCAGCACTCTTTCTACTTTGGCATTAAAGTCTCCTAAAATTATGATTAATTCACGATTCGGAATAGTGCTAACAGTTTTTTCTAGACGACCATATAACCTGTTGATGTTTTTTTTGTGCGGTTGTTGTAGGAGCGTATATCTGGACAAGTTGTAGGTGACTGGTGGATATTCTCATTTTATTGGATATTATCCTGTCATTAATAATATTAAATCCAATTACGCAGTCGTGGAGATATGCCTTACTTTATACTGTATACAGTTAAGGATAGATGTTTTGTCCTGTGAGAGTCTGTAGGTGGGGTAGTTGGCTTTGATTCTGATTTAGGGTGGTTTTAGTCCTTTGGGCGTGTAAGGGTTTTGTAGATATTTGGTATGTATAATATCTATAATAGATTCGGTAGAGGGTAACATGGGCGGATTAGGGCGGATGGGATATGAATGAGAATTCTGGAATATGGAAACTTTTACGGACATGTTTCTCAGAAAATTAATAATGACTGATTTGAAGCAGCTCTATGAGAGCTGTAGTGAGGTCCTCTTTCTAGAAGTACTTGCTTTGGAGAAGTACTTGTACCATTAAGCAGGTAAAACTCTCTTACTACTAATCAGGTTTTGAGTTTAAGAGGGTATCCTGCTTAGCATTTAGTATTGACATAGTGTATAATTGTTTAAGGTGCTCCCAGAATATAATTAAGCCACCAACAGTAACCGTGTATCGGACTAGGTATCAAAGTCTTCATAAGTGGACAATACTCCCTTAATTTTTTTCTTCCTATAAATTGCTTTACAATATACCATTACAATACCTCGACGCAATCACTTGCTTCGTCACCGAATTTGAAGTCCGTACGTTGCTCTAGTCCCTTCTTTGGGTTGCCAGCTACAAGTAGGCTAATCTTGGTAGCTCTCATAACACCTAAAAGGCACCTAAAAGCGTGACGATTTTATGTGGAGTCATTTGTATTGTGGCTGATTTGTCACGTGAATATATATTATTACTTTTGCTCTAAGGTCTTACTGTGAACTAACTGATCATCGTCTGTCTGGTTGGACTACGTCTCCTCTTCGAAAGCTTTAGAACTTTTTTTTGGCCAAGAATATGATGTGTTTGGTGACTTCATTCCTTATTAATATTTTCCATATAGAAGCACATTTAGAGTATTATCCTTTCTGTTAAATTTGCCTTGTGATTCGATTTCTATTACCTTTCTGAATATATTTGCTTTGTAATGTTGAGTGGCTTCTATTTTTACGTCATATACGTCAAGTTCCGTGTTGTGTTGATGTTAAAGCAGAACTAACGTAGTTTACTTATTTCTTATACTTAGACTAAGAAGTTTAAAGCTTAGTAGGATAAAACAGAATATCTAAAAGATTCATAAGGTTAAGTTCAAGCTTGGGAAACCTTTTATTATAAACCGGTAGTACTGAGTCCCTCTGAGTCACGTTAATCTTTGTCACATAGGTGAGTATAGGTAACACACATTGGTCAAAGATTTTCCCTTTGAGGCTTATGGGTAGATTCAATTTAAGTACATAGTTTAATTTACCAAACATTGTCCAGTCTAATACTATGCGACGTGGAGCTCACTTGCCGAGTTATCTCTGTCCAACCGAATTTGATGTCCTAACTACTTACACGATGAAGTTTGTACAATATTCTTTTCATCAACAGCAATATTTTTGATTTAGCACCAGATTAGTCAGTATTTGTGTCTTGCTCATATTATTCTTTGGTCCGACCTCCAAGGAATCGAGATATGATTTTTCAAACAATATTATTGCATTATTATGCGATCGGTTATAAGGACGATGTCGTCTGCAAATCTTGAATTACTGAGTGACTTCTCTCCATTTATGTTGATACCATGCTCATTTAAATGTGTCTTTTTACGAGTATGTTTTAAAAGTGTCCTAAATAGCTTTGGAGAGACAATGTCACTTCTTCTGCAATACTTCCCGCTGTATACAAAATCAATTTGTTTCTTGTTCAGATAGTCTTACGGTAGCTGTATAATTTTGGTAGTATATTTGAGTAGTGTAGCTATAGTCTATTTGGCATTCTGTCAATGTTTTTAACATTTTCTGATGGCGTATAGTATCGAATGCTTTCTCGTAGTCGACAAATATTATTGCCAATGGTTTGTTGTATTCTGCAGACTTCTCTATTTGGTTCTTTATCACTACTAAGTGATCGTTAGTTCATCCACATAACGTTTAATATAAGAATTTGAAATTCTAACAACCTTAAATGGTCAGAGATAAGATAATCTAAACCTTAATTTATTAGGAGAGGAGAAATTGAAGAAGACGAAGAAAGGTATAAGATTTTGTATCAGCAATCGCTTTGATGAATTGAAAAGCCAAATATATTATGGCACAGAAGCACAATTAGTCAAATCTTCGTTCCCTTTGAGAAATAAGCAGGAGACATGCATTGGTATTTCTGTGTTTGATTTTGTATTTAACGAGTTTCTAAGGAGGCAGTGATGCTAAAATGATGTCATAATCATAGATTAGGTATATATAAGTAAAAATCTTAAATAATAAAGATAATAATAATAATAATAGTGAATACTGAAGTCCTACCCAATTATATCACAGAAGCCCACACATTGGAATATTTGCATATGCTGATTTACTGTGCAGCAACAGCAATTGCTAATGTTATGGGCATTAAGATCAGAACACGACGGGGTACCAACATCGGAAGGACTGGTAACAAAATAGCACCCTGGGAAAAAACGACTGCTGAATAAGATCGAATTACTGCGTAGGGACATTGGACAAATAACAGAGTACATAAGAGGAGTAAGAAGTAGAAAAATCATCAAAAGAGCTGAAGAAATACAGTTTAACACTTTAAGACACTCACGATATGATCCAGAAAACAACACACCTCAACAATGCCTGGACACATTAAAACAAAAACTATCTGTTTACTCAGGCCGCCTGAGGAGATACAAAGTTAGTAACAACCGGAAATGCGACAATATACTTTTTGAGCAAGCAGAGAAAACTTTCTATAGGAAACTTAATTCCACTATAGAAAACGCAAATAAATCCTACCCAAGCCAAGAAGAAATTCATGAGTTTTGGGGAAACCAACTTTCGACGCCAGCTACCCATAACAACAATGCTGGATGGATTGAAGACACCACGAACAAATGTCAACACTACAGGAATATTCCTTATGAACCTTTCACCACTGAAGAAGTCTCGAACATTATCAAAGAGCTTCATAACTGGAAATCTCCTGGACCGGGCGGAGTTCAAAACAACTGGCTAAAGAAGTTTTGGAGTGTTCATGAGCTTTTAACAGTATTTATTAATAATATTATTTCTAATTCACAGGAAATACCATCATTCCTTACTCAGGGAACCACTTATCTAATACCGAAGGATCAAAATAATACCCAAGATCCAGCCAAGTACCGCCCAATTACTTGTCTTACAACTTTGTACAAATTGGTCACATCCTGTGTGGCCCGGCGTATCTACCAACACTGTGCTCTGAACAATATCATAGAGCCCCAACAGAAAGGATGCGCTAAGGGCTTATTATCGACTCAGTCATTTCTAACCAGGCATACACCAAAAAAAGAAACCTTTTTACTGCCTTCATTGACTACAAGAAGGCTTTTGATTCAGTGCCGCATGAATGGCTTATAGATATATTAAAAATATATAAAGTCGATGATAATCTCGTGATCTTTTTGAAGCATATAATGGTAGAGTGGAAGACTAAAATTTACCTTCAAATACCTGGTGAAATTAATATCGAAACTGAAGATATACCTATTAACCGGGGCCTTTTCCAAGGGGACTCGTTGAGTCCACTTTGGTTCTGCCTAGCGATGAACCCACTATCTCAGCTGCTGAACTCTACTGACTCAGGATTTAGCATCAAAAATAACAACACCGTTGTAGCGAAGCTTAATCATCTGTTGTATATGGATGATTTAAAATTAATGGCTTCCACCCGAAACCACCTAGATGAGATGCTAAAAACTGTAGAAAATTTCTCAAATGACATCAGTATGCATTTTGGACTAGACAAGTGCCGTATACTAAATATAGTCAGAGGAAAGGTTCAGCCTGGAGGTTTCGATATGCAAGATGGCCAAAACATCGAGGCAATGGGTGAAAATGATATGTACAAATATCTCGGAGTAAAACAAGCACGAAAAATTGACCATAAACAAATGAAAACGGAACTAACTTCGGAGTTCGTGAGAAGAGTAAGACAACTAAATCGGTCATATCTTAATAGTAAAAATTTGTTTAAGGCATTGAATACGTACGCCTGTTCCGCGCTGAGCTACTCATTTGGTATTATAAAGTGGTCAAAAACGGATATAGAGGGTCTTCAGCGGAAAGTAAGAACACTTCTTACAAAGGCGCAAAAACATCATCCACGTAGTGCAGTAGAGAGAACGACATTACCGCGGTATCAAGGGGGAAGAGGACTTATGGATATAGGTGAGCAATTAGATAAACAAATTGCTAATTTAAGATCTTATTTTCAGGTACAGGCTGAGACATCTACTTTACATCGAACAATTTGCGCAGTAGATGATACGACGCCGCTTAAACTGAGGGAACAAGAAATGCGCATAAACCATCTGACTAAGCAAGAAAAAATGCGCACCTGGATGAGTAAACCTCTGCATGGGCGACATCCAATGAGATCAACCAAGAATATGTCGACAATACAGCGTCGAACTATTGGTTAACATCAGGAAAGATGTTTCCCGAGACTGAGGGTTTCCTACTTGCCATTCAGGATCAGGTTATTCCAACTAAAAATTACCTGAAATATATTGTTATAGATCCTCAAGTCCAAAATGACAAATGCCGATATGGATGCCAAGCCCAAGAAACCATCCAACATCTTACCGGTGGCTGCCAGGCATTTGTCGGTACTGATTATAAAGAACGCCATGACTCAGTAGGAAAGATTATCCACCAAGAACTAGCTGACAAACTGGGACTTCTCCAAACCGACCATCTTCCTTATTATCAATACGCCCCTGATAGAATGCTTGAAAATGACAACTACAAGCTATACTGGGACCGCACTGTGCTTACAGACCAACCAGTGGCCCATAATAGACCGGATCTCATACTCGTTAATAAACTTACTAGACAAACAACACTTATTGATGTGGCGATACCCAACACCAATAATTTAGGTGTTAAATACAACGAAAAGATCGCCAAGTACAGAGATCTAGAAATACAAATCAGGAGACAATGGAGAATGGAAAGTACCCAGACATTACCTATTGTTTTATCTACTACTGGTGTTATTCCCAAAAACCTCATAGCGAACATAAAACAGCTGGGTCTAAATGAACATCTTTATAAGGCCATGCAGAAAGCTGTACTCCTCGCGACGTCCAGATGTGTAAGAAAATTCTTGGGAGATACTCCAACATACCAAGTCACCTAGGGCTCGATAACACGGAAAGAGTCCCACCAGAGCTCAATCCTTTTGATACCGTAGGTATCTGGGATGAGTGAATTTTCCCCCTAGAGGGAGTGTGAGCCGTATGGCTAAATCTGGGATAATAATAAAAAAAAGATAATAAAAATAATAAAATAATAAAAAATAAATAATAAATAATAAAGGTCATAATACCCTCTTGAAACCGGTTCAAACACGGGAGATATAAGTCGTGCTCCTACGCCATATATTTTGCTTTTTTAATACATTAAATATACCGTCGGATTTCAATACGAATTTGACCACGACTTTATCCCTTATGTATTTTTGTGTAGGAATAGGAATAAATAAGAAAAAAAAGAAATTTAATGTTGAACCAGGGTGCGTTTGTCTGAAAATAGAGTTTTCCTAATTTTCCGCAACTGTTCCAAGATAAAATTTATTGCTCGAGTTTTTCAAATGTGCTTATAGTTCTTTTTAAAAGCTACAAGAAAAAGTATCCGATAAAATGGAAACAAAAATAATGTAAAAATAACTTATTTACCAGATGAATCGAGATTGGGGGGGGGGGGCTAAACTGAGTAAATTAGCTCAGTTCATTATGTTATTCAATGTTAAGCAAAAAGGTTAGAAATAGATTGCTAAGATGAAAACTGAATGTTTTCCCTACTACATCTTACAAATTATTGGTCAAAAAGATTTGAATTTTGACCAAAGTCGGTATAAATAAATTATCGATTGCAACCAAAAGAAGAAAAAATGGTACAAAAAATGTCGTCAATTTCAATTAAAACCAGCCTAGAGCAAAAATTAGTTTAAAGCAGGGGGGCTTTATTTTTGACAACTATATTGTTAACGTGATAATTTAGAAAGAATTTAAATAATACGAAAAATATTTTCTCAGTTTACAAAAGCACCAAAAGAATGTATCATCATCATCATCATTTTGGCTTTACAACCCTGTGTGGGTCCTAGCCTCCCCAAGAATTGTCTTCCAGTTGTCCCTATCCATCGCCTTCCTCCGCCAAGCACGTATTTCCATATTTATCATATCTTGGTCTATGTTATTTAGGAATCTTGTTCTGGGTCTTCCTCTTCTTCTTTGTCCAATAGGTCTATCAGGGAGCGTTTTTCTAGCTGGGTCGGTTTGCTCCATCCGCATTACATGGCCTACCCACCTCAGACGTCCTATCTTAATGTGTTTTACGATATCTGGTTCCTGGTATATTCTATAGAGTTCGAAGTTGTATCGTCTTCTCCAGACAACATTTTCATTTACCGCTCCATGGATTCGCCTCAGTATTTTTCTTTCGAAACATCCTAACATGTTTTCATTGCTTTTTGTTAAAGTCCAGGTTTCTGAACCATATGTTAGGACTGGGCGTATTATTGTTTTGTAGAGTTTTACTTTTGTATTTCTTGATATAGCTGTAGATTTAAAAAGCCCAAAATAGCATCTATTAGCCGTGCAAATTCTGCGGTTTATCTCTGCGATAATGTCATTTTCGTATGTTATAAGTATGTTATTTTCGTTCACCGTCAACCGTCTAATTAGATATTCAAGAACAAGATTAAAGAGCGTTGGAGCCAGTGTGTTGCCTTGTTTCAGTCCTTGCATTATCGTAAACGCATCAGTGATCTGTCCTTGAATACATACCTGCTTCTGTTTCTTTGTCATTTGCACTAGTCATATTATTCTGATGGTATGCCAAATTCTTCCAATATATTAGGTAGAATTGTTTTATCTATTGAATAATAGGCTTGTTTAAAATCTACAAATAGATTGTAAACGTCCATATCATATTCCCATGCTTTGGCTAGTATTTGTTTAACTGTAAATAGTTGGTTAATGGTAGATCTATTTTGCCTAAACCCTGCTTCATATTCCCCGATGATTTTTCCGTGAGAGGTTGAAGTCTCCGATTAATGATGTTTGTAAGTATTTTGTGTCCCGAACACAACAGTTTGTCTCCTTTTTTATTAATAAAGCAGATTATACTTTTCTTACATTGCTGGGGGATTTCTTCTTCTATCCCCAACTCTCGTATTAGCTGGTACATCTGTTACATCTGTACATCTGTGTCAAATTCCTTTCTCCTTGCTTGAGTAGTTCTGCCGGTATTTTATGTATTCCCGGTGCTTTATGGCTTTTTTATATGTGGATTGCCGTTTGGACCTTCTCTAGCGTTGGGGGTTAGTTAATTAATTTTCTTCTTCATCTTCCCCTAGCTCTTGTTGTTGTACCTCTTGCCCTGCCTGCTGCTGCCTCTGTTGTTGTAATTGCGAGTGTGTCCATTTGTTTAGTAATTCCTTAAAATATGTCATCCAGGTTCGCTTAAGTTCGTCCATATCGCTAATGATTTTACCCTTCTTATTTTTGCAGAGGCTAGTCTTTGGTTTGTATCCCTGTCTTATGGACTCCAACCACCCAATTCAATATTGTTTTTTCCAAACGAGTCAATATATATATATATATATATATATATATATATATATATATATATACATGTATATATACATATATATATATATATATATATATATATATATATATATATATATATATATATATATATATATATTGTGTTTGTGTGTGTGTTGAAAGCAAGGGTGTTCTATTATTCGATAATTAAACATGATCGATAATTATATCGTTGCACTCTGTTACTGGGTAATTTTAGTATTCAATATTTTAATCAGAGTAATAGTTAAACAAAATGGCATAAATACGGAATCAATAATGATGCAATTAATTAGATACATAATTGTATTAATTGATCGGTGTAATTAATTCAATGATGAAAAATATTTCACTTGATTAAACTTTACCGGTTTTATTACTGATAATAAATTTACAATATACTGTAATTTATCATAATGGCAAAAATTAGTTACAGACTGTAGACAAAAGAAATCATATTAGAAATTATTATTAACTAGTTTACATAAATTATTTTGTCATATAAAACTAATACGCCGTACTGTTTAATTTTATGAATGTAACAGTTGTTTTTAAACGTACTTAAGTCGTTTATCTTTAACACACGTTTTTAAATGCCAAAGACATAACTTTTTTTAAATCCTTAATTTATTGTATATAAAAACATCCAACGCTAAAGACGTTTCCTGGTATTGTTTATCCTTATAGATGGTATACTTTCCCTTCGCAAAGTTAATGTTATATCTTCGGCTGTAGGTAATGGTGACTTAATTACAAAATTAATATAACACCGCCAAACGGCTTGAAAAAAAAATACCTCTGACCTGCAACACTGACACAAGAATAGTAGCACAAATGTCCGCTGCACCTCACTGGTGTCGCTATGACATATTGTCGGTTATGATAAATTGTATGTTGATATTTTCAAACTGTATCCGTGAGAATTTTTGAGTTGTGGCACATTAAAGAAAATAAATCATTTTATTGTTTTAAAAATGTCAAATCCGTACCGGTATCAGAAAAGAAGGAATTAATCATATCTCGAACAGGAGTAACGTAAGTACTAATACCAATTTTATTTTAATGCAATAAGCATAATCACTTCGTTATTTCAAGTTAAAAAAAGGCCCTGCATGTAAGTAGTCAATGGAAAGTAGAGCTTTTTTTCCCGTAATAAAAATGTTCCTAACAATGAGGAAGGAAATGAGCAGTCCAATATGGAGAATGTTACCATTGAATGCACATAGTGCGTGATGCAGTGTAGCAGATAAGTACGAAATTGCTCTTTTTATAACACAAGATTAATTTGTTTTATTCTAAAGTATTGGACAATTTACTAAGTAGGTATCTGACAAGCTGATTTCTTGTTAATATTTGTCTAAATTGGTACGCACTTCCTCTGGAAGTTCGTTTATCTCCCAATCTTCTAATGTTGATGATCCTGATGCCGACCCTCAATATGTGAATGCTGATGATGATGATAATGTATCGTCTATATTTACAGAGGTCTCAGATCTTCACATGATGATGAAAATGGGGAGACTGAAGTACCAGAAAACGTGACAATTAATAAACCTAAAAGTAGGAAAAGGAAGGCTTGTCAGCACTAATTGAATGTAACTCATTTTAAGATTTCTTCTAAAACTCATCGGTATTTAGTTGTCGGCCGTACTTTAAATGAGGGCGAGAGTTATCACTCTTTAATAAAAAGAAATATCACGAAAGCTTTAAAAGTAGAGCCTATTTTTCTACCGACTGATTACGCTATGCTAATCCGAACTGCTCGTTGTAAACAATCATTCGAAGTACGCGAATTATACCATAATGCTTTTTTTGTCCTGAAAAGGTAAATACTAAAACAGCGACAATTTTCAATGAATGTGTCTAACGAAATACTTTTAATTTCAACGATATTTATAAAATTCATGTAAAAAAAGCTCTGGTACTCACTACTATTTTAAAACTTCATTTACACAAGAAAAGTACAGATCAGTTGATACCACCAAGAAAAACACAAAAAAATGTTTAGAAAACATGGGTATTATAGAACTAGAAAGGGGTTACACTGGCAGCCTGCCAATAACTGAAAAGAAGAATAAATACCTTATTAGATTTATTGAAGACAAGAGTTCCACCAATTCACACTGATTTCTACAGCCATTTAATTCAGTGCTAATCACAACTTTTCCTATTATTATCAATATAACGTTTGTATTAGGTTCTCCTTATAGTTTTTAATAAACACATTTTCTCAAGTAACTCGTAATATTATTTATTGAGCTTTTATTTCAATAGATAGGAATAACAAAAAAAATGTCAGTTTTGTTTTTACCTTAATTACCCTTGAAAGACAAGATGTTGATGTGCAATAGTGACACAACTTAAAATAAGGGTTAAATTAAAGAGGTCTGCGGTACAATTCAATCCAAATTCATGAAGTAAAACAAATAAAACAAAATTATTTTCACTCATACTTTAAACATACTGCTTTGGAAAATTACCAATTTTTGTGTTGTGCCACTATTGCATTCAGCCGACGATATATTTGCAAATTTATTTCCATTAACTTTAACTGTCCACAGGCTTAACCACTGTTTTAGTTTATTTAAAGTAATTTACAAGTTTGGCATGCTGTAGCACGAATTGAGCTAGAAGACATTATTACAGTATGATTAGCATAATTAAGCCAGGAGACATTTTTTACAGTATCGTTGGCGTACGCAACAATTTTGTTAGTTGCTCTTGTAAGAATATTTGCCTTATCGAGCACAGTATTAAAGTTGGTTTCAATATACTGCCTTAAGATACTTTCGATAGAACTGAAGATAAGTTTGATACGTCTTCATCGTACTTGATTTGACAGTATTATTTGTTAAGAAGGTTCTCACGGTGAATACAGCGTAGGAGACAAATTTATTTTAGAGAGCATACCCTTATTAAATGCTTGTGAAATATCTAAAAAGGCTGAAGTGCAATATTTATTTTTTTAAGTACATTGCTTCGTTGGCCTTGCTGCTTAATTATTTCAAGCTTACAGTATGATATTATCTTAGTAACTAACTTAACTAAGTATTATTAGAGAATCATCTGAAATAGTCCATCTCTATTTGCCTCGTCGGTAGCTTCTCGAAGGCAGGCGCTATTGATAAGCCCATCGATAGTATTTTTGGATTTATTCTTCTTAGAATTGTGACACGTACCGCGCGTCAGAGGTATGCTTTTTAAACTACTCCCCTTTTAGATTTGAACGTCGCTATCAGCAACTTTTAATAAAGGCCCAGGATGGTGGAATCTACAGGACTCTCCAGCTCTGCGTAAACCCATCAGAAAGAAATTACTCTTACAACTTTAAGCTACTGATTCTTTAGTTCGTACAAACGACTGAACTTTTTATTAAATACGGACGAGATTAGTTTAGTCATCTCAACGTCTTCGGCAACACAGTGGGCTAGAGAAACGATATGCGGAACACTAAAAAGATCCCGCTTAACTTCTGTAGTCACGCCGAATCTAGCACTCTTTTTCTTAGAGTAATTTAATATAAATTCTTTAAAGCTTGGTCGTCAGTCAACTTTGTCTTCATGTTAAAGGTTCGTGCTGCTTCTGTTTTATTTGAGCCAACATAAGGTGCCAGGAGGATTTATGTGAACAACTTTTAGTTTACCTTTTGGCAACTTTTTAATTCGGTATATTACGTCATCTATTTTTTTTTAATTTCATAAGGACCTTTCCATTTTCTTTGCAGTTGCTAGTCCAAATTTATTATTTGTTTATACTTAGATTTTCGTCTATAGCTTTTTCTACCAGATGTTCAAAAATTTAAGTTTGTAGGACTTTTCCTATTACTATTTTAAATAATTTATTTACGCTACTGTATCTTGTTTCTTTAGTTGCCCTTATTTGAACGTTCTTCTTCCTTTTCGATATATTGCCTTATATATTTGAAAATTAAGTTTTGTTGTGAAAAGATGGTCAGTTCCTGTATTAGCGCGATTTAAGACTTTGACTTTTTCTTTGTACTTTATGAGTATTTATTTCATCAAATTCATTTTTATGTCTTTTTTCGTATACACTTTTTTAATTTAGAAAAAAGTATATATTGCATATTGTTTATGAACATTGCTCCTCTGCTGTTCCGTTTTCTAGTCCAAAGTTAATATTTTCAACTACGTTTTCGTCTACATTTCTCTAAAAATTTTTTTTTAATGTTCTGTTGATATTTTACTTGAGTAGTCACTTTAATTAGTTTGTTTTAGAACAGGTAATAAAACATTTAAATATTTAAATATCTAAACATTATACAGGGTGACTTCTAACTTAAGGTAATATAATATATCGCACCTCGGCAAGAATACTGTCATAAGTCAAAAATAACCATTTTGAGAAAATGGGGTATGAAGATTACCCTTACTATCTAACATTCGATTATTTCTATAAAATGAATGATAATGTTGGTATTTTTACTCCAATAAGATTAATTTAGGTTGTTTTCACAATTAGTATTCTGTATTGTAGAAATTTGAAACTAACATAATTAACTATTAACAAATGTGTCTGTGTTGTCTGAAGCCCAAAGATGAATTATAACATTGTGTCACTGTTGCTGATCATAGTAGTTAGAAATTGCACAGAAATTTCGGTTCAACGTGAAAATTGTGATAGGTTACAATAATTGTTAAGACATTTTAATATACTTTTTATTTAAAAAGTACCACACTAACGTAATTACATGAGAACAACTTAAAATAAATCTGCTTATTACCTGTTACAAAATAATCGTTAGAGACATCTACCTATTTAGATTTTTAACATTAATTTTAAAGTAACTACTGGTTTTTGACGCCTTTCTTTGAAGACTGTTGCATGTTGTCCTTGTACAAACTGAGAGGAAGGTCTATTTTGCATCCTAAAGATCGATAAAAGTCATGGTATTTTAAAATTATATGATTTTTGTTGCATAAACAGCTCAACGCATCTAATTTATTTTGGGTAAGTTTCAGTGGTGCGTTATATAACTGTTGTAATTCAATATTATCATGAGTTAAGCAAATAGAATTTCTGCTGTTTGTTTTCCGAATTGAAACTTTTTTGAAGCTGCTACGACTGTAAGAAGTTTTGTAATAAACGGTAAAGAGTTCATCTTTATAGTTCATCATAATTTTCCTGTAAATGGTCCTTAGTTTTCGCATTTTTATACTCTTCACACATACCGCACTGATCTTTTTTAGGATGGAAAAATGAGATATTAAATTCATTCCTAAAAATTTGTGAAAACATGGTGACATTCCCAAAAGTTTTATTTTCTTCCATACAACTTGTTTTATAATCTCTATACTTAGATGTCAGCTAATGTTTTTCCTCCATCTATAAACTCCCTGCTTGTTTGGGCACGAAGGTAATGAGATTCAGTAAGTGATATTGAATTAATATGCTTTCTAATTCCTTTATGTCATCGGAGATTTTTATCTGACGTCCATGCTTTCCCCTTTTATCGTTTTCTAAAATTCCATCTTTTGTCTTGTCTACTACTGTACGTACCATAAGATCTGATATTCCTGATGATAGGTTTTTACAAAATATTTTTTGCAAACTCTAATTTTCTCGTTATTAACGTCAAAATAGAATGCATTGTTATTTTTTTTAACTGATTATTCTGTATCGTTCTAGTGTGTGGTATAGAAGACATTTGTTTTAATATGTAACTTCTCTGCTTATGAAGGTCACCTAGCGATGTGAAATTACGTGTAATTTCAGAAATTGTAAGTTACACGTGTAAAATTACCCAAAAATTACAAACCAGATGTAATTTATGTAACTTATGTAATTTATGTTCATTGTATTAAAAAATCAATTGTTTGCATTCATATTGAATATAATAAACACAAAGTAACTACATACTTATGAAATAAAGAAAAGTGGATAAGAAATACATACAAATAATAAAGAAATGAAAACATAGGTTCTTTAGTTTTGTTTTAAGCGGCTTTTATAAATCACAACTTCCTTTTTCGCAGACAACTGGAGACCTTCTTGTTATAAAACGTCGAAGTTTCAATTGTTTGCTCTTCCAATGAGCCTTGTGTAATTTTTTTTATCTCCGGCAAATCCAGAACTGCATCCTGAAATTAAATAGGAAAGTGTAAACATAGAGAGTAAAAATAATGGGTTTATAATATAATATATACAGATCTAACTACCTTGTTTTCGGCATCTGAAGTATCCTTCTCGACTTCCGTTTTTTTTTGGGGTTGTTCTGTGCCTTTACCCTGAAATTGATAATTTTGGAATATAAACAATAAATATGTATGTGTTTACACTAATTTACCGATTTCATTAAGACGTTTTCTAAAATGTTCACTTTGCTTTGTCTCAAAATGCGTGCTGGTCTCTGTTCCCTAGTTTCCATTCTTTGATCAATTTCATCATCGGTCATTGCAAAGTCAGCAAAATTAAAATCATCGTCGGAATTTCCATTTCCTGTTGTATTTGAATGCCATGATGATATTGTCTGAAAACATAAGATTTATAATTTTTTATTCGAAAACGGTGGAATGCATTGGAAAATCGGAAAAGAAGCAAACTGCATATATCACATGCACATATCACATATCTAAAAAATGCCTAAATTTAAAATTACCTCGTCTAATTCTTCCTCTTCGGAAATATGGTTTTCAATTACTTCTATCTCCTTCTGTAAGTTTCTACCTTCTATCGAAACGTTGTTCTGTACAGTCTCTTCTATAGGATATTGACTTTGTATGTGATGTTGTCGTGAACGTTTCAGCAATTTTGAATTATATTGTATATAATTTAAATTTGCTGCCCTTTGAGTTGTTAGGCGATTTCTTCTCTTCGTATGAATGCTGCTCTGGGAGCTAAAGCTTCTCTCTGTTGCCGCAGAAGTGCACGGCATTGTCAATATCCTGACTGCAACTTTGGAGAGGCATGAATGTCCACAAAATCCTTTCCACCATGTAACCAAAGAGACATTATCGAGTATGTTCCATAAAAATGTTTCGCCAAAAAAGTCTGTTTTAGCTAAATAGTTTCCTAAATCCTCAGTAATCTTTGACACTCCTTCATCACCAATCTCTATCGTGGTCGTGGTTGACATAGTAGTAATGTATTTCATCGCTTCAATCCTTTCGGCTGATGATAAATTTGCACCAACAGACCGAGGGTTTAGTAAGTCTGCGGCAAAATGGATCGGTTGAAGGGCGTATTCCTTCCTTGATATAAATTTATCCATCGCTTCTGTTTTTTCGCAATCCGTTAGTTTCACGCATTCTAAATGAGTAGATATGTTACTACCGATTTTCGCGAAAGTTTCACAAACCAAATGAATTGACGAAGAATCTCCTTCAAGACGTGTTATTGCTTCAGTAATTGGCTTAAGCAATTCAACAAGAGCGCTAGAATTTATCCAGAATCCTTCATCAAGTAAATTTGCTTTTGCGCTGCGTATTCTATCTTGAATTGTTTTATCTGGAGATATTGCTAGACGTTGTAGGACGGACTTGCATTTAGTCAGATCTTGAAGACATTTTACATGTGAACCCCATCTTGTTTTTACAGGTAGGCTAAGAGACACTCCACACTTCATCTCATTTCTTATTTCTGTGAATTGAGCTCTCAGTACTTGACACTGGTTAATAGTTTTAACGATATGTATAATATGTGACAAATGTGTCTCTATTGAAGATAATTTCAAAATATCGCTGCACAATAAATGTAATGTGTGCGCTAAACAGCCGTATGATACAAGATGGGGATACATCTCTTCACATTGTCTCACAGCCTTCCTCATATTCTTTGCGTTATCAGTCACAATAGCGAAAAATTTTTTAGGTCCATACTCCTCCAGAACTTCAACCATTAATTTTGTTATATATTCTGCGGTATGCTTCTCTGCTTTTGTTAGTACTGATTTGACAAATAACGGTTCGGGTGTTGTAACAATGAAATTAATTACACTTTCATTTCGCAAGTTGGACCAACCATCGCATTGCAATGATAAATTGTCAGCTTGCTTAATTTTATCATTAACTTGAACTTCAACTCGCTCGTACTCTTCGGTCAGGAGACGATTTGATAACATATATCTCGATGGTAAGGTGTATGAAGGTCTAATTTTTTTAAAAAACAATTTCCAATCTTCATTCTCGGTAATTGAATGTGGTGCTGAACTGGTGTAAATAGCTCTAGCAAGCAAAATATTCAATTCGTTATTTTGTTCGTGTGTCATTCGATCACAAAATGATTGTATTCTGTTGATTTTTGTGCAAACAGGTGTTTCCACATGAATGTTATCAGAAGCAGATGTTGATGCTGTGGAAACCGTTGATGATGTACAAGCAGCATCAGTGTTATCGTTATCCAATTTTGCCGATGTGATCTTTTTCATGGATGTTTCAAATGGAAATTTAGAGTGATTCCCCTTTGACTTTGGAGTTAAAATATTGAATTTAAGTTTTATCATATGCGGCACATAAGTGCATTGTTGAAGATGAGATTTCATTCTTGTAGCATTTTTTGCATGTACACTCTTGCAAAATTTACACCTCACATTTATGGTCTTTTGATTAGAAGAACCCGCAGGTAACACTTCAAAATAAAGCCAGATATCTGTCTTACGTTTCACCATGTTTTATGACCTAAAAAAAATATTCAGGTAGACTTAAACATTAAGAAGGGAAAAAACATTATTTTTCAAAGTATTTGATGGGCACGAGGGCATAAAAAATTGTTAGGCATCCTTAAATAGAAGAAAGATTAAAATTGAATCTGTGTAACAATTTAATGAAATTCGAATAAGCAGAATACTGGATCGGACAACTACATTATTTTGCCCTCAACGTTATCAAAATTTTTTATTTAGTAAGTTATGTCAGTGTAATTCAATTACACATGCTACATGCACAAGTACCCCGTTGCTCCTATCATTCTTATAGTTATTGTACAGTAAACTAATCTAAAAAATCGAATAAAACTTGGTAAACCGAATTCAGAATTAAGTACTGTAGCCACATATAAAATGACGCGCGTTAGATTTAACGTACAGTCGATATGCGATAGGCCCGCCCCTGTGTTTCCCAATCTAAGGTTGCTATGGACATCACCGGCACGTGTTTTGCTGTTTGTAGAAATAATATATTTCTTACCTTATAGTTTCTGTGCTTCCTTATAAATAAATGTAAAGTAACCAACGCTGCGTGAATGAATAGAGAAAGAACAGTCGAAAACTAACTTATACATACACATTACACATACAATAACAGAAATGTAAACATAACCTGCCTGACTCAGACTAAGGAACGACTAACGAGCGACGAGCGTAATAGCACCCACTGGTTCGCGCGCGCCGGCACCGGCGCACCGCACTTACGACAATTGCGCGCGCATAAGTTGCCATAATATATGTAATTTTACCAGTAATTACATAAATTACGGTAATTTATGTAAATTTATCATAAGTTACGTTAAATTTCATAAATTACGTAAATTCCAAAAATTACATAAATTACATTAAGTTACGGGTATCATGTAATATTACCGTAAGTTACGTGTAATTTATGTAACGTAAGTTATGTAATTTTACAACTCACATCACTAAGGTCACCTATTTCCCAATATCGTTTAAAGATATTGTTTCTATTTTCCTCACTAATTTTATTTCCACATTGAAATTTACAGTTTTGTTCGCAAGATCCCATTATTTTGCGCTCTTCTCTTTTCTTGTGTCTCGAGTTAATGTGCTCAACACCACTGTTAAACTTTTCCTTTCGTACATTTCTGAACCATTTTTCAGGATCACATTGTCTCGTCCTTTTATTTTTGAAGTCTTCAGAAATGTTGATCTGGTCTTCATTGATATTTTTTTCAAATCTTGAAGTAACATCTGAAGTACTTTGACTTTCTACTTCAAAGTTCCAAGTAGGGTCATGTACTTCTTCATGATTTTCTGATTGCCCCCCGAAGAATTGTCGTTTTTTTGAGAGTTGCAATGGGTATAAATTATTTCCTCATTGATTTCCGGTTCAGCTTCAGTAACACTGATACTTTCTCTAACATTAATTTCCTTTAGTTCCTGGCAATCATTATTTATTTCAAGAGTGCCACGAGATTCCAAATTACAAGCGGATTGTAATATCTGTAACAAAAATATCGTCGTGATATTAGTTTTTTAAATAAAATATCTATTACTTACAATATTTTCTTGAAGCAATTCTACTTCATCTTCGAATAAACAGTGCTGAATCAGAGCTGTGGTAAGCGAACTTTTATCATCATTGTCCAGACCTCTACCTGATAGTTCAGTCTAAAATACATAACAGTAAATTACTATTATTTTTAACCAATATTTTAGGTTAGGATTTTTACCTGTTGAATTTGTTGATCAGATATTCCTTCTTGTCCCTCGTGTTTCAATATCTGTAACAAAAATTATCGACGGTATATTAGATTTCTTTTTAACTAAAATAGTTATTACTTACAATATTTTCTTGAAGCAATTCTACTTCATCTTCGAATAAACAGTCCCGCATTAGAGCTGTGGTAAGCAAACTTTTATCATCATTGTCGAGACTTCTATCTGATAATTCCGTCTAAAATACGTAGGTAATAGTAAATTAGTATTAATTTTGAACTAATTTTAGGTTATAATTTTTATCTGTTGAATTTGTTGTTTAAATATTTCTCTTTGTCCACTTTTAAAACAAACAGCTTTTGTAGCAGCAAGTTTTAAGGATATATTTTGAACGATCAGTCATTTTCAACGATAAATTCACAAAAAACACGTTTGTAACTAACTGAAAACACACCACAACCGTGGGTCTCAGAACAATGCGACAGTGTTGCTGTCAAGACCTACCACTATTAGTAAATAATAGTAGTATAGCGTACTTAATGTGAAAAAAATTATATCTAAATATTACTGCAACACTGTCTTAAGTGAGTTGTTACAATGTTGCTGAATAGAGTTCTACAAAAATAGTTATTGTGATAAAAGGATACTTCTATCTATAACCATGTCATAATATGAAGAATTTAAAATCAAAATATTACATAGGACTAATCACTAGCGTTTTAGATTTCAAGAACTGACTGTGAAAATGAGTACCTTTTGTTAAATTATGCGTATTAATGGACAATTATTGAAGCCGATCGCGCACCTTTTTAACTTCCTGTCATACCGCAGGTTTAAAAAATAACAGATCACTCCACTCTGGTATAGACATGTGTAAACTTCTGTCATGATGCATATTAATATTTTTATTTAATAATTTAATAATTTAGTAAGTATTAATTTTTCTATTACAGCAAGTTCATTTGGAAGATGCAGCTTAAAAAGTCCAGATTTAGATGAGTGTTTTAAAAATAATACAGAAAGAGCCGTTCGTCTATTAAAAACAGGTAAATACAATTTATTTTTAATATTTTATATTGTTTATTATTACCATTTATAACATTAGACACATAAAAGCCAAGTAATATAATAGTCATTTGTAGTACAATGGTCTCCTTAGTACGGCGGCCATATTCGTTGCAGACTTGAGAGACGGCAACTGGCTCTCTCAAACAAATATTTGATACAAATATGTGATAACTACAAATAATATGAAATATTTCGAGAATATATACAATAAATTTGAATTCAAAAAATATTTTGTTGATTCATACATGTTGAATACATAAAATATTTGAATTCAAAAAAACTTGACTTGATCAAGATACGGCAAAGGTAGTTCATAGGGCTTCCTCGGTTTCCAACAAGTGAAATTCTTATGAAAATTCATTCATTAAAGGTAAATAAATATAATGGAATTAAAATATGCACGTCGAATGGTAAAACATTATATGAAGCAAGAAAGCTTAGAAACATCTTACTTAAAATGGGCAGACTCGATATCTCTGTAGACTCCGATTAGGAGTCTGCGAAACAAGGTGGCTAAATAACGGACAGTACAATTCTCAATACTATCAGATAATATTACTCTTACCGAAAAACGACGAGTCACATCGTCGCTCGCTTGCAAAGTCTCTAAGAAAATTTGTTCATTATCAGATCAAGTAATACTAATTAAATGAGTTATATTTCCTGTGGATTTAAATATAATACAAATATATGCACCAACTACAGACAAAGAAAATACTGTTATTAAAATATTTAACCCACTTGTATCCGAAGCCTTAGCTATGACAAAAGAAGACGACTTTACTCCTATCATGGGGACTTCGATACAAAAATAGAATCAGAAATTACTTTCAATATTACTGGAATGTTCGGTTTAGGACAACGGAATGAAAGAGGAGAACGGTTGCTGCAGTTCTGCCAACAGGAAAAATTTGTAATTATGAATAAATAGTTTTCTCTACCAAAATGTAGACTAAATACTTCGAAGTCTCCATGTGATTGAGAAGACAATATTGTAAGAAATCAAATTGATTATATAATAGTCAATGAACGATTTAAAAACTGCAAAAACTGCGCGACCAAGATTTATCCAGATGCCGATATTCGATAAGACGATATATTACTGTGCCATACAATCACAGTCAGGCTAAATAGAATTTGTAAAAATTAGAAAACCTCCAAAATATCACTAGATGCACTTCTTTATGTAGAAATACATAATGAAATCCGAAAAATAATAAAAGTAGCACAAGACCAATGGCTACAAGAATCCTGTTTAGAAATTGAGATATTGGAGCAACCACTCGACAGCTTCCATTTGCATAAAAAACTAAAAGAATTAACAGGCAAAAGCAGAACTACAAGTAAAATATATTACAACACTCTGGGGGTAGAATTTTAGATACTGGCAAACAGATTCTAATCTTAAGTTTAAAAGACCGTCTACCAAGCGAAACAAAGAAAATCTTTTGGTCCTGACAAAATATCTGCAGAATTGTTACAACAGGAAATACAGCAGCAATAAATTACCAGACAACTGGTTAGAATCAATATTTACAACTACATATTCCCAAAAATAAGAAAGCCACTAAGTGTAGCGACTATCGACTTATCCACTGCACTCATGCAATCTTCAAAATATATCTGAATGAGGGGCTCTTCGTGTGGAGAAGAAAGTGCTGCAATATGATTATCCCAATAGAAATTGAGAAGTTGTACATGATACACTTCGCTGTAAATAAATCGGTAAATAAATTGAATACTCAGTTGGGGGAGAAAAACCAGATAGTCTAATCGAATTATGCTATGCTACGCTTTCGACTCTTCATCGGGATTTCGGTGGTTTTAATCTCCTGATCATTTCACTTCTACTTAGTTCACTATGTATTGCACGACTGCCGTTAGATATTGCATAACTTTTAAATTTACATTTTACAGTTATTTTAACATCATATATAGGAGCACATAGATAAAAAAAATAAAATAGGAATTTGCTTAAAAAATGAAAATAAGAAACCATTAGTTATAACTATTTTAAATGTACCTTAAGTTTCAGTTAATAATTTTTCCAATGTACCATATGTTTTCAGGCCTGCCTAGAAAATTTCTCAATTTTGTCATCATTCCTCAAGTAGAAGATAATAATTTACTTTTCATTTTTTTAGCCACTCCTGAGCTTGGTCTGGGTAGTCTAGATCCACTAGATATACCTGAATTAACAATAGGGGAAGGAACTGGACCTGTACACGTAACACAAAAGTTTAAAAATATCAAATTATACGGTTTAACAGAATCCAAAAGTCTTATGGGCCAGTAAGTATAATTTGGAGCACCGCTTCTTTCATATGTAGTTTTCAATTAAAAAAATTAACATATTTTAATGAGCGTTTGTTGGGTGATTGAACTCAATGTTGAACATCAATTATCTTAATCTAACTATGCGGTGCCAGATGTAGAATTCACCTAATATATATATATATATATATATATATATATATATATATATATATATATATATATATATATATATATATATATATATATATATATATAAGAAAAAAGAAGTACTTGTGACTCGTTTGGAAAAAATATAAAACTGTTTTGGATGGGTTGAAGTCAATAAAAGGGGCTATTTGTTGACTATTTTTTACTTGAGCTTTCAATTGTGATTATTATTATCAAGAGCTTCTAAAAAATACAAAATATCTTACAGTTGAACTAGAAATAAAAAATTTTTTGTTAACTTACCAAATAAAATTAGTTTTTTTATATAAAACTGCTGCTTTTATATTAATTACAAAAAATATTATTAAAAAAATATGTCCTATTCTAATAAATGTTTCTCTGAAATAAATTTTGATAAAGTTTCTTAACAAAAACAATTGAATTTGTAAACAAAAATTGAATAACTACAAACCAGCCTAAATGTCATAAATACTAACTTAAAAATTTTTATTTTTGACATATTGTCAAAAATAAAATTTTGTTTAAAAAATTCTTCTTTGTTTAGTAACAAAAAAGAAGAAGATTTATTCACTATTGATAGATGCCTGAAAAAATGTAACAAATACATGGAAAATTCAAAATGTGATATTTTACTGACTGCATATATAAATTACATAGAAATAATATATTTTATTATTTCTATGTAATTTAAATTACATAGAATACCTTTTGTTTAAATTATTATCACATTTGCTAATACAAACCATTTCAAAAAAAGTTCTGTTAAATTTATTACTTTCACTACATAAAATTTTAATATTATCAAAATCCATAATATGGTCTTTCTCTATTACATGCTCTGCCAAAGCACAAGATGGTTTCTTAATTCTGCAATCACTCTTGTGAGAAATAATGCGATTTGAGAGATTTCTTCCAGTCTTACCAATATACTCAGCTTCACACTGAGTACAACCAATGCTGTATACTACATTTGTTTGATCTAATTTGTCTATAGGATATTTAGTTTTGGAATATAAAGATGAAATGGTTTTGATGTTCTTTGTTGCTATTTTTATATTGTCAATGACCTTTAGTGTTTGTATTAATTTAGGAGTTAATGATGGTATAAAAGGTAGCGAATGATAATATATGTTACAATCAGAACATCCAAATCATCCAAATCATCATCCAAATAAGATGAAAAGGAACCTTATAACAGGATTAAAGGAACATGTTTTAAAGCTTTCTCATCCAGATTATCTACAAGAAGATCTTCAATTATTAAAAAATATTTTAATTGAAAACTCTCATCCTCCAGATATGCTACATAGGATAATTTTTTCTAATATTGTTAACATAAATAACTTAACACCATTTTTTGCTAAATCTCAGAACATTGTATCCAACAATCAGAACATCGATTATCATTCACTATCTTCTATACCACTATTAACACCTAGATTAATACAAACACTAAAGATTATTGACAATATAAAAATAGCAACAAAGAACATCAAAACCATTTCATCTTCATGTATCAAAACTAAGTATCCTATAGAGAAATTAGATAAAACAAATGTAGTATACAGCATTAGTTGTACTCAGTGTGAAGCTGAGTATGTTGGTGAGACCGGAGGAAATCTTTCAAATCGCATTATTTCTCACAAAATGATTGCAGAATTAAAAAACCATCTTGTGCTTTGGCAGAGCATGTAATCGACAAAGACCATATTATGGATTTTGATAACATTAAAATTTTGTGTAGTGAAAGTAATAAATTCAAAAGGACTTTTTTGGAAATGGTTTGTATTAGCAAAAGTGATAATAATTTAAACAAAATATCAGAAATTCAAAATATAAGCAACATTTATAATTATATTATTTCTTTGTAGTTTATATATATGAAACCAGTAAAATATCACATTTTGATTTAATTTTCCATATATTTGTTATATTTGATCAGGCATTTATCAACGGTGAATAAATCTTTTTTCTTTTTTTATTACTAAACAAAAAATAATTTTTATACAAAATTTTATTTATTAGATAAGAACATTTTTATAGTAATATTTTTTGAAATATGTTTTTATCAGTAGTGATTGGTTGGGTTTCTTGTGATGTTTTACGTCTTTTTCTTCTGAGTGGACATTTGACCGAATAGGCCGCATGATCGCCACTGCAGTTAGGGCATTTAGGTGATTGAGGGGTAGGACAAGATGAGGATTTGTGGTCTTGACCGCAAGTAGGGCACTTATACTGTTTTTCCTATACTCCGCAATGGTATGTCCGTTTGAACTGCACTGGGCGCAATACTTGGGTACAGGAGGGACAGGATTTGAATTAAAGGGAAGCTTGACGCTCATGAGGGGCCCGTCAAAGTATACGCCTCTAGTCAGCATCTCAGTGTATTTGAGGTCACTTGATTTGATTGCTTCGGGATTTGACGTAGGTTGCTTCGGGAGATTATCCGCCATAGTCTGACTACGGGGATACCTATTTGATTGAAAAGGAGGGTGAGGTCGGCATCAGAGTAGATTTTATCTACCACTTTGACGAGCACCATGAAGGCAGGATTGTTTGTACGGTTTGTGGTATTTTTTGGTGAGGCAGTGTGTTTAGCGGTGATTTGCACCCTAGGATCACCCAACGCATCACGGAGTGTCCGTTGGACGTCGACATGATTGATTGGATGGGGGGTGGTGAGGTGAGCGATTTGTGTAGGGAGTACTTTGACGGTGGTAATTTGGTTTAGAACGATTTCTCGGGTGTTAATGATTCTGAAGAAATCTCTTTGAGTAGACTTCTCTAGAGGGATATTAGTGTTTAGGTTGTGAATTAAAATGTTTAGGTTGTGAAGCGGGAGCAGGGATAGGGATGACAGGAGGGGGTTGAGGTCTAGGTGTGTGTATGACAGTTGCATAGGAAGGGTTTTGAAGTGAATATTGGTTATTAGTTTGTGAAGATGGTTGAATTTGGATGATATGGGTGGTGGATGTAGGTTGTTGTAAGGTAGCTTGGGTGGTAGTCGATAATGTAAAGGGATTAGGGGTGGAGGAACACCGGGACAGCTGCAGATGCGCTATCAACCGGTCGATTTGGTCGTCAGGAAGAGTGGACACTAGTTCTTTGACGAAGTAGTTAGTGGCAACATTCATCAGAGGAGCGGTGGTGGTTTCTGGAATATGGATGGTGGGTATATTGTGTGTAGGTGGTGCAGGTTGAATATATGAATCGTTAGGTGAACTAAGTAATGGTGATATTGGGTTTTGCGATGCTCGTTGGGTAGGTAAAGGTGGATAACGGTGGTAACGCTGTGAAGTCATTCTCTGTGTTGTTGGATGAATTTAAATTATTTGTTATATTAGGAGGAGGGTCAGGAGGTTCTACAGGACGCGTTTTATGTGACATGTTGAAGCGGGTCGATCGTGGCATTTCAACAGTGGAGGGCTAGGTTGTACCTAGATGACACCCGTTTATCACTACGCTGTGCAATGTAGTGATTGGCAGGTGGCCGGACTATACCAACTCTCTATTAGCTGTCGGTCCCACGTTGTGTGTTCACTATGGTTACGATAATGTTCTCTATAGTTATAAATAACTATTTTCTCTGTAGTTACCAATAACTGTAATTGGTATCTGCATGGAATTCTCCGTGTATATTAGTATCGCGTGACCAAGTGCAAAAACCAAACAAAATCAGCAGAGACAATCCTCAGTTAAAAGCTGACAGCCCCAGCAGCAGCGTACGTAGGTAGCCTTTTTAAAAAAGAAATTGTCGGACTAACCTGTTCGAGATTCAACACTATCCTCACACAACACTATTCTTCTTTCTTCCTTTGAAAAATCAATCACAACACAGCTATTAGGTCGGACTTAGTTGTTCTACCGCTTAAGCGGAAGCTGGAAGCCCCGGCCACAGCGTGCGTGGATGGCCTTTCTTACACAACCATCCACTATGCATTCACCGTGACCAACAGAATCTTCGAAAAATCAACAGGAGCACTTATCCGCACAAAATAAACCGCACTGCAATTGATAAACGCTGAAAAGCCGGCATGTTCATTTTTTCCGTTAATTCGTTTGTTTGCTTCCTTTGTTCGCTTATCTTATCTTCCAGACAGGTGGTCGCTCAAGCGGTTAGAACAATAGACAATGCCTATGGCTGTCTTTCTAACCCTGCGCTATAGGTGCGACGCACTGACCTAAAAACAAGAAACGTCCGACTATTACGAAAGCTCGAGTGATACTAACTTAACTCCAACTCCTTGGATGATTAGAAAATAATATAGGATTATGACGTTTATCAAATGTTGTGTATGAACACCTTTATGTAGCAATTGCATTTTTAATAGTTACTTATTTAATTGTTTAAAAAATGTATTCTATACAAAAATATAAATAACAACGTTTTGATTATTTTTTATGTTTTAGTGTTGATATACCCAATCGGATTTTGTATACAACTTCCATTACCCCATACTTAAGACTGGACGGTGATTATTCACTGAAGGGGAAAGTAATGCTTTTACCAATTTATGGTGAAGGCAAATGCAATATTACCCTTAGTAAGTAATTCATATTTCTACAAAGAACTGTATTATTTTATATTTTGTTTTTGTTTGCTTAAATCAACCAATTAAGAAAATTTGTTTAACGACATTTAATAAAAAGCTTGATTATTTATTCAAATGCGTTATGAAGAATTACAGATCTCTGGTAAACTATTGTATTAATTTGTTTACTTGATGCAATCAAAATAGATAATAAAATAATTAACATTCAAGTAAGCAGACAATTAGATGTTTCTCAATTAAAAGTTGACATGATTTTAAGAATTTACAGCTTTATCACATTCAAGAAGTCCAACAATTGTATCTAGGAGGTAACATTGTAATCTAGAACGCTTACAATTTGGTAGGTGGATTGCAAATATTGATTGTTTATTGCGTCTTCTTCTTCTTTTTCAGTTTTTTTCTATTCAGGAGTCGTTGTTCCTTACTTTTCGTCGCCACTCGTCGGGTCTTCTTTACCTAAACCTTTCTCTTTCAAGTCCTCTGCCACATAGTCGTTCCATCTTGTCCTCGGTTTTCCCCTACCTCTTATTCCATTAACTTCTAACAGCTCTATTCTTCGTCCTACATAGTTTTTATCTCTACGTCTGATATGATCAAAACATTGCATTAATAGTTTATTGTGCAGGACTCTATTTTACAAGGCATTAAATAAATAACTCGTACAGTCCACACAATTAAGAAGACGAAAATTTCCATGATCATCATCATCAGTGGTGCTACAGCTCTAGTTGAGCCTTGACCTTCCCCAGTCTATTTCGCCAGTCGTTTCTGTTCATCGCCAACCGTTGCCAATTTGCCGCGCCGATTTTCCTTGCGTCCTCGTCCACAACGTCCCTCCTTCTCAGTCGTGGTCTGCCTCTACTCCTATTTCCCACTGGGACTGATAGTAGAGTTCGTCTGGGTGGGTAATTTTCATTTGCTCTTGACACATGTCCAGCCCATCTAAGCCTACCTATTTTTATGAAGGATATTACATCTCTACCATTTACTATTTTTTTATACTTCTCGTACAATTCGAAATTTTATCGCCTTCTCCAAATACCATTCTCACAGAATGCGCCCATTATTCTTCTTAGTATTTTCCTTTCGAAGACGAGCAGAAGATTTGCGTCTGTTTTGTAGATGGTTCATGTTTCTGACCCATATGTCAGCACTGGTAGAATGAGTGTTCGATATATTATTAGTTTGGTTTTCTGGCTTAAATTTCTGTTTTTTAGCTGCTTGCTTAGTCCAAAATAACATTTGTTTGCTAGCAGTACCCTCCGTTTAACTTCTTCAGATGTGTCATTATCGTTTGTTATGAGAGAACCCAAATATGTAAACTTATTTACTACCTCAAAATTATATTGGTCTATACTGAAGTTTTGTTCGGCGTTTCTAGCTCTATCTCTGTTATTTGGAATAGATGCTTACCTTTTGGTTTTTTCCTCGTTTATTTTAAGGCCCATATTTTGTGCGGCTGTCAAGAAGGTGGAAGTCATCTCTTTAAGTCCTCGTGTAGTACGTGCGATCAAATTCAGATCGTCAGCGTAAGCCATAATCTGCGTTGATTTATTAAAGATTGTTCCCCTATTGTGTAACTCGGCATCTCTTATAGTCTTTTCTAACGCTATTTTAAAGAGAAGGCACGCCAGCGCGTCTCCCTGCCGTAACCCTGCATATGTTTCAAACGCTTGTGACATATTGCCTTGTATTTGCACTCTGCAGATAACTTTACTCATAGTTGTTTTTACGAGCCTTATTAATTTATGGGGAATGTTAAGTTCATTCATGGCTTCGTATAATTTACCTCTTAGGACGCTATCATATGCTGACTTAAAGTCCACAAAGAGATGGAACGTGTCAATATTAAATTCATTGGTTTTTTCTAAGATTTGACGTAGCACAAAAATCTGGTCAATTGTTGACCAACCTGGCCTAAAACCGCTTTGATACTCACCAAGGATTTCTTCCACGTACGTACTTAAACGGCTGTACAGGGTGTTGGAGAATATTTTGTACATTGTATTCAGAAGAGTTATACCCCTATAATTTTTACATTCCAACAAATCTCCCTTTTTGTGCAGTGGACATATGATTCCAGTGCACCATTCCTCTGGCATTTGTTCTTCTTCCGAGACTTTGACTATTATGTTGTGAATTTGGTGCATAATGCTGTTACCTCCATGTTTGATGAGCTCTGCGGGGATACAATCCACTCCTGGGGACTTGTTATTTTTGAGTCGTGTGATTGCGTCTTTTACTTCAAATATTGAAGGAGGTTCTACGTGAGTGTTATTTCTTGGTCTTTGGGGTAACGCATCATTTTCGTCCAACGTCAAGCGATTTGCCAATCGCATAGAAATTTTCCAATGAAAATTTCCATGCGATTGGCAAATCTCACTTTCAGTTTTGGGTTTACTAGGTTTTGGTTTTGCTATTAAAAACTGTAGCTAAATAATATCAAGTCGTCAAGGTGTGTAAACATGCTCTCGTAATTTAAACCTGACATGGCCATAGTTATGGCTCTTGGAAAACATCTAGAGCTTGGAGTCGTCTCATTTGACCTCTCTCCATTGACAATGCAGTGTAGTGTCTTGAGCTAAAATTGATAACAAAAGAATATATTGATAATAGGTTGCCAGACTGTCTGGCAACCTTTTATCAGGTTGTCAGGTTGTGTTATTACGATGGCTGGCCCAGACAAGGTAATAAATAGGTAATTAAAATTAAAATAAAAACGTAGGTAATTCATTATTGAACAAACATTTTATTTCGTTTTTTTTTTATTTTTTAAATAAAATATGCTACTGATGACGTATATGCATGTTCTTTATATAAAATAAAGCTATTTTTTCTTAATATAGTGATGTATATGGTCGCAAATTAGGGTCAACAGCTGTTAAAAACGTGAGCTATCAAATAAAAGTAAAGTAGAGTTAAAGCGCAGTGACACTTCTTTAACAAGTAGTAATAATGTATACTATTATTATATATCTTTGGATATATGCTTTAAAAACTGACATAACTGATACTTTAAACCAGTAGTATTGCGCGCCAGCTGTCTTATTTTATATTTGATACGTCACATTTTTAATAGCTGGCAATCCTAATTTGCGACCATTTGCTCTGTGGCAACCTTATATCATCATATTAAGAAGAAATTAGCTTTAATTTGATCTAAAAAACGTGCACATAAGTCTTTAGCAACGTATTTTATTTAAAAAAATTTAAATACTAATTTAATTAAAAATATTTTCGGCCACTTTTTGAGTGGCAACCTATTTTCAATGTTTTCCCCCAATTTTAAATATATGTAAAACTATGAGTTTGATTAACTACGTTATGAATGTAGTGATCTGTCAGTTTAATCTTAGACTATAAGTGCTGTTTGCTAATATCCTCAATATAAATCTAAATGAGAAAAGTAGGTTGCTCGTGATAAAGCGTCCAGCATTTCTGCTATGCATCGTAGTGAAAATCTGTCGTTTTTTATTTTATTGTTAATTTCTTACAATCTATCACAACGATCCATTTTTTGTTTATATGGTCAATTATTTTATTGGTACGATAGTAGTGCTAAAGAAAATTCTGATACTGCATTTTTAATGTTTTTACCTTTCAAGATTCTGTCTCTTTGTCTATTAATTTCTGCTTTCTGTCCGTATGGGAGTCTGTACGGTTTTGTGTCAGCCGTTGATGCTCCTTTTTGCAAATTATTCTTTGCTTTGTACACATTACTTATGGTGCGTTGATAGTTTTCTAAGGTAAAAACATCTGTATATTTTGTACAATCTGGACGTCTCGTTAAGATGCAAAATGGTCTAAGTAACAGAAGTCAATTTTTTATTTTTTTTTACGTTTTATGTGATTAAAAAATAAGGCTTAGCGTATTTTGGCCCGTTGTCCCTCACCCCCCAAAACAATTTTTTTTAGGTGGGATTTAAATTGATTTAGGTTGTTTCGATCTCAAAAAATAGGATTAACTCCAATTAACCCCCAAATCACATAAAAACCCTAAAAACATGTTTTTTGGAGTTTTGAAGGTAATTTTGCCTATGTATGTGAATTTTGTGAATTTTTTAAATAATTGCATCATACGTAAAAAAATAAAAAACCAACGACTGACGTTTTTGGGGGGTTGGTTGGAGGGCTAAAATTGCACCAAGCCTAATTTTTTTAATCACATCGAACGTAAAATGAATGAAAAAATTTGAATTCTGGGAGTGATTGCATTGTGCAAAATTTCTAATTATTATTTCTTGTCATTTATATTTATAATTCTTTCAGGTAACATACCGTTAATCGATTTAGCGACTAGTCCTGCTGTAAGTACTCCTTCTCAAATTTTTTGTGGCATAATGCTGTACCTTCGTGTCTCTGTGCTTATACCAAAATAATGTATAGTTTTGCATCTTGGTGTCAAAATTGAGAACATGTGTCTCCCAATGTCCTCATAGGTACGCCTATTTTGGTTTCTTCTATACGTAACTATAATTTTAAACTCTTGTATTTTGTTTGATACTCTCGTAAATAGTTTGATAACAAGTCTGTTCCAAATTACTTGCCATAATAGCAAATTCGTGTCGCAATTTAATTTTTTTCAATTCATGTAATATTCCGAGGTCACTAAAACTACGCTAATCGATGCTCCAGAGTCTATTAATAGTTTCACGTGTTAACCTTTGTAGGTGATCCAAATGTAATTCAATCTGTTTTTTTAATTGATTAGCCTTTATTTGTGGGAGCATAAAAAAGTCAGCTTCGGTCATTGTATTTGTTTGCTGTTCATGTGTCGCGAAATTTGTTTTTGTTCCTGTGGTCTCTATGCTGTATCCACTGACTGTTTGTGCTGGAAACTGGTTGTGCTATGATATTGTTGTTTTCCCTTTTCATTAGATCTCCTCTATTTGTTGTTCCTATGTCTTTATCTTCTATCAGACTTTTTTGTATCCCTAACATGTATCTATTTTTTCTGCTTTATGTTTTTGTCCATATAAAATATACTCAAAGTATATTCTTTAAATGCCTCTTCAAGCAAGTGATTCTTCATTCATAGCAAATGCAATTACCTCTGTTAAGTGGTAAAATTTCTTGCGTTTACTATTATCTTAATCTTATCGTCTTTTAATCCATTTTTAAATACACATAGCAATTTTGTCGTTTACTTCGGCTAATACATGTTCCGTTTCTCTTAGATACTATTTAATTGGGACTTAGCTACAATTGTGGCTTGTTACCAATAAAATAGTATCTAATATGAATTGCCACAAGCAAATAGCTTTAGAATAATATTAAGATTCCGTTTCTCTATCCCTATCTGCAGGTGCAATTGTTAATTTGGCCATAAGGTCCTGTAAACTCCTTCAAAATTTTTTTATTGACCTATTTGCCTGTTCCGCTGATTTGATCTTAGGTGACAGAACAGGTATAGGTTACTTTACTACGAACTTCTCTTAATGTCTGTTACAAACACGCTATTTGAGGCATATTAACTTTTAATTATTATGTTTATATGGGATTAAGGCGCAGAGATAATGATCCTAGATCGGCTTGAAACTGGACTACAACAAGCATAACTGGAGCAGTTTAAATGGCTGTGGTACTGCGATGGGGAAGGCAACGAGATACCTTCTTCTTCTTCAAGTTCCACTCCTATCGGAGATTGGAAAGCATTCTGGCAATTATAATTTTATTGGTTACTCGCCTGAATAGTTCAATTGAACTGCATCCAAACCATTCACGGAGATTGCGTAGCCACGAGATTTTACGTCTTCCTACGCTTCTTCTACCTTTGATTTTACCCTGCATTATATTCCTAGTAGTTCGTACTTTTCACCTCTCAAGTATTCCAATTTCCTGATTTTTATGGAATTTAAAACTTCACATTGTTTTCCTAGTTGTTCGAGAACTTGTTCGTTTGTTTTGCGATCCATCCATGATATTTTCAAAATGCGTCGGTAACACCACATTTCGAATGCTTCTAGGTTTTTAATGTTGGATTTTTTATGTGTCCAAGCTTCAACTCCATATAAAAGGGTAGAGAATATATAACATCGAAGCATTCTTATCCAAAGCGATATATTGATATCGCGATTACAAAAAAGTTTTCTCATTCTATTAAAAGTTGACCGCGCAATTTTAATGCGGCATCTTATTTCTTTTGTCTGATCAGTATCTTCTGTGATCCATGCTCCAAGGTATTTGTAGGAAGATAGTTGTTCAATTTCTGTATTATCTAGTACTAGCTTAACTTTGATGTTTTGTGCTTTTGTAAATACCATGAACTTGGTTTTCTTCAAATTGATTTTTAGTCTATAATCGTTGCAATATATATTTAGTTGTTCAGCCAGGTGTTGCAGTTCTTCTAGTGTTCCTGCCAGAAGGACAGTGTCGTCAGCATATCTTATGTTATTAAGTGGCTCACCGTTTATTATAAGGCCCTCACTGATCTCGGCAAGCGCTAATTCTGAGATGGCTTCACTGTATAAATTGAATAACAAGGGTGATAAAATACACCCTTGGCGGACCCCACGGCGAATCTGGATATCCTTGGTCAGTTCGTTTTCAACTTTCACTTTTGCTGTTTGATTCCAATAGAGGTTACAGATGATTCTAATGTCTCTACTGTCTATGTTTTTATTTAATAAAATTTCTTTAAGTCCATTATGCTGCACTCTGTCAAATGCCTTCTCAAAATCAATGACACAGGCATATACTTCCTGATTAATATCTTAGCATCTCTGCGAAAGAACACTTACTGCAAACAGTGCATCTCGTCTTCCCAGTCCTTTCCTAAATCCCATTTGTGTATTACTTATGCCTTCATCTAATTTCTTATGTATTCTATTGTGAATTACTTTTAAAAACAATTTCAAGACATGACTCATTAAGGCTATGGTGCGATGTTCATTGCACTCCTTTGCATTGGCTTTTTTGGGAAGCAGTATGAATGTTGCTTGGAGCCATTCTTTAGGTATTATACCTGTTCTATATATGGTATTGAATAGATCCAAAAGAAGATCAATAGATTCAGTATTTACAATTTTAAGTAATTCGATAGGAACTTCATCAGGCCCGGGAGATTTACCACCTTTAGATTGTTTCATTGCATATTCAATTTCTTCTCGTATAATGTCAGGCCCAGTATCATCCTTAAATTCTTTTGGTGCTTCTGTTCTCTCTTTGTCTTCAAATAGTTGTGCTATATATTGTGTCCATCTCTGCATTTTTTGGTTTATATCTGTTATAAGTGCACCCCTTTCATCTCTTAGTTGCCTAGTTTGAAGTGTTTTTCTCATTTCTGTCAATTCTCTAATTTTTTTATGCATGTTAAAAAAGTCATATTTTTTCTCAATTTCTTCTAGTTCTTGGCACTGCTCATGTAACATTCTCTCCTTAGCTTCTTTTATTCTCTTTTTTATTATTCGATCAGTTTCATTATATTTAATTGGATTTTTTGTTTTGAATGATTTTCTTTCATTCATTAATAGTAGTATTTCTTCAGTCATCCAATCTTTATGTTTTCTATTCTTTGGTTTTAAGTTTTCATTTGCTGTTTAAATTATTGCTACTTTTATATTTTCCCATTTCTGATCAATGTTATAGCTACTTTTGTTCAGTTTTTGGGCATTACGTAGATTTTCAGTAAGAGTTTTTACAGTTTGTTCCTTTGTTTGTGGTTCCCTTAATCTCTTAATATCACTTTTACTTTGTGTGGGTTTTTTAACCAGTTTTAATTTGGTTCGTAATGTGACGACTATGGGAAACTACCCCATTATTATTTCATAGATTATTTCTAATGTTACTAACATATGATAAGAAAAGATATAATAATGATGGTTCACGGACACCAAGATCCAGCAGGAGAACCACACAGGGTTTTTCAGGGGCCGTTATCCCTGTGGCAATAGAAAACAAATAAGAAACAAATCAGGTATGAGAATAGGCACATGGAATGTGAGAAGTCTCTGCGAGCCCGGTATGACATAAAACACCATATGTGAAATGATAAAGCTCAATAGGTATACCAGTTCTTGAGATAAACGAGATGCGCTGGCCAGGGACTGGTAAATGTAGCACAGACGACCACGTGGTATTTACTGTACATAAATAAGTCTTAAGTTGTATTAAATTTGTAAGTTACATTTCGGACAGAGTTATCATGACGCAATTAAACTCAAAGCCAGTGGATATTAATCTGGTTCATGTTTATGCGCCCACAGCATGCAGTAGTGACAAAGAAATTAATTGTATGATGATATAAAGATGGTTATAAGTGATCTGAAAAGTAAAGACATTAGTATAATAATGGAGGACATTAATGCCAAAGTAGGAAAAGGTAGACAACAAAACATTGTAGGCAATTTAAGCTTAGACAGCGTAATGATAGTTGGGATCGTTTTGTACAATTCTGTATGGAGAACAATTTATGTGTTATAAATACATTCTTTAAGCTACCCAAGCGTCGTTTATACACTTGGAAGTCACCAGCAGATACTAAAAGAAGATCATAAAAAATCAGATCCATTATATAATAAATAACTGAAAGATAGCTAAATTCGATCAAGATCATTAAAACACTACATATACAAAAGCAGATGGCCTCCCAGATCATAACTTATTAATCAGTGACAAACTCAAACTTAAAAAAGTAAAAAGCCAAAAAGCGATAAAAGTTGATAAACAAGAAAATATCATAGTCAGTGAAAAAGACAAACTGGAGAGGTGAAGGGTATATTGAGGAAGTGTTTGATGACGAAAGAACAGAAAAACAAATTGAACATATATCTACTGGTCCAAACATAACCTTCGATGAAATAGAAAATGCTACACAACTATCAAAGAAAAAAAAAGCAACAGGTTTAGATGGAATTACCAGCGAAATAATCATACTAATCAACGATAAAGGAAAACATTATTTTCTAAACCTCTTTTATAAAATATACGAAATAGGGCATACACGAATAGACTGGTTACTGCCAATATTTGTAGTGATACCGAAAAAAATAAACGCTACAAAATGTAGCGATCATCGCTTTATCAGTCTAACGAGCCATGTACTGAAATTTTTTTTAAGAATACTGCACTCAAGAATTTACAACAAAATAAAAGTACAATTGCATCCAGGAGTGCTTTAATTAATTCTTCGATGGTTCCTATATGTAGTTTTAGGTCCTTGCGATTTTAAGATCAAATTTTTCTCCCATACTATTGCCATTATGTTCCTCCTTCCTTTTTTGTAATTAAATTTGTACCTTTTCAATCATTTTTTACATTTTTAATTTAAAATTAAAGATATGCACCAACATGAAAAGAAGAAATCAAAGATGTAGTAAAAAAAAAATGAAAAATAACGAAATCCCAAGATGCGATAAAATAACCGTAGAAATGTTAAAATATGGAAGATATAGAATACATAGTGAGATATCGAAGATAATACTAAATATATGGAATAGAGAAATAATGCTGGAATACTGAAAAATTTCAGTGATATGCCATATACATAAGAAGGGAGATAAGTTAGGCTACAATAATCACCGGGGAATATCACTACTAAACGTTGGATACAAAATATTTAACAAAATATTAGAAAAAAGGCTACACAATATAATGGGACAAACAACAAGTATTATTAAGGAGGGTTCAGAAAAGTAGGTCAATTTTAGACCATACATTTACGCTAAGACAACTTGGGAAAATTCTGCTAACGGAATACCGAACTACAACATATTTTTGTCGATCTCAAACGAGCTTATGACTCAATAATTCGAAAGAAATTATGTAGCTCAATAGTTAAAGATGATAAAAAACTAATCAGATTAGTAAAATTATGCCTAACCAACACCAAAGCAAAAGTAAGAATTCAAAATGAACTGTCTTATGAATCTAATATTAACGAAGATCTAACACAAATAGGTGCGCTATCCACAACATTTTTTAACCTTTTGTTGGAACAAGTTACCAGGAAAATTCTATAAATAGAAAAGGTACAATATTTACAAATATCAGCCAAGTCATAGCTTACGCAGATGATATAGACGTCAATAGCTGGACATTAAAAGACTTTTAAAAAAGATCTATACATATTTCAAATTTAGTTTTAGGATTAGGAGTTAATGCTTCAAAGACAAAATACCTGAAAACC
Source organism: Diabrotica balteata (assembly GCA_918026665.1). Classification (NCBI taxonomy): domain Eukaryota; kingdom Metazoa; phylum Arthropoda; class Insecta; order Coleoptera; family Chrysomelidae; genus Diabrotica; species Diabrotica balteata. The sequence goes on from OU898277.1 coordinate 61,621,394, forward strand.
ACTAGAGGAAAAGTACAAATAAAAGGCACTCATGTATCTTTGAGCGCGCAAAAATTTGAAAGAATAGCTAATTTTAAATATTTAAGATCAATAGTTAAGAAGGATATAAAAACAGTAATGAGGTAGAGGTAATGGATTTTGGGAACAGCTATGACCTTGAACATTTCACATAAACTTGTGTACTAAATAGGCATAATGCATAGCTCTTGTTAAAATCCAATACATTAATAATATAATTACATATCTTCGATTCTAAAATATTGTAAAAGACTTTAAAGAGTCTGGGTAAGAAAAAAGATTTAGTTATATTCTTTGTGGCATTTTCAAGGTCATAGCTGTTCCCAAAATCCATTAACTCTAACAGCGAGAATTTCACTTGGAAACAAATACTTCTATGCCTACAGATTATAAAGTCAAAATTAGTATCTATTTACGTAAAGACCCGTAGTAACTTCTGCATTAGAAACATGGACTTAGACTAATGAATAAGAGGAGCAATTGTTTAGATGAGAAAGAAAAATTTAAGAAAAATATATGGACCTATACAGGAGAATGGGGAATGTCGTATAAGAATGAACCACGAAATAAATAGAATATTTAATAGACCGCCTATCACAAAAGAAATACGAAGGAAACGACTGATTTGGTTGGGATACGTAGAAATAATGGATGATAAGAACAATACAAAACTAGTACTTACAACAAAATTAAAAAAGAGACCGAGGGGTAGGCCTAAAAAAAAATGAATTGATGGTATTAACCAGGATTTAGAAGAACTAGGAATACAGGAATGGAAAAAATAAGCAAAGGAATGGTAATCTATAGTTAAAGAAGCAAAATATGCATGATCTAAAATGATCTCTTTAAAGATGACAAACTAGGAAGTAACTATTTTAGATACAAAACGTTGACTTTTTAAGGAGTTATGAGTGTGGCTGGCCTTCACACCGTGTAAAACTTTAGAGCCTAGAAACCCCAACCGGCGACCATGGGCTGTCAGTAGCCTCCATGGGCTATTAGTAGTCACAGATGATCATATTGTCGGTGCAATGCCACGCCCACGAATGTAAAAAAGATTTCGTTTTTCACCTACACCAACAATAATGTCTCAGTCATTCATGTATTGTGCCACAACCACGAATGTGATTAAAGGCTAGGAGATATTAGGGAGAAAATATGCACTTTCACGAAAGTCAGTCTGTATTTTCATTTGCAATGCGTGCATCGCGAAAGTGACACTTTCGTGTTTGTGGCGGTGTAGTTCGGAAATCGGTATTTTGAGAACGATTTCCTAAGTGTAGATTGAAACGCCAATAAACGTATTTTTACCTTTAATTGTAGCTTATTTCCATTTAAATAGTAATTACATCTCTATTATGCACAAATTGTACAAATCAAAGTGCTCAGAATTAAATGTCCATCCAGTTTCTTTGCAAAAATATCGACGAGTGTCAAAAACTTATAAGTTGGGTTTCCATAAAACCAAAAAGGAGCAGTAAAAAATGCTTAAAATATACAAATATGACAGAGGAGGAAAAAACACAGGCTCATCACAAACACGTGTTAAGGAAACAATTAGCTCGTGAGGCTCGAGACAAAGACAAAAAAAATTGTAACAAACAATTCAGAGGTACTATTCTTTAACTTTGACCTCGAAGTATTGCTTACAACTCTAAATTTCAATAAGTAAACAGCATGAAAATTCGCGGGCGACCCAAAAATGTTGCCTTAAACAAAGCTTATGTTAAGCAGTTGCCAATTGCGATTGCTAAATATAAAGATCTGCAGGGAATGTGTAATGATTTAACAATTTCAAAGAACTGTTCTAACTTTTATAATTCTGTCACTACCAATAAAAATATAAGAGAAAATTTGCCGGAGCCAAATGAAGGCGAGGATTGGCGAACGAGGAAAATTAAATTATTCTTAAACATGATTTAAGTGTTTTACTATATTAGTATTTCTATTTTTGTAGTTTTTAATCTTAGAAAGTTTTTTTTTGTTTCAGTTTACCATAATAAAAGTTTATATAATTTCACGTATATGCATTTTATTACAAAATTTACAATGCCACAGTCACGAATTTAACTTTTTTCGAAAAATGATGGATATTTTCATAAATTCCTGATAATATTTCTAAAATATAACTATACCATATTAATTAATATTTAACTGGGAATAAGCCACAATTAAAGATAAAAATACGTTTATTGACGTTTCAATTTCCACTTTCGAAATCGTTCTCAAAATACAAACAGTAAATTAAACAAATTTTGTTTTTTGTTACATAGTGAAAAATTCTTCTCATAATTTAATTTTATCTGACTCATTTATATTGACAAATCAGACATACATTATGCATTTTAAAGTAGACGGCTTTAAAATGATATTGCCAATATTGTTGAGTTGCGCTCCTGGGACGACTTTACCTATAAGATAGTTCATTCGATTACATGAAATCAACTTTAACTTGAGAATATACGTCAGAAAAAATCATAGACAAACACATGACATGATGACAATAAAATTCTCCTGTTAGTGATTCCATAGTAAATTATGAGGAAAAAACCAGGAAAAAAACCTCATAATACTATCCCGACATGGTAAGTATTTGTTCGTGCATTTAGTTTACCTTCAATAAACACCAAAATTCTGATTTTATATGTTTCGTTATTTAAAAAACATACATGATGTATCCTCTATATGTAACTGACTTACTAATACTGGTATTTTCTTATTAATAACTTCCTCTTTCAATATTGGTAACCAGATCCTACTACATTCTGCCGATTAATTTGCGACACAATTGTCCTCATTTAGCATAATTAAAGCCGCTTCTTTGATTTTTCTTTTTTTACCATCCGTCTCTTTTAGGACTACATTTGAATTATTCCATTGAACCCTATGTTCATTATCCCATGCGTGTTTACATATTTGAGATCTATCAAATTCTCTATTTTTAATATAAGACTGATGTTCGCTTATTCTAACATTTAATGGCCTTGATGTTTCACTTAAATAAAACTGATCGCATTCACAAGGTATTTTATAAATGCAATTCTTTGTCCTTTCTTGTTCATTGTTAGGTTGGGTTTTGGACAAAATAGATCTCGACGTGTTTGTTGTTTTGAATGTTGTTGAAATGTTGAATTTATTGCCTACCCTTTTAAGTTTTTCTGATAATCCTTTTATGTACGGTATTGTTATTTTTCTCGTATTATTCCTTGTGTATGCTGTAGGATCTCGTTCTAAAATGTTCTGTTCTATTCGATCGATTGTTGAAACGATAAAGGATAATCATTTTTTAATAAAACAGATGTTAACAAATGTTTCTCCTCCAAGAACGAATTTTCGTTAGAACAAGTAATTTTGGCTCTATAGTATAATATAACTAATTATATTACTTATTTTATAAATAAGGAATTTTCAACAATCGATCGAATAGAACAGAACATTTTAGAACGAGATCCTACAGCATACACAAGGAATAATACGAGGAAAATAACAATACCGTACATAAAAGGGATATCAGAAAAACTTAGGCAAAAAAAAAGGATAGGCAATAAATTCATCATTTCAACAACATTCAAAACAACAAACACGTTGAGATCTATTTTGTCCAAAACCAAACCTAACAATGAACAAGAAAGGACAAAGAATTGCATTTATAAAATATCCTGTGAATGCGATCAGTTTTATTTAGGTGAAACATCAAGGCCATTAAATGTTAGAATAAGTGAACATCAGTCGTATATTAAAAATAGAGAATTTGATAGATCTCAAATATGTAAACACGCATGGGATAATGAACATACGGTTCAATGGAATAATTCAAACGTAGTCCTAAAAGAGACGGATGGTAAAAAAAGAAAAATCAAGGAAGCGGTTTTAATTATGCTAAATGAGGCCAATTGTGTCGCAAATTCCTCCGCATAATGTAGTAGGATCTGGTTACCAATATTGAAAGAGAAAGTTATTAATAAGAAAATACCAGTATTAGTAAGTCAATAACATATAGAGGATACATCATTTATGTTTTTTAAATAACGAAACATATAAAATCAGAATTTTGGTTTTTATTGCAGGTAAACTAAATGCACGAACAAATACTTACCATGTCGGGATAGTATTATGAGGTTTTTTTCCTGGTTTTTCCCTCATAATTTACTATGGAATCACTAACAGGAGAATTTTACTGTCATTATGTCATGTGTTTGTCTTTTTAAAGACGAATTATATGCTATGATTTTTTCTGACGGATATTCTCAAGTTAAAGTTGATTTCATGTAATCGAATGAACTATCTTATAAGTAAAGTCGTCCCAGGAGTACAACTCAACAATATTGGCAATATCATTTTAAAGTCGTCTACTTTAAAATGCATAATGTATGTCTGAATTGTCAATATAAATGAGTCAGTTAAAATGAAATTATGAGAAGAATTTTTCACTAAGTAACAAAAAACAAAATTTGTTTAATTTACTGTTTGTATTTTGAGAACGATTTCCGAAGTAGAAATTGAAACGTCAATAAACGTATTTTTATCTTTAATTGTGGCTTATTCCCAGTTAAATAGTAATTAATTTAAAATGCCACAAGAAAATAGCTTCAGAGCAAAACTATACCATATGTTAATAAAAGTACAAAAAAATGTCACATTAAATCCTGAATTTTAGCAACTAATTGAAAGATTAAAAGTCGAATATCTGCTAACGCTCATTTTGCACATTCGTGGGTGTGGCATTGCACCGACGATATTGAATGAACAATAAATATACACTAGAATAACATATTCACAAAAGAAAAAAATTACAATAATTTTAATCGTGATTTGAAAACATTATCCGTAGATGTGTCTGTACGTAATGAGTGATATTGTTTTCAGTGATGTTTTTGTAAAGTATTCTCGGATACACTTTATTGTTTTTATTTTACACAAAGATTAGATCCTATCGTTGTGTCGAACAATATTTGTTATGTATTATTAAATTGAGATGCTTTGATTGTATTAGATTTTAAATTTATTGTTGACTGTATATTTTATCAAAAGACGTTTATGTTTTAGTAAATACCCATATCAATCACACCATCTATGCAGAGTCTGTTGAGAAAAAAGGAAAAGAATACTGGCATTTTTACAATTACACAGTAACGTTACGACCAGAGAAAATGATCTACGAATTTGAAAATCTCTTTAATGGGGATAAAAAACTTGGCGATCAAATCTTATCGGTTTTAAATGATAACTGGAGCGAGTTATTCACTGATGTTCGAGATGGATATGAAAAGAGTTTTGGACTCATCTTTCAGGGCTTGGGAAACAGGGTGTTTTCAAGAGTTGCTCTAGAGGATATATTCTTAGATGTTTAAATAATTTTGTGTTATGTTAGCCTAAATGAAGTATTATTAGTTTAAGTAGATACGGTTTGTTTTTATTTAATAAATAACTGCATTTGTTAAACGGTTTTTTATTATTAGTTGTTTAGAATTTTGTGTATTCTTTTTAGCTAGTATCTACCTGTTTTGAAATTATTGTATCTGAAAACATATCTTTTTACTTTTGGTATACATAACTATTGGTTATATAGTAGTCTATTTTATTGATGTTTAATATAAATGTTAGAACATCGATTTTGAGAATAATAGCAGATCCGAAGAACATACATTTTTGTTCAGTGTTAGAGTTTTAAATTAAATTAGATCGCTGATAATATGAAAAATAAAAAAATATAATTCATTGTTGTCGGCACAATAACGGATTTAATAAATATATAATATTACCTAATTATTAATATTGAAGGAAAATCTTAAAATAAACAATAAAAATAATGCTAAGAAAATTATATTTTCTAAAACGAAACTGAAACTCTAGGTAAATATAAACCTAATATCTACTTATCAATTTATCTTTGAAAAATCAATGTTGGACAAAGATCAAAACCGCTCCACATGCTTTTTTATCTTAAACTAGCGGACCCGTCAGACGTTGTTCTGTCAAATAGATTTGGAATGTGCCAGTTTATTTCTTTGATTCTCTTTACCAGAACCGTCACCATGATGATAGGGCGGTGTGTGAGGTTCACCTCGGGTGACCTAAGTATCTTCATTACCACGAAGTTTGACCACCCTTTTGGACCCATTAACAACCCCGACTGGGATGTCCGCCAGAGGGCTTCAAACTAAAGTCTGTTTTAGACTATAACATAAAATGATATAAGACAATGTTATAACAAAAATTTACATAAAATGATTGTGTACAATATTAGTACAAGAAGTTTTGTCTATTACATTGTCACATTTTGGTATCAAAATATGTTATGTGATTCTGCGCATTACATGCTAAACAGTCCTTTTTTAAAATTATTATGTTGGTGTACATGTACTTTTAACCTCAATGTTCATATTGTTCTTTTTGTTATTGTAACGTAAACTCATTTTCTTCAACATTTAACCTAGTTTTTTATCCACGTAAATACCTAGTTAGTTCTACCATCGTTTTACTTTTGCTTTAACAAAGACATAGGTATATATATTTATGATGGATAAGAAAATTCTCCTATTATCTGCTGCTTCCATTACAACATTTCTTTTAATTCAGACAAACAAGAAAAAACGCCAACGAAATATGTGGTCTAGAGCTTGGCTTCAAAAAAGACAGGAAGGTAGTGGTGTTTTAAGTATGTTGTAAACTGAATTAAAAGACAATGAACCTAAAAAATATAGACAATATTTAAGAATGTGTAAGCCACAATTGAATGAACTTCTTGAACTGATTCGAGAAGAGAAAAGATATTACCAAACAGGATACAAAATTGTAACTGCGCATGCGTGTGTAGGGGAGAGGGGGGTTAGTGTGGACATGGGGTTAGTGTGGACATAGTTAATTATTTAAAAACTCGCATTTAAATCTGCCGCCCAGTCTGTTCAGGAAGTGACTATTAACGCCACCGAACACCACGTAAAAGTTGGTTAAAATATTTTCTATAATATGGCCGCCAGTGACAGAAAGTGATTTTGTGTGTTGTATTCATTTATTTCACACGGTAAGTAAAATTATACTAAAATTGAAGTTATTGAACTAATTGTATACCTAGGTTAGTGTATGGCTTCTGGAATATTTAATTACTACATTTGATATGGAATGAGATAAAATTATCATTTTTCGAAACGTCATTCCATTGTTACTGTCAAACATGGCGTTCGGGGTTAGTGTGGACAAATCATCAGCTGTCCACACTAACCCCACAAATGATTATATTTCCAAAAATCATGTGATAAAAATCGCTTTTTTGTTTCAGATGAGGACTTACAGTAGAAAAACGGCGAGAACAAAAAAAAGTTGTAGAGCGTGCAATAAAGGATATCCTAAGAAAAAAGGAAGCTTGCAGAGAAAAATTGCAGAGAAATATGAATTGAAAAAAAGTATGCTTCACAAAAGAGTCATTTCGGCTAAGAGGAACCTTCAAGATGCTAATATACCCTCTGGTGATGATTCAGGTAACGAAGATGAGTTAGAAATTGTTAGCTTGAATGTTTCTGGCGTCAATAAATTTCGAGGTCGCCAAATATTTTCTGATGAACAAGAACAACACATTGTCAATTATCTTAAGAAGGCGTCTCGATTACATTATGGCTTGACTTACAAGCAGGCTTGTACCTTAGCTTTTGAGTATGGTAGTGCTCTACAAATAGAAATTCCTTCGAATTGGACTAAAAATAAGATAGCAGGAAAGGACTGGATATATTCATTTATGAAACGACATGGTGATTTATCTCTTGACCTTGAGATGCAGCCTTTAACAAATCCAACGTGGATTTATTTTTTGATAATTACATTGGAGTTTTAGATAAATTTAAAGGAAGGCCAGAAAGGATAATAAATTTAGATGAGACAGGTATACCCACGGTCTTACCACCACCCAAACGTATAGCTGAAAAGGGAAAAAAACAAATAGGAGCTGTGGCCTCTCAAGTACGTGGTGAAAATGTTACAATGTGCGGAATTATAACAGCCACTGGACAAGCAATACCTCCAGTTTTCATATTCCCCAGGAAGAATATGAAAGACCGGTTCTTAGATGGTGCACCAATAGGGAGCATTGGTCTGGCTCATCAGTCTGGCTATATGACTGCTGAATTATTTTTAGAAGTACTAAAGCACATAAAAATGCACTTAAGTGCTTCTAAAGAAAACCCTCTACTGATATTAATGGATAATCATTCAAGTCATATAAGTTTGGAAGCTATAAACTTAGCTAGAGAATCTGGAATTACTCTTTTATCGTTTCCGCCACATTGTAGCCACAAACTACAGCCGCTAGATGTTGCAGTATATGGTCCTTATAAAGCTGCATTACGGGTTGTAATAGGAGACTGGCTTCAAAATCATCCAGGCAGACCTATACAAATATATGATGTTGCTCAACTGTGTGGTATTGCTTTTCCTGTGGCATTTACAATGAAGAATATAACATCTGGATTCAGATCTGCTGGTTTATGGCCAATAAACCGTCTTGTATTCACCGATGAGGATTATGAAGCTGCTGAAACAACAGATAGGAATCAAGAACCACCAACAGCAATGAACACAAGAAATCCTGAAGATCCTGAGCGAATATTAGAAGTTGCTTCAATCTCCACAAGACTGCTGCCTGTAGCTCCCATTACGCTTTCACCATCAGTAGCAACTACATCAACAGCTGTAATTACTCCTAAGAGCTGCCGCCCTTTTCTAAAAGCAGATCACTCATCAAACTCCAAAGTAAGAAAAAATTAAAAGTCGACTATTTACACGAGCACACCAGTGAAAGATCAGTTGGAAGCTGAAAAAGAGGCTAAAGATTTGAAGGAAAGACGTGCGCAAGAAAGAGCTGAAATGCGAGAAAAGAATAGAGTGAAGAAATCTCTTTCCTATGAACCAAAAAGGAGTAGGAAAGAATCTTCCTCTTCCAATTCTTCTACAGAAGTAATACTTGAATCAGAGGATGAAGGCTGGATGGAAGACGATGGTCAGGACAACGATATTTTTATGGACAAACAAATGGAGAAAAATGATTTCGTACTTGTAAAATTTATGGGTAAAAAATCGGTAACTCACTATGTTGGCCAAATCGTAGATATTCGAGATGTGGAGGTACAAATTAATTTTTTAAGGAAAAAAGTGAATAATTTCGTATTTCCCGAAGTTGAAAATGTCTCAGTTGTCGACAAGAACGATATTGTCGGAATTTTGGAGCACCCAGTAGACACTGGCACGAAAAGGCAAGGAAGATTATTTTCATTTAATATTAATTTCAGTTCTTATAATGTATTGTAGTTTCTTTTTGTTAACATAAAGTTTTCAGTATTCCTGTATATGTTTTACTATGCGTCCACTATAACCCCATACTCTGTCCACTTTAACCCCACCACGGGGTCATTGTGGACAAATTATTGATTCCGATTTGAATCAAAATATTTGTTCTATTAAGAAAGATACAAATAAAATATTCACATCGAAAGTTGAGTTGATGTTTACAGTAAATATGTGAGGTAAGTTCAGCAATAAGAATCTTATACATATTTTTTAATTTGCTAATAAGTAAAAATGGTCCACAGTAACCCCCTTCTCCCCTACTAATAGTTGGTATCAAAATAGGACATGTTCTAATTTCTATACCATTTTTTGTTAACAGATTTGGTTTTCTGTTTTACATTATGACAAAACTTAGTATACCATTTTCTTATATCATTTTATGTTATAGTCTAACATAGACTTAAGAGAGAACTTAAGGTTCAAACCTGATTGAAAAATAATCTAAAGGCATAGTGGGAACCTAAATGTGACAAATATTTATAAAATGGGTGCTTCAATGACAAAACATAGAGATAATTAAGTATTCATTGTTATTATTATTAACATAGGGTTAATACCCGATGTACTAAAGAATAATGAAATAAAACGTACACAAGTATTTTCAGTAATCGCTTTATTGTAAATCAAGTGAATTATAATTAGTAACAAAAATCTGTTTTATTTTTATTGTAGTGCTTTATGATATACAATGTTTTGTTTGATTACTTGGTGAATATACAAACAAATCTGATGGTTTTCCAACACAAGAACAGGCAACATACAATTGACCATGTAAGAAACATGGGTTTTCTAGAATAATACAACAAACACCTAATAATTGCCCTTGGGACTTATTTATGGTCATAGCAAAAGCAAGCCGCACTGAAAATTGTAACTCATTTAAATTCAAATGGTACATTAGTCGGAATCATTGGTATCTAAACGTCTTCTCACTTATACTTTCCTTTCAGTATACTCGCTTCTATCACGTTGTTCAATAATTTTTTTATCGCTAACCGTGTGCTGTTGCAAAGATGCGATTGGTTGATATTTCTCAACACTATAACTACCGATCCAACCTTTAATTGAAGATTATGAGGTGGCAATCCTGGTAAATCCAGCGAGTTTGTAAATTCAGGCGGATAGTTGACCACATTATCTTGGTTAGTAGCTGAATCAACTGATTTATATATTCTCAACTTGCCTGTAATTTGTTTTTGAATTTTGAATTGAATTTTCTGTAATTTTGAGCAACATCTGGAAACACCTTTTAAATAAATTCATCTTTTGATCGAGTTAACTGACAAAAACTTTAAGGAAAGTTAATGCAACCAGTCAAGGTGTCTATGGGAAATTTGCCATTGAGTTATTTTTGTTTCTGGAAGAATTAGGGCTTCTTCAGTTAGTTGCATCGACGGAGCACTGGCTTGAAGTTAATGAGCCAATTTTCATTCAAGAATATACCACAATTGCTAGGTATGATCGTTCAAGTTCAGCTCATGATGGCACTCTGATTCTTTCAAATAACAATGATTTTTCTTCAGTTTCGAAATATTACTATTTGCTGGGTGAAAACTACTTCGAATTTTCTTTGATTTATAATAAGAAATTTAACCTATACATTTATTTGCATTTATAGATCACCTAGCTCTGATACTGAACTATTTTTCCAAAGCCTACTAAATTTGTTAGATATTCTGCCCATTAAAAGCAGAAAGATTTCATGTGGTGATGTGATGAAATCCTACTTTCATAATCTCCTAACAAGCTCCAAAAATATTTCAAAAGAAACTTGGTCAATAATAAACGATTTTCGAAATAAAACCAATACAGCGAATTAAACCTTTTCTTTTCCTAACCCCGAAAATCTAAATGATTACTTTGGCAATGTGAGTCAAAATATAACCTCAACTATTTCGCCACAACAAGATCAAGTTTCCTATCGTTCTAATTAAAAAAACATTGCTGATACCTTCTTTTTAACCCTTAAATGCCCAATCGGGGTCACTATGGGACCCCAGACATACATTTTTGGCTATAATATCTTTATTTGAAACATTTGGCAACCGCGCAATCAGGTATTTGTGTGGACGTGTCTCCTACGTTTTCTGTTAGTATACCACGAACATTCGTGAGGTGCAGTGGTCTGTAAGAGAGATTTAGATAAGTGGGGTCTCGCTGTGACCCGATTGGGCATTTAGAGGCACCAGAATATTTTTATTATTTTTAACATTTTTCGTCAGTTTACATTGAAAAATGGACCGTAAGAGAATGAAAATGACAATAAGCGACCAAGAACATGAAAAAATTATCCGAAATATAGAAGAAGGGATATCAGACTCCGATTTCGACTGTGAGATTACCGACGAATCAGATAGCGAAGAGCAAGATGTTTTTGAGGAAAATGTTTCGGAAACTGAGGACAATTTAGAAGTCAACAGTGACGAGGAATCAGATGCAGAACCTACCGAAGTGGACGATAATATTAGTGAGGTTAGTGGTCCAACATATACATCCAAATCTGAAATGCAGTGGAATAGCTTACCTTTCGTGAGATCCAAGAGGCAACAAAAAAATATTATAAACGTACATCCAGGCTTAACAAACTATAGTAAAAATTCCAACACGTTTTTAGACTATTTCAATTTATTTTTGTCCGAAGAGATGAAGAATGTCATATGCCTTCGTATTAATGAAGAAGCTGTTAGGCGTTATCAAGAGTGGAACGAAAAACATCCGAATAACAAAAAAGAGTTGACGGTACTTACCAACAATGAACTGGATAGCTTTTTAGGAGCACTTATCAAAGCTGGTGCTTTAAGGTGTGGGAAAGAATCGACACGAGAGATATGGTCTACAGACACCTCAATACGCCGGTCATTTTTTACAGCCGCATTAGCTAGGAACCGATTTGAAGAATTATCGAGTTTCTTGAGGTTTGATGACAAAGTGACCAGGGTGGAGCGGAAGGAACAGGATAAGTTAGCGGCGATACGAGTAATTTGGGACAAGTTCGTCTCTAACTGTGACAAAGCCTTTGAACCATACAAACATATAACCGTTGACGAACAGTTAGTGAGTTTTAGAGGAAAGTGTCCTTTTAGACAATATATAAAATCAAAACCTTGCCGCTACGGGATAAAAATTTGGGCTGCCGCGGATGTTAAAACATCTTATTTATCAAAACTTTAGGTGTACCTTGGAAAACTACCAGGTGGTAGAATAGAGAAAAGTCAGGGATTTCGTGTTGTGACAGATCTGATGGAACCATATCATGGCAGTTGGAGAGAAATTACAACTGACAACTTTTTTACTAGTGTTCCTCTTGCTCAATATCTTTTATCTAAAAACCTTACTTTACTTGGGACCGTCCGCAAAAATAAACCTGATACACCACCACAACTAAGTTTGACAAAAAGACCTGCGGAGTCGTCAATATTTGCTTTTACTAAAGAATTAGCTATGGTTTCGTACATTCCTAAAATACACAGGATGGTACATCTTCTTTCAAGTCAACACGATAGTGATATAATTTGTCAAGACTCTCAAAACAAACCCTTGATGATTTTAGACTATAATAATACCAAGGGTGGTGTTGATAATGCCGACAAACTGATTAGGGAATATTCCTGTAAAAGAAGAACTGCTCGTTGGCCATTCAGGCTCTTTATGAATATTATAGACATATGTGCACTAAATGCCTATATTTTATACATTGAAAAAAATCCTGATTGGAAGAAAAATAATTTTTCACGAAGACGTATTTTCCTGTTACAATTAGGGGCTGAGCTTGCTCGAAATAACATGGAAAAAAGAGCGAAATATATAAAACATAAAGCCTATGTAAAATCTGCTCTAAAAGATTGTGGCATACCAATGGTAAACCCAACTACCGAAGTTGCAACTCAATCCGTCCATTCAGCTAAGAAACGTGCTCGTTGTTACCAGTGTCCGCGAAACTGTGACAGAAAAGTGAATACCGTTGGCTCTTTTTGCAAAAAATTTATATGCCAGGTGCACAGAAAAGAAGAAAAAACTATTGTATGTAAAAATTGCAACTAAAAGTTATATGCTTATATTATTATTTAATTTTAATTTTGTTCGAATTGAAAATAATTTGTTTCTAGAAAAGCCGTTAATTTTGTATGAAAAATAAATAAAAATTATTCAAATATGCTTAAAATTATTTTTAACCGTGTTTTCCTTTTAGTCAGTGCTAAATGACGTTACTAAATTGAAAATTTTAGTGGGGTCCCTAGGAGACCCCACATGGGCATTTATGGTTATTTTCATATCACGGGCATTTAAGGGTTAAGACCAGTTGATAAGACTGAACTTATTCGAACAATTCGTAGTATAAAAAGCAGATCGTCCTGTAGTACAGATGGATTATCTAATAAAATTTTCTCAAATCTTCTGCATGTTTTGAAGGTCATGGTCTCGCTAGTAAATGATTCCCTTGAAAAAGGTACATTCCCTAACTGCCTAAAGACAGCCATCGTTATTCCTCTTCATAAAGGTGGAGAAAAATCTGATGCCTGCAACTATAGACCTATTGCCTTATAAAAGTTCGACTTATGCCCTTTCTCCTTAAACATAATATTTTATCGCAAAATCAGTTCGGCTTTTTGTCTAATAATTGTACTAGTGATGCCATGTTTTCTGTGTTACATGAGGTATATCTATCACTAAATAGTAACCTCTCCTCCGCCACTGTTTTCTGCGACTATTCCAAAGCCTTTGACTGCGTAAATCACGACATTCTATAAAAAAAATTAACTTTCTATGGAATTCGGGGTGTGTCTTTGAATTGGTTCAAAACTTACTTGGTAGGTAGGCAATAATTGGTTAGAATAAAAGACACCGACTCTAGTTGTAAAGATATTGAGTGTGGAGTACCGCAAGGTTCAGTATTAGGTCCCATTCTTTTTTTACTTTTCATTAATGACATATATGACATTAAAACAATATGTTGAAATATCAAAATTTTTTGCTAAAAAGACATACAATATTTTGCTGACCAGAATTTTGACTATCAAGCAACAGTTCCAATATTTTCCTTATTTGATAATGCAATTTTTTGTCGGCATTTATGACACCAATATACGAGTAATCGCAAAACGTATTATGTTACCTTTTCGGTACACCATCTGTGATAAAAGAAATTTAAAAATTTCTTTAATCATTTTTAACAGTTTTAAAAATAATATACTTTTCTAGTTTGGTGCAATTTTATTTATCTAAATAAAATTGTAATATTAATGTAATAATAAATTTCTCGTCTTTTAATAAGAAAATAAAGATTTGTTCATTAATTTAATATTTTGCATCTGGTGCACACAATGAAAAGACCCTTACAAAGATTTGCAACAATCGTCTAACCCACGTATTTATAAAGAAAACATGGGTTAGACTATTTTTACAAATTTCTGTTTTCATATTAGTTGACGAATGTGGTTTAGAACTTAGTTCACAAACGTCTCCATGAGTATGGATATGGCTTATATCATTTTAGCTTGATATAGTATGCATTAAGATCGACAGTTTGACATATCTATAAATAAAAAAAATAACCTCATTTATAACCTCATTTGTGAACAAATGTGGGTTAGACGGTTGTTGCCGTATGTCATAAGCTTCAATCTCTTAACAAAATAACAGGAATTTAGTTTCCTTATATACTCTTAAGAAAACATATATGAGCAACTTCAAGCCGTACTAAAGCGAGGAAATAAGAAATTAGTTTCATGTAAATCAACGCACTCTGACACAACAGAACTTATCCGAATTGTTAGGTAAGGCACTATTAAAGTCACAGTTGGCGTTTTCCACATACGTTGAACCGATATATTTTCTTCCTTATCCTCTTCGGAAGATTTATAAGTATGAGTTTCTACTTAAGCGGGTAATTCGTCTGGTACGTCAGGAATATCTCTGATCGGAGGATAGTATCTTTGTTGGTTTTAATACGATGTGCTGAGTCAGAAGAAAAATAACAGTATCCACTGGTTCTGGAGATGTTGAAGCTTCCACGTCGTCGAGTACAGTTATAATATATGTACCTTCGTGTAGATGATCTAAATGTATAAATATATAAGTAGGTATTATGCTTTTTTACTGCCGCCAACTTGGCACAAAAAGCTTTTGGATCCAAAAAGGTATGCATTTCTCAACTAAAACCTAACTAAAACTCAAAGTTATTCTAAACACCACGTGTTCTTTTCTAACTTGTGGTGACTAATCCAAGCCATAACATATATTGTGAACGGGAATTCTGTAGCGAACTTTGAATAATAGTGTTTTACTGTTGCCAACGTTCTTATTTTGGGAGTAATGAATGATAAACGTAATATCTTTAGAAATGTTACCTAAAGGTGTTTTTGTGTAAATATTTTTTATATGATTCATTTACCGTATTTCCTTTTAAAAATAAACTACAGTTTGGTATAGTAACGACTCCCAGCAATAGCTTTAGTACAAAAAATCAAATGACATGAATGTGGACGTTATTTGACACCGTTTTTAAAAGTATCATGTAAGAAAAAAAAACATCTCAGCTAACAGAAACTAAGAATGATATATAGAAAGCTCATTTATTACATCTGTAAATATTTTAATGGTTTTTAAATCTAACAAATTTTTTATTGTGTTTTCAAAAGGGGAATGTTGACGTTTAAAAGGTTTTAAATAAATAACTAGGCAATATTATTAACAAATGTTAAATCTAAGTATGTTTCCAATTTCCCACAATTATCATTAGAGAGGAAAAGATATTTTAAAGGAACAAAATATAGGGCCCATATTGGGACCTTCTTCTCATAAAGTCAATTGTCTACAGTACGGCCTGATATAAGGGTCCCGGACAATTGTCCGAAAACATTTTCTCGAAGGACAATTTCTTGAATGGACAATTTCCCGAATGAACAATTGCCGGAATAGACAATTGGCAGATAATTGCTCGAAAAGAGAATTGACCCAAAAATATATTTAAATAGTTATTGCTTTATATGTATTTTCTTATATACTAATACCGTAACTTACGTGCTATTTAAATATTTATTACTGTTTAGGTTCACTTTTTAAAGTTTATTTTATTTTTTATTATTTTTTTTTTAAATTCGTTTATGCATATGATCTTTATATGTATTTTCTATATATCTAATAATACGATAAATTATGCGCTTTTCGCCGCAAGAATTCGGGATTGTTCGCAGGGTCGTAATTGTTTACCAGACTTGCAATTTGCTCTGCACAATCTCTGGTTTTTTTTATGTGTAGAAAGGCCTTCCAAGCCTGCTAT
The DNA here is from genome assembly GCA_918026665.1 of Diabrotica balteata. Classification (NCBI taxonomy): domain Eukaryota; kingdom Metazoa; phylum Arthropoda; class Insecta; order Coleoptera; family Chrysomelidae; genus Diabrotica; species Diabrotica balteata. The sequence goes on from OU898277.1 coordinate 61,638,027, forward strand.
ATAGATGAATACCTTTAATAAAACCCCAAATGTTTGGATGATTTGCGAAAAATCTGTTGTTTGCGAAAAATTTTCTTGGACCCCATCATAAAAATTCCACAGATCATGTGAAAATAAGGGCAAATGACGTTTTCCGATTCAGGTATCTATCAAATTAATCAATTGCTGACTGGGCTTTTGCTGGCAACACATCTTGCTTGAAAATCGTTTTAAATGCCTCCACTAGGTCTGCAGTAGGAAGGAATGGTAAGGCCGCCAATAATCGCAGCTTTAAAGGCAAAATCTGAATGAGTTTCATATCTTCTTTTTAAAACTGTCTGACTGGATTCTTCTAAAGAGACATTGAGTGAAATGGAAAAGCACCCACGATGTCTTGAGTCGGGATATTTTTGTCTTATAGCACTTATCATTCCGCTTTCAAAATCTGTTAATATGGTTGCAGGCGAAGCTCCAAGCAAAAGTTCTTTAAATTTTGAAAGTAGCCGAACATAAGTTTCTTCTGTCTTGTTAGGTAGTAGTGCGTATACTAAAGTAATTGCAGTATTCTTGTCTAATACGTGGATTTGTATAGTTGATAAAAAAGGTGAGGTACAGTTTTAAAAGTTCCGTCGGCAAACCACCTTGTCAGAAAAAGCAGATTTTGTGTTGTTGAAAAAATTATTAACCGACCATCGTGTGGGCCTGAATCAAATAGTAAAATTTGTTTTTCGTTTTGTGTTAGTTTATACTCTTCTGGAAAAATAACGTCTCTTCTGTGAAGAGGTAAAGCTGGAGCTGCTTGCTGACTACTTCGTACACTCCTTATTGTTCTTTTAATGCTGCTCACTTTTGGAAGCGTGGCAGCTGTAGCTTGACTAAGCTAAAGAGATGCAGTGGATATTATGTAATGGGGCCTATCTTGGGTTTGTGTAGCGTTTTTACGTATTCCATTGAAATTTTTTTGTTTTTTTTTTCACTTGCCTTGCATTCGCTATATGGTTGTGTGTCCCACTTCTTTATACCACTGCATCTTCTAAGGTTATGACACGAGCTTTACACTTGAATTTCTTATAAATTTTTTTCTTTTCTTTGTCTTTCTGGTAGTGATAACCGTCGATCAATAATTTACTCTTACACTTTTCACTAAGTACACACTCCAAAGCCATTTTGCGTCGTGACCCTAACTCACAGATTTGACAATAATGCAATAGAAAACTTTCGTTTAAGTATTTATATAAAATTTAGTTGTTTTGGTTAGTATTAAGACTAATGGCACATATTGTAGTCTCTGTTACTGGGGTGTACTTATAAGGAATTTAAGAGTGGAATTTCCCAATTTCAGGTAACCAGCTTAAATAGAATTTATTTAAAGATATTATTATCAATAAGAACAGCAAACAAATATGCAATTAGCAAGGGGTTATTGCCCTCAATTCTTGTGGGGAATAGCACATAACTTATCGTATTAGTATATAGGAAATACATATAAAGATTAAATATATATTATAATAATAAATTAATTAACGAGATAGCCAGGTCGAACACAATCAGTAATAGATACAGTAATAATTTAAATAGCACTTCAGTTACCGTATTAGTATATAGGAAATACATGTAAACTAATAACTACTTAAATATTTTTTAATCAATTCTCTTTTAGGGCAATTGTTTTTCTGTCAATTGTTCATTTGGTCCATTCGTGTTTAGGGGAATTATACATTCGGGGAACTGTCCATTCGGTAAATTTCTTTCGGGGATTTGTCTTTCAGGAAATCTTTTACACTATTTTTGAAATTACTGATGCTAGAACGATATGCATATGAATAAAATTGCTGGTTAAGTCATTCTTATGCAATTCAAAATTTCTGGCCACTTTTACTAAATACTAATTTTATCACATTGTGTATGTATATCAAATAATAAATTCCGCTTACAGCTAGATCTCTTATATTACAAAAAAAAACTTAATACCCTGTATCTTAAAAATTACAATACTTGTATTTTCATACAAAATTTTAGTCCTAAAATAGAACGACACATTTCAGACAAGAATATTTCAGATTTAGGTGGAAACACTTTATATACATATTTTAATAACGTATGATAAGTAGGTAAATAGTTTAAGATAATGAACCAACAAAAAAGAACAAAACATTTATTAAAATACTTTATATAATATTTACTTTAAAAAAATTACGTGACAATTAAGGAAGATCCATTTCCTCTATCGGAACTTTGGACATTATTTTGTTGCCGTTATTAAGATATATAATCGAAAATATACGTTCAAATGAAGCTTTTACCTCCTTAAATATTGAAAGAGAATTATCATTAAGTGTTTTTTGAATTTCATTTTCTATCTGTGGATTTGCAGGAAATATATTGTCAAAATCGTATACCACATTAGTAGGATTTAATATTATGGTATAATTGGTCCACTTCATGAACGTTTTACCATTTTTTTGATATCTTTCACACTGCATTGCATGAACAGCATGATTTTTCACTGAAATAAAAAATAAAAAATAAAAAATGTATATTTAAGATATTAATAATAATAAAAATATAAGTCATTTAACCTTCGGCCGGGCGCGCCGCATTAATTTGCTGCGTAACTCAATGTTTCCAGGAAAAGTGTTAGGAATATGCTATGTACGGTGATCTTTTTAAAATTCCCTTATTGATTACTCCTCACTCGGTATCTATTATCGTCTCGTAAATCGTAAAATTTAAATACAATTATCATGAATAGTGCATCGTGCATGGAGGCAGACAATGGCTATAAGGTCGAGCAAAAACTTTTTTGAAATAACTAATATTTATTATCGTGTATGTTTCGAGAAATTAAAATTTTATTGGTAAGTAGTTTATTTATTAAATAAGTTAATAATTACAATATAAATACAATATAAATACAAAGAAAGTGTTAATTCAAGCACAATTAGTGGTAATTCTAAATAATATGACAGATATTGAAGATGAAACAGATGAGATATTGGAGAGTGATAGTGATTTGAATGAGCAACAAATTGAAGAGAACCAAGACGATACATCGCACCTACGGTGCAATAACGTCATATATGCCATTTTTGTCCAAACTGAACAGTATGAGAAAATACTCCTAATCCACCTCTTTACTTGCTGCGTTATTGTTATTTGTGTAGTACGTATAGTTTCCTCGTGGGGCACTTGTGCCATTACGGTTTTGGCGCGAATCTGAACGCTAATGTGTCAAATTAGGTTTATGTTTTTGGAGCAATAACGACACTTGTGCAGTCTCGTGGAGCTACAACGTTACTAAGGTAATTGTGATAATTTATGTTTATGTTTTTGGAGAAATAACGACACTTGTGTAGCGAACAAGTGACGTTGTTTCCCCAAACTTTATATTTTATGGTTTAAAGTTAAACATTAGATTAATACTTGTGATGATATTGCTCCAGTATAGTAGGATTATGTTTTTGGTGATTAATTTTATGATAATTGTTCCGACATGCTGAATTGATGAGAAAATATAAATTATGATATCTTTTTATCCCGAATTTTTAAATGAAGTTAAATGAAATCTGTTTAGTTGATGTTAGATGTTCAGATAGTAATTTATATAAATTCCTACATTAAATTGGGAAATGATATCGGCTGTGTCGCTAATTTTAATAAAATTTTATTTTATTAATTTTCTTTATTTTTAAGCAATCATTTGTTTTGTTTGAAATTCTTTTTATAATTAGTATTAGTATTACCAATGTGAGTTAAAAGCGCATTAAAGAGACAGCCGCCACTGCCGTTAAGAAATCTAATAAGTAATTATTTCGTGGTAATTAAAAATCATAATCGTGATAAATCAGTCAATAATTTACTTTGATATCATATTTTTTGGTTACCTATTTGTTATCATAATTTTGTATTATGTTTTTTTTTCAGAATGAACCAAGGCAGCAAAAACCTTGTGCTACTTGAACTTCAAAACTCGGTTGAAATTGACAATTTAGCTAACTCGACAAGGATACCATTTTCTTATCCAAAAAATACATCGTCTCATAATACAAATTCCAAATATCAAGTATCAGCCAACCTAGATAAGACCCAACAACAACTACTCCAGAGCAGGATGATGATACTACTTTAGCAAACCCCGAAAACTATCATTCTGTTTTATTTGCCACGTTTGAATTATCTCATACTACAAATTTCAAGGATCAAGTACCACCGTCCAACCTAGGTGACCCAACAACAACTACTCCAGAGCAGGATGATAATACTACTTTAGCGAACACCGGAAACTCTCATTCTGTTTTATTTGCCACTAATAAAACGTATGAACAAGAGGGTATTGACTTCCAAACAAACGATTTCTCTGGTACTGATTCAGGAGATGAATACAGGCCTCGTTCAAGATCGTCTTCATCCAGTAGCTCCAATAGCAGTTCTAGCAGTAGCAGTTCCAGTGGCAGTTTAAGTAGCACTCCTGTAAAAAACAATAATTCTAATAATGGGAGTCTTATTCACGAGCATTACCAACTAGCGCAACCTATAACTAAACCCAGAGGCAGAAAGCGGACGTGTAATCCAAAAACCTGAAAAACGAATGTTGCTAACAGATTGAAGAAATCTGGTCAAATGTATATTTTAGTAAAAACAAAAAAACTAATTTAGGGTAAAACAATGGGACCTACATGTACCTCAAAATGTCGGTTGTCCTATGCTGCAAAATTTTCTGAACAAAAAAAGAACAGAAATACTTTGGGTATCACACAACAAATTTTAAGGACGGTTATCGACAGCTAAGCTCAGAATGATGGCTTTATTCCACATGATCAAAAAGGAAAACACGGAAAACAATGTACATTGGAACCTGAAGTTATACAAGCAGTATAGGATCATATCGAATCGATTCCAAAGGTTGGGAGTCACTATTTCAGGGATAGTACTAGCAGACAATTTATTGATGGAGGTTTGAAAGTGGGAGAATTCCATAGAAATTATTCCACAATTTAGAAAGAACAAAACAAGCTTATTGTGAACTATAGTCGGACAATTTTCAATTAAAGGTGACTAATCTACAAATTGAACTAAACGGTAGCGGCAACCATGAAAAATTTCATTAGTAAATTCTTACCGGGGTCATTTTTATTCTGTATGCTTCGCCCATGTAAATATGTAAATTTGTAACCCATCTAAGATAAATTTGCCCCCGTAACAGTATAAATTGGTGCGATTCACGAGTGTATAGTGAGACAAGTTCATAGAATAGTTTGGAACATAGGTAAAATTATCAATATTTTGCTGGTCTATATATATTTACGTTTTTAGAAAGAATGTTAATTAGAGAAATATGATATCTTAGCTTATTGAAGTTTATGAAATATGATATCTTCCAGATTTTATACAATGTACATAGGCGTAGTGTATTATTGGGAATATATTTAATTAATATACTTTATTATTAACTTTAAAATAGTTTTGAGGTAAGTAAAGTAAATTTAAGGCCAGTTTATTCTTTATATAGTATTAAACCCTTAACGGCCGCTCAATATACAAAGAGAAATTTGACAATTAATTTATTAGATTGGATTAAAAACACAAATTAGGAATAAATTACAACCAGAAAGATTTTTTTTCTCATTTTTAAGGAAAACAGTACAATTTTTAATAAAGGAACATATTATATCTTAAACGTAAATTAAATTTTTTAGATAAATAAATAGTATTACTTTTGTACATCCTACATTTTTGCACTATCGTCTCTTTTTATAATGTGGCCAATATTGTCGAATCTGGTTTCATCTGGTAAAGCAAATTTAGATTGACGCCCATGTACTGACACTGATGTAGCGGTTTCTTCACTATTATAAATTAAAATTATAAATCTATGTCGGCTCATGCTTTCTCTTATAGTATGCACTTCTTTATCCTCATCCTTTGACCAATGCATATCAACTTGAAGCAGAGTGTAAACCAGATAATATACATATGTTAATAATTTTTTTAAATCTATGTTATTTTTACTTATTGGTTTTTTCTTTGGACGTTTTATCTGTGGTTCAGAGGAATATCATAATTAGAATCGTTAGAATTCCCAATCACTTGTATTTCATATGTACCTGCAATATCCGATTTTATTGATTCTTCACAAATAATATTATCATCAATATCTTCAAGGAATACAATAATATACCAGCAAACGAATGGGAAAGATACCTGACGGAACTGTTTAAAGCAAAGGAAAATAATAATCAACACAATAACGTACCTGAACTAAGAGACGAAATAGAAATCAGTTTTCACGAAGTAGAAATAGTCATAAATTCACTCAAAAATAGAAAGTCACCAGGACCAGACGGAATAACCAACGAGCTTCTAAAATACGGATGAGAAAGTTTAAGCCTAGAGATGACAAAACTTATACAAAAACTAATATTGCACTGCAAGATACCAGACGCATGGAGACACAGGATAATGATACCAATGGTCAAGAAAGGAGATAAAGAAGACCCCAACATTTATAGAGGTATAAATCTACTGAACACCGCACTTAAGCTTACCACAAAAGTCCTAACCAACAAAATCAATAAACTAACAACTTTATCAGATGAACAACAAGGATTCAGATCCAGATGATCCTGCGTAGACGCCGTATTTGTACTAAGACAAATCACAGAAAAGGCCATCATATCTATGTTTTATAGACCTGACAAAGGCTTTCGATCGCATCCAAGTCGCAGACGTCTTACACCTACTGTATAAAAGGAACATACCAATCAATATTATACAAACCATCGAAAGCATCTACCTCCATAAACCAATACAAGCAAAGATAAATGGAAAACTAACACAGTGTATACCGGTACAAAGCGGAGACAGGGTGACTCGTTAAGCCCACTTCTCTTTAATATATTAATGGACGAAATAATACAAGTAGTACGTAAAAGTCATGGCTACAGAATTGGGAACAAAGAAATCCAAATATTATGTTATGCAGACGACGCCGCATTAATCGCCGAGACAGAAGATGAGCTCTAAAGATTAACACATATCTTCAATACAACATCTAAGAAATACAATATGATAATATCAGCGGAAAAACACAAATGTATGACATTTAAATACCCACTACGGTGTAAAATCGAAATTGATGGGAAAATAATAAAGCCGGAAGCAAGGGTTAGATATCTGGGAATAGATATAACTAGTTACGGAGATGTTGAAGGAGAAGTACGACAGCAAAGCTTAAAAGAAGGTAAAGCGGCGGGTTCTCTTAATGACACAATCTGGAAGAACAAACACCTAAGACAAGACACAAAAACAAGAATCTATAAAGCAGGAATTAGACCTATATACACGGCTGAGACAAGACCTGACACATCTAAAACGAGACGACTGCTAGAAACAACAGAGATGAAAATACTCCGACGAATATCAAGGAGAAGTCTGTTGGATAGGGAGAGAAGCAAAAACATAAGAAGAGCATGCAATATAGAAGACATAAATGAATGGGTGACAAAACGAAAACAAAAGTGGAACAAACACATCAGTAGAATGGCGGAGGATAGAATAGTACGAATAGCACGAGATAAGTCATCAAATGGACGAAGAAGTATTGGCAGACCAAGAAAAAGATGTTGCGACAATTTAAACAATTTAGGAAGCTAATATTGAAGAAGAAACAGGCTTTAAAGCCTACAAACTAGAAGGAAGAAGAAGAAGAAGATCAATGTCTTCTACATCAGAAACTTTCTAATCTAATCTCGGCGGCAAATAAACCACATTAAGTGGCATTTTCACAATCTGAGTCTTCTTCCAACAAAGCTATTAACTCTTTAGTAGTTAGTGCCATCTTCATTTCATATTTCAAGAAATTACTGAAATAAACAAATGCACTGCTATATAAACACATTCATATGATAATAGTTTAGCTTACTTCATTTTATTTTATATGAACTTCATAACATATTTTCATATTTATGTAAACGAATAAACACAACAAACTTTCAAATTAAGTTTAAAAAAAAAACAAATATAACGTTTACAGCACACAGCAATTCTATAAATAGAGAATGATGTGTAATTATGTGTAATTAAAATTGCAGATTGTTTTTAGCCTAATGAAAAAAAAAAAATATTTTCCAAAGTTTTCTGTTTTTTGAAGTTCTGTATTAGATACTCTCTAATAAGAATAAAATTTTATTTTATTTTGTTAGACAACTATAAGATACCTGTTAAAAGAGACATGATAATTTAATAATTAAATCGGTCTTAGATTTAATTTTTACGTAATTACTTATGTGTTTAAATAAATAATTAAAAATTTTTTTGGTACGCCTCTGCAAAATTGATAATTTCAATACGATTTCGTTGAAAAGTTATCGTTAAGGGCTTCGTTAAGTACGATGTTGCCAAGTAATCACCTTCAATTAAAAATTGTTTTAGTATACGACGCTTACTCACGGATTTTACGTGCTTAACCACGATTTTAACATTGGTTTTTTCAAACACAAAAAAAAATCGGTACAATGAGTGTTAGGCATACGAAAATGCTTCTTAAGAAGAAAAAATAAATTACGTGACAATTTCAAATTGCACCAGGAAGAAAAAAGCTGAAGTAGACATGAGAACGACAGAGATATGAAAAGATGTCATGAACCTAACAACAACACAATTGTTTTTACCTATGACTTACAAGCTGTGTTACGATGTTCTGTTGGCAAATTAAGCTCTTTTTACTACAAATCAAGACTTAATTGGTATAATTTAACGATATCCAATGCAAACAAGCAAGATACAACCTGTTATTTTTGCCATCGAAATAGTGTCGTGTGTGTATAAATATTTAGAGCAGATTGTATTTGAAAAACCATGTTGCGATGCTAGTATTTACTCTGACAATTGCTGCGGACTGCAAAAAATACTTTTGTTTTTGCAAGGTAGCACTATGCAGTGAGTCGCTTAAATAATAACTACATTAAACACAACTTCTTGATTCGAGGCCACATGCAGAACAAAGGTGATACAGCTCACTCAGTAATAGAAAAATCTGTAACTAGAGCCAAAAATAATAGATGTATTTACATTCCCAATCAATACATTTTCCTAATTCGTGAAGCCAAAAAGACTACCAAACCGTTTGTAGTAAATGAAATGAACTTTAACGATTTCCTCGATTTGAAATCACTCGAAGATAACATGAAGTTTAATATGGCGAAAAATGTCAATGGTAGTATTATCAAGATCAATGACATCAGAAGTATTAGATTTACCAAAAATTCTGAAAATTACCAATATCGAACCACATATAAAATTGAAAATTGGGAGAAAGAAAAGCTATTGTTCAACCGAAAAAATTACGCGGCAATAGAGGCAATCAAAGAATGGACGAAATTACCTTGATGTAAGTTTACAACAAAATACCAATGCAGAGCGTAAAAAGAGTGATTTAATGTAATTATTAATGGCTAATCTCGTGCCAAGATACTATGAAAGTTGTTATCATAATTTAATTTAATTTTTGTTAATAATAGAAAAGTAACTATGTACAATTTAGAAATATTGTTACACTTTTTTGCTATTTTAATAAATATTTTTTTAGAAATGTATGATTTCGTGTTGTATTCATTTTGACATAATTGACAGAATAAATTATTTTCTAGACCCATAACGTCACTTCTGCGAAGGTAGTAATTTTTAAATGTTTATATTTTTAGAATAATAATTAGTGAGACGTTTACTGTTATTATAAAATTAAGTTTAAAGTTGTAGTTTAAATTTTATTATTTTATTTTTTAATTCGAAAAAAACTATACAATGTAATAGGATGTTGAATTTTCAAACGCTTCTCCTGAAAAATTATATCAGATGCATAAGTGACGGTATAGTACAATAGGTGCGACATGTTCAGAGCAAGATGTGCCAGATAAGGAAGACGTGTTTTACGAAAGCATTGAAGATGCATTCATTGGCAAGGATGAGACAAGTTAGTGGTATAAAACTTCTTTTTCCACGTCTAAGTCGAAGTAACAAAACATGATAAGAATACCACCGGGATTAAAAGAAGATTTTTTTTTACTATCAATATTGATATGGTTGATGAAATCCTAATTTTTATTAATTTATATATAAATAAAAATGGAAATAAAACACATTATTTGAGAGATAGAGATAGTATTGAACATAAGTGAGTTATTGGTCTTTTTCGAACTCTTCTATGTGATTGGCATAAAGCACGATAATCACACAAATGTGATGGAACTTAGGGAAAGAGACGGTCTTCTAAATGTGCAAATCTTCTAGATATGTTGACGACCATATTTACCCATCTTATTCTACTCACAACAGCTCGAAATAGATCAGTTGACATTAGACCAGTCTAGATAGTCTAAAGAGATGGTACCGGGATTGAAATTGTTCGAGCAGTTATGAGCTATAAACGTTTTCTATTTATTATATCATAATATGTATATTTATTCTAATATACATATTATGAATACATTTATTTTAGGATGGAAAAGATATTTTTGAGGTTTATAATACATTATTGTAGAGAATATTACACACCCTATGTATGTATACACTGTGTGTCAGCCAAATGGAATAAATTAGCTAATAAATAAATGAGGGAGTATTCGAAAAAAAAAAACGGTCGAACACGTCGATTAGTATTTAAAGTTGTGCATTTTTTTCCATAAAAACTTTTTATACGGGCCGTATCAGATATCGGTGGTAAATACTAACTTGCTTATTTTAAATAGAAACACACTGTATATTAATTAGTTTTTAGATTTCTCACATCATTTTAGACATTTTTTGAATGCAATGTCTTATACCTATCTTTGACTGTTTCGGAAATATTAAGTAAAATGCAAAAATTCACATTTAGAAAAGAAAATTATTTATTTGTCGAAAGTCGCTACCACTGTCTTATTACTTCTTGTCCATTTAGGTCTTGGTGATGATAAAATAAGCAAAAACTATTTAAGGATTCCTTTTTATTGATAGGTTAAAAAAAAAAACAAAAAATGTTTACTTTGGTTTAAAGCGCCAATGTTTTATAGTTTCATGACAATTATACAGATGATTGGCTATGGAGATAAGACGCCGACGCAAATGAGAGTAGCTCGTTTATTTCTCGAAGCATTTCCTGCTTTGCCGCACATACCTCAAGGGACAACTAGTAAAATAGAGAAGCAATTCCACGAGCTGAGCCATGTTAGGAAGGTAAAAAAAGAAGCTGCCAATGCAATAAGTGAGGATACCAAATTGGCTGTTATGCTTGAGTTTGAGGAACACCCACATAACTCTGTTCGAAAAGCAGCTCCAGTACTCGATATTAGCTATTCATCGGTTATTCGAATATTACATGAAAACAAAATGCATCCCTACAAAAGTATACACACTTAGGAACTCATGGTCCCGACTATTGGTCCAGGGAAAATCCCCACTGCATAAGAGAAGGCAATCCTCGATACGCTGAGAAGGTTAACGTGTGGGCAGGAATTATTGAAGATCAGATCATAGGTCCCTTTTTCATAGATGGCAATTTGAATTGCGACAATTATTTAGCATTGGTCCAAAATAATGTTGTGCCAACGTTGGCTAACTTGTATCCTGATCCAGGAAACCCACAGACTTTCGGCAAATAGATAATTTTGATTGCTAAATGTGAATTTTTACATTTTACTTAATATTTCCAAAACAGTCAAAGATAGGTATAGGACATTGTATTCAAAAAATGTATAAAATGGTTTGAAGAATCTAAAAATTATTTAGTATACAGGATGTTCTATTTAAAATAAGCAAGTTGGTATTTTTAAATACTAATCGGAGTGTTCGACCGTTTTTTCGAATACTTCCTCATTTATTTATTAGCTAATTTATTCCATATGGCTTACACACAGTGTATGTATAAATAAATAAAGAGGTATTTTTTACATTTTGATATATGTATTTTATATTTAATATATCAATGCAGTACCATATTTCTCCATTTTCTCATCACCAAAACGTCTAATGGTGTTTACTTATATTGCTGCTCAATGTACTTTAATGCAATTCACATTTTATTTTAGCTTCTTTTTAGGAACAGTTTTCTCCTCTTCACCGTAATTACTCTCCCAATTTTCACTAGTTCGTTGGTTGGTAAATTTATGATTTCATCTTCATTCAAACATCATTTCATTTTGAAGGTGATCGTCACATCTTTTCATCCAAATTTTCACATTATCTGGCTGTAATGATTTGTTACCCGACAACTTTTGTTGTTACAACTTACTGCCTTTCCTTAACTTAACCTACAACTTACCCAAAGTTACATTACAATTTCCTTTTGAATTTAAAGGAAATATTAATACTTTTCCTTTCATCTCGTACTCTCCTTCCATTCTTAATGCGGGCGAGAATACATTAATGTAATATTCACAGTTTTTTTCGAAATCCGCTCTAAAAAAAAAACAGAAGTTTAACTTTATTTTATTATATCATATAAAAAACAAAACCACAATATAGGATCAGTGTAGTCTATCTATAAAAAAGGTTAGGATGACAAGTCACACTGTTTGTCCGGTAAGGTAAACACGCGACCTAGGAAAGACATCTGCACTACCACTATCTGACCTTTCAATCATATTTTGTTCTTGAAACGATACGGTTGAAATGTCATTGGGTAAGATATACATATTATACACTTGCTATAAAAATCTGCTAAGTTGAGGTATCTTCGATTGAAGATACCTCAACTGAAGAGTTGAGGTCGATTATTTTCGATGGATGTATAAAGTAGGATCGTTTTAGCCTGCCGCATAAGTAATAAAAGTGTCTGTTCAGATTTGCCACAGGTAATCAGCGGTTCTCTTTATTTATCCTCAAGTACTACAGCCGACCAGTAGGAGGTTCGGTACCACAAAGCAGGTAGAAAAGGGAAAGCATAACAGAGTGGCTGTAACTAGAGTCATAAATTATTTTTCGGGCGTTAATCCGAAATACGACAGGGTAAAACGACTTATATCTCTGTTGGATATAACATAATCTATTATAGATATTTGTCCACAGGTGTTATTAAATGTATATTTCTAAAGGTCTTTGTGGTCAAAAACCTGTTGTTTATTCTAAGTTCGTTATTCGTGCAGAAGTTTATCACCAGTTCCCAATTTTTGTTTTTAACATCCTCATTACGTTTTTGCTTAATTCCGGGTATCACTCGATTGGCTATTCGAGCTTTAAAATCCCCCAATATTATCATCTTTCCTCTCACTTGATCTACTACTTGTTTTAATTGGTCATAAAACGTTTTCTAGTTATTTGAGGCTTGTAATTGCCTGGGCCGTATACTCGGATGATGTTCAGGTCTTCCTTCTCCATTCTTATCTTTGTTGTTATATTCCTTTCAGATATATATTGACACTATTTGATGTGATCTTGGTAAAAACAAACATGAAGGATATAATTAAAGAATATCAGAACATATTTTACTGCTAAAAAAAACTTGAAGAGTGTCACCAATATCAAAATTCGAATATGAAAAATATATTCCAAAGAAACGTTGAGGGGGACCTTGAAGAACCACTTGAAGAACTAGGATTAAAAAAAAATAATAAAATGGCACAGTAACATTGTAACATTTTTTTATAGTTAATATATTAAATTAATTTTAATCCCTTTTCCTTTTTTAATCCGTGTTTACGATTAGAAAATTTTATTGCAATCTACTGACTACCGAAATATTACGGAGGAAAGAACCGACTTATTAAAGACGACGATTTAGGTAATCCTCGGTTAATTTTTTTCCGGCTTTAAGGCGGGTTTCTGTTTGATACTTTGGCAAACAACATCGTCGAACGCACATGCATAGTAATTTTCTGTAAAACCTAACCTAAAAGATTTTATTTTCCTCGCATTCCAATTGCTGGTACCGTTGTTTACCTCGAACCTTTAGAATCGTTTCGTCTTCTTAGAAATACCTACAGGCTGATCTGTCGTTTTTGAGGGGGAGATATCCCACCTTTCTTGGGTAGTTTGGTAAAATTTTAACGGAACGACATTACTTTTAGTGGCGCGATCTTTGAGGACAGACGCTCGCTCATATTACCGTATCTGTGCATTTTTTTTAGTGTGTATACACTTATATAGTTTGAGTTTCTAAATCTAATACTATATTATATTAAATATAGTTAGAAAGTACTTTTAACATTAAATAACTTCAGTGCTTAATACAAGTAAAGTATATTAGCTTCAGTGAATTAGTGCAGCAGTCATCAAGATTTACTGTAAGTTATCATAATAATTATCTTCAATTATCTGGGCGAATACTATGGTAATCATAGTATCCTCACTTATATGGGCGAATCTACGTCGACTATCTCATCACCTGTAGTTAGGGTTAACTACCCATGTAACAATTGAACTAAAAGAACATTTAATATTTTCTTACGAACTTTTAATCAACTTTAAGAACTTCTAATAAATCATAATTACAAACATCTAATCCTCCGGTAATGATTAAACAACAGTGCGAATAGGTAATTAACTAAAACCAAGTGCGGGTGGTTTAATTTTTATAATGCAGCATTCTTGAAACCTTATTGTATTCTATGAATTTAACTTTAATTAACTTTGTGTTCTTTGTTAGTTATTTTTTTTATTTACTGTAACGATTATCTCATGAGACGCCCATTAAATAGCGAAGAGACTTTCTTTAATTAACTTTGGTTGAATTTGTTTTTTATCACAATCAGGCTTTCTTCGCTGAGAATTTAATTTGTGCATGATTTCATTATATTGTATTTGTAAAGTAATTTATTATTCATATTCATGTTTATTTCTATATGTATACAACCATTTATCAATTGATAATCTGCGTTAGGCTTTCACTGCCATCGTCTCAGTTGTTAAACTGTTTGTTCGGGCTGTTGTCTCCTGGAGATGTTATTGCTTCGCTTGTAACCTAAAACTGATGCCGCGTTGTACTACGGAGACAATATTTATATTTTCCACTCGCCTTTCCTCCACTGGTTTCGGCTTGAGGGAGCGTGTCGTCATTTGTAGTCGCTTTTCTTTCTTCGTGTTTGGCGGGAAGGGTGTTTGTGGATTTTAATGTTGGGATCAATGTCTTGTTAATTTTCAGTCCTTCTTCTATCCGATTAAAATTATTTGGGTGCTTATATATTTCCGCCGCTTCCCGATACAACCGTGGATAGTACTGTTAAGTTTTGTCCAGCATATGCGTTTCTTCAAACAATATTCGATGTTCTCCGCTTCCCAAAGCGTGTTCGGCAATGGCAGATTTGTCGATATGTCCTAAACGACAATGGCTTTTATGTTTATTTATCCTTGTGTTTATGTGCCTTTTTCTGGTTTCCACATATACCATTCCACATGTGCATGGTATTCTGTATACTCCGGCCGTTGTTAATGGACCGCGTTTGTCTTTCACCGATCTTAAACAGTCCTTGATTTTATTTGTAGGCTAGAAAATGGTGTCTTTAAGTTCGCTTTCATTGGCGGTCATTGCATCGTCGACATCGTCTCTCCAGGATTGTCTTGGTCTACCTCGTTTTCTTCTAGTTAGCGGAGTCCATTCTTCTATTTTTTTTTCAAGATTATTGTCATAGATTTTGATGACAAGATCAAGAGAAGCATGGAAAACGGTAAAAAATCTGAGAACAAACAGAAAAGAAACGAGTAGAATAGATTTAATAGAAGTAAATTCTTGGATCAAACACTACTCACAACTTCTGACTGAAACAAGACCTCAATTCACGAACTTCTTTACAACAACATATGAACTGGAAATAAGTGAAGACGATGAAATAACAGTACAGGAAGTCGAGAATGCAATACGAAAAAATCGAAAGTCATGCGGACCACAAGTTATACCAAATGAATTATTAAAATATAGCCCACATGTATTACGGGAATTACTGGCGTATGTCTTCACCTTATTCTATAATGGACACGACTTACCACCGGAGTGGACAAAAGCACATATTAACAACATCTACAAAAAAGGAGATAGAAAGAATTGTTCAAACTACAGGGGGCTAAGTGTCATAAATTCACTCTCAAGACTGTATGGAAAAATAATAAAAAATAAAATTGAAAAAGAGATGACAGATGTAGAAGAACAGAATGGCTTTCGTGCAGGCAGATCCTGCATGGACAGTATATTCTCTCTAAAGCAAGTTATCGAGAAAAGATTAGCCCACAACCTTTCAACTCATATAGTCTTTATAGATCTGACAAAGGCATATGATAGTGTACCACTTTTAATGCTTTGGGTAGCAATGGAAAAACAAGGAATAAGCTTTCTTAAGTATTAGCCCAATTCTGTCCTGTTACCCACGATATATAGGGCAAGAACGCTTTGCCTTTACATTCTGTTTCTTCGTCCTTTCTCCTAGAGATCTTCAGCGCTTTATGTATTTCTCTTCTGGTATAACCATTAGAGGTGAGCGCTTTTTCAATATGAAGAAGTTCACTTTGGAAATGCTGTGGTTCACAAATTCTCTTCGCCCTCTCCGCCAGAGTTTTAATGATACCTTGTTTTTGGCTTGGATGATGATTTGAGTTCCTGTTTAGATATCTAAATATATAAGATTTACTAATAAACCTAGGAACGCTAGTTGTTGATCTTTTTTTGTTTCTATCGTAAATTGAATATTTGGATGTAGTGTGTTTATATAAGACAGGAAATCGTTAAGTTTTTCTACTCCGTGACCCCAAATCACAAAAGTGTCATCGACGTATCTAAAGCATACCCTTGGCTTGTTTGCTGAGTCCATTACCCTGTTCTCTAAATGCTCCATGAAAAGGTTGGCTACGATCGGGCTTAGTGGGCTTCCCATTGCTACTCCATCTATCTGTTCATAAATCTGGTCTTCCCATGAAAAGTAGGTGGAGGTGAGGCACATACCGTATAATTCTACCATATCCTTGGAAACTAGTTCCTTAATAAAATTCAGAACGTCTTCTAGGGGAACTCTTGTAAATAGGGAAACAACATCAAAGCTAACAAGAATGTCAGATTCCTGTAAAGTTATTCCTTTGATCTTCTCAATGAAATTGGCAGAGCCTTTTACAAAGGCATCGTTTTTTCCTATATGTGGTTGTAAAATATCAGCCAGATATTTAGCAAGGCTGTAGGACGGAGATCCTATGAATCTCACAATGGGGTGTAGAGATACATCGTCTTTGTGGATTTTTGGCAAACCATACAAGCGTGGTGGGACTGCTTCGCTGTTGCATATTCTTGACTTTATATTCTCTGTTATGGATAAAGATTTCACAAGTCTATTGATTTTCCGTAGGGTGACTGCTGTGGGATCTTTTTTAAGTTTCTTATATACAGCAGGATCTAGAAGATTTTGTATTTTCGTTTTGTAGTCGGTAGTCTTCATTACGACGGTGGCATTTCCCTTGTCTGCTGGTAAAATTACAATATCTTTGTCTGCGTTTAACGATTTTATGGCACGGATTACTTGGTGGCTCAGTTCATTTTTCGGTTTCTTAGCTTTATGCAGAATTCTCGCTGATTTTGTCCTTATTTCTTCAGCTTTTTCGACTGGTAAGTTGCGAATCGCAGACTCTATATAAGCGATGATATCTTCTTTGTATATAACTTTAGGGGCAATTGCAAAATTTCTCCCTTTAGCTAGCAATGATGTTTCGGCTGGAGTTAAAACTTTATGTGAAAGATTGACCACTGTCCTTTATGTGTGTTGTTTTGATTCTACCTTCTTATATTTGGTTAAGCGTTCGTATTTGTTTTTCTGGCGTTCAGTGTTACTTCCTAGTTCATTTTCCATTTTCCTGTAACAAATGGATTCAATCTTATTCCAATATTCATATTTCAACCTGCTGTTCAAAACGTAAAACAAATCTAGAAACTCCTTCAACTTTCGCCAAATTTCGTCTGGTGTCATGTATTCGTTCTCGAAATAGTGCTTTTTCCATACGTGTATATATTCTATTGGCTTGACTTGTTCTGATGGATCGATTTGTTCGTAAGAAGTTTGGTAGTACCCAGTTGTCTCGACATCGTGATAGAAAAGCTAACGACGCAAGAAGTTGAGCTTTTTTCTTCCATAGACAATCTAGTCGAATGGGAAATATAAACATTGTCTCCGTAGTACAATGCGGCGTCAGTTTCAGGTTACAAGCGAAGCAGTATCATCTCCAGAAGATGCCAACCCCTAGTGTTGGTGAAACGTCGAGAACTAATCTCAGAAGACAATTGCCTAACATCCCGAACAAACAGGTAAACATTTATCAATTGATGGTGTATTTTTATTACTTGTGTATACATTTAGACGCCTATAGGACTATGGTGTTGAATATATTGTTTTTGTTTTATGTATGAATTTTATTTGTCGACTCCTAACAAGTTTCCTGATATAACAATACCTCTGAATATTTGCTAATTATATTAAATTATTATTATACCTACGATCAGAAGAAAGATCAGGCTGATTAAGTTTCGTAGGTAAGTAGGTGGACGAAGTACCCCTAATATATTTATTATTTGTTTATATAGAGTATTGACCAAATTTATTTAATTATTAAGTGTTAATATATTTCCTTGAAATTGGTCACATAACCTAAATATCTTTCCTTTTTTCTTTTATTTTCTAAGGTTTCTTAATTTTCTCCTTAAACCCCAAAAAGTTAAGTGGCGCCCTGTTTTTATCTTATCTCATCTTTGGTAATTTTACCCATTTATCTTTTTGTTTATTTCTGTATATTTTCTCATATATCTTGTCTTTTCTTATCTTTACTTATTTCGTCCGTTGGACTCATTCCCGGTTCCAAAAGCTAGTTTCGAACCCACGACTCATTCTCCACCAACCATCTGGCTGCCGTCCGCAGTGTGTCTATTGGTGACCTTTCTAGCACCATTCAAAAAAAGTTTCCGAGGTTACAACATTATGGAGAACAGACAATCAAGTAAAGAAAAACAATAAGCTTTAAGAAAATTTCCTAGTAAGTAAAGTTACACAGTGACGTCCACTGTCTGAATAGAAAAACGTGGTATTTTGAAAAGTAGGGGAAACAGAGGAATTCTGCGCACCTAAGGTAAAATGTAAAATATTTACAAAAAGTTTCCTATGCGCAAACAGACTTCCATAATTTAACTACTGAAACTTGTATCTATTGGGAACGTTATTCCTATAAAAAATAGGATTAAAGTTTAACGGATTTTGAAGAAAAAAATTTACTTTAAAAAACTGTCATTGCGCGGTATTCCCCCAAGTACGAGGTAATTCTGCCCAGAATCAAATAACTCTTTATTCGAAAAAAAAAATTGTAATTAAAAAAATATTGTAAACAAAAAGATTTCTTAAAGATAAAATTAAAAAAAAAAACATTAAAGAGATAATTTTACTTTCTGACTGTCCGTTCGACCTTGGCACGCATATCGCACGTATAATTAACTGCTGAGTCTCAACCACTACATTCTAAATGAGCCCAATTCGCCCCAACACATTACACAACGCATCTAACTGCGTTTTTAGTGGCGTGGAAGTAAACAGTTCCGAGTATTGTTTTGCACGTGATTTGGAACTTTTCTTTATAAATTTGGAAGAAGAGGAGCTATCTTTTCAATGGGTATACTAGACTGAGTTTTAATATTTCCTGACGTTCCAGCCTAGGGTGCAGCTTGCTGGTTTGATTTCAATTTGGCATTATAAGATGGACTCTTGTGCATATTTTTATCACATCTCGATGGTCCCGGTTGGGGTTTGGTATTTCTACTAAGCTGAAATCATCTTCAGAGAATTTACTAGGATCTCTGGGCCACATGGCCACATTCCAGCAGCACGGAACCCAGATATTTCTTTGTCCATCGTGGCAACTCTCAGGTATGCTCTCGTAAAAATGGAAGCAAGTTCAAAATGTGTGATCTTTTCATAAGTATAAGTTCTCAGATACAAGTCGCACTCACGATTGAAAGCATTCTTAAGGGGCCCAAAAAAAGTTAGGTCAAGAGGTTGAAGCCTATGTGAGGTATGCGCGGGAAGTGAAACCATAACAATTCCGTCTGATCTGCAGTCAGTATAAATCTCCAAAGAAATGTGACTCCCATGGTTATCCAATATGAGAAGCACTGGATCTTCTTTCGAGGCCTTTATATGCTGACAAAAATGTTTTATTATACGTATTAAAGGGAATATGAACATAGGAGGGACAAACTGTCCTGAAAGATTTACAGCGCATACAATGGTAACATTTTTCTCTTTATCCCAATATATTACGGATCCTACTTGCTTTTAACCTTTTGGTGCCAAAATTTTTGATGGTTTCTGGACCGTAGAAATACCCGTTTCATCTACATTAAAAATTCGACTCTCAGGAAATTTGAACTTTTCAATAACTGTGAACAGATTGTTAAAAAATCGTTTAATCTCATTTTTATTTAATGCAGAAATGCGGTTTTGACTGGTACCTTCGGGTTTTCTAACACTAATGTCTGAATGACGCTTTAAAAAGAGTGCTAACCAATCTTTACCAACGATCTTCTTTATCGAGTCGAAACGGTGTTTTATTTTATTCTCTTTAGCAAACTGGTATGCCAAACGCATTAGTTCTGATGGTCATCATTATCATCATCATTTGGCTCTACAACTCTAGGTGAGTCTTGGCCGCGTTTACTATTTCCCTCCATTGTTGTCGGTCCTGAGCAGCTATTTCCCACTGCTGCACTCCCATTTTACGTAGATCACTGGCCACTGCGTCCTTCCCTCCCTTTCTTGTGCGGCCAGCTGACCTTCTGCCATCGGGCCTTTCCCAGAATGTGGTGTTCAGAAGTCTTTCGT
Source organism: Diabrotica balteata (assembly GCA_918026665.1). Lineage (NCBI taxonomy): Eukaryota > Metazoa > Arthropoda > Insecta > Coleoptera > Chrysomelidae > Diabrotica > Diabrotica balteata. The sequence goes on from OU898277.1 coordinate 61,658,807, forward strand.
TATTTGACCTGAGGACGTAGCGCGCCCATCTCATTCGGTTTGTTTTAATGTAATGGACTGTTTTCATCTCCATATATTGATTGGATTTCATTATTGTGTCTTCTTCTCCACTCTCCTGTTGTTTCTTCTCTAAAAGGCCCATAGATAGTCCGCAGTATCTTTCTTTCAAGAACCATTAATTTTGTCGTTTCCCGCTGGTTCAGCGTCCATGTCTCGCTTCCATACGTTATTGTGGGTCGAATTATTGTCTTGTATACCTACTCTTATTTTTTTTATCTTGAGAGTATTTTTGATTTAAGGATGGTCATTAAAGAGTAATTAGTTAGTTCTGATAGTGTGCCTCCAAAAACATATTCACCAACTTTTTAACATGGTTGCCTATGGTGGATTACTGTTCATCATTAAAAATTGGTGTCCTGCCAAGTTTTATTTTTTTATGGCTATTGGACTTTAGTATGTCACGTAGAGTGGATTCTGGAATATTAAATGATCGACCTACTTCTCGTACAAAATTTCCCCGACACATTTGCGCGGTATTCCCCTTAAGTGAGTAACCTACCTTAACTTATCACTGTTCGTTAATGACTAAATAAAATGCATTATTCTTGTACGTGAAATTATCTATACATATAAGGCAAAATAATCACTGAATAGTTTTAAAGAAAATTAATAACAAAAGCACTTACCGCTTGTTAAAGATGAGTCGAAAATTACATCAAAGTCTTGAAAAACAATCTGTGACTTGTCTAAATCAATACTACGAATGCAGTCGTATTAGAAACATGTGATCGCCTATACTACGTTCCACGTTTAGAAAATAACATTGCGGAGATAGGGCCATGTATTTCTTATGGACGATAGCAACGCGGCGTTGCCACGACACACACAAGCACAATTTAGGGTTGTATAATTTGTATTTTTGTTTCCACAAACATGAATTAAATTAATGTTTTTTAACGTAATTGACCAAAAGTGCCCATTCGAAACAAGAGATGAAAAGTAGGGAAAATGATTTTAATTAGATAAATAGTATTTACAAAAGATAATTTTATTTTATCTTATTTTAATTATAGTAACAACAGTTTATTTGTTTTTCGGTGAGAATACGATATGCCATGAATCATAGAAATCAGTAGAAAATATTGACCGCTTGGAATGCGTATATCTAATTACTAATTGCAACTTAAAATAATACGATGTGCGTATGTCAGCTATTTTATGTCGTTCTCTGACTACATAATGATAATAAGGCTTTTATTTAGTAGTTATTCTGACTTTACAGTTAAGTGTTAATTGAAAATGAAAATTCAAAAATTAAGCAAAGGGAATATCTTGGACATCCGTGCAAAAGAGAGTGAGAGTTTTGGCAACACTGATCTCCATAAGCGTAATGTTATTTTCTTAACTTGAAACAAAGAATAGCAAATACCAGACGGCGTACTGTGTTGAATGTTGCAATACTTACGGTGTGTTGCCAAGATACTTAGGCGCAATATTCCCTCGTGCGCGGTATTCCCCCGGCTTCCCCTAATGATAATGAAGAAGTGTGATTTATGACTTTTGTCAGAACTGTGACATGGTTGTAATGTGACTATAAGGTGGTGAATTAACTTACTTTACAGCAGTAATATCGCTGAATGTCATTCCATGAACTTTTACATTATGGTATTTCTGATCAAGAGTTACAGAACTTCCTTGTGACGAAATTTCCATGTCTTTAACAAATAACGGTTCAATGGGTAGCAATCCTAGGTCTTTGTTTCCTAAAATATAACAATATTTTGTTAGATTTACGCATCATATTTATTTAATAGTTCACGAAAAAGAAACATCTAATAATGTATTATGTATTGGTATTTTAATTAATTACATATTTATGTATGTATATGTTATATATTCAATGACAAGTATAAACTTCAAAACACTACCATTTCAAATTGTCCACAACATCTATTTATATATATTTTCAGACATTTCGGACTTCAATAGACATTGCAACATTTTTAGGTTGGCATCTTGATTATTCTAGAACTTAATACTTCTTCTTTCTTACCAAGAGACTTCTTTATATGAGGGATAAATCTGATTGAACTTTGGTAACGCCTCCTATATAGTTATTAGCCTCGAATATTGGTCTACCAGGGACCAATTTAAACCAACAGGATGAAATAGTTCTATCATATGGAGGTAATCCATCGATATGCACTACCTTGAAACTCAAAAGCAACTATATGTTATGATATGACGAGTGTTATGAATGCTTCTGTTACTGTAGTAGCTTGTTCAATAGAGAGGGGTGCAATTTCAGGACATTTTAAAAAATAATCCATTGCGACCAATAAGTACTTGTTTCCTCTCTCTGAAATTGGAAGTGGACCGAGAATATCCACTGTAAGTCTGTATGTCTTTAAAGGTTCTCTACGGAAAAATATTGTGCTATTTTACCACAAATTCTTGTTCTAGCACCTTTTCTACCGTTACATAAATCAAATTTGTTACACCAATGTTTTAGATATCGTCGACAATTGATCCATAACATATTTCTTAAACTCTGAACAGTATTTTCCAGTGTGGACTACAAACTGTTTTTTAAAAAGACTGCATTAGATCTTACTCCATTTTTAAGCCATGCTCGGATGACTCATGTCATTATTTTGATTTTGAGTCTTTCTACGGTTTTCCAAAGATGTCTAATCTTTATCATCTTCCTGTATAACTGTGGTTACCTGGAAACTTACTTTTTCGGTTATGCTCTTGTTATCTTTAGGTTTTTTTACAGTAGTGGCATTGCCGTCTAATGCCAATTGCCAAAATTGAACATGTTCTAGTACATTTATAATAGTTAGGAGCTCTTTGCTGGTAACTAAATAATTCTTTTTAGCTTTTGCCATTATTTTACTGAAATGTGCAATAACTTTTTCTTCGACTTTCTGTTCTTGTGATAATACGGCGCCAATACCATGCTGAGATACATCACAATCCAACAGAAATTTTCTATCTTTTCGTGGATAGGCTAAGATAGGTGCTGTTGTAAATCGTTTTTATAAATTTACGAATGCATTTTGACAATCCGGTGTCCAGTCAAATCCAATATGGTTTTCGGTTAGTCAATAAAGGGCTTCTTCTTCTTCTTCACCCTTAAGTAAACCAACATTGGACATAGGCTACACCCAAATCAATGCAGTGTTTTTTATTTTGTGCCACTTGCTTCCAGTTGTGTCCTCCGATCTTCTTAACGTCATCAATCTAGCTCATTTGGGGCGTTCTTCTTCTTCTCTTTTCTAACCATGGTCTTTATTGTTGTATTTTGTGGTTTCATCTTTTATCCTTTAATGAGGCAATGCATTTTGCGAAGCTCGATTTTAATTTGGCAGCATGTTCTCCTGCGTCTTTTACTTTGGTTTTGCTTCTAATCCATTTGTTTGTTCTTTTGTTTATAAGTCTCATCCCGAGCATTGATCTTTTCATCGCTCTTTGTGCTTTTACTATTTTATTCATATTAGACCTGGTGAATGTCTATGTATGGTTCACATACATAGTGAGTGAGTATAAGGAGGATACACTGATCGTAAATTCTGGTTTTCAAATATTGTTTTATTTTAGTGCTTTTCAAGATCCACATCAGTTTTCCAAATCGTGACTATTACGATAAAGGGCAATGCGGCCAAATTCTTTAATTTTCCAAGCTTTCAGTAATATGAACAGATTTCAAGGAAACTTCTAATTTTTTTTTATTTTTTGGTTTAGGCCAATCTTTACTAACTGAAATCTTCTCTGGATCAGTTTTAGTTCCAGTTTTTTAGTTTTCTGCTGAATATTTCAATATTTCCTAAATAGTACGCCTCTCTGCGAAACAGTGAAATTTTTTTATAATTTATCTTTAAATTGACATTTTTCAATCTGTCAAATAACTCCTTAAGTTTTTCAGATATTTATTAAAGATTTTGGACATCATCAAGATATACCACATATGCTTTCCAGATAAGACCTCTGAAAACTTTCTCCATTATACGTTTAAATGTAGCTGGAGCATTACAAAGACCAACTGGCAGAACCTGAAAATTGTAGAGATTTCTGTCGGTTGAAAAACCTGTTTTGTCTCAATCATCAGGATGTACTTCTACTTGCCAGTATACGCTTTTAAAATCTGGTCAATGAAAAAGTGATACAAAAATCTCCCCACGCACCACTGATGTTTCATAGAAAGACGCGAAAGTTAACAGTTACAATTCATTAATATATACATAAACGAACTAAGAGAAATAAACATGAAAATGAACACCATGGAATATCATAAATTTACATATAAATAAACGACAAAAGCAAATAAATAGTAATGCCAACTTCAAAGAAAGATGATCTGCCTTAGTCTTAGATCTTCAAAGAAAGATAAGTTTTAACCTTAGGTACAAAATAGCGGTTTATATGAATTTTTCCCGTACTTTATCACTTTTCCTTGCATAGCGGGCTCCACATTCCCAAAATACATTTTTGATATAAATATTCCGCTGAACAAGATCATCGTAAAATTAGCTCAACTATCAAGGAAAATTCGAAAAAATGTATTAGGTATACGAAACACGAAGGTAATAGCAAACTTGAAAGTGAAAACAATAAAAGTAATTACGAGAGACAACTAAAATGACCTGGTCATATACACAGAATGAATGGTAAAATACTAGCAAAAAAGTATACGAAGCCAGGGGACAGAGAAAACAAGATTGGTCTATCGTAAATTCTACTTAATTTACTGTTTATTGATTCAATTAATTTTAATTTTTGTAATAATAAAAGTTGAGTATCTTTTCTGATTAATTTAAATTAGATTTGAACATACCTGAAGCTAAAACTCGCATGCCGATTTCCATTGATTTTTGTACGCATGTGATATAATCTGGTTGACTTCTGTGACATCGTGGAATACCATCAGCTGTAAAATAAAAACCACCTAAATTACTAATAGTCTAATCATCGGGCGTTGAGTATGCACTCTTATGTCCCCTTGGTACCTTGATTTTTTTATGTTTTCTATCTATAGATTCGATTTTTCCAGAGTATTAGGCTGAAAACCCGTTACATAATTTGTTATTAACATTTTAATTGCTTAAATGATTGTATACCGTAAACCATCGTTTTCCAAAATTATTTTTCCCTGGCCCTGTAATTTTTCTGCTTATACTTTGCGACCCAGTATTTTTTTTTGCATACCCTGGTGTGTGTGTACAAGAAAACCTATTTAAATATTTGTTATGGTTTTATAAATTTTAATAAAGAGTCATTAGCTTAAACAAAAATTTAATTAAACAAAAATCAAATACTTTATTAATTTGAAGTATGCAGTTGTTTCTGATTAACTAAAAACTTTACGTTTGGAGGAAAATATGTTAATATAATTCTTAGGTCCAGTTCGACCTCAAAACGGTTCCTATATTTATTTTGAGGAAAACCAGTGTTGAAAACCCTACTACTACTATTACTCCGTGGCGTTACAACCCTTCGTGGGTTTTAGCCGACTCGAAAACATGCTTCCACTGTTTTCTGTCTTGAGCAACCTCCAACCAATTCTCCACGTCCTTAGTGCTTAGGTCTCCTGCTATATTATCTCGCCACTGGAGACGAGAGCGTCCGCGTGGTCTCCTTCCAGTTGGGACTTCCTCCCACACCAGTCTTACTGTTAGTTCGCCAGAATGTCTTCTGAGGTGTCCAGCCCATTGGAGTCTTTTGGACTTTATTTCTTTTATGATGTTGGCGTCTGGGTAATCTTCCTCAAGATCTTTGTTAGTTCTTATCCTATATTGTCCTGATGCTTCATCCAGCACAGGACCAAAGATCTTCCTTAGGATTTTTCTTTCCCAAACACGTAGTGAAGGAGAAGATAGTTAGAGGTTAAAATAAAAGCAGTGGCGTCAGTCAGAGAGCGACCTGAAAAAGCGAGATGAGAAATGGCGAGGCGACCCGGCATTTTGCTTTCGTGGCCCGGTACTGGGTCGCGACGCACTATTTGGGAAACGCTGCCGTAAACAATTAGAGATATTACCAAATGAAAATTGTTCCTATTGAAAAAAGAAACAAAATGCCTTTTGGTAAACTTTGACTAGATTGTTAGAACCGGAGTTATAACAAATTTCGTGAAAAAAAAAAATTGTAAAATAGGCATTTGATGGGGGTTTTCCAAGTATAACTTAGCTTTTTTGCGTGTGAATATCTTTTAAAATCCACTCATTTTAAAGGTAATTGTTTCTGCTTTAAAAAAATATTGCAAACTTACTTTATCTTTATTAATAAAAAAATTATAACTATTAAACATTAAAACTTTGTAAAAACTGTAGGTTTTTATGTTTTTTCGTTCATAATTTCGATTTTTTGAGGGTACCAGTCTAAAAACCCGTCAGATATAATTTGTTATTAGCAACTTAATCATTTAAATAATTGTACCGGAACTAAAAGTGCTATGTCCCACTTGGACATCACGGTAGCTCAATCAGTGGCGATACCACTCAGAAAACACGTAATAATTAAAACCATATCTCACTTGGTGTCGATTTGGTTCCTCCACCAGTTTGGTGGCGTCACCAACCGCGTAGCGTTCGCTCCACATTTATACGTCCATGGCTCCACCGCTCTCGTTGCGCCACCAGTAATGTAATATTTATTCACAATTAATATACAACGCATCACTCATTGGCACACCAGTTAATGGCAACCAGGTCTAGTGAAACAACGTTATTACTTGCAAAAATGTGTTTTTATCGTAATATTATGAGTTTTGATACTGAGACATTTATCATAGAAATTTAGTGCAGGTCTTCACTTTGGGATATTTCATCAAATGATTACTCTAGCCGATATCTCAAAAAGAAATGATGGAAGGCAGTAACTTATCTATTTGATAGAGAAGAAATGGCTTCTGGAGAAAAGAAAGAGTTGGGTAACTTTTCATTATATTTTATTAGATAAACAGGTAATTAATTTATTTATATACAATAATGAATACTTTTATTCTGCCAAGAAAGTACATTTTTGGTCACAAAATAATTTGAAAATTCATCTTTTTAGTTTATATTTATTGTGCTGTTCGTCTTCCCCGATTTTAATTCTTGTTTACTTCCATGCCATCTTCGAAGCCTGTCATTTCTAGGGTGTCATCATATAAATATCCATCTGGAATACCAACGTACAAAGTTATGCAACAAACAAGTCTTAACAGGCTTTTTGTAAGATCTAAGTGCGCATTCAATGACCTACGAAATATCCTCCACTTATTGGATAAAATACCATTCTACCTATATTCTACCTATTCTATATTCAAAATACCAGGTACATTCTAATAACGTCGATCTCTCGATAGCCTAGAATTAAATATTTTTTTAGTGTGATTAAGATTATTTCCTCTATATGGTCACATTATACGTGTATGTAGTCCAAATACCTCATCACCTACAAACACATATGGAAATACTTATGGGTTATTTTTCGATAATTTATTATATTTAGGGATTTTTGATGACGATTGATTTATGAGTTCATTATAAAATGTGAAGCGTTTTATATTTGTTAATATTTAATATCTATATAATAATATAATTTTGTTTTAAATTTTGTAGTATGCCCCTGAGTTGTTTTTCTCGTTGTACGCACTCAAAGTTAAAAACTAGGACGTTAAAATAATCAATAAAATACGTGTTATTTTCACCGATTTTAAAGTAAATATTTTAAGGTTGTTTGACGAAATAGGCAAAATATAGATGTTTTTGTCGTTGAAAACGATTTGTTTACATTCGAGTCCCCCCATATTCCGGTTGAAAAAAGGATGTTTGTTTCAGTTCGTAAGGACGCACGAGTGTCGAGAGATATTGTTTGTTTAAATTTCAAGACGTGAGAGGAATTGGATTGGCGTTGAATTTGTAAAATTTAACAAAAAAGGAGTGAAGCAGGGCCATTCAAACTAGAAAGACGATTGGCGATTTTGAATCCACAGCCGATTTTTTGTGGAATGTCTTAAATTCAAAACCGGTGAAAGGTTGAATTTACTCTTTGCAAATGGCATTTGAGAACAGAGTAACGACCTTAAGATTTGTGAAGATACCGGAAACTGATGAAATTTTGAAAGCAACATATAGGGTGTCCCCACCAGCTTTGTTTGTCGTCTGCTTGCTCCTCCACCAAACCTGATTTACGTCTTAGATCGTCGTTCCTGATTATAGAAATTGTTTCCTTTGTTCCTGTTTGAGAATTTGTCCAGGTAGCTTCCCCAGATATGTAGCAAGTTTCTTTGTTATTTGACTTAACTAAGTGAAACTAAGGTAATATTCAATATACTAATTTTTCCAAGTAAAATAGACGTTCTTTTTTAAAAATTGCTTTCATTAAAAATTGAAGAATTTGTAATAATTAAAGTTTAATATTATGTTAGAAGCGTGGCTAAAAAATGTCATAATTTATTCTGTCTTAAAATATTGTGTTGACATATGACATTTTGGCTCTAATCTGCTGTTGTAAAAAAATTTTCATTTCATTATTATGTAGAAAACATGTTTCATAGAAAAGGTTAAATTTTACGATATTTTCATTTACAAGGATATCCTTAAGTTTAATAATCTATTTTGGCCATATGAACAAATAATCTAGGAACCATTTCGAAAATTTTTGTAGCATTCTCCTTTGTAAACAAATAAACACGTAAGTTTCTGTTAATTTTGTATTATGTTACGTTATATGTGTAATAACATATAGTATGTTTTTGTGCAATCTGCATTTTTGATAAATGTTTGTTTGAGACAAAAATAAACGTTTGATTTATTTCTCTGATCCATTTTTTTTTAATTTAGAAAAGTCTCCTAACCCTTGTATGTATTCTTGATTTTAGGAAAGAAGAATTTTTCTTTCACGAAGCGGCGTCCAAATAAGAAAATTGCTAGAGGTAATTCTTGTCTGCCAAATTTTTTCGTTTTGATCCAGGAGATTTATGTAAGTATCCTTTTGTTTTTTTTTTGTAGTTACCCTAATCCGACCCATTTGATTCAACTTATCCACCCAGCTCTCCAATAAACCCCTGAGTGCCGTACGCACCAGTATCGATTATTTGGTTTGTCCTATCTCTACCCCCAGTAGTTTCTGTCCCCATTCTTCTACCCCATGTTCTTACCCTAAGGTAAGCAAAATATATCGTTACAAATGAAGTGTCCTTGAATACGGATGAGTCGCGGCTTTTCCCGTATGCACCGATATCGACATTAATAAAATTGTAATTTGCATCATATATAGCCAGCATCACAAGAGAAAAGTAATTTTTGTTTAAGAAAAGTTGGAGTATATTTCAAATCCTGATGGTAATTCTGTCCATTCTTCTTCATTAGTAGACAACGCTAAGCATTTTGCTAAATTATTGCATATCGCAGCACAATTTTGTAATTGTTGTATGTCCACGTCAAAAATAATAAGGCAGTTCCATAAATGAACAGCCACTTCCTAGGTATCTGAATAAATAAATAAATTTGATTTTACGGTTGCAACCTCAAAAGAGATGAAAAGGGATAAATCGTCCGTCCTATTGTCGGACGATTTTAAATTGCGATAATTTAAGTTAATTATCACGGTAATACGAAACTGTACACTTGTTTCTATATTTGTGACACAAAATACTAGAGAAAGCCAAATTCTCCGTATTTAAAACATAATACATGAGATACATACTATCCCAAACAATAATAATGGACTTCCTTTACATCAAACGATTGTACGTGCTCAATGAATGCGTATTTGAAAGCACAATGGTACTGGTATTAAATTATGCCTAGATTTAACAGATTTACCTTTAATATCTCTTTGAGTGGATCCAGTCACTAGTAGGTGGCTTAATCTTCTGATATGCTTTTCGCCAACACCATATAAACTTAAGAAAGCTTTTTTACATACTTGCTTACCTACTCCTTTTAAACAAACATAAAACAAAAAAATTAGTGGGTCTCTCAATACGTTTAATGGCATTCTGAGATTTTCTCATTCTCTTAATGGGAGTTACTTCGATCATATTTTGTAAGTATGAGTCTTGTGAATTTTTGTCATCAAAGTCAAGTAACGACGTAAACAACGCATTCTTGTCCATTTCCGAAAAATGTTCACAACACTTCTTGCGACAAGTACAGCGCGATTCCAGTTTTTCGCGCCATAACTTCTTTCCCACGTGATTAATATAGGCTTGGCCCTTAAGTTAAGCCTTCTTAACAACTCCACTTTTATACAGGGCCCGATTAATAGTACATTTCATTCTTTTTCTTTGTTTTTTTTTAATCATGACACTCAGAGCCACTCATTTTTGTATAAACAATACACAATGGAACCTAATGGTACTAAAAATAATCGTCAACTGGTCTAGAAAACTAGGAAGGTCCGCGACCTTAACCACTAAACCACATGTACGGCGTGCGCAGTTTGTACGCAATAAACAGAGAAATACGCCTGTCAAGATTAATAGTAACGAACAGCGGAGATGTGGCGTTTTCACGTGTAATAAAGCTTAAAGGATATTCTGAACAAAATGGCAAGGTTAACTCATTTTGTGAGACTAATGGAGATGTGGTCTTTTCGAAATAACTGATTCAATTGTTCGAATGATGCGGTTGACATACCCACATAGTTAAAAAAATTGATTTAATACTTTCGCAAATCATTGTACAAGGTTAAAAATACACTTATAAACAGATTAGCAACAAAAGAATTTTATCCAAAATTTTGTCTTTTTTCTTTTTTTCTCCAGCATTCTTCGTCGCACATATAAGTGCAGTGCTATCTCTTCAACGTCCATATTGCAACTGAATCAAGTATCTCTTGTATGCTTAATTGGTTGCTCGGTTTGGTTACTGCGGTAACCATGGTTTACCACTGGTTGCGCTACCGGAGTGTCCTAGTGAGATATAGCTCTTAAAGATATTTAATTTTATTAAAATATGCATTCGATGGAGCATTTATATGTAAGATTATCTTTTAAAACCCCTTTATTTTAGGGGTAATTACTATAGCTTTAACAAACTTTGCAAACTTACTTTACCTTTATCAATAAAAAGGTATAACAATTGAACAATTTAAAAAACATTAAGCCATATATTTAAAAATCTGGTTAATGAAAGAGTTAGAAGCACTCAAAATAAAGTTTAAGATTTAGTGAATGTTTCAATGTTAATTTTTGACAAAGATATGCAATGCCTGCGGCATTGCATATCAAGAGTATGCAATGACTGCGGGCTCGCGTAAATCAATTTTCAATATCTTCCACACCAAGACGGCCATTAACCACTGCTATAAACGTTTTATTTATAATAATATAGTAATAAATATGTATCTCTAAATTTACATTGATTTTACGTATTTATTGGTTTTCAGCTATCCGAAATACAATTAAAATGGTATGGACACCTGAGACGGATGAACGAAGAAAGGATACCATGAAAGGTTTGGAACTGGAGACCTACACAGAGAAATAAAAGGGGAAGGCCAAGAAAGAAATGGATATCCAATATTCATATAGAAATGGAAAATAGAGGTCTCCAAGAAGGGCCGATAAGAAATTATGGCGATTGGGATGCGAGAAGCGACAAAATTAAAGTTGCAAACACTCGCTATATATATATATATATATATATATATATATATATATATATATATTATATATATATATATATTGGTTTTCATTTGCTGCGAGCCGACCGTGCGCCTCAGAGTGCGTTATTAAAAGTTGCACGTCTTGGGGAATAATTAACATTTTTTTTATTTAATATATATTTTTTATATATTATATATTATATATATATATATATATATATATATATACATTACATATATATTATATATATATATATATATGTAATTATTATTTATGTACAATAACAGTGGGAAGCCGCCCAGTGGCAAGCACCCAGGTAAGACATAATATAAATATAATATATGATAATACAAGTGAGTAATTTAAACTTCAACTTAACAAAGTTTAATACAGATAAACATCACTGACACACATGTAAGTATTACGAGACTAAAAAAAATGGAAAAAAATCAAGAAAAGATTTAGAAAACACCAGAATAAAAACTTGGTATTTCACCGCACTATGAGACTATGCTCTGTTTCTCCATATTTACTAGATGTTCAAAGGTTCTGGTAGTCTTCTTTCGTGTGAAATGTTGAGCAGATCCGTGGCCAGCGGATTTGGATAACAGGATAGTCCGGTCTTGTATACAGAGTATACAGCAGATATTGCTTCGCTAACTGTTGACAACTGTAAATCGTGGTGTAATCTTTGGTTTGTAATGTACCAAGGGGCATTGCAGATCTAGCACAGTACTTTCGATGGGAATCGTTAAAGTTTTTGTATGTTAGTATTATTTGCTGTACCCTAGATTTGTGCTGCTTATTGCCGTACCGGTTTTAAACTACATTTATATATCAGAAGTTTGGTCTCTAGGCTTAGATTTGATTTTCGACTCATGTACCAATACATTTTTCTGCAGATTAAGCCGAGTTGAAGGTGTTTCTTCCAGATGTGGATACCCCAATTAAGTTTGCTGTCCAAATGAATTCCCAAGTAGTTATCGACGGTATTAACTGGTAGTGGAGTGTTGTTTATAGAAACTGTTAACTATAAACTGTTTTAAACTGTTTTAAACTGTTAACTTGGACTCGCCACAGTTTAAGCCAGCTCTCTAGTTTAAGTAGGTGGTTTTGTAATACCTGGGATGCTTCAGTTGCTGTAGAATTTAAAGCCATGATAACTGTGTCATCGGCATATGTAGGGATTGTTGTGTTGATCGTCGTTGGAAGATCTGATGTGTATATTAAGTAGAGGGTGGGTCCTAGTATGCTTTCTTGTGGAACTTCGGAACAAATTGGAAACAGGTTAGTGATTTCCCCACCTCTTTTGACTTGAAAGAATCGATATGTCAGGTAGGATCTTAAAAGTGAGCTTATGGGATAAGAAAATATGGATTTAATTTTAGAAAAAAGACCTACATGCCAAACTTTGTCGAATGCTTGAGAGACATCTAGAAATGCAGCAGTACAGTAATTTTTTTTGTTCGAGTGAATTTCTGATAGTCTTTACAACCCTATGAATTTGCTCGATAGTACCATGTTGTTTTCTAAACCCGAACTGATAATTCGGTAAAACATTACTGTCATATAAAATAAGCTCCAGTTTTCTCAGAAAAATCCGTTCAAACACTTTGGATATAATAGACAACAAGCTAATTGGGCGATATGAAGATACATCCGTGTGATCCTTAATAGGTTTTGGAATAAGAATAATTTGAGCAACTTTCCATTTGAGTGAAAAATATCCTGTTTTTAATATTGAAATAAATATGTAAGTAATTAAACTTACGCCTTCGTTGGGTAGATTTTTTAGTACTAAACTAGATATTAACTCATATCCAGGTGACTTTTTTCATTAAAAAAAATTAACATAGAAAACATTTAAAAAAAAATTTCGCTTTAGGTTGTTTTATAATTTCTATTTGCCAGATTTTCAAAGTTTATAGCTTAATTTTTTTTAGATCTTTTATAAACAAATTATTTTATTGTTTAATTGTGATAAGTTTTTTATTAATAAAGGTAAAGTAAGTTTGCAAAGTTTTTTAAAGCAAAAGAAATTACCTTTAAAATGAATTGGTATGAAGCCCCATCGAATACCTATTTTGCAATTGTTTTTTACGAAATTTGTTATAACTCCAGTTCTAACAATCAGATTAAAGTTATTTAAACGCCATTTTGTTCATTTTTTCAAAAGGAACATTATTCATTTTGGTATAATTAAATATTTTTAATAGTTTAGGAAGTACGATCATTTAAACAATTAAATTGTTCATTATTGGTCAACAAATTATCTGACGGGTTTTGGTACCCTCAAAAAATTTTAATCTAGGCATGAAAAAACATAAAAAACTAGAGAACTGTACACCAAACATAAATTCTGTTTGCTATTTTCGTTGCAGTATGGTAATAAATATGGGACATAAAGATACACTAACTACATGGTTTGAAAAATCAACAGTCTAGATTGTTGATGTTTTTGTTTTGTTTTTGTTCTCTTATGATAAAAACAATGGTAAAACGAGCGACGTAATAAGATGACGTCAATAAGATTTACCTATAACGCTAGAAAGTATATCCGTGATAAGATTTTTCATTTCATTGGGTGTGTTAAGTTAATTGATTACACTGGTCAACACATATTTTGTGACACGTTCCAATATGTTTCGGCATTTTAAAATCAAAAGTAATTAATGTTTTTATCGCCCACCAATCTTGAGCAACCAGCAATTATATCTTGAAAATAGGTAGATAAGTGAGATATCAATATTGGTCTGGGCCGCCAATGTGTACATTGTCTTCGCAGGAAAAATATCTTAGTTTAAGACAAGTTCAATCTGTTTATTTTTATTATATGCAATATGTACACGTTAAGTGTTTGTATTTTACATTTGTTTTCTTCATAAGTATACTTCGATTGATTGTACATTACCAACTAAGTAACCTGTCTAGACAGTGTGTAAATCAGGATAACAGTTTTTTTATGTATGAGGAACTAACTTTCAAATCGCAAAAACTTACTCTCATCCCACTTATATGTAAAGCTTAAAAACTTTATTTTGGTGTTAAAATAAGCCATCAAGATAAGTCATGGACCCCCCTATACTTTGTAAGCCTTGTGTAACATTATCAACAGATTTGTTAAAATCTACAAAACGTTGAATGTGTTTTGCAGTACCAGTGATATGGAGAGAACCAGCAACCCATGGTATAGATTTTTACTTTTGTCTTACGAAGATTCCGAGCTTAGCTCTGAAGTCCAAGAATACTGTGCAGTATTCCTATTTACCATCAGCTATCCCTTCCATCGAATATAGGAGCAATATTTCTATCTAAAAAAGCAAAGACTTTAAGTTTGGACGAACAAGAATTCGAAGAGGAAATAGACAGTGATCCAATATTTCATAATATTTCAAGAACCAGAATGTTCCTTAAAACGCTATCTAATCTCACAGACTGAATTTACTAATTTAAGAGAGAGCTTTTAAACTAGTTATGTCCAATTTTCTTTGTAATGTCAAAACTGAGAATTACAAGGATCTTGTTACTGAAGTACTTACTGCCTACAGAGAAATTTACTGTAACATGACCTAAAAATTTACCTCCTGGATGCTCATCTAATTGTCTTCAGAAAATTTAGGCGATTAAGTGAATAATATGAAGAACGGTTCCACCAAGACGTTGTAGACATGTAAAAGCGTTACCAAGGTAAATAAAGTCTTAGTCTGCTGCCAGATTACTGCTGAACATTAATCTGTGATGCTTCAGCGAATAAGTATTGCCGTAAAATATCTGCCATAATATTTTAAGGAAGCGTACTACGAAGCACATACCTACTAAAATTTATATATTCCCCTACACTGCACAATTCCTGGTAGCAAATAAAGTGTGGGTGATAGGAAAAATTTAAGTTTAAATTTGTGCTTTCTGATGATATTGTATATAATGGCCGCCACCATGTTCTATCCATGTCACAAAAAAAGTTGATTTTTGACCACTGTTATTTTTCATGCCTAATGTTGCACTAATATTCGTAATATTTCTATTATGTTTAATTCATCCTTTATCCATTTTCTTCTTTCTATTTCATAGGAAAATCAATACTGAATACAATACGATATTACAGAGAGTCTTAGTAATCAAGAACTAAGAAATTTAGGACTATACAATAAGATAGATAGAATAATATACCGTAAGATAGTAATACTGAAAAGTCATTAATAAAGAAATAATATCGAACTAGAAACGGCACTTCAAAAAGAATATCAAATACATAGTTACTTTCATAAAATGAAAATGTAAAAAATATCACGCAGATTTTATTACAGAAAAATAAGATGTAATAATATTTCTGCCAACAAATAAAATTACTTACGTAGTTTTGATGCAAATCCAACGGAAATACACAAGATGAATAAGCACCACCTCATTTTTTTTATCTTTGATAAGCTTTCACTAAGAAACGTTTAAATATGTATTGACTGTTCGTGCTTGGCAAAGTTTACATCAAAATGTAATAATTATAGAATTATGTAGATACTCATATTAAAAACATCGTTTTCTAATTTTTCCAAACAAGCTTTGTAATTGGTCGATGTAGAATTAATTGTTAGTAACTATTGTTGACGTTATAATTCCATTAACAAATTGACTGTTGAGATCATTACTTAAAACAATAATACAGTGACACCAATGTAAAACGAAATCGCTGTCGTGCTCAACTAATTTCCGACAAATGATTCTGTATTGCCCAGATTCGAAGAAAAAATTAGTATGTTCTAAATTTTAAATAGTATTTTCTTTCCCTTTTTTGCATTAAGATGTCCAACTATGATCTTGATGCTGTTTTCGGAATATCTGTCGTAGATAGTCTCTACCTCATCACATAGTTGAACTTTGACATCCTCTTCTTGGTCTTTGATTTGGGGCTTGTATATTTTATTAGACTGATGTTAAAACACTTATCTCTTAGGCAAAAATAATATAGTCGTGGGTTAATCCGGAATTAATAATTGGTCTTGTGACAGATTAAATAGATATCGCATTGTATATATATTCAGGGATTCTACAGTGTTCACTGCATTCCCTCGCTCAACCGTTTCCATCTCTATTTGTTGTTCCATTCTCTTTATCCATCTGCTGTTGTTAGTTCTTCTTAAATGTCCATACCACTTTAGTCTTTTTTGTTCTATCTATGTTAATATGTCTGTTTCATTTGATGTTCTTTGCTTTATAAATCATTACTTCTCCTATCATTACTTCTTTTTACTCTACAGCATCTTCGCAGGTATTCCATTTCTGTTGCTACTATCTTACTGCTGTTTTTCTTGTTTATAATCCAATTTTCAGCCTCATATGTCATAATACTTTGCACTTATATTATATAAATCTGTGTTTTTGTCTTTATATTTAGGTGTCTTTCACACCATACTGAGTTAAGTTGTATTGCTGTTCTTGTTTTTCCTAATCTTTGCGTAATTTCTTCCTCTGTTGATGCCTTTTTCGTGATTACAAACCCCAAGTATTTGAATTTATCCTTTCCTTTGATTGTTATGTTGTCATCAATCTGTAGATCCTCTATGTCTTTTTCACTTGTAGGTAGGTACTCTGTTTTCGCGATGTAAATATCTAGGCCAGCCTTGGTATATTCTTCTTGTAGTTTTTTCATCATGTAGCTGAGGTCGTCTTGATCTTGTGCAATCACTACTTGATCGTCTGTAAAGCTTAACATATATAGGTATTCGTTCCGGACCGGTATTTCCATGCCTTCGCATTTTCTTTTACATGTAGTCAAGGCTATCTCTAAGTATATTTTGAATAGGGTTGGAGATGTGGAATAACCCTGAAGGAGCCCTTTTGTTGTGGTGAAGTCTCCTATGATTCTTGTTGTCACTTCAATGGACACTTTATTTTATTTATTCAGAGCTTTTGTAGCTTCCGTCTGTATTTTTAATCATTGCCTTTCATAGTTCTGACCTTGGTACAGAGTCATATGCCTTTCTCAGGTTCACAAATGCCAAATAATCTCTATTTTTTGCTTTTTCCTTTTCCAACAGTTGTTCCAGTGTATATATGTGGTTTATGCATGATCTTCCTGCCGTGCATTGTTTTTTTTTGATAATTCCTTGACCAGTTATCTTATTTCTTGCATATTTTTAGGTTTATAAAGTGTTTTCACAATCCACGTGTATATTTTTAAATCTTTGTACTTACAGTAGACAGAAGGTTACAAAAGTAATAAAATTTTAAAATATAACTGTACATTGGTGGTTTGTTTTCGTAAACACTTAAAAAAATCAGTTATTTCTTCTGAATTTTCATTTCTCATGATTTTTTATGTGCAAAGTCACGCCACTTTTTATTAATTATTAGGTCGATGGTAGTTGCTTCTTTTTGCTCTTCGATGTAGATATCTGCCAGTTGCAAAGCTGCTTTGCTTCAGCGTGGCTTATTTTATTTTCTTTATCTTCCTCTTTAGTCTCAGCAGCATCTGCGTCATTATCCTTTTCATTTTCCAGGCGAATGCCAGGTGAATGCCAGTGCCAAGTTTTCTTAAGACAAAAGGAGCTTCTTTTCCGACAGACAATGAGTTGAGTTTTTTGAAGTCCTCACATTCCCTATTGTGTACAATTTATTTAGTAGATGTTTGGCATACAAGTTGTTGCTAATTCCAAGGAGTCAGTATTGTCATGTCTGATACTCTTTTCCTTTTCCTTTCAATGTGACCATGAACAGTGTCTGCTTCCATATAAGTATGGCCCTTTAACAAAAACTTGTGATCTATTTGCTGAATATGTGGGAAGGTCTTTAAAATCCAGAAATATGCCATTAAAATAAACGTATTTTTATTTTGACCATAAGAGTTGCCCGTCCATCTGGTTATTTGTTGTATCGGTCAGGTATAGAGTCAGGTTTCACACTATTTGCCCATTTTAATAAACATGAAGCCATTTTTTTTTCGCCACGAGCTGCTTTGCTTTCATCCCACATCACGAAGTGTACTGAAGAGTCGAAGGAATCATAAATCGTAAAATTAAATGTCAATAATTTTCTCTTATAAAAACTGATGCTGTTTGTAATTAGAGGTGAAGTTAAGCACTTCTGGAGATCACATGTCAAAACTTTATATCTCGGATTATCCATAGAAAGTTTAATATCTCGATTTTTAAATCATATCTTTTCTTTAACTGCAAGATGCGCCTCTTTAATAACTGTTAAACTGTATAACATTATTACTTTGGTCTAGATTTAGTACATTCGTGAGCCTAGCACTAAATGAATCAAAAACATGACAATTGTCTGTACCAGGTAATTTAAGGGAAATATTAAAGTGTTAGTTAAACACATCATAATACAACAACTGTTTAGCAACCAATTTTGAATCAACATTACGTTCAGCACAATAGGTTGTATAAAGGCTGTACATATTCTTGATATTTATATTTTTTGGCAGATTTCTCTCTGGTATAATGGCTCGCTAATAATAGGTAGAGACTGATGAAATATGATTCTTAACATTTTCAATAATTTCAGGTGTTTTATTGATAGGACTGTGCTTCCCTCTTAGGTCTAGTTGTTTCAGACCTCCTTGTTCTGTCTTTTGTAAAACGTTTACGACCACTTTATTTGAAAACCCCAAAGTATTCAAAAATATAACTTTGCAAACGCCAACATTCTTGTTATTATCAATAAAACTGTAAAAAATACTATTCTGTATTTTTGAAATTTTTTATTTGAAACCCCTAAAGTATTAAAAAATATAACTTTGCAAACACCAACATTCTTGTTATTATCAATAAAACTGTAAAAAATACTATTTTCCTTTGTTTTGCTGTATTTTTTATTCCATTTTCTGGAGCGAGCTATAAGCTGACTTTTTAAATTTGCTGTTGTCTTCACTCCAATATCTATCCAAAATTTCTTTTCTCTCATTTTGTGATAATTTATCAGAACACTTCTTCCTGCATGAAGTCCATAACCGCATACAATATTTATTAATGAAAACTAAGATTCGACAGGACTTTAAAATTAGTATATTTTTTCTTGAATTTACAAACTTTATCTTAAGTTTACTCAAACTAGGATCTTTAGGCAATTAAATTGTCTCTTTTGTTAAGCTCGAAACATAACCTCTAAAATATAATGATATTATTTTACCTGTATTATTTTCATTTTTTTCTCTTAAAGCTAAATTCAATATTTTGGCAACACAAGACTGTTTTTTGCACTCTATAATCCGTTGTATTCAAATAATATAATTACTTATTTTCAGCATATAACTAAACAAAATTTGAAAATGTAATCAATCAATTACTAGTGGTAGTCAACCACAACATGTGGTTTAAAGCACTGTGTCTAGATGATACTGTAATGTTAGCAATGTACACAGAGGTATAGGGTTTCATGTCCACATGGTGCCCGCTGCCTCTAAACAAAATGTGACATGATACTTTTTATAAAGTGTTTATCTTTGTTATTTTATAAAGTAGGACATAGTGCTTTATACCTATGTGTGGAGAATTAAGAATACCTGTAGTATAATCCCAATATTGACAAAAATGGACATAGTGCCCTTTACTTCTGACATACAGAATTGATTCTAAAATTTTAACCACAACTGTAGTAACATATTGGTTCTGTAGGCTTTGACAAAGGTAGAGTAGGTATTAACCTTCTAAGTAACTCTAGGGGTTTGATATTTTCATTTGAGTCAAATAAAAATAGAATATCAAATGCATATATAGAATCATGTAATTTATGAAGAATATTACGATTGTTTAAAATTCATTTACGTAAAGAGAAACATCCTGATTTTAGAATGTGTATTATTTTTGAACATAACCGCCATAGATCCTCTGCTGATTCGAAACCCGTTAGAATATCATCTACGTACATGCTATTGGAAATAACTTAAGAAGCTTTTGGAAATTGGATTGGAAAATTTCATGAAAGCTGATGTATGGATCTAGTAGCTAAGAAGCTAGCCAAAGCGCATTCATATTTTATCGTATTTAATTCGTAACAATTTAACGGTTGAGTTGGAGCAGATCTCCAACTTATTTTCTGTAGGCATCTTTGAGAAGGTTTTATGAGAATTTGTGTATACATTTTTGCTATATCTGTAGAAATAACATATGAATATTATTTAAAGCGTAATAGGATGAAAATGAGGTCATTTTGTATAACTAGTCATATTATCATGTCTAAATCATTGATAGAAATACTTAAAGATGATTGAAAAGAACCATTAAAACCACTCTAAGTTGAGTCGTTAGATTTTCTTTAATAACTCCATGATGCGAAAGATGAAATTCTACTTTATTTGAAATAGCACTGGATGGCTCCAGGCCCATGACTTTATTGACCATTCTTCTTTATTCCTTCTTATCTATTACTTTCATCCTCTAGTTTGTGACGTTGAATAATTTTAGATCATCCTCTACATTCAATTTACACGTTGTTTTGGGTCTGACGTCTTCCTATTTTTCTTCACAGTAGCATTTTCGGTAGACTGTTCTCAGATATCTTCTGTATGTGTCCCCTATAAATCTTAGTTGTTAGATTCTTATTACTTGTAATATGCTGAATTTTCCAGATAGCCCTCTCAAATCTCTATTTGTTCTTCTGATCCAAACGAAGTTCTCCATTTTTCTTCCAAATGTTTTCCTTTCTTTCTTTTTACTTAATCAAATGATTGTTTAAAGCCTATAAATAATATCAAGGTCGCTTTTTGGTTTATTGAATAGTTTATTTAACAGTTAAATAATAATTTAACAAATAGGAAAACAACAAATACATAAATACAGCTAAACTATAATAGTTAGGATGTCAATAAGTCTTAACCTGAGACTTATAATGGACCCAAGATTAAATTAATTAAACATTAGGTTGATAATTTTCTCACAGGAATCTTAAATATGTCAGAAAACATATTAAAGAATTATCTACACAAAACTACTAAAATCGACATATTTATCCATAAGTTGTAAGAAAAGTTACTACTTCTTCAATAAAATATAAAAATTATATGGTCAATAACATGAAATTATTTAAATACAACAATAAGTTTTACATGTAATATGTAATACTAAAAAAATTACATATGACCATATTGTTGTTTGATTTTGTATTTAGGTCTAATAGCTTCTTCTTTTTCTTCCTTCTAGTATGTAGGCTTCAAAGCCTGTTTCTTCTTCAATATTAGCCTCCTAGATTTTTTAAATTGTCGCACCATCTTTTTCTTGGTCTGCCAATACTTCTTCGTCCATTTGGTAACTTATCTTGTGCTATTCGTACTATTCTATCCTCTGTCATTCTACTGATATGTTCGTTCCACTCCTGTTTTCCTTTTGTCACCCATCCATTTATGTCTTCTACATTGCATGCTCTTCTTATGTTTTCACTCTCTATCAAACAGACTTCTCCCTAATATTCGTCAGAGTATTATTATCTCTGTTGTTTTTAGCAGTTGTCTCGTTTTAGATATGTCAGCTCTTGTCTCCGCCGTGTATGTTAATATAGGTCTAATTGCTGCTTTATAGATTCTTGTTTTTGTGTCTTGTATTAGGTGTTTGTTCTTCCAGATTGTGTTATCAAGAGAACTTGCCGCTTTACTTGCTTTTAAGCTTTGTTGTCGTACTTTCCAGCTATCTAAACCTTGCTTCCTGCTTTATAATTTTCCCATCAATTTTGATTTTACACTGTAGCGTATCGGACATCTAGAATTTGCTTTGGGTGGATTTTTCTGCGAGGAACAAATTGCGCCCAAACAGTTTGTATTTGTGCACGCCGCTGGTACGAGGGAAGCTTTACTTTGCGTGCAGATATTGTTTCAGAAATATAGAGATGTCAGCTGTAATGTTTTTGCATGCCTGATTGACTACAAGAAGGTTTTCGATAGAGTCAGACATAAACAAATGATGGAAGTGCTGAAGAGAACAGGGATTGACAGAAAATACTTAAAAATAATAGCTAACCTGTATTGGAATCAATCAGCGGTACTCTGAATAGATGGAGAATATACCGATCACGTTAAAATATTAAGGGGAGTGAGACATGGGTGCATAATTTCACCACTGATATTAAATCTGTACTCGGAGTACATTTTTGAAGAGGCTCTAAAAGATATTGATGAAGGTATCTCAATAAATGGAGTCAAGCTCAATAATCTGCGGTATGCAGATGATACAATAGTGTTTTCCAATACCATACAAGGACTGCCAAACTTAATAAACAAAATACCGGAAACAAGTAGAAAATATGGACTGGATTTAAACACCAGCAAAACCAAGCTAAAGATCATTAGCAAGGAAAACATAACTGGAGCAGATTTGTATGTGAACCAATTGAGAATTGAACGAGTCTCACAATACAACTACTTGGGAACTATAATTAATGAGTCGTTTGATAATACCCAAGAGATTAAATGTCGCATCGAAAAGGCAAAGAGTGCATTCTTGACTATGAGTTATGTGTTCAAAAGCCAGGACCTCACCCTAGAAACAAAAATAAGGCTCATTATATGTTGTGTGTACTCAGTGCTTCTGTACGGAGTAGAAACGTGGACATTGAAGGCGGAGACTATATGAAAGCTTCAGGCTTTTGTACTATAGTCATACAGAAGGATCTTGAATATACCATGGAGAAACAAAGTCACCAATGAAGAAGTACTGGGGAGGATGAACACAACTGCGAATTTGGTCAACATCGTGAAGGGCCGTAAGCTGCAGTACTTGGGACATGTGATGAGAAATCAAGAAGAATATCCTGGCTTGCTAACCTGAGAGCATGGTATAGAAAGACCTCAACACAGCTATTTCGTATAGCAGCCAACAAAGTCATCATAGCCAGAATGATTGTAAACGTTCGGAACGGACAGGCACCTTAAAATAAAGAAGGATTGTTCTATTAGTGACTATAAAATCACTCATAGATTTATGCCCCCTGGAGTTTTCAAATGTATATTTATACTGGAGCTTATGGTCGAAAATAGTATTATTGATTCTGAGTTCGTTAAAAGCGCAGGGATTAGCCATGAGTTCTCCATTTACGTTGACATGGTTTTCATTAAATCTTTGTTTTATTCCTGGAACTATTTCATTTACTATTGGTGCATTAAAGTCACCCATAAGAATTAAGAGCTCTTCATGAGGTATTTCATCCAGGATAGTTTGCAATTGTTCGTAGAATGCCTCTCGTTCTTCCTTAGGTTTGCAGTCCTCGGGGCTCTAGATAGATATGACATTTAATTTTTGGTAGTCCATTGTGATGTTCATATGTATTATTCTTTCGGAGACATAACGGCAGCTATTTATGTTGTATGGACAAGTATACCTACGCCTGCTCCTGCTCGTTCTTCTTTCTTCGCTCCACTGTATACTAGGTTATATTCTCTTTCGCCTTTACCTTTCTTCTTGGTTTCTTAGATTGCACGTTTATGTTTTTATTTATCAGTTCTTCTATTACCTCTTGGTCTTTGTTGTTGAAAAAAGTAATGTTCTATGTTGCTAATCTGATTGTGGTCTTATTTTTCCTTCTCGTTTTGTCTTATATCGGTTCTTTGAGCCTTGTTTCCTTTTACAATGGGTAGGATGCTAACCTGGCCCATTAACCCTCCTCTTTTATCCGGGCTTGGGACTGGCTGTGGGCATGAACGCGACTTCTGAGCTACTCAATTCACCCAGTCATCGCACTCATAACCCCAGGCAGAGTTGGTCTAACAGCATTTTCTGTAATTCTTCTCTATTTTTTGCTATTGACATCATCATCAGCTCAAATAAATTGCTTTGGGGAGATAGAATCTCCTTGCCTAACTCCTCTCTGTAGTTTTATTTTTTCTGTTTTTTCTTCTGTTTTTACTTGCGATGTTGCACCGTCATATATATATATACTTGATGATTTTTGTATATCGGTCATTAATTCTATTGTTGCTTAAGGCGTTAAGGATGGCCCAAATTTCTATGAAGTCAAATGCCTTTTCGTAATCTACCGTTGCTATCTTGAGTGTCATATTGTAATATTGTATTCGTTTGATTTTTCAACTAGTGTTCTTATTATTATTATGATATATGATCTGTGATACACCTCTTCTAAATCCTGTCTGTTACCGACGCTGATTAAGACGCTGACGCTGATAAAGTATTTAGTTTGTTTGTTAGTCGCAATGTAATTATCTTTACAAACATCTTATACAGCACAGATAGCATGTAACCAAGCTAAAAAAAAGATTTTTAACATTCTGATTTAACATAAAGTGCCATACTTTATTATTTCTAATAGTACTCTGTCTTCACCTGGAGCTTCATGCCGATATATTTATTTTAAACATTAATTGTGGCTTATTCCCGTTAAAATAGTAATTGCTTTAGGATGCCCAAAAAATAGCTTCAGAACAATATCTTTTCTGTATTTTCTAAATGTTATAAATTTACTATAAATTAATATATCATATACCTAATTTTTATAATTATATACTTTGTATTTAAATTTAAAAATACATTGTAATAAAGTAAACACATTTAACCATGTAATGGATGGAGTTAGTTATTAGATCCAATGTCCATGATTTTTTATCATTGACGGGTTTTTTCAAACACTTCTAGATAAGGTTTAACATGGAACATATGTATACAGTGTATTTTTTGCACTAAACATAGTTTAATAGTCTCCCATATAAGCAAATTAAATAATGAAGTAGATTATTTCAAAGGAGTTTTCCTTGAACTTGTTAAAAAAATAAAGATTTTCGCACATATCAATTATTTCAATATTGTTATAGCTCTTTATTACTAAATCATTTCTTAGAAACGAGAATACAAAAAAAATTCAATTTTTGTACTCTGTTATATTATAACTTTTAAATATTATATTATAATAAAATATTCCACTTAGTTATTATATTTACCACTAATAACTAGACTTAAGCAAATATGAAAAAATTATGCATTAACCCCTTCTTTACCAGCGACGTATATAATACGGTTTGGGGAAAAGTGCCACTGTTCTCAGTGACTTATATATACGTTCTCGAGTGAAAACGTTTTTAATACCACCTTAAGATAACAGGAATATAGCGGAGATGCGCTGTTTTGAGCTTTTGCATTCGGTTATAAAACCATGTTGGGGTTCTATTACCCAGGATCTCCACATGAAGAGCATTTGGCTGATTGTTGTGCCTCTATAGCGCATCAGAGTGCTATAGAGGGGAAATGGATGGTCTAGAGCATTGGAGCAGGGTGGGGTGACTCCTGTTTATACTCGAGTTAGCTCACCTTGCTCCAATGAATTGTTACACCCGATCGTAATTCTTAGGGGTGAATATTTCTCATAGACTGGATTTAATCAAATTGCTTGCTTACATTTTTAATATCATGCCGTTTGTAGACGGCACCAAATTTATTTTTGCACCTCTACCAGCCCCATTGCCGCATCTATCCGGCATTTTTACAGTGCCATCAGCCCCAATCCCGTATTGGTGCGTTTGAACATGCATTGTGATGAATCCACTGCCGTATTAATACGGCAGCTTCTGATATACGGCGTTTCGGTAACTGCCAGGTAGGGTCGGGTTTTTGGTCTATTTTCAGCATGCGTCTTGTACCGCAAATATTACGTTAGCACGGACTACGCAGTATTCTGCTGTTACTGTTGCAGTGCAAATGTATTGTGAAATTTCAAGAAAATGTCTGATTTCATAAAAAGATGGCGCTCATGCGATACAGATGGTTTGTGTGGACTAACGCAAAAAGAATATGATGATATACTGTCATGGTTTTATTCTGATGAAGAGCCTTTTGTAGAAAATGAAAGCGATTATGTAGCAGATAGCGATGATTTAGAAGAGGAGGAGATTGTTAATATTATTTATGAGAATGATAAAGCTATTTCTGAAAATAAAGGTGCTGATAAGTAAAGCTCGGATTATAGACAAAATTCCTTTTTTGCCTATTTTGAATATTTTATTTGTTTTTGCACTTTTTGCCTTTTTTTCGTAAATTCCGCTTATTTGTGCATTTTTTAAAATTTCATGATACTACCCAAGATATTATTCTATTACTAAACTATTCTATAATAAAATTTTGGGTCAATAATAAAATATCAATGGTTTGTTTATATAACAGATTTTTAGGAAAATGTACCTGATCGAGACTTCAGGGTTAACTATTTGGAAATCCCTAAGCTTTATTAGTTTATTATCAATTATACAGTCGGTTACTGTATCAGAGTTTAGTCACAAATTGCTATATCCTAGTTTAGTTTTGTTGCGTACACCGAAAAGCAAAGAACACGTTTTAAAACGTTTTAGACATTTGTGTGAAAAGATGATATCTAAATTAAGGCTATGGATCGCACCTATTCGGAACTTTCTCTAGAAGGGGATACCGCATGTAAACCATGCGGTAAATCGGTAAGTTTTATTCTTTCTCGTTCCACAACATAACTAAATTCTAAAGCAGTTTTAGAATTCTATTTTTTTTTAATTATCAGATTTCAAGTAGAAAATAGTATATTACTTTATGAGGCGGAGAAGCATGACTTTTCTTGACGCGCCGAACGAAGTGAGGCGCGTAATAGAGGGCAAGTCAAGAAAAGTCGCTTCTTTGCCGAATAAAGTATACTATTTTTTCTTCAAACGTAGCAATTTTCAACCATAAATAGTACAATTCATACGCTATTTTACCCGAAATTAACTGTGACAACTATCAAAGTCGTCTAGATGTTAGAAATTAAAATAATTAAGTCGTCGGTGGGATTTGCGTCTCCCTGGTTACAATTATTAAAGACAGAAGTTGTTTGCAATTATTAAAGACAGCTTATTGTTGATGCAACCGCAAGCGCAAATTTAGTGCGAAAATGGAAAATCTAAACGAAATTGAGTCCGCGGCTAATGATGCACTAGCACGTTTGGGGCCCTCCAAGTCCGATAAGAACGATAATGCTCAAAAAATTTTAAACCCTCATGATTCGCCAACATCGAGAATGATTGCTGAAAGTTGTTCTCGACCATCAGTATCATCAACAATTACCAATGCGTATCAAGGATCGGGAACATTTTTGCACGGTTTCAATTTTGAAAATGCTCATTAACTAAAATTGTACTTTTAATATTACTATAAATAAAAATGATGTTTAATTGTTGTTAATGACATTTGCATTGTTGCTTTGTGACATGTTTCATATTGTTGCCATGACAACATTTTTCCCTCCTCCGTAAAGAAATGGGAAAAAAAACTGCTGCCGGCGGAGACATCAAACTTTGACAGGATCAAGTTAGATAAGTAATGTCATCATTATTTGACGTTTGAAGAAAAAAGTACTCTATTGACCAGCATTGTGGAACCCCACTTCATAAACGTAATTTGGAAAAATTAAATTTCTTTAAGTTAGCCCAAATATCTCTGCGGGATAGTTTAAGCATTCAAAAAAAAGGAGGAAGACGGATTTCAATTTGATTTATGCCAGATGTTGATTGTATCGAACATTCCTCTATATAAAGTTAATAACCCTAGTTTTAAATGCTTTTTCGAAAAATATCTTAATAAATCCTTACCGGACGAGAGTACATTGAGAAAACATATTGTGGAAAAATGTTATGTGGAATGTATTTCAAAAATTAAGCGGGAGTTAGAGGGCAATTTTTTGTATATGATCGTGGATGAAACGACCGATGTATGCGGCAGGTATATAGCTAATTTAATGATTGGAATTTTGAACGAAAACTTTGCGAGAAAACCATATTTAGTTGCCGTTAAAGAATTGGAAAAAACAAACAATTTAACAATAAGTCGATTTATATAAGATAGTTTAACAATTCTCTTTTTACCCAACGCTATACCAGTGAATGTTATGTGTGATCGATCCTATTGTATGGTTGTGAGACATGGACGTTAAAAACCACAATGCTAAACAAGTTAGAAGCATTCGAATTGTGGTGCTATAGACGAATGCTAAGGATATCGTGGGTTTCGCACACTTCCAATGAAGATGTTCTTCAAATGATCAATTCAGAACGTCTGCTCATAAACACCATAAAGAGGAGAAAAACAGAATACTTCGGCCATATAATTAGAGGACCTAACTACCATTTACTTCGCCTTATAATACAAGGAAAAGTGGAAGGAAAGAGATGGATTGGTCGAAAGAAACTTTCAAGGCTGCGTAATATTAGACAATGGTGTTGTTCCATAGTAGAAGAATTATTTCGCGCAGCAGCCGACAGAGAAAGGTTTCAGGAAATTGTAAACATGATGACGTCCAACGTCTGAATACGGACACGGCACCCAAAGAAGAAGATACCAGTGAATAAAATAGTTTTAATGCTTTCAGATGCTGCGGCATATATGTAAAAAGCTGCTATTAATTTAAAGATTTTTTATCCTAATTTAATTCATGATTCTAATTTAATTCATTGCACTTGTGTAACCCACGGAGTAAATATAATTGCTGAAGAAATAAAAAATCTGTTTCCGTTGGTAAATAATTTTATAAATTTTATGGAAAAAGTTTTTGTAAAGGCTCCGTTGAGGGTGCAAATATATAAAGAAAGACTTCCCGGTGTTCCTTTGCCACCTAAACCAGTAATTACAAGGTGGGGAACCTGGCTCGAAGCAGTTTTTTTTTACTTTAACCACTACAATGAAATATAATTAGTTATGTCAGAATTTGGTGATGATATTTCTGAAGCCATTCGAGAAGCAAAAAAAAATATTAAAAAATCCCAAATTTAAACAGGAACTCGCTTATATCAATGACAATTATAAATTAATAGTTACCACAATTACCTTATAAGAAAAACAAGTGATAAATTTATGTGAGTCAGTAAAATTAATGGATAATTTAAAGGCGAAAATTAAATCGGCACGTGGAAGTAACGGTCAATTAATTAAAAAAAAAAATGAAATATGTTTTCGATAAGAATAAAAGTTTTTCGTTTTTATCTAATGTTGCTAAAGTTTTTAATGGGACATTTTCCGAGGCATTTCAAATAATGCCAGATTTATTATCCGCTCTGAAATATGCTCGGATTACATCCTGTCGATGTCGAGCGTTCGTTAAAAACTGTTATTCTGCTTACGCTTTAAGAGTCGTATCAGTTTTTTTAAGAACCAGCTGTACATATGTTTGTAAACTGAGAAACTTCTTTTACATAACATAAACGGATGTAATGGGAGCATATTTTAAATTCAATAAAATATTTGGTGCCAAATCTATTTACTTTTCAAAAATTACCAAGAACGTCAGTAAATTTCTGAAAACCATTCTTTTTTTGTATTATTGTTTTAAATTTTTGAAAAATAGTACCTATATTACTTTATGAAGCTGAGAAGCATGACTTTTCTTGACGCGCCCGATATTACGCGCCGAACGAAGTGAGGCGCGTAATAGAGGGCAAGTCAAGAAAAGTCGCTTCTTTGCCGAATAAAGTATACTATTTTTTCTTCAAACGTAGCAATTTCAACCATAAATAGTAAAATTCATACGCTATTTTTACTCGAAATTAACTGTGACAACTATGAAAGTCATCTAGATGTTAGAAATTAAAATAATTAAGTCGTCGGTGGGATTTGCGTCTCCCTGGTTAAAGTTGTTTGACAGTTGTTTGCAATTATTAAAGATAGCTTATTGTTGTTGCAACCGCAAGCGCAAATGAGTCCGCGGCTAATGATGCAGTAGCACGTTTGGGGCCCTCCAAGTCCGGAATAAAGTATCGGTTAGCGCACAAGCACTTCCAAGAGTGGTGCGATACAAGAGGAGTACGGCAAGTTACCGAAGACGTTTTACTGGCATATTTTAATATAATGGAAAATGAAAATAAAAGGAAATCTTCTACAATGTGGTCACGATACTCTATGATAAAATACGAGTTAGTTATTAGAAAAAATGTAGATATAAGCAATTTTTTAAAGTTACGTGCCTTTCTGAAAAAAACAAGCGAAGGATATACTGCAAAGAAGTCTAAAGTTTTCACTAAAGACGACTTTGATAAATTTTTGTTTGAAGCGCCAGATAAGTTGTATTTAGGATTAAAGGTAAAAAAATTTATATTGCAAAGCATGTAGTATATTCTACTAAATTATAAAAATATTTCAGATTGTTTTGTTAATTGGGGTTACCGGCGCCTGTCGATGCGACGAAATGGTAAAAATGAAGACTGTGGACATTGAGGATAAAGAAAATGTCATAATTATCAAAATCCCAGACAGCAAAATACGACAAAGTAGATCTTTTACGATAATTGGTCAAAACTACATTAAACTGTATAAAAAGTATGCATCACTGCGGCCTGAAAATTTCACAGAAAACCGATTTTTTATCAAGTACCAAAATGGAAAGTGTTACCGAAGCGTCATGGGAATACATTCGATCAGCACAGTAGCCAAAAAAGTAGGTAGTTATTAAAATTTAAACGATGCAAGCGTATACACAGGTCACTCTTTACGACGAACTTCAGCAGCACTTTTAATTGATGGAGGCGGAAATCTAGAATGCCTCAAACGACATGGGGGCTGGAAATCAAGCACGGTTGCCGAAGGATATATAGAGGATTCAATAAGAAATAAGAACGATAATGCTCAAAAAATTTTAAACCCTCATGATTCGCCAACATCGGGAATGATTGCTGAAAGTTGTTCTCGACCATCAGTATCATCAACAATTACCAATGCGTATCAAGAGTCGGGAACATTTTTGCACGGTTTCAATTTTAAAAATGCCTCATTAATTAATTGTACTTTCCATATTACTATAAATAAAAATGATGTTTAATTGTTGTTAATGACATTTGTATTGTTGCCTTGTGACATGTTTCATATTGTTGCCATGACAACATTTTTCCCTCCGCCGTAAAGAAATGGGAAAAAAACTCATGCCGGCGGAGACATCAAACTTTGACAGGATCAAGCTAGATAAGTAATGTCATCGTTATTTGACGTTTAAAGAAAATAGTTTTTTAAAGCAAACTGAAATTTGACTTAACTAATAAAATTTTTCGCTGAAAAAAGTTGTTTGTAAAAATTTGTTTAGTATCTAGCAGAGATTGGGAAGTTTCATCCGTTAAAGCATCAATTATATTTTTTAAATATACGAAATAGTCTGAATATAAAAAAGCGCTTGTAGCCATGTTCCCCATCGTGCTAGAATGGGTTCTGGTGGAAGTAGAATATTTGGAAGTATTTTTTTATAAAGTTAAATTCTTTTAGGAGATTTGAGGAATACTTTTCATGGTTGATATTAGTGAGTTTACAAAAGGAAACTTTTTTGTAATTATTTCCTCAACTCTGTTCATTTCGTGTGTTAAACAATGGACCACAGGAGTGATGACGTAGATTTTATTGACATACGTCAGTTTCACTTTCCAAACAAACCTGGTTTAGTGTGGATAATTTGTATTTTTCGTTATTTTTTCATTTATTTTATAGAATCTTTCCGCTTATTGCAATATTCAAGTATTCTAATAGTTACTACAACAATTTTACAAGGTTGTGTAAATAATAAAGCACATTGTTTTATGCTAATAGCAATAAAATGCATCTATCAATAAAGTAAGGTTACAATTTCTTTATTCAAACTTTTAACTATATTTCATAGAAATAGAACTCTGAATTATGATGGTATTATCGTAAAAAACACTATGCTTACAAGAAAAAGCAGCAGAGGAAGCAAAATGTTAGCTTTATAGAAATTAAAAAGTCTTGAGATTTGACATTTCAACTTTTGTTTGGAAAGTAATAATGTTAATGTGACAGTCGTGACGTCAAACTCCTGCGGTCCATTAACGTGTATTATGTTGGTATAAAATATTTTTAAATATTGTCCTACCTTGACCATATATGGTGCAGCATTGGATAAAAAGCAATAATTTATGGCTAGCAACAGCTAAAGGAAGAAACAATTTTGATATTTCGTCTTATACAAAACGTGATATTGTTTGTCTTTAGAGTCCTTTTACTTGGAATATTCAATTTACAATATTACCTGCCAGCCATATTTTCGTATATGTACCTCTACTGGCCAATGTTATTAAACCTGTTGATTTTATGCGCTTTTTTTTTCAAAATTACAATATAATTTAAGTGCCAAATATTATTTTTAAGTTATTATTTCGTACTTACGTGGTATTATTTCATAATGTTTCCTTATAACGTAAACTCACAAATCAACAGTTATAAAAATTTGCAGAAAATTTTGGAGACATGTCAGATGGAGATGATTGGGAACCGTTTGAAAGCTCAGATAGTCATTCCAGTATGTGTTCTAATTAGAATTACAACCGTCATTTAATTCAGAAAGTGCAAAAAATTTTCAGACATTAATAAATAAAACCAAACGAGTGAATTTAGGTAATCAGGACGTTGAATCTGTGTTACCTTCAACAAGTGTTTTAATATAAAATCGTAGGCTTCCACGGCCAGAGTCAGAATTATAGTTTATTCGTCTTCCGGGTTTGGACCGTGTCATTTGTGAGTGACCCAAAAGTGGGTTCATCTCGACGTTTCGCTACAGTTGTATGTAGCTTCTTTAGGAGAACAAGGAAAAGAAATCAAAAGACAGGAAGATGGGTAGTTAGCAACGGTAACTCAGTTACTCAACGCAACCAGAGGCGAGTACTAACTACTAAGATGGGCATTTGGTCATAGTAACTCAACTACTTATCGCAGCCAGAGGTAAAAATCAAATGCCAGGACAGGGATTCACGTCCAACAGCTCAGAACACTAACGCGTCGAGAGGCGGGGAGTGAATCCGACGATTACTCCGCTACCGCTCTATTTATAGTCGCGGTGACCTGTCGTGTCAAGACGTATCGGCACACTCCGTGGCGCGAACGTCAAGAAGCGCGCGCTGGCCAATTATGTGGCTGCATCGTGGTAGCGGGACCGAACGGCGGCTCTAGACTGAGATTCCAGATGGGAGACAAGTAGTATCCTTTCTCTCGATTGATATTATGTGGATTTTTTCGGATCTCTAGAGATTCGCGGATTTTCCTGGAATAAAAGAAGGGGCTCTTAGAAATAATATGGGTTTTTTCGAACAATATGGAATGACCGGTTTCTTGGCAGTGTTCTGCAACTGCAGAATGGGAGAAAAGACCTGATCGAATGCATCTTTGATGCTCTTGAATCGAGTTTTGACGGGGTGTTTTGTGCCAATATACACATGTTCACATGAACAAGGAATAGAATAGACACCACAGGAAGATAGGGGCGGTAATGGGTCCTTAGGAGAGGGTAGATATTGTGAAATTTTCTTGGGTGGTCGAAAAGTAGTCCTGATACCTTCTTTGCGAAGAATTTTGCCAATGGAAATAATCAATAAAAAATCAATATATTTGACCATTTGGGGGGTAAAGGGGTAGAATGCGAATATATGGAGTTGATTCCAGTTTACTCCAATTAGCCTCTTCTACTCAAATCCGACTCTCACCTTCACGATGGTGTCCCCTGTTATTCGAGCAACCCAGCTGGAGATCCGGTATCCAACCCCGGGTGGAAAGTTGGGTCTTGAACTGACGAGAGCGGGTGAAATGGCCCTCCGAAAAGGGGGTTTGGCGTTGGGTTAACTACCCAACCCTGTAAAAACCCATAGTTACGAAATCTAAAGTTAAAAATGCTGGACGGAAATCTCGACGACGACCTATGCAACGAAATAAGGACAACGATCTTAAAGTATTTACCTGGAATGTTCGCACACTCAACGAACCTGGAAACATCCGAAAACTGTGTGACATATTAGCACAATACAACGCTGACATTACTGCAATACAAGAAGTACGATGGATAGGCCATGGCATAATTGAAAAAACAAACTACAATATATACTACAGTTGCCATAGAACTAGACATGAATTTGGGACAGCCTTTATAGTCAGTAATAAAGTCAAGCATTTGGTTATAGATTTTAAGCCAATAAATCCACGAATGAGCTGCTTAAGGATCAGGGGTAAGTTTTTTAATATTAGTCTTATTAATGTACATGCCCCAACAGAGGACAAGGAAGACGAAGAAAAAGACAATTTCTATAAGGAATTAGAAAGAACATATGACAGTTGTCCCAGAAATGACATTAAAATAGTAATCGGTGATCTGAACGCAAAAATCGGAAGGGAAGAAATATATCTACCGCACATCGGTAGATATAGTATGATACAAATTCGAATGGATACCGAGCAGTCACCTTCGTAGCCGCAAAGAACATGATCGTAGGAAGCACATGTTTTCTACACAAAAAAATTCATATGTGGACTTGGACCTCACCAGATGGACTAACGAACAACCAAATTGATCATGTGATCATAGATGCTAGACACTTCTCAAACCTAATGGATGTCCGCACCTATCGAGGCGCCAATATTGATTCAGATCACTTTCTAGTTGGCACACGAATTCGAGCTAGAATCTCAAATTGCGAAGAAGGAGAGAAGTACCAAAACAACGCGTCTCAATATTGAAATGCTCAAAAATCCGCAAACAGTAGAAAGGTTTCAAAACTATATCGAAACTAAACACATAATTCATGAGGACCTAACAAATAGTGAACAATGGGAAATGTGTAAAAATAATATTAAAGAGGCAGCAAATAATATTCTAGGGCCAGAAAGACCACCACCACGTAATGACTGGTTTGATGCTGAGTGTGAGGACACTACAAGAAGAAAGAACGATGCATATAAACTGATGCAGCAAAGAAGAACCCGAGAAAAACAGCAAAAATATAAAGATCTCAGAAAAGAAGAGAAGTGCATTCATAGAAGGAAAAAGCGAACTCACGAAAATAGAATATTGGAAGAACTTGAGGTATTAAAAAAGGAAAACCAAACAAGGAAATTCTACAAAACTCTGAATAACGCAAGAAAGGAATTCAAACCAAGGCTCAGACTATGTAAGGATAAGGAGGGGCATATACTAAATACAAAAGAAGAAGTACTGAAAACGTGGGTGGAACACTTTAAAGAACTACTTACTATAGAAGTAGAAGATCCAGATCCAAATCAACCACCCGGAGGAGCAAGCAACAATTCACCATTAGAACCTTCGTCAATTCAAGAAGTACGAGATGCAATAAAACACCTAAGAAACAATAAATCTCCAGGAAGTGATGGTATACCCGCGGAACTTATCAAATGTGGAGGTGCTTCTGTGACTAATCAAATATATAAAATAATACTGAGAACCTGGAATAAGGAACAAATCCCGGAAGAGTGGTGTATTGGAATCGTTTGCCCGCTACACAAAAAGGGTGACCACTTGGAATGTAGAAACTATAGGGGAATAACCCTCCTTAATACAGCATACAAAATATTTTCGAAGATCATATATGGTCGCCTAAGTACATATTCAGAGGAACTTCTCGGGGAATATCAAAGTGGCTTTAGGCCTGGTCGATCAACAACAGATCAGATCTTTGTGCTAAGGCAAATACTGGAAAAAACCAATGAATTCAATATCGATACATACCATCTTTTTGTAGACTTCAAATCTGCCTATGATAGTGTCTTAAGAAATAAATTGTATGAAGCAATGAATGAATTCCACATCCCCGATAAACTGATAAGATTGGTTAAGGCTACAATGCGTAATGTGGTTTGCAAAGTCGAAATACAGGGCGAACAATCACAGGCGTTTGGAACGCATGTTGGGCTGCGACAGGGAGACGCGCTGGCGTGTCTCCTTTTCAACATAGCACTGAAAAAGGCGATCAGAGATGCCCGAATAGACAACAGAGGAAATATTTTTAATAAATCATCCTAAATTTTGGCATATGCAGATGATGTGGACCTAGTTGCCCGCACAACACGCAAGCTAGAAGAAATGTATACCACCTTCTCAAATGCCTCAAAATCTATGGGCCTGCAAGTAAATGAGAAGAAAACTAAGATGATGGCATCAACACCCAACAATAGAGCCAGGAACATCGGTCCCCAATTCACGGTTGATAACTCTACCTTTGAAGTGGTTGACAAATTCACATACTTAGGCTCCCTGATCACCAAAGAGAACGCCATAACGGAAGAAATCAAGCGAAGGATAGTAATGGCAAACAGATGCTATTTTGGACTGAGTAGACATATGAGAAGTAGAAACTTAAGCCAAAAAACAAAAATAACTATATACAAAACCCTTATACAGCCAGTGTTGACATATGGATCGGAGACATGGACCATCTCCAAGGCAGACGACGACCTTTTGCTTATATTTGAACGAAGGATCCTGAGAGGAATATTTGGTGGCATCTGTGAAAATGGTGTTTGGAGGAGGAGATATAACTACGAGGTATACCACAGATATAAACAAATATTTGGTGGTAAAGACATAGTATCTCTTATAAGAATAGGAAGATTAAGATGGGCAGGACATCTAGCAAGATCACAGCAGAACTTCCCTCCTAGAAGAATCCTTATGTCACAACCCGTGGGAAGCAGAAAAAGGGGTAGGCCAAAACTCAGATGAAAGGATGGTGTAGATGAGGATGGTAGAAAGATAGGCGCAGCAAACTGGCAACGGTTGGCAATGGATAGGACTGCCTGGCGTAATAGACTTGGGAAGGTCGAGGCTCTTTCATAGGGCTGTAGCACCATTGATGATGATGATGATATTTTACCATTTAGAATTAAAATATATATCACAAAAATAAATTAAAACAATAACAGTTAATAAAACCACAAACATTTTGGAGGAATATATTTTTAATTTTAAACATAATAATTATCAATAACATTCTTGATCACAGTATATTTTTATAAAAAATATATTTACAAATTGTTGAGCTAATGTTTATTTGCTGCTTTATTTAAACACAGACTTAAAATAAGAAAGAGTAAGTTTAAAATAAGTTTTGCCATTTCATACAAATTCGATTTTACACAGAGATACACAAGTTACATAGAGGACTACTTCAATATTTATGAGACAAAGTTTTCTTTCCTTTCAAAATAATGTATAGTAATGTAGAGACCATTTATTGGAACCATGCAAGTTCTAAAATATGAGCTATTAGATAAGCAATTTTTTTAAAATTATGTGTTGATAATGGCTGACAAATAAACATTTTACAATTTAACATGATTAGTTTTCGTATTGCATTTTTATTGCTTCTTAGAATTTGCTATTCCCAATATAGTTCCTGTTTACCATCAGTTGCATTATTCATTGAATGCACTGCTTAGCAGTTATAAAGGGCGTCACAAACGCTCTTCACAAAAGAAAACTACTAATGATCGAAATCATTCTACGTCGATTTGACGTAACTCACCTTATTCAAAAAGGTAGCTAGACCTCTTAAAAAATAGTGCCTTAAAATAGGTTTAATTCAAATATCTATAAAAGTTGTCCTTTACGTTTAGTATTCTGTTTATATTTTAATGAATATCTTTCAGATGAAGATAGTAAACCATTTGAAGATTTCGATGTTAAATTTCTCTAGTGATTCTGATAGTTCTTTAGACAATTAACCGATTAAAAAAAATAAAATTAATAAATCAACCAAGTACTTCGCACATCAGGAAATATATCTGATAGTGTAATCGAAACAATCAATTATGTTATTACTGACGTGGCATTGAAATTGATGGTGAGTGAAATAAATGCAGATCAGCTAAAAAGTACTGTAAAATTACCCCATGCCAGAATTAGGGTATCCCAAACATATAATTAATCTGAAATTGCAAAAGGTACGAACAGTTGCAGCTAAAAGTAATACAGGAATGGTGATTCAAAAATGAAAGAGAAACGCGATGTTTATACTCTAAGTACAAAACACGCTGCCTAGCTCACAGAAGACAGCCAAAAACCAAAAGTTGTTTATTGTAGTCAATAAACATGTCTGACCAGATGAAAACATACAACCACCTCATTGAAAAAGGGAGAAAAGTGGTGTAGAAAGTTAGCAATTGAACTGATTGTGGGTACTACATTAGTAAA
The DNA here is from genome assembly GCA_918026665.1 of Diabrotica balteata. Lineage (NCBI taxonomy): Eukaryota > Metazoa > Arthropoda > Insecta > Coleoptera > Chrysomelidae > Diabrotica > Diabrotica balteata. The sequence goes on from OU898277.1 coordinate 61,697,298, forward strand.
TTCCTATATTTTACACGAAGAAGTATAAAATGAGAAAATGACTATAACAAAATTCAAAGAGAGCCTAGTAGTAAGCCTAGTAAAGTCCATTCAACAAAACCCTAATCACCCCAACAACAGTCATTTGTTGAAAAACGTAGGTTCCAGTAATCGTCGAAGGTGTGTTTATCATCATCTTTGGCTCGACAATCCTCTGTGGATCTTGGCCTGCTCTAAGATTCATCGCCATTCTATTCGGTTTCTGGCAATATATTGCCATCTTTTGATTGTTAATATCCGTAAGTCGGTTTCAACTCCATCTAACCACCTAATTCGCGGTCGGCCTTTGCTTCTTCTTTCTACAGGTGTTCCTGTGGTTAGCTTTTTAGCAATCGTATTTTCTGGCATTCGTATTATGTTTCCAGCCCATCTAAGTCACTGTGTTTTAATGAACGTTATGACATCTGGCTCATCAAAGAGCTGATACAATTTAAAATTATATCTTCTGCGTCACTGCCCTTGATAACTCCAAATATTTTACGGAGTATTTTACGCTCAAATATTCCCAAAAGTCTTTCATCTTTCTGCGTTAGAGTCCATGTTTCTGCTCCATATGTGAGGACCGACCTCAGCAATGTTTTGTATATAATAATTTTAGTTCTTCTTTGAATGTTTCTTAAGTGGAAATGCTTTCTGAGTCCATAGTATGTCCTATTGGTAAGATTTATTCGTCTTTTGATTTTTTCGCTTGTTTTATTGGTAGCAGTCAATAGCGACCCAAGTTAGGTGAAGTTGTCAACACGTCCAAAGGTATGACTTTCAAAGACTGTTTCTTGTTCCTTATTTGCTATCAGATCCTTTGTAACCAACATGTACTTGGTTTTGTCTTCGTTGATGACTAGACCAACCTGTTTCGTCGCTGTTTCCAATTCTAGGAGATATTGCTCAACATCTACGCCCTATTATGTCAATGCCATCAGCATATGCTAAGACTTGTATCGATTTATTGTAAATAGTACCGCCATCCCTAATTCGGGTATCTCGGACTGCCTTCTCTAAGGCAATATTAAATAGGAGGCAAGCCAGAGCATCCCCTTGTCTGAGTCCATCCTTTATCTTAAAGGATCTAGAATTCCCTCCCTATATTCTAGAAGGTGTGTGGTTTGTTGCTAAACTAGACGGAAAAAAGATATCTTTATACGCAATGTAATAAGCATTATTGTTTTTTGAAATCCACAAATGTACAAAATAAAGTTTTTGTTAATTGCTTAATAAAATAACAATGTATGAAAGTGATAGTTTTCGTTAAAAAATAAGTAAATAATGTTGACTTCAGCATACAGTTTTTATCAGTAACCTACTTTTCAGTCTGTTCAAAGACCAATTGCCTACAGCCGTATACTTTTAGGTTGCATTAACGATACATTAAAAAAACCTGTAAAGAATCGAAAGTGTGGAAAACACTCATGAACATGAAAACATTTTTTATAAGATCAGACCTAGTCTAGAGCTTAGAATTTAGATGATCACATGTTACGTGTTCTCTCTTTTGCTGTATGGCTGTGTGAAAGTTAGACAATGGACTCTGAAAAAGAAAACAGAATAGATGCCTTTGAAATGTATATATATACAGATGGATGCTGAAAATTTCATGGATACAAAAAGTTACCAATGGATACTAGGGTTATAGGTTAAGAGATGAAAGATATGAATTACTCTAAATCATATTAGAAGGTAAAGTGCAGGGCAAAAGATCAGTTGAAATACGCCAGAACACCTCTTTGTTAGCAATCCTGCAACTAGTTAGATTTTGTAAGTGGGCGAATAAAATTAAAAAAAAAAAAATTAAAAAAAAAAATAGTGCATATAAAAAAACAAACAAAAATAAAAACAAAAACAAAGCAACAAAAAAAAATAATAATGAAAATAAAAATATATATATTTAAAAAAAAAAAAAAAAAAAAAAAAAAATAAACACAAATTACACTGCTCACACTTAACTTTAAGCACTACTAATACTTTAAGCATTGTGAATGTTATTGTGAAGAAGGATGAGTTCTCTTTTTAAGTTTTCTTTTTTAAATTATTATAGTTAAAAAAAATCGTCTGGCTAATTGGTCTTTACCAAAGCCATCTAATTAAGTAAAAAAAAAAAAATACGCCAGAACTGGTGGTTGAAAGATCTGAGGAGATGGTTTGACCGCTTACCCACAGAAATATTTCATTCTGTAGTTTCTAAAGTTACAATTGCCATTGGGATCACCAACCCTCGAAAGGAGATGGCGCGATTAGAAGAAGAAGAACGAAACATTGGGGCTACAACTGCCAATATTAACCCATCAAAGTCATATTACCCGTATATCACGTTAGGCTTCTTATGGCAGTGAAAATTTAACTGGTAGTATTTTCTTTAATTTGAGCTATTACAAAGTTACTAGCGGACCAACTCGACATCGAGTTTTGATGTAAGTTTTGCTGATATTTAAGAGGGGCGGAGTCTAACGATCCATCATTTCCATCGCCTGGTGTAAATGTTCCAAAAATCCTAAAAATAAACTGTATCGACGCCAATTTTTTTAAATTGAAAATCGCTACAGTAGTTTTTTAGGATTTTCAGGAAGATTTACATTAGAAAACGGAAACAATATAATTGTTAGACTCCGCCCCTCTTAAATAAAAAACGGAAGTAAAACCGGAAGTAACTTTTTTTTTGCATATTTTAGATTGTAAAATGCCACGTTTAAGAAAAAGAACTCGCGGCCCCGTCCATATACTCTGGAACACCGTGAAAGAAACCATAGTTTTCAAAACTAAATCCGGAAGTAGCGAAGTAAATACTTCCGGTTTCATAATTTCGAATTCAATCAGTAAGTATAAGAAAAAAGTAGACGCGGTCATATTTTAAAAATACATTGAAAATTAGGACTATAAATTTTGAAGAATGAAACCTGTAAAATTTCTATACTTTACTATAGGAAAAATTCATTTTATGGCCGCCATTTTTAAACCGGTTCGAATTTTTGAAATTTGAAACCTTAGGGGGAATCTACTCAATAATCTGTTTAATTGTTCGAAAAAATTGTTTTCCTATCTATCACCGTTTAAAAGGAGTATTGCGCACAAGAAAAGGGCTTAGTCTTTTAGTATATAAGATTTAACTTAAAATACAGCCCAGTAACAAGTGAAAAATCGCCTAAATGCAATTTTCTAATGGTTTGGGACTAATTTTGCAATATCTCCGGTTCTGGTTATTGGATCAAGGTTTACCAAACATCAATTTTGTTTTTTAAGGACCAAATTGAATTCTGTGAACATGATTTGTATTTGTTACTTTACGAATTATATTCATTTAAGCAATTAAATTGTTTTAAACAAATTTTTCTCACTTTCAACGCAAAAGCATCCGTTTGAAATTCGCATTTAGTGGGTTAAAATACATAAGAATACACTCTAAAACTCCGTGGACTTTAATCCACGATGTGTTTCTGACGAAACAGCCCTGGCTTCTGGACTAATGTAGAATATTTGATTTAAATGTTAGGGCGCTATCTGTAAAGAGGTTCAGCTTCCTTACGAAGCAATTTTTGATGAGGTGATTTACATAAAATCAACATAAAATAAGTTCAAGAATTTGCGATTTTCTTTTGTGAAAAGCATTCGTGGACAACCTGCATATAGAAACCTATAAATTTATTTTGTACAATTCGGAGCAAATCGTTTTAAAAGATTGTTTGTATAGATTTCTTTATCGAAGATATTTACGTCTATTACGACGATTACTTAAAAATTATCTAACAATTTTTGAAAGTCAAATGAAATTATATCCAAAAACTTTAATCTGCACTCAATTTGATTGAATAAAGTGTAAGCTGCAGTCTGAAATGCAACTAGCGTTCCTATTAAAATTAGCTGACGGCATACCTCTTATACAAAATTTTTTAACTTACTACTTAAGAAAATACATCAATATTTTAGTAATATATATAACTAAAGTCGGTGGTTCTCTCTTTCCATAGCTTTGGTGTTTCTCACTAACGACGTAATTGTGGGAATATGTACGTCGTCCCCCGTGAATACCACGTTGTCGTGTCCAGTTAAATTCTTTGGTGGACTGAGTTCCGGTTTCTTTGGTCCTTCCATAAGGAACGTCGTGAGAAGGAACAAAATTGAACCTAAAAAATTTATATTTATCAAAAAACTATGGTTAAAAAATAAAAATTCGAAAAAAAACTAAATAAATATAAATCCGTTCCTATTAACTTCGCCAATAACACGAGTCAGTACGTTCCTTCAGTACGAGTCAGTCAGTCGAAATAAAATAGTCCCAGCTTAACACCCTCCACGTAAGGTTTCTGCCAAGGGAATACATGAAAATAAGTAATAAAAAATTGTTTATCTATTATATTTATCAATTATAGGTTAATCATATGCAAACATTTCCTTAAGTTTATTGGAAGTTATGGAACACACCTCTGATTGTGCCACTGAATTCAATGCCCAGTTAATTAAATGATTCTAACACAAAACACTTGGTAACTATGATAAATACTTTTTGATTTTTTAGAGAGCCTTGGGGGTGAAGTGGGGTAGTGATGTGCAAAATATGAAGCTGCATACTGTTAGCTTTTCAAAATCTCACGTGGTGAACTCCGCTAACCTGGGCAACCCTACTGAAGATTCTGATATTCAACTCCAGTGAATAGCAGGATCAGTGTAAACAAGAGCGGAAAAATGGTCTTCCGAAGACTAGGGTGTTTGGCAAAAGGTTAGCGAACTCTTCGCTAAAAGAAAAACTGTATTGTTTTGACAGCAAAAAGAGGAAAAGCTAGACTATTAAATTTACGATGTTAAATTTACGACGCCCAAGAAAACAACAAAAAAATAACGACGCCACAGACGCTCTTTTATTGCTGACACAAGAACTGGTAGAATATGTGAGACGGACTGGAAAGGAGACGGAAAGGAAGATAATGAAAAAGATAGATTTTGTGACATCTTGAATAAAGAATATATTCTATGCCCAAGTTATTACATAAACATAATCTATGGAGACCTTAATGCAAAACAGCAATTTTTCCAGCCAACCATAGGACTTAAAAGCTTAAATGAAGAGTCAAACGGTAACGAGACTAATAAATTTTGTAAGTACCAAAAACATGATAATTTGAGCAACCATAAGGCAGAATTAATTTGGGTAATTTGAGACTGAAATCGTTGCGAGAGAGTATAGGCAACAAATGGATAAAGGAATGGAAAGCCTGGAGGCGATGGAAAATATGGCGAAATTGTGGACAAAATGTATAAATATATTAATTGAGAAGGCAACAGGAATATTGGGGAAAACCAAACCAGTTAAAAAAAGAATGGTTGATAAAGAGTGCCAAAAGGTAACATGTTGTGAAAATAGAGCATACCTTAAGACATATCAAGCAGGATGCACAAGCTGAGCAACGGAGGAATACCGGCCGCCTTTAAGAAGAGATAAAAAGAGGCAATTTGATTTACACTATTTGTTTTTTAATTCGCCCTGCTACCTAATTGTCTGTTTTATTATGTATTTTCTTCCATATATATTTTTAATTTCTCTATTTGATCATCCTGAAAATCCTATCTACCCTTGATCTCTCCATAAATTATCATTAATAGTTTCTTGTCTCATAATTATTCTTATAATTCATAGCAGTATATTAATGGTGGATATATTATTATGGTATAGATTTGTAGTTTATTTGTATATGGATTCACCATATACATTGAATGGTAATGGAGAACTAATCCATCCCTGCCTAACTCCTCCCCTGGTTTCAATTTCTGAACTGAGTTTGTTATCTATTACAACTTGGGCTCTTTGATTCCAGTAAAGGTTTTTGTTATTATTCTTAAGTCCCTTTTGTCTATGATTTTTGTTTTTAGAATGCACATCTACTTCATATCCATGCAACTTTAAGCTATCACATTAAAAGCAAGTAACGCCTCTGGTTCCTAGTTCGTTTTTGAATCCAAACTGACCATCATATATATTTTGTTTTAGAAGAATGTATATAAAGTAAACCAAATATTGTGGCGTTGAAGCACAAAGTCAAACTTTCCACGTATGAATCGGAATCAATAGAACTATATAACTGTTTTTTTTTTGGTATCTGTACCTAGTCAGTCGTTCGAGCTAATTCAGTTTCAAATCCAACTAATGTCCCTAAAACCTTCCCCTATCTTTGGTTTGCGCCCAAAGGTGCTATCCACTTCGACGGCGAGGTAATAAAATAATTCAGTAAAATAGTTCCGTGTATCGTAGGGCTATCGAAATGTTTAAAAGATAGCCCAGAGAAGTAGAGAACTATTTTACTAAATCGTTCGTACCACGCCTTTGTGCGCGAACCACTGAAAGTGGAAGATGTTGGAGATATTAGTTGGACTTATCGTTTTGAATCTGAATCAGCTAGAACGAGTAACGAGGTAGAGATACAGAAATAATAGTTATATAGTTCTATTGATTCCGATTCAGATAAAATTTATGCTCCAATGCCATAATATTTGGGTCGGATAAATTTCCGGGGCAGGTAAATAAAAATTACTAAATTCTTAGGAAGAACCGCGTTGAGAATTAAAAACTTGACGTTCATTATCAAAAGGGGTGTGGTTCCGTTAGAGTTCGGGATCTTAATCTGCCTACTCCCCCAATCGTGACGTACCATTATCTTCTCCAGACGTATGAGAACCGTCAAATGGCACTGAGGTCTCAATATGCCTACTCCTTAGTGTAAAGTGAAGACCGGTCTTACTCTTTGTAGCTGCTTTTATACCCTTCGTATGCACGAGAACGGTCTTAGCGCGATCGGTTGGCCCGGGGAGTCGCTATAGCAGCGATCGCCATGCTGCCTGCAGTCTTTGAGCATCATCGTGCATGTTGAAGCTGTTGGCGCGTTTTTCAATTTCGATGATTTTACGAATAATTCTCGATTTTATGGAGCAGATATTAGCGAAGGCTTTAGGTCTGAATTAATGTCGGAATGTTTTACAGATATAAAGTTTTCGTAAATACGGTTGTGGACAGTGTAATGTCTGGTGGCTTAGGAGACTTAGAGCTCGAAAGCACTGAAGAAGACATCAGAGAGGATGTGGAAAGCTTAGCACAGTGAAAATCGACGCTGTTTTTGATGTATTTTGGTTAATCCGCATTATGTTTTTTTACATCGCTATTTTGTAACTCTAAACACATTATCTTTGTTACCTCGAATGCATTTCTAGCTTTTATTTTGATATTCAGATACTCTGTTACAAATTTGCTTAGAGCTTGTTACAGTTTTTCTTATTTGCTCGTGTTTACATCGATTTTCTTCCATGAATTCCATAAAATATTCTATATTATTTAATTTTTTTGTCATTACCGTAAGTTTTCATGTTTTCTTTGTCACTTTTCATGCTCTTCTTTAAGTATTGTTAGATTAGATGAGAATAAATTAAGAGAGGTGGCCTTTCGGCCTATTCCACTGCGACGTTTTTAGATCTATTGTGGTCCTCTAGTCCTAGATAACATTCTCTAGTCTGACTTTTTTTATAAAGTCTAGTAGCTTCGATATTCTACCTTCCATGTAGATATTTGCCGGTGGATTTTCTTCTCCTAATGCAAAGAACTGCACATCTGCTAGACTGTCATACTGAGAGAAGTTACTTATTGACTAATACTTAGTATTCTTATTTTCTGTCTATTTTTTTCTTAGTAATCAATTTTTTTTTTAAATTTCGACTTTTATATCTTTTATCAAACTAAAAATTATTGTGTAATTTATCTTTAGGACTTTTGTTTCGTTTGCCCCCTATTTTACACTTTCACAAAAGGATAGTCGTCTTTGTCATCGGTTTCATCTCTTCCTATTTTTTGTGCTTATCGGTGCTACACATTCTACAACGTCCCGAACATAATAAGCCATTAAAAAACCGGTCATGAAAGCCTAAACTCTATGTTTCTGATGATGTATTTGTAATACCACAGAGTACACCAACCCAACTGGGTTGGTGTTTTCTGTGGCAATACTGATATCATATTCGGAAAGAACGACAAGAATTTTTCTGCTTAGAAAAACGATAAATGTGAGATAAGGATAAGTATTTTTAAGATAAATTGATAGTACTATTATTGTTATTGATTCTGGTCTTGTTTTGTAGTATTATTGTTGACTTAATCATTTATATTTTGTAGGTTGAGAAGATATTGGATACTTACTGAAGGCGTAGGCTCCAACGTAGAACACGAACAGACTCTCCCTATATCCTATAGATTTAGAAACAGGTTCAACGGCAATAGGAAGATTTCCTCCAATATTATTCATAACAAAAAGAAATACTCCGATAGTTGTTGATCTTACATGCAATGGAACAATCTCTACGACCATGGCAAAAAGGATTCCAAACCACATTTCAGCTGAAAATTATTTATTATTAAAATAAATTTAATTGTTTCAAGTATAATTTACTTACCGAAAAAGTAGGAAATGCCTAGAGTAATCATAGCTCCCACCGGACTACAGTAGACACTACCAAAGGCAAAAGGTGTAGCTACGATTTGACTAACTGCCAAAACTACGCATCTTGAACGGATGCCCATTTTAGCGACAATTTTGTCCGATACTACTCCACCAACTACGACACCAATGGAACCTATTACAATTGTTACAGCAAACAACCACCAACCTAAAAAGAAACAAGACTAACTTCACAAAAAATTATTCACTGTGTATAATTTGATAATACTAATCTCAATACATAACTAATAAGCTTAAATTATGAAAGTTCCCAAAGGTACGCTGGATACCATAGTAGTTAAAGACCTTTACACTGAAGTTAAAACTTCTGTTGTAATTGGGTATTCTTCTTTGTGATGTGCCTATCCGTTACGAATGTTGGCGATCATCATGGCAATCTTTATCTTCTCTGCAGCGGCGCGGAAAAGCTGCACAGATGTTGTATTGAACCAGATTCTGATATTCTTTAACCAATATGTTCTTCTTCTTCCTGGATCTCGTTTTCCAAATATTTTTCGTTGCAGGATGGCTTCATAAATCAGCCAATCGGGTCCACTGCTGGACATAGGCCTCCCTCAGTTCTTTCCAGTGTTCTCTACACTGGGCCGCTTGTAGCCAGTTTCCCGCTACACTTTTTATATCATCGGTTCATCTAGTCGGTGGTCGTCCTCGGCTTCTTTTGTAGTTTCTGGGCCTCCATTCCATAATACGTCTTGTACACCGTCCATCTTGTGCTCTGGCTAAGTGCCCTGCCCAGTTCCACTTAAGCGACGTGGTTCTTTCGATGACGTCTTGAACTCCTGATCTTTGCTTGATTTGTTGGTTTGTAATGTGGTCTCGAAGGCTCACGTTCAGCATTGCACGTTTCATGGCTCGTTGTGTAACTCTGAGTTTATTCGCAGATTTTTGCATGAGTGTTAAGGTCTCCGCTCCATAATTTTGTACAGGTAAAACACATTGGTCATAAACCTTTCGCTTGAGACACATGGGAATTGAACTTTTTAGAATATGGCTTAATTTGCCAAATGCTGCCCAAGTTAGGCCTATTGGCCTCTGTATTTCATGTGTTTGATTGTCTCTGCTTATTTTGATTTCGTGTCCCAGATATTTGTAAGTGTCTGTTCGTTATATGGTATTATTGTCAATAGTTATATTTCCACTCATTGCGAGATTTTGTTATAAGTTATTATAAGTTTAGTTTTCTCAAAGTTTATCTTTAATCCTGCTCTTTCAGACAGACTTTTAAGCGAATGCATCATAGAAATTTCTATGATGCAGGATGGTTGAAGCAGAGCATATCTGGATTCATTTCGCACAATATGTCCGAAGAATTGTAACTTTTACAATATGATGGTGATCCGGTACCTCTCGGTTTGAATTCATTTCTCTAAGGACCTTCTCATTTGTGACACGGTCAGTTCACGGGATCTTAAGTATTCTCCGCTATAGCAACATTTCAACATTTCAACATTTCAAATGCTTTCAGTTTTCTGTACATATCATCGCTGAGGGTACACGATTCAACACCACAAAAAAGAACAGCGAAGACGTAGCATCGCAGCATTCTTACTTCTGTATCAAGAGAGAGATTGTGACTCTTAAAGAAGGCCCCATCCGATTGAAGGGGGATAAGCAGTAGAGTTAACCTTCTGTTATCCTTTTCTTGCTAATTTTCATAAGCTTTGTCTTCTTAACGTTTATATTAAGTCCATATTGTTGATTGTAATATGTAATTTTGTTCATAAGAACTTGTAGGTCTTATGAACAAATACTTGTTCATAAGACCGCAATGTCTTGTCCGCAAATACTTTGGTATCATCTGCATATCTGATGTTGTTTAGCCGGTAACCATTTAGTAGAATACCTTTTTTCAGTTTCGTATAAAGCTTTGATAAATATTCTTTCAAAGTACAGATTGAAGATTAGAGGAGCCAAAATATAGCCTTGTCTCACTACACGCATGATATAGTGAGTGTATTCACCTCAAACTCTGAGATTTGCTGTCTGATTGTAGTAAAGATTTTTAATTATTTTCAGATATTGGTTGTTAATTCCTGCTTCTTTTATTATTTACATCATCTTGGCGTGCTGTACTTGATCAAACGCTTTTTCGTAATCAACTAGACATACGTATACGTCGCGGTTGACGTCTCTCCATCTGAAATAAGACTTGTACTGAGAACAAAGCCTCCCTAGTACCAACAGCATTTATGAATCCAAAATGGATGGGGGAAATTTGACTTTTAGACAGCTTGTAGAATTTTTTAGAATTATCTTTAGGAACAATTTTAGGAGATGACTCATGAGGCTTATATTACGCATTTTTTTGCTATTAGTTTTTTTGGAAATGCAATAAACTTAGATTTCAGCCATTCTGTTGGTATTTCTCCAGATTTGTATATGTTGCTGAATATCTTTGTGATTATTGCTATTAATTCGTTGTCTATTAGTTTGAGTAGTTCTGCATGTATATGATTAGGGCCTGCCGCTTTGCCATCCTTTAACTGTGTTATTGTGCAATAAACTTCCTGCTGTAATATGTTTGGCCCATTATTTACTTGTTTTTTTAGCTCAAAGGTGCTATCTCGTTGGTCTTCAAATAGTTTTTCTAGATATTCTTTCCACGCTCGTATTTTACTCTGTTTGTCCAAGATGAGATTTCCGTCAGTATCAGTTATATTTCCTTTCTGTGAGTTCCGTAACTTTCCTCTGTACATTGTGGATATCGTACATTGACTGCAGAGTCACAATTTTTACGCATCTTTCCTTTGCTTCTTTTTCTTTCGCTTGTCTGACTAAATATATTTAATTAAATTTAAATCAAAAGTCCAAATGGATTACAATTATTGAATTTGTTGAGAACGAACGTTTTCGGTCTTAATAAATCACCGTAGTGAACTTTGAAGTACTTGCTATTATAACCTTATCACCAAGCATTCTTCTTCTTCATGTACCATGTCCTTTCAAAACGTTGGTTACCATCATAGCTATTTTAATTTTATTCACTGCCACCCTAAACAGCATGCTTGTATCTACACCATACCAATCTCGCAAGTTCTTCAACCATGAGGTTCTTCTTCGTCCTGGAATGCGTTTGCCTGCTATTTTTCCTTGCATGATATTTTGTAGCAATCTATATTTGGGACCTCTCATTACATGTCCGAAATATTCCAGCTTTCTCTGCTCGATGCTTTTTATGATCTCAGTAGTCTTGCTGAGACGTTCTAGTACTGTGGAGTTACGAATCTTCTCCACCCAGGAAACTTTTAAAATTCTTCTATAGCACCACATTTCGAAAGCCTCAAGGCGATTTAGATCAATTTTATTCACAGTCCAGGACTCGACAGCATAAAGTAAGACCGAGAACACGTAGCAGCGAAGTAGGCGGATCCTTAATGCCAATTTTAGGTCTCTGTTACATAACACCTTAGACATCCTTCTAAAAGCAGCTCTAGCCTGCTCTATTCTGGATCTAATTTCGCCGTGATTTTCTGCATTACAATTTAATTGCTGTCCAAGGTAGACGATTTTATCAACTTGCTCAAGTTTGGTATTATTTACATATATAGACGGTTTTATATTCTGTTGTTTACTTATTACGAGTATTTTGGTTTTCCTTATGTTAAGATCCAGACCCGCCTCCCTACAACTCTCAACGACACTATCAAGTAGTGTTTGCAGATCTTCTTGGCTAGAAGCTAGGAGTACTGTATCGTCCGCATATCGCAAATTATTGATGACTTCGCCGTTCACAAGTATTCCTTCTTGTTTTTCAGAAAGTGCTTTTCTGAGAATTCTTTCGGAGTAAACGTTAAAAATCAGGGGTGACAAGAGGCATCCCTGCCGTACTCCTCTTTTAATATTGAGAGCTTGTGATTTCACACCATCTACTAAAACTGATGTTGTTTGATTCCAATATAAATTTGCAATTATTCGAACATCTCTGCCGTCCAAGCCAATGTCTTTTAGAGCTTTGATCAATATAGATTGCTTAACACGATCAAATGCCTTTTGAAAGTCAATAAAACAACAGTATATATCTACAGATATATCACGACATCTTTGAGCAAGTACGTTCATTCCAAACAGTGCCTCTCTCGTTCCAAATCCGTTACGGAAACCAAACTGAGTGTCATCCAGGTATTCCTCACATTTATTGTAGATACGACCATGTATTACCTTCAGAAAAATTTTCAATAAGTGGTTTAACAAACTGATGGTTCTATATTCAGCACAGGTTTTTGCTGTTGTCTTCTTAGGTAGAGCTATAAACAGTGAGTTAGACCAACCATTAGGTAGTTGGCCGCTGGTATAAATGGTATTGAAAAACGAAGTTATAGCCTCTAAAACATTGCTATCCTTTATAAGCTTATATATTTCAGTTGGAATTTCATCAGAACCAGTCGCTCTGCCATCTTTTGATGATTGTATGGCCTTTATAACCTCACAGCGTGTTATTAGGGGTCCGTCGCAGTTAGTACTATCCGGAGGTAAACTACTCCTATCGTCTTCGAATAGGTTCGTGACGTAATTTTCCCATTCTTTAAGTTTGTCCTCTACTTCGAATATTACTTTACCATTTTCTTCCTGTAGCAATGCATTTTGTTTCTTATTGAAGATACCAGCCGCTTCTTTTACTTTTTTATACATGTTAAACGTGTCGTATCTTTTTTCGAGTTCTTCAATGTCATGAAACTGTTTGGCTAGATGTTGACTTATTGCTTCTCGTATTTTACGTCCAATTTCTTTTTGTATGCTATTGTAAAGTGTTTTGTTGGTTTTTGCTAGTCGCCGTTGTTCCATCAAATCCAGTATATCATCTGTCATCCAAGCCTGCTTTTTTGACTTTGACCTGCCTTGTAAATTTCTCACACAGATTTCTTTTACTGTCGTTACGATTTTATTTAAGCCCTCATCGACGTTTTCACCAATATTTTCCCAAATTAAATTTTCGTTCAGTTGTCTTTGAACTGATTCCTTAACTTTCTCGTCTTGTAGTTGGGCTGTATCAATCTTTTTGCGAGACTTCTTTTTGATCACCTTTTTTAATTTTAATTGGGTTACAGCTACTATGGGATTGTGATCGGACCCAATGTCAGCACCTGGATAAGTTTTAACTGATTTGATGCAGTTTCTAAATCGATTTGATTCCTAATAATTTTGTCCTCTGATTCTGCATTTGACTTCCAGGTGTAGAGTCTTCTCGGTGGTACTTTAAAATGGGTATTCGACATAATGAAATCGTGTTCTTGACAGAACTGGACAAGTCGATCTCCACGTTCGTTTCTGTTTCCCAAGCTATATTCCCCCTCAATGTTCAAACATCGTCCTTTAACGACTTTAGCGTTAAAATCTCCGAGGACTATGGTATTTTCTGCTGCTTTGAAAAGATCTAGAGCATCAGTAAGATCTTTGTAGAGTGCTTCTAATTTATCTTCATCACTAGATGTTGTTGCCACCAAGCATTGAGTGGGTTTAATTTGAATATTACATACTTAAAAGTATGGAATTAAACGACATAATGTCGATAATTACAGATTTACCTTTTTGGGAACAATATGCCCCTACTTAAAATTAAACCCACATGAGTATCATTTGCTAAGTGTATATAATTCATCATTGACTTGATCAAACATCCCATCGGGAGAAAATTACAAAAGTTAAGTACAAAGTAAAAAAAATTACAATTTTTGACGTTAAAATTTCATAACATTAATAAATAAAACTAATATTGTTGTTTTTACTTGGTACGGATGGTAACATTTTATATCCACTCTATTCTTCTTCATGGTGCCGAAGATTGGACAGCTAATGTTGACTTAATGAGAAAGCTGGAAGCTTTCGAGATGTAGCTTTTTAGGAGAGTTTTGAAAGTACTAATACGAACGAAATGGTGTTGCACAGAATGAGTAGAGACAGATAAATTTTGAATACCATTAAACTAAGAAAGATAGCGTGTTTAAATCGCATATTTACAAATGATAAATACGAGTTGTTGCAGCTAATTATAAAGGGTCAAATTAAAGGAAAACGGGTTCTTGGTACATGTCAAATAGCGTGGCTAAAAAACATTTACGACTGTACGGGGTTAAACACACAGACGCTTATAAGAAAAGCCGAGGATGGAGACAAATTTGCAATGGTTATAGCCCACCTTCATTAGTGAAGTCATCACTTGAAAAAGAATAAGAAGTTAATTGGTAAAAAATTCTTCTACTTAAAGTAAAAAAAAACAAAATTTGTTTAATTTATTAATGTTTCGTATTTTAAGAACGACGTCCGCAGTGGAAATATAAATGTCAAAATAAACTTATTCTTCTTCTTCTTCTTCGTGCGACTAGGATTACTCCTGTTTGTCTGCCTCTTATTCTGTTTCAGTCGTTGTTGACTGTACATTATCTTTCCACCTTTTTGGCGGCCTTCCAACGGGTCTTCTGCTACACGGTTTGTTGTTTTTACAGATGTTCGCTAATCTATCTGGTCCCATTCGGTTTACATGTTCTTTCCAGTTTTTTTTTGTTTTTATCCACCTCTTAATATTTTGAATTTTGCATTGTTATGATATACTTCTGTTGATTTGTCTCTCTCTTAATGAAATACCCGCTATTGATATTAATACTTTCATTTCGATATTGTTGATTTGTTGTTTCGTCTTTCTTGTATCGGTCCTTGTCTCCGCTGCATATGTTAGGATTGGTCTTACTGTTGTCTTGTATACTTTCATTTTGCTTTCCGTGATCAGACATTTGTTTCTTCATATGGTTTATCGGAGACAACCACTTACTCTTGCCGCTTTTGATGCTTGCCTTGTGGTCTCTGTTCTTATATCCCTGTTACTAGTGACCTCTACTCCTAGGTAATTGAATTTCATTACTTGTACTACAATTTTGCAGTCTATTTCTAGTTTGCATCTACCCAGCTCTTTATTGATCACTATACATTTAGTTTTTTCTACTGATATTCTCATATTAAGTTTGTTTGCTGTAATATTGAAGGTGTGAAGCTGCCTTTGTAGGTCATCTTCGTTATCAGAAATTAGTACTGCATCATCGGCATATCATAGTATCGTGAATAAATTTAGTTTAAAGTAAAATTGTGGCTCTTTCAGATACATTGTGATATAAAGAAAGCTTTGGAATAAAAAAGTTAAAGAATGAATGGATACAGATTCCAAAGCCAACAATAAGCCAATTACTTTAAAATTGTCTAAGTAATGATAAAATAAGTAAAACTTAACAATAATGAATATTTACCCAAGTCATAATCTGGAAAATAAGTTTGATAATAAAGATCGCAATTGTATGCAAAACACATTCCTCCACAATGTCTAATAGAAGCTGCTAGACATAACAATATAACTCTTGGATCTGCAATAACATCCCAGATTGTTATTTTTTTGGCATCTCCATTTTGATTTGCATCTTCCCCAATAGACGTACGTGCGGGTTCTTTCAATGTAAACCAAGTCAGTACAGCCAAAATTAACGCTACTATTCCAGCACCGTAGTAGGTTACTCTCCATCCTAACCCCCAAGTGTTCATTGGTGGAACGTATCGTCCAACAGGAAAAGCGATGCCTAAAAAATGTTTTCAATGAGATAAATTAAAACAAATATATTCTAAATAGCTTACCGTATCCTCCGTAAATACCCCAATTAAAAACAGACATGACTAAAGCTCTTTTTTCTTCAGTGAATATATCAGAAAGTATACCAGTAGCTAAAGGATTACATCCTGATTCTCCGGCCGCCATAACCATACGAAGAAGAACTAGTTGCCAAAACTCCTTTACGCTTCCGCTGAGTATAATGGCAATACCAAAGACCACAGTGCAAACTGCTAATAGTCTTACCCTAAAACAGGCAATTGGTAATTTTAGCTATACCGTATTCTGTAAAAAACAGTTAATAAATATTTTTACATTAAATTTACATAATACACAGAATAAGAAATATTCATATATTTATAGTTTAATAGTTATTAAATTGCCTTCTGGACTTTTGTAATCCGCTTTTGTACTGATGAACATTCAGTTTATGATTTTTTCATTATTATATTTAGGACAATTTAAAAAATATATTGTACGGCTATAATATTAGTATTATACAATGGTCACATACAAAATTATTCGCACGAACGCTGTGTGCGCAAAAATGCTCAGATCTGTACGTGTACCAACATAAAGTTAACGCGCACGAATACTATCCATCAGTAGTCGGTTTCTGGACATCAAAGAATATTTAGGCGTAAATTTGCTTAGTTTTTACGGCATTTGTGAACGTAGCGGTTGTGCCAGTATGCTGTACAGATCGTCATCATCATCTTGGTGCTACAGTCCTTAGAGGGCCTCGACCTTCTCAAGCTTTCTACACCACTCTGTTCTGTCCCTTGCTTGCATTTTCCAGTTGCCAACTCCGATCTTCTGCGCATCTTGTGTTACCCCATCCATCCACCTCAGCTTTGGTCTACTCCATCTTCTCATTTCCACGGGTTGCGCTGTTAGAATCTTTTTTATCATGTTTGATTCAGAGGCCCTGGCTACATGTCTTGCCTACTGCAGGCGGTTTCGCTTAATTATGGTGGTAATATCTTTACCACCAAACGTATGCTTGTAGATATTCTGCAGTTCAAAGTTATATCTACGCCTCCATATTCCGTTCTCACAGACCGCTCCGAATATCTTGCGAAGCACATTTCTTTCAAAAATGGATAGAGTGGATTCATCTGTTTCCGTTAGCATCCATGCCTCTGATCCATATGTGAGAACGGGGACTATCAGTGTTCTATACAGCCTTATACGAGTTTTTTGAGACAGACGTTTATTAGCTAAGTACTTTGATAGACCATGATAACATCTGTTTGCAATTATTATTCGCCTTTTTATTTCCTCAGATGTGTTAATATTTGGGTTAACCGATGTCCCTAGATATATGAACTCTTTGACTGCTTCGAAGTTTTGGTCATTGATAATTAAATTTGTGTCAACATTTCCAGCTCTTGTGTTTGTGTTAGTCGCCATGAATTTGGTTTTATTTTGATTTATATATAATCCCATTCGTTCTGCTGCTGCTACTAGCTCGGTTAGGATTTCCACAGTTCTCGCCTTAGTTCTTGTTATAATGTCCACGTCATCTGCAGATGCTAGAATTTGGACTGATCTATTAAATATTGTTCCCCTGCTATCTAAATTAGCGTCTCGTACAACTTTTTCTAAGGCGACATTAAAAAGCTGACACGCCAGCGCAACTCTCTGCCTTAACCCCCTTACAGATTGATTTAAGTTAAAAATTCTTTAATTCAATTTTTATTTAAAGAATTGATGGAGTAACGTACAGTGCTTTCAGTTAATTAACGAATGTGAAGAACATCCAATTTTATGGGAAGCCAAACATCCTCAGCATTTTTCATGAAATAAGAAATTCGATGCATGGCAAAGTATTGCAAATAATTTAAAAGTATACGAACATAAAGAAAAACGGAAAGTGAGTAGCCTGTTAGGATCCTTTTGAAGAGAAAAAGGTAAAGGAGTCAAAATAATTGGAATAGGAAAAGGCATGATTTCTCTAGTTCTTGTATATTCTTAATGGACGGTGTTTAAAATTTATGGTTAAATTTAAAAAAATCTCATGACGTATAATCACGATATATCGATATATCGTGGTAATACGTCATGAGATAGAACAAGTTCAGGAATATGTCTACCTAGACCAAATCCTGAAACTTGACAAAGAGAACCAAAGTGCGGAAATTACTAGAAGAGCAAGACAAGTATTTGGAAAACTTACTTGGATACTTAAGAACCGCAAAATACCCCAATACTTGAGGAGCAAAGTGTTCAACCACTGCATCTTTCCTATAATGACATATGGATGTCAAACCTGGACCCTAACCAAGACAAACATGAATAAACTAGCCACAACAGAAAGAACAATGGAAAGAGTAATGTTAGGTATACGACTGTCAGATAAAAAGAGGAACGACTGGGTAAAATCACAAACAAAAGTCGAGGACATAACATCAAAAATTGCCAAGCTTAAATGGAACTTCGCGGGCCACACTGCTAGACAAAAAGACCAACGTTAATATTCCACTATGCACCAATGCAATTAAATTTGATTGAGGTTATTTTAGGTGAGATAGGGGAATGTTAGTGGATAATAGGAACCACGTTATTATTATGGATTGGAGCGACTTAATATAACTGATGAACGTACCTTTTCTACGCTTAATTATGGCTCATAGGTGTAGCAGTTATTAAAAGCCGTTGACTGGAATTGGGAAATTATGTAATATTGTTTCAGCGATACATGCAATATTGGAGCCGTGCCGATAGTATAACTGGATTTTGTCAGATCCAAATTATTTTATCACTATAAGTTATTAAAAGTATGTTATTTCATTGCATCACATCTGATTCTCTGTTAAATTATGCTATTTTTCATTTTAAATATGTTAATACAAAAATGCACCTTCGAATAATAAGAGCCACTGTGGTCCCCGTTACCCTAATGTGGTCCCCATTACCTTGTGGGTTCATTTTCAAATTTATTTTAGATGCCCAGGACATGAAAAAAATCCGATAATGGTTAGTTGACATTAGAAGACCTCCAAAGAATGCCAGGTCAGTGGCCAATGGAATGTGTATTAGAAAAGGAACCCTTCAATGTACATAATACCCCTTACCAAACATTCCAGAAAAGATTAAAGAAGGACAACTTGCAATTTCCGGTATAATTAGGCAGATGTCCTTATTTTATAATCGAATAAGAAAAATAAATAGTTTCCCATCTAATTTAGCTTTTCAACATGTTTTTATGGCTTATCAAGGTGGTAGTTTTGTCTCCTTATATATAGATATGCAGATAATCTTAAGATAAAGCATCGTTTAATTATTCAGAAGCAGGTAGCTGGATAAGACTGGCTGAAAGATTTTTTGAAAGGTAATTCTACCACTAGCGTCCGTAAGTTCGAAGCCTAGAGTATGAATTATATGAAATGTTTTAATAAATTAGAAGTCACATGGTTCTTTAAAAAAATTGAAGTTGTTATGTCCAAATATAAATTTCAAAAGTCGATTATATATAATATAGACGAGACCGGTATAACAACGGTTTAAGAACTAGGAACTATTATAACAAAAAAGGACAAAAAAGTTCAGCAACTAGTTGAAAACCTGACAGAAACATTACGTCAATTTGCACCATGAGTGCTTTTGAATCGTATTTACCATCCTTTTTTTGTTCCCAAGGAAAAATTTTCACCATTACTCGCTCGCGGATGCTGCAGATCAGCTCACATTTAACAGCTGAATCAATGATGAGATGTTTCTGTTATGGCTAAAGTATTTTGTTAAATTCACAACATCGAGTCAATCCAGTCAGTTATACTAGTGCTAGATAATCATTTTAGTCACGCAACACTTAGCCTATAATTATTGAAGGAACAAGGAACGACTATATAACCATATACCTACTTTCACAAATGTTGCATTCATATATCATTCAGCGTGATTTATGCTCAAGAGTCATAGACAATTGTTATATTATATTGTTATATTCCATACATAATGGCATCAATAGGCGTTTAAAATAAATACCCTATAGTATCAGTGAGTATATTATATTTTGCGCTGAGGCCTTCACCTCATTCCAAGACTTTAATCTCTTATCTCGTCCATGATGGATCTTCTCTCGACCTCTTCTTCTTCCTTAGGGATTCCACTCTAGGGCAATCTTTGCAATACTGTAATTATTTTTTCTGAGTGTGTGACCAATCCAACCCCACTTTCTACACTTTATTTGGTTCTACCCTTTTTTGTTCGGTCAGGTGTAGTAGATCTTCGTTTCTGATGGTATTAGGACAGAAAATACCAACAATTTGTCATAGATATTTATTAATAAAGACCTGCAGTTTATCAGTAAGAGTCTTTGTTACTTTCCAGGTTTTCACAGTATACTCGCCAGATCACTTAACACGGTTTAGCATTCTGAATGCTTATTGAGATTTTCGTATCCTCATACGGATATCGTCCTTTGTACCTCCGCTTTCTTGTATGACTGTATGCGCATCTAAGATACGCAAAGTTTTCCACATTTTTATTCTGCATGTTGTTAATAGTAACTAGCGTGTTGTTTCTTGCATTTACTCTCATGGATTTGGATTTAATAATATTGATTTTCAAACCTTCTTTATTGGCTTCAGTGAAAAGTGTTTCCTATTAATCAGCCACATCTTGAAACTTTTATCCTAACAGGCAGATACCTTCGGCGTATTCCAGATCGCTTAGGCGTGTGGTTAACGTCCATTGTATCCCTCTTGTGTCGAAGTCTAGTTTAGAGAGAACATAGTCTACTGCTATGTTAAAAAAAACGGAGAAAGCACGCATCCATGACTTCAGTAAGTATATCAAATTTGTCGCTGTTGATTCCATTGTGTGTCACGCTGCATTTCGCCTCAATGTACTTTATAATAGAAATTACTATATGCGGGATGTTTCTTAGTTCTAACATTTTCCATAAAGCAGCGTGGGATAAGCTATCAAAGGCACGCTCGAAGTCAACAAAAACCATGTATAGGGGTGTGTTCCATTTTTACCCTCATAGTATTTATGTGGTCTATACGGGGGGATTTTGGTCTAAAGCCTGCTTAACCAGCTCGAAATTTAATCTTGTTTGTTAATCTTTTAAGTATGATGGTCGTGAAGATTTTAGTCCTTGCGCTAAGCAAGGTTATTACTCTCCAATTTTTGCACAGTGTGAGGTTGCCCTTTTTTGGAAGCTTAATAATGTTACGCCTTTTCCAGCCCGCTGGCATGCGGTTTGTTTTTCACACTCCTAGGATTATGAGGAGCAAAAATTCAGCAATTTAATGCAAATCAATTTGAAGTATTTTTGCTGCAATATTATCGATTCCCGGGGACTTGTTATTTCTCAGATATTTGATAGCTGTCATTATATCCGTTTTGGAAGGGGCCACGCAAGAAATACGAAGGTCTACATTCTGCGGGTTTTCGACAATTTCATCTGCGTTTTTCCAGGATGTACCTAGTAAGTCATCAGTAAGTAGAGCTCTTAAAAAAATAAAAAGTAAAATAAGCATTAGTAAGGTTATTGCAATATCCATACTTAGCAAACAGGAAAAGCAGAACAAAATAACACAAATGATCATTATCATTTTACCTAAAAATTCTGCTTTATATAGTACATTTCATAAATTGCGATAATTTTGGATAAGGGATGAAAGTTTTGACTTTATTGTCCGTTGTGCTGAGAAAGTTAATAGGAAATTCTTCCAATATTAAAGCACTGCCGAAGACAAGGAAAAATACGTTTTTAACTGATAATGTGTTTTACATCCATTTAGAAAAATAGGCAATTATTACTGCATTAATAGAGGAAAAATACACAAATATTGGTTCTAAATTGTATTGCTGAGTATTACCTGATAAAATAATACCAATAATATTTAAAATTTTTCTTTAAAATAAAACAATGTGTTCCACCCACATGCAATATAATACGCCTTTTTCTCTCAGTATCAGTAGTTTTATGGATTTTATACTGTCGTCCTGCTAAAACCATTTTAATCCATCTTTAACAAAAATCCACGTTTCGTCTAAAAAAAAAAAAAACACGAAGTGTGTTCTTTTTTTTTAATTATTATAGTTCTTTAAAAACTCGATGCTTTTGTGAACGACACTAGCTTTTTCATACAAAGCTTTTCTACTGTCTTCTATTTCAAACCTAAACGCAATCTGTTAGAAAACTCTCCAGAGACTTACCGTCGAAATTAACTATGGTAATTTCGACGAAATTGTAATCCTATTAATTGACATTGAACTGATTTTAATGTTCATCAAAAAAGGTAAAACTGTTAGAAAATCAAACATTTCCTGGTAAAATTGCAGTGCACATGAATTATATTAAAAATATTGACTGTAAATATCTTCCTCTTAATACTGTAAAAAAATATTTATTAAAATAGGTTTTTTTAAATTTAATTGAGAAATTACTTGTTTTATGTTTTCATTACTAAAACAGTCTAACTTCGTAAAATATACTCTACGTTATTTATTAATTAATTAAAAACTTACCTATTAAATTTATCAGCTAATAAACCCATAATAACTCCAACAACTGTGAAAACAGCTATAAAACTTGGTCCAGCCAATATCTGGTAGTCCAAACCTAGCCCATTATAAGTCCATTCGCAGTATCTAAAAATGCAATACTTTTTGTAAAAAAGAATTCAAACAAATTGTACAAAAACTTTCTTTAATTATATGGAATAACTGATAAGTATTATAGAAGTTAAACAACTTAAACAAATTCTATACGATTGTTAAAAAAATAGTTGAAAGAATGAATAGAGGAAAGAATAGAATGGCTATACTAAACACACTAACCAAAACCTAATAATACTGATGATGGTACCACATCCACGTTGATATCGCTTATGACTTTTCTTTGTTTTTCTTTAGTGTGTGTAATTCGAAATAATATTTTCTTCTTATTGATTTGTGACTGTTCTTTTACATTTTGTTTAAATTAAACAAAACTTTAAAGTCACGTGAAAAAAGATTAGATATGTCGAAATAAACAGAAAAATCACAACATTAAAAAAATTATCCATAAAAAGTATATTATGAAATATTTAACAAAATCTTCAATTGAATAAATCTTTTTAAACTATATTTTGCCTCGGAAAAGCTAAGAAACACAGTAATAGGTAATAGTAAGTAATAATAATGCCATAATAATAATGTCAGAATCAGCATTATACCCACAATTTACTGGCCAATGGCTTTGAACGGATGAGCTGGTAAGGGCACTCTATCGTTCTGACACTAAGAAATCGTCGTTGTGCGGGTAAAATCTGCTATGTACATTTTTTGGTGAAATTGAGTTATGAGCACAGAAATTCTCAAACTTTAATTCTTATCGCATTGGTATAATCTGCTATAGGCTATGGATAGAATTATCCAAGTTACAAGCTTTTGGTTAAAACCTGCTATGTGTTAAGGTGATGTAAAATCTGCTATGTGCTAAAATTGCATATTACCGAAATTGCTCTTTGTAAAAGTTGAGCGATTTTGTGTACTTATTTAACATATTTTAACTTTATTAAATTCTCCGGTGTAACTATTTTTTAGTCACTTTTATATTAAAAATACATTCTTTTGTGTTAATTTTATTATGAATTTGAGTATGTACTTGTTACACGCAATGCAGTATTATAAGCGTGATTTATAAACTTTTCGCTGCCGTTCGTAGTTGCTGTTCCCGTTCGCAGTTGGCGTTGGATTGGAATAGTCCATTTATACACTCTAAACTTGGCTTCGAGAAAAATAAAGAAGGAAAGATAACACACGAAGTAGAAGGACAAGAGAGAGGTGTACTGCCAAGATGTAAACATGACGATGTCCAACAGAAAAAAAAGAACTTATGTATGTGCTCAAATAAGAGATGACGAAAGAAAACAGATTAACATTATGTTGTGGAATTTAACAAGTTGACAACCATATGTAACACTTATGATTTTATGTAATCTGGAAGGTCATAAATATATAAAACCAAAGTCTGGCAACGCCTAAATTGTTTCAATAAATTTTTTAGTACTAACTATTTTCAAATACATTAAAACGTAACAATTGATAGTTTAGAACATTTTTTAATATAGTAGTTACGTTATTAAGTGTTCAAAATGTGCTCAATTTGTGAGTTGACAGCACTCTAATCGATGGTAGAAGGCGTCTACCACATTTCTCCATGATTGTCTAGAAATTATTCGAGATTCATTGATAATTCGTTGCCTTAGCTCTGCAAGACTTGCTGATTAAGTTTTGTAAACTGAATTTTTCAAGTATCCCTAATAAAAATAATCATTAGGATTGAAATCGGGTGAACCTGGAGGCCATTCAATTCTACTTTGTCTACCAATTTATCGTCCAGGAAATATCTCATCTAAATATCGCCGAACATTTACACCAACTATCTGACGTTAAATTTCTTTTGACAAAAAATGACCCAATTGAATAAGTAACTACTATATCTGACCATACATTTAATTTTTGAGGTCTTTGAGTACCTATGGTTTTCAAGCATTCAGTCTTCAGTGTGAATTTACGTCACACCAGTACCTTAAATTGTGTCGATTTACACTTCCACACAGTATGAGGCTTGCCGAGATCAGTGAGGGCCTTATAATAAACGGTGAGCCACTTAATAACATAAGATATGCTGACGACACCGTCCTTTTGGCAGGAACACTAGAAGAACTGCAACACCTTGCTGAACAACTAAATATATATTGCAACGATTATGGACTAAAAATCAATTTGAAGAAAACCAAGTTCATGGTATTTACAAAAGCACAAAACATCAAAGTTAAGCTAGTACTAGATAATACAGAAATTGAACAAATATCTTCGTACAAATACCTTGGAGCATGGATCACAGAAGATACTGATCAGACAAAAGAAATAAGATGCCGCATTGAAATTGCGCGGTCAACTTTTAATAGAATGAGAAAACTTTTTTGTAATCGCGATATCAATATATCGCTCCGGATAAGAATGCTTCGATGTTATATTTTCTCTACCCTTTTGTATGGAGTTGAAGCTTGGACACTTAAAAAATCCAACATTAAAAACCTAGAAGCATTCGAAATGTGGTGTTACCGACGCATTTTGAAAATATCATAGATGGATCGCAAAACAATGAACAAGTTCTCGAACAACTAGGAAAACAATGCGAAGTTTTAAATTCCATAAAGATCAGGAAATTGGAATACTTGGGGCACATCATGAGAGGTGAAAAGTACGAACTACTAAGGAATATAATGCAGGGTAAAATCAAAGGTAGAAGAAGCGTAGGAAGACGTAAAATCTCGTGGCTACGCAATCTCCGTGAGTGGTTTGGATGCAGTTCAATTGAACTATTCAGGCGAGTAACCAATAAAATTATAATTGCCAGAATGATTTCCAATCTCCGATAGGAGTGGAACTTGAAGAAGAAGACAGTGTAAAAGTTGTTTCATCGGAAAAACATATTCTGTTAACGACATTTTAATAATTTTCAATTTTATCCATTATTACCTCAGTAAACTCTAATCTACGACCAAAGTCATCTTCACTTAATTCTTGCAATAAGTTAATTTTGTATGATTTAAATTTATTTTTACGTAATAAACGTAAGACTGAAGAATGACCTACATCATGTAGTTGTGCAACCCTGCCTGGGGATGTATGTGGATCTTCAACAAAACTTTGCTTATATCTGAGTTTTGTTGTCATTGATAACTCGTTTCGGTCAACCTGATCGGTATCTATCTTTTACTTCTCCAGATTCCTCAAATCGCCTTACAGTTTTTTTGTACCGTCGTCTTATGAATAGGAGAAAGGTTTAGAGAACGGCATTTTAGAGAAGCAATTTAAATTGCAGAACTTTTTGAACCACAACTACTGTCAATTTTAGTTAATAATTTAAATGGTGAACAAATGTCAAAATCACAGCATTCTCCATTTAAATATTTAAATTTATTAAAATCTACATATTTTGCAC
This sequence comes from Diabrotica balteata, assembly GCA_918026665.1. Classification (NCBI taxonomy): domain Eukaryota; kingdom Metazoa; phylum Arthropoda; class Insecta; order Coleoptera; family Chrysomelidae; genus Diabrotica; species Diabrotica balteata. The sequence continues at coordinate 61,723,357 of OU898277.1, forward strand.
TGTTTTATGTATTTAAGATCTTTCAGACTACATAAAATCAAGTGAACATATGGTTGAACTCGTATTGAATAGCTGAACTCGTGTGAAATTCACACTGAATGCGTGAAAACCATACTCAAAGACCACAAAAATTAATTGTATGGTCAGTTATCGTAGGTACTTATTTAATTGGGTCATTTTTTATCGAAAGAAATTTAACGCCAGATAGTTCGTGTAAATGTTCGGCGTTATTTAGATGAGATATTTCCCGGACGATAAATTGGTAGAGAAGGTAGAATTAAATGGCCTCCACGTTCACCCGATCTCAATCGTAAAGATTATTTTTATTAGAGATACTTGAAAAATTCAGTTTACAAAACTTAACCAGCAAGTCTTGCATAGCTAAGGCAACGAATTATCGATGAATCTCGAATAATTTCTAGACAATCATGGAGAAATGTGGTAGACGCATTCTACCATCGATTAAAGTGCTGTCAACTCACAAATGGAGCACATTTTGAACACTTAATAACGTAACTATTATGTTAAAAAATATTCTAAACTATCAATTGTTACGTTTTAATGTATTTGAAAATAGTAAGTATTAAAAAATGTATTGAAACAATTTAGGCGTTGCCAGACTTCTGTTTTATGTATTTAAGACCTTCCAGACTACATAAAATCATAAGTGTTACATATGGTTGAACTAGTATTTAATAGGAGTTTCCAATCATGACTGAATATACAGGGTGATGCATTTGAAAAACCAAAGTTACTAGTAATATAAGAGAAACTGAAAATCTGGCAACATTGCAAATACCAAATATGGAATCTGGCGTATCTCAAATTTTGTATAATTATGTCTAGTAATTTACGAGATAATTAGCCGTTTCCAGACTTTTGGGCCACTCTGTATATATATATATATATATATATATATATATATATATATATATATATATATATATATATATATATATATATATATTGTTTATCGACTTTTAATGGGTTACAAAATGCATAAATACATAAAAAATTACTTAGTTACTACTTTAACATCTTCGTACAATTTTACCTTCACCTTGGTAAACTGATATCAGCAATTTATTGTGTATTAGTAAATTTTGTTACGAAAATATATATAATTGCGGGTATTCTATCGTAATAAGCCAGGTAAATACGCGATAGGTTAAATAATAGACCTGCATAAAGGAAAATACTAGATATTAAACAATTACCCAATATAAAGTTACCGGTGTGGGACAACATATTTCTTTCTAGTAGGTCATGGTTACTATATTTATAAACAACGTCGGATATTAAATAACAAAGCGTTTGGATTCATAATTACTTCCAGGTCTACTAAATATATATAATATATTAAAGCAGTTAGCTTTAGCAGTTAGCTTTATATCTGCTTAATTCAAGACAACAGAGTTATTATATTGAAGTAAGTATTGAATATCGGTAAGATGTTGTGAAAACTTAAAACGGGGAATTCGTTGAACATAGACTAAAAATAATTACCGAAACAACAAAAGTAACTTTTGTTTACTCGAAAAAAAAAATTGTTTTTATTCCCTATTACTGTAGGGAGTCAGAGTGGCCTTTAGAAGTAAAAACGCGTGAGAGGGCTAAGAGTCATTTAAAAGTGAGTTTTCCGAAGAATTAATCATTACTTAAGTAGATAATTAATCTAGAATATACGTACAAAAGAGAAAAATACAGGCTTATACCCTTCATAATCAAGGAAAATATTGAAGCAAAAACTGTCCTGGAAAAAGAATTAAAAAATATAAGAGTTTGTACACATGTAGGCATGTATCTACACTTTTTAGCAAAAACAGCATAATATAGTGATGAATATCTCATATTAATGGCCATTAAGTAACCAAGATTACATATTCCTTTTCTTCTTGTGTTGCCGTACGATATAGAGCATGTAGGTGTTTACTCTGGTTGGAAGATGCACAGGAATCCTTCTTCAACCCTCCTTTTTACTATTCTGACTCGAGGTATAGGTACAAATTTAGTTTATTATGTTTCTGAAGCATGACTGTTTTGGCCGTTTCTTTCTTTGGTCTTCCTTTTTTATTTTTCCGCATTAAGACTTTACATTGTAAATTCACGAGACCATCTTCCGATCTATTAAAATTAATAGACTAAGTTGGCTAGGACACCTTGAAAGATAAACACTGGAGACCCCCAAAGACAGATATTCTATTAAGAGCCAGTAGGAACCAGTAAGAGAGGCAGGCCAAGATCTAGATTTAAAACTCAAGTCGAAGATGAATTAAGGAATTTAGGGGTCAGAAATTGGAAAGCCAATGCGAAAGATAGGGGGGAATGAAGACTAATTCTTAAACAGGCCAAGGTTGTAGAGCCAAAGAACTCCACAATCATCATCATTAACATTTACAAAGGATCTTTCCATGGTGTGATATGTTCCGAAGAAAAATACAATGGTTAAAATTTTATTAAGTCAGCACAATGACGATAGTGTGGAAAAGATGAAGAGAACAATATTCTTATGATATAAGATTATAACAGGATTAAAGGTAAGGTCAACAATGCTCAAAAACTCAAATGAGAATATTCGTGGAGTCGAAAAACTTCTGACTAGACGGTCCTATAGACTCTTTACACATATGATAGATATTTGTACTTTGAATTCGTTTGTCATTTGGAATGAAAAAAATCCTAGCTGGAAAAAACAAATTCGTTCTCGTCGATGAATGTTTTTGTTACAAGTGTGCCACGTGCAGGAATTTTTATTCATATGTAAAAACAGCTCTGAGTAACTTTGGAATACACTTGTAAACATGATGGTGGGAGGGGGGACGCGAATTTTCCAGCTGTAAAGGTAATGGATTCTGACAAGAGCTGTGACCTTGTAAATAACAGGTAATCTTGTGTATTATCCGACAAGCGAGAGCTGGCGGATTGTGCATAGAACAAATTGAAAAGTGGAAGGAATTGCTTATTTCTCTTGCTGTCAGCGAGGAGTTAACATCGTAGGATTAGTGCTAGATTTCTCTCAGTGTTGTCAAGCATTTACATTTTTATTTGGAGTGGCCCTATATTATAAACTATTATTTATATTTATTAAAATGGCAAGTGTATTAACGGGCAACCCTTTGGGATCTCAAGCATCGAAAAAGCTACTGTAGATAAAGTTTTAGTTGATTTAAAAAAGATACAAGAAAGTGAAGATCAATTAACTGGTAATTATGATACTCATTTTCAAAATAAACTCAGATTTAAATAATTTAATTTAAGTAAAGTTAAATTAGAATCAATAAATAAATAAAAAACTACAGTACATTAGATTACCAGTAAATAATAAGTAAATAATAAATCAGTTTATGAGTAATTTACAGTTTACTATTATTCATAATAAAACATATTATAAGTGAAATTTGTTATATTTACTGAAGAATGCATCTATAGGTAATATATATTTATAAGTATTATACTGTTCATATAATTCTGCACCTAAGAGAGTTAACACTTGTTACGTGCAGGACCTATTCTACATAAATATATTATATACAGGGTGAGTCACCACTAACGGGACGGAAGATTACAGCGAAACGGTACAAGATTTTAAAAAATTTTTAAATGTATAGTATGAAGGTTGATAAAGGCTACATTTTAAAATTATTCTAAAATATACAGGATGTCATAATAGAGCGCGGCGTTTCAAAGTTATATTTTTTTGGAACACCCTGTATTTAATTATATTTTCCAATTGTCTGCAAACAATAAGGTATAGTTTCATAAGACTTCCCTATACCTATGTAAAGAGTGTTCTGAGTTATGTCGAATTTTCTTAAAATGTAAAACTTTAAACGAGGACTCATACTTGAAAAAGTTTTTAGATTATGGTCCGACAAGTTTTTATTCTGTCACCCTTTTGAGACACGAAATATTCCCATAGACGCTCGTAAAACTTTTGGATTATTTTTGAGTCGGTTACGGTCCAATTAAACACAACAAAAACAAAATTTTGCTTTTGTTGCTTGGCAAAAAATTGTTCTAATAATTCATTCATATTAAAAATTTAGACATTGTATTATAAATTTTAATGTAGATAAGTTTAAAATATATTCCCAAATTTTTGAGTTGCGTTCATAGCATTTGATTTGCCTTTAAAAAGAAAATCACATGCAACGATAAGCAAAATATAGATAAAATTCTACTGTTAGTGATACCACAGTAAATCATGAGGAAAAACAAAAAAAATGTTCATGGTACTCTCCCGACATGGTATTTGGTCTTACATGTAGTTTACTCTTAATATTATTACCAAACTATTTTTCCTATGTATGTTATTTTAAAACATAAATGATGTATCCTTAATTTGATATTGACTTGCTAATATTGGTATTTTTTTCTATTCATTTCTTCCTTTAATATTAGGAATTTGCGACGCAATTGGATTCATTTAACATAGTTTGAGCCGCTTCTTCGATTTTTCTCTTTCCACCATCTGTTTCTTTTAGGACCATACTCGAATCTTTCCACTGAACTTTATGCCCATTTTTCAAGCGTGTTTACATATTTAAGATCTATAAAAATCTCTTTTTTTAATATAACATTATAATCACTTATTTTAGGGGTGTAAAGCTAGTTCGCGTCCGTAGTAGAACACTACACGTGCACCCTGGGTAACGCTAAATGAACTAGCACAAAAGGCGCCAGACAATCTTGAATCTCCTGGCAATTCAATCATCACAGAAAATCTTTCCAGAAATGACACTTGTAAACGGACCTTATCAGGACCATTTGACCAAAGAACTCGGACCAAGCATACGAGTTTGCCATTTTAACATAGAAGACATAAGCAGGGCAAAATGTCAAATCCTGCACAGACTTTTAAAAGACAACGAAGTTGACCTAGTAGCACTTCAGGAAACGCACACAGAAAACGAAGGTCAACTAAGCTCAAGAGGAAAAATCCCCGGCTATGATCTTTTGGGCGCTACCTACGATAGAGCTTACGGAGTGGCAACATATGTCCGTTCAAACATAGAAAATGCAGCATTAATCGCCACTTCTACCGAGAACAACATCCACGAGGTAACTGTGAAAATAGGCAATGTCATAATAGCTAACATATACAAACCTCCTGCTATTACCTGGCCTGTCCAAGTTCTTAATTTCTATGAACATCCAGCTATATACGTAGGGGATTTCAACAGCCACCATGAGATGTGGAAATACTCAGACACTGACAGAAATGGCACATCCCTTGTGGAATGGGCAGAGGAACATGGTGACCACCTTCTATTTGACGCCAAAGATAGAGGCACTTTCAGATCTGCGGCCTGGAGGAGAGAATATAACCCTGATCTCTGTTTTGTTACCATTGACAACAAAGGCCAACCGCTAGCAGCATCACGAAGGGTTATGTCTGACTTTCCACATAGTCAACATCGCCCCGTCCTAATCAAGATCGGTATCAGCATTCCGATTATAAGATCGTTCCCACGACCCAGATGGAACTTCAAGAAAGCTAACTGGTCTGCTTTTCACCAGTAACCTTGACAAATGCCTAGGATGGATTCCACCAAAGAGCCAGAACTACGGGAGACTAACAGGAGCAATAATCACCTCAGCAAAAGCGACAATCCCTAGAGGATACCGCAAAGAATATATCCCTGGTTGGACAGAACAGAGCGAAAAACTGTATGAAGAATATTGCGAAGATGGAAAGCAGGAGATTGCAGACGAACTACTCCACAGCATTGATGCTGCCAGGCGTGAAAATGGACACAGACAGTAGAAAACCTAGACTTCCAGAAGTCAAGTCGACAAGCTTGGTCCCTACTGCGGAAACTCGGAAGTAGCAACCCACCCGTTCGCCAAACCAACCTAGTAACTTCAGACCAAATAGCTACGCACATAGTGTCAACCTCTAGGGCACCTCAAAATCGTTTACATACAATTAAAGTTAAAAAAGACCTCAAAACCATAAAATCTAGTCTTGCACAGTCAACAGAATATTCCAACCCATTTACGCATGAAGAAATATCGCAAGCCCTAAATGAAATGAAAACAGGAAAAGCGCCGGGTTTCGACGCTATTCACGCTGAGTTTCTCAAACATAGCGGCAGATTCACTAGGCAATGGCTCGCAGAATTCTTTTCTGACATCCTTCAAACGGGAAACGTCCCCCACCAACTCAAAAATGCAAAAATCATCGCCATTTTAAAACCAGGGAAAAGTAATAATTCACCGAAAAACTACCGCCCCATCGCACTCTTAAGTATGGTGTACAAATTGTTCGAAAGACTGTTGTATAATAGAATCAGCAAAACCATATTCCAACACTTACCAGTGGAACAGGCAGGATTTCGGCCAAACCGCAGCTGCACAGACCAGATACTCGCCCTGACCAATTATGTGGAATCAAACTTTCAAAAGCAATCAAAAACAACCGCTGTCTTCATCGATCTATCTGCTGCTTATGACACTGTGTGGCGACAAGGGGCAATATATAAATTAATGCGAATAATCCCATGCAGAAAGACGACTGAGGTTATTAACGCCATGCTATCCAACAGATGCTTTAAAGTTATATTGGGAGACAAGACTAGTACCCAAAGAAAACTGAATAATGGACTTCCACAAGGATCCGTGCTGGCCCCCTTGCTTTTCAGCCTCTATATAGCAGACATGCCAGAAACCACATCAAAAAAGTTTGGATACGCAGACGACTGGACGCTTGCCGCAAGTCATAAAGAATTCGAGGTCACTGAACGCATTCTAACAAACGATTTAAATGCCCTAGGGAATTATTTCCGAAAATGGAGATTGCAAGCCAATCCAACTAAGACAGAAGTGTCCTGCTTCCATTTATATAACAAGATGGCCAACTATCAACCTCAAATCAATTTTGGGGATAGACTCCTTAAATATAATAAACACCCAAAATACTTAGGTGTTACACTTGACAGAACGCTGAACTTTAAAGAGCATCTTACTAAGACTGCTGCAAAACTCCGAACTCGTAACAACATCCTGCAAAAGCTCTGCGGCACTACATGGGGCTCCTCAGCACCCACACTTAGATCGACAGCATTAGGACTGGTATACCCCGTAGCGGAATACTGTGCACCAGTATGGATAAACAGTCTACATACTCACCGTGTTGATGTCCAACTCAACCAAGCCATGCGAAATATATCGGGCACAATCAAGGCCACGCCCACTTACTGGTTACCAGCTTTGAGTCATATAGCTCCACCACCCATCCGCCGGAAACATGCCCTTGTCAGAGAATTTATAAAAATCAATACTGATCCTGAGCTCCGCTCCCATGTCGGAACTTCCGCCAGAGACATAAATAGGCTCCGTTCAAGACACCCGCCTCTAAAAACAGCAAAAAGGCTAGTAGATCAAAACTTTAATGTAACTGAACGGTGGAGAGAACAATGGGAGAATAACGCTGCACCAGCTAACTGGAACATGCCATGTATTACAAGCAAACCTGAGGGCTTCAACCAACCGAGACGAATTTGGACCACACTCAATAGAATAAGGACGAACTGTGGCAGATGTTCCGACTCACTTTTTAGATGGGGAAAAATACAATCACCAAATTGCGACTGCGGCGCCGAAAGGCAAACAGTAAAACACATGGTAGAGGAATGCCCGATTAGATCCTATAATGGCAACCCTTCAGATTTCCTGGCTGCTACAAAAGTCAATCGAGTATATTTATAATCTAGATGTTTGTTTGTAGAATAACATTTTTTTATATTTACTGTTGTTTGTAATTTATATCATTTATATATTTATATTTATATGAACGTGTGATGTAGCCATACGCTAAATAAATAAATAAAATCACTTATTTTAAAGTTGGTCTTATTGTTTCAAGTAAATAAAAATGTTCGCATTCTCAAGGTATTTTATAAATACAATTTTTTGTTTTTTCTTGTTCGTTGTTAAGTTTCGTTTTGAATAAAATAGACCTCAATATATTTGTTTTTTTTGAATGATGTTAAAATGTTTAATTTATTCCGTATCGTTTTAAATTTTTCCGATAATTCTTTCATGCATGGTATTCTCGTATTATTTCTTGTGAATATTATAAAATCCCGTTCTAAGCTATTATATTCCATTTGGTCTATTCTTAAAAATTTCTTTATATAAAAATTTATAAACGACAAAGGATAATTATTTTTTTTAATAAAAAATTTAACAAAAGTTTCTCCTCTAACGAACGAATTGTCGTTAGAACAAGTATGAGGATTTAATAATTCCTTTTTATGTACGGTATTGTTATTTTCCTCGTATTATTTCTTGTAAATATTATAGGATCCTGTTCTAAATTATTGTGTTTCATTTGGTCTATTCCTGATAGTTCCTTACTTATAAACGACAAAAAATAAATAATTTTTTTATAAAACAGATAACAGTTAATTAATGTTTTTCTTCTAAGAATGAAATGTAGTTAGAATAAGTAATTTTTGGCTCTATCGTATGAGGATTTAATAATTCCCTTTTTAACATTGAGGTTGTGATTTGATTTGTAATTTAGATATCTGTCATGTGTGTTGGTTTTCTATACACCTGAGTCTTATATCTAGTACTATAAAAGTAGAATTTTTTGTAAAAAAGTGATATTTATCTGCTATTTTGTTTTGTATCGGTTTACTTGAAGCGCATTGTTTGTGTAATATATTTTTATAGACTGTGAGATACAGTCTCTACAATTTTCAGAACAACTACTTTCTGAACGATTAGACATTAAAAAAAAATATGGCGACAATGAAATTGATATGTATCTCAAGGTTTGGTCGATATTTTACATAATTGAATGTCATAATAATTAAATTATTATTAGGTTATTTCAATATTCCGAAGACAGGTTAGTACTTCTACTTTAGTGTTTTTTTAGCATATTTTTTAAATGGGAGAATTTCCAAAAAATAAACTGAATAAAACGGGTATAAATAAAAACAATTAATTTGTACAAAATTTCAAACTTTGCCGGGGGTATAAAGACACATTGATGTAACTAATTAAAAAATAATAAAAATCTTAATTACTCCAGTCGACAGAGACGAAAATACCACTAAATCCCTAATAATCATGCAAAGAAGTTAAATTTTGCCGAGAATATTAATTTTGGGACCTCAAACAAGATGCAAACAAGTATACAACTTTTACCACAGGCTTTCCCCTAAAAACCTTGGAAGGTAAAAACACAAAAAAAACGATTTACCAAGAATCTGTACGCTGTAGAAATAAATATTTCAAATAAAAAATGTAGCTGAGATAATTTTAAACAAAAATATTTATTAGCACTTTTTGTATATAATAAACGTTCTCTTAGAAACAACGCTTGAAGCGACCGTCGATTTTGAATGACGCGTGCGAAATCGATGTTCAATAAAATTTGTATCAGCTCGACGGTAAAAATTCAATATCTTTTGATTCGTGTCCTAACCACAAAAATCAAGATGTGTTTTAAAGGTAAAGAGTTTAGCTTTTGTATGCAATTTTTGCATTTTGCCGCAAATAAACTCAAATTTTATAAAAGTGTTAAGTAAATAAATAAACATGGCGCTATTTTTGCCATTTTTTATGTTTCTGATGAGATTATTACAAGTTGTGACTTTCATTGACTGGTAACTATAAAGTTTCGATTATCCTTAAAGCCTATAGCAATAAATCTTGGTTTTGCATTTTGGCAACAATGTGAGGCATTTGAAATATGCTTTAAAACGCTGGATTTAAATTTTTACATAACAAACGATCTAAAAAAAAACTGTTTTTTTCAGTAACACTAGTACGTGTCTCAAAAGAACCAAACCTCTGCTCTAAATTACACTCAAAACAGTCTTCTTGGGTTAATTTCCCGTGACGTGCGATCGTTTGTAATGTAAAACATTAAATTATGCGTTTTTTTATTCATATTTCAAATGCCTCATATTTGTTGCCACAACTTGAAATTAAAATTTCATGTGATCGTGAATTTACTACGACTGGTGAATGAAAGTGAACAATTGTATTGATCTTACGAGAGTCGTAAAAAATGGCAAAAATCGAGCCACATTTATTTATTTAACACCTTTATAAAAATTGAGTTTATTTTCGGTAAAATACAAAAACTGCATACGAAATCTGCACTCTATACCTTTAAAACGCATCTTGATTTTTGTCGATGGGATACTTGGATCAATAGATATCGAATTTTTTCCGTCGAGCTGATAAAAATTTTATTGAACATTGATTCCGCGCGCGTAACTGACATTCAGAGTCGACGGTCGTTTCAAACGTTGTTTCTAACAGAACGGTTTATTCTACACAAAAAGTGCTTATAAACATTTTTTTCTTCAAACGTCAAATAATGATGACATTACTTATCTAACTTGATCCTGTCAAAGGTTGATGTCTCCGCCGGCAGCAGTTTTTTTCCCATTTCTTTACGGCGGAGGGAAAAATGTTGTCATGGCAACAATATGAAACATGTCACAAAGCAACAATACAAATGTCATTAACAACAATTAAACATCATTTTTATTTATAGTAATATTAAAAGTACAATTAGTTAATCAGGCATGCATCATGACTCCTGATACGCATTGGTAATTGTTGATGATACTGATGGTCGAGAACAACTTTCAGCAATCATTCCCGATGTTTGCGAATCATGAGGGTTTAAAATTTTTTGAGCATTATCGTTCGTATTTCTTATTGAATCCTTTATATATCCTTCGGCAACCGTGCTTGATTTCCAGCCCCCATGTCGTTTGAGGCATTCTAGATTTTCGCCTCCATCAATTAAAAGTGTTGCTGAAGTTCGTCGTAAAGAGTGACCCGTGTATGCGCTTGCATCGTTTAAATTTAAATAACTACCTACTTTTTGGGCTACTGCGCTGATCGAATGTATTCTCATGACGCTTCGGTAACACTTTCCATTTTGGTACTTGATAAAAAATCGGTTTTCTGTGAAATTTTCAGGCCGCAGTGATGCATACTTTTTATACAGTTTAATGTAGTTTTGACCAATTATCGTAAAAGATCTAATTTGTCGTGTTTCACTGTCTGGGATTTTGATAATTATTACATTTTCTTTATTCTCAATGTCCACAGTCTTCATTTTTACCATTTCGTCGCGTCGACAGGCGCCGTTAACCCCAATTAACAAAACAATCTGAAATATTTTTATAATTTAGTAGAGTATACTACATGCTTTGCAATATAATTTTATTTACCTTTAATCCTAAATACAACTTATCTGGCGCTTCAAACAAAAATTTATCAAACTCGTCTTTAGTGAAAACTTTAGACTTCTTTGCAGTATATCCTTCGCTTGTTTTTTTTCAGAAAGGCACGTAACTTTAAAAATTTGCTTATATCCACATTTTTCTAATAACTAACTCGGATTTTATTATAGAGTATCGTGACCACATTGTAGATTTCCATTTATTTTCATTTTCCATTATATAAAAATATGCCAGTAAAACGTCTTCGGTAACTTGCCGTACTCCTCTTGTATCGCACCACTCTTGGAAGTGCTTGTAAGCCAACCGATACTTTATTCCGGACTTGGAGGGCCTCAAACGTGCTACTGCATCATTAGCCCCGGACTCAATTTCCTTTAGGTTTTCCATTTTCGCACTAAATTTGCGCTAACGGTTGCAACAACAATAAGCTGTCTTTAATAATTGCAAACAACTGTCAAACAACTGTAACCAGGGAGACGAAAATCCCATCTACGACTTAATTATTTTAATTTCTAACATCTAGACGACTTTGATAGTTGTCACAGTTAATTTCGAGTAAAAATAGCGTATGAATTGTACTATTTATGGTTGAAAATTGCTACGTTTGAAGAAAAAATAGTATACTTTATTCGGCAAAGAAGCGACTTTTCTTGACTTGCCCTCTATTACGCGCCGAACGAAGTGAGCGCGTCGTGTCGTCGCGCGAGTGATATCGGGCGCGTCAAGAAAAGTCATGCTTCTCCGCCTCATAAAATAATATACTATTATTTAAAATTATCTCAGTCACATTTTTTATTTGAAACATTTTATTCTACGGCGCACAGATTTTGATCTCCCCCCCCCCCCCGCGACGGGAGTTTTAGACGAAAGCCCGAGGGAAAAAGTGGGGTCCCAAAATTAATATTCTCGCTAAAATTCAGATTTTTAGTATGGTAAGGGTGTAAAAGTAGTAGTAAGGTTGAGAGATGAATGTCCGGCGCCGTAAAACTGGAAAAAATAAGCTAAGGAAGATAGTGGTAGCCAGGACAAAAAGGGCTACATTTTCTACTAAATCGGAGATAAAACCAATCACATTTTTGGTGAGAGATTCACATTTCACAAACATGTAAAATCAACGGTCATAGCTTTCGACACAATAACTTTAAGGATATATAGAATCCAAAATAACGACAGGTTCTTTATCTACAATATTATCAATATCCATGATCCCGCTCAAGATGAAGAAGACAAGAAGAAGGACCTATCCTATGATAATCTAAAAAACATTTTTAAGCAATGCCAGAACAAAACAGAAAATTTATTAGTGGTCACCTTAACGCTAACGTCGGTCAAAAGACAATCTACCCACCAACTATCTACCGACAAGCACGGTCTTCATGTACCCAAAAACCAAAATGGTTTACGCTTTATTAAACTTGTAGCATCATTAAGAATGGGAACTACAGATAAAAAACTAAATTATTTATGTACTGATTAATATTCATCATTTCTCCGACGTAAGAGCCTGTAGAAGTCATAATGTAAACACTGACCACAACCTTGTAAGTGCCAAACTTAAACCAAGTACATCTCTACTAAAATTCACTAAAAAGGCCACAGCAAAAAATCTACGAAATTTAATATTGAGGTGCTAAAATAGAGCAAGATACATTTACTTGCAAATTTTAAACGAAGCGGTACCAAAAATAGGAGAAAGTCTAAGCATAGAAGAACACTGGACTAAAAATCGATGCATACATCAGTTAAAGGCGTTCTTAAATCTAACAAGATCAGAAAAACGAAGATTGATTCGATGAACAATATAATCTTATTAATCAACAAAAGATTAGGGGTATAAGAGACTTTAACAGCGCAGAACGAGAATAACTCCGGAAGATCATGAAAACCTTCGACAAGAAGAAAAACTAACTTTTAGAAGGAAAAAGAAAGAGCAATATGAAACCATTCTAATCACCATAACAAAAAGACTCACGAAAATTTTAGTAACAGATATGTAACTGTAAAAAGAATTGAAATCCAAAATAATAGCCTGTAAAGATGGTTGTGCCATAAATGACAACAAATAGATACCAAACGGATGGGCTAATCATTTTGAAGTGCTGCTTAATGGCAATCATGAAATAATACGGAGGCTTCTACAAGTCAAATAAACTGCAGGGGACTGCGGGTGAAAACTTTTTAAAAACTGCGGGGACATCCTTTGCAAACATATGAATCTCAAATCTGGCAATAGAAAGAAACATCCATAGACTGGAAATTAGGTATAGTTTCCACATTACAAAAAGGGAGACAACGATATAAGACAAGTTTTAAAAAGTACCACTACTTGAGAATATCCCATATTGGTGAAAAAATTCACAATTTTATTTTAAGATATTTCTTAAAAAAAGCACATAAAAGACTGTAAATTGGACTCAGAACCCGACCATTTGTTAAAGTTGAAGCAGCAGATATGCAGCATCTGTCTGTAGCATATACAGTCTTTGTGTTATATGCACCCATTTCTTTCTAACGAGCATTCTTCTCATTGCTTCTCATAGTTGTTTCCTGGACATGCTATCATATGCTTACTCTAAGTCCATAAAGGTCATATGTGTTTCAATATTTTTTTCTTTTTCTGTTCTATTACCTGTTTCATGAATAACATATTATCAAGGCATGATCTGACTTTTCGGAATTCAGCTTGTTATTGGCCACAATGATCCATGTGTATTTTTTTATTACTGTGAAAAGAGTTTCTTGCCATTAAAGGCATTACACTGATCTCTCTATAGTTATTTAGTGACCTTTTGTTACCTTTTTTAAAATTAGAGGAGATGTATGATAGATTTTTTCACTCCTCTGGTATTTCCTCTCCTGTTGCGATTTTATTAAACAACACTCGTATAAATGATACGATTCTTGCCCTTCCATATTTCAGGAGTTCCATTTTTATGTTCACTGGTCTTGTTGCTTTTTGTGGAACCTGAAATTCTAAAATTCATTAGGGTAGCACGCCTTATAAAGGATAGGGTATGTAATCAGGCGAGAGGAAGGTGCAACAGTCAGAAAAGTTTTCGACCGAAAAGGGGCATATAAGACAACGAGTTGAAGAAAGACCGAAACGTATCAAGACAACCTAGAGGATTCTTTAAAATATATTGGAGGTAGACCATGGGTGAAGAGATGCCAGGGACGGAGATCAATAGAGGATTATTCTAAAGAACAAATTCTTATTTGGCTCACAACGAGCTATGTCACGAATGGTGACCATGATGATGATATAAGTGTCAAAAAACTTTTTTAAAATGATTATCCCAAAGAAACTAAAATTTGGCGTTTAAAGCTGTTTCTAATAAAATTCATTTTTTTTTTCAAACATTGAATACTGTGACATAAACTAAACATGAAAAATGCATTAAAAATTGAACTAATATTAATTTTATATTGTTCTGTCATTAAAATGTACTCAATATGATCGTCATTGCGATCTAGGCAGTACTCATTTCCTTTAACAAGATCTGACATTTGGGTATTGACATGGACGTCTCTGACATGATAAAATTGTCTAAGATCAATTAAAACTGTTGTCAAAATTTGTTGTCTACATCATTCTTGGTTGAGTGCAAAGGATCTTCTACGCTTGTCTTTTAAGAGGTAATGAGCCAATAAGCTATTATGTACCATCGTCTACAGATATGCCAAGCTAAATAATCGGTGGACGATGCAATTGCATCATCTTGTACATCACAAGACATCACAATCACATTACTATGAAAGGATTTCTCTACAGTGTTATATATTATTAATAGAGAGAATTATATTTAAACCACAATAATACCAAATTTCTGGGCCTCCTTTCTTTCCATCCAAATGTTTTAATATTTACGTTACAAAAGGACTCCTCGATTCAAATGCTTTAACACCATTATTAGCAAAGCATTAGTTAAGTATTAACATTTACAACCGTTGTCATTGACTTAGGGTCGCATTATAATTTAAATTTAAATAATATGTAAACTATTTATTGATATCTCCACTGCAATTTTAGTGTTAGTTACAAGTACCAAAAGAATCACTGAGGATGATTTGACTTGATCGAAAACGTTATACCTACATCTATAATGTTCGGACGACATTTTTAACAGTTTTAATTAAATGTTTTTATACCAATATACAAATTATACAATATACTTCTGTATTAGTTTTTTAACTATGGTATACATTGCGAAGCTTTGTGCCCCCCAATTATAAAATTGGCAGTACCTTGGTCTACCTGGTCTTTCGGCATACGACCTTTAGCGCTCCCACTGCCCCTACGAGTCCGACACCAATTGGAGGTGGCACGATGCCGAAACATCGTGGGGCTCCACCTCTCCCGAAGTACCTGTGTTGCACCCTTCCGTGATTCCCCCCCTCTCGGAGGCGGAAAACCACGCAGGTGGTGGAATACCACCTCGCACAAAGACAGATCGCCGCCGAGGAATCACTCCTCTACCACTCGTAAATCATTCCAAGGTGGGTACGTGCCGAGTCAAATTACACCACCCTCAGCGGTGTCGGCTTTGGGAGGTATTTACGTACCCGGCTCGTTTAACCTCACCTGGTTCTTGTGGAAAATGAGAGTAGAGTGGTCCCACGAGATACTTGTCTCGGATACTAGGAATGTAGACCGGTGACTGAGATGACTAAGCATCTCTGTGCGTTTCTACCAACCCGACACCCCAAAAAACAGCTCTTCACGTCTCATATCCGCCCATTAGTCCCCTCTTACGACAGGCAGGGTCTTCTGGCCCCCGCCGTATTCTTATCTCCACGAGCCGGACGGAGAACTATGGTATACAGCTAACTACTGGGATTTTCCCATTAATTTTATTCATAGCAAAATTTTTATTTCTGTGGTGGATTTAGAATAGGAACACTATCAGCGCTAAACGTTGGGTATAAGTTTCTCGAATGTGCAATAAGAGATGCATCTAGTACGAAGGGACTGGTCTGATCACTCGAAAACCTGGATCAGAACGATGACCACGATACAACATCTGGCTATGACCGCTTTCTATGCCTAGTGCTTTAGTAAACCAAACGATCACAGCAGTTCCTTTTAGGAATAATCTACAAGAAGCATACAAAAAAGGACTCCTGCGGTCACAGCAGTTTGTCTTTAATACCATCTACAAAAACTGAGAGATGTGGGCATAGGTGAGTGGAAAGTTAGATAACAGTATGCTGCTGAATTAATTTTTCGAGAGAGCTACTGTAATGAACTTGTTTATTACGTTCCGATAAATCGCTATTCTCGTACGATCTGCGATAGACGTGTAAGAGTGTGGGGATGACAAGGTGAGAGTGTGTATTGCTGAACGACTTTAATTTGGTAAACGATATGTATGGCAAACGAAGAATTGATTGAATTGATATGAATCAATTACTATTTTTAAAATTAGAGAGAAATATTCTTAACACATCATTATACAGTTATGTAGATAAAGTGGGAATTTTCTTGGTAATCCCCTAAAGATTATTACGTTAATTAGAATATAACTAGGGGTCTTTTTGGTATTTAAGATAATATGGATAATACTATTGTTTTGTGTTATTGTGTATAGAGATTATATTTTAATATAAGGTATAAAATATAATTCTCTTCATTTTTGCTTGTATGCGTATACGTCGTAAAGTAAATAATAAAAAAGATAATTTAATAATTATGCTATCAACCCCCTCCACCAAACCACCATTTTTTGCCGTCATTCGGAAAATATCATCATCACGAAAAAATTTTTAAAAAATTGCAGAAATCTTTGTCGAGAAACTGAAAATTGCGGAGATTTTAAAGTCGCAATTTTAAATTTACATTACTTTAGGCATCCGCCCTCTCAAGATCAGAACAATAAAATTTGGGGCAACTTGCCAGGCTAGGTCAAATGTTATCCCGACCGGACTATATAAATAATTGACTATACATTACCTTGTGCCATTTAACACCAGGGAAGCACACGTCTCTGAATCGTTGGCAGTTGAACATAATACTGGCAGTTCACTTAAATAGACATCTGTTAAATTTAACTGGCAAGCTATGTCTCCAAAATGCAAATCTTGAGCTATTGCTTTACTAGTTACTCCTATAAGATAATGACCCAATTCTCCACAAATATATCCTATGGAGACTATTGCCAATACATACGTTGGATAAAAAGAAGCGAGCTTTTTTGTTAGTTCTATCATTTTTTATGGGTGTGATGATCTGAAACAAAAAAAAATAGGGTCAAAATATTTTCAAAATAAAACGTTTCAGTTTGAACTTTATTTATTCTTTTATTATATTATTGCTTTTATTATATTAGATATTTGTTGCATACATTTGTTTTACAATCTCAAACATAATCTTTCAGGGATTATTATACCTTAACCCAACATAAACAATACAACAATATTGTTACAAACAATAATATATAAAATAATTTTAACATTTTTATTTAACTCATTATTGGCTAATATCACATTAAGATACATACTTTAACTCTGAAACCTCTTAAGCTCATGCGTTGTCATGAAGTAAATCTGTTTATAACATCATTTAAATGTATCGAAAAAAAAAGCAAAAAACACAGATACATATATCACAGAAAGACATGGAGTCGAAGAAAGCTGAAAAAAATTAAGTCTAATATCTCAGACTCGGCCCAGAAAGTTCAGGGTGAAAAACATATAAATAAAAATAGATCGTTCTTAAGGCTAAAAACTCCATGGTTTTGTACAGAAGTGACGGAAAATGTAAAGAAAAGAAAAAAGTTTACCTTACATGCATGTCAATCAAAACACAAGGGGCATACCATAATTTCAAGACAATTAGAAACGAAACACATGCACTTGTAAGAAAAATAAAAAATGATCACTGGGAACGCTTTTCAAAAGAAATGGAACATGATTTTTACGACCTGCAAAAGGAAATATGGCGCTTCATAAGAGGTCAAAGAACGGATGTAAAGGAACTAATAGAACCAAAACACATAGAAAAGGATACGTGGATTAACTACCCAAAAAGCTATATGCAGAGGAAGAGCAAACGACGCTAGAACCGGAAACACCAGAAATAACCACAAATGAAGAACTTAATATAAATGTACACAAAGTTCGGAAAATACTTGAAAACCTAATGAACAGAAAAGCAACAGGTAAAGACAGGATACCAAACAAGTTATATTGTGAAGCAGCAGTGACAGAACAATTAAAAATATTAATTGAAAAAAAGTAAAGTTCGTGTAACCATCTGGCTAAGGTATAGTGTTAGGGTTTTCAGATCACGCAAGCGCCCCTAACATGACTTAACGACTACTTTCGTAGCATGGACCGACGGCTTTACGTGCCCTCCGAAGCACAGTGACAGCTCAGTTAAATTAGAAATTGGAAATTTTGTCGGTGCCGCGATTTGAACCCGGGCCCTCCTGTTTTTTAAGCCAGTAACATAGCCAGTAAGCTACAGCTGCCACAAAAAGAATATTAATTAATTAAATTATAAAACACAATAATGTACCGGAAGAATGAAAAACGAGCGAACAAATTCTACTATTCAAAAAAGGAAATAAAAACAGCCAGAAAACTACAGAGGTATAAACTTGTTAAATACTACGCTAAAACTAACAACTAAATTTTCAAGTCTTAATAAATCAAAGGAAAAGTGTAGCAGATGAACAACAGGGTTTTCGTAGTTGAATATCGTGAACTGATTCAATATTTGTTATAAAGCAAATTACTGAGAAATTATTAAAGTATAATAGACCATTGGATATTAGATGAAACATGGAATCTTATCGAGGAAAAAAAAACAACCAAAAAAAAGATATCCTGCAAGCAAGAACTGTAGAAAGAAGAAAAAAACCGACAACAGGAATATCAAACAATAAATAAATCAGTTAAAAGAAAAGCAAGAAGAGACAAAAGAAGGTGGGCCGAAGAACTGGCAAAACAAGCAGAAACAGCTGTACAACACAACAGAACTAGGGAGCTTTACCAAATTACTAGACGACTAACAAAAAATGGGTCCAACTGTTCGAACAGTTTAAGATCCAAGACAGGCGAATTACTTACTACAACAGATGACCAAGTAGAGAGATGGAAAGAGCATTTTCAGGAGATGCTAGGTATTCCCAGAGATAACGCAGATGAAATTGTCGAAAACCCGCAGAATATAGACTTGCATATTTCTTGCGAGGCCACTTCCAAAACAGAGATAATAATAGCTATCAAATCTCTGAGAAACAACAAGTCACCGGGAATCGATAACATTGCTGCTGAAATACTTAAAGCTGATCCGCATCTAACTGCTGAACTTTTGCTCTCCATAATTCGAGAGGTGTGGAAAACAAACCACATTCCAGCGGGCTGAAAAAAAAGTAACATTATCAGGCTTCCAAAAAAGGCAACCTTAAGCTGTGCAAAAATTGGAGAGCAATAACCTTGCTTATTGTCATAAATAAAATTTTCACAACCATCATACTGAAAAAATTAGGTTGAGTTTCGAGCTAATCAAGCAGGCTTTAGACCAGAATCCTCCTATGTAGACCACAATAATACTGTGAGGGTAATAATGGAACAATCGGTTGAATGGAACACACCCCAATACATGGTTTTTGTTGATTTTGAACGTGCTTTTGACAGCTTGTCTCACGCTGCTGTATGGAAAATTTTAGAGCTAAGAAACATCCCGCAAAAATTAATTTCTATTATAAAGTCACTATATACTGTGACACACAATGGGATCAACAGTGACGAATTCGACGTACTAACTGGAGTTAGACAGGGATGCGTGCTTTCTCTGTTTCTTTTTAACATAGCTATAGACTATGTTCTCTCCAAACTAGACTCCGACACAAGAGGGATACAATGGACGTTAACCACACGACTAAGCGATCTAGAATACGCGGACGATATCTGCCTATTAGGTCAAAGGTTCCAAGATCTGGCTTACCAATTGGAAACACTTTCCACTGAAGCCAATAAAATAGGTTTGAAAATCAATATTAGTAAAACCAAGTCCATGAGAATAAATGCAAGAAACAACACGCTATTTACTATCGACAATTTGCAGATTGAAAAAGTGGAAAACAGAAGACAATATTCGTATGAGGATACGAAAAGCACAACAAGCTTTCAGCACGCTCAACCCTGTTTGAAGATCTGTCGAGTATACTACAAGGACTGGAATAAGATAGAACAAGATCCGAATAATCCGATCAAATGTCATGTCTGTTCTACTCTACGGACGTGAAACCGTTAAAGTGACAAACACCCTCACAGACAAACTGCAGGTCTTCTTTAACAAATGTCTGCGAAGAATTGTTCGTATATTCTGGCCTAACACCATCAGAAACGAAGATCTGCTACACCTGACCGAACAAAAGAGGGTACAAAATGAAATTAAGTCCAGAAATTGGGGTTGGATTGGTCACACACTCAGAAAAAATAGTTCCAGTATCGCAAAGACTGCCCTAGAGTGGAATCCCTAAGAAAAAAGAAAAAGAGAGAGGTCGCCCAGTACAAACTTGGAGCAGATCCATCATGGACGAGATAAGAGGCCAAGGAAAGTCTTGGAATGAGGTGAAGGCCTTAGCGTAAAATAGAACTTGATGGCGCGTTTTCACTGAAGCTTGATGCTCTATATATGCTTTATATATATATATATATAATATATATATATATATATATATATATATTCTGTTCTATTATATATATATATATATATATATATATATATATATATATATAAAATATATAATTATATATATATATATATATATATATATATATATATATATATATATATATATATATTTCTGTTTGACCTAAAGAAAGCGTTTGACAGAGTAAGACTCAAAGATGTAATGCATATCTTCATCTTCTGTATAATACCTTAATATTTGGGGAGCTAAACTTACCTAAATATTATAAAAACTATTAAAAACATCTACCAAAACAACAAAGTGGAAGTAAGAATAAATGGACAACTTACAGAACCTATAGAAATAGGCAGCGGAATAAGACAAGGGGATTCATTGAGCCCCATCCTCTTAAATTGGATCATTTATGAAATCATTAAAAGCGTTAACAAATGAAGAGTATACAGAATGTAAAACAAAGAAATCAAAATACTATGTTAATCAGACGACGCAATATTGATAGCCCAAGATGAAGATAGTCTGCAAAGACTGGTCCACAGATTTAACATAAGAGCAAAAGAATTTAATATGACAATTTCACTTCAGAAAACTAAAACAATAGTAGTCAGCAAAAAATCAACCAGATGTAAGATAAAAATTGATGGCATCAGTATTGAACAAGTAATGGAAATAAAATACCTGGGAAGTACACTGTCTTGCTATGAAGACCTGGACAAAGAAGTGAGAGATCAAGCACAAAAATTAAATAGACTGGCAGGATGCCTTAATAACACACTATATGGCAAAACAGACACAATAACACTGAGATGAAATCAAGAATTTATAAAGCAAGTGTAAGATCAATAATGGCATATGAAAAAGGCTACTGCAAACGACACAGATAAGAGTACTAAGAAGAATTACAGGAAATACGCTGAGAGATCAAAAGAGAAGTGAAGACATAAGAAGAAAATGTAACGTACAGTGTATAAATGCATGGACACAAAATAGAAAAAAAAAGGATGAAATAACCAAATAAGTAGAATGAAGGAGACCAGTGACGTCAAAATAGCAAAAGACAAGTCACCAGTCGGCAGAAGAAGTATCGGACGACCGCGCAAAAGATGGAGTGACAACCATCTATAGAGGTAATAATCCGCCAATGACCAAACAGAATTGCGTATAAAGTAAACGTTCTGTGATGTCACCCAAAAGAGTATTTTTAGAATATAAGTTCATTTAACAGTGAGATACTGTTATTGAGTCGGTGACGACTAAACTTTGTATAGGGATCATAATTATTTATCGTTGCAACATAAAAATGTTGTTGTGTTATGTGATAATGGCTTATATCTAAGAGACAGTTTGCTGACAGTGAATCGACTACATGAACTCACTAGACAAAAAGAGATCTAAAGTATATATTATTAACATCAATGGCATCATCACTTCGTGAGTCTTTGTTGGTGTGTATTATTACCACCCACTCTTGTAAACCCTGATTTACTAATTCTTATTGTTTCGCCCCCATTTTCTTTAGATCCTCTCTGACTGCATCTTTCCTTCTTTTCCAAGGCCATCCTGCAGCTCTTCTCTCATCTAATCCTTTCCAAAACACATTTCCTATAAGTTTGTTGTAGGTACTCAATATCGCATGTCTTGCCTTGTTTATCTATTGGCCTTTATGTATCTCACTACATTTTTCTTTGTAATTATACTCTAATTTGTTGTTGTGCGTGGGTCTTTATTCGCAATATACAACTCAAAGGATTTTATGCTCTCACATCAGTAATGTATTTTTTTTTAAGTTCCATGTTCTGCTTTAGTACCTGACTTTGGTCGCATTATGATCTGTTCTAGATTTTGGTTTTGGTATCTTGTACAGAAATTTTGATCTCATTAGATGTAAAATTCCAAAAAATATCTATTTTTCGCTATTATTTGCATTTTAACTACCCGTTTCAATTTATTAATGTTAATGTTAGTCACTATCACTCCTAGGTATTTTAATTATTAAAAACGACCATGTCTTTCTTTTGCTTGATCTTCATTTATATTCAGACGACTAGTATTTAATGCAGCTTCTTTAGAAAATATCCTTAACTTTTACTGTTGACTGTGCTAATGAATCCACATTATCAACAAAAGCGGGAACAATATTCACTTACCATTTCTCATGCCATATCCAATGCTAGTTTAATGACAATGGGAAAACCAGATTTATCTGTGTTCAAATAAGTTATTTACACACATTCACATTACCACAGTCAGTTTCTTAGGTCCACCCATCTTAACTATTGCGTTCCATAGTTTCGGACGATTAATTGAATCATAATCCTATTAAGTAGCCCCTTATTAAGAGCCTATAAAAATACTTGTGTACTAGATTATACTTCCAATACTTTTTAAGCATTTGTCTAATAGTATTTGTTGACTTTCCAGGCGTAAAGTCGCACTGTTAGTCACCAATACGTTGGTTGCTGCCACTTAAGGCATCAGATTCCTTTTTGAGATGGAAATTTGTACGTTCCCTTAAAAAATGTAATCCCTTATCATCGACATCTTTTTCTTATTGCACCGTCTCCTGTCGAAGGTAGGCGATCCAAATAGCAATTGTAGCTTTGGAAACTGCTACACGAAAGATTTCTGTGGAAGAGCTGTCAAACCATCTCTTCAGGTCTTTTAGCCACGAGTTTTGGCGTCTTCCAACTGATCTTTTGCTCTGCACTTTACCTTCTAATCTGATTTGGAGCAATTCATACCTTTCACCTGTTAACACGTGTTGTATTTTTCTCTCTTTGATTATGTTAAGTCGACATCATATCATCGACATAGTGTCTTAAAAATTATAATGTTTGTTACTCTAATTATGTAATATAAGGGTCATCTGACCTCATTATGTACAAGTTCTAAATACTTTGTAGACGTTTTTCACTGATGATGATCTTCTGATATCTGATCGAAAACGTCCTGAAAATTTATATCATTTTTGAGCACAGTAACAATATAATATGGTTAAATAAAGGAAAAACAATCAATATTAGACCATTAAACTAATCTTACATTACAATATTTTCTGTAAAAGTTTGCACTTTTAAGAATTAGAATGACAACAGGATTTCACACAGCTGCCACACCTGATATATAAGCCAACTTAAAATTCGACCTCGATAATAACAACTCGCATTTTTTCTTTCCATTCTTTTTTTAATAATAGGTATATCCCAGCTCATTATCGTATTTATGTTCATTGAATTTTATAAAAAACGTAAAGAAATCAAGCATGCGTCTCTCTAATGATACCAATTAGATTAAGTCAATGTTAAAAATAATAAAATGTCTAGTGGAAGTATAAATGCAGACTGTCGTCAACATACAATTTACATATATTATTTTTTATTATAACAGGAACGAAAAGTACGGTTTTATATAGATTTTATTTATATTCGACGCAACCATGATGCATAAACTTGTCAATGTTTTGATACATTTAACGATAAAAAAAATTAAAATATAGAAAATATTTCATTAAAAAACAAAAAATTAAAAACAGTTGTAGAAGGCTTTACCTCTTATCGTAGAAAAACACTGACAATATTAAAACATATATAAGCTTATATATTATGTCCAGTACCTAGGAGTAGTGTTTACAAAAGACGGAAATAGCCATGAAGAAATAAATACAAGAATAAACAAAGGCAAAAACATTACCAAATGCCTAAACTCCATTCTCTGGGATAAAAAAATCACAAGAACGACGAAAAAACGAATATATAAGACGATGGTTGAGCCGGTGGTAACATACGGAGCAGAGATATGGGACACTAGTAAAAGAAACAGGAAAAAATTACAAGCTACCGAAATGGATTTTATGAGAAGAAGCTGTAGATTGACAAGGATGGACAGAATACGCAATGAAGAAATAAAACGTAGAATGGAACAAGAAAAAGACATTATAGATGAAGTCCAGAAAAAACAACTAACTTGGTTCGGTCATGTAAACAGAATGGCAGACGAGAGGTGGCCAAAGAAAATATTAAAATGGATCCCAACCGAAAGAAGGAAAATAAAGCGTCCAAGAAGAAGCTGGCGAGATGACGTGAATGAAGCCATGGAAGGAAGACAGCTAAATGAAGCCGACACCCGAGATAGGAAACGATGGAAACTAGGGACAGGAAAACAAGGACAGTTGTAAACAACCTGTACTATATATATTTATATATATATATATATATATATATGTATATATATATATACATATATATATATATATATATATATATATATATATATATATAAATATATATATATATCTTAGAAAATATCTTCCAGAAATTAGACTGGAACAACCAAGGTCTATGTATAGATGGAGAATACCTAAACCATCTTAGATTCGCTGATGACATCATTCTAATTGCTAGAAGTCCTGAAGAATTACAACTACAAATTAATGACCTTAATACAGCCAGCAATGAGGTAGGCCTAAAAATGAACCTAGCAAAGACTAAAATAATGTGCAATGATCTGATCGCCAACGTGGAAATAAAAATTAATGAAACCTCGCTAGAAGTAGTAAACGAATACATATACCTGGGACAGCTCATACATAAATCGGGATCACTACTTCCGGAAATCAACAGACGAATAAAACAAGCGTGGTCAGCATTCGGACGAAACTCCATAGTCTTCAAGTCCAAAATGCCACTATACCTCAAGAAGAGAGTATTTGATCAATGCATATTACCCGTATTGACGTATGGATGTGAAACTTGGATATTAAAGAGAGAAATAACGTCGAAACTCCAAGTAACTCAAAGAGCAATGGAAAGATGTATGCTAGGGATAACAAAGAGGGATCGTAAAAGAATTGAATGGATACGAAGGCAAACCCAGGTGACTGATGTAATCCAAAGAATAAAATCCCTGAAATGGCAATGGGCAGGACATATAGCAAGACAGACAACAGATGGACCACTAGAACAACTATGTGGTATCCCAGGAACGCTAAGAGACCAAAGAGGCGCCCGAATCTCAGATGGGATTATGATATAAGAAAATTAACAGGAACAACTTGGTCTCGAATAGCACAAGATAAAAAAATATGGACGCAAATGAGCGCAAATTACAAGAACAACGAATAACTAAGACATCGTCGAATACTAATAAGAACATAGAATAACATTGAAATAAGGGAGGCTGCACCGTAATTGGAAACGGTCGACAAAGCTGCACATGATGATGATATATATATATATATATATTTATATATATATATATATATATATATATATATTATGTCCAACCTATTGAAATTTTTGGGAATATTTTTATATGACTTTTACGGCAAATTTATAAGATAACTAGAATAAAAGCTAATGCTAACATTGATACAATCGACAAAGACAAAAATGTTCCCCGATGAATGCTTAATTCACGATACGGTCGAATTCTTCTGAATATTACGTCCTGTTTGAAATGTGTAATGTTTAAATTGTTTACCCTCATCTTATTGAGTTTCAATGGTTTTAATTTTGGTATGTAAGTTCTTCTTTCGAACTGGTCACAGTAACTGTTGGCTAAATTAACCAGTTGACTATGATAGGTTATATTTAGATATTTATCGATTTAATGGACTTTACTCGATGAATCTAAAAATTGAATTTGTTTTCATTATTTGGGTAGTGACCTCTTTTCTTGCAAACTTAATTGTTACTGATAGGTATATACCAGTCTATCTGTACTGGTAGTGGCCGGGATGAGCCAGATCTCAAATACCGGGTTAGGAACGCAGGTCGCGTCGTAAAGAAATGCATGACGCAGTACGAACTGAAACTTGTGGCAGAGAAAACCGAAGCTATTATTCTGAAGGGGAAAAGGAACAGGCAAGTGTCGAATTACAATGTGCGGGAGAATGTCTAACACCCAAGAAACAAGTAAGGTAGCTAGAAGTGACATTGTTACAGAATGGAAAATGGGAGGAGCATATGTGTGAAGTGGTCCGGAAGGCAGTGGATAGTGCGTCTGCGTTGGGGAGGGCAATGCCCAACCGTAGGGGACCCAAATCCGAAAGAAGGGGGGTCTTACACGGTGTTGTACAGTCGATCGTCCTCTTCGCGGCACCAGTCTGGAGCGAGGCGGTCAAGATAAAGGCCTATAGGAGGCTCATGACCCAAGTGGACAGAGCAAGTCTGTTGCGAGAGGCATTGTGGACCATCACTGGATGTGTTCCCTTGCATGTTTTGGGGGTGAAAAGAAAAGAGCTTTATAAGGGAAGAGGCCTAAATTCTAGTTTGGCATTTAAATACTAAAAATTGTAACGTCCGCCTTTGTTTATTTGTCAAATAAGTTGAGGTTTGTCAATTCTCTTGTTATTTTTAGTTTGAAAAAGCGTTTATAGCTCAATATTTAGTTTTTGTTTCTGCTTAGTTTAGCCAATTCAAGTTTAGTCAAGTTGTTTTTAATTACGTAGTTGTTCTTAATTGATATTTAGTTTAAATATTCTTTAACGAGACGTTTCAATTTTTACAAAGGCAGAATGGTACGTACTGTAGCCGACAAAGTAGCAGCTGTGTTAATAATTGGTAAATGTGGAAATAATTTCCATGCAGCGGAACGTCTTTTTAATGAGAGGTACCCCGATCGCCCTACATCAAGAGCTTATTTGAGGAAGCATCTTCAAAACAAACAGGTAGTGTTCAAGTTCATAGAAGTAAACCCTACTTCTTCTACAGCCCAAGTTGCATCTATCTATGGAATCAGTCAAAAGACAGTACACCGAGTGTCGAATGAAAACAAATTTCATCCACACAAATTAAAAATTGTGCTCAACTTTTAGGTGATGACCCCGACCGAAGAATAGAATTCTGTGAAAATATAGATTACAACAACAGCCCTATTACATGAAAACAATTTATTTTAGTAATTAAAGTACTTTTTCTCTCAATGAAAATGTTAACACGCATAATGTGAGGTATTGGAGTAACAAAAATCCTCAAGTCTTTCGTGAAACACACTCAATTTCCAAAAAATAAATAAATATTTGAGCAGGTATTTTGGAAAACCACATAGTTGGGCATGTTTTTCTTAATACTAAATTAACCGGTGAAGTGTATCTGGAATTGTTACAAAATGCAATTGAACCGTTAATACTTAAAATTCTGGAGGATAATTCACATGAATTCTGCAACTTGGAAATAACGTTTCAACAAGATGTTGTCCCTGCACACTTTTATGGTGCAGTAGATGTTACCTAAATGAAGAATATAGTGGTAGATGGATTTGACGATGTAGTGCGATAAAATGGCCAGCTCGGTCACCGGACCTCACACCATTAGATTTTTTTCTTTGGGGATACTTGAAATCTAAATTTTACACTATAGCAGCCTACAATATTGACATTTTGAAACAACGAATTGCTGAAGAATGTAGGGCAATTTCCCCCGACATATTTGAACGAGTACGGCAAGAGTTTAGAAATAGGATGCATTACTGTCAGTAAGTACATAGATGCAAAACTTTTTAAACACTTAGTATAAGAACTGGTTGTTACATATTTATTAATTAAATGAGAAGCTACAATTTTAGTATTTATTTAATTTATTCATCAAAATGAGCTTAAACTCAAACAATTTTCTTATGACTGAATAGGTATTTTCAATACCTTTCAAACGAGATATCACTTGCCATAAGATACCGTTTAAAATTATCTGCCACAATGGCGCTGTAACGTCATCTGCCACTATTACGTCACCTGTTATGACGAGTTGAGAAGCCCACGTCTGTTTTTTACCTCCCTCCAAATTTCACTATTATATAGATAACCATTCAAAAGGTACGTGAAGGGAAACGAACATTTCACTAGCATTGTAATTATAAATGTTACAATCTATTCTTAGACTTATAAGGTAGTTTTATTATTAAACTTTAGAATCACCAAAAAGTGACCTGAGTTTCTTAAGTTATTACCTAACGCAATTTATTGAATATTAGAAACACGCTAAGTCTCTCTTAAAAGCTATTGTTTTCAGAAATCCATTAGGTAAATGTAGTGGTCAATATTAAATTATATATGAGTTTTTATTTAAACTCATGGCTTATATATGAATCTTTCAGAAAAAAAAGCAATAGGAAATAGAATAAAATATTATCACACAATTCAATAAAATTGACTTGATGATATCAGTATCTTGCATCTCGACAGAAACAGTGTATTTAATTGGAGATATTTGTATTGAAGCAGCAATTGAATATTATTTATATATAGTTTCAGAAAACTTTGAAATCCACTGTTTGCGTTGATTGTATTATCTCCTATATGGGTCAAACTAAATCATTATCTCTAAAATATTTTCAGAGGCTTACAAAATACAGTTTTTAAATTTCAAATGATATTATTTTCAGTATTTTGAGTATATGTATCTAGTTTTAATTTATTTTTCTTTAAAAAGAATGTGCATTACTATTATGTTAAAAATATACAAAATATATTTTGTCACACACAGAACTTTATACAAAACTAAGAACTCTGGTCGCACAAAAAAGGTATCTAAATTCCACTGAAAAAACTCGTTACATCCTGTTTTTTAAGAAAAACACAAACACCCCAACCTAAGACTATGTGATGAGAACCTAAAACTTGTAAAGTCAATAAAATTCTTGGGTATGACATTCGAAGAAACTCTAAGCTGGAAACTTCATATAACAAATTTGATCTTATCTTGTCACAAGCGATTAAATCTTCTGAAAACTCTGCCAAACCTTCCTATGCAAGGATTAGAAGCTATTTAAATCAATTAAACTACACGTTTCCAGAATGCTTTTCCTCCCATTCATCCTCAATTCCTCAATGGCAAATAAAGAACCCTCAGTGCCTAACCCGCCTCATTTCTTTCGACAAACATTTAACAAACCCACAGTTAATCAAATCCGCCTTCAACCATATGCTTCACAACTACAAGACTTATACACATATTTACACAGATGCATCTAAATCAAATGAAGGTACTGATGCTGCAATCATAACCCCAACATCGAAAGGGTATGCTCTATACCAGGCCACCCTTGCTCTCAACGCATCCAATAATACCAATTATATTATACTATTATACAGACTGTCTAAGTTCCGTCCAGTCAATCCAATATGTCTACCCAACTAATCCTTTAATCATCAAGATAAAACAAGAAATCCATACCGCTCAAATGAACGGAAAAAATATTATATTATTTTGGATACCAGTCCATATTGGAATTCCAGGAAATAAAGAGGCAGACAACGCTGAATCTGAAAGTAGTGATAGTGCAGAGTGTACTAAAACATTTACGAGTGCGGACGTGAAAGCGGCAGTTAAATTTAAAGTGATATATAATATGTGGGAAGAAAAGTGGAAAGTGTCATCGACCAAGCTACGTGATGTTAAAAAATCAATAAAACCCTGACCCACCTTACCAACAAATCAGAAAGACCAAGTAATATTAACGCGACTTCGACTGGGTCATACGTGACTAACGAATAGCTACGTGTTCTCCAACAAACAAGAACCAAGATGTGACAACTGTAATGAAAAATTAACAACCAAACATATATTAGAGAAATGTCCAGCATTAACGCCAAAACGCACGTTGCACAGTATACCCGGAAAACTAAGTGATATTTTAGGTCTACAGTACAAGTCTACAGTACAGGTCTACAATATTTCAAACATAAAAAGTTTCTTAACCTTAATTAACGTTTTAAATGATATCTAAACTAACATTATAAATGTAATACAAATTATTGTTCTCTATCATTGTTTCGCTAATAGCCAATTTGGCTGATGCCAAATATTTGTTAATTAATTAAATTAATAAATTAATAATTAAATTAATAAATATTTGATTTGTTAATAAAAAAAAAATTACTATTATGTATGTACGTTAAATGTACATTATTATATAAATAAAACAATCACTTGTTATGCCGCCAATTAAATTATGGGTTTCATTAAATTCTTTACTAATATAAATTAAGAAAAAATGTAATATATTTGGTATATATGCTAAAAAATTGATTAATGAACCAACACCACCTCCTACTAATCACATTTTCTATAGACAGCGAATATAAATTTGTCTTTTTCAAGGTTTTCTTTGATCAATCACATCCTGTTTAATATATTGAAAGCAATTATGCGCGTGCCTCTGTTGGCTCAATTATGTGTAATTATTTGTCTTTTTTTCTTAAGAAAACAATAGAAGAAACATTAAAATTTTCCTCTTAGTAGAAAATTGTCTCGATAATTATTCAAAACAATTATTCCAATATTTTGAGGATTTACTCATAATTATTCTCTTTATTTGATTATAATAATCAGAGATTGAAACCATTTTTCGCATTGTTTGATATACTAAATAAATATTGATGTTTATATTAAGGAAAAATTTAATTTACCGAATAATAATAAGCAACAGAAGCATAGGCGTCCAATGGACGGAAGTAAATTTAATAAATAGTGTTCCGGGTTTGACCGTGTTGACCGGATCTGATTTATTGGTGACACTGTTAGGCATTTTCTCGCCTCATGGTCAAATCGCACCTAACTCTTTTCTAGTTTATATCATTATGCAAATTATACAAATATTTTATACGCAGGTAGCAATAATTTAATATGCAAGATCTATTTCCCTTTTTGTGTATAGAAATTATTATGGACTTGTTCTTGGGGCACTCAAATATTCTTCAGTAGTCACTCGGTCATTTAGCAGCTCTTTGAAATATTCCTTCTATCTTTTACATATTTGGTCTTCGTCCACTATCAAATTTCCTTACTTATTTTTAAATTTATCGTTCTTCCTTGGTACTCAATTTTAATGTGTTTAACCTCTTTCCTTAATTATTTTACTGCTTCTTCTTCTTCTACATGCTGGAGATCTTTCGATCTGTTTAATTCTGAAGATACCTCTGGTTAATTTCGTGGGAGGTAGATTGCTAACTATACCTCCATCTATTAGGTAGTCTTCCGGGAGGTCTTGAATCAGGCGGGTTGTTTTCTAGGGCAATTTTTGGGAGTCATTTCTCATCCATTCGTCTTACATGGTTGTACCACATCCTCTTACGCTGCCTACCTTATCTTACAATATCTTGAATTTTGCACTGTTCTTTAACGTTTGTATTTCTCACCCTGTCTCTTCTTGTTTTGCCCACTATTGTTCTTAGGGTTTTCATTTCGGCAACCCTTGGAATCTGTTTCGTTTTGTTGGTATTTTCGCGCACTTCTATGCCATATGTCATGATCGGTCGTATGCTAGTCTTGTAAATTCTAATTTTACCATCTGCAAGCATATACGGATTTGACCAGACTATTTCCCGCAGACATCTTGACAATGCGGATGCTTGGTTGATCTGACTCCTTAGGTCATTTACTGGGTCGTGTGTGCTTGATATATCTATGCCCAGATATCTGAATTGCATCACCTGTTCTATGGGGTTGGGTCATCATACATTTAGTTTTGTTGGTAGAAATGGTCATATTTAGTTGGCGGCTTATTTGAAAGAACTAAAAGAGCTGTGTCTGAAGATTATCTTCTGATTCGGCAATAATTGCTGCATCATCTGTGTAACACACCATACCAATTCTTTTGTTGCCCATTCTGTATCCAAGATCGAGAGATGTTACTTTGTTTATAATTTATTATTCTCATGTGTAGGTTAAACAAGAAGGGGTTTAAATTGTACCCTTGTCTAATTCCTCCCGGTGTTGAAATATTTTCAGTAAATTGGACTCCTGCTCACGGCTCGGTTACATTGTTGTTATTTAAGTTATGGACTACCTTTTTTATGTTGGTCGGTATTTTATTTTCTATTTATATATTTAAAATGTCTCCCAGGCGAACCTTGTCAAACGCCTTCGTTAGATCAATGAAACAAATATACGCTCGCATGCCGAACTCTATAGCTTTTTCTTTTATTTGTTTTATTATGAATACTGCATCTGTTATAGACCGTCCTCTTGTTAAACATTGTTGTTCTTCAGCATTAGTGGTTTGCCTTTTCAATTTGTCCTTAGTAATAATCATGATAATTTCCATCGTTTGTATTTAATAGGGTTATTCCTCGGTAGTTTTGTGGGCAAGTTTTTTAAATATGAGGATTGTGATGATCTTGTGCCATTCCTCTGGTGTTTCTGTGTCATTTAATATTTTGTTAAATAGTTGTGATAGCTTACTTGCAAGTTCAGAACCCCCATATTTTAAAAGTTCATTGGGTACACCATCTGTTCCAGGTGATTTTCATTCACTTTGTCATTGAGTGTAGCACTTATATTTTGTCTCTATAGGTACTCCCTTGGTCTGCACGAACTCGTTAACTGGTTTTGTCCTGTTCCGAAGCATTTTTTATACTTTCTTTCGGGTATCATGTAGGTTGTAGTCCACGTCGCTGGTGAATTTAGCCCAACGTTTTCTTTTGATTGATTTTATTCTTGCGTTACTTCGTTTCTTAGTTAGACATATTCTGCGAGAGCTTCTCGCAGAATATTTTACACTTTACTTTATTACCCATATACTTTCTTCTCATACCTTACTATGTCGTATTTTTAATTTCAAATGTGATCTTTGTTTTTAACTCTGTTCTAAATTCGTCATCAAATCAGTGATTTTTCGAAATCTTTTTGTTTTTGGTATGTTCTTGTCTATCGACGTAAGAAATATAGAGGCATTACTCTGTTAGCCTCTGCGTACAAAATGTTCGGCAATGTATTGTATAAAAGACTAAAACATTTTACAAAGGATATTGTTAGTCAATATCAATCAAGATTTACCGCTGGAAAGTCAACTACGCAACAAGTTCAAGCACATAGTCAGATTCTAAAATAATCACTAGAATATAACATAGATACTACCTCCTCGTCGACTTCAAAGCAGCATATGGCAATATGAAAAGAACTGCATTATCTAATGCAATGATAGACTTTGAGATACCACCTAAGTTAGCTAAATTAACCCAACTAATAATGCAAGACGTAAGCTGATGCGTTAGAATTAAAGGAGAAAACTCGCGCTGGCGTGTCTCCTCTTTAATATTGCCTTGGAAAAGGCTATCAGACAATTAAATATTATAATAAATAGAACTATTTTTAATAGATCGACGCAATTTATAGTTATAGTGGGCAGAAGTATGAGAGACATGGTGCAGTGTTTTACAAGGCTTGCGGACGTGGCAAGTGAATTAGGACTTGTGGTAAACTAGGAAAAAACCGAATATATGTTGGTTTCTAAAAGCCCCCAAAATAGCCAACAGAGAATTTAAATTAACAACCATATCTTTAAGTAAGTCAAAGAATTCACATATTTCGACAAAAGACGCATAGCATTAGCAAACAGAACTGTTCACGTTCTCCAGAAACATTTAAAAAATAAAAATATAATACATGCAGTAAAGCTCAATATATACAAGACCTTAATAAGACTGGTTTTGATATATGGGGCTAAAACGTGGACCTCATCCCAAAATGATGAAAGACTTCTTGGTATTTTTGAGAAATTTTCTGGGAAAAATTTTTAGAAAGATTTTCGGGGCCGTAAATGAAAATGGGATATGGCGTAGAAGATACAACTTTGAACTATATCAGTTATACACCGATCCAGATATTGTGAAATTCGTTAAAGTGCAGATACTTAAATGGGCTGGACAGATTGGTAGGATGTCAGATCACAAATACACGAAGAGATTAAAATTTTCAATACCAAAGGGCACAAAAAGCAGAGCAAGACCACGGAGAAGATGAATTGGTGATGTGGAAGAAGACCTACAGATTCTAAGGGTCATAAAATGGAGGAAAGTTGCCATGAATCGACAGGAGTGGCAACTTTTTTGTGAGCAGGCCAAGATCCACAACGGATTGTCGTGCCACTTATGATGATGATGATGTCCTTCAACGTTGTTTCCTTTATAGTGTTTACCATTTTTAAGTTTTTTTTGTATGTTACTCACAGTAGCGCTATCTCGTTTAACGTAGGTTTCTTGTATATTCTTTTAATAATCTTGCATTACCTCAAATTTTCGTAGTTTTTCAAAATTAAATTTACGTTACACTTTCTTTTTCCATTTATGTTTTTTAATTATTAAATATATCATATTAATTCTAACAAACAAATGATCAGAGCCTACGTCAACCCCTCTGCCCATTTGTTATTACATTGGAGAATTTTTTTTGTATAGGTCAATTTTGAGATACGGTCAATTTGAATATTTTTATTTGATCCCAGAATTTTCTACGTTCTTTTTTCTTATATATATATATATATATATATATATATATATATATATATATATATATATATATATATATATATATCGGAAAAAGGAGTACGACCGTCAATCCAATATGTATATAAGGATCACTCAGACGAGTGGTGGGTTCTTATATCGGTCTCTAGGTGGAGAAATAAAAGACAAAGTTGATAGGCTACTTTATCTATTTTGAAGACGTTTCGCTTTCGAGTTTTGAAAGCATCATCAGTTCATCTAAAAAATTATTACAATATGAGAACCACACAATCATGGAAACGATGTTAATTGTTACCTTAAAAAGATATGTAGCAGTCAATGTTATTAACAAATATGTGAATGAAACTAAGTAAATGGACATAGTACGCTGATCTTGTATAAACAGTTAAGCAACTAACAACATATATGAACTTGTACAAAAATTAGCACAGCAATTGACCATGTGGTCCAAAATAAATTCAATGTTATTTATATTAATAAGTGAGAAAGAACCAAGAAAATCATAAATAACCTCCAACTATTTAATGGATATTAAACTTTGATTTTAACTTTAGGTAGCATTATAAGTAATATTAATAAAATTCTACAAAATAGTGAATATGAAGTTACCGATCAAAGCCTTGTGGTTGTCGCCGTGAAAATGGCGTTAGATGAAACAGGAACGAACTAACCGCAAAAAGACAGCCAACCTTGAGGTCAAAATTACTTTTGACAGATCAGCAAGGTGTAAATACCAACCCAGAATTTTGGGCGGTTAATTTAATTTTATATTTTATAACTGAGTCTGGATGACTTCCAGGTTGTAAAGGACAACAACAGTGAAAAAAGTTGGTAGTGTACACACAACTCCCCTCACTAACCGGCCCAAATTTACAAACCGGAGATTTGCATTCAAACTCATAATAATGTAATGACGTTAATCATGTGGCAAGTTAAATAGTCAGGTGATTAACGATATTATAATTTCCATACAGCCCAAGGTTCAATATACTTGGAGCTGTGATTTGTAAAGGATTCTATGAATCAATTACAATGTTTGTATTATTTTATATATAATTTAAAACTCTAATCAAAGAATTTAGTATAATGAAATGCAATATGGGTTGCATATGTAATAGTAAAATTAAGTAAAGAAATTAAGTTATTTAATTGATATATTTATTTATTTTATTTCTATTTATGTATGTAAATTATTTTATGAAAAGTGGAAAAAAAAGTTCAACTAGTACACCTAATATGACATTAATGTAGTGAAAAGATTAAGTAGCCTAATTCTGCAAAATTAAAGCATGATATATCTGGCTCAAGTTACTTATGTCAGTTCTCTTATTCAATGCATTAGGATGTTTTAATATTGAACACATTTCCAAAAACTGTCTTTTCGCTAGATTGCGTTCAGTGGCAAGAATCTTAACTTCATTAAAATCCACTTCATGTTTTGTATTTATCGCATGTTGTGCTAGAGCACAAGTGTGTTTCGATAAGTTAATGTCGCTACGATGTGAAGTGAGACGACCTTTCAATGATCTACCAGATTGCCCAATGTAACAAAGATCGCAATTAGCGCATGGAATTTTATAAATTGTGTTCACTTGTTCCAAAGTGGACAAGGGTGTTTTAGTTTTAGAGAACAAATTTCTAACAGTTTTTGCATTCTTAACAGCAATTTTAACAGGTATATTATTTTGTTTATACAATTTAATAAGCTTCTCAGTAACTTGAGGGAAATATGGTAAGGAAGAGTAATGCGTGATAGTATTCTCAAGATCGGTATTATGCAGAACAGTGCTATTTATAGAATTATTAGAGATGTTTATAAGTTGGTCACCATCGGGTATGTCATAAATTGAGGATCCATAACTATGTGAATAAAGGTATTTATTGATGATAGAGGAAGGATATGAATTCTCTATTAGAATATTTCTCAATAACTTAAAGGATTCCCTTCGATTAATTGGATGTGTCAATTTATTTAATCTAAAGCTTAAAGCTTTTATCAGGTTTAGTTTATATTTCATAGGATGACAGGAATGGTAGTTAAGGAACCTATTAGAGGCCATTGATTTTCTATACCAACTTGTGGTTAGGGTGTTATCTGCCATTCTGATGACACGCATGTCAAGGAAGGGTATACTATTGGTGGTAGTGTCCTCAAGTTCAACGGTGAACTGTAAATGAGGATCAAACTCATTAAAGTGGGATAGGGTACCCTGAACCTTGTCAGGTGGTAGGGCTAATAATAAATCATCCACATACCTTTTAATAAAAGGGATTTGAAAATCCAAAAGACCCATCCAAGATTTGGTTTCTGACCGTTTGGGTCTTTTGGATTTTCAAATCCCTTTTATTAAAAGGTATGTGGATGATTTATTATTAGCCCTACCACCTGACAAGGTTCAGGGTACCCTATCCCACTTTAATGAGTTTGATCCTCATTTACAGTTCACTGTTGAACTTGAGGACACTACCACCAATAGTATACCCTTCCTTGACATGCGTGTCATCAGAATGGCAGATAACACCCTAACCACAAGTTGGTATAGAAAATCAATGGCCTCTAATAGGTTCCTTAACTACCATTCCTGTCATCCTATGAAATATAAACTAAACCTGATAAAAGCTTTAAGCTTTAGATTAAATAAATTGACACATCCAATTAATCGAAGGGAATCCTTTAAGTTATTGAGAAATATTCTAATAGAGAATTCATATCCTTCCTCTATCATCAATAAATACCTTTATTCACATAGTTATGGATCCTCAATTTATGACATACCCGATGGTGACCAACTTATAAACATCTCTAATAATTCTATAAATAGCACTGTTCTGCATAATACCGATCTTGAGAATACTATCACGCATTACTCTTCCTTACCATATTTCCCTCAAGTTACTGAGAAGCTTATTAAATTGTATAAACAAAATAATATACCTGTTAAAATTGCTGTTAAGAATGCAAAAACTGTTAGAAATTTGTTCTCTAAAACTAAAACACCCTTGTCCACTTTGGAACAAGTGAACACAATTTATAAAATTCCATGCGCTAATTGCGATCTTTGTTACATTGGGCAATCTGGTAGATCATTGAAAGGTCGTCTCACTTCACATCGTAGCGACATTAACTTATCGAAACACACTTGTGCTCTAGCACAACATGCGATAAATACAAAACATGAAGTGGATTTTAATGAAGTTAAGATTCTTGCCACTGAACGCAATCTAGCGAAAAGACAGTTTTTGGAAATGTGTTCAATATTAAAACATCCTAATGCATTGAATAAGAGAACTGACATAAGTAACTTGAGCCAGATATATCATGCTTTAATTTTGCAGAATTAGGCTACTTAATCTTTTCACTACATTAATGTCATATTAGGTGTACTAGTTGAACTTTTTTTTCCACTTTTCATAAAATAATTTACATACATAAATAGAAATAAAATAAATAAATATATCAATTAAATAACTTAATTTCTTTACTTA
Organism: Diabrotica balteata; assembly: GCA_918026665.1. NCBI lineage: Eukaryota > Metazoa > Arthropoda > Insecta > Coleoptera > Chrysomelidae > Diabrotica > Diabrotica balteata. The sequence continues at coordinate 61,761,969 of OU898277.1, forward strand.
ATTTTACTATTACATATGCAACCCATATTGCATTTCATTATACTAAATTCTTTGATTAGAGTTTTAAATTATATATAAAATAATACAAACATTGTAATTGATTCATAGAATCCTTTACAAATCACAGCTCCAAGTATATTGAACCTTGGGCTGTATGGAAATTATAATATCGTTAATCACCTGACTATTTAACTTGCCACATGATTAACGTCATTACATTATTATGAGTTTGAATGCAAATCTCCGGTTTGTAAATTTGGGCCGGTTAGTGAGGGAGTTGTGTGTACACTACCAACTTTTTTCACTGTTGTTGTCCTTTACAACCTGGAAGTCATCCAGACTCAGTTATAAAATATAAAAATTAAATTAACCGCCCAAAATTCTGGGTTGGTATTTACACCTTGCTGATCTGTCAAAAGTAATTTTGACCTCAAGGTTGGCTGTCTTTTTGCGGTTAGTTCGTTCCTGTTTCATCTAACGCCATTTTCACGGCGACAACCACAAGGCTTTGATCGGTAACTTCATATTCACTATTTTGTAGAATTTTATTAATATTACTTATAATGCTACCTAAAGTTAAAATCAAAGTTTAATATCCATTAAATAGTTGGAGGTTATTTATGATTTTCTTGGTTCTTTCTCACTTATTAATATAAATAACATTGAATTTATTTTGGACCACATGGTCAATTGCTGTGCTAATTTTTGTACAAGTTCATATATGTTGTTAGTTGCTTAACTGTTTATACAAGATCAGCGTACTATGTCCATTTACTTAGTTTCATTCACATATTTGTTAATAACATTGACTGCTACATATCTTTTTAAGGTAACAATTAACATCGTTTCCATGATTGTGTGGTTCTCATATTGTAATAATTTTTTAGATGAACTGATGATGCTTTCAAAACTCGAAAGCGAAACGTCTTCAAAATAGATAAAGTAGCCTATCAACTTTGTCTTTTATTTCTCCACCTAGAGACCGATATAAGAACCCACCACTCGTCTGAGTGATCCTTATATATATATATATATATATATATATATATATATATATATATATATATATATATATATATATATATATATATTCTTTCTCCAGAAATGCGTACTTATTATTTTTATCCTGTTTTTAAATGCGAATGTAATCAGTCTTTAGCCATCCAGATCTGGTATCTGTGAATCCTACTGGAAAGCGTTTGCAACGAAGTTATTTTGCAGTGGATGGGAAAAGTTACAGAAGTGGTAAGAACTGTTAAAAATTGCAAACTGGAATATTTTGGCTATGTTATGCGACACTCAGAGAGGTATAGTAGTTACTTCATTAAATATCAAAAATCAAGATAGACAGACGGAAGAAGGAGCCAGGCCGAAGAAGAACGTCATAGAAACCTGAGGGAATAGTTTAACAGATTCTCTGTATTCCTTTTCGAGCTGCCGTCAACAAAATTAGTATAGATAATTTGATAGCCAACGCATGATAATCGGGCATGGCATAGGCATAAGAAAAATCAATACTAAAATTAGTGTTTACTGGCTAGTGTTCATATACTGAAATCAGTATTGAAATGACTGAAGTTTTGTAATATGCAATACAAGTCTCTCGCCGTCTAAAAATATTGAAGTGCTACAACTAATCCGATCTGCTTTATGGATGTGAAACTTGAAGAATGAAAATGAAGAATCTAAATAGATTAGAGGCGTTCGAGTTACGACTAGAATCCATACACAAACAGCGAAATCTCATCACCACCATTAAAATGAGAGATGTATAATACTTTGGTCATATAATGAAAGGGACTAGATATCGCTTACTAAGTTTAATAATTCAGGGCAAAATAAAGGGAAAACGCTGCTGAGTAGGATGAAAATAGCTTTTCTGGCTGATATTGTTACATTTGTTCTACTAATATTCCAACAGTTTGTTAACATGTCATTGGTTAAAAACAAACGTGACACACAAAGAAAATGATGATCACTTATAAATATTTCTAAAATCATGCAACTGTTATTCTCTTCAGCTGTAAAAATATCTTAGCCCACCGGTCAGCAACAGGCGGACCGCGGCCCGAGTCCGGAATGTCGATTGCTGAGTCAATCAAGTGCAAAATAAAAATAAAAGTGATGAAATATTGTTTTATAATAATATTGTATACCGTGGCTAAATGGATCAATAATCCAAAGCCATTAAAAAAAAATATTGTATGTTTACAATAACTGAAATATATAAATTTGGGAAAATTCTGTTCAAAATTTGGCCACTTTTAAAACACAATTTGGGAAAATAAAATTTATGGGCCTGGCAACGCTGCTGCCCACTGACCGACAGTCACTCACTAGGTGGTCAGTGACATGCATGTAGCGCACTACCGTTAATTTGTTTTGTGATTACTGGCGTTTTATAAAACATCTTTTTGTATCTACGTTAATAAGGATCTGAAAAGGAGAAAAATGGACAATGAAAATAAGAAGTTTCTGGCAGAATAGACTAAACAATATTGTTTTACACTGCCTGATAGTCCGCAATCAGTTCCGGTGTGCCTTATTTGCAAAAAAACTGTCGCCTTAGTTGAAAGTGGAAGTGACACTACGAAATAACTCATCAGCAGTTCCACAAAAACTTTTCTCTTAGCAGTCAGGCACGTAAAGAAAAACTTCGAGTACTTATATCTTGATTCTTACGAAAAAAGCACAAAAATCCTAGTTCGCTGCATGAGCGACCAAGAAAAATCCACAGAGGCAGCGTTACGTGTGTGTAATAAACACCAAAAAGCATTTTCTGATTCTGACATAGCGAATGAATGTATGCTGGAAGTAGCTAACTCACTTTTTGAAGAAAAAAAGATGTTGCCTCAGCAGTTCAAAGCATCTTATTGTCAGCGCGAAGTAATACACGAAGAACGGAAATTTTAGCTGCGGATATTAAAAACTCTTTTCTTAATCTTTTGTAAAAGGTACCTTGCTACGTCATAGCACTTGATGAATTATGTGACACTGTTGACTCAGAAGAAATTTCTGTTTTTGTAAGATTTCTTGATATTGAGTGTCAGATTTTTAGGGAAGAGTTGCTAGAAATATTGCCGCTGAAGGGTAACACTCTATTAGGAGATTTATTCAAGGTTATTGATGAATTAGTTTCTAAATCTAACATCAGTTATAATGAAATGATTTCGCTTTCTACTCATGCGGCCCCAGCAATGATTGTGTAAGAAGGAAGAAAAAGGTGTAGTAAAGAGGATCAGGGATAAAAATTCAAATTTATTAACATATCAGTGCATAATACACCAGACAGTTCTTTGTGGAAAACTTAGTGCTAGACTTAAAGAAGTCATGGCCAGTTTAGTGAAGTTAATTAATTTTATGAGATATCATTCTGCTCTTCAGCACCGAAATTTCAACAAATTTCTTTTTGAATGTGATTCAGCATATTCTGACTTACTATAACACAATAATGCTCGTTGGTTAAGTAACGGTCAAGCTATTGAACATTTCTGACTAATTAAAGAACATGTGATCTCCTTCTTACGAAATATAGATACCCAGGGAGCCAGAGCACATTTTGAGTATATAACTAACATGCGCAACATGTTGTTTGTGGCTTTTCTAAAAGATATTTTTAAATATTTGAATGCGTTTAACACAGAGTTGCAAGGAAATGAAAAATTAGTATGTGATCTGATACAAAGCGTGTCTGCTTTTCATCGTAAGCTGGATATATTTGAAAAAAATATTGCATAACAAGAATTCATTCATTTTACAACTATTCTTAAATATAATAAAAATAAGGAGTACTCCGAAGAAGACGTTACAGTTTTCATAAAATTTCTGGGCGATCTTAGAAATGCATTTTCTTCAATATTCCAAGCGAAACGTATTTCTCAAAAATGAATTTTTTGAAAAACAAATATTGCTTCCGATTAACAGACGCCCATCTCGAAGATACACTTCTAATTTGTTGTTTGACTCGAGAACCAGACCACAAACAACTAGCACAAGACCGTCGTCGGTGCAATTTTTCGCATTAATTAGGTCTTTTGGTTTATCATTAAGAATGTACCAAAATAATAAACATCTTGTCATTAAGTGTTATAATTTGTTTCTTTTTCTGGACCTTGTTCAAATTTTCTTCTAGTATCCGGACCCCACATAAAATTATTTGCCGATCCCTTAGCCTATTGTAACTAATGTCGAATTTCATGTATGGTTATTTAAAAATGTGTTTATGAGTTTTTCCAAAATATATATGCTCCAGAAAAAATATTGGAAAATATGAGTTCCAAAAAGGTAGAACTTGGGGCTCTCAGGTTAATCGAATCAATTCTTAAAGATAAAGAAACTAAACTCAAAATTTACAAATCAGCAATTAAACCAGTAAGCACATGTGGTACGAAACTAATCTGGCTGATACAAAAAGATAAAAAAAGGTTAAGGATCCTAGGGAGAAAATTATTTCGGAAAATAGTATGCAAGTTAAACATGATTAAGTGTGAATTTAGAAAATTAATTACAATAAACACAAAGATTCAGATAGATGGGACATATAGAAAAGAGAAATGCAGAAGCCGTAACCAAGAAAATCACCAACGTGAAAGGTAGACCACGAAGAAGACCAAAACCATAAAAATCCAAAAAATAGAAATCCATATGCAAAAAGAATGGAGAAATATTGTGGAGAAAGCCAAGTCACATAACTAATTGTACACCAAAAAGTTAATGCGGACTGATTTCCTCCGACAAATGAATCGGAACAGCCCAAAGAGGATAGTAATTGCTCCCTCAGGAGTGAGGATACCATCATTATAATATATATCCATATTTATTATTACAATATAAAAACAAAAATACAAAAAATCGGGTCTTATGCGGCTCTATACAGATGAGCATAACTGTATTTAACCCGTTAGTGCCTTTTAGAGTTACATATATAAGATATATAACGCAGGCCAATATTTAATTTATCCATTGTTCACAAGGAAACTAAGTTCATGTAGCTGGCTGTATATCATGTATGACAAAACATTTGTCCATTCTAATTTTTTTTGTAGAACTAGGCAGTGGCGCACCCAGAATTTTCCTGTGGGTTTTGGATCTTGTGTATGCTACCTCCATTTTGAGTCTTTAAAATGTGTGAGTACCACCGTCGGAAAATAGTGCCCTGGGGGGGGGGGCGTTAAACACCAAACCTTCCCCCCTGGGTGCGCCACTGGAACTACTAACGGACATATGGCGGCAAGTTTACAAGCCATACATATTATTCACGCCCACACAAGTTTTGTTTAGTTAACGTAGTTGGTGCTAAGAAGGTGTCAAATTTATACTATTCTTTTTTACAAAATGGAACCTATTATTTAATTCGAGAAAGTACATTAAAATTGTATTTAGAATAATAACTATAACAATTTTTTTTAGATTTGGTTAGTAATCTAGTCATATATTCATGTAATTTAGAATTAATCTCATACTGTTAAATATTGGGTGATTAACAGTGATCAAAAGTTGAGTGTTACATATATGTAACGTTAGGCACATAGTTAGTGCACGTAATTACTCATTTATTTTAATTATTGATTTATTTACAAAAAAACCTCTGTAGTATTGTAGTTTATCTGTGGTTTATTTTTTAATTTTTTTTAATCAATTTAAATCGCCTAAATAATCGTCTTTATTTCATTATAGGCGAGGATTTACTTTACAAGAGACCCTTGACATGGAATTTCTTGATAACATAGAGGACATTTTCATAGAATCAGCAGCCAAACTGACTGACAATGATTCTGGTGATGAAGACGATGGTACTATCGATAACTTAACTGGGTCTTAACTTTGTTCTAATGTAGAGGTTAGGCTAATGAATACAGAAATATTAACATTAGAGATACACAGAGATATACAACATATCAGATTTGAGGGAAAATATTACTTGACTAGATGGAGATGTCGTTATTTCGGAGTCGCGAACATTTCCTAAATTTGGTTATGAACACTTAAAAGAAAATAATTGTATCAACATGTTTGAAAAATTAATTGATTCAGAGATTGTTGAACTATAGGTAAATGAGACAAGCAATTATATCTTGTTCAAAAATCAGCCAGATCCTAAAATAACTTGATATTAGATGCTTTATAGAAATTTTTGTGGTAACGACTTAAAACCAGTTGCAGAGTATTTCTGGGATTTCTAAAAAACTATTACAGTCAAAATTTGGAAAAAAATTTGTTTCTGTCTCTAATCTCGATTACAACGAATCAATGATTAAGTACTTCAGAAAACATGGTTGTAAACAGTTTATTAGAGGCTAAGCCTATTCGATTCGGCTGCAAGATGTGGTCCCTTATTAGTAAAGGTGGATATTTACAAAATGTTGACCTGTACCAAGAGAAAAGATCATCTTCCAATGAGCAGTATAACATAGTATAGCAGTATTTATTTGGTAAAGCCGCTGCTTCACTAATATCCATGATTAAAGATATACCTCATCCTAAATATTCCTATAATTTTTTGTTGACAACTTGTTTACAAGTATTACATTGTTTAAATTTTTGCGTGAAAAAAGATATATCACGGGTACTTTTCGTGAAGATCGCTTTCCACATACATGTCCCCTTGTCTTGAAAAAATCCGTGAAAAGCTGGGAACGAGGTTCTTATACTTTACCTATTGATAAATACCGTAGGGTTATTTTTGTAAAATGGAAAGACAACAATGTAGTCGCTGTAGCATCTAAAAGGTTTGGTGTCAATCCGCTTAGTCAGGTAAAGAGATTTAGTAAAAAAGTAATAAAAATACATCAACATATGCAAAACACTCTTAATTGGAAAACATCCCATTGGTTATTAATTATAATAACTCAATGGGATGAACATATTTAATGGACCAAAACATATCATGTTATAGAATTGGTATCCGATCCCGAAAATGGTGGTGGTGTATATTTAGTTTTCTCTTGGATGCAGCAATTAATAATGCCTGGATTTTATATAAAAAAAATTCACGATGACCAATTACCACAGCTAGCTTTCCGATAAAATATAGCCCAGTTTTATCTCCAAAAACTTTAAAACCCACCAAAAGCAACCGGAAGACTATATTTGTCTAAATTAAGTAGCCCAATAATAGAATTTCAGATATGATGGTCAAGATCATTTGTTAGTGTATGTTCCAAATAATAAAAAAGACGCTGTGCTGGTGAATAAGAACAATGTGTTCAAAATGTGATGTAGGCTTTTGGACTGCAATTATATATTTCACAAAAAATAATGGAAAAATTTAGTTTTAAGTAAAAATGTAAAATTTGTTCACAGTAGTGCCTATTGATGTAACACCGTTTTTGGCATCAATTCAATCAAGTTTTTTGTTATAATGTAAAATTTATTATATTTAAGTTATTCAACAGGTCATTTTTTTTATTCGAAAACTTGGGATAAATTAGATTTAGGCACTAATGGGTTAAATATTTTATTTTCAACATACTGCTGCTTTCATAGAAAGAATGTAAAGACTGAAAAATTAAGTATTAAAAATGTATCATTTAGGCTACAGATTTTAACTAAATTAAACCTTCCTGCTTTTAAAAAAGTTTTTGCTATTTGTTTCCCATAAACTTCTGAGATATCCAGTTACCAGCAGATGAAAAGTCGACAAAGAAAAGAAGAACCTGGTAAGATTTTTACTATAGTTTGTGAATGTTAAGTAAGCTGCTAAAATTCTTAATGGATTTATAATAGATCATAGTTCCTACTATCAGGTTGTAGTTCAAAGAAGCGAATATCCATTAACGTTAATTTAAAAAAAATTTATGACAAATACCAACTACCAATCTTTAGTTCTACGAAGTCTTTTGTTTTTTCTTTTCAAGATCAAGTCCTCAATAAATTTAAATTATTTGTAATTATAATAATTACGTAACCTTTTTATGGTAGTTATAGAAAATATGCGTTAAAGTTTCATTTAAATTACATCATTAATCAATCGCAAATAACATACAAGTGAATAGTGGGATAATACTAATAATTCTCTTATTTTCACGTTGTTAATTAATGATACCGCAACTCGTCACTTAAATAAGTATAATTGTAATACTTTGTGTCTACTATGTTCTTGAACTAACTTTAATGTTTAAATGAATTATTCTAATAGAAAATATAAATGGATCCATGAAGAGTAACTTTTAAAATAAACTGTGACGGATGATAGGATATGATTGAATTGTAGTCATCGATCTGCTCTAGTAATTCCACCAAATAAAAAAAAATTCATATTTTCAAGAAACAAAATGTACCATACATCCATTATCTTCCAGTTGTTTGTAACCAAGTACTTTTCATCTAGGTTTTGGTAAGAAAACAAAAATATAAATAGTGTCACTCAGTATATTCCTAAATTTTTGGCGTATCTGTCCCAGTATTTGAAAATGGGTAGTGTTTAATTTTCAAAGACAACTAAAAATGTATGAACTGTCCCTAATCATTTTGAAGTTTTCAATTTTTATGGAAATCTTTAACAAGTTAATTTATTTTCCAGTTCTTCATATTTAGACAGAAATTGTTTATTTATTTATTAGGTATTTATTAGGGAAGTAAATAAGACGTCACCGACATTTTCCTTTATTAACTATCTAAACAGTATTTATTGTTGCGACGGAACACTTTCAATTACCGAAAAAAATTGCGGAACACCAAAGCAATAAAATGCATATATTGATAAACAAATTAGGATTAGCACATAAATTCTGTAATAAACTTTATTATACGTACCCAAATTTGTAAAATTTTACTTAAAATATGAAAACAAAAAACATTTTTAAAATTAACAAAAGCGTTATTCTCAAAATACATCATATGAGTAAATACTTCAAATTAGTGAGACACTTGTGCCTGGTATCGTTTGCAAATTTGCTCAATATCAGGCCTGATGTGGGAAACAGCTACTCACATTTCTTGTTCTAAGTTTAGCAGCCTTTCCCGTTTCTTATTTTTAATGTTTGTTAAAGATGAGAACCCAAATTCACATAAATAGGACGTTGAAAACTGTATTAAAATACTAATCACTTTTTTGGCAAGAAGTGGATATTCCTCTTCGAACAAGATCCAAAATTCCTGAACATTCACTTCTGAAAACTTAATTTTCAGAGTACGATCAGATGACAACGAAATAAATTCTTCTTTTTGGTTTAAAGAAAACTGGAAATTGGCTGTATTACTTGTGCTAAAAGGACTTCTTATCCAGTCATATTTTTCTACGTTCAGAGATGGAAAATACCTGGCAATTGTCTCCTCTAAAAGTGATAAGTGTTCTGTAACTATATGCGTGATTTCTTGTTCTTTATCTTCATCACCTTCATTCTGAAGCGGTGGAAACATATCATTTTCAAAATATGTGGTAAATGTGTCATTACCTTCTTCTTGGAAAAAAGTTAACAGCTCCGTTCTAAGTTCATAAATTCGACATAATACTTTGCCCCTTGACAACCATCTTACTTCGGTGTGCAGCAACAAACATTCATACTTTGATTCCATTGAGATGCAGAGTTGTTTAAAAAGACGGGTTTTTAGTGGTCTTGATTTGATGTAATTCACGACATTAACCATTTGGTCTAATACAGATTTCAAAGTAGCTGGTAGCGTTTTTGAAATTAGAGATTCTCTATGCAAGAAACAGTGCGTAGATATGATATTTTCATTTAGCTTTTTTGCAAGGGTACAAAAACCTTTTATGGAGCCTACCATGGAAGGGGCACCATCCGTACAAATTCCTACGCAAAAGTCCAATGATATATTTTTTTCTGTAAATATGACGTTATGGAATCAATTACATCCTGACCTGTTGTACGTGCTGTAAGTTCTCTGCAGCATAAAAACTGACTGACTATTTCACCTTCGTCGACAAATCGAATAAATCCTAATAAATGAGCTTTGCAACTAATATCACTGGATTCGTCCACCTGCAATGCGAAGTTTTTTTTGTAAAGTTTATTTGTAACTTTTTCCTCAATATCTGCAGATAAATCAACAATCTTCCTTCCTATTGTATCATCCGACATAGGAATTTTCCGTATTTCGTTTTGTGCCTCGTTGCCAAACATAATTTTGACCATCTCACAACATGCTGGTAATATAAGAGATTCTGCAACAGTGTGTGGTTTATGTTTCAAAGCAATTAATTCGGCGACCTTATATGAAGCTATTTGTGCTTTGTCGGAAATTGTTAGCGACCTTTCAAATTGTTTTGCTGGTTTAGCTTGTGTCTCCAAAAGTCGCTTGAAATAATCTTTATTTTTTGAAGCTACACTAGCGTGTTTGATAGTAAAATGGCGTTTTAATTTAGCCGGAGCCATTGCGCTATTAGCGAGTGTCTGCCCACAAACAATACACTTGGGAATTGGACAGTCTTCTTCCCCAGTCCAAATGAAGCGATAATCCAAATATTCATCCAAATATTGCCGGTTCAACATTTTTTTGCTGCGCTTCGATTTGTCATCAACCCCACTTCGTAAAGTTCCAGTATCTGCGCTGGTGCTCGCTTCATCATCATTAATTATGAGTTGTTCCACAGTAGTTTTTCTTTTAAGTTTGAGGAACTTATCCATTTTAATTTATTCGTCTCTAAACAAAATAATGCGGATGAATGCTTCACATTTTGTATAAAATATGCAATTACTTACCTTTGATAGATAAGCCGTACGTAAACGTTATCATAAAAAAACTGACACAGCGATTTTCACGTATTACGTTTGTGCAATGTAACAAATTCAACATTCAGTTTCAGACTGTGGCGTGGGTGACTCAGATTGGCTGTGGCCACTGCGGAGCTCAGCGCTCAGCGCTTATAAAATCCAACGTGTGCAACTGTGCCGACGCGGTGTTGTCACGTTGAGCAAATGAACATTAACGCTGCAGAATTTTATTAAATTAAAATGTACGTAAGTGGCTATTTTAAAATTTGAAAATATTTATTTGAAAAGAGTAATTTAGCAAAATGGTATGTAGGATTGCGAGTATTTCGCGGAACACTTGGAAGGAATTCGCGGAACACTAGTGTTCCGCGGAACACCGGTTGAGAACCACTGGACTAGATTATTGTAATAATATTTATTAATATAGTACGGCATTCTACAAAATAAACTACCGAAATTTTGAGGGCTGTGAAATTGCGCATGCAATACGTATTTATTTGATTGGTCGTATTTATCCTTAACTGTCACATAATAGTTGTTAAAACCGTAATCTATACGACGCTTTTTTATTAAAATGTTTATTACGGGCTATCATCGAGTTCGAATCTCGTGAGAGGACATCACGTGACTAAAAACGACCTCACTTCGGCCATATTGTTATGATCGTTGTGTCAGATCGTGTATGAATATTTATGTTCTTTTTAGAATATTTTTTAGGTTTAATACTTTTATAGTAACTGTGATAATATATTGTGATAGTGCATAAGAATAGTTTATGAGAAAGTAGTTGCAGGAGAAGTTGCAATTCTGATAAAAAATCTTCAGTAATAACGTCTCTTAGGTTTGTATACAAATTTATAAACAAAGTAATGGCCCGTACTTGAGAGAATAAAAGAAGAGTATTCATAAAAAATCTTCCTAACGTAGATCAGTTTTTCGATTAATTTTTCAGTCATTATTGATTATTTTAAAATATTTACAAAATAGCAATTAAAACATCTACTTCCAATAAAATAGAAATAATGAATACACAGAATATAAAAATATGAATAAAGGATTTTTAAGCTTTTTATAATATCTTTGAGTTCATAATTTATATTTTTTATTTAAATCTAGCGGACTAGACAGACTTTGTTCTGTCAAATAGATTTGGAATGTGGCAGTTTATTTCTTTAATCCTGAAAACCGTCACCATGATGATAGGATGGTGTGTGAGGGTCAGCTCGGGTGACCTAAGTATCTTCTAAAAACCTCGACTCAGATGTCTGCCAGAGGGCTTCAAACTAAGAGGGGAACGTAAGGTTTAAACCTGACTGAAACATAATCTAAAGGGATAGTGAAAACCTAAAGGTGACAAGTATTTATAAAGTGGGTGCTTCAATGACAAAACATAGAGATCAATAAAATTATTTATTATTATTATTATTATTATTATTAACATATGGTTAATAACCGATGTAAAAAGAATAATACAATAAAATGTAAATAAGTATTTTCAGTAATCTCTTTATTGTAAAGCAAGTGAATCATATTTATTAACAAAAATCTATTTTATTTTTATTGTAGTTCTTTATTTTATACAATGTTTTTTGTTTGATTACCGGGTGAATATACAAACAAAATCTCATGGTTTTTCTAGATTAATACCATAAATACCTACTGATCCCTGAGACCTATTTATGATCATTACAAAAGCAAGCTGTACTGGAAACTGTAGTCGTTTAATCGGAATCATTGGGATGCGTGGTATCAAAACGTCTTCTCCTTTATACTTTCCTTTCAGTATAGTTGCTTTTATCACGTTGTTCAATAATTAATTGCTAACCGTGTGCCGTTGCAAAGACGCGGTTGGTTGATATTTTTTAACATTATAACTATCGATCCAACCTTTAATTGAAGGTGGCAATTATAGTAAATCCAGCGAGTTTAAGAATTCAGGCTAGTTGACTAGATCATCTTGGTTAGTAGCCGAATCAACTGATTTATATATCTTCAATTCGCCTGTAATTTTTTCTTAAATTTTAAAATCTAATTCATTTACATCTATGTTTTTGCAGCTAATATAGCCCGTTCGCCCAACCAATAATGGTTTCTGTAATTTTGAGCAACATCTGGAAACACCTTCTGGAAACAAACATCGGTTTGTTTGACAGATGCAACGACGTGAAAACTGATGCAATTTACGTCGCGATCCGAAACAAAAACAAAAGAAAGAATATTGCGAGGGCAATCAAATATATAGCTCTTACATTGTTTGACTTTTCAATTTGGTCGTGTTCTCGATAATATCACTTATGTGTGAACGCATTAGATTCTCCAACGCGAACACACACACAAACGTGCACACACACGAACTCGCACACATATACATTTGATTGAATTTGAACTTTCTTCTTCTTCTAGTTCCTATCCGTTTCGGATGTTGGAAATCATATTGAAAATCATAACCTTGCTCGCTTTGGCTCGAAACAGCTCCGTTGAGGTTTTCTTAAACCATGTTCTTAAATTCCGCAGCCATGATATTCTCCTTCTACCGGGTCCTCGCTTACCTTTGACTTTACCTTGCAATATAGACTGTAGCAGGGAGTAACGGTGCTGATTTCTCATAACGTGTCCCAGATATTGCAATTTTATGCGTTTGATCGTAAACACAATCTCTGGTTTCTTCTTCATTTTTCCTAGAACTTCCTTGTTCGTGATCCTTGCTGTCCATGATATATTGAACTTTGTGCAGCGACAATAAAGCGGAAATTAAATCTTCGACATTAGGAACACACCTACATTGTTTAGATAACAGTGAGTGCTTGTAATTTAATATAAACTTTATTGAATAGCAATTAAGTTCAAATTGACTTTCTTTTCCCGGAAATTATTTGAATTTTTCATGCAGGAAAAACCATCCTTAGACTTCAAGAAACATTTTAAAAAAGAAATGTTAAGATTGGTCCATGCGTTGTTGAGTTATGCGCTTACCAACAAATTTTGCGATTCATTTTTATAGTATAGATATAAATTTGTTATTACTGCTTCGAAATTGCAAAATATATTTGTGTTCTATTCTTGAGAGTACTTAAATATCTTAAAATTTCAATATTGAATACGATAACATATTTTTTTTTATTTTTACACAGTATTTCGATTGTGATATTAGGCAGATATTCATTGTTGTTTCTTTAATAATAACTTCTCTAACTATGTTAATTGAACAAATTTTTGGTCAAGTATGCACACGAACTTTGCACACGTTCAGTTAATTTCATCGAGTTAGAATCTATGGAGAAGCTATGAGCATATTAACGTTTGTATTAAAAACGGCATAGGTAGGAGTGGCTAACGATAATACCGATATGGCGGTGAGATCAGGGCCAGACTTAATAATAATAAAACTACTATACAAATATGACTAGTTATTTAGAAGATTTAATCATAATCTAAAAAAGTGCAATACATTTTTAATAAACTATGATTTAGTTATCCCGCGGTAAACACTAAAAACACGATATATTATATATAAAGATAAATTAATACAGTCAAATAGTATTAATTTATTCTCTGAAGTACGGGCCATTACTTTGTTTACCTATTTGTATACTAACCTGTGGAACGATATTTCTGAAGATTGTTTATTAACATTACTTCTGCTACTGCAACTACGTTGAGAACAAGAAACCCTTATTATGCACTATCACAATATATTACAGTTTCTATAAAATTATTATAAGACTGAAAATATTCGAAAAACAACAAATATAACCAAACATATACGATCTGTCAAAAGTTTCAAAACAATAATATCAATATGGCCGAAGTTAGGTCGTTTTTAGTCACGTGATGCCCTCTCCATAGATTCTAACTCGATGGTTAATTTGAAGTTATCAAATACAAAGTTATAAAACGAACGTTTTTCTTTTATTTCATACCGTACATTTAGTTTATCCTTTAAAATATTATTTATATTATTATCTCTTTTAGGTACAAATTGTTATTTTATTGTATTAATTATTCTTTATATATAATGTGGATATGTCATAATTTTAGTGTTTACAGTGGGATATAATTACTCTTCCTCTTTTTGTTCCCGTCTAGGAAACCATCTGTATCTTTCTCGTATTGTTTTTGTCTTATTTTCTTTCCGTCCCCGTCACTTTACATCTTTCAAGTTATCGCTTTTATCTAATTCTCGTATTTACTAGGTTTTCCTGTTACTTCAAAAATAGGGTGATGCCCAAAAGTTTCTCCTCTTATCTGTATTTACCTCACTCGCGAAAGTCTTATCGACTAGCTCTGTCAAACCTCGACCAAGCCACCTCTACAAGTGCGAAGCCTATACCGTAATACCCTTATTTGTGTAGTCGTGTTGCCAATAATCAGAGGATTTTCCATCTTCCATTAAGCACACTTTCCACAGACGAACAGTTCATTTATTACGCTACACTTTTAATCAATGTGCATCTTGTATTTCTGTGTTTTAATCAATTTGTTTTCTAATTTTTTATACGCAACCCCTTTAATTTTGATTAAATCAATCATAGCTTATTAAAAGTGTATTGCACTTTTTTAGATTATGTTTAAATCTTCTGAATAACTAATCATAATAATTGTATAGTAGTTTTAATATTATTGAGTCCGGCCCTGATCCCATCGCCATATTGGTATGATCGTTAACCACACTTTTTGACGCCATTGACGCCATTTGACGCCAGAACTCGTGGCTGAAAGACCCGAGGAGATGGTTTGATCGCTCATCCACAGAAATCTTTCGTGCAGCAGTTTCAAAAGCTACAATTGCCATTTGGATCGCAACAAGAAGAAGAAGTGAACCTGTATTTTTAGAATTATATCAAAGCCTTCGATCACATGTAAGATCATAAATATTCTAAGGTCAGATATAATCGCCTCATCAAATTTTTGAAAAGAAAAATTAAGACATGAGAGACATTACAATCATTAGCGTTCTATGTTAAAATCTCATAGCTACAGTAAAAAATATTTTTTTTAAGAAAAAATACAGGTGAGAGACGTGTCAGGCAGGTGTGTGTCCTGTCTCTTATTATCCTATATACTCAGAAGAAATAATATAGGAAGCACTAGAAGAACTAATGAGAGTATAAGTAAATGGTCAACTAACCACTAATATACGGTTCGCAGAGTAGCAGGTAGTGCACAACTAGAAGAACATCCTGATCGGCAATAATCTGGAGAACTTGTCTGAAAAGTCAAATACCAAGTGAAAGAATACAAATGGCAGAAAAATTTGGAAATACTATAGAAAAAATAATTTATGGAAAAGAAACACAAATACTGAAATCAAAAATTGAGGTGGTGATAAAAAAGCTAAAATTTAAAAAGCAGAAGGAGAAGATTACTAAATTACTAGCTTAGGCTCATTTTTACTTTCATATAAAAAAAGTTCAGCGATAGATTGTAATAATTACCGTACAGTAGCATAATTTTCCCAGACGAGCAAAGTACTTTCCACCATTATCAATGAAAGACTAAAGACAATTTTCTTACTAGAGATTTCCCAAGAATAGTTTGGATTTGTCCTGGGTAGAGAAACAAGAGAACTTATGCTTTAATATTTGTCAATTATAAAAAAAATCCGAGAATTAAATGTAAAAACATATCTGTGCTTTGTTAAGTACTCAAAGGTCTTCGATAAGGTAAAATGGGATAAAATGTGGCATTTGTACATAGGGAAGTACGCCATTACATTTTTCTATTTATTACAAGTACTTTATGTAAATAATATGACTTATGTAAGAGTTAAATATCATGGTTTCGATAACCTCTAATTGGATTATGGACTTCGTCAGCAATGTATTTTATATATATATATATATATATATATATATATATATATATATATATATATATATATATATATGTATATATATATATTTTTCATTTTTTCAATATTCACAAAAAAATGTTTTGGCGATGTTTTTCATACATGGGGGTTGGATCTTTGGTGCCAGCCAAAGGCATGATGAACAGCCAAAAATACAAATCCATGTTGAAAAAGTATTTGGACAAACAACTCCAAAAATGTTAATTCCAAGGAGGAGCGATTCTTCAACAGGACTCTGCACCCTGTCACAAACTAAAGGAAATGATGGCATTTTTCAAAAATAAGAAGATTAATATTTTAGATTGGCCCGGTAATTCGCCCGACCTCAACCCCATTGAAAATTTATGGGCCATTTGCAAAGCTAGACTGCGAAAAATCGACTGTACCACTAAAACAAAAATGATAGAAGCGGCCATTCAGGTTTGGTATCGAGATGAAAGGATATCTGACAACTGCCAGAAACTCATAGAATCTATGCCAAAATGGGTAAAAGCAGTAATTGCTGCCAAAGGGGACATATTTCCTACTGAATGATGTAAGTTTACCTTTATAGTTTTGTCAAAATATAATTTTTTACTAAATAAACTGTTTTTTCATTAAAACAGCCTATGGTTCCGTTAATTCGCACAATACTGTATATATATATATATATATATATATATATATATATATATATATATATAGTAAAAATATTATGCGTCAAGTTTTTGAGAAATAGCAAGGTAGAGCAAAAGTAGCAAAGAAGTAAAAATTGAAAAACCTACAATTTGCTGATGATACGGTTATATTGACGTGTTTAGCAAAAACACTGAAACAAATTATGAATAAATTGGTCACCATGAGTACGAAATATGGTTTTAAAATAAATATACAAAAAACCAAAAAATTGATCATAAACAGAAACACAATCAACCAAACAGTGCTAAAAAACACGGCATGGTACGAAGTGGTCAGACAATTTATTTACTTAGGCTCCGTCATTATCAGCAGCAGAGTATGCGAAGACTAGATCCATTGATGCATCACTAGATCGGCAACAGTCAAACTCACAAAAGAAATATAGAAAAACGCTGACATTAAAAAAAACACAAAATTGCGCCTTGTTCAAACATTAATATTTTTTCCTGTCACCACCTACGTTTCAGAAAGAGGGACCATCAAAAAAGCAGATTCGAACCTTATAATGGTATTTGAAATGGCATGTGAAATGTGAAAATTTTGTGCATACCATAGACTGCAAATTCCATAAATAATTTAATATTAAAAGACCTTAACAAAAAAACTAGACTGATAACTATCCAGCTAAGTATCCTAACATATTTAGGACATATAACTTAAAGAAGAGGAGACATGGAACAAATGATAGTTGAAAGCAACGCAGCGGGAAAAAATATCTAATGGGACCAATAAAGGACATGACTGGTTACATAAAGGACATGACAATATTTATTATTAAAACTAACTCAATTCGACCTGACTGTTGAAAACGTGCTGTGTGAACTAAATCAATAGGTAAATTAATGCAAATAATTAAGAATACCTCAAATTGAGCACCCTATTTAAACTAATTTTTATGTCATTAACCAGTACTTTGCGTTTCTGTTGTTTCTATAAATTAAACAGTGTCTTAAAATTCTCAAATTAATTTTTTAAATTTTAACATCTTATGTATCAAAAACTACTAACTTTAAGGCAATAGTGCCGTATTCAGAATTCCATTGCCTATTAAATTTTAACAAAAAAATATAGGCTTTTTTTTATTAAAAACCAAAAAAGATATCGTCTTCACGACGTCATGGTTACGTCATCACAGTTGCCGATATCCATAGTAAAAGCAAAAATAATTTTTAAAATTGACCTGTCCCGGCGATTTGTATTAAAATGGTACCTAGCGGATAAAAGATAATAAAATTGTTAAATTAAAAATACTTCAAAAACAGCAACTATAACAACAAAACATATTTACGACTGATACTGTACTCTACCGTGAAAAAAATACATGTCCTATTTATATACATAAGGATCCTATTTATATACTTCGCCAACAGTCTAAAATTACACCAATAAAAAAAAATAAGAAAAGTTATAGAAAATGATAGATGGTAAAAGATAACGGGGTTGAAAAATCTAGAAATTAAAGTTTCGTTTGAAATAGATGTACAATTGTAAAAATAGACGAATTTAAAAATAACCTAATTGCATTAAAAAATAATTACAAGTAATTACAATTAGAAGTAAACATAGAAAAAATTAGACAAAAATATTAAATTCCCTGCCCCGATCTACAAAAACCATAACTATAACCAGACAAAAATATGAAACAAAAGGAAGTAAGAGAATTAATGGTGCCCAGTTAAATTATTTTTTATTACAAAGCTTTACTTTTAATACCTCAAGGTGCGTTTTTTTAAGTAAAGGAACTAACATATAAAACGTTAATAGAAAAAAATATTAAAACTGGTTAAAAAAATTATTTTAATTGCTTAAATTTAGTTTGACCCCCATGTAAACCCTTTTAAAGGGTATTATTAAAATACCGTAAAATTAAATCACAACATATATACTTACAAAACTGTTTGTCCTAACCAAAAAACTAAATAAAATCACCCCACCACGAAAACTGCCGAAAAAATTCCAAACGGGCAAAGTCACTTCCACACCCCGAAGTCTACTTCACCGCATGACCGTTAGAAAAGAAACAAGTGCTGGTAATAACGCTGGATTTCAACTTTTTCTTACATTCACAATATTTTTCCTCATCTCCCACTTCACGAAGTGTACTTAAAAAAGTCCTTGCTATTGACTATTAAGGAAGGTCGCCTCTGTTAAGAGATTTACCAATTGGTTCCAGTGTGAGTAAATAATTTTAAATACTCCGTTTAACTAAGAATCTTATTGTAAATCTTAATCTTAATTTAAACAGGTAACTGAGAACATTTTTATTTGTTTCCGATTTATCTAATTATACAAAGAATTTATATAAAAAAAATTAATTTATATAAAAAAAATCAATAAAATGAAAATAATGAAGAGAAGAAAATTAAAAATTTGCTTTAAAATTAGTGGAAATATATATAGTTAAAATCAGGAATATATATAGTTATATGGGAATATAAAATTTTAGCCATGTTTTGGTCAATTTTTTTAAAAAACTAGATACCCAGTTGTTGCACTGGCTGAAAAATTGGTTAATGGTAAGTTATCTATATTTGAATTTGCAAAGTAAAATCACATGAGTAGCTTAAACTTTTATTTGAAACAAACGTTGAATTGAAAAGTTTAGAAAATAAAAATACCTCTTTTATCTTTAGAACACTCAGATTTCTGCTGTTGATTTCTTTTGGTCTCATCAACGGTAGTGCTAGAGGGGACAATGCAAATAAGGAATTAAAATTGCCGTATTTTTCCTTTGAAATAGGAATTACGGAGCTTTATAAGAGCTTTATTGTATCCGATAAATATAATTATATTATAATTTTAATTATAATTTATTGTTCTTTTGTTGCTATTGAGTAGTCTGAACTCTTCGTCAAATTGCTCCTTGAATCGTATGGTGAATGGTCTTGGTTTTGTTAAATTCAACCAGTTTATTTTTTGCCAGTTAATGGATTAACGATTTTCGTCCTCTTTCCTGATAACCATGTATTGCGATTTCCAATCTATTTTTTCGTGAGTAATTTCATGAACGTTGTATGGCTTATCACTCTTTCTTCTAGCACTTCGGGCAATAAGTTTCCATCCGGCAGGCCAGTTCACTTTACTTACTCTTTTTTGTTCTATTTGTATTGGTATTGGTATTGCATATTCCATTTCACTATGACTCACAACTAGGAATTTCAGATCAATGGATTCAAAGTTTAAAAGTTCATGAACAGCGGTCTTCTTTTCTTTTTGTATTTTATCCAGCTTGTTTCCTTGTTCTTTCTTTTTAATTTCTTGTATGATTTTTTTTATTACTTGGTGATAAGTACTGGACTAAAACTATTTTACCGCTAAATTCCCGAGTTGATATTTACTTGTTATGATGTTTTATTCCCAACTTAATTTTTGTTTTGTTGTATATATGTCTTTAGTTTTCTTTAGCGTTCTGTTGTATTGTTTTTTGTCTTTTGGTAATTGTAACACGTATATCGAATCAAACACAGTCAAAGACTTTAGTCGAAATGTATAATGAATTTAGATTGTATGAACATAATAGAAAAGTATTCTACGAACTAGAAGATGCATTACGCATAGGCACCTAGAGAAAAAATGTATTCAAAAATTAAAAAACTAAAGCCCCAACTATTTAAAGAAATCATGCCTACAATACAGAGACTAACATTTGCACAATCAGTGTATCAAAAAATCAAAATAATTATCAAGAAAGGAACACCATGTTGCAACAAAAAACTTCAGATCAACCTAACGAAATCTGTAAACTAAAAAAGGAAACTTTACTACGCAAATGGGAACGCAAAATGAACCTACTTACGACTCTAGTCAAAAATGTCTAAATGATTTAAACACCAAAAACTTTGAAACGCAAACGCCTTAAACCAGTATTTTATGAACTTAAAACCTTCTTCACCAACAATGAAATACATATGACGCAAGTGACTGCAATGCAATTTACAACTTCAAGTTTTCTTCTTCTTCTTATAGTGCCGTGCACCTATAGTGCGTTGGCGAATTATCTTAAGGCCAGGTTTCTTTTTTTTGCGGCATGCAAAAGATCGCCAGTGTTATTTATGCATGTCCAGTTCTTTATGTTCCATAGCCACGACATTTGTTTGCGACCTACTCCTCTCTCGCCTTCAATTTTTTCCTGGATGATTAGTTGAGGGAATGTCACCCTATCTGTCCATGCTATGCGGAACATTCTTTGCAACGTCCACATTGCGAAGACCTCCAATTTATTACTGGAAGATACTTTTAACGTCCATGTTTCCAAGCCGTATAACAATATGATCCATACATAGCATTTAACCAACCTATAGCGGAGATTAAAGCAAAGATTGCGGTTATGTAGTAGCGGTTTAAATTTGATAAAAGCTTGTCTTGCTTGTTAGGTATGGCATTTTATTTCTTGTTGAGGATCCCATTGGCCATTCATCATCATTTTCAAGTATTTAAATGTTTTCACTTGATCGATTGGAGTATTATCTACTTACAGTTGTATTCTTAAAAGTGCGTTTTTTCCTATTGCCAGGCATTTAGTTTTTCCGGCATTTATCTTCAAGCCATATATTTTTTCTACTTTAGGAATTTATTTTTCCGCAAATCGCCAGGAAATTTTGACATTCCTGTCAAAATTTCTTGAAGAAAAAGTCAGGACTTCCTTACTGTAAGGAAATGTCATTTCCTTACTGTAAGGAAATGATATTTCCGTACAGTTGTTAGTGTTCTACATAAATGATAGAAAACACATTGCTTATAAGGAATTAATTTATATTTTGAAAACATCAAGTCATTGCTGAATACATTTTTAAGATCAATTTGTTATATTTACAGTAATTTGACAGTTAGTACAATTATTGAACATTGGAGGAACACTCTTAGAACTATGAGAAACATTTTGGACAACATGCAGGGTGGAAGTGTCATTTTGTTGAATATTTTGTACTGTGAAAATTTTATTTGCCACCTCAACCTTATTGTTAAGCGATTCTTCGATATATCCTTCAGCAACGTTTGATGACTTCCATCCGCCATGCCTCTTTAAACTAGTTATGTCAGCACCAGAGAACATTTCATCATTTTACTTTCGAGAACACCAGCAATTAAATTTATAAGCGTGAAGTTTGACAATTCAACCTCAATACGTTTCCATAGTAACCCAAGTAATTTTATTAGGAATTTCAAAGCACCATTTATTTGGGAATAAAATTATCGCGTTTTTTAAATCAATCAATATCTGTCGAATTTTAAACGATTTGCGGAAAAATAGTATGTTTACCTCGTAGGAAAAGCCACATTCCTGGACTCTGTGTTGCTAAGTCTCGGCAGTCGTCCAGGAATGTTAAGCTTTTCCTACCCGGTAAACAATGTACTATTATTTAACATCAACTGCATATCATGTTTATTGTCTGTAATTATCGCGGTGTCGTCTGCGTAACAAATGTTATTTATCGGGAACCCGTGTGCCTTTATTCCATACTCAGTGCCTTGCAGTGCCTCTGCAAAAATGTTCTCCATATAGAGATTGAAGAGCATAGGAGACAAAATACACCCCTGTCGCACCCCTCTTAAAATTTCAAATTCTTCTGTGTTGGTTGATTTGTGCAGTCTTACTCGTGCTTTTTGATTCCAATAGAGATTCTCGATAACTCTTATGTCTTTCTTGTCAATGTTAGCGTTGTGTAGCATTTTTATCATTGTGGTATGTTTTACGGTGTCAAACACTTTTTCATAATCGAGGAATAACATGACTATGACATATGAACATATGAACATGACTATATCCTTTCGTTGATTCCTGCAGTTTTGTACAAGCGTATTCAAGCAGAAAGCTGCTTCACGTGTACCCAGTCCGCTCTTGAAACCAAATTGTGTCTCACCGCTTAGATCTTCCAGCTTTTTGTACATATTTGTGTGAAGGATGCAAAGAAACACCTTAAGCAAATAACTCATTTAACTTATCAGTCTGTGGTCTTTGCATTTTGTCGCTCTTTGTGATTTAGGGGTCATTATAAAGATTGAACAAAGCCAATCCATTTGAAGCATGTCCATAATTTCTTTAAATTATTCCCTTTAGTAAATTATTTTCATGCCGCCCATGCCTGCATATCTTTCAAATAACCGACACTACTAATTCGTTACGCCTTTTTTTAACAAAGAAATAACTCCGCCAAATGTTTCTTCTGCTTTTTATCTTGTTTTGGTACATAAAAATCTTTCCCAATAACAAAGGAAAAAGGTCTCTATTGTGAAATCTCCGAGCTACCTTCTCAGAAAAACAGAAAAGCTATGAAAATGAACCCCAGTAGCCCGGCTATTTAATGTCAATTTCGCGTGGCATCCTTCAGCCAATATCCCCTCTCTATTTTCAACCTTCGCTTGTCTAAGCCCTTCTAAGTTCACAATCCGATGTTCATTTCCAAGTTGGTTCCTGTGGCAAGCGGTCTTATCTTCGACAATCGGCGGTAAGTGGATTTTTAATTCACCCTTATTTATCTTTACACAGTGTGTCTTATATTAATTATTTTCTCTTTTGTCAAACAGACATCTTCCAATTGAAGTCACTTCTGTTTGCCTTTTCATATTCTACTCTACACCGTTCAGATTCTACATTGTTCAGATTCTACACCGTTCTTCTACTACTCTTCTCTCACCGTATTGTACTACCTTGGTTTAACTGCCTCTTTTCGTCGGCCTAAGACAATCTAAGGGATTACGTTAAGAAGACCGCAATTCTTTGTGGCTGTCATCCCAACTACCTGTTGTACGAACCGAAGTCAAGTGCCTTATTGAGGGCGTAATACCATTATTTGAATACACCTGTTTTGTGAGTATACGTTTTATTGACTAAACTGTGATAACGAAATCTTTAGAAGTTGATTTATGACTCCAGTTCAGTGTACCTTCTTATTTATGGAGGTTTAGTTTGACTGAGTATAAAAATACAGGATAATATATACTTATAAATAACGTACAATTTATTTTATATGTAGATTATATTTTTGATAAATTTTATTCTTAGATTTGAAGTGATCACGATCAAAAACCTAGTAACTTCATATTCAGGTATCCTCAAGACGTAAAATTCACTTGCTTGCCAAATATTAACGTAGATATAATCATAATGTTCCTTGCCTTTTTCTTATTCTTGAGGATACTAAATTATTTATAACTATTTAATAAAGAGATATTTTTTGTTTGTAATTAATAATAAGTTGCGCAATAATCATGCCATTTAACTATCCAATAAAATTTGGTATAGTACATTTACTTTAACAAATATACCTAAATATAATTTTGTTAAAGATCTATTTGCTTTTTATTTCTTTTATATTTCTGTATATAATTTGAATTTATATTTTTGTGTTTCTCTTCCAGGCATTTTTTATTGAATTATATTATTATTTGTTTGATCGTATATTTTGTGTATATGTGTCGAAATATTAGGAGTGTACCGCATAATTCCGATACCTTTTCTCTCACGGTTTACTTTATTCTCGCGTGAGTTCTCTAGCTATACCTTACCTTTTCTATGTGCCTTGAGGTTTCCCTGTTGCTCTAAAAATAGGGTGGTGCCCAAATACCTTTTCCTCTCTTATCTCTTATCTTCTCTTCTAACTTCTTGTCTCTGTGTTGTAAGTACTTTTTTCATTAATCCGTGATATTTAAGCTGTAACAAGAACCCCGACCAAGATACCTCTACCAGACTGAAGCCCGAGCCTAGTAGCGTTCTTTGTGTAACCACCAATCAATCATCAAGAGGGTACACATTGGAATGTGGACGGTGTTATATATGTCATTGAAAATTGTTACCAGCATGTCGATGTTATTATCTTCCTTTGCGTTTTTAATTCTTATCCTTATCGTACGTTGGATCTCCTTGTATTCCTGTTGATTCTGATGTATTTTGTACTGTCAGCGTTGCTCCAATAGATCAAGTATCTCATCCGTCATCCACTCGTTTTTGTGATTTCTTTTTATTTTACGTGCGACTACTTCGTCAGAATCGGCTATAGCTATTTTTATTTTCTCACTGGTTTCCTCTATACAATGTTCTTATGTTTCTCAGGTTCTCGTTGATATGCTTACTGTATGAAGAGCTAAGCTCTTCATCTCTTATTAATTCTCTAGTATTTATGTATTTTTTATTAGATAGCTTTTTAACCTCAAGTGTGTTTTATGTTTGCATCATAATAATAACAGGAGATTGCTTACAACACCACGAACTGATCACACAGTCTAGATAGCGTGAGTTACAACCACTAAAGGTTGTGAAGTATTAAATGCAATGTCATCCAATAATATAAACTATCTATTAACAAGAACGTTGGCCTTCGTACCCTAAGGAAATCACAACAGGAATTGACAATAAACTAATCATATCTACAATTAATCTAGATATGTGCTCGGATTACGTCCCAGTCATAATGCATATGTATTTCCAGGGCCGAGCCTAGAGGACGTCCAGGTGCAAGAACCAAATTTGCCGCCTTATCAGCAGTCTTGGAAAACGTGTAAGTATACGAAAACATCGCTAATTAGAGAAAATTAATAACAATACAATTTTAAACATTTAAATAATAAAAATATATTTATTAAGTCAACGAATAGATACATACCTATAATATAAATATGGACTTAGACAACATATTATGTACATAAATATAATTTGGTATAACCAAAATAAAAAAATCTACATCGTTATTTCACGAAAAATAAAGTAATATACAGAAAAAAGAAATACAACACTAGGTAGTTATATACACGTCTAAATACTAAAATCGACTTTTCTTGCATTTTTAAGTGCAAATTTCCTAACTAGGTCAGTCACATCTAAATTAAAACAGATATCTTCCTCGATACTTGTTATAACTAAATGCGGCTGCACAATTGCCCGGGAACGGGAACGAGAACGGAAACGGGAACGAGAACGGAAACTGAAAGCATCAGCAGATTCACTATTAAAAGTAAACAAGGTGTTTTGTGCTACGAATATTTAAATGTTTTGTCTATGTCACTTGTGCTGTTAATTATTTTTTTCTCAAAATATTTTTTGTGGAACAATATTTTTTTAATTTTATTAAAAAAAAATAATACAAAAACTGATACAAATTTAACCCCTGCTGTTCGATTGGGTTCGAACATGGCTGCAAATGCTGTAACAAGATTAAGGGATAGATCAGCCAACTATTTAATATCTGATGTAGGTTCAGTATCTTGGCAGCAAAAATATATTAATAGGGGCCAAATGTAATTTTTTTATTTGTAACCAATGTGTATAATCTATTATTCTTGAAAAATAAATTTTACTCAACTCGAATGAAAATAAATAGTTCTTTTGCATAAAAAATTGCAATAAAAGATCTAGTACATATTTTTTAAATTATAATTTGTTTTTTGGTGTTAATGACTTCATATCTTCTACTACTGACTTCATAAAATTTAAGTCACTACTGTTATGTGAGTCTTTTAATTTTGACTTACAAAATTTACTAAAATTAGCTGCTACAACAGTCATCATGTCCATTGCTTACTATATTCTGCAATAGAACAACAACTATTGTTTTGCAATGTCTCATCTTTATACCCCTTACTGCTTCGATCATACATTTTTCCACTAAATAAATTATTAGTTCGTCATAGTCATTCGTTTTAATGTAAAATACATAAAATGCTTAGACAAGAGGGTTAGATTATAAAAAGTCACTCAAAATGTAAACAAATTTTTATTTTGCATTTGACAGTATTTTAAATACTGCTTTTTGATTGGTTCCGGGAACACAACGGGAACGAGAAAGTTAAAACATGGGCAACTTTTCCGTTCTCGTTACCGGGCGGCTTCTCGTTCTCGGTTATTGTGCATCTAAACATTGATTTACGTAGAGGTTAACTTTTTTCCCGTTCCCGTTTCCGTTCTCGTTCCCGTTCCCGGGCAATTGTGCAGCCGCCTTAAATTTGTAAGCCTGGATTGGCTTATGGTAGTTTTTTTTTATTATTTTAAGTTTTAAAAATGATCACTCCCCATGAGCTACAGTGACTGGCATAGTTAAAAATATTCTAAGCGCAACAAATAAATTAGGAAATATTCCTTTTAACTCGTTAGCAACAAGATAGGCTAACACTTGCTTGGCCGACATATAATTTTTATTAGTAATGTAAATAGACAATATATCAATCTCATTTTAAAATCTATTGCATTTATATCTAATTTTTTTTTCCGGGTCAGTTATTTTAGTTTCTAAATTGGTACAATATTTCATTATTTCCTCTTTAGAAAAGACACTTAAGTTATTTAAAAAAACCAAAAGATTCAACATGTGTTTCTAAATCTTGAAATCTCTCATCTAATTTTGAGATGGCAATATCAAGAATATAAAAATACAAATTTACTTTAAAATGTAATTAGGGAGATT
This sequence comes from Diabrotica balteata, assembly GCA_918026665.1. Lineage (NCBI taxonomy): Eukaryota > Metazoa > Arthropoda > Insecta > Coleoptera > Chrysomelidae > Diabrotica > Diabrotica balteata. The sequence goes on from OU898277.1 coordinate 61,789,565, forward strand.
GAATTGGCTCGTCTGTATGTTTATATTCCCATAAGTCTTTTTTCTTCTTAGTCGAACTGTATGAAATGCAGGAAATAAAATTTTGGCATACATTTCTTAAGCTATTTTTTTAGCTTAATTGAGCAAATTTATAAACCCAATTTCAGATCTCATGTCTGTTTAATTTAATTTAACATTTGTACAGTTTCTGGTAAAATAACGTCAGATTTTTGCATGATTGTGCTAACTACATTAATTTTTAATAAAATATCGTACCAAACAACTACGGAACATATAAATTTAAATGATTTTTTATTATTCAGGGAACTTGCAGTATTCAGTGTTAGGTTTTAAGACATAACTTACTTACTTAAGAAATGACACATTTTTTTTATCTGTGATACAAAGTATAGCATTACATTTTTCACACTGCAATCGACTTGTACCCTTTTGAAAGGACCTACTTTTCCCTTTCGTTGCATGGACAGGCCAATGGCCAACCAGATGATACAACAAGAAAGAACAATCTTTTCTTGTTGTATCATCTGGTCTAGCAGTAACTGGATATTTAATTTTTTCTATTGAAACCATATTCAAAGAGCTAGGTCTACCACGTCGACATTCTTTCCCGGCATTTGCTAATGAGGATAAAAGCTCTTTTCGAAAAAAATTTAAAGGTTTAAATTTTTTTATATTTAAAACCTCACAATCATTTCGACAGATAAGCCAAGCATTTACGACGCTTATATCCAGAATATAGGTAAATATTGAATAATACCATCGCTTTGCTTTATACGGCGTTTTATAAAGACCCATTAGCGCATTGGCTTTATATACCCCACCCATGTGCTTGTTGTAGTTTGTTATTACAGATGGACATACAATATTGATCTTCGATTTAACAGTTTTGCAGTTTTTTTTTGATGAACTCGTTGGCTCGACTTCATAGGCTGTGCCACCAAGTAACACCCATTTATTGTCAACCCATTTGATAACAATGATACATACCATTCTCTTTGTCAGCCTTATAGTGACACGTTCCCCTTCCTTTACTTTTCAAAATCTTGTCATTGTTAATTGGGTAACCTCCAATTCTATCAGCTCGTAAAGTGCCTTAACTCAGGATTTTCATTGAATTTTTCAAATAAGAAAAAAGAGCAAGACTAGAAAAATAGTTATCACAATATACTATGCTGTTATGAGGCTCATGGAGAGACTTGCATAGGGAAATACCGACACTGGCTCCAACACCCAATGAATCTTTTTTTTCTGTTAGTTCATTGCGAGTTCCTTTCAGTTCCGGAAAAGTAGTTGAACCTTGGTAAGGTATAAAATCTAGCATACATCCAGAGACTCCAGCAATTACGAAAAATTTATAACCCCATTAGTGGGGTTTGTTTTTTATGTATTGACGTAAGTGACCTGCACGTGTTCCGTTATACGCTACCATCGTCTCATCAATGGAGTAGTCATTTTCAAGATGAAATTTCCGACAATTCTGACGAATGTCCTCAATAAGAGGACGTATATATATATATATATATATATATATATATATATATATATATATAAGAGGTCGTATCTTGACAAATCTGTAACAAAGCTGTTGTCATTGAAATGGATATAACGTCTAAGTGATTTGAATCGCTTTACCGGCATAATACTAGCAATTTGTTCGACTCTAGTACCAGCTGCCCAATAGTCTTCATGATGCTGGTAGTTTTATTATTCCCATTAGAAAAAGAATAGAAAAAAAGTCTGTCATTTCTTTATGATTAGTGTTAATGCTATCCCTCTTTTGAAAACTGTAAAGATTTGTTTGCTCTACTATTTTATGAAAAACATCAAATGAAAAAAAAATCGTGAAATATTCGAGTGGGGATAATAATTCTTCTTAAGCATTTGGAATGAAACTTTCTCTATTTTCTACAGCTTTTATATCTTCTCTCAACCAATTATATATGTAGGCTTGGACTTTTTCTGTTTTTTTTTGCATGGCGGTTCGCTCGAGCTGTTTGGGATAGGTTCCACATCAGCAATGTTATATTCTTGAATGTGTTCATGGTGTTCTAATATGCTACGATCAGAATCACTGTCATCTGTAAAAGATATTTTATCAGATTGTATTCTACAATTATATAAAACCATAGTTTACCTGACAACTATAGTAATACCGGTTTCTATATAGATTTCAAAACAGGCTATTCGTCATCAGAAGTATCAGACCCATCAGATATGGTAGGATTTACTGGCGGTAATCTACACTTATTTTTCCGTAAAAAGAGCGAGTTGGTATTTCTGTCAACAAAATTTTCATATTTATATTTACTAATCGTTATGGGGCAAAGTAACCAGATGGATATATGTGGATTTATACATTTCATATCATACAATTTGGATGGATAAATTGATGAAACGAGTAGTTATTTTCAACTCTGTGTTTCACGACTGTTTTCCCCTTTTTCGACACAAAATGTAACCACTTGGTTACATCGTTTGTAAATGGCAAAGAACGTGCTGCAGTGTACTTTGAAATTAGTGCAACCATATGGATACAATTTCCGATAAAGGGATAAAGGGCAAACAGTGAATTGAAAACTTTTTCCAATTCATACCGAAAAAGAGCCGAAAAAAATATAATTCTTGAATAATAATGCACAAGTTAGTAACTTTAAGGGAGCTTTTTGCTTTTTGCTGCATCATTCATGACTAAATTAAGGCTGTGTGCCGCACAAGGGACAAAAAAGGCTTTGGAATTACTTGGAAATATCTAATTTATATATCTAATTTTTTTTGTAGTCAATTGTGTTTGTCTTTCATATTGGCACCATTGTCATAACCCTGGCCTAACATATCGGCAATATTAATATCAGATTCCTTCAAAAAAATTAATATGAAATCAGTTAAACCTTTACTAGTACTATTGCTAACTTCGAAGAATCCTAAAAAAAAATTTGTTTCTGGTGGTAATTATACTGACAAATTGAGTCCATCTTTTGCTCAAACTTACTAAGTTTACATACAAATGACTGTTTGTAGTGATTATTTAAAAAGTCTTTTTATGAACTATAAATAATAACGAAAAATTAATGATTTTATTACAATTTAACACATAATACATTGATCCAAATCATTCAAAAACGTACGGGACTTTTTTCAATGGAAGATCGTTGTTTTTAATCACAAATATCTTAGATTATATTGACTTATTAAAAAAATTCATGTAACGAAAATTGCTTAGGATTTAATCTTCTATTGGCTCCCGTAATAATTTTAAGCAAAAGAATTTCCACCTCTGAGAAAAGGTGGCAACCACCCCCGGAGCAGAAGCATATTCTTTTCCCATCAGCTCACCCAATTTCAATAGAATCAGTTAAGTCCGACAAAATTGGGAGGTCAATAACCTGGATGTAATGAAACTCATGAGAATAAAAAAAATAACAAAAATCAAGCAACGTTTATGTATTTACCAACTTTAGAGAAACGGACTTAATTTGACGTTAAAATGCAAAAATTCGGTACAAAATCTGCACTCTAGCTTAAACCGCATTTTGATATTTTTGTAGACACTCCAATGAAACAATATCGAATTTTGATCGCCGAGTTGATACAAATTTTATTTAAAAAATTAATTTCACGCGCATTATATAAAAAGTGCTGATAAATGTTTTTGTTTAAAATTATCTCATGTAGGTAAATTAACTTCTTTGAAATATTTTTTTCTACATCGTACCGATTCTTGGTAAATCAATGTTTATTGTTCCTCCCTCCCACAAGAGTGTGTTAGGGGGAAGTCCAAGGGTAAGAGTGGCAGTTTTTTGTATCTTTTGGGGTACTATAATTAATATTCTTAGGAAAATTCAGTTTATTCGTTTGGATTTTAGGGGTTCAGTGGCATTTTTGTCTCTGACTACTTAAGTATATTATAGTCGCTTTTAGGTTAGTATTTACATATGGAAAGTTTTAAAACAAAACTAATAACGATACACTTCCATTATTTATGATTATTCTTATTTTTCCATTAAGGAGGTTTGTACCATTCAATTTATTTCAGCGTTTAAAATCTTTTTTGTGCCTGTCTAACAACCACTTTGTCAACATACTCCTAAGCTTAGTGAATTAACTATATGAATCCATTTATCAATTCAACAATTTTCATTCTATATTAATTACAAAAATAGTCAAAATATATTAAAAAGTTAAATTAGAAATTACTATTGAGATAATAAATAAAAAAGGTTTATTATTGGTTTTGTTTATTTTCTTACACTTAAGACTTAAAAGTTAAACGTAAAAACAATTTGCAAATTTCCCAATTGTATTATTAGAGCAGCTGCTTCTTATTTGAATCGTTTTATAGCGTCGTTAATAGCCAACATTTACGACAGATGCTGTACTAAATGGGTTTATAGGGATCCCTAATATCTTTTAGTGTTTATTTTATATACCAAATTTATTAATTCACTGCCAAAAAACCCATGTTTAATAAAAGCCATTTGGAAATGTTGAAATATAGTTTTACCACAAGAGGTTAAACCAAAGACAAAAAAGCTGGTATCTCCTATTATAATCGTAAAGTTAATTAAAATTTTAAAATATTAACCACAAAAGATCAAAAAGATGTAAATCAAAATTATTATTTGGATAAAACCTATTAGTGTTTTCTGCGCTCGATCGCTAATATATGCAATCTTTTAGAAATAAAAATTACACGTTATTATTCTTTATACTAAAATAAGTAGAGATATCTTTTAAAAACTTAAAATGTGCCAACTAATGTGAATATTGTAGTCTACATTAACTTTCCTTCTAGAACTAACTGGTTTTCAATCAACTCTTTAATAGTTAAACGATTAACATAAAATTTCTGTTTTTTGCGTACTGCGATATCGCGGGATATTTAAATTAATAATGCTTTGTTACTTATAACTTACTATAAACTTTTAAAAATATTTATTTATAACAGAATCGCTGGTAAAATATTGCAGAAACTATCTATAGAGGAAGCTGATTTTGAAACAAATCGGAGCTACTGTAATTAGGTACTAGCACTAGCCTATATCGGGAAAGGGCTTTTAGACTTGCCTTAAAACATTTCTAGAGTGTATAGACCGCAAAGCGGTTTATAAGAAAGGCTACAATGTATTACAAATTAATAATACCTTGCAAAACAACTGCTTGAGTAATCAACCAGATGCCGAGTGACAAAGTATTTCAAGTTGTTTTAAGATTGTAATCAAACATATAAATAGCCAAAACCAAAACTACATCTTCTGCAGGGCTCAGTTTAAGTACTTGTTTTTAACATTCAGATCTTCCACATACCAGTTCTCGTCAATGTTGCTTTGCCTACGACTTGACATAAATTCAAAATAACCACAGAATAAACTTTCGCGTCATATGTCAAAATTATATAAGAATATTTAAAAAATGTAAAATGTGTCCTCGGTAGAAGACAAAGATCTTGAGCCAGTTGACTCCTATGAATACTTGGGCCATATCAGAATAAGTCGAGAAAACCAAACAATCGAGCTGAAAAGCAGAATAAACCTCGCTTAGGCTGCATTTGGAAAGATGAAGGATATTTTTAGGTCTAAGATTCCAATGTGTCTGAAAAGAAAAGTATTTAATCAGTGTATTTTGCCAGTGATGACCTACGGAGCAGAAACCCTAACACTTACAAGAACAACAGTGAATAAACTACCAGTTGCGGAAAGGGCAATGAAGAAAATAATGTTAGGGATTTCTCTACGTGAGAGAATACCCAATGCTAATATACGCAAAAGATCAGGAGTAGCAGACGTTATTGAAAGGATAATAACACTAAAGTAGAACTGGGCAGGTCATGTAGCAAGATCAGTTAATGACCGGTGGACAAAAAGAATTTTGGAATGGAGACCCCGAATACAAGCTAACAGAAATAGAGGTCGACCCCCAACGAGATGGACAGATGACATAAAAAGAGTGACCACAAATTGGATGGCGCAAAAAGAAGTGGTAAAGCATGCGAGAGGCCTAGGTTCAGTAGTGGATAATAGAGGCTAGTTGATGATGATGATGAAACTGTGTCCTAGTTTAAGCAAAACTGAATTCTAAGCTTAGCACTATTCTAAATACCTAGGAATTACACTAGGGCGTATGTTAAAAAGCTTTGCGGAACAACTTAATGTACTTTATCTGCTACTCTGCGAAGTTCAGCGATGACCTTGATATATTATGTAGGAAAATTCCTTGTTCCTGTATGGATAACGAGCCCGTACGCACAGTATGTCGATATCTAACTTTACAGTAGTTATGCGATGATAACCGTATTGTTCAGATACACCCTACTTTAATTGCGTGCCTTTTAATTAAGAATAGCACTACCCGATATCCGCAGTAAGAGTGTGCTAGCAGAAGAACATAAAAACATTATTAATTACCCTGTCTTACCTATACACCAAAATATTACTAACAATAAAAAGTACTAAAATTCAGAAATCCGTCACTACTGCTAAATGGGAACAAAGCATAGAACCAAACAATTGCTGTGTCAACTGGTGTCAGGATTTGATATAAATAGTAGGATGTGGGTGAATGTAAGACACGGATTTGATATGAATCGTAAGAACAATAACAAGTATGTTGACCGGGTATTCACCAGTAAGAGAATTCCTAAATAAAGTTTGTAATTGCAATGGAGACTCTGACTATACTGCAGAGTCTTTGAGAGGAAACCAGAAACTGCATGACATGTATTATACGATCGTAAGGCGCTGGAGTGCAAAAGACAAAAACTATGGGCAACCAAGAGGAGACCCTGGCATATTTAGGACACACCAAGCAAAAGACCTCACCCAAACTTCCACAGGGTACAAAAATTCCAGACTGGGTGTAGGAAACAACAATGGGTAGTAAACACAATACGCTTCAGCCTCAATGAAAACGGAGATCTTTGGATTAGACAGGCCTAGGGAGAAAAAACAAAGACATGGCTGATATTGGTCAGTACCAGATGGGGTAGATCTGCTTAAATCCTAGCAAAGTGGGGTTAGGTTCAGTCTTAAGATTGTGACAACATATTGTTACACTGCTTTAAAAATAAATTCAAAAAAAATATTTTCAAATACCAACAATACTTTAACAGAATGACACTTATAAACTTCAAAAACTTAATTACAACTGTTCCAAACTGTCAACAACATCTTTTTATATACATTTTCTGACGTTTCTGATTTCACTAGACATTTCAGAATTTTTGATTGCATCTTAAATACTCTGGAATGTTAATAATTCTTAGGTTTCGTCAAGAAAGTTCTTCTACATGGATTAAATTTTACTGAAGTTTCGTAACACTGCTCTCTCCTTTATAGTTATTTGCTTCGAATAACCAGTCTATTAGGGACGGATTGAAGCCAACAGGATGGCTCAGTTTTATGGTATAAGGTCAATCTCTCGATATGCTCTACCTTGGGTTAACTTCTTCCCAGTTTCGTTAAATTTTTACAAAAAGTCCTTTCTTATTTTTATTGTATATTAGGTGACCCAGTATGGATTGTATAACTGTGGCATGCATGTCTAGCCTGTCCTTGGCTTTAGCACTTTAAAGCTTTGAACTTTTACGGGCAAATTCTTAAAATTTTTTTAATTTTTCTTTCAAATGTTTAATGTAGATCAGGGATAAATTAATATTCTTCTTCGCAGGAAGGAAATCTTTCAAAAAAGATCTTTAGAAAGCTTCATTTCTCTTTCGATGATTATTATCGATGGACAATAACTGGTTGTTTTATATTTTTTTTTTTTTTTTTTTTATTTATTTATGCCTCAACCTCACAGGGTCATTGGCGTTGTACAATTTAGAGTTTTACAGTTTATTTAGTACATTTATGGAATGTAAATATTGGTTTTAATTCACTCTCTAGCAGATGTTTATGGGTGATGGCGGTGTGGCCTATTCTCAGACGAGATAGGATGGTTTGATGTTTACGCTTATTTGGGGTTGATTTCCAAGGTAATATGGAATGTTTTACTTCTCGTAGTTTGGATGTTGATTGATTCCACTTGGTCTGCCAATCATTGATTATTAAGTTCTTGATTACAGGTTTTATATCTAGATGTGGAATGCTTCTGATTTCTACAGCTTCCGGACTCGAGATTGCTAGTTTTGCCAAGGAATCTACTTCTTCGTTACCAGCAATTCCAATATGGGAAGGAATCCATACAAAGTTGACATTTATGTTCATAGTTTGCAGTTGGCTTAATGCTGATTTAATAAGTAGTAGACTTGGATGACTAGGATATAAGTTATTTAGGGCAATTACAGAACTTAGGGAATCCGTAATAATGACAGGGTTTTTGATACTATTTTCTACCACAAAATTTATTGCATTGAGAATAGCAGTTAATTCGGCTGTGTAAATGGATGTTAATTTAGGGAGTTTCATTAATATTTTTGTTTTATTAGACATAAATGCTGCTCCCACTCCATCTATAGTTTTAGAGGCATCGGTATATATAAGTGTATGGTTACTGTATGTCTTGAATTCTTGGAGGACATATTGATATAATGCTTTGGGATGGTTATCTGCTTTTTTATATATGGAGAGTTTGGTATTGATAGATGGGATGGGAACAGTCCAAGGGGGAACAGTGTTAATATCGGGTATACAATAGATATCTTGAAATTTGAATTCAAGTTCATTGAGGTATCTATTTACCCTTTCATAAAAAGGAAGGTCAAGCCTAGCATGAGTTTTAAAGATATTCCTAAAACGGTCTGAATTTACATAGTGATTAACAGGATTCATAGGATTTGCCTGTATTGATGCCGCATATGTTAGTGAAAGTTGTTTTCTTCGGAATTCCAGGGGGACTTCTCCAGCTTCACAGTGTAAACTTTCAGTAGGGCTAGTATAAAAAGCACCTAGTATAGTTCGCAAAGCACTATTTTGTATTCGATCGAGTTGTTTTATGATATATGGTTTTGCTGAATCATAAATAATACAAGCGTAGTCGAGTTTGGACCTGATCAATGACTTGTACATAAGGGTCAGTGTTTTACTATCTGCTCCCCACGTGTTGTGTGCAACAGTTTTTATAATGTTAAGTGCAGATTGACAAGTACTTTTTAGATCATGAATGTGGTGGTTCCAGGATAATCTGTTGTCAAATGTCATGCCTAGACATTTAATTTTCTCAACATATTTTATTTCTTTATTAAATAGTTTTAATTCTGGAGTGATATAACTTCTTTTTTTTGAAAATAGCATAGCCTTTGATTTTGTTGTTGATAATTGAAGACCTGTAGAATTTGTCCATAATTCGAGATTCCATAGCACTTTCTGTAGATGGGTCTGAAGGGTTTTATCATTTATCCCCTTAACAAAAATGATTAAGTCATCTGCAAAGAGTCTAGCTTTTACTGGTAAGTCACAAGTGGAGATAATATTATTTATTGCAATAAGAAATAGGGAGACGCTTAAATTAGATCCTTGAGGAATTCCGTTTTTTTGAATTTTTGTATTAGATAAAGTACCGTTAACTCGTACATTAAAAGTTCGATGAGATAGGAAATTTTTTATGAATTGTGCTATATTACCTTTTATTCCCCATCGACTAAGTGTTTGAACAATACCATGTCGCCAAACTGTATCGTATGCTCTTGTTATGTCAAAAAATATTGCGATACATTTTTGTCCACATGCCATTGCTTCATGAATCTTAGACTCTAAACTAATAAGATTATCCAGTGTTGAACGACTTTTTCGGAATCCGCTTTGTTCCGGGGCAAGTAATTTATTATTTTCTAAAAACCACATTAATCTGTTGGATATGATTTTCTCGAGAACTTTACACATTACACAAGTTAGAGAAATAGGTCTATATGAATGTGACAGAGATTTTGGTTGATTTTGTTTATAAATAGGGATGACAATAGATGAACTCCAGATTTTTGGAAACTTGCTATATCTCCATATATTATTATAGATATTCAGCAAGTGTTTCTTTGCAGATGAAGGAAGTTTTTGAAGAAATATTGCAGGAATGTTATCAGGACCGGGAGAAGAGTTTTTTGTATTATTGAGTGAGTATTCTAATTCATCCATGGTTATGGGATAATTTAAAGGAGAAAGGTCATCAGGCGGTATATCAATACCTTTGGATTCCTCTTTCTCTTTTTTGGTCAAAAAATCTGGAGGAAGAACATTATCACTTGAGAATCTTTCAAAACTATTAGCTAGAATATTAGCTATGTCTAGAGGGGAAGTGTATATTTTTTTTTTCTTCTAAGAAGTTAATGTGGTTTGGGGTATTTTTCCCGGATATCTTTCGTACCATTTGCCATACTTTATTAATTGGTGTAGATGAATTTAATTCTGAAACAAACTTTTTCCATGATTCACGTTTACTTCTTTTAATTATAAATCTAGCTCGTGCTTTTAGTCGTTTGAATTCTAATTTATTTTCAAGTGTATTATATTTCCTGAATCGATTTAATGCTGTTTTTGAAAGTTTAATAGCTTCTTGACATTCAGAATTCCACCAAGGGACTGACGAATTTAATTGTTTAGGATTCATTTTACCAACGGCTTTTTCGGCAGCATTCAATAATACATTGGAAAACTCTTGAATTTGACTATCAATATTATTATTTGATTGTAAAATTTCATGTAATGTATTCATTTCATTTAAAACTAGATTATAATACTCTTGCCAATTTGCATTTTTGATATTCCATTTTTCAACATTACAAGAGTATTGTATACTGTCAGGATTTGTTATTACAATCGGAAAATGGTCACTATCATTTAAATCAGAAAGTACGTCCCAAGATAAGGTAGCTGATAATGCTGGATCACATATTGAAAGGTCTATGGCAGAGGATTTACCAGTAGAAATGTCAAAATGAGTATTTCTTCCATCGTTTAGTAGGTTTAACTGAAAATTGTCCAACATTATTTCGATTCTACGACCTAATGGAGTAATTATTTTTGATCCCCATATGTAATTATGTGCATTAAAATCTCCAACTATTAGACGAGGTGAAGGTATTTGTTTAATCAAGTCTGAGATTTCATTATTGCTTGGGTTTTGTGTAGGTGGAATGTATATATTACATATGTTCATTTTTACAGGCCCTTTGATAGTAATTGCGACCGCTTCAAGTTGTGTATTGATTTGAAGAATGTCTACATCGATGGATGAATGAGTGTAAATTGCTACGCCACCACTAGCATGGTCTACATTTTCTCTATTTTTATATGTGCATGTGTAGTGTTTTAAATTATGAACTTTAGTATTTTTAAAATGAGTTTCCTGTAAACAGAGTATGGATGGAGTAAGTTTTTTAATCATTTGTTGTAATATCTCAAGGCGAGTGTAATATCCTCGTAGGTTCCACTGGATAATTGAGAAAGCCATTATAATATATCTTTTACAATTTCGTTATCGGATTCGGTGTTAGTTTCTGATTGTATGGATTTAAGTATTTTGTTTCGAAGTCTAGTGCATCTATTTTTTGATTTCCTATTTGATAAATTCTCATGTAGTTGATTTAAAAGTTTCAATAGGTTTTCTAGATCATTTGTATACGTTTTTATTAAGCTTACTGGGTCAGGAGTACCATGAGCATTTTCCAGTATATCTACTAATGTTTCATAAGATATTGAATGGTTTACTGAAGTATCTTCATATATTCGTCTAGCTGAATTTTTTATATCGTCAGTTACTTTAATGGTTCCTATGTTTGTGATTGAAGACTTTGGCTTTTTTAATTTAGGGTCTGGAAAGGGGTTATTTACTGGAGTATCATTTGGTGGAGGGGTTATAATTTCAGAGCGATTTCGTTTGTTTGAGGGAGGATCGTGGGACATTTGTTGAAAATCAGTGCTTTCTTTAACATGAGTAGATGGTAAAATATGGATATCCGGTTTAGTCGATAGTATAGGAGCCGAGGAAGATATGTTTTGCGTTAGGGGAATGTATTCATTGTCTATTGGATCAGTTGAAGTAGTTGGAGCAGCATTTTGTGCTTGAGATGTTTGAGTTTCTTTAGTAGTTGGGCAATTTCCAGCCGAATGTCCCGCTTGCCTACAATTAGTACATAGATCCTTCTCCATTACAAGAAATATACGATATGATGTCATTTCGTAATTCACAATTATTGAGTCGGGTATTGATGAGACTGGGGGAGAAATAAAAGTATGCCTTCTGAAACTGAAAATGTGTTTGTAATTAGGATTTGATGTACCAATTTTTAAAAAATTTATTGGAGTTACCAAAGTTAATCCCAAATTAGAAAGTGCATTTTCAATAATTGAATGTGGGATTGAAGGACAAACATTTGATATCAATAATCTTTCATTTGGTGACATTAATTTACGAGCCTGAATTTTTTGATGGTTTACAGTTATTATCCCTTTGTTAATTTGTAGAAAATTGTTAACTAAAGTTTCGCTTGTTAGATAAATGCAAATTCGACCATTTGACATTCTAGAGGAGAAGAGAATATTTTTTGGATGCATTAAATCACCAACTGCAAATAGATAGTCTTCCAACTTTGTATTTTCCAACGCAGGAAAAACTATTGCTTGTGTTTTGGATGGAAATTTAGGTACATTTTGATTTGTGACAGTTGCAAAAGATTGTTTCATATTTGTATTTGATGAACTTTGCTCCAGTTCTTGTTCAGGGGCCCCAAGAGGCGGAAAATTATCCATTTTTAATTATTATCATCGATAATTCTCAAGAACCTAGTCCGGTCCTGTCCCCTCGATATCAGAACTGATAAACGGTAGCAGTAAAAAGTTGTTGCTTTATAACCAAAATTGATTCTTGTTTACGTGGATTTAACTTAAATGTTAATTATTTAGATTAAATAAATATTTGTACTCACAGATTTTATACTTGTGGTGAGAAAAATCACTTAGATTCACTTTTTAAGTAAAACTGTAATTAGTTTGATGCTTTTTAACACCTAAAAACTGGATTTATGTGGAGCTTGTTTTAAACCTCGTTTGACTTCAGAGGTCCTGTTTTATATTTGAAACTTCTGTAGGCTAATAATTTAATTATCGGCGACAAATATTGAACGGCATTATTAAACAGTTCTTTTATATTTTTCGACTATTTGGTCTGTTAAAGAATAGAAAGGTGTAATGCGAGTTTTTTTATACCCCAGGTTTTAGTTGGTTCTTGCCATAATTCTGATTCTAAATTTCTTCCTTGATTGAAATGTAACTTTGGAACTGCATGTATTAAGATAGCGTGAATTGACACCAAAAATTTCTCCAAAAAAGCTGCTATGAAGTTATTGTATCACACACTTTCAATGTGTGATTTTGACAGTACTACTTGTTAAACTGAACTTATTACATCGTGACCTTCCCACTTCGGATATAATAGATCATTGGAAATATAGACCTTGAACCTGTGAATCCTTCAAAGCTTGTTGGAATTCTTGTAATTCTGCAAAATTGACTCTTGTCCTTCTAACTTTTTTATTTCATTTTTACTAATGTCTAGTTGCTCCCCCAGATGAGCAACTTCAGATTCCAGAGTATCTTTTTCACTTGTATAGTTACTTAAGGGAAATAAATTTCTTGGAGTGATATATCTACTAGTATTTCTAGTAGGACTATGTAATGGGTTTCTAAATGACCTTCTAACCTCATTATTTTCTTCTTTTGTCCCTGTCTTTAATAATGTCTCTTTTAATTTGAAAGTAAAACATCTTTTGTTTTTATGATAAGATTTTTGTTGAAGACGCTTTTGTTGAAGTATGCTCAACATCTGAGATAAAATAGAATGTGGGTTATCTAGGGTTATCATCAATCAGCCAATCGCGTCCACTGCTGGACATAGGCCTCCCTCAGTTCTTTCCAGTGTTCTATACACTGGACCGCTTGTAGCCAGTTTCCCGCTACACGTTTAATGTCATCGGTCCATCTAGTCGGTGGTCGTCCTCGGCTTCTTTTATAATTTCTGGGCCTCCATTCCATAATACGTCTTGTCCACCGCCCATCTTGTGTTCTGGCTAAGTGCCCTGCCCAGTTCCACTTAAGCGTCGTGGTTCTTTCGATGACGTCTTGAACTCCTGATCTTCGCCTGGTTTGTTGGTTTGTTATGTGGTCTCGAAGGCTCACGTTCAGCATTGCACGTTCCATGGCTCGTTGTGTAACTCTAAGTTTATTCGCAGATTTTTGCGTGATTGTTAAAGTCTCTGCTCTATAAGTTTGTACAGGTAAAACACATTGGTTATAAACCTTTCGCTTGAGACACATGGGAATTGAACTTTTTAGAATATGGCTTAATTTGCCAAATGCTGCCCATGTTAGACCTATTCGCCTCTGTATTTCATGTGTTTGATTGTCTCTGCTTATTTTGATTTCGTGTCCTAGATATTTGTAAGTGTCTGTTTGTTGTATGGTATTATTGTCAATAGTTATATTTCCACTCATTACGAGATTTGTTATAATTTTAGTTTTCTCAAAGTTTATCTTTAATCCTGCTCTTTCAGACAGATCTAGGGTTATGACTTCTTCATTTTCCAGAAATCTTATTTCTTTTAATTTTGGGCTAGATCTGGAAATGCTTTTCGCCGTTTCATAACGCCGTTTCGCTAGTGCTTCATCTAGCGTTTTTTGATACTGCTATCGAGGAGCTTGTTGAATTTAAGCATCCTGTAGTCCATCTATGAATGCCTGTATACCAATTTGTTCAAGGAAATCTTTAAGTGCCTGAGAGTGCGCTAAGTGAAATAATCCTTTAATATCAGCTTGTTATCTTTATATTTTAACGATATTTGCTTCTTACCGATTTTTGCTTTTGATATCAAACTTTCAGCAGACTTTTCAAGACCTGCTGCAAGAACGGTAGTAGTTAAATATTATTAGAATTTTACGTATAATAATACAAAACAAAATCCCTTAAACAAAACTGTATTAAATCCTGTCACCAAAAAAGAAGCATACTGCTGTTTTATTTTGAAAGAAGGAAGATAGCAATCATTATTTTACTTATCATAGGAAAAAACTAAATTATACAAATGCAAAATTCATACGAAGGAAGCGTTTAGGAATGTACATTGTATCTCAAGATTAAGAATTTTTACTTTCTTTCATTAAAAAGAATTCTTGGAGAAAATTAAGTTGCGACTGGAGAATTTCATGATTCAATAAAAATTATAATTTTTAGTTTTAATGACTCACTACACTTCTATTTAGGTTTTAATAGTTCAAACATTTGAAACGTGACAGGCCTTTCCATTTCAAAAGTGCAAGTGGATAAATATCGACGGTTCATTCTTGTGTGAAATATAATTGCTAGCTTTAGTTGATTGAGGTGCGGCATATTACTTACATATTGAATAATACAATGGAACTTAATAAGATTTAAATTACAGTATTTATTAGAAGCGAAGAATATAAAACGACTTAAAAATATGTGGACATGTCTACATTAAATTAACGAGTTGTTGGAAGGAGCTAAATTTACAAAGAAAATTAAAATTAAATGGACAAGGTACAATATAGCCATGTGACAATATCGCCAGTGATATTTATTGTATATCAGTATTGTATATATTGAATACAGTATTAATTTTAACCTCAAAATTTATTTTGATGGTAAATTTGTGTCCGTGCTGGCGGTTTCCTTTGAGTGTGTACTTTGAGATTCAGACGGTAAATTTATATTTATATAAATTTATTTTCACAGTATTCCAAATTATCTGTTTGATAGGGCCAACAATTACTCCAGTTGTCAGAGATGAAAATGTCACTAACGCCAAAAAAGATATAAAAAACTTTACTACTTTTAAACCTGGTGCTTTTCCCCAAAAGCCCCCTTGGAGAGAGCGGAAACCGAAAAAAATCGATTTACGAGAAGGTAGGGGTATATCGACTATTTAAGACAAAGATGTTATAGACTGTTTGCTATATTATCTTTTACAGAGAGACGACGTCTCAACCATAATTCAATTGATCTAAACTCCGAACATACTGCACATAGTTCGCTTTTTCGTGTTTGGTGTGTTTTCACGCCACAAGTCTTCTTCTTGACTAATTTTTCTGTTTTTATCTTAGTAACGGACAATTGTCCCTTTAACTTTCTGAACCTCATTCTTCTTTTGATTTTTTTGTTTCTTGGTTTTTAATTGTTTTTTTAATGGTGTTGATGTTTAAATGGTCGAGTGTTGAGTTCGCCTGCTTCTAATTTTGTATAACTACAGACTGGTAGTGCCAGTAGAGGGCATAGTTCACTGAAAAATATATGAGATAAGCTTTCAGTTTTTAGCTGCACAATTTATCCTTATCGTCGCTCACATGAATATCAATATCTGAAACTTCTAAAACTTCCTCTAATTCTGATTCAGATAAAAAATCTTCTGTCTGATGATGGTCCTGCTTTTGGTCTCAGTTTTTATTTTAGATTCCACTGGGCCCTGGTAGTTCATTTAGTTTTCGGACTGTGGAAATTTATCTCCCATTATCTGGGGAATCTCTCGTTTTATTTTGTCAGGAGAGAGTCTGGACACCCTGTATAGTCTCTCATAACCTATGGTTGATGCGACATTCTTCTCTAAATAATAAAAAAAACGTTATATTTATACGACAACATAGTTTGCGGTAGGTGTCCCTCAGATTGGTATTAAAATTTATTTTGGACGTACATAAAAAACATGAATATATATATATATATATATATATATATATATATATATATATATATATATATCTATATATATATATATATATATCTATATATATATATATATATATATATATTATATACCTATTTATATTATATATATATAATATATATATATATATATATATATATATATATATATATATAGATAGATATATAATATATATATATATATATATATATATATATATATCTATATATATATATATATATATATATATATATATCTATATATATATATATATATTATATACCTATTTATATTATATATATATATAATATATATATATATATATATATATATATATATATATATATATATATATATATATATATATATATATATATATATATATTGTAGTCTTATTTGAATTTCGCGCCATTGACAGATCTGATTGTCACTCAATTTGAAAAAAAGAAGATAACCACACACTTTATGTTTAGACTTGACACTTGTGATTATGAATTATGGCCATCTGAATGTTATGAAAACTATTATGTCGAATTATGTACAATTAGTGTTTCTTTCCGCTAAATAAACTTAAGAAAACTAGAACAATATTATTTATTAACGGAGCCTACAGAATCAGAAGTGGGATTACGTGGATCGCCGATATTTTTGCAGATTTAAAAATTGTGTTTAGTATTGACGATAGCCATGCCGGGATCAGACACCGAAATTGAAAATACAAGTGGAAACACCGTCGCTCAGGCGAGTATAGCTGAAATTGTTCATACAGCGGTACAGGCAATCCTCGATTATGAAGAGAAAAAGAAAATTGCCGGTCCAGAAAATCAGATGCCGACACATAACCCCATAAAAATTACTAACAGTGAATTATCAAATTTAATGCCGGAATTTTCAGGCACAGACAAAAGCCAGAATGTTGCAATATGGTTAGAAAGAATAGAAAAAATCAAAACTGTGTATAATGTTCCAACTGATATTTTACAACTGTTAGTCATTGGAAAATTGACCGGAAAAGCGAAGGAATGGTACCTCAGCAAACCAAATTTAATTTCCACAGATTGGACAGGTTTAAAAAATGAAATTAGGAGAATGTATGGGAGAACTTATGATCCAGTGTCGTCGAGAAGAAAGATGGAGACTAGAAGGTGGAAAAAGAGTGAAAGCTTTTCAGCATATTTCCATGACAAACTGTTACTGGGCAACGAAGCAGGAGTTGAGGATGAAGATATGATACATTATCTGATTGATGGGTTTGATGATCGCCTACTTTAAAATCAAGCCAAAATGATGTTATCCACACTCAATAGCACTGAAGATTTATATAAGTTAATGGGGAGTGTTGTTAAAGATGAGGTATCAGGAAGTGGACAAAGGTTTGCTACAGCATCAAGTTATAGGGTAAGTTCTAGCCAGAACCAACCTCATACAGCAACACAGGGTCGGATGCCAGTTCCTGTAAAATGCTTTAATTGTGGTCGTACCGGACACAAAGTGACAGAGTGCAGACAAGCCAAGCGTGATAGGGGATCATGTTTTAGATGTGGAAGCAAAGATCATATGGTAAGAGACTGTCCTAATAGAAACCAGCAAGTGGTGCAACAAGTTGCAGATTCAACTACCCGAGATAGTAATGGAGCCATGGGTCTAGTGGAACGTCCTATGAGCCAAACGGATCCTTTTGTATTAAACCTGGTTCTAGATAAGTATAGCATAACATTAAATGGTATAATAGATACAGGGAGTCCAATATCATTGATATCAGAAAATTTTGTAAAGGCAGAAGATATTATTTCTTCTACTAATATTGAATCTTATTCAGGTATAAATAAATCTCCTTTAAAAGTGTTAGGGTTTTTTTATGACACAGTTATTTTTGATGACATATCAGTAAATTTAAAATTTTATGTTGTTGAGAAAGATTCTTTTAGTTGGAATCTACTTTTGGGTCGAGATTTTATAAACAATGAATCCATAGAAAATATAAGTTTTTCAAATGGTTCTTTTAAAATAAATAAAAACTCTTGTGTACAAACAGAGGAGGACTATCAGTTTCCTTTTACAGATGTTTTGTTTATTAACGATATGGTAAATGTAGATGCAGACTTGAATATTAATTATTGTTTACCTTTTGAAATAACTACTAGTGTTCAAACTTTATTGAAGTCATATTACTTTGATTATGATAAACCATTAAAAGCACAGCGTGATTTCAAAGCACAGCTTACTTTAACTAAAAATGAACCTTTTAGTATCAGACCACGTAGACTATCTTATGCAGAGAAAAAGTCGTTGGATGAAATTCTTGCTAATTTATTAGAAAATAATGTCATTAGGGAAAGTGATTCACCTTTCTGTTCACCAGTAGTATTAACCAAGAAGAAGTCAAATGAATATCGAATGTGTGTAGACTATCGTACTTTAAATAAATATCTTATTAGAGATCAATTTCCCTTGCCGCTAATAGATGATCATTTAGACAGGTTAAAGAATAAGAAATATTTCTCTAAATTGGATTTGGAAAATGCTTTTTACCATGTTCCTTTAGATGAAAGTTGTACTAAGTATACTTCATTCGTTACACCTTCAGGTCAGTATGAAATTCTCAAATTACCTTTTGGTTTGAGCTCAAGTCCCTCTATTTTTGCAAGGTTTGTTAATAAAATTTTTAAAGATTTGTGCCAACAAGGAAATGTTTTAATATATTTTGATGACATATTAATTGCTACTCAGACTATCGAAGAAAATCTAGAAGTGTTAAGAGAAGTTTTAATATTAGTTAGCCAGAATTTACTTGAGTTAAGACTAGATAAATGTTCATTTTTGAAAACAGAAATAGATTTTCTGGGTTACAGGATTAATGAAAATGGTATATGTCCTAATAAAGATAATGTGAAAGCTATTGCAGAGTATCCAGTTCCTACAGATACCAAGCAGGTGCATAGATTCTTAGGCCTTGCCAGTTATTTTAGACGTTTTATACAGAACTTCTCTATCATCGCCAAGCCGTTATATGACCTATTACGAAAAAATGTCAAATTTGAATTTACAATGACACATTTACAAGCTTTTGAGAATTTGAAGTCAAAACTGACATCAGAACCTATTTTAGCAGTTTATGATCCGAGTAGGGAAACAGAACTACACTGTGATGCAAGCCAAGTAGGCTATGGATCAATTTTACTTCAGAAATAAAGTGATGACAAATTTCACCCAGTGTTTTTCTTTAGCAAGAGAACAACTGACTATGAGTCTCGCTACCATAGCTACGAACTTGAATGCTTGAGTATTGTGTATGCACTTAAACGGTTTCATGTTTATCTACAGGGAATCCCTTTCAAAATAGTTACAGATTGTGACAGTTTTCGCTTAACCATGAGTAAAAAGGATATAATTCCAAGGATTATGAGATGGTGTTTGTTATTGCAAAATTATGATTACTCTATTGAGCACAGAGTAAATACAAGAATGCAACATGTAGATGCCTTAAGCAGAGTGAGTTATGTACTGGTATTAGAAGGAAATACTATTGAACAAACTTTGGCTTTAAAACAGTCCAAGGATACAGTTATTTCAGATCTTCGAAAAAGACTTGAGGAGACAGATCATCCTTTCTTTGAATTAAGAAATGGGTTAGTATATAGAAAACTGAAAGATAACATTGCATTTTATGTACCAGAGAGTATGGAGTCAGCAGTTATCTATCACTATCATAATGAATTGGGTCATTTCGGAACAGACAAAACATTTGAAATTATTTCCAAGACATATTGGTTTCCAAAATTAAAATTTAAGATTGGAAATCATGTTCAAAATTGCTTAAAGTGTATTGAATTCAATCCTAAAAGTGGCAAATCAGAAGGATATCTACATAGTATACCTAAGGGCAATTTACCTTTTGAAATGCTTCATATTGATCACTATGGGCCATTAGCTCCTTTTAATAAGAATAAATATATATTTGAAGTTGTTGATGGGTTTACTAAATTTATTAAGTTCTATCCTTGCAAATCAACAAATACAGGAGAAGTAATTAAATATTTAACTGAACATTTTGCCAATTATATTGTACCGAGCGTTATCAGTTCAGACAGAGGATCTTGTTTTACCTCTCATGATTTTAAGGAATTTTTGGAGGAGTATACAATCAAACACATACTGATTGCAAGTGGTTGTCCGAGAGCCAATGGGCAAATAGAACGCATGAACAGGTTATTGACACCTCTTCTAGCAAAGATAACCGATGAAAAACAAATCAACTGGCCAAATGCATTACATGAAGTGGAATTCTGCATCAATAATACAATAAACAGATCAACAGGAGAAACCCCAGCTAAGTTACTTTTTGGAAGAGATCAAATAGGAAAGATTAGGGATAATTTAAGAGAAGCATTACAAGATATTGATAAGGAAGAACGGGATTTAGAAATGATTCGAACTAAGGCAGAAGCACAAATAATTAAGGCACAAAATGTAAATGAACAGTATTATAACAAGAAGCATAAGGAGGCTCAAAAGTTTAAGGTGGGGCAATATGTTATGATTTCCAACGTAGACACAACCCCTGGAGTAGCTAAAAAACTTATACCAAAATTTAGAGGACCGTATGAGATTGTGAAAGAGCTACCAAATGATAGGTATATTGTGAATGATATTGTTGGGTTCCAAACAACACAAGTACCATATGAGGGAATTATAGACAGTAGTTGGATTAGAGCTTATGATAAATAATCAATTTCATTATTAGTTAGGGTTAAAATAATTATGTTTAATTTTTATTCAATTATGTTTATGCTTATTTATAATCCATTACTTGTACCATTACATCGAGACAGTTAGGGTGTGTTATGGATATTATGATTTCCATTTGTACCCCTATGGACACTTCAATCCATTATGTATGTTATGTCGTGCTTATTTAAACTATTATGAATGTTATGCCTTGCTTATTTAAACCATTATGAATTATGATTATTATGATTTGTTTATTTAACTCATTATGAATTATTATTATTATTACTGTATGTTTTAAACTTTAAAGGAAAATGTTCATTTCAAATATCCATTATGTTATGTCTTATGAAAGTCATGAATGTTAAATATCTTAGTTATGTAATTAATATACTGTAATATTAGGTTGATCGAGGACGATCAGACGTGTCAGGATGGCCGAACTGTAGTCTTATTTGAATTTCGCGCCATTGACAGATCTGATTGTCACTCAATTTGAAAAAAAGAAGATAACCACACACTTTATGTTTAGACTTGACACTTGTGATTATGAATTATGGCCATCTGAATGTTATGAAAACTATTATGTCGAATTATGTACAATTAGTGTTTCTTTCCGCTAAATAAACTTAAGAAAACTAGAACAATATTATTTATTAACGGAGCCTACAATATATATATATATATATTATATATATATATATATATATATATATATATATTATATATATATATATATATACAGTGTGTCCACTTAAGTTCGCACCATATGGGAAACTTTCTTATTATTAGTTTTACGAAAAAAAGTTATTCTTCATAAAAAGTTCTGCATGGTGTAAAAACTAAAATACAACCATCAGATATTAAAATTTTTCAGTCGTATACGAGGTATGTTCAAAAATATGAATTTTACCAAGAGCAAAGTACCTCAATTTTTTATAATTTCGAAAATTGTTATCAAGAAAACTTATTTAAAATTGTAAACATATCTAACAAACATTTAACTCATTTGTTATCAAAAATTTGATAACCTTTTAGTTTCCCAACTTGACTGTTGCAGCATTTTGTTGATGTTTTAAAATAATTCGTACACATAACAATGTTATTTATTTTACAATCTAACATGAATAGCAATTATAACAATAAGTTGTTAAAAATATTTGCAAAAAAATATTAAGTAATAGATTTTCTTAGATCAAACCGCCATTGCCTCAACGTACCCACCTTCTCTTTGAATACAAGTTTCCGTTCTATGACAAAATTCTCTAACACATTTCGAATCATGTTGAGAGTTATAGTCTGAATGGTTTCCGTAATAACCCTTTCCAAATGTTGGACGTTTGTAAACGGCCCTTGTTTGTATACATTCTCTTTCAAGTAACCCCAAAAGAAATAATCTAACGGGGTTAAATCTGGCGACCTAGCTGGCCAAAAAGTCTCTGAATATCTGTGGATTACTCTTCCGTTAAACAAATGATCCAGATACTGCCTTACTTCCAATGTACTATGACATGTAGCGCCGTCCTGCTGGTACCATATTTGTTGCCGTTCATGTAGTGATAGGTCATCAATAAAATCACACACGTGAGTTGTAAGAAATTTAGATAATTCTGAGAGGTCATGGATTGTCGAAAAAAAAATGGCCCAATTATTTTATCTTTGTAAATGCCACACCAAACATTTGTTTTAAATGAATATTGATCACGAGTCCTAATTGTGAAGTTAGGATTGTTGTCACTCCACCATCGACAATTTTGAGAACTCACCGTTCCATTTGAATTAAATGTAGCTTCGTCTGAAAACATTATTTTTCTAACAAAAAAAGGATCGTCTTCAAGTTTTTCTTGAATAAGAAAACAAAATTCTATTCTCTTATCGTAGTCTCTAGGTTTCAATGTATGAATAAATTTAGGCTTATATGGTTTAAAACTGATTTTCCTTCAAAATTTTTGCAATTGTACTTTTACCTGCATTTTGCAACAACAATGCCCTCTTTCGTAGAGAATATCTAGGATCTTGCACTGTAGATAACATTACATCTAATTTCGTCGCCTCATTTGCAACGCGTTTTTCACGTTTGTTGCTGAATTTATTTTTAACATCTCCGTATACTTTGAATTTTACCATAAGTCTCATAACTGTTGTATGTTGTATATTTCTTCCTGGATGTCTGTTATTAAATATTTCAGCTGCTTCCCGATACGTTTTATAATTATCACCCACAATTAGCACAATTTCTATTTTTTCTTCTAAATTCAATACCACCGGCATCTTTAATTAGAATTTATTGTAACTGTCAAATATGTATTTTACGTTTAATGTCAGATATGTAAATATCATGGCAATTTGATTAAAAATGTACTTATGCATTTATTACTGTTGTAGGGTAGACATGCAATACCAAAATGTAGAAAATCTCCATTTTAAACATTTTGTATACATGGCTATATATTTGAACATGTTGTAGACTTCTAAATAAATTTTCTTGATAACAATTTTCGAAATTATAAAAAATTGAGGTACTTTGCTCTTGGTAAAATTCATATTTTTGAACATACCTCGTATACGACTGAAAAATTTTAATATCTGATGGTTGTATTTTAGTTTTTACACCATGCAGAACTTTTTATGAAGAATAACTTTTTTTCGTAAAACTAATATTAAGAAAGTTTCCCATATGGTGCGAACTTAAGTGGACACACTGTATATATATATATATATATATACTTCTAGCGGTTAATGTAGGCTCCGTAATAAAAGGGTATTATACGAACTCCAGGAGAATATACGCCGTGTATATTATTATCTAAGTAGCGCTTTATGTAGACTCCGACCAACACGTCGGATCAAGTGGACTCTGTAATAGGATAAAACATTTTTGGGGCCCGTATATAACTTTTCGCGTACACTTCTAAACTCCTGCGATGTTGCCAATATTAGTATTAGTAGTAGATTTTAAAATTTTATAGCCGGTACATTTTGGAGCTTATTATTTTCAATTACTTTATTAATTACAATTATTTCCAAACTTAAAAAAGTAACTATAATAAACTTGAAAAAGGTTAGTTTCCATTTAATATATTATTTTTTTTTTAATGCATGGGCACTTAAACATTTAGTCTCTAAATGTACGAATATCGAGTAGAGTTATCTTGTAATAGTTGAAGAAAGTAGAAGCCTTTCGGTAGGATTACAATAAACTACATAAGATTAAAGAGAACTCTGAAAACAGATCTTTATAGTTTTTCAATTACTGTAGTTTATGACGTGCAATATTTGTTTCATAGAGTAGTTAAATTTATACAATAATAATTTATGTGAAGTGTTTAAAGAAGTAATCACCAACCTTTATTAGAATACGGCACAATAAGAAGATGAAGCTTACTATATATTGTTTACTTATTATATTCATAAAAAGAATATCTAAAGTAAAATTTTACTTCTTATTACGATACCGGATCCTGGACATTGCACGGTAGTGTGTCATACGGTTTCATCTTTCATATAAACATCGATTGTTTTTAGTTTTAGATGTATTAGTAACATATCTACCTTAAACAGTTTTATTTTACATACATTTAGCACATTGGCTCTGACAATGACCTTTAAATATACATTGTTAAAAATTGAATACATTAATCAATTTAAAACGTTCTTTGTTGTCTTCTGTTTCTTTATCTGCATTTTGTTTATTTATATCGTTTCCACTCATAACAAATATTGAGTAGTTTATTGTTTCAGTAAACTTTCTCCTTATATGTCGGTGTTATATAAGTTGTCTAGTTATTATAGCGTATATAATGTCGTACGTAAACGCCATTTTATTTAACAATAAAACACTGAAAACTTTATTTTTAAAACTTCGACAAAATTAATTCTATCTTATCACTACAGCTGTTTCGGCAGAGTGCTCTTCTCAAGCCTCAAGTATCTCGAATCCATCAATCAGCCATTGCATTTCTTATACTTTTATTTTAATCCTCTCCAGTCAAAGATTTTGAAGCAGCTTTGCTCCATTAGTCCATTTTTGTTGATTTTTGTCACTGTTTCTCCTTTCTCTTTATCATCATCATTACGTAGCGCTACAACACTGGGTGGGTCTTCGCTAACTACTATTTTTCTCCAAGTTGACCGATCTTCCCACGGATCTGCAATCAAATGAAATGTTTATTTTTTAAAATTTGATTGTATGTTGTCTCTCCATTGTATATTGAGATGTTTAAGTGGCATTCTTCTGTGCTAACTTCCTTCCATACAGTTTTACAAGTTTGACATCTTGGCGTCTATGCATGTGTCCGATCTACCTTAAGCGATTTTTTTCCTGGACAATATCGTTATAAGAGCTTTCTTAATTTAGTATGTGTTCTTATTCGATACGGATTTGTAGTGATATGATAATGAGGTTAAAAATTGTCGTAT
Organism: Diabrotica balteata; assembly: GCA_918026665.1. Classification (NCBI taxonomy): domain Eukaryota; kingdom Metazoa; phylum Arthropoda; class Insecta; order Coleoptera; family Chrysomelidae; genus Diabrotica; species Diabrotica balteata. Next base: position 61,815,351 of record OU898277.1, read on the forward strand.
TATTTTTTATTTATTTTGCTTCAACCACTTAGGGTTATTAGCATAAGAAAAATACAAAAAGTGATAAAGACTTAAGGCATAAACCAAATATCAATTACATAATAATGTATACAATATATATTTAAATTATTAATGTATTGTATTAAATTTTATTAAAAAAGTTATTGATTTCAAGAATTCTATCAAGTCAGCTACATATTTAGATTCTCCTAGAAGTTCTTGTAATGTTTTTGGAATGTGGTAATATAATCTTTCAACTAAGTAGATTGGACAGTCAATCAAAATGTTCTTCACTGTCACTTTACATTCACAGACAAAACGCACTGGTTCCTCTTTTCTCTTCAACAAGTATTTATGTATTGTAGAAGTGTGTTATAATCTGAGACGTGTTATAAGGACTTAATGTTGTTGCTTTCAAAGCTAGAAGTTCCATGGAAGAAAGGAAGATTTTGTTTCTGTCAATTTAGTTGTGCTTCTATTCCATTGGTTTTGCCAAACATTGTGCAATTTTACTTTTAAATAAGGTTTTAAATCTAAATGCACCGTTAGATTTTCGACTGATGCGACTGAATTGGTTAGTGCGGAACTAGCTGGACTATCTGCCTTTATGTTACTATCTATTCCAGCGTGTGACGGTACCCAGAGGAACTACTGTCAAATTGTTTTGGTATATATGGTACAACATTAACTTAATCTTCTTCTTCTTCTTCTAGTTCCATGACCGTTATCGATCGTTGGATATCATGTTGGCTACCATATTCGCTATCGTGACTTTATTGACAGCAGCTCTAAATAACGATGTAGTTGATTTTCCATACCATTGCCTTAGATTTTTCAGCCATGATGTTCTTCTTCTACCAGGACCACGATTACCTTGGATCTTTCCCTGAATGATCAGATGTAAAAGATCATATTTTTCAGGGTGTCTCATAATATGACCGAAGTATTCCAGCTTGCGTTTCTTTATTATATTGACCAGTTGTGTTGTTTGGTTCAGCCGTCTAAGGACCTCCTCATTTCTAACTCTGTCGACCCAGCTTATTTTTAGTAGTCGTCTGTATACCCACATCTCAAAGGCTGTCAAGCGTTTAAGCATAGCCTCAGTTAGGGTCCACGCTTCTACTCCATACAGCAGGACAGGAAAGATGTAGCAAGGTATCATACGAACTCTAAGGTCAATGCTAAGATCATGACTGCAAAGTACGTTTCTCATTTTTACAAAGGCAGCTCGGGCTTGTTCTATTCGGCTTTTAATTTCTGCGGTTGGATCCCAGCTCTCATTGATATTACTGCCGAGATACACGAGTTTCTCTACTCTGTCCAGTGTGGCATCTCCGACTTTTATACCGTCATCATGTATATAATTTAAATTATATATTATAATTTAATAAATTTTAAACTTAATCTGCTGTACATAATGTTGGATGAGAGGGATAAATCTGAGAAATGGATGTCAGATAACTAAGTGAATCAGATATTATAAGAGATTTGGGAAGTTTTTTTTTCTAGAATAAAGGTTAGGGCCTTAATAATGGCAAATAGTTCTACTGTAAAAATACTTGTCTTAGGAGACAATTTGACAATTTATAGATGGAATGTTCATGTGATATTACAAAGCATGCTCCTACTCGATTTATGGCCTTGATGCGTTCGTGTATATAAAATGGTAATTTTATATACACTAACTTTACACGAATTTTATGTATATATACACATATATGGTATAATATGCTGTAAGTTTAAAGGTTACAAAGCGGAGAGGGAACAACCCAAGGAAAACATATATTTATTACACAGGTAGGATAAATGGGAGGTAGTTCAATATTAAAATCGAATAAGTATCTATTGGCTCGTTCATAGAAAGGTACAGGACCACTATTTCTTTTTTGATAGACCTCCTAGAACCTGTTAGCAACAGCATGATGAAGAGCTGGATTTTTTGGGTTAGATTTTATATTCGAGACATACGATAGACTTAAATATTTACTTCCTAGGATTAAGGGTGGTTCTCCAGCTTCACAGAGTAGACTGTCCACAGGACTGGTGCAATATGCTCCTAGAGCAAGTCTAACGGCTGAACTCGGAAGAGTATCCAAAGTTTTAAGCAATGTTTGATTTGGTGTGTTATACACAACACATCCGTAGTCCAGTTTTGATCTAATTAAAGCTCTACATATATTTATTAGAGTTGGAAAATCTGCTCCCCAATTTTTATGTGATACAGATTTCATAATGTTTAGTCCAGCTTGGCACGATAGGCTTAGCGAGTGTATATGACTTTTCTAACTTAATTTTGAGTACAGTTGCATCCCTAGGAATTTTATTTCTTTTTTATATTCTATAGGAAAATTGTATAAAAATAGATTTGGGAATCTATAAAAATAGATTTTGGGAGATAGTTGTTCAAAATTTAATATCGGTGTTACAAGTTTATTAGTAATAAAATCTTTTACGGGTTACATGCTGTTAGCAAGTCTCAGAATTGTCAATAGTTTTGGATTTTTAAGTTTTTGTATTGGTTTTTGTAAAATTTTCTTTAGGTTCTTGTAAATGTGGGGTTAACATTTCATCAAGGCTACGTGTTTACTTTTTTACTAGGTGTATTAGTTATTTTAAGTGTATTAGTGGTATCTATTAATATCCTATTGATAGGGTATGCAAGTCTTGAGGAATAGATTGGACTTGATATATGAGGTTGTGAAAGATTAGGTGTTGTTGATAACTCGGTAGTTGTTATATTTGTATCTGTGCATGTAGTTTGAGAACTTGGAAATGATGTTGAGGATCATATTTGAGATTCAGTTTATATTGGTATAATTAATGAAGAAGGTATAGTCGAGGATTGTAAGGAAAATGAATTCGCTGAAGATGCTGATGTGATCGTGACGTCATGTGGAAGAGTATTAACTACTGTATTTATAGTAGTAGTTGGCACTGTTGTTGTAACGTTTTGATTTGGATTTCTACAGGATGAACAATTTGCTACAAAATGGTCAGATGATTTACAATAACACATCTGTTTTCTAAAGATAAGAAAATATGAATAAACAAACCAAATGAAAGTAAAATCAATAAACACATTATATACACAAAAATATTATATACATCCCTAATATTCACATATTAAAAATTGTCTGGTAGAAGTTTGCCTCCCAAAAATACAAAAAAGTAGTTATTCATAACTCAGGTTGCTTTACGAAAGGTCAACGAATCAGCATAAAAGCACAGCTGTTTTTAAAACATAATATTATTAGACGAATTGTGGATATCCATTACCTCCTGTCTATAAAATAAATTAGAAAACTATGTTAAAATATGATACGGCAGGAAAAACAGCAATGTAACTCAAATATGATGATTTTGCCACAGCATAAGAATATTGCCTCGTACTGGTATATAGCAATTTGTTGTTATAAGTTTATAGTTTTTCTAAAAATGAACTCAGATTTAAATATTAAAACGTCAAATAAAATATAAAAACCTATTGAACCTTATTCCCAGCATTATTCTCCAACAGTGATATAACGTCACAAGAAAATCTTCTTCTTCTTCTTCTACTTTTTGTAGATCTTTCGATCTGTTTAATTCTGAAGCTGCCTCTGGTTAATTTCTTGGGAGGTAGATTGCCAACTATCCCTCCATCTTTTAGGTGGTCTTCCGGGGGGTCTTGAACCAGGCGGATTGTTTTCTAGGGCAATTTTTGGGAGTCTATTCTCATCCATTCGTCTTACATGGTTGTACCACATCCTCTTGCGCTGTCTTCCCCATCTTACAATATCTTGAATTTTGCACTGCTCTCTAATGTTTGTATTTCTCACTCTGTCCCTTCTTGTTTTCCCCATTATTGTTCTTAGGGTTTTCATTTCGGCAACCCTTAGCATCTGTTTCGTTTTGTTGGTATCTTCGCGCACTTCTATGCCATATGTCATGATCGGTCGTATGCAAGTCTTATAGATTCTAATTTTACTATCTGTGCGCATATACGGATTAGACCAGACTATCTCCCGCAGACATCCTGACAGTGCAGATGCTTTGTTGATCTGACTCCTCAGGTCCTTTACTGGGTCATGGGTGCTTGATATATCTATGCCCAGATATCTGAATTGCATCACCTGTTCTATGGGGTTGTCCTCAACCACTAACTTACATCTGAGCGGATCTTTTGCGATTGTCATACATTTAGTTTTGTTGGTAGAGATGTTCATATTTAATAGTCGGCTTGTTTGAAAGAACTGAAAGAGCTGCCTTTGGAGATCATCTTCTGATTCGGCAATAATTGCTGCATCGTCTGCGTAGCACACCATACCAATTCTTTTGTTGCCCATTCTATATCCGAGATTAAGAGATGTTACTTTGTTGATAATTTTGCCCATGAGAAGATTAAACAAGAAGGGGCTTAAACTGTCGCCTTGTCTAATTCCTCCCGGTGTTGGAATATTTTCAGTGAATTCGTCTCCTGCTCTAACTTTGGTTACGTTGTTGTTATTTAGGTTATGGAGTATCTTTGTTATACTGGTCGGTGTTTTATTTTCTATTAATATATTTAGAATGTCTCCCAGGCGAACTCTGTCAAATGCCTTCGTCAAATCAATGAAGCAAATATACGCTGGCATGCCGAACTCTATAGCTTTTTCTTTTATTTGTTTTATTACAAATACTGCGTCTATTATAGACCGCCCTTTTGTAAAACCTTGTTGTTCTTCAGCATTAGTGATTTGCTTTTCCAATTTGTCCTTGAGAATACCCGTGAAAAGTTTCATTGTTGTATTTAAGAGGGTTATTCCTCTATAGTTTTGTGGGCAGGTTTTTTGTCCTTTTTTAAATATGGGGATTGTGATACTATTATGCCATTCCTCTGGTGTTTCTGTTTTGTTTAATATTTTGTTAAATAGTTGTGCCAGTTTACTTGCAAGTTCCGGGCCTCCATATTTTAAAAGTTCATTGGGTATACCATCCGTTCCCGGTGATTTTCTGTTTTTTAGCTTTTTGATCTTTGCTTCTACTTCTTCGTCATTGATTGTAGCACTCACATCTGTTTCGCCTTCGTTTATATTCAGCGTTTCTTCAGCATCATATAGCTCTTTAAAATGTTGTTGCCATGTTTCTATAGGTACTCCTTTGGTCTGCACGAACTCGTTAACTGGTTTTTTCCTGTTGCGGAGCATTTTCCATACTTTCTTTTGGGCACCATATAAGTCGTAGTCCATGTCGCAAGTGAATTTGGCCCAATGTTCTCTTTTGATTGATTTTATTCTGGCGTTTACTTCGTTTCTTATTTGGACATATTCCGCATGAGCTTCTTCCGATTGCGTGCTTTTATATCTCAGGTAGCATTTGCGTTTTAATTCAGAGAGTTCTTTTACCTCTTGGCAAAACCATGGTTTGGTGTGGTTTGTCGCTTTTATGTTAATTTTCCGCTTACCAATCGCTTCTTCTGCTGCTTCGTTGATGCATTTCTTAATTTTTTGCCAAGTATCTTCTACTCCCCATTCGGGTTTTAAGTCGATCTCTTTTAGTTTGATGGTAATCCTGTTCTCATAGAGCAGTTTTGTACTCTCTGTTGCTAGCGACTCTATATTATGTTTTTCGATGAACATTGGGGTTTTCTTTCACAAGAAAATAATTTGAAAAAATCATTGCGTAATTCAAATTTCATATTTATACCGGTATCTCAGAAAAGAATAATATTTGTATAAAGTACAGTCATATTTTGAAATAAAATCTTCAATTCAGAGATTGGACATTCTTAATAATTGTGTAATCTAATAGGGCCGCCTGTTTATGCTTGGCAGACTTAGAAAACACTGAGAACACAAATATTTATTCTTTTACTATGTTGTAAAATAAGTATACTCAAAATAAATAAATATTATCTACTAAGTACTCTACTCCAGTTTAATATCAATGCATAAAATATTATAAAAATTTTGTCATAATTGTAAATTTATAGGAGATAAAACCAAATGTAGAGCATGTAGAGAAATCTGAATATCTTAGAATAACTATAACGAGCGAGAACAATATTGATGAGGAAAAGGCCTATCGATGAGATAGTGAGTGTGCTAAAGTAGACGTACTCTAAAGCATAAGCATGTCTCTTTCTACTCTTTTAGTAAGTGATGGATTCAAACGTTACTTGATGAAAATTCATTTTATCTAACAATAAAAGAGGTATGCGTTTACATAATATTATAGTTTGTAACTGAATAAGTTGAGGAGGGGATAACTGTTTTTCTCAAGTTGGCCATTCAGAATTATGTCTTTATTTTTTAATTTGCTAATTTCCATAGATTCTACTTTTCATAAAGGTAGCTTTCAGTATGTAAAATTTAAATTTTTAATAAAAAGTAAAAGATTTACCATTTTTATCATGGGCGACTTCAACGCTGAAGTTAGTAAAGTGAAAACTAATGGATGCACTGGTGAATTTGGACTTGGACAACGAAAAGTAAACGTCTCGTACAATTTTACCAAGAAAAAGAATTTGTAGTATTGAACACAATGTTCAGATTACCAAACCGTAGATTGTACACGTGGACATCACCAAGGGATAATGCAGAAAACATCGTCAGGAATCATATCGATTATATAATAATCAGAAGCCGGTTTAAAAACTCCATCACGTCTACAAAAACCTATCCAGGCACTGATATAGAATCGAATCACAATCCGGTGGTGGCGGTAGTAATATAAGATTCAAGAAAATAAAGAAAAGTGCAGCTAAACAAAAGATAGACGTTAAGCAACTGAAAAACGCAACTATACTGGAAAGGACAAGAGAACAGGTAAACAACAATCTTAGAAGCATCGCTGCAAAAAATAGGAACACAGGCAATGTAGAGAATAAATGGACGGAGATAGAAAAAACCCTTATGACAGCTGGTGAAGGCTCCTTACCTCCAAGCAAAATTAAGAAAAAGGAATGGATGACAAACGAAATTATGCATCTCATAGAGGAAAGGCGAAGAAATAAAATAAACAAGACAAAATACAAAGAAGTGAACCGTGATATTAAGAGAAAAATTAGAGAAGCCAAAGAGAACTGGGTTCTGGACAACTGCAAGGAAATAGATAAATATGATAGAAAGTATGATAGCTTTAACATGAATAACAAGATCAAGGAAATAACAGGTAAAAAAGTGAAACAAGCATCCATCGTAAAGGACAAAAAGGTAAAATAATTACAGATTTAAATAAAAAACTGGCAAGATGGACAGAATACATTGAAGAACTTTTTGCAGACAAAAGACCAGAAATAACAGTGACAGAACCTACAGACGACACAACAGGGCCTGAAATTCTAAAGAGCGAGATAGAATATGCTATAAGGAACACAAAAGGGGGTAATGCTGCAGGACCAGATGAAATTCCTGTAGAATTGTTAAAACTTATAGACGACGACGCACTTGAAATAATAGTCAACCCCTTTAACACAATTTAGAGAACAGGCATCATACCAAAGAAATGGCTCTCCTCTACTTTTGTCACAATCCCGAAGACGAATAACGCCAGAGAGTGTTCAGACCAAAGAACTATAGCATTGATGAGCCACACACTAAAAGTATTTTTAAAAATAAATCACAAAATAATATTTAATAAATTAGAAGAGGACATCACAGTTTGGATTCAGAGGTGGACTGGGAACACGGGAAGTTTTGTTTGGTATGAGTGTGTTAATACAAAGATGTTTGGAAGTAAACCAAGACCTCTACGTAGGTTTCATAGATTTTGAGAAGGCCTTCGATAAAGTCAGACACCAAAAGCTGTATGAAATCCTAAGAAGCAAAAACATCGACAGTCGCGACATTAACATCATATCCAGGTTGTACTGGGGACAAACAACAAAAATCAAAGTTGATAATGAGTTAACCGAAGAAATTGAGATTCGTCGATGTGTGCGTCAGAGTTGTGTGCTTTCTCCACTATTATTCAATATATATAGCGAAACAATATATCAGGAAGCGCTCCTAGAGCAAAACATTGGTATGAACATTAACGGAGAGTTAATTAACAATATACGATACGCTGATGACACGCTAATAGTAACAGATAACATAGCAAATTTACAGTTTTTGATGGAAAACATAAACACTCATACCAATTAGTATGGTCTAAAACTGAACATCAAAAAGACTAAATTCATGATTGTAACAAATAAGCTATACACTAATGTGAATTTAACCATAAATAATCAGCCAGTTGAAAGAGTAACGTCCTACAAATATTTAGGGGTTTGCTTCAATAATACTAATGACCAGACAAGAGAAATCAAGAGGCGAATAGAGATAGCGAGACAATCGTTTGTCAAAATGAAAAAGTTTCTATGCAGCCGGAACATAAATATAAACTTAAGAAGAATAATGTTAAGGTGCTATGTTTTCTCCGATCTGCTGTACGGCGTGGAAGCCTGGACACTGAAAAAGATAAACATAAATAACATTGAGGCATTCGAGATGTGGTGTTACAGGAGAATGTAGAAAATACCATGGACAGAAAGAGTTACAAATCAAGATGTTCTGCTGAAGATGGAAAAGGAATACGAAGTCGTAAAAACCATATAATCGAAAAAACTTGAATATCTGGGCCACATAATGAGAGGAGAATAGTACCCTCTGCTTAGACTCATAATCCAAGGAGAAATCTCGGAAAAGAGAAATATAAGACGTAGGAGTATTTCCTGGTTGCGAAATTGAAGAAAGTGGTATGGGTGCAGTTCAATACAGTTGTTCTGAGCTGCAGCCTACAAAGTAAAGATTGCTGTGATGGTAGCCAACCTCCGATAGAAGACTTACTGCAAGAAGAAGAAGAAGAAGAAGAAGAAGAAAATATTGAGGGCCAAATATATTGTATTTGGTATTAAGCTGATCGCTAACAATTGCATAATAAAATGTCGATAAAGAAGCAAAGAAAAACTTAAAATGAGAGGGGAAACCAGTCAGCCGAGGGAACCTTCCAACGGTGCGATGTTGAGCTTGGATCTGCTATCTATGTATATAATAAACAATATTACGGCTCCTAACTAAGGATCTGAGCACAAAACTAACTCTAAAATTTGGATCAAAAATACAACAATTGCTGATATCCAAAGTCTGTAGACAAGCAAAGTAAAGACAAAGTTATTGCCTTACTTAAACCTGGCAAAAACTCCACAAAAGCTATCGGCCAATATATTCATTTATTCTGTCAGTTATAAAAAATACTTCTGCACGTGATCCTTAATATAATTTTACTGATAATAGAAGAACAACTCAAATTAAAAGACTAAAGTGGCAATAGACAGGGAAGATCACGTACGTCACAAATACTAAATCTTGCCCAACACATCAAAGACGGGTACGAAAGATATCAGGTATGAGGAGTGGTATTTGTCAATCTAAATGCCGCTTATGACACCTTAAATTAGAGGGCATTTCCAAAATCTATGTGACATTGCCTTAGGTAATAAACTCACTTGTATTATCCGCGTATGCCTACACAACAGAAGATTTTTCGTAGTACATAATGGTAAAAATAACAGATGGACAACGCAGAAGAACGGTCTCCTTTGGGGTAGCGTAATGGCACCTACACTGTATAATATTTACACAACCCATACCAGTAAATACGTTACGGCCTTCTTAAGCTAATTCTCCAAGGGAAGGTAAATGGTAAGAGAGAACCGGGAAGAAGACGCATTTCCTGGCTTCAAAATTTACGAAAGTGGTATAACACGACTACCACTGAACCGTTCCGCGCTGCAGTGAACAAAGTAAAGATAGCCGTGATGATCGCCAACATCCGGAACGGATAGACACTTTAAGAAGAAGATACCAGTAAATACTAGAACTTTTATTAGGTAGACGATCTATATTGTTGCACAACAAAAAACTTTAATGTCCCTAACAGAGACGCTTTTACAAATCTAAACATCCAATAGTATCATGAAATTTTTAAACTCTGGACTTGCTATATATACCTTGAAGATAGTTTGAATCAAACTTTGTCATTCACAGAACTTTGTTTAAAACTAAGAGGTAAACTGAGGACCAGAAAAGTAATCTCTGGAAACTTGTCAGCTAAATTGCTAAGAAGCGCATCCTTCCATCCTTACAACGTAGACGCTTGCACTCTATGCTTCTGCTGTCGAATATACCTTGTAAGTATAGATGATACCAACACATACTTGACACGTAGATTTAGCTATAAATTAGTCAGTCAAATTAAGCGGATATTAAGACACACACTCTTACATAAGCTCTACAATATCTTAGCTATCAATTCACCTAATATCCGAAGATAAGTATCTATAGAATAAAAGATACAAAGTCTAAAATCGCAACATCCACTCAACGAATACCAGACCAATTTATGACTAAAATCGAGAAAACACTGACCAGATCAACACATATACACATTGCAAGAAATAAAAAAAAAGATAAGCTGCTCCTCGCCATCTGAACGCTCGAGAGGAATTTCCTTATGGTAGTTATCTTCGTAAAATCTGCGAGGAGGACTCTTGCTAGTAAATACCGGTTAACCTGTGCGAATGTAGGCAGTACAAGATTTATCACACCTTCTTATTTGACTTTGCCATTCAAATCGCTCTTTTCTGAAGTGACAAGGTTTAATTAATTGAATTGAACATATAAAGTACAGTTAGTAAGCTATTGCTTATAAAGATTATTGTAAATTTGACACTAACTCCACTTATATCAATTACATTACCCCTAAATAAAAGATAAAACATTCAGAAGTATGTAATATCGGTAAAGTGGTATATTCTTGTTAGATAAATTAAGCATTCTTCCCTTTTTTTGTGCACTACTACCCATTTTTACATAAAAATATCACTTTTAGCACTTAAATATTTATTTTAAGATAACCCATCCAGAATTATAATAATATGTAGTACACATCATAAATAAAATAATAAAGAAGCTGTATACAAGATATCGTAAAACAATGGATGAAATAAAAGACATTCTTATAAATCCTATCCTTAAATAAATCGTACAAAGACATACTCATGTTAAAAAAATACATTAGGAAATTTCAGCATATGAAAAACACATCCAATTTGGTAATGAAATCCTTTTGTATTTATAAAGCTATTTTTAGAACAGCATGTACCTACCAAAAACAGGTATTTGGTAGTATACATATCTATTACATATTGCAATGTGTATGAATGATAAAAAAATCAGGAGTCCGTATAAACCGTTTAAAATATATAAAATGTATATATCAAGAACGCTGGAGCTCTACGGCTTGATTGCATAGTTGCCAAACTATCAGAGCTTACTTAAACCGATATTCTGATGGTTCCAATATACAGTGACGAAGATCTGAACGACCCCTATAATATATACACGTGAACTAAGCGAAATACATTTATGATACAGGGGTACTTATGAGCTCCAAAATTTTATTAAGAATTATGAAACTATACATCTTAACGAATCAACAGAGCCAATATTATGGAATGGTCAAGTGAGCTCCGTATATTGGTGTCCACTTGACCACGGAGCTCACTTAAACCTGAATTTTAACATGGGCGGAGTTCACTTTATGCCGTAAATATATATATATATATATATATATATATATATATATATATATATATATATTATAATATATATATATATATATATATATATATATATATATATAATATATATATATATATATATATATATATATATATATATATAATTGCACTCGTAAGTGAATGGGATGTTTTCGGTCAATTTGGAGATATACAAGAAAAGAGTTGTGCTACTTTATCTATGTATTGAAGACGTTTCGCCCACTGTTCAATAAACATCATCAGTTCATCTAAAAGAGTGTTATTAGCTATACATCTAATATGAGAGACAATTAAGTAAATAATCTTACCTTTAAAAGATCTGTAGCATTAACAATGGTATTAATTTGAAGAAACATCAATATAAGGAAAAAAATCTATCAAAAAATGATGACAAATGATGAAATAGACAACGGTGACAACGTAATATTTTGGATCTAAAGGTCTCGATGTATAACATAATTGGGCACATACCACGGTGCATTGGTAACATGTCTCAAAACTTTAGATTGGAAACGCTAAAGTTTCAGTAAGTGAGAATTAGATGCTGTACCCCATATCTGTATACCGTAGGTCCAAACTGGCTTTAGAACACATTTATACAATAATAATTTATTATGTAGACTTAATTTGGACGTTTGGTTTATGAATCAATACATTTTCCTGTATACTAATTCTACTTGCAGTCGCTTTGTCCAGATGTGCTTTTCCCAATTTAGTGGGCTGTCAAAATATATTCCCAAGAATTTAACATCACTTTTTTGGGTATTATGGTATTGTTTATGCCCACAGATGGTACACTTTCTTTGCGTGAAGTAAATGTTATATGTGCTGATTTGCTGTCATTTACTTTAACTTGCCACAGTTTTAACCATTTCTCTAGTTCATTTAAATGAATTTGTAAATTTTGACGGGCTGTAACAGTAACCGAGCTAGAAGCCATTATCACAGTATCATCTGCATAGGTAGCAATTGTGCTGTTTACTTTTGTGGAAATATCTGCCGTATAGAGTAAGTAGAAAGTTGGTCCCAATATACTACCCTGAGGTACTCCCGATACAATTAAAGATATGTTTGATACTGCTTCATTGTATCTGACCTAAAAATATCGATTGGTAAGATAGGATCTCAGAAGTACATACAGAGAATGAGGAAAGTCAGTTTTTATTTTAGATAGTAGCCCCTCATGCCATATTTTATCAAATGCTTGTGAGACATCCAAAAAGGCTGCAGTGCAGTATTCTTTCTTTTCAATCGCATCTCTTGCTACTTTGGCAACTCTATGTACCTGCTCAATTGTTCCATGTTGCTGCCTGAATCCAAACTGATAATCAGGTATTAACTTTTGTCTTTTCATTATAGAATTCATTAATTGAAACAGTATCCTCTCAAATATCTTAGAGATAATAGGAAGCAAACTCATTGGACGATGGGATGATAGTTCGTGTGGATCTTTATTTGGTTTCGGTATTAGAATAATTTGTGCCATTTTCCATTGAAACAGAAAATAGACTAACTTTAGTATAACGTTAAATATATACATAACCAACCGAAACCTTCTTCGTGTAAATTTTTGCAGATTTTTTATTTATTTGCAGATATTAAATCATACCCTGGAGCTTCTTTAGTATTGAGATTTTTTGAGAATTAACTCTTTTATTTCGTTAATTTTTATATTTTCTATAGGAGGTGACATCTGGTAGGGTGCATCTAAGTTCTTGTGAATGAATTCTTCTACTTTCTTTGAGATAGTTCTGGAGTAAGGTTGAAAAACTTGGCTGAGATGATTAGCGAATGCTTGTGCTTTAACTTCATCGGCTTTGGCCCAATCACTATCTTTATTTCTAATGGGACCATCATGCTTAATCTGATGTTTAAGTTTCTTAGAGAGTTTTTAGATAGAGCATTTCCATATAGAGGTAAGAAATTCATTTATGCCTTGATCTTTGTATTTGTGTAGTTTTCTTTTAAGCAAACGAGTAGCCCTATTCAGTTCAGTTTTGTTCTCAGGAGATCTGGAAGTTTGCCACTGTTTTCTTGGTTTTCTCGTTTCTTTGATTAAGATTTTTATATGACGTGAATATGGTTCACAGTTATTAGTCCGATTTAGATCTGGAGTTGCTCTCCAAGCTGCCTGTTGAATGATTAATGTAAGGTGATAAACTGCTTCCTCAAAATTTTCATTTGTGTAAGAGGAAGATTTAAGTTAATTGCATTTTGAATATTAAATCTCAACAGACTCCAACTTGTTTTATGATTTGACAAGGTGGGGTATTTATTTGTATTATATACATGTTCCATCACATCAATAAATATGGGAGAATGGTCCGACGAAAGGTCAAAAGAAGGTTTAACATCTAAAAAGTTGTTACTTCCTCCTTTTATGATACCAAAATCGATGAGATCGGGTATTTTATTTATATTTGTAGGCCAGTAGGTTGGTTGCCCAGTAGAAATTGGAGTCAAGTTATTTTCGTTTATGTGTTGTTATCAGTCTTGAACCCCATCTAGTATGTTTTGCATTAAAATCACCTGCTGCAATAAAGCGATGACCAAGCCCATTGAAATAACTAGAGAAATGTTCCTTTTTAATTATTTTACCAGGAGGGAAATACGCAACTGACATCGTTATGTGTCCTTTACTGAGTTTTACAGATATAGAGGTTGGCTGAATGTTGATTTCACATTATTTATTTTGTGATATTTTATTTTACTTCTAATGATTAACGCAGTTCCACCATGAACTTTTCCCAGTCCGAAATAAAACTCTATTTGTTCTATGTCTCAATTTTTCGTCACGATTTTGTGACTTCTACAGGAGGAAACTGTAAATGTATTATAATAATTATCATATGTAAACAAAGTGAATAATATTATAATAAATTTACAGTTTTCTCCTACGATTGAAAATAATTTAAAATATGTATATATATATATATATATATATATATATATATATATATATATATATATATAAAGTATTGTTTTCAATAAATATTGCGTGCTTTTATTTAAACTCTCGGCCTTCTCCCAGAACACTAATTACCACTCTTATGCCAAGGTTGTTAACTATTTAATTGTATACGATTAAGAACTTAAAATTAAGTATCAGTTCTTCCTTAATATAATATTTGTATGAAAATTGAATAAATTTTTTAAATCCCACACGGCTCACGCATATATTTTGTCATTGCTCGGATAAGTATAAACAATATTTGAATTTCCAATGATATGGTAATTATTTCCCATAGCCTCGTTTATCTGATTAAGATTGGACCGGAAAATGAAAATAAAAACGGTATTTTATGTATAATATTTTCTATATTAAAATATAGTTTCATAAAAGGTGTCATTTATGAACCCATATAATTTTATGTATGTATAGCGTTAACAGCCCTTTTAGGCCCATTAGTGGATGGAGATATATAAAAATATTTTAGGTACATAAAGGTACTGTAAAGGTACTGTAATTCGTTAAGAAACTCTTCTACTGATTAATATAGTCTTTCAGATATATGGGCTTTTATAATTTACGGAACTTGAAGAAAGATGTTGCAGATTTAAGTTGTAAAGGGAAATAGTTGTATAGTTTTTTTGCCAAATACAATATAGATTTCTTTACTCAGTCAGTGGACGGGATCAGTAAATAAACATCAAGGGTTAAATTTCTGGCATTATCATGATTCAAAGGTGTATTATCCGTGTTTTTTAAGTGCCTAAGGCCAAACAGATATTAGATTTGGCAGTCGTATTGAGCCCATAAAGGAAGACAAATATCAGAGAGAAAAGCTAAACCAAGAAAAATATGTTACTTTAAAAGATGCGAAATTTATTTCTTTCGTAACAGCAGCATCTTATTGCTTAGTAGGCTGAGGCTAGTTTCTTACTTAACAAATTGATATGAAAAGACCATTTAAGGTTGTTATCTATAAAAATATTAAGAAACTTTACTGAATCAACGATACTGATCTGGCTGTTATTAATAAGTAAGGGATGAAGAGCTAATTTATAGGATAATGCTACTTTCTTATTTACGATAAAATAGAGTAAATTAGAATCGGGCTAGGTTTTTATTTTAAGTAGATAAGAAGTTATAGTTGCAATATTAAAATTTCTCCAGATGATACTGGTATCATCAGTAAAAAAAATTACATCGATTTTTAAATTAGTGATATAAAGATAAGGAAAAGTAGAGGACCCAATAATGAACCTTGAGGCACAGAATAATAAACAATCAGAATACCCACTCTCCATGGAAAATTAAGTAGGTACGCGCATCTCGTTCGCGCAGACGTTCCGCCATGTTTTAAAGGGAACCAGTGCTGTTCAGTGAAAATTTATCTGGTGTGCATAGAAAAATTAACCCGGTTTAATTTATTTACGACAACTACAGACATAATATTATGCACTATTTTATTCGTACTTTTAGTTGAAGAATAGATTAAATTATTTCAAATGTACTAAATTATCAATTTCTAAAAATTTAAATTATAGTTCTGTCATAGCTTGTCACAAATTTCCCAATTCGAGTCTGTGTTTCCTTCTTAAACATGGCGATCGCGTGCTGAAAGAAGGCGGTATCTGAGAGTGGGCATTCTGATTGTTTATTATTCTGTGCTTGTGGTACGAACTCCATTTACAATGCTCTTGTGTATAGAGTCAGTATTATTTACTCTAAACAGTTTTTCCTATTCCCAACTAATATTGGAAATAATTCAAAGAAATACCTCGATTTCCGTAGAAATTTAGTTTTTTATCAAATTATCGTGATTTACACAATCAAAAGCTTGACATAGTCACAAAATACATTGACAGTGTAAAGATTATTGTTTAGTGTATTCTTGAAACTGTATTTCTAGATAGTGTATCAAATTTTTAAAATTGTCTAACAGCTACTGTTGGTTGTAATTTAAACAAATTATTAGTAACTGTAGTTTCACCGAACTGAGTCCAACGTCCATCCCATTCAAATTGAACTACTGTTTAACATATGCAAGAAGATGAAATGTGTTATATTCTTCAATGAATAAATGTGGGTGCTTTAGTTAGTTTTTAACTATTGAATCCACAATACTATTACCCAAGATGCAAGACTATACTTTTTGTAATGCATTCAGTACCTATCGGTGCACGCGATAATTTTGTTTAACTGGTTTTCACAACACCATTCATGGGCTTTATAGGACAAGCTTCAGTGTAAATGGAGATCCTGTATTGATTATTTAGAGTAATTGCGTTTTTAATCTTCATTTTTTGGTATAAAGTAAGCACTGGTTGTATATGTTACCCATTTTCACCCATCTGTATAGATAGCAGTGTAATCTAAATAGTTATTTAAGATCTTGAGAGTACATATATAATGGCAAAATTCAGTTTGGTATTAAAGAATAATAATGTTTGTAAAGAGACCATTTGTTAGGTGTGGTATATACAATAAGGATAGTTTATTAACTTAAGTTCATTTCAAGTTACAAATGCTTTTGCAAGTGGTGGAAAATTATTTTTTAAGAATTATAAAGATGTTAAATTAGCCGTATTTAATTGATTAATTATTTTTGCATTATACGTGCAACGATAAGGTTGGATTAGTAATTACTTGTCAAATATTCTCTGTCCGAATTTACACAATTTCATGAATTAGTCAGACTACATACTGCTAAATTCCAGATAAAAGTGAGACAAGAGCGCTAAAATTAATGTCGATAGTGAAGAAGACTTCAGAAAATTAACGAAACAGTTGAGTAAAGTAAATTATTAATGGCATACGTATGAAAATAAGCAAAGTCGACCCATTAAAGTTATGGTCAATAATAAATCATTCGGCCAGTAAAGATTCGATCATGAATGATTTAAGTAATAAAGGATTCCAGATAAAGATGCCATACCGAAATTAAAATACAAAACAAAGCAACCACGAAATATGTTTATGTTGGTATTCAGAAATGACGAAAATATCAATAGAATCTATGAGATCTCAGATATCATGAGGGTAAAAGTACAAATACTTCTGCTAAGAAAATCAAAATTGGTACCTCAATGTAAGAGATGTCAGGCATATGGACACATACAAGGTTACTGTGCGAAAGAACCAAGGCGTGTCCACTGCACAGGAAAACACCTAACAGCCAAATGTGAGAAACCCAAGGACGCAAAACCTAAATATAACAAGAAGCAGACCTTACTCAGACAACTACAAAGAATGCATCCAAAACCTGTAGACAATCCAAAACAAGAAAAAAACAAAACAAGACCTTATAGCATGGTAGCAACTGGTAAAAGTAACGAAGAAAACTATAGTAGTCAAAAAGATCTGAGAATAGAACAAACACTACAAAAAATATTAGAGAGAATAACTAACCTGGACGAGCGTATAACCAGAATAGAATATAGCACCAAAGGAGCTATACCTAAAAGACTCGGTAATGGCGGGTAGTTTACGAATAATAGAATGAAATGCAAATGGCATCTTGAAACACCAGCAAGAACTACAAGCGATACTAGATTTAGAAAAAATAGACATATGGTCTATTTTACGAATACCCATTTTACAAATGATATTATTATATAAATATTAGATTTAGGGGTTACAAAACTTATCATACTACTCACCCTGATAATTCAGCCAAAGGAGGTAGTGTAGTAATAATTAAGGAAAATATTATGCACTATCAGGAAATTGGATACAGAACAAAATAATTTCAGGCCACATCAGGAAAAATTCAATGTAAAAACTATGAGGTAATTGTCACAGCAGTTTACAGTCCACCAAGACATGCCATCAAGGAAAATCATTATGTAGATTTCCTGACCAGTCAAGGACATGGATTTATTCTTGGAGTAGACTTCAATGCAAAACATACGCATTGGAGGTCACGACTGACTACCACCAAAGGGAAAGATTTTTTAGAAGCAATGAAATACATAAAATGCGACGCAGTATCAACAGGAAAGCCAACATACTGGCCTACTGACACAAATAAAATCCCAGACCTTATCGACTTCTTTGTAGTCAGAAATATTTCAACAAATTACATAGAGATAGAAAAGGCATTGGATATGAACTCGGACCATTCTCTAATTATTCTCACACTCAGTGACACAGTTATCAAAAAAGAAAGCTCCCCTAGACTTGGTAACAAAAATACTGACTGGAAAAGTTTCCAGGAAGACCTCGAAGAGAAGATTAACCTCTCAGTTCCATTAAGAACCATTGATCAACTAGAGGCAGAAGTAGAATTACTCAATAAAAATGTACAAGCTGCTTGGAACAACAGTACGAACAGTGTCGAAAGAATAAAAGGAAATAACTACCCGAAAGAAATCAGAGAAATGATAACCGAAAAAAACAATTAGGCCCAAGTGGCATCAGTCTAGAGCACCAGTTGATAAAACTAGATTAAATAATGCCACACATAAATTAAAAAGAAAAATTCAAAAAATTAAAAACGAATCGGTTAGCATCTACCTAAGTGAACTATCAAATAATAGCGCTACTGATTACTCATTATGGAAGACTACTAAATG
This sequence comes from Diabrotica balteata, assembly GCA_918026665.1. Classification (NCBI taxonomy): domain Eukaryota; kingdom Metazoa; phylum Arthropoda; class Insecta; order Coleoptera; family Chrysomelidae; genus Diabrotica; species Diabrotica balteata. The sequence goes on from OU898277.1 coordinate 61,834,438, forward strand.
ATTAAAAATACCAATCTTACAGAATTCACCAATTAGAAATACTAATCGTAAAAGGGCAAGACGCAATATACAAAAGGCCAACAGGCTTGCTGACCACCTAGAAAATACTTTTTAACCAAATGAAGAACAAGAAATAATTAACTGGGAGCTCCCTGATCAAGTTGGAATGGAGATTAGTCTTGTAACTCCAAAAGAAGTATATTTGGAAATAAAAGAAAATATAAATCCAAAGAAAGCTCCTGGATTTAATCTAATTACTGGGGAAGTATTAAAGCAACTTCCAAGAAAAGCTATAATAAAATTAACACATCTTATACACGCTTCCTTTAGGCTGAGGTACGTACCAAAAATATGGGAGGTAGCAGAAATTATAATGACACTAAAGCCAGGAAAACCTCCACAAGAAGCTTCTTCATATATATTTCACTGTTACCTGTCATATCTAAATTATACGAAAAATTGCTCTTGAAGAGGCTAAAACCGATTATAGAGGAAAAAATCTAATTCCTAATCATCATTTTGGGTTTAGAGCAAGCCACTCAACTATAGATCAGGTGAATAGAATAACAGATATAGTAGAAAAATCTCTAGAAGAAGGAAAAGTCTGTTCCGCAATTGTTCTCGATGTAGCGTAGGCTTTTGACAAGGTGTAGCATGACGGATTATGTCATAAAATGAGATGCTACTTACCAAAACAATATTCTGAAATACTAGAATCCTATATATCCGACAGATACTTTCGAGTTAAATATGAGGAAGTATATTCAGGATTAAGAGAAGTTTAAGCTGAAGTAACACAAGGAAGATATTTCATCATTAGAACCTAACACAATTGCGACATTTGCAGACATTCTAGCAGTCGGACAAAACCATGAGGATGAAGCAACCATGCTACAGAACTCTGTTACAGATTTATTGAACAAATTAACATCTGGACCAGGCGATGTCAAATCAAATTGAATAAAACAAAATCTGTTCATGTCAATTTTACTAACAAAGGACAACAACATATCCCAGTTAGTATAAATAGAAACTAAATACCTTATGCAAATAAGGCAAAATATTTGGATATGACATTAGATTCTAAGCTACGTTGGAAAGCACATATTAAAAAAAAAAGAAGGAATTAGAATTTAAGTTCAGAAAGAGCTACTGGTTGATGGGAAAAAAATCCACTCTGTCTACTTATAACAAATTTTTATTGTATAAGCAAGTTCTTAAACCGATATAGACATACGGTATACAGCTATGGGGCTGTATGTACAAAAGAAACTAACATCCAATATATACAACGATATCAAAATAAAGTATTAAGGAACATCGTTAACGCTCCATGGTACTTCAGAAACTGTGATCTTCATCGAGACCTCCAGATGGATATGGTTATCCAGACAATAGGTAAGTTTGCCGAAAGTCATGAACAAAGGCTCTCCAACCACGTGAATGTCGAGGCCATCAAACTCCTGGACAACGCCAACCAGATAAGAAGACTTAAGAGAACGAAGCCGTTTGAGTTAGTGCTATGAGTGAAAGTGAAAAAGCAGAGCAAAGTGTAGCTAAAGTGTACAGGTTTGCTAGTAGTACTATAATGTATTAGAGCCTAAGGAATATTGCTGAATATAACCTTAGATAAACCTCCTTGTAATATTTTGTATATAGAACTAACTTGCTTATTGATCATAGTGAATGATCAGATATCAATAATCATAAGATTCCTGTTGGAGTTTTATTAAATAAAAAAAATATATTCTCTGCGTAAATATAATGGGTTTTCAGAGTGTAGATCCAGTGTAGCTTCATTTGGAGTGCCTTTTATCAACCCTAACACAATGTTTAAAGCTTTAAATAGGATTTTATTAAGTTTACATAAATTAGGTACGCTATCTGACCCATATAACAAACAGCCGTACTTTATAATAGATTTGATATAGGCTCAATAAAAGTCAATGCAATATTTTGATCTGTTACAAAGCATTTTTAGTATGTATATACTAAAGTAATGTATATACCAGCACATTGTGCATTTTTGTAACACGATTATCGGTAGCATACTTAGTACGCATTATTGCTACCTATATCCAATGATTAAAAACTGACACAAGGTTGAAACTTGGATTTTATTTCAAAATAAGTTATTTGATAGTAGAAACAATGCAACTAAAATGAGTGATAATATGACTGTCTTATAATAGATATATTTTCAATTACCATTCTAATAAAACAAAATAAAATAGACTAGCCATTTAAATTATACTAAATTTTCTTTTAATATATAATTATTGCCAATGAAATTTCTAAATGATCGTTAGCGACATTTATTAATAGCTAAAGCAGAAGCGTATACAAATATACGATTACCTTGATACCAATCAGGGTGAAATAAATGTATATGCACTAGCCAAACAAAGCAAAAAAAGTTTTTTAATCATAATAGATGTTTCCGAGATAAAAATATTAAAAAAATATTAAAATAATATGGTTGGTTTTTTTACCAGGAGGAGTAATTCAAATTTACCGCGCCGTAATGCTTGTTTGTAATTGGTCCAACCACAGGAAAGTTTACTAAACTTTGCCACTAATGACATTTATGAAATTTTAAAATTCAAAATTTATATCGACGATTTTTTGTATTTCCTGCGTCATTCCTTTAATTTTTAGATTTTTCGTTTGCATTTATATAAACAACAGTTCTTTTCAGAACTATTTAGCGACGTATTAGTGTTATTAAGATAACAATATAGATTCAATGCCAACTACTACTGGGAATTATTATCATTCCCCACCTAAGAAACGTCGAGTAGATTTGGGTCATTTATCATCAACTGAAAAACAATACATGTACAAACAAATAAAAATTGATAATCCTGGAATGAAAATGCCGTGGTCGCAAAAATAAAACAGGCAACAGGTTGGTTTTGCAGAATAGTTATTGTTAAAATCAAGACTTACTTAAGTAATGTGCTAATTTTAGGTGTTGCGAATTCAACTATTTACAGAACAATTAAGGAATATAAACAGATTGGAATAGTAAGATATCCTAAAAATATTAGCGATTGACTTTCTATCCTTGCAACATACGATGAAAGAGTTAAAACATATGTGCGACAGAGAGTACACAGCTTCTTTTTCAATAAGGAAATACCCACTTTAAATAAAATTGAAAAGTGAAATTAACAACCGCCCAGATCTTCCAAATATGTGTCATTCATTACTATATAAATTCTTGAAGCAAATCAATTTTAAGTAAGCTAATATGGGTTAGCCACAACTATATAGTAAAATTATCTAAAACCCCTTTTAGAGGTTTCATTTTTATAATCGGGTATATTATTGTTACTACTAAATAGTTTTTGTAATTAAAATCTATAAGTTACATGAGAAATTATTGTAATTGCACCCTTCTTATTTGATCAAAATATTTTTCCTATTTATAGACATAAGTACAATAGTCTTTATGTGACATGTTTTTGGAAACATACCAGAGTACAAATATTTTCATTTTAAGTATCATCTACTTACATTTCACTGTTCTCATTTAAAAATATTATAATTAGTATGTTTGATGATCAGTATACTAAGTAATGATCTCATAAAGTAAGTTACTAAAAAGAATAAATTTTAAGTTTTTAACAAATTAAAAAGAAGAGCGGATGCCATCAACACACAGGTAAGAGCACGAATATTGAACTTCCACATTTCCTCGGTACATTCCGATATAGCATTCATTCATCGACAAATTTGTTTATAAGCCTAAAAAATGTTTAAAACTTAAAAAAAGGCTCTCCTAGTGAACCGAGTTGAATTTTACAAAAAGCGTTTGAAAGTTTGAGCCTTTCTTTATATGTAAATAAATTTGCAACTATTTGAGGGCCTTATTTAGGGCCTACTAAAAATTTGAAAATTTGCGATTTTTTTCTAGTAGGCTGGATTGCAAAATTATTATGCAAAACCTATCCGACCGATCTTAAGAAAATTTAGAACACGTTTTAAACATATTAAAAAAAATTAAGAAGTTTAGAAAGTCGAAAACATTTAAAGGATTAACTGTTTTTTCGAATTATTGCTATTTTTTTAACAATAAACATTAAATCTTCAATTTCTAGCTAACGAAATATTGTTTTAAATTAAATAACGAAACTTTTAGCTTCCTATAATTTTTTCTCTAGGATCAATATTTTCCGAATTATAAACGAAAATAGGAGCAAAAAAATGAGAAATTTTTAATTGTTTTCAGATTTTGTTAAATAAAAAATTTAGCACAGGGTTTGCGACTGACGCATATCGTGATCATCGGTATTGGGTACATCCTGAAGGGATTCCAGCAAAAAAAAATAGCTTTCTATGGAAAATGTCCAATCGAAAACAGATCCCGCCTAGACTACGGTCTTAGAGTTTATCATCAGAAAACACTGCGATCCTAAAGTATGTGGCTGGAAAAAGCATGAAAAAATTTGGATACCAATCAAAACATTCAAAACTCCAGCACCAACGAACTTCTAAAATTAATTTTCTCTAGATGCAAGGGAAACTGTGTAAGTATCTGTGATTGCTAAGAAGCAGGCCTCAAATACTCTGCAGTGTACGTTAGTTGTTCTGGTGAAACCTGCAGTAACATCATGAAAATATTAAAATTAATGACAAATTTTGAAGAATTCGAAGTTGAATTAACCACAATTACGCCCATACTTCCGCAACTTTAACTCCCGTTCTTCCGTTAATAGTCCTATGATACTAAATTAGAAACGCAACCTGAATCATAAAAGAAAATGAACAAACAATAGCTGGAAAACAATTTCTTAAATATATAATTATGCTCAACATGATCTTATTCATTTACGTAGTCTTCAGATGTTCTGTTTGTACTATGTTTTACCATATTTTTAAAAATTTCAAACTTTTCTAATTATTTTTGGTTTTTAGAAATATTTTCCTTACTATGTTATCCCTGAATATTTTGTGATTTGATTTGATGTCGGCTTCTGGGTATAGTTTTATAAAATGTATTTAGTTCATCAATCAGAATGAAATTAATTTGATTCCTTATTACATTATTTTGATTGTCTAGTGGCAAGTTATACAGATTGAACGAAATAAATTCGGAACATAGGAATATAATGTATTTCGGCTCAATTCTGCTGTAGATGGTTGGCCAACAAAAGATTGTCAAATAATTATATTATAAAAATCCAATACTTCAGCATGCTGCTGGATTCTGAACTCATAAAAATTGAAAGCTACACATAAATCTACGATTTATGCTGTCAAACCAGTTATAGTCCAGGAAATAAAGCATTTCACCTCGCAATTTTTTCGTGCTCCTCGCAATTCGTGCTGGATTGACTTGAAATTTAACAGAAGGTAGGTAATAGCCTAAGGATCAAAATCTATATCGAACCAAAGTGCGCCAAAGCCTAGGGGGTGGTTGCCACCCCATCTCCGGGGTGAAAATTTTTTTTTACGTTTTAACTACAGGTTTCGATTAAAAAAGTGATTCTAAAGAAAAAATGTGCTATACATTTTTTTTATAAAATGATATTTTTCAAGTTATTCGCGATTGAAAGTAATAACTTTTAGACGAAAAAATCCACGTTTTTAATCGATTTTTCGCGAATAATTCGAAAATGATGCATTTTATCAAAAAAATTGTAAAGAACAAATTTTTAGCTTTTAAAAAGACAAATACAATTCATTTTTTAAAATGTTTTTGCGATATAATAGGAACCGAAATACGGCCTATCAATGTTCAGCGGTTTTCTTCAAATGCCAAATTTGAAAGATTCAAAATCAAATATCGGGAAAATGATGCATTTTTGGAAGAAAACTCACAAAACCTTTTTTAAAGAGCTTAAATAGACCTATCATAAAAAAGACTCTAGCTCAAAAATTGAGTGAGTTATGATGAAAATAAGGTCAATACCTCATTTTTTACGAAAAAATCGACGAAAACAACCCCCTAACCACCCCCATAATTAAAATCGATCTTCACCCTTCTGAAATTCCCTTTGTACATGTATTGTTAATACGTCCAAGAAGTTTGACCCATTTAAAATGCTTTGTGTTAGAAAAAGTACAGCTTAAAGCGAGAAACGATTTACAATTTCATATTTTTTACCCTTCTTTTTTTAAATATGCCCGAAAATACTGAATATATGAAAAAAATACAAACTACCAAATTGTAGCTTTTTTAATGACTAAAATTATCCTTCATTTAGATTTGTTGGACAATGAATATTTGGCGAGATATAGCCGTTTAAAGCATCGATTTACAATCAAGCACTATCTTTTTCGAGCCCTTTAAACTCACCCCATTTAAAAACCAAGGTTCCAAAAGGATTTAATTCACAGATCCTTGTAGTTCTTAAAAACCTCTACAAATCGTTTTTGAAGAAACACTCTATCGTTAAAAATTAAAGGAAATACGTTAAAAAAACCAGTGAATTTTTTTCCGGAAAATTCCATTAGTATAGTACAGTACATTTTGGAGCATAATAATCTACAAAACTGATATATTAGCTAGTGGGGCGTTATACATTCGAAATTTTAAGCGTTCTTATTTTGAAATCCCATACAACAGAATAAAACATCTGCTCATATGTCTATGGCTTGGCAATGAAAATATTAGAGCAACAGATTGGGGATGGTATTCCAAAGATGGTTTGTTATTACCCGTACGCATGAACAAACAACCTGCACTCGATGAACTTTTGAAAATTATTTTTTGGCAATGCAATACCAACATCATGTGGGTGCAGAAAAGTTGGTTTATACTGTAACTCTACTTGTTTTGGGTGCTCAGGTGAAGGGTGCAATAATAGTCCACCAATAATTGAAGATGAGAATGACATAGATCACGATGAAGATGTAATTGATGACGAATAAAATTAATATTATAATTGTTTTACCTATAAATGTAAATATTTTCAACTATTTATGTAAATGTATAAGAATATATGGTGCCTTTTTATGTTGATAAATTCTTTTGTATTTAATTCTACTTTTTTCAATTTATATCTTATAAATTAGTTTATAAAAACTGCAATGTTGTAGAGGGTGATTTTCAAAAGTTGAAAAGTTGCAAAATTTTGGCAAAAAATTGTTTTCACCTATAGCACTCATAACAATTGATTTTTAAGGGTTGAAAATGTATGAATTTGTATTTTAAAGTATAAAAAAATCACTATTTAACTAATCCAAACCAAATTTCACTCATCTTAAGATTTATAATATTATTTTACAATTTTTGAAAATTAGGGGTAGTTTTCACCCCTAAGAACAATCAGGGTTCATCGGCATGACATAAACTATAAAGCAGAGGGTGAGTTGAGCTTAATTCCAAATTTTTATGCAAATCGTTCCAAGGTGAAATCATTTTCTTCGCATTACTAATTTTTTTATATTAATCTCTAATAAGGGTCGCTTTTTAGGGGTTGAAATATGATGGAACTTTATTCAAAAGCACGAAACTATCATTATTTAATTAATTCAAACCAAATTTTACCCATATTCAGGTTTAATATGTTATTTTATAATTTTTGACAATTACGGGTAGTTTTCACCCCTAAGAACAATCAGGGTTCATCGGCATGACATAAACTATAAAGCAGAGGGTGAGTTGAGCTTAATTCCAAATTTTTATGCAAATCGTTCCAAGGTGAAATCATTTTCTTCGCATTACTAATTTTTTTATATTAATCTCTAATAAGGGTCGCTTTTTAAGGGTTGAAATATGATGGAACTTTATTCAAAAGCACGAAATTATCATTATTTAATTAATTCAAAAAAAAATTTTACCCATATTCAGGTTTAATATGTTATTTTATAATTTTTGACAATTACGGGTAGTTTTCACCCCTAAGAACAATCAGGGTTCGTCGACATGACATAAACTATAAAGCAGCGGGTGAATTGAGCTTAAATCCAAATTTTTATCCAAATCGATCCAAGGCGAAATCATTTTTTTAGAATTAGTAATTTTTTACATTAATCTCTAATAAGGGTTGCTTGTTAAGGGTTGAAATATGATGGAACTCTATTCAAAAGTATAAAATAATCATTATTGAACTAATTCAAACCAAATCTTACCCATATTCAGGTTTAATATGTTATTTTATAATTTTTGACAATTAAGGGTAGTTTTCACCCCTAAAACCCTTCAGCGCACTTCGGTTCGATATAGATTTTGATCCTTGGGCTATCACCTACCTTCTGTTCAAATTTCAACTGGATACATGCAGGACGAAAAAATTGCGAGGTTTTAACTTTTTTCGAGCTTCAGTTCCTGAACTATTATCGCTACCTTAGACAAACCCGTCTTACGCAAACAATATTGTTGTGAGACAGATAGTTGAACGATATTTTATACAATGTCTATACCCAGGTATGGATTCATTTTTGTCCAAGTTTTATATTGGTCCACTATTTCAAATGCAGTTCAAACAGACATGTATTAAATTGTATGTTCCGTTTTAATTTGGTTCAATCTGTATATAAAAACATGTTTAAGTAACTTGAAGCAGTATGTATTATTCTTATTATCAATTTATTTTTCTTCTTCATATAATTTTAATACAGAGTGTTCTCGTGTGTTTCGTTCTCCTAGTCCGCATTGAACCAGCATGTCTTCCACTCTTCTTTAACCAAATTAAGCAATAAAATTACTCGTAAATAGTTGATTCTCCAAGCACCCCAATAGCTGTTTTATCTAAAATTTAAAATTGTTACAAGTTCTATCTTTGTCTTCCCAAGAGTCTGGAAGAAATCTTTATAAAATTTATTTTTTTTTTAGTTTTCCTTTTAATAATTGTAATACGTGGCAATGTATTTAAAAGTGATACAAAATTAATTAGTTTTCCTAGAGTCCATTTTTCTATGAGTCACCACAATTGTATCTTGGAAGTAAGAAAAAATAATGCAATAGTTTATCCCTGCTCTTTGCATTATCGCATTATCACAATAATTTATTCAGTTTTGCTCCTGAATTTACCAAAAATAGAGCCGCATACGACGCACACTTTATTTACCCTGAGTGTACTAAAGATTTCGACTATCCCTTTTCATTTGTTTCTATTAATGCTATTATGCTATTATGCTTAAAAGCTAAGTCGGCATTTTTACAACTTAACAACTGTATTAATGATCTTTTTCTACTTTCTTACTAGTAAATTGTATATTACCAACTATTTGGATGCTAAGTAAATGCATCATAACAGATACTGACACGTAATGACTAGCACGTAATAAAACATAGCACACTACCACCTAGCATTGAAACTTCCGTGTCGACGAGTAAAACAATGATTGGCGCATCATCTAGTGACCGGGCGCCTAACTATAAATACATGGCGCGAAATTCAAAATTTTTGTAATATTACCTAGGATTGTGAACTCATTTTAAAGTAAAGGAAAATAGATATAATCTTAAAATAACAAGAAAAATCCTTATCCTATACGATAATAAATATTTTTCGTATACTTTTTGGGTTTTCTTGTTATGTTGAGACTATATTTATTTTACATTATATTAAAATGCCAAAGTGGTCAAAAAATTAAAGAATAAAATATAGAATAAAATCTTTATTTATAAAAATATTACAAGAAATGTTATATGTGTTACAAGAAATATTAATAATACAAGCCAAGTGTACTATAATTTAGTTTTCTTAATGTTGTGGCAAGAACTGGTCAGTATTTAAATAATTGTTTTGTCTTAGTATGTCAAGTTTTATGTAAATAGAAGCCTAATTCTGCAAAAGGCCTTTTACTACAATTTTATTCTCAAAATTTGCAAAGAATTCAAACATTGGTATATAACATTCAAGATATTTTTAGAAAGCAATGAATCTAAAGATAAATCCCTAGAAGACAAAATAAGTACATGCTTGTAATAAATTTAGTCTATAATTACATAAGCGAAGCAATCAATGGGGAAAACCAATTGCTTTTTTCACACATACTCTCACAGATTCAGAATGAAAACATGCAAATGCATTGAAGTATTAAAAAAATGCAGACATTATCTGGTAGGAAAGCAATTCAAACCAATCACAGATTAAATCACTATTTTGTTTATATAGAATGCTGGCATATATAAAATCTGACAAGGAGAACTAGCTTTACTTCACAAGAATTTATTAATTATCTCCACTCTAAAGGAATATTTCAAGTAGAACAACACCATATAACCATGAAGGAAATGGTTAAGTTGAAAGATACAATGAGTTATATAGAAATTGGTGAATCTAGCATTGAAAACCAAATATTTAGACATCACTAAATGAAAAACTGCTTTACCAGGAGCTCTGTACTATATAAGAAGTTTACTATTGAATTGTTATATTATTGAATCACGATAATGATGAAGATGAAGTCCAAATAACACATTAGAGAATTCCACTACTAAATCAATGCCAGATGTGACAGAAAATTTACCTGTTCAAAAACCTGATGATAATTATGAACCAAGATTGGAAAATTCAGATTTTCAATCTAGCTGTAAATCAGCTGGAGCTAAAAATAAACCAAGGTAGTTGCAATATTTTGTTCACAAATAGGGAAGGGTAAATGTAGTATAATTTAGTGTTCTAAATCTTGTGACAAGAACTTGTCAGTAATTAAATAATTTTTTTGGAATTCTAATGTCAAATTAAAGCCTAATAAGCAACAGACAGCTGTCAGACATTCTACTTTGTAGTACTTACATCCTAATCTAATAACACACACTACCAGTGGTCAGTGAGAACTCTTACTGTCTGGCGTTCTACTCACAGAAAAACAGAACTCAAGAACTCTGCTAAGTTGGAAACAGAAAAATTACATGATTTAGTTCTAGAAAGAACTTTATATACATTTATAGGATAATATTTAAGTCATATTTAAACCTATAAACCCAACAGTTAGCTCTAAGATTTTAAGATCCAGCACTATAAAGATGGAAAAATAACATTAAAAATAAAAAAATATGTAAAGTATTACCTAGTTACAATAATAATATGAAGTATTTTACAAAGTTACGTTTCCAAACTCTATCTTACCAGTAACTCTTTTCTACTAATATTTATATATTTATTGAGAGACATATTAAATACATTTAGATTTAGGTTGTTCTTTTGATTAAAAGTACATAGATGAGACAAACCATGATAATATATGGTACTCTAAGACCAATCTCACTCACAAGAGAGAGACAGATCCCTCCTCGCACTTAACGGCAAGCTCATGGACCTCTCCATATGATAGTGTAGTCATGGTCTGCTAATCTAATCCAACTTTGAAACAGGCACACCTGTAGAAATTATGTCGAACCCTCTCTAAGGTGATGATTTTTTAAGATAGTTGTTGAACCACCACCTACAAAATAATTCAAATAGTAAGCAAGTAAGTCTGATTTTATAATTAGGTTAAATTTATAATTAACTAATTTTATAAGTAAAAGGTCACATACATACATATATTGGCATAATAGTTCTTACCTGGTGCTGGTAAAAACAAACTCAGAAGGGCTGTTCTCGTAATACCGGTATGTCCAACATTAATTATATCATCCTCTTTAAAATGACTAGCGCATACACGAAAATTGTTATAAATAGTTTCTGTTGCAGCATTCTCTAATTAGGGCTTTTAACAGCATTCACCCATTTATCAAACATATCCATATTATAATCTCCTGGACTTGAAAAACGGTATTGCTTGCCAGCGGTAGTGTGCTTGCCTAGTATCCATGCAATCTGGAATACATCTTTTTTGTTCAGTTCTTCGTCACTATATTGTTATTCCATGTAATGTGTTCGATTCCATAATAAAAAATCGTCTAAAATTTTACCTTTTTGCACTACTTATATAAAAAAATTTAAACTATAAAATAAATTATAAAAAATAAAACAAATAAAAATATGGCGCCGTATTTGTCTAAATTCAACTTTTGATTTGACCACAGCACACTCCCTACGCGTAGAAACGAGACTAGCAGCGCCACCAAACGAATGGGCGCCTAAATCCGAACGTGATTTGACATTGCCTATCTCTGTTACCAATCTATAAATTTTATCTATGGTAATAAAAAAAATTACGCTTCAGTTTTATAAAAATGTGTAATATCACATAAGCCTCGTAAGTCATTTGGTCGAGTTACCATGGAAACGAATTAATAGACGTTATTTTGACAGATTAAAAATTATTAATCTGTCAGTGTAAATATAGTGGTAATTTAATTTTTATTTTTATAAACGAAAATAATGGTAGAAAAAGTATAGTACACAACTTGAGTTGTAAGCTTATTACATGCTTGTAAAATTACTGCGCTCGCCGCTACGCGGCTCGCGCGCAACTTTTTTACTCGCATGTAATAAGCTTCTTACAACTCTCGTTATGTAATATACTATTAACTTCCCGCTAGTATCTTATTAACTTTAACCCTACAGCTGGGCATGGGGTCCGTGATATAATGCGTTATATCACGGACGCGTTAGATAGAAATTACTCTTATGAGTGACAGAAAAGGTTACCATCTACTTTATCAGCTAAGATAATGGCAAAGATATAAATAATAATAAAGATTAAAAGAACGAAAAAGATAGTGCAATTTTACACTCGTAATTTTAGATTTATCGTAGTTCTTGAACCAAAATCGCGAAGAAAAATTTACATACCTTATGTATTTATTATACTACATACATTTTTCAAAATGAAGCTCTCTTTAAGTAGGTTATATTTGTATTTAACCGAGCCATCCTTGAAATTAAGAATGTAATGAAATTAACCTTATATATAAAACAAATCAGCATGCTACAGTAATTAATGCGAAATTTCCACTGCATAAAAGCTAAATTTTAATTAAAGCAAGTATATATCTGTGTATATGCCCTGACTTTCCATACTTTGCTAATCATAGTGTCAACATAAATTTGTATTTGATATAACAAAAGTACGAATAAACACGCTCACATTTACTTTTTATGAAAAGTAAATGTTTCAGATACTTTAACCTTGGTAGTACCACTTGATCTGCATATAATTTTTGTAACCCATTTGTTTATTTCAACGTGGGCGTTGTTTTATTGTTTGACGTAAGGTAACGGATATCCGACTCGGTCACATATTTCTACGTTTACTATTTACTCATTATTTTTAAATATTCGAAAATTCCACCAAAAACCATAAAAAAGAAATACGGTTTTAGAAAAATTCGTAGCATAGTCTTAAAAAGATTAAGTCGGTTTATGTATCCCATAACCTAGATCTCGATGCCACCGTTAATATACATATTTGCAATAAATTAATACTCAATTTTGATAAACATCACTACAAGCAGTATTGCTTTCATTTAGACAAGTAAAGTTATCAACGGCTAAGAGTTATTTTTAGAGAACTTATACCCAAGATTATAAGGTTTTAATTATGTGAGTTATACTATTTTGAAATCTAAGATTACTTAAGATCGTGAGGAGGTGAATCTTAGTTAAAGTATCTCCTTTTCACTATTATAAAGACACTTATGGCTAATCTTTAAGACAAACAATGGTAGCAAGAATGATTACAAGGGATTTCAAAGTATAACACAAAAATTCAAACATAAATTTTTCTTTAATAAATACACCTGCCTCTACGTTACAGTAAGTCCTGTACGAAGTGGCTGAATCTCTTAATAAGAAAGAAAAAAAAATTGTCTGCACAAAATACTTAACTTGCCATGTTGTCTTCCTCGAATAGGTACTGGATGGACAATTTCTAATAGTAAGTATGATATCAGGACTCTTATTAGCTTAGCACATGGCGGGCTGCACTGCACTTTTGCGTTGGTTTCGTGATATATTGGGTGAGATGGACCTGGTGATGGACGAGTTGGACACTATCGTTGACACGATCCAACACTATGCGTTGGATCGAGCCTGGTAGAATGGCAAAGTTATTCGCTTGGTGGAATGGACCTGGTAATAGACGAGTGCTGTACCATGACTTGGGATCGAGCCTGGTGGAATGGCAAAGCTAATCCGATTATATTTGTCCCAGTACATGAGACCCAAGTTACATTATGACGAAAAACATTCGAAAATATATTGTTGCTGGTTAGCTGAATATTTGACGATGAAAAGAGCTTAATTATTCTCTTCAGAGTAACATATTTAAACATTTAAAGTTTCAAGATGTAAGGATATTGATAAAAAAATTAATTAATGTATGTATATTATAATTTTGAGATACGAGGGACTCAGAAAAGTTAGTAGACAAGACAGATTAAAAAGTAGAATTTAAATGCCATTATTTTTAGGATAAAAACAAAATAATAAACAAAAATAAAGATTTTTTATAATAATACAAATTATCTAAGAACGTGAAAAAAGATTAATCGATAGAAAATTAGGGAAATGTAAAAAAAAGAAGCTGTTACGTTATGTAGGACAACAAAATTAACACACTAGAACTATAATTCAATATAATTTCACAATGGTTAACTTAATATATCTTCTTATTTTACTTATTTCTGTATTGATAGGGGTTTATTTCGGTATCTTTCTTGGTATTTTAATTTTTGCTGGAAAAGAACTATGAGTACTAAAACTTGAAAAGCTGGTACCTACAACTTTAGGATCACTACAAATGCCATAAAAGCGCCATAAAGAAATAAGATGGCATGGTATAAAAAATATAAAAATGAACAACCCTGTCACATTCTTTTGTGGTAACAGCATCGAAAAACATAAGTTTGAAACATTTTTGGTAATCACTAAATTTCAAACGGATAAATTGAAGAATATGGCTTTTAATGATCAGAATTAAGGGGAAATGGTAAAGCATATTGATTATTTAAGCAACTGCAACAGCGAAACACAAAGATGAAGACATAAAAGATGGCTCTGAAAGCCGTTAAGACAACAAAAAGTTCTTGAAAACAGCTGCAGAAATAATCACTAAAACAACCTGTCCCAAACAGCACAGTACGTTCTAAGTACGTACAATTTTGGTACTGTACGTACATGACGTAAAATGTACGTTTTAAGTACGTACATTGGAGTACATACCAGTACGTACAGAAGAGTACGTACATAGTACGTCTTAAGTATGTACCATGAGAAAGAAGAAATAAAGCATATTTTTATTAGGTTATGTTAACCTAACCTAACCTAATTTATTTGGTTTTTGGTTAGAAATTTTCCACGTTTATTTATACCAATTTATACTGTGGTTCCACATCGAGTACAGTTTTAATGTTTCTAGTTTCTACTATTATATTATTTATCTATGGTTTTAATGTGAAAATTGATCAAGACACAGTTTAATTTAAAGTTTTTTTACTTATTTTTGGTGTTGGTGCTAGTGTGGTTTTTTGTTCTTATTCAGCCGAGTGTTTTTTTTGAACTTATATATAGTCATACTGAAAAATTTCTTTTGTGGGTGAGGAAGTTAGATAAATAAATTATTAAATAAATATAAGTATATTTAAAACAAAATCATTTGGTAAATTTTAAGATTCATAAGTTTTGATTGTTTTTGTACTTGTATTTGCTTGTATCTTAGCAATTAATTAATTTAGGTATCTATTTTAAATTTTAGACATGTCATCAAATAGTAAACATTACAAAAATGCTACAAAGCAATTGAAACGATTTAATAAGGAAATAAATGTGCTAAAAATATCTAATTTCAATATTTCAGAGGAAAGTGATAATACTAGTTTAGATTATAAAACTATGGATATGACAGACACTAATGATAATTCAATGGATGTTTTTGAAAATTTTGAACACCATCCATTACCACACTCTCTTTCAGACACACTCTGTTTTGAATATGAGAATATAGCAGAAAACAATTTATTATTAGAAGATGAAAAATGTATTAGTGATACTACTGAGGATACTACATGTATTAAAAGTCTTACCAGTAACTTATCAGAATGGTGCTGTACACATAATATTACACATGTGGCTATTAATGACCTGTTAAATATTTTAAAACCATATCATCCTGAATTACCCCGAGATGCTAGAACTCTGTTACACACTCCAAGAAAAACTATTCTACAACCAATAAATTCCGGTCACTATGTTCACTTTGGATTGAGAAATTGTTTACAAAAACTACTGTCTCAGTTTTCTGGAAAAGAGTCTCTTGATACTGTAGAAATTTTAATTAATATAGATGGTCTTCCACTTTCAAAAAGTTCATCCAGTCAAGTGTATCCAATTTTATGCAGTTTATATCCGAAACAGGGACCAGTTGATATAGTTGGTATATATCACGGTTATGAGAAACCCAAAGATTGTAATTTATTTTTAGAAAAATTTGTAAAAGATGCCATAGAAATAATTAATAATGGTATGAACTATGAAAGTAAAACTTATTTTATTAAAATTAAAGGTTTTATTTGTGATGCTCCTGCTAAAGCATACATTACATGTACTAAAGGTCATTCTGGTTACATGTCTTGCAGTAAATGTGACATCGAAGGGGTTTATACTAATAGGATTTGTTTTCCTGATACGAAGAATTTTCATTTACGCACTGATTCTCAGTTTAGATTAAAAGTTCAAGAGGAACATCATACAGGTACAACATGTCTTGAAAATATTCCCCATTTAGATATGGTAAAATCATTTCCTCTTGATTATATGCATTTGGTTTGTCTAGGGGTTGTCAAAAAATTATTAGTCTCTTTGTGGCTTGATGGAAAACCAACAGCCAAACTTCCTTTTACTAAAATAACACAACTCTCTACACTTTTAATTGAACAATCACCAAATATCCCTAATGAGTTTAATCGTAAACCAAGAAGTATTTCTGAAAGTAAGAGGTGGAAAGCTTCAGAATTTAGGCAGTTTCTGCTCTATACAGGACCTGTCGTTTTAATTGATATACTATCAAAAGATAAGTATAAAAATTTCCTTGTGTTAAATGTAGCGATAACTATACTTTCATGTTCAAAACATTTTAAATATTTAGAATTTGCCAAAACTTTGTTAATTTATTTTGTTGAAACTTTTATCATACTATATGGGAAAGATTATGCCTCACATAATATTCATAACTTGCTGCACTTAGTTGATGATGTTAAATTATTTGGTCCTCTTGACAGATTTAGTGCTTTCAATTTTGAAAATTTTATGCAGAGAATTAAAAAAATGTTGCGGAAACAGGATAAACCACTTCAACAATTAATAAATAGAAAAACTGAGCTTGATATGTTGCAAAATCAAGCAAAAGTAGAGCAAGATAGTTTTCCTTATTGTAGTAAGCCTCATTTTAATGGACCATTAGTACATAACAATAAAACTACCAATCAGTTTAAAACCCTTACTTTTAAGGATTTTATTTTGACAACAAAAGAACCAGATAATTGTTGTATTTTAAATAATGGGAACATTATAAATATATGTAATTTCATATTAAGAGAGGATAATCGAATAAATATTTTGGGATATGAATATTTAGAGAAGGACAACTTTTATGAAGAACCATTTAACTCTTCAAATTTAAATATATTTCTCGTTAATAAAAAAATTAGCCCCTTGAGTGTGTGGAATATAGAGGACATTTTATGTAAATGTGTAAAACTAATGTTTAAAAACAAATTTGTCACATTTCCTCTTTTACATATAGAAAAATAGATAGAAAAACTTGTACTTACAAGATTAAAAATATTTTTAACTAGTGGTGTGTTGTCACACATGGCACTTTCCCTCAAAATGCATATCTAAGTAGGGATACGTTAGTTGAGATTATTTTATTTAATTTTCATCATTTTATTAAAATTTGTAATTGTCACATGTGCACATCTTTAAATTTTATATTCTACAAAAACAATATAAACTTCTGATAAATATATATGCAAAATTTGATATAAAATGGATTAATTACCATAATATTTTGTAAATCCCCTATTTCAATGAACAGCTATGAGTTTTATAATATTTATAAAAATTATATAACTGCACAGTCTGCTAAATTTTATATACATTCACTATTTAAACAGTTCGTTATCATTACATTCTTAAAAAAATTGTTTCTTGATAGAACCTCCTTAACTTACACCAGTGTTTGAGGGAAAGTAAAAATGATTATTTACAATTTATTTATTTATTAAACTTCTTCAATTTTTGGTCTGTAAAAAAATCAATTACAGTAATCTTTGTAAAATATATTTAGACTGATTAGACTGATATTGAATATGGCTGACAAAGAGACATGGACTGTTGTAAAATTTTTGGAGGAGTCTTCAGTGGCTGCTGTGCCCACAAAATGGATATTTGAGGACAAATGTCTTTGGCCCCCATTCATTGCTGAAAAACTTAATTCAGCAATTAAAAATCAAAAAATTGAAACTTGCTGGCCATCTCACAAAGTGCAAGTTTTTAGGAACTCAACTTTTGGTAAGGAGCAATGATATTGTTAATATTGTAAATTGGTAATAAATTATTACACTATTTTCAGATTCATATGAAATTGCTAGGGCCAAAGCAAAGAAAGCTGAAGATACCAGTGACCTCAGTTCAACAGATACTGAGAAGCACAAAAGAAAATTGAAAAAAAGAAAAATATATTCTTCTGAATCAGAAGAGGAATTTGAACTATCTGTTCTACCTAACATGCCATCTCTCCCAAAAAAACAGAACATAGGTAATAATACAGGATGAAAATTTTAATGTTTGCCTAATCAAAATTTTTTTGTTTCAGAAATAGATGATCATATTCCAACAGAAATATCAGCTGGACTCTGTTCCCCTAAACAAAATGTAACACCATCCTCAACAAGGAGCAATAATTTAATTTCAAAACCATCCACCTCAACAAGGTGCAACTGCTGCCCCCATCATGGTACTTACATTTTATATTGTTTATTAAATTTTGATTTCTTTCATCATAATTTTTTAATTTTTCTCTTTTAGCTGAAGTTAATAACGAAATTTTAAGGCAACTATATTTTTTAAAAAGTGTGCATATAGAGTTACTTAAAGAGGTTAGAAATATCAAAGGTAACACTGAAAATGAAGATTTATGTAACATGGTACCAGTTCTTTCCAATTTAAAAGTACCATGTGACACTGTTGAAGAATTGCAACAAATAGAAGATGTTTTAAAGATTTCAGACAATTTTAAAAATATGGTACGTGTACTTAAAAAAGATCTTTTTATTTAATTTTTAATTGACTATACATATATATATATATATATATATATATATAAACTAAATCACAATAAATACTAAATGGGTGTTAAAATCATATATACTTTTGTTTCTAGGTAAATGAGCTGTGTAAATGGGGCGGCAGCAGCATTTTGGATTTTGTTAAAAGGTCTATGGGTACCTTAATTACAAACAAACTGGCAACTAATTATAGCTGGCTTGGAAGACGAAATAAACAGGCATTTTGCCAATTCAGCATCGCTGCAGTTATAGTGGGTAAGATGTTTTGATTTTTAAGACTGTAATTACATGCATTATGTAATGAAGATAGGTACTATAGATTTAACTATAATTTATTGGGCTTAAAATAAACCATTTAAGTGCTAAACTAGAGGGACATCAGTCTTAAAACAGATTTTTTTAAATTATTGTAAAAAACAACCCACCTCCAAATTTCTAAATATTTAGAGCAGTTGCAAAAATGAATTGATTTTCTGAGACACACAAGGCAGAGACATACATTTAGCAGTATTATTTATTTATATGGGTGTATTTTCATGGATTAATTAATGCTTCAGTTGATGATGGTTGTGATAAAATATTCTTTATCATAAGTATCCAGTTTTATAATTTGATATTCTTTCTTTATAGAAGCGGCAATGAAAAGCCAAAAATGTAGTGATAAGAAGGTGGCGGAACAAGAGATTGGACGATGGTTGAGGAGAGCTGGGGATCGCTTGAAAATTTTTAAAGAAAAGGAATTAGATTAAAAATTGAATTTATTTTTTACAAAAAATAAAGATATATTCACCTATATTTACTTTTATTTACCTAAATCATCATATATATATATATATATATATATATATACATAATATGTACTAGGTACATACCTTCAATATGTACTAGGTATGTACCTTCAGTACATACTAGGTACGTACTTTCAGTATGTACTATGTACGTACCTTCAGTACGTACTATGTACGTACTTTCAGTACGTACTATGTACGTACCTTCAGTATGTACTATGTACGTACCATAATTTGGAAAATGTACGTCTTATGTACGTACTAAGTACGTACTTCGTACAGCACAGTACGTACATTGTACGTACTTTATGTCCCAGCAGTACGTACATAGTATGTCTTATGTACGTACTTGTGCTTACTGGGGTAAGATATTGCAAATAGTAAAATAAAAAGTAAAAGAAATATCGAAACATATGATAAAGAATATCGAAATCAGCTAGAAAAAACCAGATAGTTACAACGAAAAAATCCGAAAATAAAAATACGACAATCGAAAAACAAAAAAAAAATAAAAGGAATAAAGACAATTTATTTTGAGTACGATTTCCGAAGTAGAAATCTAAATGTTAAAATAAATATATTTTTAGGTAAAATTGTAGTTTTATTCCCATTCAAGATAATCAATAAATATTATTAAATATAAAATATTTAATAAAAAAATATACTGAATTATGAGAACAGTAGGATACAACATACAAGCTACAGTTATAGGTGTAAAATAAATAAAATTATTCTCTAACTTCAGTATACTCTCCTCATAACTTTGTGTTAAACAGAATAAATATATTGATGTTCTGAATAGGTTAGGTACCTACTACTTGAATAGTACCGATGAGAACAATACAAGGAACACTCTTTGAGTTTCAAAACAAACCACGAAAAACTGATAACACAAGATTGTAGATGTTATCCATAGGAAAACCTACTTACCCGACGGACAAACAAAATTCCAGATGATTTCATTAACTCTTTTATCTGTAAAAATATATCTACAATTTTTTTGTAAATAGATGAAAGATGGGATATGAACTTAGATCACCCACTCATTGTAATCACATTGTAATTGAAAACATAAAAAACCAATTAAACCAATATTAAGAACCACACGTATTGATTGCAATAACTTCAAACTAAACCTAGAAAAATTATATTTATGTTCCATTACGTAATACCGAAGTTAGAACCAGTTATAAGAAGAAATTAAGATATTTACATAAAAAGCTTAAACTGCCTGGGAAAGTACAGTAATGATAAAACACGAAATAAAGAGACATAATTACTCTAAAGGGGTAAGAGATTTAACTACAGAAAACAATAAGTTAAGAAAGAGATGGAGACAATAACCTAGATTTTCTGTGAATAAAACTACATCAAAATAAATATTGCCAAATTTAAAAATCGAAATTAAAAAGTGTATAGAAGTAACATTTAGTACCCACGTTAGAGAGTTTAATGACGAGAAAATATTGATCATTCACTATGGAAAACTAGTAGAAAGCTCCAAAGTCAAAGAGTATAAGCTAAACACGAGACTGGACAATTTAAAACGAAAGAAAATAATAAAAATAAAGCAGAAAAGTATACTACATGTACATATTTAGAAAATATCTTTATATAAAGATATTTTTTATATTCTTTAGTATGAAACCATAGAAAATGAGACAAATAAAGAGATAACGCCCAAAGAATTAATGTAATGTTAATGTTTATGTTCAGTAATTTACTTAATAGCTGAAGAAATTTTAAAACTTGTATCGAAAAAGGCTATAGTCAATTAATAATATAATAAACTCTGTTTTTTATTGAAAATGCTTACAAACTTTATAAAAAGTTGCAAAAATAGCACTAATTCTCAAAACAGGTGAACTAACCGATGAATTTACATCTTACAGGCCAACTTTACTGTTTATTGTTATTTATAAATTATTACTAAAAGGACTTAAATCTATTATTGGTAAACAAAGACCTATACAGATAGACAGAGTATTACACCATCACACCAATTTAGATTCCAAGATCATAACTCAACTAATAATCGATCAAATTGACTAGTTATTGTTATAGAGGTATATATAGAAAATTTTAAATTTTTTTTACACTAATATAATGACAGTAGGCAATACTAATAACGAGTCCATGAAAAAACTACAGGAGCCATTAACCAAGTAACAGATTGGATGGTAAATAAAGCTTATATATATATATATATATATATATATATATATATATATATATATATATATATATATATATATATATATATATATCGGTTTTAAAACGTTTTCCTACGTCTTCCGATGCCTAGTCGCCATTCACTTCGGTCCATCCAAAGGTCTTCATCTAATTCTCTTTCTCTCATACTTCGATTTATGCCTTATCTCCAACTAAGGCGGGGTCTTCCTCTTTTTCGTCTACCATGAGGGGTCCACGTTAGGATTTGTTTCGGGAGTCGTTCTTCGGACATTCTTTGTACGTGTCCATACCATCTAAGCTGTTTGGTACTAATGTCATCCACTATTGTGGGTAAATAAAGCTTAACGAATCTAAATCTGTCCATGTGAACATCCACCTAAATATTATGTCGTACACAAATAAAGCGAAATATTTTGGCATGACTTCATACACAAAGTTGGAAAGAGCATATGAACAAGAAAAACAAGTTGTACTAGCTGAACGACTTTCAAATATTCTACTACTAAGAAATATAATGATTGGTCTTTAGTTTTCTCGGTTTAGGAATTACAATTACCTGTGTTCACTTAAGTTAGAAAGGAATATTTTCTGAGTAAAGCATGTCAGTATAAAACATTAAAAGCTACTGTTTCGTATATGTGTACCAGGAACCCACGATGGATGCCATCAAACCTGATATTTCACTGTGAACTGTTATATCATATCAGTCATATCGGTACGCCAGTGCAAACTGTGAAGGATCCTACCCAGCTAACTAAAACTACTGGATGTAGACCAAAGCGATGGCAAGAAATAACCACTAGAATAATTTTGCAACAAATCGCATATAGACACCGGACACATGACATGAAAACGAAACTTATGGAAATGATGATCACGAAATTTGTAAAAAGGATAAACCATAAAGAAGGAGCCTTAAGACATACAAAGAAATACACAAAAAAAATAGAGGTCAAGACCTCGCATAAAAAATAGAAGACGAAATCTCGGTGCAATGCCCATAGTTCACGAACATATTTCGAATGGAGGTACCTATGCTGACAATAGTAATCTTTAGAGAACCTAAAAAAGGTCAGGCCCTCTTAATATATATATATATATAGATATATATATATATATATATATATATATATATATATATATAAATATATATATATATATATATATATAAATATATATATTTATATGTATATATATATATATTTATATGTATATATATATATATATATATATATATATATATATATATATTTCAGAAGCTTGGTTCTAAAAGGGCCAATGTCAATTTTAGACTGTTTGGGCATAAGTGCATTTTTGTCTTAGATTTCAAATAAACAACACTGTGTAAAAAGGGCCAATGTCTAGATAGAGTAATAACAGACTTACAGCATTACTTTTGGCCAATGTCAATCTCTAATCAACACTAATTTTTAAAGCAAAGAGGACCAATGTAGACTCCAGCCTCAATGCTTCTAAAAATTTTATTTCTATACAGGCCAATGTTGACATTGGCCCTTTTTTAACAAAACCTTCTTCGATTTGATTTGACATTGGCCCCTTATTTCTAGGTTAGATTTCTGTCTATTATCGTGAGTGCAAAAGTAGTACCTAATGTTGTATTAAAAAATCGACAGTGGCTCTGAGGCCTCTGAGTGTGTGTTTTAAAATACAAAAAGTGATGGAGCAGTTATACCGTGGAAAGAAACTTGTTAACTTGTGTAAGTTAGACAAAATGGAAGCAAATAAACAAGCCGGTAAGTAAATAGCTTAACTTTATTTTAAAAATTGGTAATATTACAAGATTTAGATGTAAGGACGAAATGATAACTAAGTAAAAAATTGTATACTCAAAAAATGTACCATGTAGGACAAATTTAGTGACTAGGCCGACTGTATGAATATTAGTAACTTATGCTAAGACATTTCAGTCCTATAAATCTTATTTTCAAATCACTAAGTGCAATTTAATAACAATTTTTATTGAAATTTTAGATAATGTGCCGCTGCCTCCAAAACAGGATGATTCGACTGTTTTACAAGAAAACTATGATCCTGGACTAAGCATTTCGCCAGGTAGATAAACCAATGTAAATAGTTCTTTGTTTCAGATAATTAATTTTTTGCTCTCTTTGTTTCAGACAATAAATTACAAGATATAACAACTGAACAATCATCATCGAAAAATACAATAAAGAATAAACTGAGGTCGAAATCTTCTGTGATATATAAAGAAGAAAATGATAACTCAGAACGATTTAAGACTTTTGATGGAAGTTCAAGTGATGAATTTGAACCTTATGATAGTGACTCTTCTGACTCGGACAACTCAGATCCTAGTAAAATACAAAAAGACAATCATATTACTGCAGAATCAGAACATACGCTGACTGTCTGGAATGAAACTTCTTATAGAAGAGGAAGAAAAAAAGTTCTGGACGGAGAACAAATTAGAAAAAGGAAGCGTAATCCAAATAATTGGGAAAAGAATAAAAGAAAGAACTTAAAAACACTTGGAAAAGAATATGTTACAATTCAAGGTAAAAAGATTTCAGAGAAATCATTAAAAAATCCATGTCAATGCCGAAAGAAATGTTTTGAAAAATTATCAAATGAAGAAAGGCAGACCATTTTTAGTGAATTTTATAATCTTGCTTGGGAAGCTCAAAATCAGTTTATTGCCAGTCACATTCAAGAAAGAGAGAAGGCAGTACAAAGAATAAGAGGCCGTAATGAAACAAGTAGAAGAAAGTATAGCAGGCAATATTATTTAGATTGTAACTCAGAGAGAATTGAGGTTTGCCAAGTTATGTTTTTATCAACGTTAGATGTAACTTTAAAAAAAGTTCGGGTAATAATGAACAAAAAGCGTTCCTCAACATCAAATATTTGCTCAAGCGATGGTCGTGGAAAACATACGAACCATCCAAAAATAAAGGAAGAGGAGAAAGATGTAATAAGGCAACACATTCTGACGTTTTCTTCGTTTGAAAGTCACTATTTCTATTTCTTTCTATTTCAAAAATGTATAGGCTATATTGTGAGTATTGCCAAGAAAACAACATAACACCTAAAAACGAATCACTGTACAGACAAATTTTCGTGGAAGAATTTAACTTGTGTTTTAAAAAACCGTATGATGATACGTGTACTACTTGCGGTAAGTTTTTTTTACTCCTTAAATTCGTTACAGATGAAAATGAAAGAGCCCAACTTGAAAGTAAAAAATTGCAACATCAACACTTAGCAGAGTTTGCTTATGAAGAGAAAAAGTAAGATAGACTGGCTTGCAAACTTAATCCAAATTTGGTGGTATTCAGTTTTGACCTACAAAAATGTTTGCCCACTCCCTACTTAAAAAGCAGCATTTCATTTTATAAAAGAAAATTATGGACTCTGAACCTTCCCATTTTTGAGACGCAAGGAACTACAAACTCAGCTAAATGCTACCTATGGAATGAAACTGTAGCTCAAAGAGGTGGACAAGAAATTGCTTCCTGTCTATACACCTACCTAAATAGTATTCCATCTCATATAAATAAAATCATTATATATAGCGACTGCTGCCCTGGGCAAAATCGAAGTATTTTACTATCAGTTATGCTTCTTACCGTTATTGAACATTCCTAACACCAAGGAAGGAAGATTGATATTTATCACAAATTTCTAGTACCCAGACACACTCACATGGAAGCAGACACTATATATGCTGCAATAGAAAAAACTAAAAATTCTACTACTGCCAGGATAGATATTCCTAGAGACTGGGCTAACCTTATTCGTCTAATACCCAGAAAACCACCAATTTTTGTTCAAGAAATGAAGCAAGAAGAATTTCTTTGTTTTAAATTATTATTATCTGGCAAATTTCAGCATTCAAAAACCAATACTCAAGGACAACCAGTGGTGTGGTCTAAAATAAGACTTATTTACTATTCAAGTGAAAATCTTGAAATGAATGATGATGCGTGATGAAATACAAAAACTCCTTTACCGACGATAAGCCTTATAAAACATTGAGCTTATTAAGAACAAGAACTAGAAATTCTGGAACTACTCGTTTGTTACCAATCTCTGATAAACCATTGGGCATACCAGCGAATAAAACACAACATCTGAAAGACAAGTTACCTTACGTTGAGGAGAGTAGTCGTCCATATTACCTTCAGTTTCTCAATACTTTGACTACATCACCATCTGCAACGGATAATTTTATTCAGATGAGGAGTACGATCAAGATGATGAGATGTAATATTACCATTGTAATCCTACTGATTGTGACTATATTTTTATAAAATAAACATTAATCTCTTCAAATTATTGCAATGTTATTATTCCTTAATTGGGCCAAAGTAACATTTTGGAGTATTTTTTTTGTTATTCTAAAAGGGCCAATGTCATATTTCCAATAAAAAAAAAACAAATGTGGGTCAGTTTTACTGATGCCAAACATTCCGTAATCTATGTAAGAATGACAAGACAAAAAAACAGTGTTGCAATATAAAAAATATTAGCAATAACTGTAGATCATTTTGTATAAGAATCTTCTAAAGCAGTTTCCCAAAAACAGCGTTTTATGACTTTGGCCCTTTCAGAACCAAGCTACTGATATATATATATATATATATATATATATATATATATATATATAGGTATATATATATATATATATATATATATATATATATATATATGTATATATATATATATATATATATATATATATATATATATATATATATATATATATATATATATATGGGTGTGTGTGTGCGTGTATGTGTTTGTGTGAGTGTGTGTATGATGGTGTCAAGTCTGGAAAGCTGGAAATAGAGGCAAAATATGCAAAATACAAAAAAAAAAATGCAAAATAAACGTTAAAAATTAATTATGAAATAAGTAGAATAATAGAGGGTTTTAAATTGTGCAAATTTATTTTGAAAATCATTTTTTGCACCACGTTTAGTTTAAATAAGACACATCCACAGAGACGTCGTACAGTGCGTACAGAAGTTGTTGCTGATCCAGAGCGTAGCATAGAGGAAGACCACAATCCCAGCATCGCCATCGAGTACAGCAGTTGGATATGAGTCCATCCACTTTATGGAAGATTTTGAGCAAAAACCTTGGTTTGCGTGCTTACAAAATCCAACTCGTACAAGAATTGGAAGGAACACGATCACCTAGCAAGGCGTAGATTTTGTGAATGAGCCCAAAACGAGATTGCCATTGATCCAGATTTTCATAAGCAAATTTTGTTTAGCGACGAAGCTTACTTTTTGAATGCTATGTTAAATATTGTTAAATAGCTATGTCAACAAACAAATGTGCCATATTTGGAGTAAAGATAATACTCAAGTGTATGTATATTGAGACACCATCACAACCGGAAAAACTGGTTTGACTGTTTGGTGTGCTTTGTAGACTGGTGTAATCATTGGTCCATATTTCTTCAAAAATGAGGCTAGCCAGAACTTTACAGTCAATGGTGACCGCTATAGAGCCATAGTTACTGACATCTTTATTTCTCAATTAAACAACCATAATATCATTCTTGAATGTAATCTTGTTATAACCACAGCAGGAGCTATAGTTATAACAAGACGCCCAATATGTCACACAGTTCGGACCACAATTGATTTAACACTCCAAGATCGTCGATTTAACACTGTGGGAGCACTATTTTCTGTGGGAATATGTAAACTCGCTAGTCTACACTGATAAGTTTAGACCGATTGACCACTTGGAGAACAACATTCACTGCATTATTTCTGATATGCGGCCATTAGGAATATTAGAAAAAGTCATCGAAAATTGGACCTATAGATTAGACTATGTCAGAGCCAGCCTTGGCGGTCATATAATGCAAAAAGATTATCTTTTAAATAAAGTCAACTTTATACAAATTTCAAAAATATATCTTTGTTTTATTTCATTTTAAATTTCTATATCTTTAAAAAAATACCCATTAGTTAAAGAACTCATTAACAGTTTTATTATACTAAAACTGAAATAAAAATATCATTCCTCTTAAACAAATAACTTTTATGAAACAAAAAATCACCTAAAGATAAATTGTCTTAGAAGAACTACTTATCATAATTATCATTAGGAGTAGAAGTAATGATGTTCCTAATTTATCCTGGATGAATGGATTAAACAATCTAATATATTACCAACATATTGCAGACTACAGTCTGCAGATTTCACTTAGATACGAGTAATCATTTAGTGTATCCTTAATCTCTTCCTGGTGTAAAGAACTCTTATTTGAGTAACGACATTCAGTTTATATTTTTTTTATAAATAAAACAGATGCTTAGGGTCATAAAAACGAAGTAGATATACTTTTAAAATTGTTTCTATTGCTAAATAAGGGCAAATATTTCAAGATAAATACGTTTTTCATGACTAACAATGAGAAAAAAATTGTAGAAGGAAGTTGGATTTCTTTAAAAGATAAAATTAACACGACCATTTAGATAGAGTAACATGCTAAGGCAATTTATTTGTCAGTTGTTGAACACGCCAAACTATGACAATGAACTTAACTAATACAAGGACGTTAGTTGGACGAATTTTGTGCGGTGATATTTATACTTTCTCATAAATTACTTGAAGAAATCTCAACGATTAAAATAAATTTTACCTAGTTTATACTAAATAATTTTTTTTTATTGGGAATAACCCAAATCAACCATAGAAAGTTATTAGCGGTTTTACAATATAGACCATAATATATTTTAATGATTAATATAAAATATATACTATAAAGTTTTTACAAAGTTGATTATACTTTAGAATCTTTCTTGAAGTATCACTAATATTTAATTACAATTCGCACTTTTTTGGACCTCTACGTCACGGAACAAGACACCCTGGTATCTTTCGGCCGAATGAAAAAAAATTAAAAACTATAAATTTTTAGATCCCTGGCTTAATTTCCTCCTCTGTCCTCCTGCTCCTTTTTCTTCATCACCCCAGAAATCAGATAGTGTACTTCTCCGGTACCGCACAAACAGTACAGTCTGCCGAGGCAGATTTGCCTATTCTATTTGTGAAGGTGCCAAAACTACCATGCCCGTTCAGAAACTACGTCAGGAAGTAGTCTAGTTTCCTGAACTTACATTCCCACTACGGTCTCATATCGGGAATAAGCTCCTTCGTCCACCTTGCCTTCCACTATCATTGGCCCATTCTCTCTGCCACTCTACTATCGTTCTTTCTCTTTCATTCTCATGTATATTTACATCCATCCTCCTCGCATACATCCTCGCTCGCTCTTTACACAACAAAACGATCGGTATCACCGCTTCAATGACATATAGAGCCTCATTCGAGACTGTCCTATATGCACTAGCCACCCTGAGGAGCATTCGTCTTTGCGAAGTCTCCGTCAGCTTAGCGTATTTCGCAGTGTTTAATACACTGCACTTTATATCACTTGGTAGTCCAGTAGCTTGTCATTTCATTTGATGTATTTAACAGTCTATAACAATGTGGCCTACTTTATATTAGTGTCACAGGCGTAGCATATTCAAGGAGGTTCCATCCTTAGTAGGCGTTCGTGCGTCATTCTCGTATGTCCTATTCGGATACGATGAAGTACAATCTGGTCCCTTCGTTTTAATAAAATTGGTGTTTTCGCTGATAGATCTGGGTTTGCTTGCCGCAATTTATTATTTGGTAAGAGTTGCCATCTTCGTAACCAAAAGTTTTTTGTGTACTCATTGATGCATTTTTCTTATCTGAGTGAGAAATTTGGTTAGTTCTATCATCGAATCTCTCCATTTTACAAGCTTCTTATATCAAAGAAGACAGCTATAACTTGTCAATTGGTTACAAATGCCTCATTAACTGTAGATTCTAGCGACACTAAATTATCAGTTGTGCTTTTATTTTTTCTAAAGCCGCTTTGTGGAATAACTATTAGATTTTTTGATTCTAAAAAGAATTGTAACAGTCTGTTTAAAATTTTTTCTAGTAATTTACATAAGGAAGATGTTAAGGATTTTGGTCTATAAGGTTCCGGGTTTGACTTGTTTTTGTTAGGTTTCAAAAGAGGAATTATTGTAACGGTACTCCAGGATTTAGGAAATTGTTTAGTCGAAAATAAAAAATTTAATATATCTAAGAGTAGATGCTTAGCAGCTAAAGAAAGACTAATTAAAAAACGATTTAGTTATATATTTTAGGTCATTTAATATTTTCATTAAATGACAGACATTAATTTTTCCAAAATTTAAGATCTTTAAGATTTAAGCTTTTAATAAAAATAAAGGTTAGGTATTAAAAAAAAAGTTAGATTTAATTAAGCAGTTAAGGGAGTAGCTGATCTTTGAAATAACGTCTTTAACGTTTTTAACAGACGCACCGACGATTTTGGTCGGTGGCATAAAACTTTTGACTAAAGTTATTAGTTTTATTTACTAACAGTTAACTTAAATTAAAAATAATAAGGTACTTTTTTTTATTGAGTTTAATGCGTCGACAACTAATGGTCATTGGCATGGTAGAGTGAATTTTTACAGTCAGGTACCTAGTGTAGTGTGTGTGTGTGTGTGTGTGTGTGTGTGTGTGTGTGTGTGTGTGTGTGTGTGTGTATGTGTGTGTGTGTAGAGTAATTGTCTTGATACTTAGCATAGTCGACGCCATTGTCTTTGCTAAGAGACGCTAATTGTATCCGAACGTCTGCGGTCCCTCCGGTGAGTACCGATCGCACAAAGATAGAAATTATTTTCATTTATTAATTTTTAATAAACGAAAATTTCTCCACCCAGGTGAGATTCGAACTCACGACCTTTAGGATCAAAGGTAGGCGCTCTTACCACTGAGCCACAGAGGGGGTTTAATAAGATACTAAATGAGTCAGTATATCCCTTATATTATGTGCATTTGTTATTATATTATGAAATTATAATGTTACTTAGTTCCGCAATTACCATAAACATTACACTACAAACTTTTCTTTTACTTATTTCAGCTGTTCTCTTTTGACTATGAACTTTCCCTTTTTATAGTTTCCCAAATTATCTTCTTAGATAAAATAAAAGTTTTTATGGTATTAATGTTCAAAAGATTGCATAATACGTTTTGACGGTAAAACTTAATAATATACTTTCTGGATCCTTGGCCAGTAACATCAACTATCTACTTTAGGTCACTCTAAAAAAGAACAGTTTCAGTTCCAGACCCAAGCTCTAGTAATCTTTACTTCAATTCATTTCTATTTGATATTGGGGTACTATTTACTTAATTTTTTAATTCCAACCACAACTTTTCAATAGCATTCAAATCTGGTAACTGGGATGCTGTTTTGATAAATTTTCGGTAATTATAAAGCAACCAAATACAAACCTAATATGACGTCTGTTTTGGATAAAACCAGTATTTGTCAATTTTTGAGCACTAGTGGCGAGATGTGTGATGCCCACATCATGACCCCACCTCCACAGTGAGTTGCCGTAACTTTCATATTTTGTAATTTTAGTTCTTTATTCGGATTTCCCGACACCAATATGTTTCCATCGGACTCGAACAAGTTTATTTTGGTTTCATCAGCAAATACTACTGAATTCTAAAAGCTCAAAAGGTTTATTTATAACTCGACCATGTAGATTATTTGTTCTCAATATTCGATTAATTGTTCCGTGGTTAAATCTTTTTCAAAACTGTTTTTTCATCTCATCCCACAATTTTGGTGCACTTTTTTAAGGATTATTTGCTATTTCTCTGACAGTTTATCTTTCTTCGCGTTCGGTAAAAATCTTATTTGGAGCTAACCTTGATTTATTGTCAACTCTACTTTCATTTCGGTAACGTTCAACAATGTGGTGAACTGTTGATGAACATTTATTTACCATTTTGGATATTACTCTTTGGCTATATCCAATTCTATGGTGAGTAATAGTTCAATTTCTTTTACTAATCGTAGTTCGGCTACGATATTCTTCAACTTATTATGATGGGTAAAATCGAAGGACGCAGAGGAATTGGTAGAAAGCAGGCCTCTTGGTTTAAGAATATCAGAGAGTAGACAGAAATAAAGAAAGCTGAGCAACTCTTTAGAATAGCTCGAGACAGAGACAGTTTCGCCATGTTAATCGCCAACGTCAAGGGGACTTGATAGAGCACGTTAAGAAGAAGAAGAAGAAGAAGAAGAAGTTCGGTTACCCATTATTAAATAATTTTATTATTTGCCGATTAAATACTTTTAAATTTTAAATTAAACATAACATTAACTGCAATATGAATTTAATGCATCTCTCTTCATCTTATCTGCATCATTTAAGCTGTAACATCAAAATCATACATAAAATAATTAAATATTTATTGCCATTTAATTCTGGTATATTTAATATTTATAAGAAACCCTTATTACTGGCGTATGTCTTCACCTTATTCTATAATGGACACGACTTACCACCGGAGTGGACAAAAGCACATATTAACAACATCTACAAAAAAGGAGATAGAAAGAATTGTTCAAACTACAGGGGACTAAGTGTCATAAATTCACTCTCAAGATTGTATGGAAAAATAATAAAAAATAAAATTGAAAAAGAGATGACAGATGTAGAAGAACAGAATGGCTTTCGCGCAGGCAGGTCCTGCATGGACAGTATATTCTCTCTAAAGCAAGTTATCGAGAAAATGTTAGCCCACAACCTTTCAACTCATATAGTCTTTATAGATCTGATAAAGGCATACGATAGTGTACCACTTTCAATGCTTTGGGTAGCAATGGAAAAACAAGGAATAAGCAAAAAAATATATACAAGCAGTACAACAGCTCTACAAAAATATGAAGGCAAACATTAAAACTGGAAATATATTAACTAGAGAAATATCTATTAGTAAGGGCCTAAAGCAAGGTTGCTGCATAGCACCTACACTCTTCAAAATATGTCTAAATGCGGCACTCTCACTGTGGAGAAGAAAGTGCTGCAATATGGGCATCCCAATCGGAGATGATAGATTGTACACGATACACTTCGCTGACGACCAAGCCATTCTAGCTGAAGACGAGAGTGATATAAGCTACATGCTTAGAAAACTGGAAGATGAGTACAACAAATGGGGCCTCACAATTAATATACAAAAAACTGAGTACTTAGTTGTAGGAGAAAAACCAGAAAGCTTACACATCGAAATGGGAACTATAAAACCATCAGACAATTTTAAGTACTTGGGAGTCTAAATAACATCAAAAGCAGGAAGTAGCGAAGAAATACATTCCAGGATTGGCCAAGCAAGATCAGCCATCAGACAGCTACACGGACTCTTATGGAACAAAAAAATAACAAAAGAGAATAAAAGAAGAATTTACAAAACAATAATAGAAAGTATTGGACTGTACGGCGCCGAACTCTGGGAAATAAACCAAAGAAACAAATCAAAAATTAAGGCCATGGAAATGAAATACTGGAGACGATGTTGCCAGCTCACTAGACTTGATAGGGTAAGAAGCGAAGATATTCGGAGAGAAATGGAAATCGATCTAGACATAATAGACACAATCGAAGCCAAACGACTAAACTGGTATGGACACCTTCAGAGAATGACGGAAAACAGATGGCAAAAAAAAATAGAAGAATGGATTCCGCCAACTAGAAGAAAACGAGGTAGACCAAGACGATCCTGGAGAGACGATGTTGACGATGCAATGACCGCCAGAGGTCTAACAACTGAAGATTGCTTCGACAGAAAACGATGGACATTAGGATGCGAGAAGCGCGCCAGCTGTAGAAGACTCGCTTGTTATATATATTAAGAAACCCAGAGAATCATCCGAACTAAAATTAGGAAAGCCAAAGAAGATAGGATGAGCAGCAAGTGTGAGGAACTGGGAGATTTACTAAAAACATGACTACTTTAATGCATACAAAAAGATCAAGGAAG
This sequence comes from Diabrotica balteata, assembly GCA_918026665.1. NCBI lineage: Eukaryota > Metazoa > Arthropoda > Insecta > Coleoptera > Chrysomelidae > Diabrotica > Diabrotica balteata. The sequence continues at coordinate 61,868,455 of OU898277.1, forward strand.
TCACAAATATGAAGAAAAAGATTACTACAACAACTTTAGTAGATGATAACAACGAAATAGTATCTAGTACAAAAAATGTAGGAGATATGTAGGAAAAATACATCGAAGATCTGTTTGATGACGAGAGAACAGAACCACAAATGAATATAGTACAAGAAACAATACTTGATATATTAACATCGGAATTTACAAAAACAATAAATACGGCAAAGCCACGAAAAGCCTCAGGTCCAGATAAAATATACGTAGAGATCATAAAGCTTATTAATGAAGAAAATCTTCAGACGTTAAATAATATTGTTAATATTATTTAACAAAATATATACCACAGGAATCTTCCCAGAAGACTGGCTTAGATCGACATTTATACCTATACCCAAGAAAAATAAAGTAAATAGATGCTCATAGTTGAGATTAATTAGCCTGATGAGCTATCTTCTGAAACTTTTACTCAAAATTGTACATCAACGAGTATACAGAGAATGCGAAAGAAACCTGAGCGACAATCAATTTGGATTTTGTATGGGGCTTGGTACAAGGGAGGCATTATTTGGCCTCCAGATATTACTACAAAAATGCCGAGATCAGCGAAATGACGTGTTTCTCTATTTTATCGACTACGAAAAAGCGTTTGATCGAGTAAAACACACAGAACTCATAGAAACCCTAACACAACATGGTATAGACCATAACACTGTAGCACATTAAAAAACTATATTGAGATCAAATGGCGTCTATCAAAATAGACAATCGTCTGACAGCAGAAGTGCCATTAAAAAGAGGAGTTCGTCAGGGCTGTGTACTTTCTCCACTGTTATTTAATATATATTCCGAAAAGATCTTTCAAAATGCTCTCGAAAATATTGAAGAAGGGATAAAAATCAACGGAGAATACGTAAACAACTTAAGAGACGCAGACGACACCGTCATTATTGCGGACAGTGCTGAGGGTTTACAACGACTTTTGAATGTCATATCCAGAGAGGGAGATAGTTTGGGTTTAAAAATAAACAAAAATAGAATAAAAGTAATGGCTGTTACACGTGCACCAAATGTCGACATTAATATTCGTATCTATAACCAACATATAGAACCAGTACAAAGATTCCAGTATCTTGGTTTCTGGATAACAAACGATCTTGACCACGAGGTCGAAATACGTGCTCGTATAGAATATGCTAGGTCCGCATTTTAACGAATGAAAAAATTCCTAATAAACTCTACGTTATCGTTGAATATCCGATACCAATTTGTAAAAACGTTTCATTATTCTATATTGCTATACGGAGTGGAAACATGGACTATCGGAATTACAAGTATGAGGCGTATAAAAGCCTTTGAGATGTGGGTTGCTAAAGATCTCTTGGACAGAGCACGTGACCAACAATGATGTGCTAAGAAGAATGGGTACTGAGGGAGTACTCCTAAATATTGTAAAAAACAGAAAAACGAGTTATCTAGGACATATTTACAGATGAGAAAAATACAACTTCCTTCGACTTATAATGGAAGATAAAGTGGAAGGAAGAAGAGGTCCAGGAAGAAGAAGATGCTCCTGGTTGAAGAATGTAAGAGACTGAACAGGTATGGACACACATTTGATACTAAGAACAGCTCAAGATAGAGAGCAATTTGCTGCAGTTATAGCCAACCTTTATTAATGGAGAAGGCACCTTAAGAAGAAGATATTTGAAACACAAAAAATGGCTTATGCTATTGTAAAAGACTTATAGTTACCTAATTTTAGTACGGTATTTTTTTCTAGAAAATATTGAGCACTGACACAAGCTAGTTTCACTGACTAGTGGCTGCATCATTTAAGCTGTGAGCCACTGTATGTTATTTTTGGTTTTAACACCATATTATAAATCTAGTCTAACATGTCTGGTTTTAGACCACACATTTTTCCATATGTGTGCGAGTATAGATACTATTAAGGTAGCCACCTAATAGTGACCTTTATTGTGGTTCTTCTTCTTCTTGACTGGCTTTACAACTCAGGGTGAGTCTTCGCCGCATCCACTATCGCCCTCCATCCTCTACGATCTTGCGCTTGTATTTTCTATTGTACCCCAGATCTAGATAAATCGGCCTCAACATCATTCTTTCATCTTTTTCTCGGTCGGCCTACTAATCTTCTACCACCTGGTCTTTCACAAAACCCTGTCTTTAACACTATGTCATCCTCTGATCGTACCTCGTGACCTGCTCAACTTATTCGGTTTGTCTTGATATGTCTATGTTTTCAGTTCCATACAGAGTCACTAATTCAGCATTGCGGTGTCTTCTCCAATACAATGTGAATTCATCTCTTTAAGGGCCAAATATTATTCTGAGAACCTTTTTTTCAAGTAATAGAAGCTTATTAATTTTCCCGCTGGTTGATAGTCCATGTTTCACTGCCATATTTTAATAATTGGGCGAATAATCGTCTTGTACAGTGGTAATTTAGATTTTTTTTAGCAGCTTTGATGTTAATAATGTTGTAAGGGAGAATAATGCTCTATTTCTTGTAGTTATCCTTGCTGAGACCACTTTTCTATGTGGTTGCCAACTGTGATTATCGCCCCCAGGTATTTAAACTCCTTTACTACCTTTACTACTTCGAAGTTGTGATTATGAATACTGATGTTCTGCCTGACTCTTGGTCTTTGGTTTTTGGTTACTACCATGTATTTCGTCTTTTCTTCATTTATTCGGAGACCCAGACTACCTGTTTCCTCCTCGAGCTGTAAAAACACCTTTATTGTGGTTGTTTATTTAACTAACTTTAACTAAATTAATCGTTTTATTTTAATAATTTATTAATTTTTTAATTTATTGAAGATAAATTTTGTTTACAGTAAAAAGCAATATTATGGTAAAAGTTTATAATTATACGATCTTTATCTGTCTTTTAATTAATAAAAATGCTTATTCACAAAATTTCCACCAGATGCTTTCCAATTTTCTTAAACCCAAGACAACTTCTATAGCTTTCCACTTAAAATTTTAAATACCTCTCAATTATATCTTGCACGGTCTTCTCCTGTACTTGTCTTAGTTGAGAGTTCAAATCTCAGTCAAAAAAATATGACAAGGGCCATAACAACCGTCGTCTCTCTACCCTCAGCCCCTGGGTATTGATCGGAGGCGGTTCTGACCGTGAGCCAAATGGCAAATCAACCCCAACTCAGAATCCAGTACGAAATCTGCCCTTAACTCCAGTGTCTATCTCGTGTGTGCTCTTCGTGAATACGTATTTGTAAATAAAAATTGCGGGTTGAGATAGGTAGTGTGGTGGTGTCTATGAGAATAGAAGCGCATGGTTAATATTTTTTAGAAAAGTTGGTAAGTAACTTTTATTACAAATTTTTAAAATCAACCGGAATTTTGATATCTTATGTTTTACTTCTCGATGACAACAAACTTGGCAATAAACATATCCACATATTAAATAAAAATTATAAAATAATAAGTATAAACAATATTCTAAATATTAAAAAATTAATTTTTAATACAACTTGTTACTGATCTATATTTGCTTTTGCTCAGTTGAAGAAATATTTTGTTTATTGATTGACACATGTGTGGAACCATATTAAAATTATAAAATATCTTACATTGTAAACCTATATCATATAAAAATAACATGTTTATTCTTTTTACAGAATTTAGAAACTATATTTTGATCTTTTTAAATATTTTATGGAATATTCTAATATACCAGACAAAAACAAAAAAAAATATTAAACTTGTCATCCTATTTTTCTGTGAGCATAATAGACATACAAAACACAATGGTAGAATCATAATAAATATAAATTAAATCATCCTGATTGTTAAAGCTACACAGACTTTTTCATTACCTGTTACCATCGATGGCGTTGGTAGGGGTTCGTTACAGTTTTTACATAGGTTTTGTACATAAGTATTGTGTTTATTGTTCCAAATAATAAAACTTAGTCCAGTATTATAAACGCCCTAAGTTTGAGTATAATTTTAATCCATTATGAAAACAAATTCCACCACCAGAATAATATCTTCTATTTCTAGCGGGTATAGTAAGTTGACCCAAGATAATCTGACAGAAAACATCTATTTTAACGTTTAGTAGATGTATTGAATCAGGTTTTTCAACTAGTGTCACACATAATATCAAATTTTTCAAACTAAATCGTATAGGCTCATTTTTTATGAACATCCTAGTAGCATCTTCTTTGAGTGCCTTAGGAGAGCAACATATAAGATACTCGCGAGAGCCATAAGAAGTAGACTGGAAAGGCACTTAAACGAGCAGGTTGGTGAATATCAGGGAGAATTCAAAAAATGCAGAACCATAATAGATCAAATATTCGTGTTACAAATGATTCATAACAGTATATACGAGCAACAGTTAAAGCTAAATCTCCTTGTTATAGATTTTAAGCAAACCTACGATTCTGTGATAAGAAGGCGTCTCTACCATACCATAAGAGTACATGGAATTTCGAAAAAGATCATCAGACTAGGTAACATGACTTTAATGAAAACCTACAATAGAGTAAGGATAGAAGGAAGTCTATCAGGAAAATTTAAAGTAAGAAAGAGACTAAAGCAGGGAGATTTGCTGTCCACAATACTCTTCAATTTTCTTGCTGGAGGTAATAATGAGAGAAAGTGAAGTACGAATAAAAGGTATGATTTATGGCAACAGAAGCCAGGTCAGCCAGGTCAGCCTGGCCTTTGCTGACGATGTGGTGTTATGGCAAAGGGGAACTGCTGAGGATTTTCAAACTCTTTAAAACAAAGGCTAAGTAGTATGGATTGATTACTAATAAGCAAAAACAAAGTATATGGAAATGGGGTAGACCACATATGAAGGCATACAACTAAAGACTACCACAGACAACGAGAGTAATGAATACTGCTTTAAAAAGGTGACATAGTTTAGAGTATCTAGAAGTAACCCTAACAAGTAACGGGGAAGAAAGCCACTAAATTGAGAAGCGGATTTCGAGAAAAAGGAAGAAGGTCAGAGTTTTATACAAACTACTAAGCGCAAAAAAATTTAAGAGAGGCAAAATAGAGACTATACCAAAGAGTGATCGGGGAAGTAAAAGAGTATGAAGACGTTTGGAGGAGACGAACAAATAAAGAAATCGGAGACCTCGGAATCGAGAAACCAGAAATTAACCAGATCGTCTGGACAAAGAGACTTAGATGGCTAGGCCATCTTCTTGCGAGAATGACAGATGAAAGGTTAGCAAAGGACTCGCTGCTAAGAATTATACAAGGTGTCCCATTACACCCATTAAAAATAATAAAGTGGTTTTTTACTTCCTCCCATAAATATATATATATATATATATATATATATATATATATATATATATATATATATATATATATATATATATATATATATATATTATTGTATGTAAACTTTTTGAACGTCAAGGTTAAAATGTCTAAGCACGTTCCACACAATAATACGATAAAAAAATTTAAAATTACTACAAAGGTAAAAAACAAAAAACAACAATAAAATTAAAGAAAATATTAAAAAAATGATATTTTTTTAATGAACTATTAAGGTTAGTTGTTATTAAAGAGAATGTTGGCTATTTTGAATATTTAAAAATTTTATTCAATACATTACAATATATATATGTGACTTAGCTGTCCAGTGTCTGTTTTATAATTTAAAGTATTTTATTTTTGTTTATGTGATACATCTCAAGAAATAATCTACTTTTGTAGTTATCAGCTGAGCCAAAATGTGAGCTTTGTTATAGTCAAGCGTATGACCGGTATTTTCATAGTGCCCAACTGCTGCACAAGTATTTTTTTCCAAGCGGCAATCACTTTTATGTTATGTGATGCGTTGTTTTAGCCATTGTGATGTTTGACCAATGTAGCTGTTTTGATATCCTAGTGTTGTCACAATTTCAATTATTGGTCTCCCATGAACCCACATTGGATGATGGAAACAAGATTTCAGAATATTTGGGGTATAAATGTGTAGTGCGGTTTATTTAATGGCCGTATTATAGGTCCTTACTTTTTTAACGGCACTCTAACAGGTGTTTGATATTTCGACTTTTTAGAAAACATTCTACCCGATTTGCTAGAAGATATTCCTCTTTATTAGCGTCAAGAAATGTGGTGGCAACAAGACGGAGCCCCTCCAGATAATGCGAGAATCGTTAGCGACCACCTACAAAACCGTTTTGATAACCACTGGATAGCAAACAACTCTCCAGAAATTATGTGGGCCGCAGGTTAATGTGATTTGTCACCTCTTGACTTTTTCTTTTGGGGAGCGATAAAAGATATTGTTTATGAATCGAAACCGCAAAATTTAGAGGAATTAAAAGAAAAAATAAGACAAGCATGTCGCCAAATTACTCCTGAAATGATTCGAGCCACATGTACCAGAAATCTTCGATTCGAACGATTCGAAATGTGTGTTGCAGCAGGTGGGTTACAATTCGAACATTTAATGTTAATAATATTAGTTAGTTGGCGTTTTTATTTATTTTTTCATGTAATTTTTATTGCATTTATTTTTATTGTTCCTAAGGTTGTATTTTATTTGTACGAGTAGTATGTTCAATTTGCAATTTATTTAAAGTTTGCAATAAATTGTTTTTGTTTTACTTTCATTCTTTTATTTTGTAATATTGACGATTTATCTAATTTCAGTGACAATAAAGCATATTTTTTTTCTATTCTATTTTTTAAGGCTATTTATCTTGATTAATTTAACAAAAACAAAAAATAAACTGATATTTTCTTGATACCTTACAATCCCATTTTATATAAAAAAAATCGGTTAAATAGACGATAGAAGACCACATCCAAAACTATAAAAAATGTACAGAGTGCTAATAAAAAATTTAAGATAGGGGTTATAACTAATGGATTAATATTTAAGGGATAATTTTTTTCTTTGCTATATTAAAGTGTATTACAAGTAAAATAGATCACTTTTTGTCCCATTCGAAAATCTCTATTCGTTTAAGAGATATAGCGTGGGTAAATTAATTTTTAAGGGATGATTTTTTTCTTCGCTATATTAAAGTGTATTACAAGTAAAATAGATCACTTTTTGTTCCATTCGAAAATCTCTATTCGTTTAAGAGATATAGCGTGGGTAAATTAGTCTGGGATACCCAGTATATATATATACAAATTGTCATTTAACTAAATGAAATGGGTTTTATTAAAATAAAATTAATAAAATTGGCTGTATTTTGTTAACCAGTTTTATCAAAAATGTGTTGCATGCACTTTGAATAAATTATGATTTGTTTAATTATAATACATTTAAATCATAATTGCGAAATAATATATCAATAAGATATTTGTGTAATAGGAATGCTCCACGTGGAACCTTGATATGTCGAATAGAAAGAAAGCAAAGTAATAACTTTTATTCGAGTTATATGGGATTATCTATTTATATAATGTAATTGGATTGTTTGATATATTATATATTAAATTCCATATACCATCATATACTAACTTATATTACTTGTATAGGAAGTGTTTTAAAAAATGTGATTTTTAATCCAGAGTAAAATATTTTTATTTTTAGCGGTAATATTCATGTTTAGAAATAAAAATAATTTTAGAATGTTCAAAAATATTCAAAATGTTCAAAAAATTTACAATAAAAAAAATTAAACATTTTCTTTGCAATAAAGTTAAAAATTTAAGTTGGTGCATTATTTTAATATTAAAATTGAAATCTAATTAAAAATACTAAATCTATAAAATTGTCCATATATATTTTTTTATCTATCTATCTATCTATAGCCCAAAATCTATTCATATGTTGAATATAGGCCTCTCCCATTTGTCTCTGTCTTCCGTTTGTTTTTTCCACATTGGACCTGCGCTTTGCTCAATGTCATCTTTCCATCTCATTTGCTGTCGACCTCTTGACCTTTTTGCAGTATATGGTCTCCAGCGGCCAATTTCTTTATTCCATCTTCCATCCTGATATCTTTCGTTATACTCAGCCCATTTCCATTTTAATTTCAATGGATGTTCGACAGCGTCTGTTGTTTCGGTTTTGCATCTTATCCACTCATTCCTCTTTTTATCTCTAAACGATATTCCTAACATTTGTCTTCCCATAGCTCTCTGAGTTTTCTTTATTCTACCTAAGTTGCTCTTGGTACATATCCACGTCTGGGCAGCATATTTTCTCTGAGTTTTCTTTATTCTACCAAGTTGCTCTTGGTACATATCCACGTCTGGGCAGCATATGGTAGAATAGGTAGGACGCATGCAATAAATATCTTCGTTCTTAATTTTAAAGGTATTTTTTTGGTTTTTGATAGTATTTGAGAGTTTTCCGAATGCAGCCCACCCCATTCTTATTCTTCTGGTTATTTCTTTAGTCTGGTTACTTTTGTCTGCTCTGATAGCTTGTCCTAAGTAAATATATTCTTGGACGTGTTCTATGTTTGTTCCACCTGTGGTATATCTGTCTTCTGTATTAGTCTTTATTTTAGTTTTCTTTAGATTTTTTTTAGTCATTTCTCAAGAGATGTTTTTTCTAGGTCTGAAATCTTTATTCGTAGTTGTTCCATATTTGTTGCAATCAGGTGTACATAATCGGCGAATCTTAGATGATTTAAATATTTCCCGTTTATACAAATTCCTTTATTGCCCCAGTCTATAGATTTAGAAATGTCTTCCAACGCCAGAGTAAATAGTTTGGGTGAGATTTTCCAATCTCACAAAGCAAGACAGAGTTTGCAAATCTGTGTCTAGCTGAATTCTCATAGTAGCGTTTTGATATATATATATATATATATATATATATATATATATATATATATATATATATTGTGGATTAATATTCTGTACCGTGAATCTATTCGGCAATTAACTAGCGCTTCTTCCACTGCCCATGGTTCTATGCTGTCAAAGGATTTTTCATAGTCAACAAACGCTAGGTATATTGGAAGGTTGTATTCGTTGGTCTTTTCTATTAATACTTTAAGAGTGTGAAGGTGGTCGGTTGTGCTGTACCCATTTCTAAATCCTGCCTGCTCAACTGGTATGCATCAAATTTGTTGTTCAGTCTAGTTGTGATCACCTTAGTGAAAGTTTTATAGAATTCTTACAAGAGAGATATTGGTCTATAGTTAGCTAATTTTAATCTATTTCCTTTCTTATATTATAAAAATTGTATTTGCCTTGTTCCACTCTTGCGGTATTTGTCCTTCAAACAAACATTTATTGAAAAGTATCTTTAGGTAGTCTTTTATCTTTTCCCCTCCTTCTTTTAACATGTCAATTAGAATTTCATCGTCTCCCGGAGCCTTATTTCTTTTCATATCTGCAATTGCTTTTGCTATTTCTTCTCCGGTTATGGGGGGTAATATTTCAGAGTTTACATTAATTATTTTCTTTTTCAATTTTTGTTGAGTTGTATCAGGTGGACTGTTTTTAGAGCTGTAGAGGTCACTATAATATTCCCTTGTTATCTTAGATATTTGGGTTCTGCTTTTTTCTATTACATCTCTATGGTTTTATTTCTTCCTAGGTGGGACTTGATAGATCTTAAGTTTAATTAATTTATTTTATTAATTAATTTATTGTATTAATTAATTTTAATTTAAATTAAATTTTTTTTATTTAATCTATAAAAAAGTAAGCTTCTATTTCTATAAATGTTTTGGCACTATTACTAAACTGAGTGATACCTTAACGAGAATCAACTTGTTGTTTTGTTGTTGTTGCTCCAAACTAATGTTTGTCTAATCTAGATGCGCTGTTGCCAACTTGTGCAAATAAAATATTTAAAGAAAATTTATTACTGGAGTTTCTGAGGTACCACACTTAAGCATTCAAGGGTTTAGAAAAAATGTCAGTTAAAATGCATTAGGCTTTCACGGCCATCGTCTAATTTGTTTAACTGTTTTTTCGGGCTGTTAGGCCGTTATCTTCTGAGATTAGTTCTCGACGTTTCGCCAACACTAGGGGTTGGCACATTCTGGGGATGTTACTGTTTCGCTTGTAAGCTGAAACTTGAAGAAGAAACATGAAAGACTGAACTGAACGCTTACAAGCGAAGTAGTAACATCTCCAGAAGATGCCAACCCCTAGTGTTGGCGAAACCTCGAAAACTAATCTCAGAAGACAACGGCCTAACAGCCCGAACAAACAGTTTAACAAAATGTCAGTTAATTTATTTTTTTAATTTTTATTCGATTGTTTATGCAAGTAATTTTAAAAATAGTATATAGAAATGCTTATAATAGTTTAAAATAGAATTAGGTATGTTTATTTATTATTACTAAAATCCCAAATATATCTAAAAATATACTAAAAATAATTGCTCTTAATAATGATTTTTAATCTATTGATAAATGCTTTAAGTATTTTAGCCGCTTAGGTTACTACCCACACAAAACAACATTACTTGCAACACAAAACAGAAACAAACGCGTTTAAAACAATCATCGTAAACTAGAATGGATCTTCCAGATGCAACATCTAATTAACTTAGCTTTGAAAAGGAACAGTTTAATGAAATGACAAACTTTATCCCTGCCGACAAGTGAAATTAACTTAAATTTGTTCTAAATGAAAGCTGCCTTGAAAAGAAGCTAGTCATTGTTTTGTATCATTTCTAAAAAAATATATAATAAGCTAAATACAAAAGTTTTATTTGGTAAATCTTGCAGATTATAAATTAAGAAATTATTTGGATTATTTTTATGTGGTTCCCGCATGCTTCTTGTGATTAATCAGCTCAAGCTTGTATATTGTAAGAATCTACATATTCTAATCTACATATAATACAACATTTTTGTATCCAAGTTTGATCTATGCGCCCATGATTTTAACAGAAGATCATTAATGTCAGATAATTTAGATTGTTCACGAATTTCTTTTTATTATATTGTTAGTATTAATTAAATTTATTTATAAAAACAACGCATAAATTTTTTAGTGAAGAATATGCGGACATCATCTTTATTTATAAATTTTTCGGTAAAAATGGTATAGCAAGACAGAGACAAAACAGAGTACGCAAGACGATTTCCTGGTCGAATATTACCAAATAACAAAACATTTAGGTTAGTGTTTAATTATGCGCGAACCGTAACATTGAACGAACGCCATAAAAGAAAGGATATTGGAATTTAAGACCATATTTTAAATAAAATGTAGAACATTCCGGAAATTAGCACTAAAAGTATTCGATAGATGCATTTAAAGAGGTGGCCTTTTGGCCTATTCCACTGCGAAATTTTTAGATCTATTCTGGTCCTCTAGTCCTAGATAAAATTCTCTAGCCTGACCCTTTTTAAAAAGTCTAATAGCTTTGAGACTGTATTACATGTAGCTATTTGTCGGTTGATTTTCTTCTCCTAATGCAAAGAACCGCACAGACTGTCACACTGACATAGAATGTGCTCTACTGTTTCTTCTTCGAGGTGACAAAATCTGCACAGATCATCATCTGACAATCCCATCAGCTTCAAGTGCCTATTCAGCTTACAGTGCCCTGTTAGAAGACCTACTATAGCTTTGATTGTTTTCCTGTCTTTGCTTATTAGGTCTGCTGTAAATTTTTGGCTAATGTTCTGTTATGAACTGTTTTTCCTGTCTTTGTCCTGGTGAATTCTTTTACCATTCCAGAGATTTGTGAGCTTCCCACTTTCTTGTATCCGTTCCTATTACTGTCTTTGTAATGCCGCAGTAGGGTTCCGGTTCAATCAATGGCATTGATGAGCCTTGTTTGGCCATTTCATCTGCTTTTTCATTGCTCTTATGACTCTCGTGCCCCGGTACCCAGACTACCGTAACCTTGCTACGGTCTCTTAGTTTATTTGGGGCACACACATAATCCCATACTAGCTTAGAATTGACCTCTACAAGATTTAATGCTTTAGGCATTGCCTGACTATCTGTGAAGATGGCAACTGAACAAAACGTTCTTTCCTGCCTTTCTATTTCTTCCACGCAGTGATGGATTGCCGTTATTTCTGCCTGAAAAACTGTCACATCCTTAGATAGACTTACCGGAAAATGTATCTCTTGATTTGTCCCTACTATGCCGGCTCCCACACCCTCTGATGTTTTTGAGCCAGCCGTGTACCAGGTAGAAGCAGCTTGTATAGGTACACCTTTATTGCAGTCTTTCCTACCTAGTATCTTAATTGTAAACTTATTGTTAAAGCTATATCTCATAGCTGTTGCATCGATGGGTTGCCCCATTATAATATCGGCTTTTAGCTCCTCGATTATCTATCTGTTGTCAGCACCATGTATCTAGTTTATATGTCGCTGACCGTGGATTTATCTGTGCATGGATACACAGGGCACAGAATGGATATTACTGTCCTATTCTCCAGAGATGCTTTTATCCATCTGCATATTATTGCAGGTGTGCCTCATCTACTGATAGCTCTTATTAAAGAGCTGGTAGTAATATTATTAAATGCCTCTGATAAGTTTTTAAGAAATAAAGAACAATCCAAGTTGAATTCGAAAGTCGGGTAAAAATAACTTAAATTTTTTAATTAGAATGAACGACCTGATTGTTTTAAAATCTTTATTGACATTAAAAAAATAAAACTATTACAATCGCTGTGAAACTTTTGGCCTTCGATTTGGAAAAGCGTCAGGAAAGTTTGTAAAAAAATCATGATGATAAAATGAAAATTCCATTTGGTGCATAAGAAAAATTCAAGAAAAATTCAACTAAGAAACTATCAAGAAATGAGTTTATTTTGTTTCTCGGGGATTTAGAGGTCCTGTATTATGTTAATTTCATTCTAAATCAGTAAACACTAGGTTTTCGAGGTAGCTGAATACAGATATGACTATGGTTCTTGAGCTCCCTATTGCCCGTGGTAAACCTCTGGAGCTTTGTGTTATTTCCATTCGAAAATAGTTGAAAGTCATGAATGGAAGGTTTTGAGAACACGAATATTATGAAAACAATTATCCTTAAGCTACCTTATGTCCAGAGTGTACGCCATACTCTGGAGTTTTATGTTATTTTTATTCGAAATTAGTCAAAAGTAATGACTCGGTGGTTTTTGGGTTTGTTGAAGACGAATATTACGAATTAATCGATTATTCTCCAAAACCGTGTATCCTACCGACTTAAAGTATGAATACCTTTTAGTACTAGAATATCTAAAAATTTAATAAACTATTATCACAAATGCTTAGAAGTTACAGATAAAAAAGTTATGCGTTAAAATACCTACCCAAAATGGACACCTATAAACCTATGAATAACACCTATGAATATTGGAATCGATTCAACTCTGGAAGATAAATAATCCTACCAGTTTTTATTTTTCTTAATGGAAGCGTTCTGGAGGTATTAAAAAAAAATTATTACAAACAGTCATCTTTAAAGAGCTCTAGCTTCCCTAGGAAGCATTTTCGGCCTATGTAAATTAAGTTAAATTGTTTTAAAATTATCTGAGGAATCTCCGGTTTTCGTTTGTCAGGCGAGTTTCTGGACACCCTGTATATATACTACTCTCCAAAATTAACACACCACCTGAAATGGTTTTGAAACTATACTTCTTCTGAACCCTTCATTGGATTTAGATATTTTTTTTTTCATATTGTACGTATATTTCTAGATAATTACTATATTAATGTTTTCTGAGAAATGTCAACGTTTTCCATACATACGTAAAAATAAAGTTGTGTGTTTTGATCTAATTTTGCAACACGCTGTGGGATGTAATAGCTGAAATAGCCTCATCTTTTCTCATATTTTCGTAAAAGAATCATCTCCATATTTCTATTATCAAAAAGGGAAAGTACGTTGAAAGCATTACGGGATTTTCTACTCTCCAAAATTAACGCACCACCTCATCAATTGTACCATAATTTTTAATCTATTTATCTTTTGAATCTTTAATAGGATTTCGATGATTTGTTTTTCGCATTACAGGTCTATTTCTAAGTACCTAAATACTGTAGTAGTATTTTCTGGTAAATGTCAATGGTTTTACCAATATACGGGGCGTACAAATAAAGTTTTTAATCTTAGTTGGCAATACCCTGTGGAATTTATTAGAAGCAACCGTTACATCTTATTAATATTTCAAGACAGTTTCATTTTTTTAACATTTTCGTATAAAAATCATCGATATATTTATTATCAAAAACGAAAAGTACGTTTAAAGCATAATGTGATTTTAATTAATTATAATACTCATTAATGGAAGCAGTTAATTGACTATGGAAAATTAAACAATTTGACAGGACAACTTTAGATTGTCAATATTGTTTACCGTTCAATAAATTATCTTGCTGTTTTGCGTATCTTAGTTAGTTGATCTGGAGCGTATTTCAAGTAATCTGAGCCGAGATGAATGTGTGCGGACCATTACTTTAACTGATGTAAGGTTAAGTTATCGTGAAATAGGCTTGAGGTTAAGTCATTCAATGTTTTCGAGGAACAAACGACCATACGAGACGGAGTGGACAAGGAAGAGAAACACCCACAACACCACGCCAAGATCAGTTTATCAGACTTCGTGTTATAAGAAAACGTTTTGTCAAAATTAGACAATAACAAATACAAGTAGTAGATGTTCATAATATTTAAGTTAGTAGAATCACTATACAAAGACGTCTCGTTGTCAGACCAGCTTTAAACGTAAATCATCGTAGAAGTAGATTACAATATGCCAGAGAGCACCTTGACTGGAAAGGTAATGACTGGGAGCACGTATTGTTCACTAAGGAGTCGATGTATTGCCTATATAGCTCAGATAGATGTGTAAGAGTTATGACGGCCAAGAGAACGCTATTTACAGTGCAACATATGACCTATTATTTTGTTCAATTGAGGATCTGTAATGGTTTGGGGAGGAATATCTCTTACAGCGCAAACGGACATTGTTGCTTTACGAAGAGATTCCTTAACAAGTGAAAGGTATATTACAGATATTTTGTCTATCCATTTGTTTCATTTACTCCTTACATGGGAAATAATTTTCTTTTAATATGATAATGGTCGACCACATGTTGCACGTATGGTTCGTGATTATTTGGACGAGGTTGGAATACGGCCACACTGCAACCCTGATCTATATAGCATAGAGAATTTGTGGAATATTATTGATTGCCAACTCAATAGCCGACAATCACCACCTGTGGCCACCATCTCTCTTTTGATGGTATAGAAGTAATGATGAGCAGTTTGGGATGAAATTGATCAAGAGCAAATACGCCGTTGATTCTAAGTATGCCTCGTCGCTGTGAAGAAGTAATTAGATGTATAGGAGTAAAAACTCGTTAGTATAAGTGTTTTTGGGAAAAGAAATTGTTGAAGATTATTCAGATTGTTTTCTTAGGCTTTAGTTGTATAAAATGTCAATAAAGTTTATATAAAGATTGTTTTCTTTACTTAAAATGTTAATAAAAACTTGTTAGATTTGAAGTTCTGTATAAACTTTGATAATACAGGTATCGAGATAATTTTTTAACAAAAATCTTGAAAAAGGATGAGACTATCTTTAAATATTAATACTATGTAGCGTTTCTTTTTAATAAACTCGACAGAGTTTTGCAAAATTTAGATGATAAAAACACAACTTTATTTTTACACCCTGTACACTGGTAAAACGTTAATATCTTTTAGAAAATATTAGTACAATGATTAATTAGAAATAGACCTATGATGTCAGAAACAAATTATCGAAATCCAATCATCCGTTCAAAAGAAAAATAGCTTCAAACTCATTCTCACTCATCTCGACTCTTCAATAACAAATAAATGGGGATACAGTGAAGAAATTAGAATGACAAAGATTTGGATGATTTATCGAATGGTTAAAAGTCTGGTATTCCCTGTATTTCTATACTCATCTGAATTTTGGATATTAAAACAAGCAGACACAAATAATATAAATGTCTTAAGTATTTTAAGTATTATGTATTGCTGTCGATGAATACTATAAATCCTCCAAAAAATTCAGTTAAAGATAGTACTGCTACATTGCCAAGTTCTTCGGCCACGTTATTAAAGAAAATACTTACAGCGGGGGAAGGGGGGAGGGTTGGCGTGGTCCACGACAAAAAAGTCAAGAAAGATTGGCTACTAGATATTTAGATCTTCTTTCGAAACCCAGGCAAGACTCTACTAAAATCAATAAAAATAGCAGAAGATCGAGACAAATGAGAACTGACAGTACAAGTTATTTCACGAAATCGATGTTTAAAAACCAGCTGCCGACTAGAAAAAAGAAGAAAACGATACAGTTTCAATTAAAACTTTTCTAAGCCATATTTCAACGTAGTAAAAGAATCAGAAGGAAAAGCAGCTTTTACTTCAGTGTTTATTAATGTCATTAAATGTTAAAATTACATAGTCGTTTAATACTTTGCCAGCGATAAACTTTACCGAAATTATTAATTTATCTAGAATTTAAAAAAATAAAGAAGCATTTAACAAGTATTAAGACTATTCCGCGTTTATATTCAATTTAACCGCAAACTTTAACTACTTTCAATGTCGTTTCGCTAGATTCTGAATGATTTGCTACATTTGTCATTTAATAAATATCATTCGGCACTAATTAGACCCGAAATAATCGTTATGCACCATTGATAAATAAAATACTTGTTTTTTAATTATCCCATTGTCAAGGTTACAAAAAAAAAATATTTCTACAACTTAACTTCTATAAATAAATAATACTTTATACACCAGGACAAATCTGTTTTGAGGTGGATCAGAGGTGACATTAGCATTTTTGCAGAAATAGGTGATAACTTCAGTAATAATAATTTACCTTTCCTACCTCTCAAATAGGTCTGGAACATTATTTAAAAAATTAAAATATTTAAAAATTAAAAACATCGATTTGTGTCTACTTTTCTTGCTTATTAATTACTATTTAACTGGAAATAAGCCACAATTAAAGGTAAAAATACGTTTATTGACGTTTCAATTTCTACTTCGGAAATCGTTCTCCTATTTCCGAACGTAATATGTATTAAAAATATGTATAAAAGTCAAAATTAGCATTAAATACAAAAAAGAGGAACTTTTCTTATTCAATATTTTTTAACCATTTAGTTTGCACTTGGGACCTTCATGATTCGTCTAGAAGATCTTTATAACATAGTAAAACAAGTCTCCAAATTTCAATAAAATTGATTTTATTGAAAGAAGTAGTTCGAGAAGATTCAAGATGACATCGAAAATTCTTGAAAGTTAGGGAACAGTTGTATGTTGAATTATAGTTATCAGTTAGTTAAAAATATTTGACAAAGAAATGGATAAGTCCGGACCCCCTGCATGCTTTTTAAAAATGAAAGCAGATGAAGAGAAGCGTAGACAAAAAGAGAAAGCGGAAAATGAGAAGCGTTGGCTAGAAGAAAAATCTGAAATGAGAAGCGTAGCCAAGAAGAGAAAGCGTAAAATGAGAAGCGTTGGCAAGAAGACAAAGCGGAAAATGAGAAGCGTAGGCAAGAAGAGGAAGGTGAAAAGGAGAGTTTATCCCAAATTCACGAAAATTTTAAGTTAGAGTTAAGTCAAATCACTAAAGAATAGATAAATTAGAAGAAAAATAAAACAATTTTGAAAATAAAATAGAACAACAACACAATGATTTGAAATCTAATTTACAAATACAAATAGTTGATTAAGAAAAAAAAATAATACCCAAGCTTCTTTATCTAATGTTTCAGTAACTAACGTCAAATCTAAACAAACAGCTTCATCGCCTTCCATAATTGAACCAGGTTCAATTAGAACTAGTAAAATTTTAAAACCACACACATTCGATGATCAGACAGTATGGAAAACTTATCGTTTTCAATTTGAAGCTGCAGCTAAAGCAAATGGCTGGAATGAAAAGAAATGGCAGCTTCTTTGGTGGTGTCGCTTCGAGGATAGGCAGCAACCGTTTTTGCAGTTCCTTCCCCAATGTTCGGTGTTGAGACATGAGGTTAAAGTGGTTGGGTAGACATGAACTTGGTAGAGTGCAATGATGATGAGACAGAGAAAGGCTGAGTTAGCAGGTTATTGTAGGGAGTCATGGGTGTATAGGTATAAAATGAGCCTATTTAATTACTAAATCTATAAGCATGGTGTTAATTCAATAATGAAAATATTAAAATTAGCATTAATAATTTGTTTGCGTATAGCTATTATCTTTTTATCTATCTGGTCTGTCTTGACTAATATTGATGTTATTATTGTTATTATTAATATTATTATATCAATAGCTTTCACTCCCTCTAAGGGGTATTCAATTTTTTCAAATGCAATCTATACTTCACTGTTATACATTGTTATTATTGTTTAGTCTAGTGCAAAGTGTAACTTAGTAGGATATATACATTTAGTTTATTACTAACATTTATATGAATATTTACTTAATTTAAATTTTATTAATTTTAATGACCTTGTTAGATAGAATAAGCCTTCGTGTAATTTATTGTATATAAATTAGGGAATATTTGTTTGGCAACCCTCCTGATGGCATGTGCCAAGGAGAACAAATGTCACTAAAAGGGAATATTGTATTTTATTTTTTTATTGAGAAATAAAAGGCATTATTGATTGATTGATTGATTGATTGATTGCTTGATTGATGTTATATTTGTTATTCTTTTGCAGGTGAAGAAAATGCACTTGTAAATTTAATTCAATATGTCAAGAATCATCTGCCTCAGATGTTTTTACTAAGTGTGTTGAAGAAATTGACTTTTCTAGTGATGATTCGATAAAAGATTTTCAGTATCAACCGTTGGCCAATGATTCAATGTCTTCAGATGAAGAAACGGGAGAACAGCCGTTACATCTGCCACGCCGACACAACGACGTTTATTAAAAAAAGATAAAAAAATTAAACCTAACTTAGGTATGGAATGTAAAATGCTCAAAGGGAAACTAATACCTGAGAGACGAGCTAAATATTTAACAATATATCGAATGAAATGCAAAGAACGGTTATTAGTTGAGATACAGGAAGCTATATTTATAGAGTACTAGAAATTGGGACCGTATAACAAACAGCATACTAATGGAAATTCAAGATAAAATTACAGCAAGACAGCGCACACTTGATTCAGAAAAGCGAAAGTTTAGACTGAAAACTTACAAATATTTTTTGCTTGTCAATGGTACTCATCAACCAGTTTGTCGAGGTTGTTTTTTTAAATATTTTGGACGGAAGTGAGATATGCGTGGCATTAATTTTATACCCAAACATATTATACCCAATTTCAGATGAAAGAAAAGAGGAGATAAAAACTCATTTCCATCCTATGAAAGTCATTACATAAGAAACACTACTTCGAAGAAATATTTACCATCCTACTTAAAATTACGAAGAATGCATGATCGGTACAAACAATGCCACCAAAATCCAGTTTCTATTAAAATCTATGGATAAGAATTTTTCAAAATGAAACTATCATTTAAAGAGCCTCGAATTGATATTTGTTTTACTTGCAAATTAACTTTGTAAAGACAAACAATATAAAGCCAAATTTATTGGTGAACATGGCAGGCATAAAATATCAGCAGATCAGCCACATTAGGAGAATAGATTTGATACACAACTAAGTAAAGATGATTTTACGGTACAGACATTCACATTTGAGTTACAACAGTGTCTGCCCATACCATCATTAAGTTCGTCAGTTGCTTTTTATAAAAGACAATTGTGAACTTACAACCTAACAATACATGACAACAGAACTGAAAAAGCCTCGTGCTATGTGTGGTACGAAATCATTGCTGCTCGAGGGGCTAACCAAATTGCCCCCTATTTAGCCAAACATTTGCAGATCTCCTTATCGATAAACGTAAAACGTTATCTTCTACTCTGATACGAGTTACAGTACAATGACCGCTACCATCCAGTAAATTCTACCACGTGGATTCCACACGGGACTACCGCTCGATCATTCTGGACTGAATTGCGACGTATTTAACTGCAAGATCAGCAATTATAAAATTATAAAAACACCATGTAAAAATCAATATTTTCAGTCTGATTTGTAGTTTAGTTTGATTTATAATTTAGTCTGATTTAATTTATTGTTGTTGCTACTAAAATTTTTGTAAGTCGAAAATAAAAGTTTTATTTGTGAAGTTCAGTTTTTAAAAAAGTGTTTTTCCCAAGGACATTCATAATTCACGTGTGCTGATCAAAATAAAAACTCACACGTAAGTGCAATGCTCACATGGGCTCCACAAACACTCAATATCGATACAGTAGATCATAAATTTATAATACCGAGACATAGTCACCTACAAGTGGATACCGACCATAGCATAATTGAAAAGAAAAGAAATAACCGAAATACAGATTTACCATCCTCATGACTGAATGCAGCTAATAAAATCTAGCAGTCCAAAATTTGACGAAGTTCGCATGAAGACTTTTTTAATTTTTCTTTACTTCTTAAAGGTCTGTTAGTTAAGTAAAGTAAGTAAAGACATAAAGATGTAAATAATGAACAGTTGCTACAGACAAAGTGGTTAAGTTATGAATAACATTTTGGTATTATCTTATTCTTATATCGCTTATAGAATACCTGTAATTTCTAATCAGCCATTGCCAATTTCTAATGAGTAACGAAACGACTTGTTTTCACCGCTGCTCTTAATATCAGATTTGTTTCATCAATTTTATAAAGATTTACCTTCAACAGAAAATTTGCGCAACATAGATACAGATATTGTGGAAGATAATCATATGATCAAGAACCCGAATATTAAAGTACATAACTATTAACTAATTATGAATAATTCTGTAGTAAACTTAAACACATGTCATTCATTTATTTTGAACCAATGGACATAGGTGAAATAAAAAACTTCTTAACTGTTTTGTATTATGTTTTATTGTAGTAATAGTTTGAAGCCAAGAAAGTATCTAATAGGATAAAAAAAAAGTCAAAGCTAGGGCTAAGTAGCCCTAGCGTTGACTTCGTCTGGAATAGTTGCAACTCTATTACAAGGCGGAGAAACTACACATTTTGGAAAGCGCAATGGCGAAGATTTTACAGATTTGCAAATTAATCGTTTGGGAAGAATTTAAAACAGCCCACAAGAGGTCATTGAAGGCACTAAACAGAACTTTGAAATAGGTTCATGACAATCAAAACATTTTTGGTGGAACCATCATTCTATTGTGAGGTGACTTTCGTCAGACTCTTTCAATTATTCTCCGATCAGCCGTCGTAGATAAACTTAACGCATGTCCAAAATTATACAATTTGTGGCGACACTTGAAGACGCTTTAATTGCCAACTAACATGCGAGTGTTTTGCAACAAGATCAAAGTGAAATTGTATTTTCAAAGCAGTTATTAGACATTGGAAATGACATTTTACATCACATTAAATTTAAGTAATGTTTATTATAATTTAAGCATGTAAGTACTCGGAGATAATATTCGGACATACATCAGACATATGATTGTGACATTGTGAGTTTTATTTTCCAAACAATTAATTGTCTATTTCTTATCTGATTATTCAACAAATTAATTGATTGTTTGATAGTTTTTTAAAATATTTTTAAATCAGCAAAATAAATTACTAATTATAGTTGTTAGATAACCAAAATAGGGGCCATCCTGGGTCTTTGGTCAGCAGCACAACTTGCCTGTTGCTGTACTAGTACAGCATGTTCTCTATGCTGTTCAGCATGTCCATCATGCAGGAATTCTACATCTTCTCGTATAATGTATGCACTGATGCTGTTAATTGCAACTGTGGCGGCGTGTATTACTCTGTCCCCAGGACTGGAAAGCGCTTTACAAAAGGTACCGTTTTGGAAAAAACAGTTCTGCTCTGGTTCCTGATTCCATAGTTTTTGATTGTAAACAAGCTGTGAGATATTTAGCAGTGCATAGGATTTGATTTATTTTAACATATTTCTTTGCTTTGATGTCGCTTATGATGATCGGTGTAAAAACTTCCAAAGATGCAAGAGCAGGAATTCAAAATGGGTTCTGGGGAATAAAGTATTTGATAGTAATCGGAGGCATCATAGGTGCTTTCTTCATTCCCGAGGGATCATTTGGATCAGTTTGTATGATTTTTGGCATGATAGGTGGTTTTTTGTTTATAATAATGCAGTTGATTCTAATTATAGACTTCGCTCATTCATGGGCTGAAGCTTGGGTTGATAATTTTGAAAAAACTGGATCAAAAGGATGGTATGTAGCACTGATTGGGATGACAATGCTTAACTATATCTTGAGTATTACTGGAATAGTATTACTATATGTATTTTACACTAAGGCTTACGATTGCGGATTAATTAAGTTCTTCATTTCAATCAACCTAATCATTTGTCTAATCGTAAGTGTGCTGTCCATTTTGCCTGCTGCTCAAGATAAGTTAGGTCGATCACTAGCCAATGAGTAAATTTAAAATGTTTATTATTCCACAGAGATTCCACAATATAAAAATTTCTTGTAAAATATATTCAAATATGTGATATAGAGGAACCAAATTATCATATATAAAAATTATAGTAATAAGCTACTAGATTGAAAAAAATACGTTCCCAAGGGAAACTGCCAATGTCACGTACCACTTTCAAGTTCATCCACAATATAAAAAAAATGAAAATGTTTTATTATTGTTTGATCTAATTATAAATAATTACAGTTTAAAACATGTTTTTATGCTCATTAATGTTGTGTTAATTGCAAGTTTATACCTTGACACTTTGGAAAAGAAAATTTTCATTTCAACATTTTTCTCCATTGTTACCTTAATATATTAATAAGCCCGTTTTAAAATTTCGTGAAAGAAATTAAATAACTGTGTCATTATATTTTCCTTGAGAATATTTTAAGATATTTAAATTTAATTTTTATTGAGTTGTTTATATTATTATTAGTAGAATTTAACATACTTATATCACTTCCTCATATTTGTTTGATTTTTTATTAATATAGAAGATTTCGTTTAAATAATGTAATGAAATGATTATTGTTTAAGGTGTACCATCTTTTATGTAAAGTACAGTTACCGTTTAGACAAACAAGTGTCTTCGAGACTTAAGTGGATACTACCGATGCTTTTAATTATTAAAATATTGTATGTAAATAGTAAAATATGATGTAGTAAAAACTTTACGATACTTTAACATTAAATCTTAACTAACTATACAAAAAAAAAACAAAAAACCCGAAAAACTGTATAAGAGCACCATTGTTCATTTATTATATTTTTGCACTAGTATATTTTCGGTTGTTTTTCAATCCGTTGTAGAATGTCATAATTTCACATGTGGCTTGCTTTAGCACATGTGTTTATTTGGACTGCAGTAAAGCATACAGAACAAGAACTTCATATCCCTATTCTTCTATATTTATATATATATATATATTATATATATATATATATATATATATATATATATATATTAGTTACCTAAATTGGTCTTAAATATAAACACTGTTATAGTATCTGCTATCTCTTGGGCCAGAGATTTACCCTGGGACTAAGTTTTACCCTGGTACTCATTTTTTTATTCAGAATCAGCCGACCTTGAGCCTGAAGATCGACGCTGATTTTGCGTGATACTCAGACCCCTGCGTGATAGTCAGAGACTCTATGTTAGTTTGGTCTGACGAATTTGTCCGCATAGATATTATTACTTTCCATGGTTCTTTTGATTTTGATTCTCCAATATGAAAGTCGCTACATTCAACTGTGTAATAGGTACGGTCAACTGTGCGGGAGTCGGTCGAAAGAGAACACTAATAAAACATCTACTTTTCTCCCACATCATCCAAATCCTCTCTCTCACCGACACCCGCCTCAAAACTCCTCCTAATTTCACAGGCTACACTACACACCACCTAAACAAAAGCCAGGCCAGTCATGGTAATGGTTTCTTAATACACCACTCCATACCCTCTACACCTCACACTCCTCCTCCCTCATATATTAGGCCAGCTCCATGATACCGACTTCCTGGCAGTTGAAATTCACCTACAAGACAACACCAAGGTTAGGATAATATCCTACTACAAACATCCAAATACACCCCTTTCCCTACCTCTTGTCGAGTATTTTTCCACGCTAGACAAGGCGGTATTAATGGGCGATCTAAACAGCAGGCACACTCACTTTGGTGATACAACCTCAAATATTCCAGGCAGAGAGCTCTCAGACCTTTTTCTAGAGCTGCCAATCTCCAGAATCACCAATCGAGAGGTCACGTTTTTCAATCACCAAGGAATGTCCATTGTTGATCATATCTTATGCATGGTTAACCTGCTTGATAGGATTGACGATGAATGCTCTATTGGTGATTCCATTACCTCTGACCATCTTCCTCTTCTAGTCAACACTGACTTCAACTCTTTACCCCAAGTAAGACCTGCCATCTATAGGATAAATTATCGTAGAGCAAATTGGGATCTTTTCCAAGAACATGTCAATCAAAACCTTTCTGAGTTAGCCATTATGTCAACACGTAACCAAGTTGACACAGGGATCTCCAAAGTTGAGAAACTTTTTCAAGAAGCCTCAGCCCTGGCTATTCTGAAAACAAGGTACAATCCATATACTCCAACACTCCTGCCGCAAATCATCGCGCGAATTGAAACCAAACGCAGATTACTCAGAGAGTATAAACTATTCAGAGACCCCCTCATCAAAGCAGAATACAATAGGCTTTCGGCGGTCATAAGGCTCGAAGTGAACAAGCAGAAACAAAGACAGTGGATGCGAGTCACTTCGGACTTCGACTACCGGGATGGCTCTGCATTCTGGAACAAACTCAAAGTCCTAACAAGACAAAAAAGTCAGTCATGATCTCACCTCAAAGTCAACAACGTCTAACTTAACAATCCGCAAGATAAGGCCGAAGCTTTCAAAAATACACTTCAGGCCACCCTTGTTTCACCCAACAACCCCAATTTCAATGAAAGATCCAAAAGAGCAACCGAACGGAGAGTGGAAGATATATTCTACTACCCTCAGGCACTTGACGGACCACATCCTCATCCGATGATGGCGCCAGTGACTGAGTAAACCGTCAGCCAGATGTGTAAAATAGGAAAAAACACGTCTAATGGACCAGATGGCATCCACGGAAGATGCCTCAAAAATCTTCCACAGAATATCATCCCGTTGCTCACCAATATAATCAATGCATCTCTTGCGCTAAGCTACTTTCCTCTTCCTTGGAAAGTGGCCAGCACCGTCATGGTCCCTAAAAAAAGGGAAATCCCTCACCAACCCTGAATCGTATAGACCAATTTCACTTCTGAGCACCCTAGGTAAAGTCTACGAGAGGATCCTCAAGGAGAGACTCGTAGAATTCCTAGACGCTCACTTCCTTATTTCCAATTACCAATTCGGATTCAGGGCTGGACACTCCACACAAAATGCATTGGTTGAAGCAACAACTTTTATTTCTTAATCCATTAACGAAAGGAAGCACGTCGTAGGCATATTCCTCGATATCCAGAAGTCTTTCGATCAGGTCTGGTATGCAGGCTTGATCGAGAAACTCCACCTTGTTGGACTGCCAACACCTTTCGTTAAACTAATAAATTCCTATCTCTCCCATCGGACGGTTAGGATCAAAATAGGAGAACATCTCTCCACTCCATTCACTCCTCAAGCAGGAGTACCCCAAGCCTCAATACTTGCTCCAATATTATACACAGTCTACAATAGCGACATCCGCCCACAGCAAGGATCAGAGTCTCTACTCCTATTTGCTGACGATACAGCCATTCTCACCTCAGGTTCCTGCGGGGAAGGAGAGCGACGGTCTGTATTCGAGAAATCGCAAGATTACCTTGAGGTGGTATTCTATTCTTGATAGAGTCGTGAGGTGGTGCAACAAATGGAGGGTCACTTTAAACCCCTTCAAAACACAAGCAATTTTATTCAGACCTCCTTAAGGAGGTGGCCTCCAGGCCGGCTAACACTTTTGGGAGAGGACCTTATTCTCAGGAACTCAGTCGTCTACTTGGGAGTTCGTTTTACGAGAACTCTCAATTGGAAGGCTGAAGTCCAAGATTCCCTTGACAGGATGAGAAAAAGGCTCAATCTCCTGAAAGTGCTATCCGGTAAACTACGAGGAACGTCCTCTAACACATTGTTGCACACCTACAAGACTTTCATCAGACCGATAATCCAATACAAGGCATGCGTTTACCTCTCCCTGAGGAACCATGAACTCAACGCCATCACCGCCACCGAGCGTAGAATACTACGCTTCTGCATGAGAAAAGATTGACTGTATCCATCAGCCCACATTTATGCACTAACCAACATCACGCCAATTAAGGACAGAATCCTAACCGTCAGTAGGAAGTATGTCTTAAGAACCATAGCTGGCTCGAACAACCGAGCAAAACAAACATTAAAGACACCTTGTTCACATAGAGGGCAAATACTCACCAGGCATCCCGCCAATAAAGTTCCATTCCCTCCAGCTAAACTTCTACATAACGCTGGACCCGAACGTCCTGAGGAGTATTTTGATATTCTTGAATCTTTCCCCATCTATTATCGCAGATAATTAGCGCGCCAAAAACGCTGATAAAGAGCCGTTTCTACTGTATGGCTGGTAACCCTGAAGTACCTCACACTGCATGCTAGGCAAACCCAACTTCTTCTTGTGCATTCAATCGATTATTATCGATCACACAAATAAGCCACCTTTTTTTTTTTTCTCTTTTCTTAGTAGTTCTCTACTTCTTAGGTCGCGTTTCGTTTAATTGACGTTTTTCTCACACCCCCCACAACTCCGTCAAAAAAAAAAGGAGTTCCCCATTCCTTGAAGAGGCGTAAGCCTAAACAAGGTTAAAACTCAAGATTAGTTAATATGAAAGTCAATTTTTTTGAATTTTTCATCTCAAATTTTATTTCTGTTGTCTGCAGATATTCTGATCAATTTACTTCTGGTCAATAACCGTTTATATGCCTCTTGTTTTATATATTGTTGATTTTCGAGTTCTGAGTTCGACGTCGTATTATTTTCCTTGGGCTGCCTTCACTCAGCAGCCCAAGAGCTTCTTGGGCTGCTGAGTGAAGGCATTGTGTTATATGGTTGTAAAGTTTATTGAGAGCTAAGATCCATATTGTGTACCTATGTAAACTCTAGCATCTTTACCAACTAATTTTAATTCTTGTTTTTTAATGAAATAATCAGTGACATATTATAAATTTTAAACAAATCCCTAGAACAGGTTTGTATAACTAAATTTTAGACTTATTTTAGATTTTTTTTAGCTTGGTTTCGACCATTACAATTTTCTGATCATCTTCAGGTCTTTGAGCAAGGTAAATTAAAATGCTAAAACAATTACATATCGTTACTAAAGGAGTTCTATCAGGTTCTATCAGGTTTATTACAAAAAGTGACAATATAACTTATGTATGATTTGAGAAAGTATATAAATAGTACTTACATGCCAGTGCAAAAATTGTTGTTAAAAAAAACCTTTATCAAACGCTCGTTTATGCTATATATGGTTTAAAAGAATATATAAATATATAGTACTTAAGGAATATTGAAGGAATATAAAAGGTGAGTACCGAACGCTCATTGATACTATATAGCATAAATTTTAATATTATTCCTTACATCAACATGTAAGGACTATTCATCTACTTCCTCAAATCATACATAAGTAATATTGTTTACAATAAACCTGATGGAACACTTTTAAAATTCTTCAATTTTAAAATAAAGGCCTTAACCTATTTTTGTTAGAATCTATGGAAATCAACAAATTAAAAAACACTAACTTGAGACAAACAGTTTTCCTCTCCTCATTCTATTTCATTAAAGACTATAAAGTGTAAACGAATGCCAAAAATAGATCACTTGAGAAAGGCACTCAGCCGAAACAGTTGTAGTGATAAGAGTTTAAAATAAATTTTGTGGAAGTTTGAAAACAATATTTTCAGTGTTTTATTATTACACAAAATGAATTTCCATCAAGTAAGGGTCGAATCCATCAATTCGATATTAAAGTCTCCAACCCCAAAACAAGTAATAACAAACTAAATCCGCCAACTTGGCTTGGCCTGGTAAACTATCAAGGCGACTTAAAATAAAAAAAAACAAGAAACGTTCATAACGTAACAGGAATTGCATTAAAAATAATTCATTTTTTTTTCAGATTTAATAAAAAGATGATTCAAAAATTAAAGAAGAAACCCAAAGCTGTAGATACCAATCAGTATTTTATATGATTGTGCGTGCAAGAACAATTATGTGATGAGTGCAGATGTAGAAATAACTACAAAATGGGGAGTTTACCAAATTTGCATGAGCTGGGAAAACCTCCTGGTGAAGAGCAGGGATATAAGCCAGGTAGGTTAAGAAGGTTACATTACATCATTTACAGTATACATATTATGTTATACATTCCTTTATGTATCCACTACATTAAAAGATTAATAATATTGGATATACTTACGAATTTTTTTCAAATTAAAAATCTTATTTTCAGTTTTTTTTATCCTAGGTATATCCCTTTCATATCGTCACGAATTTAATTTTATATGTTTGGTCATTTGATATTAACTGGGTATTGTCCAAAAATATTTTAAGATAATATGCCGTAGTTAACAATCGGTCAACATAAAATCTCGGTAGTAAATATTACTTTTGAATAGAAATTCTCGGAATTTCGTTCAAGTAGTACCTAATTCGTGAACATATAGATGTCAAGGCTTCGAAAAAAATTTGAATCATAATTTTTTAACTAGGGATAATATTATTCAATAGTACGATCGATTGTTAATGCATCGTCATTGTGTCAATTTATACAATAGGATATATTGGTGTAATTTAGACATCTAAAAAAACATTTTTTACATTTTTTTGTCCCGCACGAAAATTTTATGTAATTTTATCAAAGAATACAATATCTTGAAAATTACTAAAAACAAGGAAATATCTGAGACTCTAAGAAGCACAATGGCCTAAGTGTAAAATTGATGTTTTGAGATATCGGCAACTAAAGAATTGATCTAAAAATGAAACAAGTATTATTTTATTCAAACACCTGGAACATTATACATATATTAGTCGGATGAGTAAAAGACTAACAAAAAAAAATCTTTTCTTATACAAAAAAAAAAGTCATGATGTTAAATATTAAGCTTATGCGAAAAAACATAAAACCTTCACTTGGGTCACCTATTCATCTGTTTTAGATCCAATATTATCCATTATCTATTGCCTCCAAACTTGCCTTCAGGTTTTTGTAGAATTCGTTTGTAGATAGACCGGCGGAATGTAAGGAAAAAGACTCTAAAGGTCTTTATACAGGGTGAGTCATAACTATTGGGACATAGACTAAGGACAGGTTATCTGGACCAAAATATGGCCATTGGCCCAAATATACCTCAATAAAATGTTGCTGAGAAAAAAGATACAGGGTGTTAAAGTGGAAATTTAAAATTTTATTTTTTTCTATAACTTTTATGTTTGTAAACATTTATGTATAAAAATTTACAGCTGGGTACTATTGAATATCGGAAATTATAATTTGATGCATACTTTAATATATCTAATAGAGGGCGCCACATATGCCACATATGTGGCATACATTTACACTTAACTTTTTGGTTCTTTAAATTACCGGTATTCTTGGTAAAAAATATTAAAGATACATTATTTTAACAAAAAAAAGGTATACTTGTTAATAACTTCAAAACTCAATAGTTTTCGAGATAATCGCATTTTACAAATCAACTGCATAATTCTGATTTAACGCAATTACTCCAGGCAATGAAAGAAACATAGATAAAAACAATAATACTTTTATATTTTGTTATAAAATATCTTTAATAAGGTCAATAGTTAACGAAATATTAAATAAAATAAATATACCAGCAGGATAATTAATAATAGGATTTGATAAAATAAAAGAATAATTGGATTTTACATCAAACATTTTACGTTTTGTATTAAATTAAAGTCATAATCAAAACATTTTATTTACAAACCAAATTTAAAAATAGGTAAACTAAATAACATTAAACTTTTTGTCAAAGTAAGTGTTTGATATGTCTACCTTTTTTTTTAATTCATTTGTCAATACATTCCATAAAATATCATCTCATATTAAATAGCATCATGGGTTCTAAAGAACCTGCTGCAGTATTTATTATAGTTGTTTTAAGTATAATAATTAGTAATTTTTTGAAATTTTTATGAATTAAACAATTATTATTATCTCACCACAAGAATATGATTACCACGAACAATCCAACGATCAGGAAAGTGTATTTAAATAGTGTCTTACTCCGCTTTCACTGTAATTTAATGGTGTACCATCTTGTAGAAACCACATATTTTGCCTTAAGTTTGATAACAATTCTTCCAATAAATCAATAAAATAATTTTATTAAAAATGTAAATCAATCTCGACATTCAAATTTCGCGGTAATTCGCATATCCGAAAAAAATAATTATCAATGTTTCCAAACCATGGGACTAAATTTTAAATATGAATTTTGAATGATATTTTACAGATATGCGAATTACCTTTCAATTTAAATGGTGAGATTTATCTACATTTTTTATAAAATAATTTTATTGATTTATTGGAAGAATTGTCATCAAACTTAAGGCGAAATATGAGGTTTGTACAAGATGGTACACCATTACATTACAGAGAAAGCGGAGTGAGACAGTATTTAAATACACTTTCCTGAACGTTGGATTGTTCGTGGTAGTCATATTCTTGTGACGAGATAATAATATTTATTTAATTCATAAAAATTTCAAAAAATTACTAATTATTATACTTAAAACAACTATAATAAATACTGCAGCAGATTCTTTAGAACCAATGATAAAAAGTTTAATGTTATTTAGTTTAACTATTTTTTTAATTTGGTTTGTAAATAAAATGATTTGATTGTGACTTTAATTTAATACAAAACGTAAAATGTTTGATGTAAAATCCAATTATTCTGTTATTTTATCAAATCCTATTATTATTTATCCTGCTGGTATATTTATTTTATTTAATATTTCGTTAACTATTGACTTTATTAAAGGTATTTTATAACAAAATTCCGAGGTATTGATTTTTTTTTATCTATTTTTCTTTCATTGCCTGGAGTAATTGCATTAAATCAGAATTAAGTAGTTGATTTGTAAAATGCGATTATCTCGAAAACTGTTGAGTTTTGAAGTTATTAACACGTATACCTTTTTTTTTGTTTAAATAATGTATCTTTAATAGTTTTTATCAAGAATACCAATAACTTAAAGAACAAAAAAGATAAGTGTAAAAGTATGCCACGTACGTGGCATATGTGGCGCCCTTTATTAGATATATTAAAGTATGCATCAAATTATAATTTCTGATATTCAATAGTAGCCAGCTGTAAATTTTTATACATAAATGTTTACAAACATGAAAGTTATAGCCAAAAATAAAATTTTAAATTTCCACTTTAACACCCTGTATCTTTTTTCTCAACAACATTTTATTAAGGCATATTTGGCCCAATAGCCATATTTTGGTCCAACTAACCTGTCCTTAGTCTATGTCCCAATAGTTATGACTCATCCTGTATTTTAGTTGCTCTATGGGTCTTCCAGCAGAATAGGTGTCCAAAGTAGAAGTCTTCTCTTTTTATCTGAAAGACGTCTGTTCTTTTTTTGAGACGTCTCCACAGTTAAATAATATACTTTCGTTATTAGAACATTTAAAATAAATTTTAAGAGGCTCTTCTTCTTAGAATATTAGTTACTGTATTTTAAGTCATTCTACTTCTATATCTTACTCACTTTTTTCGTAACTTCTCTAGTTTTTCAGTCTTTTAAGTACCTTAAAGTCTTTTAAATACCTGAAATTTATTCTTCTTTTTAAAACTGAAAATAACTTTTATCCAATCGTCTAGCGAAAAAAATTCTTTAAAATATCGTTTTTTTTTTCGATCAGTCCAAAGTTTCTGTCTAACTAGAAACTTGTGATGTATTACTGTGGGACTGAAAATATTTGAGACCGTCATGTATGTACAAATAGATGCCAGTTTGATATTTTAATTCTGACCTCCTCATTGATCGCTGTACAATATCAAAACCTAATCAAATACAAAGGCAACGGCCTAACAGCTTGAACAAACAGTTTAACAAGTTACAATGGGATTTCTCAGAATATACATTAAAAAAAATTGATAGACAGATAAATAAGGTTGTAAGACAACAATTAAATAATCAATTTTATCAAAGAGAAAATGAAACACAATGGAAACAATATTTATAAACAAAATAGATAAACAAATCGACTAACTAAATAAATAAAAACAATATAAAGAATCTCCCTTGATAAGATGGAGCAAAATTTTATGACAGACCAGACAATAAATGTTTAAACCTTGATAGGAAGAAAAAAAATGAAAAATCTATGTTATTGTAATGAAATTTCTACAATTCATAAACAATTACTATAAAAACATCTTATTACATAATTAGTATTTTTAGATTTACTTACATTAAACTGAAAGAACCTAAAACATGTTAACACCGAAACTTGTCACAACATAACTACCATTTTGTAAAATATCACAAAATTGTTATTTCCGAGATATAAGATAGCAGTCAAATGTAGAATAAACACGTTTTCACCTATCTTAACAGTAACATTGGAATTTTTTTCGTGTTGAAAATGTAGTTTTTACAATTCACTTATTTACAAAAAATTCTTGGCTTGGTGTCTAAAATAGTTACGGTTTGCTTGTCCACTAATAAATATATCTAATATAAATTACTGGAAAACAAAGAAATAAAAATACTTTGTTACACAAACGACGCAATATTGATAGCCCAAAATGAAGATAGTTTGCAAAGACTTGTCCACAGGTTTAACATAAGAGCAAAAGAATTTAACAAAAGTACAAAGAACCAACCAGAAGTAAAATAGAAATTGATGACATCAGTATTTAACAAGTAATGGAAATAAAATACCTAGGAATTACACTATTTAGCTATAGAGACATGGACGAAGAAGTGAGAGATCAAATACAAAAACTAAATAGACTGGCAGGATGCCTTAATAACACTATATTAGTCCAGGCTGTAAGGCCGCTCCCGTTGGGAAAATGTTTCTCATTCGGTTTCTTCACGGATTCCGGTTCAAAAATGTCCCCTATAAACAAATCTGAAGGGTGCCGGACGAAATTTTTGGGCAGAAATTGTTCAAACAATTTTTTTAAACAAACTCCAAAAATAATTTTTGTTAATCTGGAAAACGTTTTTAGATTTTTTGGGTCATTTTAAACAAAAAAGGTCTCCTGTCATTTTTCGCTAAAGTTAATGGTTTTCGAGTTATAAGCGATTTAAAGTTTGAAAAACGCGAAAATATGCATTTTTGAGGATTGAAAACACATATGTAAATTATTATTTTTGAGGTTACCAAGTGTCTAAATTGAAGTTTAAACATTCAAATTCAAGATTGTGAAGAGTAATCGGGTCTTATTTTAATTTAGACCGTTGTTTTTTAATTGTTAAGTATGCGCGTACACTCGATTTTTCAGCCGCCGCGCCGCGGCGCGGCGCGCTATTGTGCGCCTCTATCGTACTTATGCATAGTTTACATATACTTACACATACTTACAAATAATTATTATTTATTGAGTATATATTTATTTATATCAATTGAGTTATAATATAAATTTCGTAAAATATAAACTACATTTTATTTAAAGTCTAATAATAGTTACATAAAATAATTGTACAAAAGATTGTTAAATAACACACTAATATCACTCAGTAAAAGTATCTTTGTTTTCACAAAAATCTAAATCACATCCACATAATGGTACACAGTTGACATGATTTTTCTTGCAGTTGCATGCATTAGTTTTGCAAGTCTTTTTGCATTTGCACGGTTTAACCAGTGTTTCTGGTAATGCGTTTTGAGTTATGAATCTTGGTAATAACCATCGAGCAAAAAGATAAAAGAGGGAATCTAATCGTTATGAAAAGGAGACCAAAAAAGTGGCCTCTGATGGCGGGCATATCCGGAAATGCAAAGGCGCTAAATTTAAATTTTCCAACACTTGTTAACAATAGCTGTAAAATATTTTTCAGACAAGAAAGTTTTAATTAAATATTAACGATAATAGTCTAAAAAGTGACACAATTGGTAAAAAACTTCAATATAAATAAAATTTTATGTGACAGTTGGGACAAACAATAACATAACCAAACTAAATTTGACTTCTTAAACAAGGAAAAAGACTGTCTATCCTTGTTTAAAGTGGCCTCTCAAAATAGCACTTCCTGTCTAACAATATTTTTGTCCCCACTATCTTTACATTCCCTCTTTTATCTTTTTGCTCGATGGTAATAACCCACCAGTATCAGACATATAATATCCATATTGTGTAAAATCGAGAGTTTGATAGCGAGAATATATGGCATTTCGCCAAATATATGTTTGAGCGAAAGCTCTTAATAAGTGTTGGTAAAGTGCGTCAGAGGTACAAGGTATATTGGCTAGATTAATTCCTAAGCCTAAGGCTATTCCTAATTCCTAACTTTACTGAGTGATATTAGTGTGATATTTAATAATCTTTTGTACAATTATTTTATGTAACTATTATTAGACTTTAAATAAAATGTAGTTTATATTTTACGAAATTTATATTATAACTCAATTGATATAAATAAATATATACTCAATAAATAATAATTATTTGTAAATATGTGTAAGTATATGTAAACTATGCATAAGTACGATAGAGGCGCACGATAGCGCGCCGCGCCGCGGCGCGTCGGCTGAAAAATCAAGTGTACGCGCATACTTAACAATTAAAAAACAACGGTCTGAATTAAAATAAGACCCGATTACTCATCACAATCTTAAAGTTGAATGTTTAAACTTCAATTTAGACACTTGGTGACCTCAAAAATAATAATTTACATATGTGTTTTCAAGCCTCAAAAATGCGTATTTTCGCGTTTTTCAGACTTTAAATCACTTATAACTCGAAAACCATTAACTTTAGAGAAAAATGACAAGAGACCTTTTTTATTTAAAATAACCCAGAAAACCTAAAAAACGTTTTTCAGATTAAAAAAAAATTATTTTTGGAATTTGTGTAAAAAAATTGTTTAAACAATTTCTGCCCAAAAATTTCGCCCGGCACCCTTCAAATTTGTTTAAAGGGGAAATTTTTGAACCGGAATCCGCGAAGAAACCGAATCAGAAACATTTTCCCAACGGGAGTGGCCTCACAGCCTGGACTATATGGCGAAACAGGCACATTAAAACTGAGATGAAATCAAGAATTTATAAAGCCAGTGTAAGACCAATAATGACATATTCCTCAGAAACCAGACCCGATACAGCCACAACGCAAAGGCTACCGGAAACGGCAGAGATAAGAGTACTGAGAATAATTACAGGAATTACAGTGTATAAATGAATGGACACAAAATAAAAAAAAGAATGGAATAACCAAATAAGTAGAATGAAAGAGACCCGTGTCGTTAAAATAGCAAGAGGTCACCAATCGGCAGAAGAAGCAAAAGCGCAAAAGATGGAGTGACAATCTTCCATAGAGGTATTAATCCGCCAATGAACAAGCAATTGCTTATAAAGAGGAAGAAGAAAAAAAATATAAATTACTAAAGAGCAGTTGTATTTATATCCATTTATGCCCGTTTTGTCTATAGTTTCTTGAGTTACTATGACCACCTAGTAAATACATTCTTTTATTTTCAGTCCAGAAAATAACAATTAAACTCTTATGAAAATGTTGACTATAATTTGTTTTAGAAATAAAGAGAGCAGTTTTAAAAATCTTACCTGATTTTTGTATTTTATATCAACCTATATAGATCAGGATAGTAATTTCCTGATCATTAGGCACCCTAATAGCCATTAGCGTCATGTTCTTACAAGCAGAAGCAATGTGTTAAAAACTTAAAATAAGATATTTTTGTTTTATTTTTCAAGTCTACATAATAATTCAAATTCTCTTAACAAAAATGATCAAGTATCACGGCACTTGTAACCTTAACGAGAAAAATGAATCAAAATACTCCAAATGTATCCAAATAAATCAAGCAATAATACCTCTCACAGAGTTAACTCATTTAAAAACATTTATTGAGCAAAATATGATATTAGTTTTAAAAATAAATATACCTCCGACACTAGCATTTAGCAGAGGAATGTATCATTACTCGAAGTCAAAACATCAGGTCGCAAGTGGTAACTACCATTTTCACTCATTATATCGATTAGGGCTAAAATAAATGATTTGGAATCGTTTTTAAAACTGAAGGTTAAAAATTTGGGTAAAAATTATTAAAGCAATTCTGCATCGAAACTAAAATTCTTCTTCTTGTTCTTCTTCTTCTTTTTATATAGACATGACTCTGTCTGTTTTTCAATGTGCTTCCAGTAAGTTGTCGTTCCTTCGTTTTCGTGGTCTTCCTACTGATCGTCTTCCTATTGGGGAACCGTCTCTTGTCGTCTTTACTACTCTTTTTGTTGTCATTCGGCTTAAATGATAGTTCCATTCTACTCTTCTATTTCTTACCCAGTTCTTGATGTCCTCTACCTTGCATCGTCGTCGAATATCTGTACTTTTAGCTCTGTCCCATAGTGTCTTACTATTAATTTTTCCAAGTGTTTTCATCTCTACTGTTTCTATCACCCTTTTGTCCTCTCTGTGTCAGGTCTTGTTTTTGCCGCGTATGTCATTATTGGTCTGATGACTGTTTTGTAAATTCTGCCTTTCGTTTCTTTCCCGATATTTTTATGTCTTTATATTGTTTCATTTAGGCAGCCTGCGGCTATGTTTGGTCTATTCAGTTGATCTTTCACTTCAGTTTTGAGCTTTCCATAGTTAGATAATGTAATGCCTAGATATTTAAACTCCACTTGTTCTATTATATAACTTACTGCTCCAATTTACATCTTAGTAAATTTGCTGTTGTAACCGTGTAATTTTCTGGCGGTTTTTCAAGGTCCTTCTGATGTTGTAATAACATCATATATGGGTATATCTTAGAAACTAAAGTGAGTAATAACAACAGGATATTATTCCGCTAGACTAGATTAATAGCGTGTTCAACGTAGCGAGTGGAAACAAACTGGATCAGAGTATCGAAACTTCGTTGCGGAGAAACACAAATCCAGGGTTGATATCTTTAGCACAATAGGCTGAGCTCCATAACTTGTTCCAGTTAACTTTAGAATTATGTTTCTTGGGGAAATATAAGTTTTTTTATCTTGAAAGGAGCTCAACTCTCCAAGTTATGTTAAACTTTGCGTATTTTATTAACTAGCTCGATACTTAAGTAGTAAGCACACAATTAAGTTTTTTAAGGGTTAGTTTTAGTAAATTATTATTTTGGTATTCTTTTCTTTTGTCTTTTCTCTTTAGTCGACACAGTTTCCCTGTCCAATCAACCCCGTATCATAAAAATAGAAAAATCGTCTCGAAAAATAGTTTTTTATTGCCACAAGACTGTAAACTTTCTGAATATTGCTTGAGCATAAATGTTTTTAGAATGTATATCAAACCTTTATGCCACACTTTATTGGAGGATTAAGCAACATCAAGAAATATAGTAGAACATACCCTTTTTTCTAATAACGATTTTTGTTATTCTATGCCCGATTGTTCAGTCATCAGAGAGTTGACCCCTAAATATCATACGAACAAGCTGAATTTTGCCGAGAATATTAATTTTGGTACCCCAAAAACGATGCAAAAAAGTTTATCACTTTTACCCCCGAGCTTCCCCCTTAAACCCCCTCGTAGGAGGTTAAAAAAGCAAAAAAATCAATTTACCAATAATCTGTACGCCGTAAAAAAATTTTGAAATAAAAAATGTAGCTGAGATAATTTTAAACAAAAATATATATCAGTTCTTTTTGTGTAGACTCTCTTAGAAACAATGCTTGAAGCGACCATCGATTTTTAATGTTTGTTATGCGCGCGAAATCATCTTCAATAAAATTTGTATCAGCTCGACGGTAAAAATTCAATATCTTTGATCCAAGTATCCTATCGACCAAAATCAAGATACATTTTAAAGGTAAACAGTTCAGCTTTCGTATACAATTTTAGTGTTTTGCCGCGAATAAGCTCAGTTTTATAAAGGTGTTAAATAAACAAATGTGTAGCGGTTTTTCCCATTTTTTACGATTCTTGCGAGATCAATAGAATTGATCACTTTCATTGATCAGTCATAGTAAAATTTTAAAAACAAAATCTAGAAAAATTACTTACATTTTAGGAGATTTTAGTGCAAAAATTGGAGTAGGTACAGTTGAAAATATAGTTGGACAATTCGGACTAGGAACTAGAAACGAGAGAGGAGAAAGGCTTATAGAATTCTGTCAGGAAAAGAATATGGTAATTGTCAATACTCGGTTTGAGCTTTCTAAAAGAAGACTATATACATGGACGTCTCCTTCACATACAGAAAACCACATTGTCAGAAACCAGATAGACTTTATACTCGTAAATAGTAGATATAACAACTCTATAACCTCAGTTAAAACTTATCCTGGAGCAGATGTTGAATGAAAAAGAGCACAGAAATAACAAAAACGATAAAAATTCGGAAGTTACAATATTTCGGCCATGTAATAAGACATCCAGAGAGGTATAACCTTCTACACCTCATAATACAGGGTAAGATCGACGGAAGGAGAGGCCCAGGCCGATGAAGAACATCCTGGCTACGAAATCTCCGAGAATGGTATCAAGAAACCACCTTTAATTTATTTAGAGCCGCCGTGAATAAGGTTATTATTGCCAATATGATCGCCAACGTTCGATAATCGGACAGGGCACTGAAAGAAGAAGAAAGAAGGAGCATATGTTAACTCAGACCACAATGAGTTAGTGGCTGATGTGAAAATAAAATTAAAAAGAATTGAACTTAGAAAAAAAATAAAAAACGAATTAAAAAATAATGTGAATGTTAATATGCAAAAAACACTAACTGACTACAAACAAATTATGGATGTAAATAAAAAGTGGTATAATACAAAAAAAAAACACATTACTGAAACCAGCTCAAGAACGTTTAATAGAACATAGAACATTAAAAACACTGGATGACAGAAGAAATACTATTACTGACGGAAGAAAGAAGGAAATATAAAGGAAAAGATCTACAGAAGTATAAAGAAATACAACGAATAATTAAGGAAAAATTTTAAAGGACTAAGGAAATCTATTTGATGAAGCAATGTAAAGACATAGAAGAACTAGAAACAAACTATGATATGAGAAATATGCACAAAAAAATTAGAGAAGTGACTGGAATGGGTCGAAATAGACAGCAAGGGCATATAAAAGACAAAAAAGGAGAGTAGATTTATCAGAGAAGTTAAGGCGATGGGAGGAGTACGTTAGAGAACTTTTCCAAAATGAAAGAGCTGAAATGCAGCAAATACAAGAATTAAATCCTTTAGAGAGACAGAAGATCACGATACATGAAATCAAATATGCTATCAAAAACTCTAAACACAATAAGGCAGCTGGATTAGATGAAATACCAGTAGAACTGTTAAAACTAGTGGAAGAGGATAACTTGGAAGTATTGGCAGATTTATTCAACACGGGAATAATACCACAAGAGTGGCTGAATATAAGTTTCAGCATTTATAACCATCCCTAAAAAACAAGCAGCAAAAGAGTGCTCTGATTATCGAACACTGACCCTCATGAGTCATACTTTAAAAGTTCTGCTAAAAATAATACATAAGAGAATATACGAAAGGCTAGAGGAGGATATTAGCGAAACGCAGTTCGGGTTCCGAAATGGAATGGGTACTTGAGAAGGACTATTTGCCATCAACATATTGATTCGGCAATGTCGGGATGTAAATGTTGATCTACACTTGTGCTTCGTTGCCTACGAAAAAGCTTTCGATAAAGTAAGACATGAAAAACTAATATCAATACTTATGAACAAGCGCATTGACAGTAAAATCATAAATATAGTGCAAACATTATATTGGAACCAAAGTGTCATAGTTCAAATTGATGGGCAACACTCAGAAGAAATGAGGATCTGTAGAGGAGTTAGACAGGGATGTGTTTTATCACCACTTTTGTTTAACTTATATTCTGAAGAAATTTTCCAAAACACGCTCAATAATATCGAAGCGGGAGTCACCGTTAACGGAAAATTAATTAACAACTTAAGTTTTGCAGACGACACTGTGATCATAGCAACGAGTATAGAGGATCTACAACATCTTATCGAAAGCTTGAGTATGAATAGTGCTGAGATGGGAATTACTATAAATCAATATAAGGTTGAATGTTCGAATAATTGAACTTTGATGGTATACAAGGCAAATATCGAACACAGTAATTAATTAAATCTTACCCAAGTACTTTCGATCACTAGATCATCCTCAGGGGCATTTTGTCAATTGTGGCCTATCCGACATGAGCAGAATGTCATACATGTAAATTTGGACATAACAATACAATACTCAAAGACAAACAAACACTTTAAAATTTTTAAAAATGAAGAAGCTACATGTTATATAGAAGCCGGAGACAGGCTTTCTATATAACACGTAGCTTCTCCATTTTTTTTAAATTTTAAAGTGTTTGTTTGTCTTTGTGTATTGTATTGTTATGTCCAAATTTACATGTATGACATTCTGCTCATGTCGGATAGGCCACAACTGACGAAATACCCCTGAGGATGATCTATTGATCGAAAGTACTTGGGCAAGATTTAATTAATTACTGTGTTCGATATTTGCCTTGTATACCATCAAAGTTCAATTACTATAAACACTAAAAAAACGAAGTACATGCTGATTACAAAAAGACCACAAAATA
Source organism: Diabrotica balteata (assembly GCA_918026665.1). NCBI lineage: Eukaryota > Metazoa > Arthropoda > Insecta > Coleoptera > Chrysomelidae > Diabrotica > Diabrotica balteata. Next base: position 61,909,255 of record OU898277.1, read on the forward strand.
TATATCACCTATCGACAATCAATGGTAACGTGATATCAGTATTTGGGAACTTTGATTAATGAAACCAATGATCATACTGTAGAAATAAACAGCGAATAGAGAGAAATCTAAATTTGGAGATCAGACTACGTACCATTCGCTGTTATATATTTTCAAATTATTATATGGAGCTCAGACTTAGACATTAAAAAAATGTAATTGAAAAAGAATCGAGGCCTTCGAACTCTGGTTATACCGCAGAGTATTGAAAATATCATGGACTAATAGAATTACAAATAAAGAAGTACTGGAGAGGGTTGGTAAAGAAACAGAACTAATCACCACTTTACAAACCAGAAAACTGGAATACCTAGGCCACGTGATGAGGGGACCAAAATATGAAATTTTGAGACTGATAATACGGGGAAAGATTCAAGGAAGAAGATCTATTGGCCGAAGGCAGAACTCATGGTTAAAGAATCTACGTGATTGGTATCAATGTAAATCGATTGATTTGTTTAGAGCAGCAAGTTCTAAAATAAAAATAGCCATTATGATTGCCAACCTCCGTAGGGAGACGGCACTCTAAGAAGAAGAAGAAGTAAAATTTTCAATTTTAGAGATCAATCGTTAAAACCTATGACATGAAATCTCAATTTTGATTTGTGGTAATACATATAAGGCATTTGAAATATAAATAAAAAACGCAGAATTTAATGTTTTACATTACAAATGATCGCACGTCACGAAAAATGCCTCCAAGAAGACGATTGTGGGTGTAGTTTATGGTATGTTGAAAAACGTATTTGTATATTTAAAAAAATAAAGTTTTAAATATTTTAGATCGATTGTTATATGAAAGGTTAAAATCAGTGTTTTTTTAAGTATATTTTAAATGCCTCACATTTGTTGCAAAAACTTAAAACTAAAATTTTTTATAGGTTTTGAATGTTAGGCTGTGGTAACCAAAACTTCATAGTAGCCAGTCAATGAAAGGGGATAGATTGCAACGACGCGCAACGTTTATTTATTTAACACATTTATAAAATCTGAGATTATTTTCGCGAAGATACAAAAATTACATACAAAAGCCTAACTCTTTACCTTTAAAACGCATCTTGATTTTTGTCGAATGCAACATTTTTGTTTAAAATTAACGTAGCTACATTTTTTATTTGAAACATTTTTTCTACGGCGTACAGATTCTTGGTAAATCGATTTTTTTGGTTTTTAAGGGGAAGCACGAGGATAAAAGTGGTATAAACATTTTTGCATCTTTAATCTCAAATTAATATTCTCGGCAAAATTCAGCTTGTTTGTTTTAGAAGTTTAGTGACATTTTCGTCTCGAATCAAATTTTTTGATTTCATTAGCCATTTCTGATTTTGGGAATTGTACCTACTCTTGCCGTTATGTTCCAGCCTAATGAATCTTTCATTTAATTTTTCATTTATTTTTGTATGAGCTGTAGTATCAAGTCTGATTCTTTCTCATGCTGGTTTTCCTTTTGTAGATTTATATGGTTGGATTTTATTGCATAGCCATATTTCTTATTTACAGTATTTGTCTGTGTTATTTTCCAATCAGTTATTCTTCTTTAGTTGTAGTTTCTGTAGTTGGCAGGATCCTGATAACCACAACGGACGCATTTTGGTTCTACGTTTTTTCGTTTGTCACAATCTTTATTTAAGTAAATACTTTTTTGTGCATTTAATATTGTTTGGTTCGTCATTTTAGTATATTCTGTTTCTTCTTTTTTTTTTCGCTATGCTCTTTTGCTTATTCATTGACGGGTAGTTGCCTCTATGCAAGATTCTTAGTCCATCTTTTGCGCGGTCGACCGATACTTTTTCTACCACGTGGTGATTTGTCCCTTGCTATTTTAACGTCCGCTCTTATGTCCGCCATTCTACCTTTTGTGATTGTTCACATCTGTTTTTTATTTAGTGTCCACTCGTTTCACGCCACTCCTTTTTAAAGCATATTGATGGCATTTATCGCTTTGTAGCCTCTGCGTTGTAGGCCACTAACAATATCTTACTGTCAACAAGATTGATATTTTAATATAAGTGGTGTTGATAATTTTTCCTATTTAAAGCTCTTATCGTTAAATTTCTTTGTTCACACCATCTCGAATATTAATTTTTATTACATCACTATTAACAATTTTTGTAGTGAACCTGATTTACTATAGTAATTGTAAAAGATATTTTTATAAGATATCGTATTTTTTAATGTTTTTTACTATCACAGTGTTGCATTTTAATTTTCTTATCTGTAATTTCTCTGAATACATGTTTTGGTGGCGTAAGGGATGTATGCATTTTTAGTATTTTTTTCTTCATTTTATTCTAATCGGTCTCTTTGATTACTTCTTCTCTTTCTGTGTAGTATCCTGCTATTTTGCTGGTTCCTTTTCTATTTTATCTGTCTGGTTGACTTTTGTTGACAACCCTTTAAGTTGTGCTGCACTTGTGCTATATGTCTTTCGAGAAAAGTAACAGTTTTACTTAGCTTAACCTTTTGATTCTCGGCAGCTTTCCAAGCAATAAATAAGGCCTGTTCATTTTGTGACCTCTGACAGACAATTCTCTTGAAAAAGCATTTGATTGACTTGCGTTAAATAAGCTTAATTTTGTATGGTTGGTTGGAACATCATACATCCTTTTTTATTAGTAAATAAAATAACTTACGTGTTAATTATTTTCGAAATAACTCAATAACGGTGGAACCGATCTTATATACCACTCACGATAAACGATATACTTATCTTAATTACTTATACATAAAAGAGTTCTTTCATAAATAACCTTATAGGCAAAGCGAAAAGAATGAGTTTGTTTAGAAAAATATTCCTAACAAACCCGATGTGAATATTTATAAGGTTCAAGAGGTCGCCCAGGCTAAAAGTTGTTTTTGGTCGATCTGAACAAAATAGATTTATAGTTTTGTTCTAAATTTGATCGTTTTTTAAGTAATTAATAACTAACAACAAAACTAATAACAAAATTGCGATTTTTAAGGCTCAAAAACATAAATAAAAAACCTTATTTTTGAATTCTTCAAGGATCTAAATTTAAGTTCAAACATAATTCTGTTCCTGATTTCCTGAGAAGTATTTTAAGTTTATTTTATTTTAAAACATTGTTTTTAATTAAAAAAAAAATTATTTAAAAATCCTTTATAAAAGGTATATAATTAAAATAAATCGGGCTACATCACAGAACGTTTTCAGAATTAATATTCCATCATCAGTGTGTCTAAATGTACATGTTTTGTGCTAATAAATATTTGGGTAAAAATCCATTAAATGTTTTTAATTTGAATTTACGTTACATTATTTGATCTTATATGCTATGATTTTTATGTTAAAGGAACTTAGTTGCCTTGTTATTGATAGTGATTGTTTTTAATTGTTAATGAAACGATTATGACAGGGAGTTTTCTCGGACTGTGTCGTATATAAGAGCCAGAAACAAGACCTAGGGCACACATTTTTGCTGGTTAAAATTCTCATTGTATAAATAACTTTCTTTATTATTAATTAAAAACAATGGTTTAATAGTTATTTATACACCAAGGATGTTATTTGGATGATAACGTCCGGATGGCAGCATAATCCAGCCAGAGCTCCTCTGGCCTAAGGGATAAATGTTGCGCGATGGGCATAATCATCCGTTAACATTAGTAGTACACACAAAATATGCATATTTATTTTGTAGATGCAGTAAAGCAAAAAGTAGAAACGTCTCAATTTTAGATTTTATATTGTGTAAAGTGAAAAATAAATCTTGTATGTACCACCGGTGTTACCGGATGATTACGCCCTTCGAGCAATATTCATTCTTCGGGCCAGAGGCCCTCTTGCTAGATTATGTTGCTCTCCAGGCTTAATCATCTTAATAACAACATTGGTGCATAAATATCTAATAAACCATTGCTTTTTAATTAATAATGAAGCGCGTATGGCAGTGCCTTCGCTTATTTGTGCAATAAGAATTTAAACCAGCAAAAAACCTATACCATAGATCCTGTTTCTCTCTCTTATATACGCCGCAGCCCGAGAGCCCGTCCGGTCATAAGCCCTTCATTAACAATTAAAAACAAAATTTTGAAATGAAATAGGACCAAAATGCCTATCAAGAAATGATAAAATAATTATTCGAACTTGAATTTTGATGCTTGGTGAATTATGCTAGCTACCGTACCGCTTTGGTCCCTATTTTTAGCATTGTAGACTTCTTCTTCTTTAGGTACCATCTCCACTAAGGAGGTTGGTAATCATCACAGCTATTTTTACTTTTGAGATTGCAGCTTGGAACAAGTCGACGGAACTGCAGTTATACCACTTTCTCAGATTGTTGAGCCAGGAGATGCGTCTTCTTCCAATACTTCGTTTTCCGTAGACTAACATCGTGTAATAAAATTTTTATTGAACCCGTCGTACCAACCAAAATGAATCCCATTTGTTGTGCTTAAAATAACTAAGAACCGAAAGAATAATGCCAGATTGTAGCCAACTAAAAAACTATGTAAAGAAAGAGGGACTATAGTCTGGTGGAATGGTCTAGTCCGTTCTAGTGAAGTTAGGTCATTGTAGCCCCAAGCTACTAATTTCAGTAAAATTAGTAGCCTACTGGACTCAAGCTGTCAAGTTAGTTCGCTGTCATGCCACATTTTTAACTTCATGTTAGTGCCATGTTCTTTCTAAAGTTAGTTATTATTGTTTTTCTTTTTCTTTAAAGCGACACTTCTTTACTGGCGTTGTACTACTTTTTTTTCTCTACAGTAAAATGCTGAGACGAGGGTCACACACAAGTTGGCCTCGTCATAAAATAGCGGTTCTTGACATCGATTCACTACTCTCCATCAATTTGTTCTAGTGATCATATATTTACTCTTCTTCTTCTTCAAGTGCCATCTTCGTTCCGAAGGTTGACGATTATCAGGGATATACGGATTTTCGAAACTGCTGACCGAAACAATTCGTTGTTGTTACAGCTATGCCATTCCCGTAGATTATTTAGCCAGGAGTTTCGTCTTGTTCCTATGGACCTTTTTCCTGCTATTTTCCATAATTATTCGAAGCAGTTCATATCTTTCGCCTCTTGTAATGTGTCCCAAGTATTGCAGTTTTCGTGTTTTGATCGTAAATATGACTTCCTTTTCTTTATTCATTCTTCTCAAGACCTCGACATTTGTGTCTCTCTCGGTCCATGATATTCTCAGGATTCTGCGATACCTCCACAGTTCAAATACCTCTAATTTTTTGGTATCAACTATACTCTTGGTATTTGGTATATTTACTCTAAGCAGGTCTAAATTAAAAACTGCATGAAAAATAACTAACAAAATATAGACATTATATTAGAAGTAAAAATAAAAAGAATACATGTCACTAAAAAATTTGATTCCTGACGATTGTCAAAATTTAATAAAAGTCCTGTCTAAATGCTATCCGATTAATAACAACAGTGAAGCATCTGTTTAAATTTTTATAATATTTCTCGATTTAAAATAATTTCATATAAATACAATTATTATTTTTAAACATAATATTTAATTTATATAATAATTAAATTTACTGTCAAATGATATTTATTTAGATTTGGTGTGAATTTGACAGGCTTATCATAAGTAAACAACCTAATGCCACAGAATAAATAACAATCAGAATACCCACTCTCAGATGCCGCCTTTGAAGTTTGCCAGCACGCGAACGCCATGTTTTAGACGGAAACATAGACTCGAATTGAGAAGTTTGTGACAAGCTACGACAAGACTGTGATTTAAATTGTTAGAGATTAATCATTTAGTACATTTGAAATAATTTAATCTATTCTTCAACTAAAAGTACGAATAAAATAGTGCATATTATGTATGTAGTTGCCGTAAATAAATACGAATAAAAGTATGTACGAATAGAAGTACGAATAAAATAGTGCATATTATGTCTGTAGTTGCCGTAAATAAATTAAACCGGGCTAATTTGTCTATGCACACCAGATAAAATGTCGCCGAACAGCACTGGTTCCGACTAAAACATGACTGATTCCGTCTGCGCGAACGTGATGTGGGTACTTATATGATAGTGCATATTTTTTCAAGTAGAGTGGGCATTCTGATTATTTATTATTCTGTGGTTATGCTTTGTTAATACGATATCAGAAACAAAAAACATAATTGTTAATTGAATTTGTTTCAATATAAAAAAGAATAAATAAGAAAATTACTTTAATTAATTTTAAATAAGCATTATTTAAATTTTAAAAATACAAAAAACATAGTATGTAGCTGTGCGCTACTCTATAGTGCAACTACTATTCCACTTTTTGGAAATCAAAACATAAATTAAATTTGTTTTTATATTTGTAAATTACATCCAGAAATATTTTGATTACTTTAATTACGTCATTTAAATTATTTATAACTGAGAGAAGTCTATGACCAAAAATTGGCAACCTCGGACAGTGCCTGTCACACTTCACTGAAGACATCGTGATAAATTTAATATTGTTTATATAAGAAAAAATTATTAGATATTTTGGTGAATATCAACCACTATTTTATTATAATTCAGTGTTCTAATAAAGATTAATAAATATTCCGAACTAATATGATAAAAAAAGGTTAGTAGAAATATATAGTTTTGTTTTATAAAAAATGTCTCAAATTGGCGCGGTTGATAATCCGACCGGCACCAGGAGAAGCTGTTATACTAGCCCAACAATTATTTTTGACATTAATAATTTTTCGCTTTTGAAATGTTTGTTCTTGAGTTTTTGAGCCTTGAAAATCGTAATTTTGCGTGTTTCTCAGCTTTAAGTTATTTATATCTCAAGAACGAAAGTTTACAAGAAATCATAAGCTCCTTGGAAAAAATCTCGCTCTAGAAAAACTGTAGGAGACCTATTTTGTTCAGAATAATCCAAAAAAATTAAAAAAAAAGTTTCCGGGCCGAAAAAATTGATTGTTACAATTTGTTTAAAAAAATTGCTTAAAAAAAATTAATTAGCTTTTCATCTGGGCGACCTTTTGAACCTTATTTTGGAGTATCTCATGAAAGTGATTATGCAAAAAATCTCATGGGAATATTTTTCCGAACGATCCCGAGCTTTTCGCCTTGTCTGTTACCAATTAGAAGCCAAATGAATAATTCTAAAATAGGGTGAAGCCAAACAATTATTAAAAAATTCAAATACCCAACTAAATTTTAATTCTTTTAACTTTTACCCTTAACTTTTTTAACAGATCTTTACGAAGTGCCATTACAACATTGCCCGAGAATATAAAATCAAATACAAAAAAGGCACTTTTAAAGATTTAATATAACCAATCATGAGTCCCTATTCCAGCAAGTATCACCTATTGAGTTCATAGATAACGTATTTAAATATTAATACCGTATGATTTTGTCTTGAAAAATTATTTTATGTTGATACTATTTATTCGGTATTTAAGTTAACTAGAAACCTTGTAGTCTGATTAATCGATACAATCAATTTACGATATAACACATTAATTAATATGCAAATATTTTTACAAAGTAGAAGGAGCAGTCTTGTATTTTTTTTATAAAACAATCCAATTATATTCTGATTGATTACAAAGATATGTACTTATTTATTTATTTAAGTATTTATTTACACTAATAACAACAAAAAATAATTTTAAATAAGAAACTCGAAATTGTGATATTTATTTCCTACGTAGATATGACTTATTTCTTATATGCTCTATATTAAAACGATTTTGCTGGAAAATACGAGTAACATATCTTTTTTGATTCTTCTTAATGGTTAATCAAAATTTTTGACACCTTGTTCCAACTTCTTAATATCATTAAAAAATTTTACCGTATTTTTAAAAGCGACAGTGTTACGTAATCCAATTAGGGTTTTGCAAAATATTACGTTTATTGCTTTTTTATTTTGTTTTACGAATAGCATTAGCTTGTTTCGAATGATTATGGAAAAATAGTTACCCTCAACTAAGGCGGCGGTTACATTGGATAAGAATTTGTACGAAAATGTATTCGTACGAATTCGTAGGAATCAGTTCTTACGAATTTAACAGGAATGTTTGGTTACACTAGTCGAGTTTATTTTATTACCAACTACAGTGTGAAGTATGGAGTATATCTCAGAGTTGTATGTTTTTGAAACATCACCATTAGTGAAATAGTCGTTATTAAACAAAAATAGAAGCAAATGGGTAGATAACTATTTTTTATGCAGAAATAAAAAAGGAGAGTTTCGAAGGTCATACGAAGAATTGAGAAGAAACGACGAAAAATTTTTCGAATACACGAGAATGACACAATCCATATTCTACTATATATTAGAGAATATTGAGAGTCACATTTCGAAGTACTCGAATTTTCGAGAGTGCATATCCTCAAAGTATAAACTGATATTGACATTAAGGTAAGTAAAAATTAATTGATTTAGAAACGTATATTTTTATTCACAAATTATGCAAAATCATTTGGCATAAAGTTGATTACATATCCTACTGCAGTACCATCAGTACAATTATTTAATAAATTTTAAGTTGTATGGAAGTTAGACTCCTTTGGTTCCTGTGCAGGCGTCAGTGGCTGTGAATACTCTGTTGACGTGTCACTATGTACCAGTGATGAAGTTGGGATCGAAATAAATTGATGAGAAGTTAATTGGTGATGACTTGCAGGTAAAGAAATGGCATGTTCATGCGTAGGTGGCTGTAAATACTCTGTTGAGGTGGCACTATGTACCGGTGATGGAGTAGGGATCGAAATGAATTGACCAGAAGTTGATTGGTGATGACTTGCAGGTAAAGAAACGGCTTCATATGCCTGCATAATCAACTGTAAGATTTTGGATCTAAGGGACAGCTTTCTATAAACTGGTAGAGTTTGAATATATGGGATAAGACTTAGTAGACAGTGAGTGTCATCATCCTGCTTATACCTGAAATGCTGCTTAAAATGTTGCAATTTTTTTTCAATATTCATAAGTTCTTTAATAGCGCCATCTTTAGCAATTTTTGCTTTTTTTGTAGAGGATTAATTGCGTTTGATTTTTCCTGATGTATTGCTAACCTCTTCTTATCATTGGAGAAGAATGAATTATTGGCAGTTTCTCTTTGTCGATTCCCTTTAGTCGTGTAATTGGAGGAGAATAGAGTAATTAAAGTTTCTCTTTATTGGCTCATTTCACTTTGATTTCCTAGTTGGGAATGATCGTTAACCATTATTGGACTTAATGTTACCTCATCTTCCGTCTCATCATACGTAAAATCTTCTTGTACAGCATTTTCAACGTTACCGCTTGTTTTCTGGGTGTAGACTGGTCTTTTAAAAATGACATATTTTGGAAATAGTGCCACTTTGACCGTGGTTCATCATCAGCACCATCTCCACTTCTTTTTTGGTTTATAAATTTCCTTTCTAAAGGTCTCGCGTGTGCTTCAAGGTTTGCGCATCACAAGTTTATATATGTTGAAGTTGGAAGCTATGGAAAGCAGAGTGATAGTGGTATTTTCACTACGTCATCACTGTACTACCATCTTGAACAAGATACATTCTGTGTATCTGGACCTAAGGCATTGCCGAATACCAATAGTATTGTTCCACACGTTTTCGTAGGTGATGCAGCCTATCCATTAAAGCACTATTTAATGAGGCCTTTCTCTGGATAAAATTTGTCGCAGGAACAAGAAAACTTTAATTACTGTCTTTCTAGAGCAAGGCGCCTTGTCGAATGCGCCTTTAGTATAATAACTTCAAAATGGAGAATTCTCAAAACGGAAATTGAAATTACTCCTGGCAAAGTCATCCTGGCGTCAAAGATCATTAAAGATATTGTGAACCTCCAAACAAAAAGCCATAGAAACGTTGAAACACGAAATTTTAACAGGGCTACTACTACTGCTTACGACATTAAAAACAAATTTATGCAATATTTTATTACTCGTTCAAAAACAATTTGGAAAATACGATGGTTATTTTGGTTTAAAACATAAAAAGTAAAATAATATTACCTATATCATGAAATTATTTTTAAATAGATATTAAAATGAATATACCTACCTACCTCCTAGTTTCATTTGACTTGCTATTTATTTCCATAATTTCTTGTTTAACTCTCTGTTGTAATACTGTTTGCTTTTCTAATCCCATAGGGACTTTTTTTCGTGCACTTAAGTTATTAGTACTTCGCAATCCATTTCAAAACACCAAAAAACGCCAGTATGTCGTAAGAACAATTATTAACAAACAAAATATTTGGTCGTATTGAAAACACGTACGAACTCATACGAATTCTTAATAAATGACCGTAAACAATATAACCACAAGCATTTGTTTATTTCTATTTTCTATACTAATTTGTTTATTTCTCACGATTTCTTAGGATTTCGTACGAATGCGTACGAACAAATTTTCGTACGAATTCTTGTCCAATGTAACCGCCGCCTCATGATGTGGTAGAAATGTTTTAGTAGGACTAATTTAGTCTTAAAATTACTCCTTAAATAAGACGTCATCAATATCTTGGTATGTAGTATATGAAATAGCTAATCATACTGTTAGCGGACACAAGTGTCTTCTCTGCAAAACTATTTAGTTACTGTGGTAGCAATTATTATACTTGTTCTCAATAGAGTCATCTGCGTTTTATCAAGTTTTACATAAGTAGATAATTATTTTGTACATATCGTTAGATAATTTATTAGATAATATGAGGGGTCTAGATGTAAATCCTGCAAAGTCATAGTTAGTTGCAAAGACCGCCAAATCCGGCCCGAGCAGTGGCGAAACTTTTGAACATACACGTGATTTACCTGTTCCCGTGAAGTTGCATCTGGCATATTCTAGCCATGTAATGTTTTTAGTGTTGTTTGGATGTTATTCAAAGAAGGTTTACGTAAATTTCCTTTTGTTTTGTTGTAACGGATAACGATAATATTGGTATATAATATGGTAGATATTGTTTTAATGCATCGAACTTATCATAGGCAAAAAGAAATAAGAATAAGACTTACTCACAATCTATTTAATTCTACCACCAACGACTGGTTTAGCAAACTATATTTGTTATGCATATTCAGGTCTTAAGGTACATGTTAAACTAAACTAAATGCTGAAATTATAAAACCTTGTATTAGGGTACTGTCTGGTAAAGAATATACAGCAATTATCCCAATATTATGTGTGTGATTATTAAATATGACTTTAAAATTGATTGAATAAACAAAGTAAAAATTAAGTGAAAAACGATATTGTTCTTCTTCTTCTTCAGATGCAAATCCACTAATGCATGTTAGCGATCCATTTTTCATTAATTCTCTATTTCTTGCAATATGTATCAGAGATTGTATGTCGTTAATCCCTGTCCATTGCCTTATGTTTCGGAGCCAGGACATTTTCTTGCGTCCCATTTCTCTCTTGCCTTCAATTTTACCCTCGATCATAAGTTGGAGGAACTGGTATTTTTCATTTCGCATGATGTGACCTAGATACACCGTTTTTCTTTTCTTGATGGTTTCGAAAAGTTGGCGTTCTTGGTTTATTCTTTTAAGGACATCTATATTTGTGATTTTCGCTGTCCATGGTATTTTTAGGATACGGCGATAAAGCCACATTTCAAAAGCTTCTAATCTGTATATATCTCTCGTTTTGAGTGTCCAGCCCTCTACGAGAGATAGCAGGACTGACCATACGTAGCACTTAGTAAACCTTACTCTCACTTGAAGATCGAACTCTGAACAAGTCAGTACCTTCTTGAATTTTACGAAAGCTTGTCGAGCTTGCTCAATGCGACATTTTACTTCCCTGTCCGATGCCCAGTCTTCAAAAAGCCACGATCCCAGGTATTTAAATTTACTCACTCTTTCAATGCACTTAGTATTCAGTGTTATGGTGAAGTTTTCAAGTGCATCCAAGTTTCTGGAGATGATCATGAATTTGGTCTTTTTGGTATTAATCTCTAATCCCATTCGCTTACTGTATTCTCCGATTATAGTGACAAGTTGTTGAAGATCGACTATGTTGTCACAAATTAAGACACCATCATCAGCATAATTATCGTATGTTGTTGATCAATACTCCATTCACTTTGATTCCCATCTCTGCATCCTCCAAAGACTCTTGAAATATGGCTTCCGAATAAATGTTAAATAAAAGAGGGGAAAGCACACATCCCTCTCGAACGCCCCTTCTTATATGTATAGGTTTGGATATAGAATTGTCTATTTTTAACTGTGCCGTTTGATGCCAGTACAAGTTTTCAATGCATCTTATGTCTTTTTGGTCTATATCAACTTTCTTCAAAAGATAATCTAGTAAAATTGAAATTTATTAAATAAATAACTAATAAATATTACTTACATGCCGATACAAGGATTATTATTTAGTGTTTTATGGTTCCATAGAAAACATGGTTCAAACTGTTATGGTAAACTGGTGACGGGTGATCATCGGTTTTATTGTAACTATTTAACAAATAGAGGGGAAAGTAATTTGGGGAAAAATAATATTAACAACTAAACTAGAAAGTAGGTATTGTGTAGATTGTTTGTTTAAATTCAAGCGATAAAGCGATATATTTTTAAAAATGTGTGTTAATTAATTGAATTTATTTAGAACAGACAGCACTATGATAATATATAAAAAGGTAGATGTAAAACTTTTGGGTGTGCAATAACTTCAACTTGTAATTATCAAATTATGATAAATCAATTTGGAGTGGAAACACATTCAAAAATATACGACAGACATTTAATTTAAAAGGGGACACTTAGTGGCACTACATCACTGGCAAGGAGAGGAAATGGCAAAAAAGGACTGGTTTTTTGTTGTCTAATAATTTTTTGACAGGTAAAAATTAATAAGTTGAGATAGTTGTAGGTTAAAGTGTGACAGTTCTTCTTCTATACATTAGTACTGTAAATATGGTTACCACCTATATGATGTGAAGTAAAAATAAATGACTGAAGTAGTGATAAAATATTTATATAAAATGGATATGGAAGTATAATATTGTAAATAATATTTATTATTTAATATTATATTGCATTAGCAAGTTGCTAATTCCCCCATGTCCATAAATAAAACCAATTTTATACTAAAACTGCAGCTTAATAATGTTTTATTTTTTATTCTTCTATAAAACATTATACTTACTAAAATACAAGTAACTCAAACAAAAAGCACAACATATCGCAGGAGTCCTCTGTAATAGTTTTTCACCTTTCCTGAAAATTTTGATAGATGTGACTTGGCGGATTTTGCTTTTATATTCCTCATACACTTTTCTGTTTATTTATCATATGGTCCCTGAGTGTATATTAAACCTAGAGATAAGATTAATACTATTACAGGAATTAATACTAAACTCAACGGTCTTCCGCGTCGATTATCATTCTGCTGAGCTTTCACCATCCTCTTCGATGTCTTCTTTAGGGCTTCCGAGGTTTCGGTTTCCCGAGCCGCCAGACATTTCTAGACTGATTACTAACCAATGTATTACTGGGAATATAAGACGGTTTATTTATACGGCAAATATTTATGACGGTAGGATTTTAATTAACGGTTGAAACTAACGGCATTTTCTTTATAAGAGGTCTTCAAGTCGAAGGTAACCATATGCTATCAACTCTCTTATTGAGACAATTTAGTTTTTTTTCAATATCTATATTTCTTTCTTTTTCCCATCCGCTTCTATAAATCAAGAATTATCCGAAAAACCATAGAAATTGGAAATAGATCAAATTGTCTTAATAAAAGAAATGACGGCATACGGTTACCTTCGACTTAGACCTCTCATAAAGAAAATATCGTCCGCTCCACCCATCAATCAAACTTCTACTGTCAAAAATGTTCGCGACAATCCCCGCGCCAATCCCCTCGCCAATCCTTATTCCTACCTCCACACCAACCTCCACCCAAACCACGTCACCATCGAAGGTATAAATAAACCGTCCTGTATTCCCAGCACCAGTAATACATTGGTTAGTGATCAGTGTAGTAGTGCCTGAGAGCTCGGAAGACTGACATCTTGGAAGCCCTGAAGAAGACTGTTGAGTTCAATATACCAATAAAACTCCACTTTTAGTTTCTAGGCGCTTCGTCTAGAGATTAGCAACCTCCAGTGGTGTCTTAGGTTGCCATGTAACCAATTCCGGTTATAACCTAAACATCATAGCTAATAATTTTAAAAAATCTAACTCAATGCTAATTTAACAACTTTTAAAGGGTTTTTACCCATATATTTAGTGACTTCAAACATTTAGATCCAGATATCACTGATGATGTAATATTAATTCCGAAAAGGTTCTGTGATAGTGTTCCCGATAGTGTTATTATACCTTTGATAAAGGAATTTTTTAATAAAATTTTTACAATTTAAAAGAATAACAATGGACATATTTAGTAATAAATACTGAATCATCATAAACCTAGCTGTTCATTATGACTTTCCATAATTCTTACTCAAATATAACTAAGCTTATAACAACTAATTAATTAAATTTAAAAATAAATATTCAACTATGTACTAATTTGTAAAAGTGTATAACATACATGGCGCATCCGCGAAAATAGGCCAAAAATATTTTCATATTTAGACAAATTAAATTTTTTATTTGAATATTTATTGAATTTTATGTAAATACTGAAAATAGTAAGCAGTCAACTGTGAAGGTAAACACACCATCTAAAATGCATAAACAAATTCGTGAAAGCCAGGAAACATATTTAATACCTAAATACATTTCTGAGCCTATTATAAACCCGAATTTATTCTCCTAGGATTTTCGCACGATTCATTGTCGTTATCTGTCCTTACTTCGTGTCATTTGCAGATATATTTATTTATAAGTTCCATTTTCTGTTACACTAATAGTAACTCTGACACACAGGAAAAATTTGATGTTCTTGTTGTTTGAATATATCTATAAATTCACTTCTAGGTGATATTTTGGAGTTGATATTTAGTATCATTTCGATAGCTTCAACAAGATCGTCTGAAATTACTTACATATGAAAATTTCTTGGCCTGATTGTAAAAAGTCAAATTTATGCTCCGAAGATATTTTGTTTTTCTCCAGTACATATTATCTAGCGGTTTTTCAATACTTTTATCTCCTTCAAATTTCCTGTTGTCAAGACACTTCTGCGAAATGCAGGTGCATTGTTCTGACGGAAAAGGATTTTTATTTGAAGTTGAGAGTAACATTTTTTGGATATATATATATATATATATATATATACATATATATATATATATATATATATATATATATATATATATATATATATATATATATATATATATATATATATATATATATATGTATATATATATACATTTCTATTTCACCCTCAGATATATTAGTTAGTTTTGATTGTCTCTTTAGTCACCAACATTCCCACTGATAAAACTATTTTCATCTTGGACTCTAAACATTATATTCCCCAAGACACATTATCTCTAATAAAACACTGCATATTTAAGAAGACATATTTTTCATTCCAAAATCATTTCTATCGCCAAATCAAAAGTGCCCCAATGAGAACCTCTCTCTCTCTCTCCCGTGATAGCTGATATCTACATGGAACATTTCGAAACATCATCAAATCTAAAACCCACCTGTTATTTACGGTACGTTCATGACACCTTTGTCATTTGGCTCCATGTTAAAGACACATTAGTTCTCGTCCGCTCCCACCTGAATAGAATATATTCCAGCATTTAATTCACGATTAAAGTTGAGTCTGAAGCGTCTTTGCCATTAATTGATGTTCTTATTCAGAAAAACCCACCTTATAGTTTTTCCTATTTCGTGTAGGGGAAACCTACTCATACAAACCGTTATCTCAAAGTTACATCGTCACCACGCCCAAGTCAATTCAGTTATAACACTCTTATTTTTCGTTCTATAAGACTTAGCGACAACAATCACAGGTCATCTGAAATCAATTCGATAAGGCAAACACTCATACAAAACGGCTACCACAAAACCCAAATCAATAGAAGCATTCAAAAACATCTAAATCATCCAAAAAGAAACCTTGCCGCCTGATCAATCCAAAATCTTTCTACCTTTTATTAAAGGTGTCACTGACAAGATCAGTAGAACTCTTACCCCCCTAAATATCAAAACCATCTTCACTACTCACTCCAAGTTCCAAATCCCAATGAAGACCATGGTGTCTAGGAAATACTTTGTTCCAGTTGCCCACGTTCATACATAGGACAGACAAACCGACAAATCCATAATCGTATTTACAAACATTCTCTATTAGTCAGACATTCCGATACTACTTCAGCCCTAGCACAACATCATATTTAGAGAGGCCACAAAATAGATTTGGAAAAAGCAAAAACCATCGCTTCCATCCGCTCCTTCAGTTCGAGAATTATTCGTGAAGCCATCGAAATTGAAAAGTGTTAATTTTTAAATATCTGCTTACTTTCCGTACTTATGTCATGATAAAAATATGTAAATAGAAATTGTAAAATAATTGTTTACAACAAATGACTGGCCTATTTTCTTTGGCGCGGTGTTTAAACCTAAGTCTAAATCATTAAATGCATATATAATGCATTATAAAACCAGGTATTAAAATCATTATAAATCACTGCATCTTAATGTCTTATTTGCCATTCTGCATATAAGTGTATCATACATTCTAAAAGCCTAAAATCTTTAACACACTTAACACTTTACACATCTTGTAGGGCCGGCATTGGGCCATCTATGCGGGGGATGCAATGGGGCCCTAACAGAGGTTGAAAAAACAAAAATATTACACAGGTTTTCTGGACATAATAGAATAACAAAAGCAAGAAGTAATCCTCAAGAATCAAATAGGATAGTATATGATGACTTCTTAGGAGAGGTAAGCAAGTGATAATAAACGTGCATTCACTATATTTGTTCCAAGTAAAATCGTTGATCAGAAAACGAAATTAATGGGACATCTCTATTTAATTTTTTATAATAACCATAAATATAATCTTAAACAAGTTATAAAAATTAAACAGAATCTAACAAAATAAATTAGTATATTTAATTAATAAGATAATATAAGGTGTAGCCTACTCTAGGATCATTTTCGTTGTCATAATTGTGACATAGTAGGCACTATATGTACAATGCTAGTCAAAAGTCCGTTCTTTTGTCTCGCATCGTTTAAATGGATATTATAATAGTGAAATTTGAAGGGAGGTAATAAACAGACGTAGGCTTCTTAACTAGTCATAACAAGTGACGTAATAGTGACCGATGACGTTATAATGCCACTGTGATAGAAAAATTTAGTCATAATTATTTTGTTTGAGTTAATTTTGCTGAACATAATTCTCATTTTGATGAATAAATTAAATTAATAGTAAAATTGTAGCTTCTCATTTAATTAATAAAAAATATTTAACAACCAGTTCTTATAGTAAGTGTTGAAAATGTGCTTTATCTACTTCCAGACAGTAATGCATACTATTAATAAACTCTTGTCGTACAAGTTCAAATGTGTCGGGGGAAATTTCTCTGCATTGGTCAACAATGTGTTGTTTCAAAATGTCAATATTGTCGGGTGCTCTAGCGTAAACTTTAGATTTCAAGTATCCATACAGAAAAAATCTAATGGTGTGAGGTCCGGTTACCAAGCTGGCCATTCTATCGTACCTAGTTGTCCAATCCATCTACCCCGATATTCCTCATCTAGGTAACATCTTACTGCACCATGTAAGTTGGTGTGCACCAATAGTGTGCAGGAGCACCATCTTGTTTAAATGTTATTTACAAGTTGCCGAATTTATCTGGATTATTCTCCAGAATTTTAAGTATTAACGGTTCAATTGCATGTTGTAACATACCAGATAAACTTTACCGGTTAAGTTAGTATTGAGCAAAACAGGCCCAACTATGTGGTTTCCCAAAAATTTTACTATTATAAGTATAACCGTTGCCTATGCCTATGAGATTATCATTTCGACACTTATTAACGAATGAATTTCCTGTATGCATAACTTTAAACTCTCCTAAACCTAGTTTCTGAACTGTAAAACTTTATAAGTAGTATACGCACGAAATTCTATTCTATTACTTTTAGACATTTTAGTAAATATAAAGGCTTAAAGATAAATCCTCTATTTTTAGTTTAAGAAAAATAGGCGGGGATTCAAAACAGGGTCGTAATGGAACAGGTTTTCTAATTGGCAGTTAATTGAAGAAAAAGAACAAGCTATCTAACTTAACAATAGGAATAGTGAATATACAACTTACAAAACCAAAAAAGAGCATAAGGTAACATGGGTAATACCAGAATTAACTGATGGTAACCAAAAAGAAAATATTTGGATTTCAAAAAAGAAGAAAAGAATATTCTAAGATGACAGGCTATATCGGAGTGCAAATCCAGATTTTGACCACTTCTTAGTAATAGGAGAGATAGAATTGAAAATAATTAAAAACACAAAGAAATACATTAAAAGAAAAAATTGAAATGAAGGAAAACATAATTCATAAAAATTATTCTAAAGAGTTGAAAGCAAATTTATAAATTTCAAACCCTAACAATCTAGAAAAAAGTGGTATGAAATAAAAGGCCACATTTTGATAGCAGCAAAAAAAGGATACAACGATGACTACGAAGCAGCAGCTACGAAAAAACCTAGCCTGAACGATATGGCTGAAGACAAGTAGTGAAAAAGACTTGAAAAAATATAGGAGAAGAAAGGGAGATTTGATTCCAAAACATGGGAGAAGAATTTTAAAGAGGTAATTAAGAAGAAAGTATTTGGGAAAAATAAAAAATGCCCAAAGAATGGAAAACAGGATGGATACTTCTACTCTAAGCATACAACGCAACAACTATAGAGACATAACATTGTAGAACAGCTGCTACAAAATATTGATATCATTAATCGACTTGCAAAAATCATTAAAATTAAAATAGGAGACCACCAGCAGGGATTTAAAGGAGAAAAATAAAAAATAGATGACATACACATAATCACACAAGTAATTGAGAAAGTGCATGAATATTTTTCCATGTGGCAGAAGATCGAGATATCTTCGCAATGGTGATCGCCAACATCGGCTTATTCTAATATGGTACGCAAAGAAGTAGAAAAATGAACATGGTATTGACTTATTCATCCTCTTTATGGATTTCAAGTAAGCAATTAATCGCCTAATAAGACCAGACCTACCTACCCTAAACAATTTAAACTAAGTATTTGCGAAATTGTGCAAGAAAATATACAAGAGGATTTCGGCAATAAACCAAAATCAAACAAAGTATTTGGAGGTACTTGGTATTAAAAATTGGAGAAGATGAGATCGAAAAGGTAGAACAATTTAAGTATTTAGGGGTCTTAGTTAAAGGAACTAATGGCAGAAGTAATGAACAGAACTTACTGGAAATACAACAACAACAACTTTTGCTGCTGCTAATGGATTCAGTTTTCTAAAATATAAGAAGCTTAGTTTTCTCCATTGAAAATTCTAAACTTAAAATTTACAGAGCAGCAATTAGATCAGTAATAACATGTGGTGCATAAGTATTCTGCGTGACATAGATTAAGAAATATTAAAAATTTTAAGGAGAGAAATAATTCGGGAATAGCAGGTCTACTAAAATTTAAAAAGGAGACCACATCATCAGATTTATTCTATTATAGAAGACGCAAAAGCTCATATCAAATTAAGAATAGGTTCGCTTTTAATACTATAAGTCTAATTGAGAGACGATTTGTCTGACAAAGAAATAAACGATTTAAAAAAAAAGTAAAAGAGTTTATAGTAAAAAAAAAGAATCTGCTCACCTGCCCACACCTGTCCACCTCTTACGCCTAGCGGCGTATTAAAAGACGTCACTGTTTTCCACGACTTTTAAAATTTTCCCACGCCCAAGTATCCCACGCTTGACTGGCCTTTTACCTAGGTACCCTAACGCTTTTTGAGTAAGCTCGCAGATATAGTCGTACGGGCCAGATAAACCTTGATCTTTCAAAGAAATATTATTCCCAATTAACCTACCATTAATTTTGGCTTTCTCCTTATGGCAGGCAGTTAGGCTTTTCTTCAGAAGCAGAAGCTTTTAAAATTTATTTATTTTTTAATATGAATTTAACAACAAAATGGTAAGAAAAATAATAGCAGAGTTATAATTTGCTGCTGCTAATGGATTCAGTTTCCTAAAAATATACTTTGTTCAGATTTTTATTAGCTTCTTTATTCGAAGTGACATTATGATACATTTCTGATACCATTCTAATAAACAAAAATATAAAACGTACCTGGACTGTCACAAATTTAAATCCCCTCTCATTTTTTTTTCAACTCAACACTTGTTGAATTGCGTAAAAGATATTAAACAGTACAAAGTCAAACAACACGAGACGTTTCTGTTAATTTTATGTTGCACACAATTGCTCCTATTGTGCAGAAATTGATTTGTTTTTTTTTCTTGTTTTAGTTTAAAGAGGTGTTTGTTAAATTTTGTTTAATATTTTTAAATTGTTTTCTTACAATAATTAACAATAAAGATAAAGAAGCATTCAAAAAGGGTTTGGCAATAAACCAAAATCAAACAAAGTACATAAGATCCGATAAGTACTTAGTCTACAAATGAAAAACGAAAATTTTGAAAAAGCGGCGCTTTATTTTTTAACATAGTCTCTTTTTAGCATGATACATTTTGACCAAGCGATCCTCCAACCTCTCTAACCCGTCTAAAAAATACGTTTTCTCGAGTATATCGTGGCGGCGATGTTCTCTTCATTCGACTCAAATTTCTGCACGGCGAATAACTTTTTTAAATTTGGAAACAAAAAAAAAGTCACACCTGTAGAATGCTGTGACCGAGGCTGCAGTTCATATGGCAATTCGACCCATTTGGCCATGACCATGACGGTGATGTGAGCTGATGAGTTCTCATAGCAAAAGTGAGCTTTTCCTTCGCCAAATTGTCACGGTTTTTCTGCAATTCGAAATCAAATCGACCGAATATTTCAGAATAGTATGTGATCACCTTGCACTTCTCCAGCTAGTGGATGTACATCAGAGCTTGTGAATCCCCAGAAACGGTGGCCATTACCTACAAGAATACGAATACAAATCATGAATAATTTTTTCACGTGGTAGCCGTTTTCGGAGCACCTGAGCGTGACTTATCAAAAACCAACGTGCGACCACATTGAAACTCGTTAAACCAATCTTTGACCGTCGCCATCGAAGAAAAAGACTTACCATACACAGCATCCAGGCACTCCTTGAATTTACTGTGTGATTTCTCTTTACAAAACATAAATTAAATCACTGACCGATATTGCTCTTTTTAATCCTTGAACACCCTCGTTTCCTCGCGCGGTCAAAACAAAACTTCGATTTAAATTTTGAAATGAATCGTCTACGTGAATGTAGTACACAACGATGTAATATACAAGCGTTTCCCAAAGTTTTTTGGTCGAGGAGCACTATTCAGGACAGAAATTTTATAGTGAGGAGCTGAAACCTAGCTTTACAACCCTGTGTGGGCCCTAGCCTCCCAAGAATTTTTTTCCAGTTGTCCCTATCCATCGCCTTCCTCCACCATTTCCATATTTCTCATATCTTGATCTATGTTATCTATAAATTTTGTGCTGGGTCTTTCTCTTCTTCTTTGACCAATAGGTCTATCAAGGAGCGTTTTTCTAGCTGGGTCGGTTTGCTTCATCCGCATTACATGGTCTACCCACCTCAGACATCTTAATGTGTTTTACGATATCTGGTTCCTGGTATATTTTATAGAGTTCAATGTTCGTCTTCTCCAAACACCATTTTCATTAACCGCTCCATAGATTCGCCATAGTATTTTATTTTCGAAACATGCTAAAATGTTTTCATTGCTTTTTGTTAAAGTCCAGGTTTCTGAACCATATGTTAGGACTGGGAGTATTATTGTTTTGTAGAGTTTTACTTTTGTATTTCTTGATATAACTGTAGATTTAAAAAGGAAATTTAGCCCAAAATACCATCTATTAGTCGTGCACATTCTGATGTTTATCTCTGCGGTAAAGTCATTTTCAGTATTAACGAGCGTTCCCAGGTATACAAATTCGTTAACTGCTTCGATGACGTCGTTTTCTATAACAAGTGGCCGTAGTATTTGTGGTTGCGTTTCTATTTACATTTCACATTTTCTATTCACTTTATTCAATTTTACTTTTTAATCGCAAATATAAGAAGTTTAATTACATATAACGAAAAACAAAAATAAAATGAACACACAGATCCTAATTCTAAAATCCTAAAACTTAAAGTCTTCATCTTAATGTGAGCCTTTATTTGCACAGGTTAATAATATCCTGTTGAATTTGGGATAACTGCAATTGAATGTCAGGTTCTGCATTCAGTCGAGATCTATATTTTGTTTTAGTGGCCACACAGGTAGAGAATAATGCTTCATATAAATATGTTGTTGCAAAAAATAGAAGAATAATTTTCTAATAGTTTTATCTGAAAAATTTTTAAAATTGTCTTTGAGTTGACATCAAAAATCTACTGGCGATTTACTTTCAAAATGTTTTTTTACCGCAGAATCCAATGTCAAATCTATTAGCAATTCATACTGCTGGGATGTTAAGGTAGCTGTTTTTTTTAACATTGCAAGGTATGGATCTGCAACTTAAAAATTTTCTTTAATTTTATCTTGGAATTCTTCAGGAAAATAATTATGAAGTTTTCAAGTAAATTTAGCAGATGAGTGTGGATTTTGTTAAAGGCAGCTTCAGGTATGTCTGATTCCAGTTCTTCTCTAAATTCTGTGATAAGTAGAAAGCTATCCAGATTTTTATTTTTACCGATTCTGTCCAAAAAGTTTATTTCTTTCTATAATCTTGTATTTTATCATTGGCGTTAAAGACAGTTATTGTCTTTCCCTGAAGTGAAAGACGAACTTTATTGACCTTTCTAAATTTGTCAAATTTATTAACCAATACTCGTTACACAATGGATTACCCAAGCCAAAATTGCTGTCAATTAGGAACGTTCTAACTTCAGCTCTCACTTAAAAGAGCCTAGTTAAACATTTGTCGCGAAAAAGCCACCTTACTTCCATATGAAATCGCACATTACTCTTAACAGTCTTGTATTCAGTGGTAGTGATTTGATCAAATTAATTATCTTCACGGTTTTGTCCAAGACTAATTTTAGGGAAGGCGGCATTTTTTCACAGCGAGGCTATGGCGGTGAAAGATACAGTGACTAGCTGCATTTTTTGGCTATTTCCTTTATTCTTGAAATGACGCCCGACGTTCTTCCAGTCATCGCCTTCACGCCATCTGTGCACACATCGTCGCAGTTATCCCAGGGAATGCTATTCTCTGTAAAAAAGCTTTCTAATAACTTGAAAATTTCAACACCAGTTGTATTAGTTGTCAATGGTTTGCAAAAAAGTAGATTGAGCTTTTGAGAAGACTAGAAGTGCTGGTACCGCACAAATGCTATTAAAATGACCAACCCAGTTACATATGTTGACTCATCTATCTGTAGTGAAAACTTGGTAGATTTTAGATAGAATATTAGGAGCGCATGTCAAACCAGTATTTTAATTTTGAAATTATTATGTATTTTTTTTTCTAATATTTAACCGTTTATTATCGCCAATTATAGCGGAGCTTTTTGTTTAATGTTTAACCGTTAATTATCGCCACGTAGAAGAGGATCTGCAGATGCCTGGCGGAGTAATCGGTGCTCCGCGGAGCACAATTTGGGAAACACTGTAATATACTATATAAGATATTACAGTGTTGGTAGTACACGATAGTAAATTTCTATTGCGATAGTGGCGCTATCGGTCTGTAAGGCTAACTACTTATCGGATCGAGCAGATATCTTTTTTTTTAACTTTTATAAAAATCGGATTTATTTATTACAACACACTTCACTATGTTCTCTTTGGTTAATGTCCAACATTATTAAAATAAATGCTTGTTTTTAAAAATTATCACAATAATTTATTAGGTCCTCAAATATTGTGCTTACTAGGGGTAGCACTAATTAGAGTACCGTAAAACAATAATAAAAAATTTGATAGAGGCGTTATTTGTTCTACCCTCATTTGGGTAAATCGTATATGATCCTACTTTTTTTCTTTAATCGCTTCCAAATATTATTAGAAATAATAATTTCACTATGCCTACACTTTAAAAAGTGAGCTAAATTTTTTATCAAGTAGCAAAAAAAAATTAAAGTTATTTTTTTCTCTTTTTCGGTGCTATATCTAGGTAACTACGCATTTTAGACAAATTTTGTGAAGACAAAAAAGTTTAAATTTTCTGTAAGATAGGATTGATTGAACATTAAAAAAATAATAATTATTATTGCAAAATTAGGAAAAAGCATTAAAAAAATTGATTTTTAATAATATTTTTCATGTATTAAAAAGACACAGAACTTCAAAAATTTACCGAGAGGATCTTTTAATATAAAAAACACTATACAAAATTTCAGCAGAATCAATCAGTAGTTTTCGAAAAATAATTATGCTTTTGAAAAAAAAAACTCATTAATTTTTAAAATTATGCAGAGCCAATAAAAAAAGTTTTAAATACTTGATTTTTTACAAATAAAAGCGCATTCAAGCTTTCAAATTAATATAATTTAAATTATTAAAATACATTAAATATAAGAGCTCAACAAATAGCAAAACTTTTTCATTTTCCAATTAATATTTTTTTTTCTTAACTTATATTGAAAGATCAGCTAAAGACGCGTTTAAAAAACTTCAAGATTGGTCGTTTACTTCCAAAGTTATGATCGATTAAAATTGATTGGCATTTACAACAATAGTTCGAATGTTTGAGATCTTTTTCGTAAACAAATACCTTTTTTGTGCCAACTACTTAGTAGATTAAATTTTTAGTAGATTAAACCTCTTTTTCTTGTGTGCAACCTGGTTAAAATTTTGATTTAAAACTTTAACAATACAGAAAAATTGATGACAGTAAGTGGTGAGGATAGCAATTTTAACAGTCTCAAAAATGAAATCACGAGTTCAAAATAGCAACGCGCTTAAAAAATTTAATTGTCTTAGTTTCTTGGTGTTTTCGCATCTTTCCAAAAATGTAGGTCATTTTAACTGAGGTCCATCGCTGAGAGGTATCTTTTACATGTAAATGTTCACCCACCATCGAAATTCTAACTTCATGATCAGTAGACACCTTTCGGTCTTTAATCTTGTTTATTTTACGAAATGTTTTCGCTACAGGATCCCTTCTTTTTCTACTCGAAAAATATTTATGTGCCCATTGGTAAAAAAGCTGCGGTATGCCAAATGTGAAACAGACTTGCGTGAATTTTTTTCATTCTAAGATTATACAATATATAACTGTTTACTACTGTAGCATTTAGGATGTAGTACAGTAAGTTCATCCACCATTTTCTCGATTTACAAGAGATATCATAGCAAGAAAACATCTGATCGAATCTGTCGACGCCTCCCATAAACCTATTGTAGTCACAAACTACTTTTGGGCATTCAATATCTTCCCATACTCTAGCTTTATTAGTGCGCGTTACAGTTCTTTTTTTAATATTGTTAATTATTTATTATTCAGTTAAGTTATTTTCTTGTGGCATTGTAAATTAATTACTACTAAACTGGGAATAAGCCACAATTAAAGATAAAAATACGTTTATTGACGTTTCAATTTCCACTTCGGAAATTGTTCTCAAAATACAAACAGTTTGTATTTTGAGAACGATTTCCGAAGTGGAAATTGAAACGCCAATAAACGTATTTTTATCTTTAATTGTGGCTTATTCCCAGTTTAATAGTAATTAGTTCTTTTTTAGCGGGATTATGCATATTGCTAATCACCACCAAAATGTTTCCTCTATCTCTCCATTTAACCACAGATATGTCTGCAGTTTGAGCAAAGTCGGAATCTCCAAGTTTTACAGGTTTGTCACTTCGTAAAAACTTTTTTTGGGTAATATATTCGATTAATTCTAAATATCACACAGGCAAATAATTGTCTTTTAGCTAGTTCTTGTAGAAAAGGAATACTACTAAAAAAATTGTCGAAATAAAAGCAATAACCTTTATTCCACACGGCTTTTGAAAGTGATAGAATGAGTAACCCATTCCTGTAATGAGTAATTGTCGCTTTCAGTGGACTTACCTTGGTACACTTCAAACAAAAACATATATATCCCGTTTCAGTACATGCAGCAACCCAAACTTTAAAACCTTGCTTAGTTGATTTTAGAGGAATATATTGCTTTAAGCTTGACCTAACTTTGAAGACAACCATACTTTCATTGATAGATATATTTTGAGAAGGGACATAATTCTGATTAAAATTATTGTTAATATTATCAATCAGTGAAGGTGTTTTATAGTTTGTCAAAATTGGTTTTACCTTTTTTGACATTTTTGAATTATGATTTATATCGATGAATCGTAATTCTTGAAGGAACCATTCCCACCATTAGCAAATTCTATCTACTCTAAAATTTTTATCACTTGACCAGTATAATTTAAAAGTCGGTAAGTAATAAAATCCCACTATGAGGAGCTCCCCAAAAAATGCATTGACCTCTTGTACGTTTAAATTTAGTGTCATCCCATGCTGCTGGGAATATAAATTAGACTGTTCTACTATGTGCTACAGCATATTTTGACCAAAAAGTTGGTGAAAAATGGACATCGGAGGGCCAATGTTGACTGGCGTAGTATCCCCACCTCGCTCAGAAAATGCAACTTTTAAAAACAAGAGAGGATCTGAAGCTTCCTTTTTGTATGTGTATGATAAGGAAATTATCGTCGTCACCAATAGAAGTATTATCACCATCGTCGTCATCATCTAATTGCATCTCGTAATCATCAGATTGACATATTTTTTTCGAGTCGATCGGGTCGATCAAAGAATCATCAGAGTCAAATGCTGTAGCTTCCTTAAACTCATAACTAAGTCGTGGCCTATCGTGCAAAAGAATACTTTCAGAGTTACCATTGGCTGAAGCTAAAAAAATAATAGCAGTAAATACTTATGTGTACTGTCAATATATTCATACTTACATGAGGGAGCATCCACATTTGAGCGTGTACATATAGCATTTGTTACATTATATATTATAGCATTCTCTGCATCACTATCACCCCCATTTTTGAGTCTATGGCTTGGTCATTAGTTATACCATCAATCCATCTGTAGAGTTAATTGAGATTTAGCTCTTGTAGCGTGTCAATCCTGATTCTCGACATTCTGAAACAGAAACTTCATTCACTACACAACTAATATGTTGGCAGTATGAACTGGATATAACACGATATAAAATCTCAGCCGAAACTTTATATACTTTAGAATTTAGGATTTTATTTCATACATATAATTTTTAGTTAATGAAAATAAGATTAAACAATTTTGCTAACATTACTAATTTGAAAA
This sequence comes from Diabrotica balteata, assembly GCA_918026665.1. Classification (NCBI taxonomy): domain Eukaryota; kingdom Metazoa; phylum Arthropoda; class Insecta; order Coleoptera; family Chrysomelidae; genus Diabrotica; species Diabrotica balteata. The sequence continues at coordinate 61,936,659 of OU898277.1, forward strand.
TTAAATCAGAAATAAACGCACTTTATATAATGTAATAAAGTTTTATATCAACAAATATGATATAAAATTACCTTATTAATGGTTTTTAATGGTAAAAATGGGGCACTTGAAATAACAAAACAGAACACATATAAGACAACTAGTACACTAAAGTACACTAAGTACACAAGTACACTAAAGGCGCACAGGTTGAATTCATGATACAATTAATACCTTATTCTTTGTACCATAGGTTGAATTTTAATGAGTCATCGAAAGATTGTTCCTTAGACAAAATCGTGATAACTGGCTTATTTACAAACCTGTGCGATATTAAGAAGTCAGTGAGTCATAAGCGGTTGATATATCGACCAGAAATCGTTAAAGTGTTAAGTACTTTTTTCACAAGTGTTTAATAAAAAATTTAGCCTACCGTTTGAAGTTTCCTCATAGTGAAATTATCATTTTATGTAATATGTCAAAGCGAATAAAGCAAAAAAATAAGATCGTATACGATTTACCCAACCCAAAGCAGATCGCCTTGTCTGTGTTGAATTTGATGAAATTTTTGGATGGACAGTTTTTACGCAAGGTGAGATAGTATAAGTTCACTAACTGCTATATAATGTTTTAGAGCACTGCCATCTCTCCAACCAGATCCAGATTTAATCTTCATTTACAGGGTGTAAGACGTAGAGACTCTATTAATAGTTCCATTGGAGCTACATCTGTTAGAAGACTGTTAGCTGTTGTCAGAGGTGGCAATAGAAACGGGCCTACAGGTAACTCGTTGTTATGGTATACTGGCTTTATGCTTGCTTTAATGAATTGTTGCTCTTCCTGTGCTACGATACAGAATGAACATACTTTGTTACCTTTGCTTTTGCCTTAATTTATCGTTCCATCTAGTGAGTTAAAGGCGAATGAGACATTGAGATGCAACACAATAGGTGCATTGCTTTTATTTAGCAAAATCATCTGATTTAAGAAATGCTTATGTAGTACATAAAATATTACTATAAATCTATCAAAAAATATAATGCTTTCACAGCCGCTAGCCGCTAAATTTATGTTTATAGGTACAAAGTACAGTTTATATGGGTTTTATACGCAAATGTAATGTATAAAGTGTACTTTACTGAGTCTTTTTTTACTTTTATATAATTTATTAATACCCAGTATTAATAAAATCATCTCAAATATACAAATAACAAAATATTTTAAATAGTAAATGAATAAACTAAATTGTAAAAACATTTTTAAAAACGGAAAATACAATAATATTAAATTCGTTAACATTACATTTAATACTTACATTAAAATTTCAATCTAAATAATTTATTTCATTAATCTACCACTGCAACAATAAAAAAATATTTGATTTTAAAAGCAGACCTTTTTTGTTTAAGGTCGAATAACTGGACCTGTGTACACAAAGAAAATCCTAATCGTGAACTTAGCAGTGATATCCATTAGCCATCTTTTTTCTTCGATCGCATTTTTACCATTTTTGGTTTTACAAAGCTCCGTTTCCATATGGTATAATCCAGTTTATAGTGATGTTATTAATGTGAACAAGGGATCTTACTTGGTTTCTGCTAGTTCAATAATAGCAGCTGGTTCAGCTTTAGTAGCCCCATGGATATTAAGAAGGATTAGTCCAACTGTGACGATTGCATCATGCAATGGTAAGTAAGGAAGATATTTGATATTTTTAATTCTTTAAGATAATAAAATAATGAAGATCATAGTTTATTTTAATCATTTGATAACACGTAAATTTTCATATTCCTGATTTTATTTCTGAAACAATTTATCTTGCTTTTAACACTTGCATTTTTTTATTTTGAGCAAATGATCTTGATGGTCAATTTTTGTTGTTTTCTTTAACAGATCTTAACTATTATCATTATTATTTTACATATTTTTCATATTTTCTAAAACATACTGTTTATAACGGCTATTGTCATTACTCCGTATCACATATTCTGCCCATCGTAGTCTATTGGCCATTATACAATATCTCTAGACTTTTCTTTCTGAAGAGATACTCTAAGAGAGACTAATTTATTGGTGTGTATGCGTCTCTATTCGTTTGTAACGATCTATTTGCAACGGCCGTATATTACTTGAAGGATTTAACATTCCCACAGCAGCAATTTTACATATCTAAGTTCACTAGTTACCGCAGATAACAATGCCAGTGAAGAAGTTAAGAGAAGAATACATATCGCTAATAAGACATATAATGTACCAATTAAATATCTAAGATCTAACAACATCACAAGAAAAACCAAGTGCAAAATATACAAGACCCTGATAAAACCGGTCCTTGTATATGGAACAGAGACATAGACACTGACGAAATGTGATAAGAAAGTATTAGGTACGTTTGAACAAAAAATCCTTACACACATATACAAGAAGGAAAATTACATATGGCATAGAAGATATAACTATATTGATTTGAACTGTACACAGCATACAATGAACCCGAGGTCATAACATCCACAAAGATCGGATGTCTGCACTGGATGGGCCATGTTGAACGAATTTTGAATACTCAAACACCAAAACATATAATGAGGCACACACTAGTAGGGAAAAGGTCAAAGTGAAGACCCAAATTTAGATACGTGGAACAAGTGGAACAAGATCTGAAAACACTTAAGATTACCAACTGGAAAAACAAAACAAGGAACAGAACAGAATGGTGGAAATCCTAGAACAAGCCAGGACTGAGAAAGAATTGTCGAGCTACTGATGATGATGACACCAGCAATTTGTATATTTCTATTTTATTAGCGTCCAGATTTCGCTTCCATACGCGACGTTTGGTCGTATAATGGTTTTGAATCTGTGGATTTTTGCATTTCGTAACAAATTTTGCATTTCGTGCAATTCTTTAACAACCTCGAAGTAATCATCATTATTAATAATATTTGGCCTTATTCGCTGTCGTTATTGAAATATGTATTTTGTTAAATCTTCATTTACTTTTAGACCGATATGCAGCTACTTCAAAAGTCGAAAAAATACCCTTAACTTCTAATGTTGATTGTCCAAACCAAAATTTACATAGGAATTATTTGACGTTTAACCCCTATTTTACTTGTGCAAGACCGCGTTAAAACACAGAGTCGCGTTACCGAACTAGTTTCTTAGGTATATTTCTTGTAGGCCTGTTTCAAACTTATAAAGATCTGAAGTACGTCTTGAATATACTCCCAACAGTTTTCACATAATAGACCGAATCTTATACTAGTTAATAAACTTACCAGGCAAACAACACTTATTGATGTGGCGATACCCAACACCAATAATTTGCGTGTTAAATACAACGAAAAAATCACCAAGTATAGAGATCTAGAAATACAAATCAGGAGACAATGGAGAATGGAAAGTACCCAAAGAGTACCTACCTATTATTCTATCTACTACTGGTGTTATTCCCAAAAACCTTCTAGTGAAGCTGTACTCTTCGCGAAGTCCCGATGTGTACAAAAATTTTTGTGAGATACTCCAGCATACTAAGCCACCTAGAGCTCGATAACACGGAAAGTCTCACCAGAACTCAATCCTTTTGATACCGTAGGTATCTGGCTAAATTGGCTAAATCTGGATAGTAATAATAATAATAAATTCTTTTGATACCGTAGGTGTCTGGGATGAGTAAATTTTCCCCTTAGAGGGAGTGTGAGCCGTATGGCTAAATCTGGATAATAATATGAGCCGGAAAGATTCCCACCAGAGCTCAATCATTTTTATACCGTAGGTATGATGAGTGAATTTTCCCCTTAGAGGTGTACAATAGTTGTACAATAGTACTGCCACACCATTTTTTCGGTATTATTTCTTTTTGTCAGGCCTTTTCTATTAACACGTTGCCTGCCGTAGAGGATTTTGTAATACTTTCCATTTACGCCATAGTCACCGAGACAGCATCACAGTTACATTAAAATTCTCGGTTAAATAGACCTTGCTGGCGTGCAGAGCAATTTTTTTTCTCGGCCACATAGACCAGGACGGCAGGCAACGTGTTAATTAATAGATTTTACATATAATTTCATTAACGCCTTATTTAATTAAGTGTATTATTGTTGTCGAGATCTGCGAATTTATGTTTGTTTACGGGTGTTATTCTAGGCTTGGGGTATTTCTCCTCCTCCTCAGCCCTAATCCCTATTGGGATTTGGTGACACCATCAGGTCTTTACAGTTTTTTCACGATTTCCCTCCATCCTTCTCTGTCCGGGGCTAGTTGTTCGTAGCAAGCATGTAACCCTTGGTTATTCAATATTTTTGTTTGATCTACCCAATGGCTTAAAGATCTTCTCCTAGGTCTCTTTTCTTCAACTCTACCCTCGACTATCAGTTTTTTCATCGTGCCTGAAAAAATGAGCGTCCTTACCAGCCTTAGTTTTGTATGTATTGTTACGCTATAATTCTTTTAAATTGCTGTTAGTTTCATCATAGCTATTCTAGCAATAGTCAACCTTCTACGTATCTCTCTGTCACACCCTCCGTCATTTGTTATTAGGGACCCCATGTATATGAAACTATTTACTACTTCATAGCCCCCAACTTCTTTAATGTGTTGAAGATTATTCCAAGCTCTGTCTACTATTATGATTTTTGTCTTACTCGTATTTAGCTATAGTTCATACGTTTTGCTTTTTTCCTCCAGACATCTTATTATGTCTTCCATTTCTTCTTGATTTGCCGCGATTAATAAAGTGTCATCAGCATATCTAAAGATATTGATTTTTTGATCTCCTACTGATATTCCACCCTTCCATCCGTCTAGTACCTTTCGCATAATGTGTTTGCTGTAGATATTAAACAGAGTTGGCGAGTTGGCAGGTGTCGGCATCCCTGCCTGACACCTGCCTCTGTTCTGAAATGATCGGAATGGGTGTTGTTTATTTTTACTATGCACTTATTATTTTCATATAGACTTTTAATTAGTTGAATTAAGTGGTAGGGTGTTTCCATTTCCGCTAGTAAAGACCATAGCTGCTGCCATTTGACTTTATCGAAGGCCTTTGTGTAAAACACAAAGGATAGGAATATTGAATTTACGATTTTTTTTAAAAGCTGTCTGACATTAAGGATGTGTTCTCTTGTGCCTTTGCCTGGGACAAATCCCGCCTGTTCTTTTAATATCTGAGGTAATAGAAAAGCTTTTAGTCTTTCATGTATTACATGAAGTAAAACGTTGCTTGCATGGGATATTAGGGTTACCGTTCTGTAGTTGCTGCAATCTAGCGCAGTTCCTGTTTTGAATATAGGGATGAAAGTGGATGTTGTCCAGTCGTTGGGCCACTCTCCGGTTTCTTAAATATTTTGCAGATCATATGCATAACATTTACTCCAATATCTCCAGTCTCTCTTAAAACTTCTGCAATGATCTGGTCTCCGCCAGGAGATTTTCTATTTTTCAATTTTTTTATTGTTTTTTCTACCTCTGACTTAAGAATGTTTGGTTCTTTCTCTGCAGTGAACTCATCGTGATTTGCATTCTGGGGATCATCTGCATATAGACTTAGACAATATTTTCTCCATACCTTCTCAATCCATTTCTCGTCATTTATAATATGTTGGTTTTGATCCATTATTGTTTGTGTGATTGGTTTAAATTCCCTGGATAGATATCGGACTTTGTTATATAGCTCATGGGATTCTTACCGATTTGCATGTCTCTCTAGTTCTTCGCATTCTTTGGGGTATTTCTACATCGATCGTTTAATACTCATTTTTCGGTTGTTTACAGTTCTTCAAAAGTCTATAAGCCTATCTTTTGATTTTTTAATTTTCGGCGGTGAGCATTCGATTTATATCTCTCGAAATTGGACGCACCCATATAAGGGTCTCTCTTATATTTTCTTACTTCACGGTAGAATGTTTTAGTTTAATTGTGTGTATGTTCTTCTTCTACGTTTTCAATTTGTTGTTATATATTGTCTCGTTTTTGGCTTAGTATTTTTCTATCTAATTCTCTCTCTTTCTTTCTCTCCCTCTCTCTCTCTTTTTCTCTCTCTCTCTCTTTGTGTGTGTTTAATTGTATAATTTTTGATCTAATAAGTTCGTAAGTTAATTCATTTTTTTTTTGTTATTTTAGAGCTCTTTCTCATTTTTCATCGAACCATTTTTTCTTTTTGTTTTATTTTTTGTTCCGGTAGATTTCTCTGGCGCTTTACAAATCTATTCAACTACAAAATATCGGCAAATAATTTATACGGAACATAGCGTTATTTTCCCTGCAACCACTAGTATGGCTGGATAAATTAGTCTTTGAAGTCACTTTACCAAGTTATTTACTATAATGATAGTAAAAAAAATGGAATGAAAATTGAAGATCTATTAACTTCGAGAACAGGCAGGATTCCGAAACGAACTCGCGACCTGTGGCGTGCCCCACAAAGATATTTTTAAATATGCACGCTATATGGATTAGAATTTACTTTAATGCTAAAACGTCATATTATAGACAATATTAATAAACATATGAGTAGGTTTTATTGTATAAAACGATCAAGAATCTACAGACACATACAAATCATTGTGTATATAAACACAAAGTCTGTATGTAGTGAATAGATGTAAATAGATAATAAGAGTAAGTGAGTCAATTGCTGACATGTAACAACGCAACATTGTTTTCAACCCAATTTGGGTTAACTTTTGTTTGTTAAGTTTGTTTAATAAAATGCAAAAGTATCTATCTGCAATTTTAAAAGTATAACATGGAAAATTAATTCGGTTAACACAGAAAGAACCCAACATTAGATGGCGATCCTGCCAGGATGTCAATGCATTACAATCGTATTAAAGTGCAAAGTGCAAATAGCTGTGTTTTTCTTGATGGTTAATGCTGAATTAAAGCCCCGTCGAGTTCCAGTTCCAAAGACGAATCCCATAGACCATCTGCAAAGTATAAATATTCTCATGGAGAAAAATTTCAAGAATTTTTTTCTGATGATCATTATAAGCGAATGAAATTCTCTGAAAATATGATTGAAAATATCGTCGACGTTCCGGCAAATATCATTAGGTCCAAATTAGTAGTTGTGAGATAAACACAATTTTAACTAAAATTTGTTGTCATAATTTCGTTTGGTTAATTATATCCACTTTGGAGCCCTTTTAATGTCTAACTAATGGGTATGTTTGGGATAGTTATATTTATAATATTAAAAATATTGTCTGTCACTATCCAAACAAGTTTGACGGACTTAGTTACGTTTGCCTGACAAAAAAAGCGGAATAATCAAAAATTAATTAATCTGAATAAGTAGACTTTATTTCATATCAAGATATAAAAACAACAAAAATGTAAATCTTCTGTTAAGCACTTATTAACATTAATTCTAAAACATCTATCCTCAACGCCAAAACGAATAAAACAAAAAAACAATTATTATTCTGAATCCGACTCCCTCTCACTGTTTATGCTTGGCTCAGGATTCCGATTGTCAGCAGATTGTAATGTTGGTAACGACAAATACCAATGGTGAAATTCGGACGGAATGACATTGTTAACACACAACGTTTTAAATCGTTATATTTTTGTTGAGAATTAGGAAGATTCGCCGAGTATGCGCTATTTAGCATGGGTTGTCCCCATGCTAAATAGCTTACGAAACTCTTTTGAAATCAAGGAAATCACTAAATTTTAGTTCCTTAACGACATACTTATCATTTTGTTTTTTTTCCTCTTTTTGATCGAGCCAACTTGACAATGTTTAGCCAATCATTCATTCTATAAACAGCCACATATTTTTTCTGTCTTTCAATCGCACTATGCATACTGTCACACTCCATCATGGAGGGTCCAGACTCAAGAAATTTGTGCTCTAGGGTGGTAATGTCACTACTTCCGTAATGAACAAAATAATATAGCATCCCCAGTACATTTTGATTCGGATTTTCTCCACCGTAGGTGTCGTAAAACAAGGAGACCTCCGTAATGTAATTAGGTAAGGCATTTAGATATGAAAATAAGCATGTTGCAATTCCTAAGCTACCTTTTGCTTCATTATTTCAGTCAAAGAGTAACAGAATGCATTATTCGGTGGAGCACCTTCATAAATTGTCAGATTATAACCACACAATTTCCTACTATAATACATTGGTGATACGTCACTGCTTGGTATTTGCAGTACGCTTTGGAGATCAAATATCACTGTAATGCAATGCGACTTATCTGTTGCTCTTTGTTTGTCAACCTGTTTTGGAGTATTTGCAGCAGCTTCTAGCATCATTAGGATGCTATCAGTTTCGGAAAAATAAACATTGGTCTATTGCTAGACGGACGTAGTATCCTAGAAAAGTTAACGTGTCGACTGGAATTCTAGGAGATCAGGTTTTTGGTCTATTTTTTATTGGACATTGTATTGCTTAAATTCTCTCAATGCCTTAAATATTTTTCGGTCTATTAATCAAGGAAGATCAGACTTATTGTTTGGTAATTGCTGCCTGTCATTTCACAGTGTTTCTTTAGGGTTGGAATAAAAGCCGAATAATTAATGAGTCTGTAATATGACAGTATTATAAATTGTGTTACAGATTATGTAGTGCTTTATTGCCCTTTTCTCTCATTAACTGCAGTGTTTCGACACTCACTCATTTCTGATAATAATGGACCTGTTCTATAAATCAATGTATATTTTAAAAGGGGATATAAAGACTTCTTTTTTGTTTTTGTAAGTGGTATCTTTAAAATTTTATTAAAATTATCAAAGGGTTACTTAACATCAAAACGTTTTCATCGTTCAAACGTTCGGTATTATCAAATTATTATCAGTGACATACGAAAGTAAGTAATTCCACATTATTTAAAACAAAAATGGGATGAAATTTTGACTATTACTAAAAACATACGGTAGTACTATTTACTTAAATAATATGCAAAAGGCCACTTATTACTAGGTACGAAAACCTCTAGTTTACATCTTTCTTCTTTATGTGCCATGTTTGATTGTCGTGCGTTGACTATCCAATTAGCGGTACTAGTTTTTTTGACGGCAGCTCGTAAAAGAGAGATACAGATGATATGTTTAACCGTTGATTGAATAACCCAATTTGGGTTATTCAATCAACGGTTTAACCCATTCCGTCAGGTTTTCAAGCCATGATGTTCTTTTTCAACCTAGCCCGCTTCTTCCGTCTATTTTGCCTTTCATTATTAAATAAAATATATATCTCTCTGTATAAAGCATAACATGTACAAAAGATAACTCAGTTTTCCATTTTTAACTGTGCTGGCCACTTCCGTAACTTTTCTCATCCGCTATCTTTCTCTACCAACTTATTCGTAGGATTATCAAATAAACACAGGTTTTAAAGGCTTCCAATTTTCTGAGAAGTGTAACTGTTAAAGTTTAACCTTCGATACCATATAAAAGAATAAAGATCACATAATATGTTACTAATTTAATTTTCAGACTCAAACTGATATTGTTTCCACATAAGATTTTCTTCATCTTAATAAATGCAGCTCTATATTTCTCTATATGTATTCTAATTTTCATGCTCATATTCCAGTTCTCATTTAGATTACACCAATGTAAGTGATACTGTTGGTTCTTTTCGGCTGGTTTCCATAAGCCCTTAGCACTTCTGTTTTTTTTTATCTGAGGGTGGAAATTTCTAAAAAACCTTACCAGCTGGCATGTGTTGGATTTGGGGTAGGGTAGTATATCCGAGCACTTTTCCTTGTAGAAGGAAGAGGCCCTGCAAACAGATGCCTTTCTGTTATCCTGCCTACCAACTAAAACCATCCTCTCCAACTTGTGCGCAGTTGTCTGTCGCACGTACCGTACTCCGAAAGTGGGATGGCCGCTGTAAGGCTAACGACACTTTTGAAACATTCCCTTCTCTTATTTTTATCTTATTTCTATCGTTGGTCTGTCTGTTTCTCTTCTTCTTTCCTTTTGATTACTGTTGGAATGTAATTATGTACATCCATCCCCTTCTATCCATACTTTCAACCCTCGTACTTCCCGACTTCTTCACGATCACCTCTCTCAGTAACAAAGTTTATACCTACTTCTCTATACAGTCTATTTCTCTCCATTATCCTTCTGTTACGCTCCAGCATTGCGTGAGTAACAGTATCAGAGTATTCACAGTATAGGCATTTATCTGTATCTGTTTTTCTGAATTTAGGAAGATATATTTTAAAACAGCCATGTCCTGTGAGCACTTGCGTCAGGTAGTAATTCAGTCGCCTGTGACCACAATCCACTCAGTCCCTTAGGACGCTAATCAGCTAATCAGCAAATACGACCACCTTAGGATGCTGATCCCTAGACTCGGGATCAGCATCTTGGTCCACTGAGCAACATATTCCGTGTTGTTCCACCCTTCTTGCTATCTTTCTATTGATCTTTTTTTTTCTTCTTTTTATGGCTGCTGTCAAATATTCTCTTCTCTCATAGATATATCTCCTTTCTACTGCTGGCTGCTGTGAAATATTCTCTTCTCTCATAGAGATGTCTCCTTTCTACTGCTAACACATGCAGAGGATCACAACTTATGATATTCCACAAGGTCGCCGCGGATACAGTCCTGTAGGTGCATGCTACTCGCAAGAGACTTGTTCTGTCTACTCGTATCATGAGCCCTTTGTAAGTCAGTACCTCTATCGCCAACTGGGTCATATCAGAGCTACTAGCCAACTATTTTATTATACATTATTCAAAAAGTTTAATCAGAATCAAATAAATTTAAAAAGAATAATGTTTTTCTATGTGTTTTCTCTTTTATTATTGTAATTTTTTTATAGCAGCGTTTATTTTCTTCTTCAAAAAATATTTCTACCCAAATAGTGTGATTTATTGGCATCTCTACGCTCAGGTAGTTTTCACAACTTCACTCGAGTTTCTTTGGTTATACATATTATGTAGTCTATTTGGTTAGAGATCATTCGTTCAGATGTAGTTGCTGCTAGATGACCAATTGCTTTCCTAAATAGAATGACGGCAACATAATCTTTGTCCTAGATTTTTATTTTTTGTAAATCAATTAAAAGTATTATTTAAATTAATTAAAATATTAGTATTAAAAACTACTTTATTACTATTAGGTTTGTTCTAGCAAACAGACAAACTAGTCAGAAACCGTCAGCAAACAGTTGGTCAGCCAGAGAAAATAATACAGTCACCAGTGCTATATCCCCTCTACTCGCACTGGTCCACTATTCGCTGATGGTTTCAAACCATTTGAAACTGATGCTAGAACAAACCTATTATTAACATTTTATTATTTCTTAGAACCATCTTGATTTTTTTCATCAATTTTCATTTCAAGAACTTTCTTATTGTCATTATAAATAATATACCTTATACAGTGCATTCATAAAGTGTGGAAACGGTATATTATCTAATGACTTAATTATTTTTAGAGATAAAGCTCTACCAGGTTGATTTTGATTTTTGTTCTTTAACCTTTTTGGGAAAAAAATATATTTTACCCCCACTACCTTAGCAGATGTGACTTCATCGATATTTTTTTTATGAAAAATGCATATTTTTATCTAAAAAACTAAAAGCCCATATTTTTCTAAGTAGAACCGTACCAAACTCATCATATTCAAACTTCAGTATACAAAGTGTATAGGAAACCAGAGCTCGTATTTCTTAAAATTTAATTCAAAATTTATTTTACAAAGAAAAAACCCAGATGGTCGTATCTATGGATACGACCGTATCCATAGGTCCAAATGGAACAACGTAGGTTTGCAACATCTCAGAATACATAATACCCGTCACAGTTCCGTCAAAAAAATACGATCCTACAATGATATTCCTAACAATCCCAGCTCATACATTTACGTTTTAGGGATATTTTGCCTAAACTTCCATTATACAATTGGGATTTGTTGTTGTCCAATATGCAATGTGTTAAACAAAATGTTGTGCAAAATTGCATGTTATGAACAGCACCATGATAGATCTCATTGTCATTTTGTAAAGTTGTAATTGAATAATGAGGATTTTCTTTAAATATTTCTTAAAAAGATACTACTGCAGATTACTAAATCGATATGGCACAACAAATCAATTAATGTTGACATTAAATGGTAACTACAAACTTACTCTCTGCTCGTTAAGAAATTTGGCATGTCTACACACCCTACTTGATTTTTGGTAATATACTAAGTACAGTCGTTAACACTTTCTTTATTGTATTGTTGATCCACAGCTCATTACAAAGCCATTATCATTTGAATGGAATTGATTATCTTTTATAGATAAACAATCTACCTTCTGTATCTTACAACAATAGGCCACTATATTCGAGCATTTGTTGTAATTATGTTATTTGTTGTTTATGTTTAATATGAAATGACCTCTTTAATAATTTTCTTCAACTAAAATTTAAGGAATATGAGCCTGGTTTCCTTTACACTCTGTATACTAAAGTTTGAATGTGATGAGTTTGGTACGGCTGTACTCAGAAAAATGTGGGCTTTTAATTTTGTAGATAAAAAATTCTCTTTCTATTTAAAAAATTATCGATGACGTCTCATCTGGTAAAATAGTGGGGGTAAAAGTTTTCCGATATACCGTTTCCACACTTTATGAACACACTGTATAGGACAATATAACCACGTCATTTGTTGTAATTTAAATGCCTATGTAAAAAGTAAGTAAATCTTTTGGACTTTCTAAAATTCATATTATCAAACACTGGTAAAATTATATCTTTACCAATTTACATACGTATGCTTTATAAATGCATTCAAAAATTGTTTTAGCATAAGTAATTATATTAACTTGTAGGCTTTTATCGACTTTAATTTATAATGAACATTTTAAAACATTTTGAAACTGTTTAATTTTTTTTAATATTCTCATTTTCCCGTTTTAGGTATCATGATAATCTTCTACCTATCCCATATATACAACGTATTGTACGTGACAATCCCATCATACATTATATTGGGGCTTATACAAGGAGCTCTGTCCTCTGCACATATATCATTCCTTCTGAGCCTTTCGCATAAAATAACTGGATTATTTCACGAAGAGGATGATGAAGGACGCACTGCCAGAAGGACGGTCGTTATCCGAAGGGTAGCCAGGGCTTTTCAGGTAAAATTCGTAGGGTTTCTATTTTTATTAAACCTGCAAGGGATTAAATATAATACCATTTAACCTATATCACACACATCTATTAATTTAAAGAAACTAATTTAAGTTCTAATTTTACAATATCGTGTACATCTTATAATTTAAGTAGAACTATTTTAAGCAATGGTTAGAAATCAAAACCGACAAAATAAATCTTGAATTTAAATCATTTAATATTTCAAACAGTATAAACGATTGAGCATCAGTGTGGTACACATGAAGCTTAACGTGTTAAATAGTCTTGTTATTGTCGATAAGGTTCATTACTATGCTCTCACGAAATTGCAAAGAAGTTTTATTATTCGATGTGTTTTTCTTGATACCGAGTAATATGAAAACATCTGCCAGACATATGCTTATTGTAGTCAAACACACAATCGGGTTTAATTTTCAAATACAAAAATAATGTCAAATACCTAAGCCATATCGGGCAGTGTATACTATACAATACAAAAAGTTTTGATTTTATTTGCTGAAAAAATATTTACCATATACATATATAAACTAAAAATTTGTTTATACATAAACAGTATATTGCTTCAAAAATAAGATCCCAAAAAATAAGCACTTGTTGGTTGGTACAACACGCTTGCTCAGCCATTTTGTCGAGACTGTATCCATACCTTCAGAACTAAATGCGCGAAATTAAGAATTTATGGTTGATTTCCAGCCGGCTACATACGGTAATGTATGTATACCATTTTTCAAAGTAAAACACTTGCACGTCACGAATTATACAAAGTGACGTCACTTGTAATTAAAATTTTCAGATCATCAACCTAAGAGTTCAAATTTTCTTAACACAGTTAATAATACGAAACCCATACGGAACTGCTCAATCTGTCCTAGGCGTCAACATGGTGTAATAATCAGAAAAATGTAATCATCATTACATTGAAAATTTTAGAATTATGTTGATTAAATAACCAAAAATATTTGTTATTTTTAATTATGTAAATTTTATGAAATAACTATTTAAGTCTATTATTCTACAAAATAATAAGTTTAATTGAATATAATAGACAATTGTACGCCACTGATACGAAATACTTTAAATTTTATTGACAGTTAAGCGTGTGGCAAAAGTATATAAAGTGTTGCCGCTTTTTTAGAGTAGAAATTTTCTTTATGTTTTGATTTCTTACACAATTTGATCATATCTATCTATCTATACAGCCCTTAAAATCCATCCTTGGATATAGGCCTCCTCCTCCTTCTTCCATGCCTCTCTATCTTGGGCAATTTGCATCCATTTTGACCCGGCGTGTTTCTTCAGGTCATCTGACCATCGCATTTGTGGCCTTCCCCTTTTACGTTTGTGATTCCATGGTCTCCAATGTATAATTGTTTTAGTCCATCCATTTGATCATATAATATATTTTATTAAATAGTATTTATAAATACATATTAAATTTAGGTTAATAGCTTTAAAAACTAATTAATGTTGTGTATTGTGATTGTGATATGCCAAAACAAATAAATAGTCTGTAGAAAGCTGATAACCTTTTATATAACATAGATTATTTTAAACAAGAAATAATGGCGGGACTTTTTTACTATTAAAGCCCTAAAAGAGGTAAGTTTAAAATTTAGAATATATAGTTTTGTAATAAAATGTTTTCTTATGTATGTTAATGTGTTGCAGCTGTCTTAAAACTAAGTGTATTTACTGTTACTATAATAGTTTGACAAATAGTTGACATTTTAAAAATTCCTCACTAACTATTCTGATGTTTTGGCAACGCTATGGGGTTCCGACGAAGTAAATCTTGAATGACGTGCAAGCTTTTTTATATGAAAAATGCTATACAGATTAAACCCAATTAAAACGGAACATACAATTTAATACATGTCTGTTTGAACTGCATTTGAAATAGTGGACCAATATAAAACTTGGACAAAAATAAATCCATACCTGGGTATAGACATTGTATAAAATATCGTTCAACTATCTGTCTCGCAACAAAGTTGTGTGCGTAAGACGGGTTTGTCTAAGGAGGCGATAATAGTTCAGGAAATGAAGCTCGAAAAAAGTTAAAACCTCGCAATTTTTTCGTCCTACATGTATCCAATTGAAATTTTAGCAGAAGGTAGGTAATAGCCCAAGGATCAAAATCTATATCGAACCGAAGTGCGCTGAAGGGTTTTTGGGGTGAAAACTACCCCTAATTTTCAAAAATTATAAAATAACATATTAAACCTGAATATGGGTAAGATTTGGTTTGAATTAGTTAAATAATAATTATATTATACTTTTGAATAGAGTTCCATCATATTTCAACCCTTAAAAAGCAACCCTTGTTAGAGATTAATGTAAAAAATTACTAATTCTAAAAAAATGATTTCGCCTTGGATCGATTTGGATAAAAATTTGGATTTAAGCTCAATTCACACGATGCTTTATAGTTTATGTCATGTCGACGAACCCTGAATGTTCTTAGGGGTGAAAACTACCCCTAATTGTCAAAAATTATAAAATAACATATTAAACCTGAATATGGGTAAAATTTGGTTTGAATTAATTAAATAATCATAGTTTCGTGCTTTTGAATAAAGTTCCATCATATTTCAACCCTTAAAAAGCGACCCTTATTAGAGATTAATATAAAAAAATTAGTAATGCGAAGAAAATGATTTCACCTTGGAACGATTTGCATAAAAATTTGGAACTAAGCTAAACTCACCCTCTGCTTTACAGTTTATGTCATGCCGATGAACCCTGATTGTTCTTAGGGGTGAAAACTACCCCTAATTTTCAAAAATTGTAAAATAATATTACAAATCTTAAGATGAGTGAAATTTGGTTTGGATTAGTTAAATAGTGAGTTTTTTATACTTTAAAATACAAATTCATACATGTTCAACCCTTAAAAATCAATTGTTATGAGTGCTATAGGTGAAAACAATTTTTTGCCAAAATTTTGCAACTTTTCAACTTTTGAAAATCACCCTTTACAACATTGCAGTTTTATAAACTAATTTATAAGATATAAATTAAAAAAAGTAGAATTAAATACAAAAAAAATTATCAACATAAAAAGGCACCATATATTCTTATACATTTACATAAATAGTTGAAAATATTTACATTTATAGGTAAAACAATTATAATATTAATTTTATTCGTCATCAATTACATCTTCATCGTGATCTATGTCATCCTCATCTTCTTCAATTATTGGTGGACTGTTATTGCACCCTTCACCTGAGCACCCAGAACAAGTAGAGTTACAGTATAAACCAACTTTTCTGCACCCATATGAAACTCCGCATCCTTTTTTGCATTGGCAAAAAATAATTTTCAAAAATTTATCGGGTGCAGGTTGTTTGTTCATGCGTACGGGTAATAACAAACCATCTTTGTAATACCATCCCCAATCTGTTGCTCTGATATTTTCATTGTCAAGCCATAGACATATGAGAAGATGTTTTATTCTGTTGTATGGGATTTCAAAATAAGAACGCTTAAAATTTCGAATGTATAACGCCCCACTAGCTAATATACCGGTTTTGTAGATTATTATGCTCCGAAATGTGCTGTACTATACTAATGGAATTTTCCGGAAAAAAATTAACTGGTTTTTTTAACGTATTTCCTTTAATTTTTAACGATAGAGTGTTTCTTCAAAAACGATTTGTAGAGGTTTTTAATAGCTACAAGGATCTGTGAATTAAATCTTTTTGCACCCTTGGTTTTTAAATGGGGTGAGTTTAAAGGGCTCGAAAAAGATAGTGCTTGATCGTAAATCGATGCTTTAAACGTCTATATCTCCCCAAATATTCATTGTACAACAAATCTAAATAAAGGATAATTTTAGTCATTAAAAAAGCTACAATTTGGTAATTTTTATTTTTTCATATATTCAGTATTTTTGGGTATATTTAAAAAAAGAAGGGTAAAAAATATGAAATTGTAAATCGTTTCTCGCTTTAAGCTGTACTTTTTCTAAAACTAAGCATTTTAAATGGGTCAAACTTCTTGGACGTATTAACAATACATCTACAAAGGGAATTGCAGAAGGGTGAAGATCGATTTTAATTATGGGGGTGGTTAGGGTGTTGTTTTCCTCGATTTTTTCGTAAAAAATGAGGTATTGACCTTATTTTTTTATGATAGGTCTATTTATGCTCTTTAAAAAAGGTTTTGTGAGTTTTCTTCCAAAAATGCATCATTTTCCCGATATTTGACTTTGAATCTTTCAAATTTGGCATTTAAAGAAAACCGCTGAACATTGATATTGTATTTGTAATTGTATTTGTCTTTTGAAAAGCTACAAATTTGTTTTCTACAATTTTTTTGATAAAATGCACCATTTTCGAGTTATTCGCGAAAAATCGATTAAAAACGTGGATTTTTTCGTCTAAAAGTTGTTACTTTCAATCGCGAATAACTTGAAAAATATCATTTTATAAAAAAATGTATAGCACATTTTTTGTTTAGAATCACTTTCTAATCGAAACCTGTAGTTAAAACGTAAAAAAAAATTTCACCCCGGAGATGGGGTGGCAACCACCCCCTAGGCTTTGGCGCACTTTGGTTCGATATAGATTTTGATCCTTAGGCTATTACCTACCTTCTGTTAAATTTCAAGTCAATCCACGCCGCACGAAAAAATTGCGAGGTGAAATGCTACATTTCCTGGACTATAACTGGTTTGACAGCATAATAAAATCGTAGATTTATGTGTAGCTTTCAATTTTTATGAGTTCAGAATCCAGCAGCCCGCTGAAGTATGGGATTTTTTATAATATAATTATTTGACAATCTTTTGTGGGCCAACCACCTACACCAGAATTGAGCCGAAATACATTATATTCCTATGTTCCGAATTTATTTCGTTCAATCTGTATACTCAACTATGCAGTGTAAAGAACTGGGTTGCAAATTTCTATGTTCCATACCTTCAACTTTCATTTTTTACGGCAAGTTTCGGATGTGTTTTAAATTTATCTTGTCAACACGTTTATTTTGTCAGTGAATGACGACGTAACGTTATCTACACAAGAAACGTAATAAAATAACCCCAGTTGTGACTAACCCGAGCAAGAATCATTTCACGTTACACCTAAGCAGTCGAATTATTTTTTCTGAAAAACATCACATGTCATGGATATGTGACTTTCTTAGACGAAAGAGAGCGGGCTTGTAATGTTTTTAGAACATATTAAATTGTATATTTAGATATTATCGAAACTATGAATTTTTAGCAAGTGACGCAAATATTTTAATTTTAAAGAAACTAGACTTTTAGGAGATTTTTCCGAGAAATGCTTCAATTGTATGACGGTTTAAAAATAAATTAAGCAGAATAGAACTAGGATGGAAATTATTGTTTTTTTTTGTACCTGCACCATGTAAATAGATATAGTTCCATTTTTATTTATTTCTTGATATACGTATTTAAATATCAGAAACAAAACGTAATCGAGATTCATACGATGAATGTGAAATAAGATCTAAAATTAATATTTCCTATCTACACGTTAGAGTTATTTCAAGTTCATATTCATCACGTTTAATGTGTTTTAGTAATCTTAATCTTCGCGTTAATACATACAAGTAAAGTAAAAAGCAATAAGAATGCTAAAAAATGAGTATATGTATATAGTAATAATTATAACATTTATAGTATACTGTTAAAATTATACAATAATTTTAGCATATTTCATTTAAGAAATAGACTCTTAGTCACTCTAATGGATATTAAAACTATTTTTAACTTTACGTGTCATCGAGATTCATCTTACGAAATTTTTTTTTATTTGTACTTAGCAATTAAAAGAACATATTTCCATAAGCTAAAGATCTGTTTATCTTTAAAATAAAAACAAATGAATTGCTAGTTGCTCGAGTGATTAAATATTATGATCAGATAGACACCCATCGATATCCCCTGTTACAACTTAGCTATTTACACTTAAATTATTTAGATTTACTGGATGGTAATTAGTGTTCATGGCTACAACTTTTTGTAATTGCTGGTTCAATATGTTTTCCCATTAGCGGTTTAGAATAGGGGAAGGTGGTTTAATATCGACCACCTAATATAAATAATTTATAAAATAAATGCGTAACAACAAAAGACATATATTGATGTGTGTACATTGACTGCTATTCAAAGACGGAAGTAAGTACAACTTTTTTTTTTATTAAATTTGCAAATTTACCATCTGCTATTTCAAGCTATTAGTAAATGTGATTATTGCAAATACATGAGAGGAGAAATTATCCATTGATAACACTCCCAATACTAACACTAACAAATCAAATTATTGTATGATTATAATTTAAAACTAAAATTGAAATGAAAAGTAAAATTAAAATTGAAATTAGTGTATAAGGTCTGTTGGCCACTGTCTCTTCAATCTTCGTCTGACTTCTGGTTGGAGGTGTAGTTGTCTTGCTTCCTCGTTGGGGTGGGTTGGCAGATGTTCTAAATAATTTCTTGTTAGTCTGCTGATTTCGTCTTCAACGAACGGTATACCAGAGTCATCATGCAGAGTTTTGTTACTAACGTACCACGGAGCGTTGAAAATCATTCTGAGTATTTTGGATTGGATTCTCTGAATGATTTTGGTATTAGAAGGCTTTGCACAGCTCCATAGTTGCACTCCATATGTCTATATAGGCTTTATTATGCACTTATACAATAGAAGTTTATTATCTGTTGATAACTGTGATTTTCGGCTTATTAGCCGATTCATTTGACGTATTTTCATGTTGATTTGGATCTTTTTGGACAAGATGTGTGCTTTCCAAGTAAGTTTTTGATCAAGTGTCATTCCCAGGTATTTGACTTCTGTTTTTACTGGTAGTAGTATATTGTTCAGTCTGATTCTCGGACATATGATGTTCCTATTGGTGAATGTAATTTGATTAGACTTATTATGGTTAACTTTGATTTTCCATCTATTCATCTAGTCTTGTACTAGGTTCAGGTATATTTGAAGGTTTCCTGATGCTACTTGGGGGTAATCATCGATGGATATTATGGCGGTGTCATCTGCGAACATGGCTACTGTGGTCGTATTTGTTGTTGGGATATCAGCAGTGTATATGGGGTACAGGAGGGGACCCAGGACACTTCCTTGAGATACACTGGATTTTATGGAATAGTAATGAAAGGTTTCTGTAAGGAATTTGATTTGAAAGTTACGTTCTGTGAGGTATGATTTTAAAAGAAGATAGTGAGGCTTGCTATATCCAGGAAGGCAGCAGTGCAAATTTTTTTCTCTTCGAGGCATACATTAATGTTTTTTACAATCCTATGGCACTGTTGTAGAGTTGAATGGGCTTCGCGGAAACCAAACTGGTGATTTGGGATCATTGAAATAATTTCGATGTCTTCTGAGATTCTTTGAAGCAGAAGTCTCTCAAATATTTTTGACATTATTGGAAGTAAGCTGATTGGTCTATATGAAGTAATAGTATTTGGTGGTTTATTTGGTTTACTTATCATAATTATTTGTGCAAACTTCCAATTAATCGGGTAGTAGGCTAATCTTATGATACTATTATATATCATTGTTAGTAGGACAATTGCTTTTCTCGGTAATTTTTTTAATATTAGTCCGGTGATTATGTCGAAGCCTGGTGCTTTGTAGTTATTGTATCTAGAAATTTGTTCTTTTACATTATTAGGAGTAAAGCATTTGATTGGTAGCATCATTGGGCATGGAGTGTCTAGGAAGTTTTTAACTTGTTCTTCGTCATTATGGTTATTAAGTTCAGGTGCACCAAAAACGTGTGAGAGATGTGCAGCAAAGATTGATGCCTTTTCTTGTTCAGTTTTTGCCCAGCTTCCATCGTCTTTCCTTAGAGGTGGTATATGCTGTGTAGGCCTCTTGAATGATTTCGTTGCTTTCCAGATGCTGTGGTCTTCTTTTGACAGGCTGTCGATGAATAGTTCAAATGTATCATTCCTCGCGTCTTGTAGAGCAGTTTTAAGTTGCCGTTTTAATCTATTGTATTCATTTTTGTCTATAGGATTGCGACTTCTTTGCCATATGCGCCTGGTTCTTCTTTTTTGTGCAACAAGACGTTTTATATATACGGGTATATTGGTGTCACTTGGTTCTTTGTCATTCTGAGGGGGTGTAGCTATTTCTGCGGCTGCATAGTTTGGGTGAGAATAAGCACATCATTATCGATATCGTCTGGTTGCTTTAATCTTATATTTAAATTTAAATTTTCATTTATGTAAGACTCGAATACATTCCAGTTGGTCTTTGATGTTGTTAACTTAGGGATATTCGGACGTTTTATAACTTGCGTAGATAGTGTTACAATTATGGGAGTATGGTCGGTGGACATATCCCAGGATGGTTGTATGTCATTAAAAATAATTTAAGGCTATGTTATGAAGGATAAAGAAGTCGAGTAGATCTGGGATTTTGTTTGGATCTGATGGCCAGTAGGTGGGTTGCCCTGTAGATAAGTAAGAGCTGTTGTATTAGCTATGGCTTGTCTAAGATTTCTTCCCTTTATCTTACATAGTCTCGACCCCCAGTCTGTATGCTTGGCATTCCAGTCACCTCCAATAAAGATTTGTTTGATAGATGTTTAAAGAAGTCTTCATATTCTGCTGTGGAGATATTATGCCTTGGAGGGCTGTACATTGCCGCGATGTTAAAAGACTGTGGTTGAGAACTGATACAGATTACTGCAGCTTGTATTTTTTCCATCTGATACTTTGTTTCCTCATAGTGTGGTATGGTGTTACGTACAATAATAGTAGCGCCACCGTGTGCTGTTTTATCAGGATGGTTAGTGTTGTAAATAGAGTAATGAGGGATCTTGAACATCGTTCTGTCAGTGAAATGGGTTTCCGATATGAGTAGAACATCAATTTTGTTATGTTCAAGAAAGTTAGTAACTTCTGTGTTATGGTTGCCTAGGCCGTTGGCATTCCATTGTGCAATTCGTAGTGACTTAAGTTCCATTACTGAGTTTATTTATTACTGTGGAAAGCATGTTTAAGATCACGCTATTTTGATTTATTAGTTGTGAAAACATAGATTTGAATTCGTTAAGGAAACTCTTCATCATCTCTCCAATGTCATTGTGTGTATTGCTTCCATGTGTTCCACTTGTTACTTGGGCGTAAGTTGCATGATTTTGGTTGTATGAGTTCGTATTATTATGGACATTATTTACATTTGTTCCACCTGTTGCTTGTGTGTAAGTCGCGTGATTTTGATTGCTTAAGTTCAGTTTATTCTGTACTGTATTTCTGTTATATGGCAGTTGATTGTTCGCTGGAGTGTGCGATGATAATCCTGTTGCTCTGTTTCTACTGCTAATTAACTCTTTATATACTATGCATAATTTGTAATTTGCAGTGTGTCCTGCATTGCAGAGAGCGCATATGGCAGGTGTGTCCCTAGGTTTTTTACAATCGGCTGATATATGGTTGCCTCCACATTTGACACAGTGATAAGGTCCATTACAGTATGTCTTAGAGTGTCCATACAATTGGCATCTGGTACACTGGACAATATTATTCTTTTTATACGGTGGCTCAATAACTATTTTCGCGTTGTTTATAAATTGAATTTCATATATTTTTTTATTATTTTGATTAGGTTCTATATCGACATAGAACATCATTAGAGGGTCCTTACTTACTCTGTGTTTTATATTTACAATATTGCGTACTAAATGCCCATGTTTTTCTATTTCACTTTTTATTATATTAATGGGCACTGTACGATGTAAATTACGAATTACAACTCTGTATGCTCTATCCTCTTTCATCTGGTACCTATGATGCACAATTTTTTTGCTGTTTAAATGTCTTACTAGTTTTCGGTATGTTTCAGAGTCACGGGAATTTATTTTTATTGTGTTGTTTTTTAATGCTGTACAATAGAATGTCTCCGTTTTTGCTACTTCCGATAGATTATTAACCATTTTATTGTATTCAGTAACACCATACATAAAAATTTTTGGGGGTTTATTGGTTGCTGTAGTTTTGTTGGTATTTTCTGAACTGTTATTGTTGTCGTTTTTGTTTTCATTTTGTAGAATCTGAAATTTATTGCTGGTTTCTACCGTGTCTTCGTTTTCTGTTGGTGTCGGAGGATTAATTTTACTTTTTTGTTACTATGTTGTATAGTTTGCCATTCATGGATGTCCGATGACTCAATGTCGCTGATTTCCTCTGAAGATTCTTCACTTTGTAATGTATGTGTCATCTCAATAGAATCATAAGCTTCATTTTGAGGTGTAGATAATGTGGGATTTATTGTAGGATTGTATTGACAGTTTGAGGAAGATTGTAAAAGTACTTGGTTAGGAACATAATATATTGTTGTTGATGGATTGTTTAAAATTTGTGCTGAATTTGGTTGTGAATTTTGTAGAAAAAGGACATTTGAGCATTCTGGTTGATTTTGCTGTTGCTGATATTGAGTATTTATAGGTTGACCATTAACAGTAGCAGTATAAAAAGGAACACTCACCGATAAATCTGGTGGAGCACTCATTTTATTTGTTAAAACTGTATATTTTAATTTTTAAATAGTTTATAAATAGTATATCCACTTGATACACGATAATGACGGTAAAAACGCGGCCGGAGCCCGTTTTTAATCACCACTGTAAACTTTCGCCTAATTTGTATCGATGCGATGTTTGCAGGTCGAGAGTCAAATGAATACTCAAGTACAACTGAACCTCTAAAAGTCCTTTAGTTAGAATAACAAAAATACAAAAAGTTATTGGTCGATATTACTCAACCACTAAAGGGAAATATCGACGACGAGTGGAGATATGACCGAAATTAAAAAAATAAATGAATTAATGCAGCATCGCCACCATTCTTCATGATCTGCCCCGAATTCGCCGCAAACATGGCTTGTTGATGGTGTTTCTTTCTCTATCACTTTAATCTCCTTTTTCTTTTGTTTTTTGTTTGGCTCCTTATTTTCTTTATCTTCACTAAGTACGCGTTTTTTGTCAGTGGTAACTACTTTCTTTTGTTTTTAATTCTTTTTCTTCCAACTCTTCTTTCATCGGTGTCGAGGTCAAAATTTTGGACATTTGTGTATTTCATTTACTTTGTCTAGGTTTAAGTTTAGGTGTTGGATGTAATTCTTTGAATGTTCTATTCTTAATCTCCACTCTTTTGTCCTTATGATCTGCAGCTTCATTATCATACACTTGTTGTAACTCGCAAAATGATTCATCAATGTCCGAAGAAGAGTATTTAGAACTTTTTTGCTTCACTTGCTTTTAAATGGGAGCTTGATTTTGGACTTGTTTTTGACCTAAATGGAAGTCAAACCACTCAAGCCAGCAACTGAATTTGAATTTGCATAGTTCATCGCAGCTGGTATCTCTTTATTATCCTCGAAAGCAGTAGGTGAGTCAGTTTCCTCTTTAAATTCATTCTTATGTATCGAATACAGTCCTGTAATTTTGTAATTATTAAACCTTTTTCAATCGTCGTTATGCGGTTGTATGCTTTTAAATGGGAGCTTGTTTTTGGACTTGTTTTTGATCTAAATGGAAGTCAAACCACTCAAGCCAGCAACTGAATTTGAATTTGCATAGATCATCGCAGCTATTTTCTCTTTATTATCCTCGAAAGTAGTAGGTGAGTGAGTTTCCTCTTTAGATACATTCTTATCTATCGAATACAGTTCTGTAATTTTGTAGTCATTTTAACCTTTTTCAATCGTCGTTATGCGGTTGTATGCTTTAAGACAGGCCATTCACGTTCCGACTTGTGGTCCCACCTAGTAGGACTACTAGTTGGATGTTCGTCTCCTCACGCTCCGACTTTCTATCCAACTAGCGGTCCAACTTCAGAGTCTTGGTTGTTTTCACGATGGTGTACATCGCTTAACCAAAAAATGTATCGAATAAACACTACGCAAAATATAACATATATTATGATATGTATGTTTAAAAATTAGGTTTCGTTTCTCTAGTTATTTGTCTAGGGCTGAACTAATTAATTTTTTCAACTCTTGAATTTTATGACTTTTTAAGATGTAGGAAAAAATTATAGTTTTTAAAGATTTGTGTAGGTATAAAATCTATATTTTATTTGTTTTAAACTGGAGCTGGGATTTATTTTGTTGTGTGTGTGTGTGTCGTATATTTTTAATAGGAATAATTTTTCGTGCAATTGAAAGTTATTTTCTATTATTTTTTTGCGAACTAGGGATCTTTTGCTACAACTATAATTTAACTTTCATTGTTTGTTGATAATTCTTCCGTAGCCAATCCGGAGTATCGGAAATTTACCTGTATGGGAATGTTCGAAATAGATCTACAGAGAGAAAAATGATTTGCCCTAACAAAAAGGTAATTTTCGTGCAATTGACAGTTTATTTTCTATTAAATATTCGCGAACTAGAGATCTTTGCGTAAAGTATTTCATAGAAATCTCATACGTAACAGGTGCCGAAGGTCAACTGACTGAGGAAATTTTCGATCCAACCTGTGATCCGACTTCCAACTTCACCATTCACGCTCCGACTTCGTCGCCAGTCGGAAGTCGGATCTTCAAGTGGTCCCACTAGATGTTTTGAGTCGTACCACTAGTTGTCCAACTAATCCAACTAGCCCACTCACGGTCTGATTTCAGATCCAACTGCAGAAGTTGGACCACTGGTCGTACCACAAGTCGGAACGTGAATGGCCTGCATATAACAAATAATTCTGCAATATTTTTAAAAGGAATTGTTTTACTGTAATTTGTTTTTATAAACTGGTCACATTCGTGATTATATGCAGAGTTCAAGTTAGAGAAAAAAGTTACATTCAATGGCTGAACCCTATGAATGTGTTAGGAAGAGAAACCATTATGATTCCATTTTCAGGACAGTAATTATAGGATTGAAGAGTAGAATGTGAGATGTGGTTGTTTAAAATAAGCTTGACATGATCGTCTGGGGAGGCTTTGACAAATTTACAAAAATGCTTTGACCATTCAAAAAATAATTCCTCGGTTATCCAATTTGACTTTGAACAATAATAGATGGAGCCAAGTGGGCCATTTTTACTCAATCTCCCCTTCATTATTAACCTTTTAAAAATAAACATTGGTGGAACATACTGTATCGCAGCACTCATACAGCAAACTACAGTAGTGGTTTGACCTTCCTCGTCACTACTAATTGACCCAGCTTGCTTTATTTGCCTTCTTCCCTTTGGTGTACGAACACGAGATGGTTTGTGCACAGTTGTTATCCCAGTCTCGTCCACATTGTAGATGCGGTCCGGGGAAAAATTGTATTTTTCCATTAATGTTGTTACGTTGTCACAAAGCACATTTATATCTACTTTATTAAAGCTAGTACTCTATTATTCTTAATAGTCGCTTCTGGCTTTCTTAAGGACAATTTCTGAATGTCTCTTTAGGAAACCATATAGCTATTGGTTTGCACATGTTTCTTTTCTGACACTGACGTTGTTTCTTATAGTATTAAAGTACAGTACAGTATATTGGTAAGCAACTTTCCGTATTTTGCGTGTGGTTAATCCATAGAAAAAATTTGATAATTTAATTAGATAATCAGCTAGCATATTTTCCTGTTCTTTAGAAATAAGTGGTTTTTCTCCTAACGCAATTTTTTCTGGAAACTGATTTTTTCAAATGATCTTGCAGAGTACCATATGGAATCAAGTAGAGACTAGCTGCTTGTCTAATTGAACAGCATTTTTGGTTAACCGCATTTAATTCTCGGTTCATGCCCTTCTCTGTTCAGGACAGTTTTTCTTATATAATTGCCCATTTTTTTTCTTCTTCCTCCTTATAAGCAATTCTGCTTGTTCATTGGCAGATTAATACCTCTGTGGAAGGTTGTTACTCATCTTTTGTGCGGTCGTCCGATACTTCTTTTGCCGATTGGTGACTTATCTCTGATCTATTTTGACGACACGGGTCTCCCCCATTCTGATTATGTGGTTATTCTATTCTTATTTGTAGTGTCTATTTATGTATACACTGTACGTAACATTTTCTTTTAATGTTTTCACTTTTCATTTGATCTTTCAGCGTATTTCCTGTAATTATTATCAGTACTCTTATTTCTGCCGTTTCCAGTAGCCTTTGTGATGTGTCTGTGACGGGTCTTGTTTTTGAGACATGTCATTATTGGTCTTACATTGGCTTTATAAATTCTTGATTTCACCGCAGTTTTAATCTGCCTGTTTTTCCATAAGGTGTTATTAAGGTATCCTGCCAGTCTATTTGCTTTTTGTACTTGATCTCTCATTTCTTGCCCAGGTCTCCATAGCCAGATAATGTAATTCCAAGGTATTTTATTTACATAACTTGTTTAATTACTGATTCAACCAATTTACATTTTACATCTGGTTGGTTCTTTGCTTATTACTATTGTTTTAGTTTTCTGAGATGATATTATCCTATTAAATTCTTTGGCTCTTATGTTAAATCCGTAGACCAGTCTTTGCAGATATAATTTCTTGGCATCTGTAAATATTATATTTC
Source organism: Diabrotica balteata (assembly GCA_918026665.1). NCBI lineage: Eukaryota > Metazoa > Arthropoda > Insecta > Coleoptera > Chrysomelidae > Diabrotica > Diabrotica balteata. The sequence continues at coordinate 61,964,244 of OU898277.1, forward strand.
CATTAAAAAACAAAGCATGCAATATTGACCACAGTATGGGGTAACGTCGATGGTCGTGATCGATATTACCCATGACATACATCAAAGTACTTCTTCTTCTTTCGTTTTATGTATTTTTATCAAATATTGTGCCTAACCTTAAAATTATGACAATGCGAATGCCACAATAAATAAATAATAATACATTAATAACATTGGTTAAAACAATTTTTCAAAACGGTAAAATTATACTCTGTTTTTTAACCAGGAGGAGTAAACCAAAAAAACAGATTCACACCCAAGAAAGTTACTAGAAAAGTCAACAAATACATCTTCTTTTTTTGTTGTATATCTCGGCCTTGCAGTAATCGAGTAATCAATATCGGACAACCTTACACGTCAATTCTAACCTAACTTTATATTTGAATAATATGTATTTTTTTTAATTCACTTCCAATATATATTACAATTATTACAATAAAAAGGACGTTTTTCACATTTGGTCCCATGCATATATATTTCAATATCGGGTGATCCAGTTTTATAGATTTTTTATAGACAGCGAGTCAATAATGTTACAGATCTAAGTATGGTTTTTCTCAGAAATTTGTCTTTTAATTTGCAAATAGATCTTATATGCAACAAAGCTATGCAAATGCATGTATCAAAAAGTTAGAGAGAGTTTAAAGATTTCTGAAATACTGTTCTTTTAAACTGCGTAGACCATATTCTTATTCTGGTGTGATTAATTTCTTAAATTTAGGTTTTTTTTCTTACCCGAAGAATTAACTTTGACTTTGATCATTATTTTTAAGCTTAATAATCCAATCTCCTGAATTGCTTCAGCCAGTTTGTTTAACATATTCCTTCTCATGCACTGCTTTAGAATTGACTTTTTCATGTTTCATATCACAGAATAAATTATGGTTCAAATATAGGTGTGGTCCTACTTTTCATACATGGTAATCAGTTACCTCATTAGATAGATTTAACTTATGTATCAATATCTTAAGGATCTATTTGAAGCACTAAAATGCAAAACAATAAATTTGTATAAATAAGTGTGTACTTGCAATTTCTTTAATGCTGGGTTCTTGTTTAATTTTGACAGTGAGTTTGTCCCATTTGGTATCAATAAATAAAATTTACTAAAAAATACTGGATTTCTGTGAGATAATCAACTAATTCAATCTATTTTGTTACATTCTAGTATAATTTTGCAGTTTTTTTGTGATAATCTACAACAGGAAGAACAAAACCAACTGTATCAATACAATCAAAGTAAAACACAACATTACTAATGTTCTTTTATTGTGATCAAAATAAAATGAAAATGCTTTCTAATAAGTATACACTAAATTTAAAAGATATTTGCCGTTTTTCTTATGATAATTAGATACAAATATACATTTATGAATTTATAAACACTATAAACTCTATTCGATTCGAAATCGATTTATATAATATTCTGTGCATAATATATATTCGGAATGAATGTAAAAATAAAAATTAATTGTGAAATGGGTAAAACATTCATAATATAGACAATAAATCAATCATCCTATAAACAGTAAGATAAACAATTTATAGTTTTGCTATGTAATATTTGCTGCATTGAATCTGCATATGTAAAGTAAAAATATCTTTTTTTTCCTTTTCTTCCCTTTCCATGTTCTTATATCTGTTTAATCAAAATACTTCACAACATTCCAGTAGAGTATACAAATAAAAACTTAAAACTTAATATGTATTTAATAGTAACAATAATATACCTGATTATAAAAATGAAATCTATAAAATGTTTTAGTTAATTTTACTATATAATTGTAGCTAACCCATATTTACATACCGATATTTGTACTTACTTCAAATTGATTTACTTCAAGAATTTATATAATAATGAACGACACATATTTTGGGAAGATCTGAGCGGTTGTTAATTTCACTTAAAATTTTACCTAAGTGAGTATTTCATTCTTGAAAAAGAAGCTGTGTACTATCTGTCGTATAGATGTTTTAACTGTTTTTAGGACATTTTACTGCTTCAGTCTGCTTATATTCTTTAATTGTTCTATATTCTATTGTTGTATATAGTTGAATTCGCAACACGTAAAATTAGCACATTACTTTAGTAAGTCTTGATTTTAATAATAACTAGTCTGTAAAACTAACCTGCTGCCTATTTTATTTTTACTACCGTGGCTGTTATTCTTATTCCAGAATTATCAATTTTCATGTTTGTACATGTTTATAGTACGTTATTTCTCATTTGATGATAAATGATCCAAATCTACTCGGCGCTTTTAAGGTTGAGAAGAACAATTACCACTAGTACTTGGCATTGAATCCATATTGTTATCTTAATAACACTAATATGTCGCTAAATAGTTCTGAAAAGAATTGTTTTTTATATAAATGCAAACGAAAAATCTAACGATGTAAGAAATAACACAGAAAATACAAAAAATTGTTGATATAAATTTTGAATTTTTAAATTTCACAAATGTCATTAGTGTCAATATGTCATAATTTAGTGAAGTAAACTTGCCTGCGCTTCGACCAATTACAAACAAGCATTATGGCGCGGAAAATTTGAATTACTCCTCCTGGTTTAAAAACAGACCATAGTACAAAATTTGCAAAAAAACAACTTTATGTAATATTTATAGAACTGCACGTCTGACTGATCACATTGATTTTCGGTAATTTCGGTAATCGATTTTTGGCAACTTTGTCGCAAGGTGGCAGTAAGTATTGGAGTACTGAAATTTACAATTTACTTTCAAAACATTGTAGTGGTCGATATTGTCCGCTGGTCGATGTTAGGTCATCTTCCCCTAAATATCAATGGTATCACGATATTTAATCGCTTTTTTGATGATTTTTTCTTGTACTGTCGGTACATCTGTATGCCGTGTGTGCTTAGTTGCATGCCAGAGAACATCTACAATTTGTCTTTTGTCTACACTTAATTTTCTTCTATTCGTTTTTCTTTTATGATATGTGTTGTTTCCATGTAAGTTTTTTTGTTTAGATAGGGGTTTATGTGCAATTCTAGATATATTACCATTTCGGTGTGTGGTATCAGTACATTGTTTATTATGACTATGGACCATGTTTATGTTATAATGTAACTGTTATCAGATTTTGTTACTGATATATTTATGGTGTATAATACATAAAATACTAGGCTTATAACACTGCCTTGTGGTACTCCACAACAGATAGGATGATAATCAGATGTTTCCTCGTTTTCCTTAATATCCAAAGTTCTCTTAGATAGTTAGATTCAATAAGGTGGTTTTTATTCCATTACACTACCACTAGACCTATAGATTATTATATTATAGTATTATAGAGTAAATATTGTAAATTTAGAAGTGAATGTTTTCTTCATCATCGGAGTATTACACATTACGATGCTCAGACGATTAGTGAAATGTATACTGATATTTTAATAAATATTTGTCGACATCAATGTATTTTTTTAATACTGTATACATTTCATTCTTATTTAAACAACTGTAATAAGATTTTTAAGTTTAATTTAAATATTTTATTTTAACAATGTAATCACTACTTCTCCTTTTTCTTCTAGGGTTCTCATGATTTTGGACTTATAGTAGGATCGGTCCTATCAGCACTGATAATAACATGTACTGTTAATCTTAAAAACAATTTACAAAATATTAAAAATGTCACAGACTCATCTCTGGATTCAACGGTAAGTACTGTTGATGTACATTTTAAATTATATCTAGTGGCATAGTTAATAGATTAGCAAAACAATTCCTTATCTTTGCCAAACAGGCTATGGATTTAAATGGATAGGAAACATGCTTATTCTACAACTAATAGAAACAAATGGGGAATAGTAATTAAAAAAGCAGAAATAAATTGAGAAACTTTACTATCGCGAACAAATTAAAAATCACGAACACAATCTATAGACGAAAAGATATTTATAAATATATATGGAAAGGTCGGGGGTGGGTACTGATATAATCTACTTCTTAAAATTCCATCTCTTATCGGAGGTTGGATATTATAACGGCTATGGTCTGCTGTTATCTTTGTTAGCTGCTGCTCTTAAAAGTTGTAGTGAACTACAGTTAAACCATTCTCTAAGGTTCCTCAGCCAGAAGATGCGTCTTCTTCCGATGCTTCTTCTTCCTTGGATTCTTCCTTGCATAATAATTCTCAGCAGCTCATATTTTTCTCCTCTGATTATGTACCCAAATACTCTAATTTTCTTCTTTTTATGCTTCTGTAACACCATATTTCGAACGCTTCTATTTTTCTTATGTGTTGTTTCTTTAATGTCCAAGCTTCCATTCCGTATAGTAAGATAGAAAATATGTAACATCTTAGAGCCCTCAATCTGAGATGCAACTGAAGGTCTCTGTTGGTAAGCATTCTCATCATTTTCACAAATGCTTGCCTTGCAGTTTCAATTCGGACTTTGATTTCTCTGCTTTGGTCATTTTTGTCATCAACCCAGGTTTCCAAATATTTGTATGTCTCTACTTTTTCTATTTGGGTTTGCTCTATCATTAATCTTTCATTTCCATGTTGCGTTTTTGAGACAATCATAAATTTAGTTTTTCTCTTATTTATTTTTAGTCTGTCTTCTTCTTCAAGTTCCACTCCTATCGGAGATTGGAAATCATTCTGGCAATTATAATTTTATTGGTTACTCGCCTGAATAGTTCAATTGAACTGCATCCAAACCACTCACGGAGATTGCGTAGCCACGAGATTTTACGTCTTCCTACGCTTTTTTTTAGTCCGTATCTAATGCAATAATCGTTAATTCTATTTACCAATTCTTGTACCGATTCCAGGGTGTCTGCCATTATAACGGTGTCATCAGCGAATCTTATGCTATTTACTATTCTTCCGTTTACAGAGATTCCATCACCCAGATCCGCTATCGCTTCCTGGAATATGGCTTCACTGTACACGTTAAACAGTAATGGTGACAGAACACAGCCCTGTCTTACTCCTCTCTTTATATCTATATTTTCGGACTTTTATTCTTCTATCTTTATATTGACTTTTTGATTCCAATACAGATTAATAATGATTCGTAAGTCTCGTCTGTCTATATCTTTGTTTCTAAGTATTTCTATTAGTTTTTCATGTCAGACCCTGTCGAATGCCTTCTTGAAGTCGATGAAATAGGAATAAATATCTAGGTTCATATCTAAGCATATTTGAGAGAGGACATTAAAAGCAAACAATGCCTCTCTCTTTCCCAGTCCCTTGCGGAAACCAAACTGAGTATCGTCCATATCCTTTTCTAGTTTTCTATATAATTTTCCATGAATCACCTTTAGAAATATTTTGACGGTATGGCTTTTTAGTGATATTGTCCTATATAGTCTGAACAATCTTTGGCATATACTGTTTTTGGTATTGCTACAAAGGTGGACACCAACCATTCCTGTGGGATTTTTCCAGCTTTTGAGTACTTCATTAAATAGGTCCAGAAGTACAGGTAGAGTTTCATCGTCTAGACATTTTAGTAGTTCCGTAGGTATTTCGTCTGGACCTACAGTTTTTCTGTTTTTTGCGTTTCGTATTTCTTGTTCGATTTCCTGTATTATAATCTCTGGTCCCGTTTCGCTGTCGATTCCTTCCGGTTCTTGCCGATTATCCTCAAACAGATCTGTTATGTATGTCTCCAATTTTTTAAATTTCTCTTTAATTTCTATAATGATTTCGTTATTTGCGTCTTTCAAAAGGGCATCTTTCTTTTTTCTCAGTCTATAATATGTCATTTCCTTTATTTTCTTATGCATGTTAAAGCTATCATACTGTTAAGCATATGCCTCTATTTCACTGCATTGATTAGAAAGCCAGGAGGATTTCACCTCTTTTATTTTCTTTCCTATCAATCTCTGTAGTTTTTTGTATTTTGCCTTACTCCTGCCTTTATGTTTCCTTCTTTCCTCCATTAGATCTAAGATGCACCTGTTCTAATTTTTTGTAGTAAAAATGATAAAATATTAACTAAAAGTGAGGTTATTCTCAACTATTCGTAACAATTTTTTAAACAAATTATTATTATTCATTTGTAAAAAGTTTTTATATGTCAAAGGGACTTCTATTAATAATTCTTCATTCAACATATTTAATATTCCTTTGCCTACCCCGCTTCTCTGGATCCATTTTTCTTCTTCATATACGCGTTTTTAGGAAGCGTGTAATTAATTATCAATTATCAATTAAAGCTGTGCTTTGCTAGCATCATTTTTTACCTGTGCGTTTTGTTTATTCTAATCATAAAACAAACGTCATTGTTAGATTATCAATACAAAATTGGTAGAGCGCAGATAATTGCAAACACAAACTTTATTATAATATTTTTAGTACTGAAATCAGTACTGAAATTAGCATAATGGCAAGCGGTCATAAGGAATAAAATGAGACTATTTAAAAAAATAAAAATTGTACCACAGCATGTCCCAGCAGCGGATCTACCCCCTGTTAATTATATATAAATATTATTAAAACATTCAGTTTTTTTATTCAAAGGAATAATTATGCGTTTTTTAAAATTACACTATATGAATTATATAAATATATTTTATTAGTACTAGACTTTTCCCGGTGAAGTGGTACTCTAAAAAAGACAAGTAGAGTAGATGGCCGATCGGCCGTCCCTCTAAACAATGCTGGATCCGCCACTGGTGTGTTCAAAAAAGTATTCAAAAATCTATTCTTAAATTAACGAAATTACAATTGATTAAAATTTTATTTAAAATTTAAATAAACAACGTAAAATGCAGATCAGTTGCTTTAATTTTCCTATCATCATCATCATCTAGCCTCTAACGTCCACTGCTGAACATAGGCCTCTCGCATGCTTTTCCACTTAGTCCGATTTTGCGCCATCTGAATCCAATTTGTAGTCACTCTTTTTATGTCATCTGTCCATCTCGTTGGGGGTCGACCTCTATTTTTGTTAGCTTGTATTCGGGGTTTCCATTCCAAAATTCTTTTTGCCCACCGGTCATCAACTGATCTTGCTACATGACCTGCCCAGTTCCACTTTAGTGTTGTTATCCTTTCAATAACGTCTGCTACTCCTGATCTTTTGCGTATGATGGCATTGGGTATTCTATCACGTAGAGAAATCCCTAACATTATTCTCTCCATTGCCCTTTCCGCAACTTGAAGTTTACTTACTGTTGTTCTTGTGAGTGTTAGGGTTTCTGCGCCGTAGGTCATCATTGGCAAAATACACTGATTAACTACTTTTCTTTTCAAACACATTGGAATCTTAGATCTAAAAACATCCTTCATCTTTCCCAAATGCGGCCCAAGCGAGGTTTATTCTTCTTTTCAGCTCGATTGTTTGGTTGTCTCGACTTATTCTGATCTCATGGCCCAAGTATTTATAGGAGTCAACTGGCTCAATATCTTTGGCTTCTACTGAGATGTTTTTATTGTGTCATAAATTGTGTTTTTGAAAAATTTATTTTAAGACCGACTCTTTTTGTGGCAGTATGGAGTTCTTGGAGCATTATCTGTGCCTGATTAAAGCTGTCTGCAATAAGAATGATATCGTCTGCAAATTTAAGGCTATTTAAAAATTTTCCATCTACATTGATGCCCTTTCCGTTCCAAACTATTGTTTTACAAGCGTATTCTAGCAAAGTTGTAAATAATTTAGGAGACATGTTGTCGCCTTGCCGAACGCCTCTTTCAATACGAAAGGTACGTTACTTCGTTAAGTCTTACACAAGCTGTATCATGCTGATAGATGTATCTGATGAGGGATATGTATCGGTGATATATTTTACATTGTGTTAGAGCTTGGAGCATTTCACTTTGATTGACCGTATCAAATGCTTTTTCAAAGTCGACAAAGACAACTATCAGGGGTCTATTATATTCAATGATATTTTCAATTAACGACTTAATAGTTTGCAAATGATCATTTGTTCCGTATCCAGCTCTAAATCCTGCTTGCTCGCAAGGTTGATAGCAGTCTAATTTTACTATATTCTCTCTTAAACGATAACTCTAACGACCAGCTTTTGATTACCCGAGTGTTGGAAAGGATAAAAACTAGTAGAATGATGTTTACCAAACTTTAATATCAGTCTAATAAATAATATTAATGTTTGTTTTAAGGTATGTGCCGAAAATTCCAGTTACCTTATTCCACACTGCCAAAATAACACAGATTTCGGATCGTCTAATAATATCTACGACTACAGTGCTTTTTTAGATGATATTTTTGATACAACAGAAGACGGTAGACTTTGTGGTGCGCAGGCGTGCCCTGTTTCTAGTTCTTCTATTAATTCATCTCTGATATTAGAGTCTGGATTTAGTATTTTACCAAGAAGAACTGCAGACGTGTTAGTTATAGTATATGGAGCAATGTGTGGTATTGCATTAATGCTAGCAGTTTTTAGCTTTCAAAGAACAAAGATGCTAGCTTATCAGGTTGGTATCTATTTTTTTCTGACTTTTATAACTTTATAAAATTTATTCAAGAACGACTATTACAACAAGCCGGGATCCATGATAATTAAGACAATTGACAAGTTTCAAAACTACTTGACCCTGTCACTAGTTCACGCTTACTATAGTAGAAGCAACAGTTAGAATACAGTGTTGGTGTTACTGCGCGTCGATACCGCACATGTCGTGAGAGTGGTAGGTGTGTGGTAGTTTGGCGATAGACTGAGAAATCAGGACCGTACACACTTCGTTTAAAAAGATCTTTACTCATTAATAAAAGAATAAAAATAAATAAATTGAATCTATAAAAAATACCTAAATACATAAAATATCTAATACCTCGTAGATACTTATATACATATATACAAAAAGCATACGATACGATAAATATACATATATATATATATATACATAAAATACACAAGAAGATCATAACTGAATTGTCTTAATTAATTGAGCGTTAAATCAGAGAAAATCTGAGACATTTCTTGTTAATTAATACTAATCGCAATCCATATCTAAGTCGTCCTCATAATCTGAATCATATCCTATACTTATTATAACCGATTCAATATCTTTCTGTAAATTGTCCATCGCAAACATTTCTTCTTCTACTTTCTTGACGTGGTTCAGATAATTATGCCACTGCTCTTTAGATACGCGTTGGTAAGCTTCTTTTATCAACCGTTCTACTGTTTTTTCATTAAAATCGACGTTGCTTGAAGCCACATACCTTTTCACTTGACTTCACAACATCTCAATTGGGTTCAGCTCGCAATGGTAAAGCGGCAGTCTCAAAATTTTAATGACATATTTTAATGAAATCGTTTCAGTTTTGTAATTGTCGTCCTGGTCTCTAAATGAGACCGCAGTAATCTTTCTCGAAGAAAATGTTCTCTTCGATTATTTAATCCTTGATTTGTCCACAATTCTTCGAGAAATTAAATTTGTGGGAGTGGTATGATTGTCTTTCTGCAAGTTTGAAAATAACGTCTTCTCAAACCATTCTCCATATAGATCCCCGTCCATTTCGTCGTGGTAATCAGCGGTTTCCTTTGATTACCAAGAACAAACTTAGAATCAAATTGGATTGGAGCTTTCAGTCCAGTAGAGAGCCAGCCCTTTTATGAAGGCATCTCGTCGATTCTTGATCGTTGTGTCCCTCCATTCCGTTTTGACTGACGCACCGACGTTAGTCCAAGACTCATCGGTATAAACAAGGTTTACTTTATGCTTTTTCCCTAATGTTTTTATTTGTCTGAGGTACTTGTGTCCCCAGAATATATCTTTTCTTTCCATCATTATCGAATTTCGACCTCTTTTACCATATTCAAAACCCATGATATTTAGTGGCCTATATATATATATATATATATATATATATATATATATATATATATATATATATATATATATATATATATATATATATATATATATAACACTGTTTTTGATGGGTTGGAGTCAATAAAAGGGGCTATTTGTTGACTATTTTTTACTCGAGCTTTCAATTGTGATTACAATTTTTATCAAGAGCTTCTAAAAAATACAAAATGTCTTACAAAGTTGAACTAGAAATAAAAAATTTTTTTGTTAACTCACCAAATAAAATTAGTTTTCTATACAAAACTACTGCTTACATATTAAATACAAAAAATATTAATAAAAAAAATGTCTTATTCTAATAAATGTTTCTCTGACAAATTTAGATGAAGTTTCTTAAGAAAAAAAAAATTGAATTTATAAACAGAAATAGAATAGCTACAACACCAGCCTAAATGTTATAAATACTAACTTAAAAATTTTTATTTTTGACATATTGTCAAAAATAAAATTTTGTTTAAAAAATTCTTCTTTGTTTAGTAACAAAAAAGAAGAAGATTTATTCATCATTGATAGATGCCCGAAAAAATGTAACAAATACATGGAAAATTCAAAATGTGATATTTTACTGACTGCATAAATTAAATAGAAATTATATAATTATAAATTTTGCTTAAATTTTGAATTTCTGACCTTTTGTTTAAATTATTATCACTTTTGCTAATACAAACCATTTCCAAAAAAGTTCTTTTAAATTTATTACTTTCATTACATAAAATTTTAATATTATCAAAATCCATAATATGGTCTTTGTCTATTACATGCTCTGCCAAAGCACAAGATGGTTTCTTAATTCTACAATCACTCTTGTGAGAAATAATGCGATTTGAGAGATTTCTTCCAGTCTCACCAATATACTCAGCTTCACACTGAGTACAAACAATGCTGTATACTACATTTGTTTGATCTAATTTGTCTATAGGATATTTAGTTTTGGAATATAAAGATGAAATAGTTTTGAAATCTTTTTTGGAAATGGTTTGTATTAGCAAAAGTGATAATAATTTAAACAAAAGGTCAGAAATTCAAAATTTAAGCAAAATTTATAATTATATAATTTCTATTTAATTTATGCAGTCAGTAAAATATCACATTTTGAATTTTCCATGTATTTGTTACATTTTTTCGGGCATCTATCAATGATGAATAAATCTTCTTCTTTTTTGTTACTAAACAAAGAAGAATTTTTTAAACAAAATTTTATTTTTGACAATATGTCAAAAATAAAAATTTTTAAGTTAGTATTTATAACATTTAGGCTGGTTGTAGCTATTCTATTTCTGTTTATAAATTCAATTTTTTTTTCTTAAGAAACTTCATCTAAATTTGTCAGAGAAACATTTATTAGAATAAGACATTTGTTTTATTAATATTTTTTGTATTTAATATGTAAGCAGTAGTTTTGTATAGAAAACTAATTTTATTTGGTGAGTTAACAAAAAATTTTTTATTTCTAGTTCAACTTTGTAAGACATTTTGTATTTTTTAGAAGCTCTTGATAAAAATTGTAATCACAATTGAAAGCTCGAGTAAAAAATAGTCAACAAATAGCCCCTTTTATTGACTCCAACCCATCAAAAACAGTGTTATATTTTTTCCAAACGAGTCACAAGTACTTCTCTTTTTTCTTATATATATATATATATATATATATATATATATATATATATATATATATATATATTGTTTCATGTACATCACGCTCTGTACCCCCATTACAGTCAATTATGCTGCCCAGATATACAAATTCCGCTACTCTCTCAATTTTCTGGTCGTTGATCATAATAGGTTGGTTGTTTCTGGTACCAAATCGCATTTCTTTGGTTTTGTTGATGTTTATTTCTAGACCAACCTTCTTTGATTCTTCTTGTACTTTGTTTACTTGGAGTTGCATGTCCTGTTTTGTATATGCTAGGAGGCATATATCATCAGCGTAATATAGGTCTTCCAGTCTGTTTGTTAATCCCCAGTAAATTCCTCTATTAGAGTTTACCTTTGTTAGTACGAAGTCCAGTACAATGTTAAATAGTATGGGGGATAAAACACAGCCCTGCTTTACTCCGTTTAGCATAGCTATTGGGTCAGATGTTATGCCGTTGTGTAGGATTTTGCTTTCTGTGTCACTGTAGAGTTCTTTGATGAGATTTACTATTTTTTCTGGTATTCCTATTTCCTGCAGTGCTTTCCATATGGCCGTATGTGTGAGCGTGTCAAAAGCTCTCTTGAAGTCCACAAAGCACACAAAGAGAGGAGAGTTAAATTCCTGTGACTGTTCTACAATTATTCTTAGTGTGTTAATTTGGTCCACGCATGATCTGTTTGGTCTGAAACCGGCTTGTTCCTTCCTCAACATTGGTTCTACAGTTTTTGTTAGTCGGTTGTTTATAATTATTGCTGTTAATTTATTTATAGTATTCAGAAGTGTGATTCCTCTCCAGTTTTCGCAATATCTTCTGTCGCCCTTTTTTGGTATCTTTATTATTAATCCCGTTTTCCATTCTTTGGGGAACTTTTCCTCTCTCCAAGCCCTTTTCAAGAGTGGTTGGATTAGCTCTGCCACTGTACCTGGGCAAGCTTTTAACAACTCTGGTGGAATATTGTCAGGGCCGGCTGCTTTGTGTGCTTTCAGTTTTTCTATGGCCATTTCTATTTCTTGCGTTGTTGGTTTGTTGGTGTTAATTCTCAGTTGGATATTGAGTATTAGGTTTTCTGCGTCTTCTGGTGGTGTTAGGACTGCACTTAGAGATTCGCTAAAATATTTATGCCATCTTTTGACTTATTCCTGTGGCGCTGTAATATCTTCACCTGTAGCACTTTTTACAATTGGTTGGTGGGTAGTATATCTTTTATTGGCTAGTTGTTTAGTAATATTATATAATTGTCTCATGTTTTGATGTTGATTGGCGACTCGCGCTTCTTGGACAAGATTTTCTGCCCACTTTCTTTTGTCTTCCTTTGCTGCCTTCTTGACAGCTTTATTCGCTTCTCTATTACTTTCTCTAAGTCGGTTCTTCTCTGCTGCTGTCTTGGAATTTAGTAATTCTAGATTAATGTGTTTGCGACGTTCTATTTTGTTCCACGTTTCTCTCGTAATCCACTCTTTCTTTACGTCTTTCTTTAGGCCCAGCACATTTTCACTTGTTTCCACAAGGGCTTTGCTAATCGTTTCCCCAATTTTTGTCCTGTCTTTCGTCGATTTTGGATCTCAGCTGTCGTGCGAATTCTACTTTCGTCTCGTTATTTTGTAGTTTCTCAATGTTGAACTTTTTTCAAATAGGTTTGTTCAGTTCTTTTCTATTCCTAGCTATTTTGAATCTAATTTCGACCATCATCATGTAGTGATCACGGGCCGCATCTGCGCCTCTCCATGATATGACATTTAAGAGAGATGTTCTCCATTGCTTACTGATTGCAACGTGGTCGATTTGATTGTAGGTGCGGTTATCTGGCGATTTCCATGATCCTTGTGGATTGTTTTGTGTGGGAATAAAGTCCCTTCAATGATTAGGTCATGGTTACCACATAATTCAATGAAGCGTTCGCCGTTGTTGTTTCTCTGGCCAGTGCCATGCTTTCCGATAACGTGTCCTAGGTTGGTGTTGTCAGTGCCAACCTTGGCATTGAAGTCTCTTATCATTATTGTTATATCGGATCTTTTAATTTGTTCTAATGTTGCTTCAAGGCATTCGTAGAAATCCTCTTTTTCTTGTTCTGTTGCTTGTTCTGTTGGTGCATAGCACTGAATCAGTGTTACCAGTCTTAATTTGGTCCTAATTCTTGCAGTGATTATTCGCTCTGAAACTGGTTTCCATTCCACAAGAGAATTTTTTGTGACTTTACTAAATAGAATTCTTACTCCATTTTCATGTCTTCCGCCATCTGTTTTACCAGAGTATATCAGCAGGTCGCCTTCCATGTTGACGTGCTCTCCCGTCCCATTCCACCGTGTCTCATTGAGACCTAGTATATCGACTTTATATGCTTTCATCTCTCTACAAATTTGGGCAGGGCGTAATGCTTGCATCATAGTTTTTATGTTCCAATATCCGATTCTTGTCCGTTTACGTAAGCCAAAGGTCGTTATCAAAGGATCCGTCCGGTTGTTCTCTGTAGAAGTTTCGAAAATCTAGTAATTTGAGGCGGATAGGTAATTGGCCTCTCGCGCCCGATTCTGATGCCGGGGCTGCCAGCTCTAGCCATCAGACTGGCCTCAGGAATTCCTGGTAGCTTAATATAGGTAGCCTAATATTGGTTTTTGAAAAATCTGGTAGGTCCTCATCATCCTTTACTCTTTTCATTATCCTGTGGACGGTTGGGGGTATGTTTTCCAAAAAAAAAATCATGGACAATCTTCCTTATTCGAGATTTCACTCCCTCATCGTAAATAATCTCAGGTGAACTAGGCTGAAAACTGATTTTTTTTTCTTTTTTGTATCGGTTTCAGTTCGCCTTGCTGGGCCTTTTCGCGGATGTTATAAATTTTGCGAACACTCACACCGCACATTTTCAAAACTTTTTCCACAGTAATAGTAAAGCTGTCACCATTTTTTAAGTTCAGATGATAGTTCAATACATTTAACACCAGACGTTTTACTTGCTCACTAAGAGTCATAGGTACCCTGCTTTGAATTCACGATAGATACTGGCATCGGCTTCCTGATGTATGTACTTTTATTCGCTTGTGAAAATAAAATAGAACTGAGCTTTCACAGTTTTTATCAACAAGGTCTAATGGCAGTACCCAAATCGACAAAGAGACATGTTTGTTTTGGGTGGATAATGGGGATTAAAACTGATCCGCTTCTCCGCATACCTTTATAACAATCTTTATTTCCCAAATATTGTATTTACAATGGAAGCTATTGAAAATTGATAAATATAGAGAAGCTATTGACAATAATTTTTTGATATATTTTACTTTTTTTATAGTATTTTCCTTCACGTTATTATTTAGTTCGACAATTTAACTCTCTTATTTATACATCGATGAATGAATCATGCTTTAGTTGAAACATTAATGATAGTCTTTTATACAACCGTAGGCAATTGTGTGTGCATATATTCTATTGCTATGATTCTTAAGTCCGGTCCTGATGTGCCGATCGGGGTAAACCGGCAATGTGGTCGGCCGTTCTCAGGTAAGAAATACATTGCTTATTATCTTACATGCACTGCATTGTAACTGTGGCTTCTACTATAGTGACAGGGTACTTATTATCCATATACAGTATTTATTCCTCTTTTAACTACAACTTATAATAGATTTACTTAATCTAAAATCCTAGCCGGTTTTTTTACACGATCTAATTTACGTACTATATTTAATTGCGGTGTTCCCATCTTAAACTGTCATCGGATACTTGTTAATTCGACCTTTAGAACTAGAGACTTTATCTTTACTTCTGAAAATATAGCTTCTGGCTGGCGTTAAGCTAACTCTGTGCTTGTTGCAATATTTCAATAACTTTTCCATAGGCTAAATCTTCCTCTGATTAAAGTTTGCTTAAAATCGCTTCCGATCTTAATCCACAGACAAACATGTCCCTAAGTGCCTTTGTGAATAATGTAAAAATTTCAGCATATTTTGATAATTTCTTTAGTTTTTCCATAAAATAAGTTAGATTTTTTAAACTAATTTGCGAACAATTATAAAATTTATATCTCTCCGCAATAGTCTTTTTGGACTATATAATGATCTTTTAATGTTTTATCCAGTTCGGCATACTTTTTTGTACTGGGTTTTTAAGTGACAAAGAATATTATATTAAACCATATTCTTCTCCACCAATTAGTCAAAAATAAGAGTACCCTTTTTTTTGTTATATTGCCTTTCACACTAAAAACTGTTCCTTTCTATTTAAATAATTACTAATATCGCCTTCGTTAGGATTAAAAGCTTCGAAATGAGTACCAACTCTCACAAAGCCCCAGTGGAAGTATGCACATATTATAATGATTGGAAGTCAGGTAAATTGCCTACTAAACCTTCTTCCTATCGTCCAATAAGCTTGTTACCCTTGATGTCCAAAATATTTGAAAGATTCCTGCTAAATAGAAACTGAACCACTCTAGAACATAATACCCGAACGTTAGTTTGGTTTCCGTCAAAAATATTCAACATTTCAACAGTGTCATAGAATAGTAAATAAAATTAAAGAAAGTTTGAAAGAAAAGACTGTGTGTGCCTCAGTATTTCTTGATATTTAGCAGCCTTTTGATAAAGTCTGGCACAACGGTATGCTGTATAAATTTAAATCTTCACTGCCTAGCGATATGTACCATATCCTGAAGTCTAATATTAACGAACATTCGTTCCAAGTAAAAATCAATCATTATTTCTCAACCTATCACTCAATCCAATCCGGAGTTCTTCAGGGAAGTTTCTCGGTCCCTTTCTACATGAAATCTTTACTGCTGGCATACTTATTACAGATAAGGTCATAGTGTCGACTTTTGCCGATGATACAGCCGTTTAAGTTTCAAACAAAGACCCAGACAATAGCGTCTAAAAAGCTGCAAAATTACTTGCATCCATTAGAGAATTGGTTGACAAGATGAAAAATTAAAGTCAATAACGAACAATCAGCCCAAATTACATTTACAACAAGAAGACGCACTAATCTACAAGTTAATCTAAACAATGCCCCCATTCCAGCTAGATATGTTGTGAAATATCTTGGGTTGCATTTGGACCGAAAGCTGACCTAAAAGTAATACATTAACATTAAAAAAACTCAGCTCAATATAAAATTAAAATAAACGAATTTGTTACTTGGCAGAAAGTCACAACTATCATTGGAGAACAAAATACTGCTTTACAAAGTCATATTAAAACCAATGTGGACTTACAGCGTAAAACTCTATGGCTAAACAAGCCTTCCAACACAAAAATTTTGCAGACGTTCCAATCAAATACACTGCGTATGATAGCTAACGTCCCTTGGCATGTGGGCAATGCAACCATCCACAATGACCAGAAGCACCAACTGTAAAAGATATCATATCACTTCATGCCAACAAAGCCAAAATTCTTAATTCAACGCACCACAGCCAAACTATCAGTGAATTATATCAGTCACCAATGGAGGAACGAGGACTGAAGAGGACTTGGTCAGAAGACCTGGTTACATAGGTGAAACGTCAAGTCAATATTGTCATCACATTTAACAATTTCTCAATGTACTATTTATAAGTAGATTGTAAATATGCAGTTGAAAAATAAAAAATAAGCTTCGATTAAACTTATTATTTTGTTGTGGGCAAACAGACAGTTGCACACACAGACTTGTCTTCCTTTCTGAAATTAAAACTAAACTTTGGGATTATCCTTTTCTTATCCTATCGTCGCCAATAGGTTATGTATTCATAGGACTTCTACAACTTAAAATTTATTCAAGAACGACTATTACAACAAGCCGGGATCGATGATAATTAAGACAATTGATAACTGTTAAAACTACTTGACTCTGTAGTTTCGTTCATGGTTACTAGTGACATGGTAATATTATTCATATACAATAGTATTGTTCTTATTTATATTTATTATCGTAATGCTCTGATAAATTTAAAATTTTACTTAGGAACCAATGGAGAAAGGAGAAATAATTTCGGCTATAAGGGCAGTTAAGGAAAGTTTTAGAGATATAAGACTGCAAATGGCTGCCCCGCTAGCTGTTTTTATAGGAATTGAACAAGCATTTATGTATGCTGGTTTTAGTAAGGTAAGTATAAATCTTTGTGGTAATATAATGTGTTTCAATATAAATATGTTTCATTATTAGAATTAGAACAAATAATTTATAAAACTGACAGTAAAAAGAATAAAGTGAAATAATATAGTTATTACGAACATACATTAAATTTCTTTAAATATTCAGGGATTCTACAGTATTCACTGCCTTCTCTCGCTCAACCGTTTCCATCTCTCTCTGTTGCCCCCTTCACCATCGTTTAGGCCTCTCTTACTGATTGCGTCGTCTACTTCCTTCCTCCATCTTCGGGGTCGTCCTCTTTTCCTCCTTCCTATTGGGCTCCATTCGGTTATTCTCTTTATTCATCTGCTGTCTCCAGTTCTTCTTACATGTCATGACTAGAGTGGTATATACCACTTTAGTCTTTTTTGTTCTATATATGTTAGTATGTCTGTTTCTATTGATGTTCTTTGCTTTATTTCGTCACTACTTCTCCTATACATTTTTGTTACTCTGCAGCATCTTCGCAGGCATTCAGACAATTTTCAGCCCCATATGTCATAATATTTATCACTAATGTTTTATAAATCTGTGTTTTTGTCTTCATATGTAGGTGTCTATTCCACCATACTGACTTAAGTTGTGGGATTGCTGTTCTTGTTTGTCCTAATCTTTGCATGATTTCTTCCTCTGTTGCTGCCTTTTTCGTGATTATAAACCCCAAGTATTTAAATTTATCCTTTCCTTTGATTGTTACATTGTCATCAATCTGTAGATATTCTATGTCTTCTTCATAAGTAGATAGGTACTCTGCGTAGATAGGTGAAGTCTCCTATGATTCTTGTTCCCAATTTAATAGACACTTTATTTTCTTTATACAGAGCTTTTGTAGCTTCTATGAATTCCTTCTTTATTTCTAATTTGTACATAGCGTTCAACAGTTTTGACCTTGGTACAGAGTCATACGCGTGTTACGCGTGTTTATATATGATAGATCTCAAATATGTAAACACGCATGGGCTAATGAACATAGGGTTTAATGGAATAATTCAAATGTAGTCCTAAAAGAAACGGATGGTAAAAAAAGAAAAATCAAAGAAGCGGCTCTAATTATGCTAAATGAGGCCAATTGTGTCGCAAATTCCTCGGCAGAATGTAGTAGGATCTGGTTACCAATATTGAAAGAGGAAGTTATTAATAAGAAAAATACCAGTATTAGTAAGTTAGTAACATATAGAAGATACATCATTTATGTTTTTTAAATAACGTAACATATAAAATCAGAATTTTGATGTTTGTTCAAAGTAAACTAAATTCACGAACAAATACTTACATGTCGGGATAGTATTATGAGGTTTTTTTCCTGGTTTTTCCCTCATAATTTACTATGGAATCACTAACAGGAGAATTTTACTGTCATCATGTCATGTGTTTGATTTTTTAAAGACGAATTACATGCTATGATTTTTTTCTGACGGATATTCTCAAGTTAAAGTTGAGTTCATGTAATCGAATGAATTATCTTATAAGTAAAGTCATCCCAGGAGCGCAACTCAACAATATTGGCAATATCATTTTAAAGTCGTCTACTTTAAAATGCATAATGTATGTCTGAATTGTTAATATAAATGAGTCAGATAAAATTAAATTATTAGAAGAATTTTGCACTATGTAATAAAAAACAAAATTTGTTTAATTTACTGTTTGTATTTTGAGAACGATTTCCGAAGTGGAAATTGAAACGTCAATAAACGTATTTTTATCTTGAATTGTGGCTTATTCCCAGTTAAATAGTAATTAATTTACAATGCCACAAGAAAATAGCTTCAGAACAATATTATTTAACTTGTTTATTAATTAATTTTCCTCTCATTCCAAATATTGCTTACCATGGTGCTGTGTGCTAAATTCGCTTTTTTTTGAGTTTCTGGTAGTCTGTCTATCTATATTATAGTACTCCTGTCATTTTGTTGATACGTTTTATAAAATTACCAACCCTAGTATTTAAATTTTCAATTACTCTGAATTTCTACATTTACCTTAATTTCTAGGTATTTCTTCTTCTTAGAGTGCCGTCTGCCTACAGAGGTTGGCAATCATAATGGCTATTTTTATTTTAGAACTTGCTGCTCTAAACAAATCAATCGATCTGCATTGGTACCAATCACGTAGATTCTTTAACCATGAGTTCTACCTTCGGCCAACAGATCTTCTTCCTTGAATTTTTCCCTGTATTATCAGTCTCAAAATTTCATATTTTGGTTCCCTCATCACGTGGCCTAGGTATTCCAGTTTTCTAGGTATTTCAGTAGATGGCTATTGCTTTAGATAGGTACTCGGTTTCGTGTAGATTTATTTCTAGTTCATTTTTTGCTTATTCGGGTTTTTGTTTTCGAACTTGATGGTCTCCAAAACTTAATATATATAAGAAACTGTCTGTAATCGAATCAGTACTCCCATATCTCCAAATTTTGTTTTTTTGCATTACTATTTATTTTAAAAATATTTTTAATGACGTCGGAGACATAGACTATCCTTGTAGTAAGCCATTTGCGAATATAAATTTCTTTTATTATTAAAAGAGTATTTATTTCCGATTTTAACTTTTATCATGTTGCTGTTTTATGGCTTCTATTAATCCCTGGATCATTCCAATCGTGTATTTATTTTATCGTTTGCCATAGTTGATTTCTGATGATTGTATCATATTCTTTTCTTAACACATTCGCTACCAGGGGTGTATTTAGGTTTCGTCCTGCTGGACCAAACATAGATTATGACAAATTCACTAAGAAAAACCATTTCTGATTGTAACTTACCTAATCTGAGATAAAAATATGAAATTCCTGTGGGATTTGTTGATGCGGCTCATATATGAGACGCTGGTCTATATCATAACTGGTAATATTATAGACCATATTTCTCATATATGAGACATAAAAAAACTTACAACTTTCAATAAATTTAATTATATTTATGTCACAACAGATATAAAATAAGGTATTCTGTTAAAAAAGACAAAAAAAAAACAGGAAACTAAAAAAACCAAATCTGATGTGTGTGGTAAAAAAAAGCATTTACTGGTTGCCTTCGTGATACTCTTGAAAACATGGATCTACGCACAACCCAATCAATTGTTCAGATTTGTCTTTACATTTCTCGCAAACAAAGAATGTCAGGGTCCTTTTCTTTTTTGAGGAACAAATCCGACACCTTCTTCGTTTTTCTGCTTTTTTGGGATAATGAGATGAAGGTTTTACCTGACTTTTCCTTGATGAAAGTAGAATTTGAAAATAGTCAAGTATCAGCTGCTCCCTGAATTCTAAGTACGTAATTTTTTTTTCCTTAGCAACATTATGCAAATAGGTACCATTCCATAAGCATACATCGACAAAATAAAAAAATAATTTTAGGTACCATCTAATAGTTTTTCTGGGTGTCGTATAATATGAGAGCATTTGGTCGCTTCTATCAACACCAGACATACGTTTGTTATAGTCGACTACTACACTGGGTTTTTCTTGTTCTACTCCTCGTTTATTAGTTGTTTTTTGAGATCCAGGTCCATGCAATGTTGATATCATAAGCACATCGCGCTTGTCCTTCCATCAAATTATTCATTTTTCTGAAAGTGCTCTCTCCTTTGCGTAATTTGTAGTCAATTACCACTTTTGGGTTTCCTTTCCGGTTTTTTCTCAATGTTCCTACCACATGAGTCTTGTTTTATAAAGGAATTCTGCAAGTTTTACACTATTGTAATAATTATCTAAGTACAATGTGTGACCTTTTTCAATATATCGATCCGCAAGTTTTGTAACTACAGCTTGTGCATGGCCAATCTCATTGTTCACTGTCTCCTTTCCGGTATACACTAGACACTCCAAAACAAAGCCCTCTGGGGTGCAAAGTTCATACAGCTTTATTTCGTATTTCGCACTCTTATTGGGAATATATTGGCGAAATGTTAATCGTCCACGCCAAAGCAGCAAGGCTTCGTCTAAGGAGAGATCTCTTCCAGGATATAAAACTTTACGCATGTTTTCAAAAACATGGTCTGCAACTTTTTCAATTTTGTGCAAACGGGAAGTTTTTGCATCATCTTTCTTGGTAAAACACAAACACCGTAGAATCTGTTCGAATTTATTCCTTGACATGATATTTCCAAATATTGGGTGGGAATATAGTGGATTCGTACTCCAGTAGCACTTAATGTTTGGCATTTTTATGTTTCCCATTAGCATGCATAATGCGAGAAAACGGCGGAATTCATGGGGAGTAGTTGGTTTCCATTTATTTATTGTAGAATACTTCGGTATTACATTGCCAATAACTGACAGTGCACGTAAATTAATCCACTCGCAAATTTTTTGAAACAAGTCGTCATCAAACAGTATTTCAAATATATCTTTGGGAGTACATTCTTTTGATATATCTATAGTCGCTGTCATCTTGATTATATACTGGTGCACTGTCCATTTCAGGAACATTTTCATCAAGGTCACTAACTGCTTCATCACTGGTATGTTCCGAGTCACTAACTGGATTTTGTTCTACACTAAAACCCGATTCTGATGAAGGCTTGTAGCTACTGCCGGAATCTAAAAACATTTCAGGAATTTCATCAGGTTCTAGTATATCAGAAAGACTGTCATCATTTTCTGAGTTCATAATTCGGCCGCCTATTCTTGAAGCTTCTTCTCTGTTAGAATAGTTCTTTTATACATTACAGCAAAATCCTAAAAAAGTTATTCTCTAGCAACATTCAAAGGGGTTTTACTACATACAGTTTGTCAAACGTAGGCAAGAGTTTGAGAATCTCACAATCGTCATAACACCGCATGGCGATTGTAAGATTTTCAAACTCTTTCCTATATTTGACAAATATTATGTTACGTGTAAATATGAAATAACAATACGAAGCTTCTTACCTACGAAATCTAGTAATCGCAACAGCATATGTACAAAATCTTTATTTAGAGACTATGCGGTCCATATATATGACGACTTTTTTTAGGCTTATTACTACTATTTAGAATTGGCAATAAAATAATAAGCTGGTGTAGTATTTTATTTTAGTAAACACAGCCTTTTATGATTTTCTTTTATTGAAATAGACCATGCACCTGAAATAAGAAATATTTCGTAACATAACCATATTTTTCAAGTTTAGACCGACAGCGTTTTGTTTTATTTGTAGTAATAATCGTTGTATTGTAGTGGAATATCATACAAAATACCATACATAATACTAGGTAAAAAAAAACATACTTACATGGACTAAAAACAACAAAAAAACACAGCACAATTCAAAGACAATGTTGCACACGTGCTCGCTAAATTTCTACTAAACGGTAGGAGCTGCACACAGACCATTTGACTCATATATGCGCCTAACTTTTCTATAGACCACGTCCAAAACGAAATACGCTATCTGCGAACGTAACTATTTTATTCGACATTTCGAGCGGTGGGATCTCCGGTTCAAATGTGTGACGCTGGTCTGTGCGAGAAATCCGTGTGGCTCATATATGAGCCGCTTGGTAGCAAATGTGTTAAGTCAACAAAGACCATGTGAACTGGTCTATTTTTTGCCATTTGTTTCTTGGTCAACTGTTGGAGGGTATAAACGTCTGAGCAAAACCTTCCAGCTATAAATCCTACAACCACTTCGATTTTAGTTTTAATACTTTTTTCTATAACTAACGCCTCTTTGCTTCATTTTGTCTTATCTTCTTTCTTTTATCGAAATAATATATGTTTTGGAACATTCCTCTGATATTGCTTTTATATTTATTTTACTACTAAACAGTCTGTTTTATCATTTTATATAGTTTTTCTGTTCAATTCTTCTGGCTAAACAATGTAAACTTGGTAACCATTTTTAAAGACAGCAGAAAATAGTAAGAACTGATTTTTTTCAATCAATATATGTATCTAAAATAGATTTAAATGTATGTTTCATTTTTAGTCCTACGTAGTCTGCACATTAGGAATACACCGACTGAATTTAGTATTCTTGGCAATGGGACTATTACAATCAATAGCTGCGTGTACTCTTAGTATGTTACTAAGAACAATCAGAAGGTACTACGTTGTTGGTAAGTACAACTACAAATGTATATAGGGTTGGGCTAAAGCAGTGATCGTCAACATCTTCAACGTGTTGAGCTACTTTGTTAATTTTGAAATAAACAGCGAGCAACTCACACGGAAGCCACGTAACGCAACATAAAAGAAATAATCTACAGTTAATCTATCATTATATGTATTTATTTTACTGTTTAACTGTTAATCCATAATACATAGGTACTAATAATAAACTAATAACAAAATAACTAATATTACTAGTACGTACTTTTTCATAGCTACATTCCTACCTATCAAACGAAGGTATTTGAAAAATAAACACAAACTTTTATCCAGCAAAAAGTAACGCACTATCATAAACATAAACATTAAAAAATATAAAAGCACGTTCAATGAGAAGGCTAACACTCAGACTCATCGATATTTTTTTTAATGTTTGCAGTATATTCTGATGCAGCCATTCGAATACAATTATCCAAATGTTTATCTGTAAGTCGATTGCGATATTTGTTTTTAATAAACTTCATATTGGAAAAAGAAGATTCGCACAAATAGGTTAAACTGAATAATGCTGTCATTTTCAAGGCAACACGGCATAGAACTAAATATTTGTCTTTACTTACAATAGGCCAGATACATTCAGTACTTGAGACTAACGATTTTAAGGCTAAATCATTTTGAAACTCAATGACTTCCATTTCTGTTGCAGCGATGTCTTCGCCAAAGTTCTGCATAACACAAGCTGCAAACTGCTGGATATCAATTTCCATAAAGGGTGAAACAACAAACTGCGCTACTAAAGCAATTTCATTGAAATCCTTAAAACGATTTTTGAAGTTACTCTTCAGGGTAGAAATTATTTCTACATGATATTTGTTGTCATAGGGTTCTAATAGATTTTGAGATATTTTTTCTGGAAGAATAGGAAAATGCTTGGAATTGCTGTTAATTAGGTTTTGTCTCCAAAACTACAGCTTTTTGATAAATGTTTTTATATCAGAAATCATTTCCGCTAGTTCTTTGTCTCTCCCCTGAAGCTGCAAATTTCTCTGTAATGTCCACGAGAAAACCAAAATCTCTAAGCCAGATTGAATTTTCTAATTCCGGAGTCGGTTCATCGCGTTGTTTGAAAAATTGAACTATGCCAGATAGGACATCATTAAAACGTTTCAGCACCCGTCCTCTACTTAACCATCGGAATTCAGAGTAAAGGAGTAGGTCTCCGTATTGACAGTCAACTTCATCGGCCAAGGTTCTGAATAATCTTCTTTGTAACGCTTGAGCTCTAATCTTGTTCACAATTTTTACCACCAGTTTCATAACGTTGTTTAGTTTCAGGAAATTTCCACATAATGCTTGCTGATGGATAATGCAGTCGTAACAGAGAAATTGCAGAAAAGTTTTATCTTTACAACATAACGCCACCAGACCCTTATCACAACCCACCATAGCTGGAGCGCCATCGGTTGTCAAGTCTATCATTTTTGATATTGGAATTTTCTCGGAAGAAATAATATTTTTTAAATGAAAAAACAACTCCTGTCCAGTAGTGTGTCCTTTCAGTGAAATGAACTTCAAAATATCGTCTTTAATCGTAAAATCACTAAAAACCATCCTGACGAACACGGCCATCTGGGCAGTGTCAACGACATCTGTTGATTCAGCCAATTGAAGTGAAAAATAAACACAGTTATCTAAGCCAGTTCTTAACTGTAAAAAAATATCATTGCTTATTACTTCTATACGTCTCATCATTGTATTAGCAGAAAGTTTCATAGATTTTATAGCTGAAACTATTTCGTCTTTATTTCTAAAGTTGGAAAATAACGAATCAGCAGCTTCTAAAAACGCCTGTTTTATCATTTCTTCGTCTTCATAAGGTTTCTTTTTTTGTGCAATTATCTGGGACACACAATACGATGCTTCAGTTGCAGCCTTATTTTTGTCGAATATTCTTAAGAATATTGATTGTTGTCCAATTAACTGTTTTTTAACTGTTTCAGTTTCTCCTTTCTGGCGGCAGAATGTAGTGGAAATGATTTTTCAAAATTAGAATGTACAGTTTTATGATGTCTCTTAATATTTCCTTTTTTTAGCAACGAAGACCGAAGTATTACATAACAAACACACATTTTTATCTTTAACTTCTGTAAAAGAGTATTGTTCTTCTCATTCCGAATGAAAGTGATATGTCTTTACCTTCTTACAACTGCTTGCCATAATATTATTTTTGTTGTTCTCTACTAACCGAACCGCTGGACGTTGGTTACGCGTTCAGTTTTAAACTAAGCGCAATGTCGCCGCGCCGTGCGTATTTATCCCGTTCAAAGCAATACAGATCGTTCTCGAACACTAACGCGCTGGTCCGGCTGGTCGGTTCTATAATTAGCCGATTCTAGCTTGACGGCGTCAGGGGCAGATCGCTCACCACAATGTTGCCGCTGTTTATGTTTAATATTATAACAATTAGATTTTTTTGTGGAATTTTCGGAAGCTTCTCTGATTTTTGAAGTTTGTATTTTTTAAATTAAAATCGTTGTGAGAGCTACCAGAATTGTCTCCACGAGCTACCAGTAGCTCGCGATCGACAGGTTGGCGACCACTGGGCTAAAGTATGGAACCAAGTCAATATCTTCGAAACGAAAAAGACGATATTCATGAAACTTTGAATGCAAGTACAATAACACACAACGCATCTGAAGTCCTATTTTTTGTTACCACTCTATACTTCTGGTTTCACTGGAAATACCCTTAACTTATTTAATTTCAATGGGATACCCTATATATTTTTGCAGATCTTAAGAGATTATGTTATTAATAGTTCATACACACAACTACCAAGTACTTGGACCAAGTTTGATTAAAAAATTTTGTTAAAACGTTAAAACTTTAATAGTTAAGGATAAGTAAATTTATTTCTTAAGGCCAATCTGAATAATAATTATAAAAAATCTCTCCAAATGTTTAAAATGCTCACAGCTCACATCCTCACAATCACCCCAAACTTCCTTAACAAATTTGGCACTATATCATGGCATAAGTCGACGTTTTGTAAGAAAAATATTGAAAATTATGGTATAAATCGATGTTCTGTAAGGAAAATATAAAACAATAAATTGTATCATCAGGATAAGATAGTGTTAGTTCAAGAATAGCAAGACAATGATTTTGTTTTGTTTATTGCGAAGGTGGAAAGAGAAGATTATAAAAGAAATATAGCAGGCAAAGAAACAATGCATGAAACCACAAATCATATTGGAGAAAAAATGTGCAACCTAGCATCTGCAATAAACATATGTATAGTCGGTGGACTATACATAATGGACACAAACAGTAAAAGATGTGAGAACTTATAGAGGAGCAAATGCGGACACTGATACCTTATTATAAGTAGCAAACTTAAAGATGAAAATAATCAAAACAAATTTTAGCAAGGAGAGGAAAAGAAAAAATAGAACATAGATAAATGGAAAATACAAAAAACAAAACAACAGTATACTAAAGAATTAGGACATAAACTAGGAAGAAACAACAATGAGGATATAGAAAAGGAATGGCACAACATAAAAACAGCATAATAGAAATACCAAAACAAATAACAGACCCCAAAAAAATAAACAATAGAAAGCATGGTTTGATGAAGAACGTTACAAAAATAATCAAACTAAAACCACACGAGAACCACATGGCTAGAAAATGGAAGACAGGAACCACTAGAACAATGCCGAACAGAAAAGCAAGAAGCCACGAGACTCTTTATACGAAAGAACAAGACATGGATCTCTGAACAAATAAAACAATCAGAAATAAATAATAAGGATAACAAAAGACTGTTCGAATATATAAAATAAGAATACAGGATCAGAAAAACAACTGTAAAAATAAACAAAAAAGATTGTGGAAAGCATTTTACGGATCTATAGTAATAGAGATGCAGAGACGCACACCTTTCCGGAATTCATAGATGTTGTGAAGCAACTAAAACTAAACAAAGCTCCGGTTTCAGATAACATTAACATTAAACTGATTATAAACGAAGAGGAGCTGCTGAAACGGACGTACAAACTAATGGTAAAAATTTGAGAGGATGAAAACGTGCCTGTAAAATGTATTTTGACATTGTATTTATGTTATTTATAGTTTTTATATTATTTATATCCAGATTTAGCCGTACGGCTCACACTCCCGCTAAGGGGAAAATTCACTCACAAATACCTACGGTATCAGGAGTATTTAGCTCTGGTGGAACTCTTTTCGTTTTATCGAGCCCTAGGTGGCTTGATACGTCGATGTATCTCCCAAAAATTTTCGTACGCATCTGGACGTCGAAAGTAGTACAGCTTTCTGCAAGGTCTTCTAGAGATGTTGATTTAGGCCTAGCTTTTTGATGTTTTCAAGGAGGTTCTTTCGAATGACTCAAGTAGTAGCAAGAATAATAGGTATCGTCTGAATACTTTTCATTCTCCTGTATCCTTATTTGTATTTCCAGATCTCTGTACTTGGTGATCTTTTCGCTGTATTTAACACTCAGAATATTGTTGTTAGGTATCACCACATCCACATCCCGTGCTGGTCTTAGCTTTCGTGGAGAAGAAGCTCTGAACTGAGTAGGGGCTCTTTTGTACTCCACGGAAGACAGACTGGACGGGGGATGTCCTCAACCTCGACACGGCACGTCCCATATGGCTGATAGAGAAAGTTCCTGCAGATATGCAGGACAGGTACGAATAAGGCATTGCCAAATAAGTACCCGCAAAATTCAAGAGCTCTTTAATCTATGCCTATGGAATCAAAATATCCCAACAAAGTGGAATAATTCAATAACTGTACTCTTACACAAGAAGGGAGATATAGCAGACCTGGAAAGATACAGACCAATCAGTCTCCTTAACCATCTTTATAAATTATACACCCGAATAATAACGAATAGATTAGAGACAAAGCTGGATTTTTACCAACCTCGGGAACAAACTGGTTTCCGCCCTAATTGCGGCACAAACGATCACCTGCAGTGCCTAAAAACCCTAATAGAAAAAACTAACGAATATAACCGTCCCTTGGCATTGATATTTGTAGACTTTAAAAAGGCGTTTGATACAGTGGAACTACCGTCGATCTTAAGAGCACTACAAGATTGCAGGATTGACCACAGATATTGTAATATAATTAAAAATATATATGAAAATGCCACAACAACCATAAGTCTATATTCTGCAACTAATAAAATAAAGATAAAAAGGGGAGTCAGGCAAGGTGATACCATGTCACCAAAGCTGTTCATTACCGTTCTTGAGTATGCATTTAAAAAACTAACATGGCAATAGAAAGGAATATCCATCGATGGAGAAAGATTAAACCATCTACGTTTTGCGGACGATATCGTGCTTCTGTCAGATAATCTGGGAGAGATCAAAGACATGCTCCAAGAACTGAATTACATACTACAAGAAACTGGGCTGGAGATAAATTTCGGGAAAACCAAAATGATGACCAATATGGTTCCCAGCGAAGAGATCAATAACAACAAGGTAGAATTAATCGATAAATACACATACTTGGGTTATGAAATTAGAATAACCAGAGACAACCAAACCTGCGAGCTAAATAGATCATAGAATCTAAAGAGAATCATGTTGGGATGGGCGGCATATGAACGGATGAGAGACATTTTTAAAACAAATATCCCAATTCACCTGAAAAGGAAGGCATTTAACCAATGCATTTTACCAGTCTTGACCTACGGAGCAGAGACCTTAACTTTAACGAAAGCTTCTGCCGAAAAACTAAGGGTAACACAAAGGCGAATGGAGAGATCAATGCTGGGCCTGACCTTGAAAGATCGCGTAAGAAATGAGGAGATACGCCGACGAACTGGCGTAGACGATATTATACTGCGAATCAATAAACAAAAGTGGAGGTGGGCTGGACATGTTGCTAGAATGGAAGACGGAAGATGGACGAAGAGATTATTGGAGTGGAGACCAAGAGCCGACAAGCGAAGTCGAGGCAGACCACCCACCCGATGGACCGACGACCTAAGGAGGATAGAAACAAACTGGATTGCAGCAGCTAGAGATAGAGAGAACTGGAGACGTTTGGAGGAGGCCTATATCCAACAATGGATGTGAAAATTCGGCTGGATGATGATGATGATGATCACCACATCAATTAGTGTTTGTCTCGTTAGTTTATTAACTAGTACGAAATTTGGTATATTTTGTAATACTGTTTAATCTGTGAGCTCAGTGTGATCCTAATATAGCTTGTAGTTGTCATTTTCAAGCATATTCTCAGGAAAGTATTGGTAATATGGGAGATAATTTGTTTGGAGTAGTCCTAGTTTAAAAGATATCTCTTGAAGAAGGATCTTCCCTACTGAGTCATGGCGTTCCTTATATTCAGTTGCAACAAATGCCGGACAGCAGTAAGATGTTGGATATTTTCTTACGCCTTGACATCCATATCGGCATTTGTTATTTTGGGCTTAAGGGTCTCTGCCGAGATATTTCAGGTAATTTTTGGTTGGTATAACCTGATCCTAAATGGTAAGTACTGAACCTTCTGATTTAGGGAACATCTTTCCTGATGTCAACCAATCATTAGACGCTGTGTTGTCGACATAATCTTGACTTACTTAATTGGAATGTCGCCCGTGTAAAGGTTTAACCATCCAGATGTGCATTTTTTCGTTCTTAGTTATATAGTTTACGTGCATATCTGTTTCCCTCAGTTTGATCGGTTCTGTGCCATCTAATTCGCAAATCGCATGATGTAGATATAGAGCGGATGTCTAAGCCTGCATCTAAAAATTATTTATTATTTAAATCCCAGATTTAGCCATACGGCTCACACTCCCTCTAAGGGGAAAATTCACTCATCCCAGATACCTACGGTATCAAAAGGATTGAGCTCTGGTGGGACTCTTTCCGTGTTATCGAGCCCTAGGTGACTTGGTATGTCGGAGTATCTCCCAGAAATTTTCGTACACATCTGGAGGTCGCGAGGAGTACAGCTTTCTGCATGGCCTTATAAAGATGTTCATTTAGACCCAGCTGTTTTATGTTCGCTAGGAGGTTTTTGGGAATAACACCAGTAGTAGATAGAACAATAGGTACTGTCTGGGTACTTTCCATTCTCCATTGTCTCTTGATTTGTATTTTCAGATCTCTATACTTGGCGATCTTTTCGTTGTATTTAACAAGCAGATTGTTAGTGTTAGGTATCGCCACATCAATAAGTGTTGTTTGCCTGGTAATTTTATTCACTAGTATGAGATCCGGTCTATTATGGGCCACTGGTTGGTCTGTGAGCACAGTGCGGTCCCAGTATAGCTTGTAGTTGTCATTTTCAAGCATTTTGTCAGGGACATATTGATAATAAGGAAGATGGTCGGTTTGGAGAAGTCCCAGTTTGTCAGCTAGTTCTTGGTGGATAATCTTTCCTACTGAGTCATGGCGTTCTTTATAATCAGTACCGACAAATTCCTGGCAGCCACCGGTAAGATGTTGGATGGTTTCTTGGGCTTGGCATCCATATCGGCATTTGTCATTTTGTACTTGAGGATCTTTAACAATACATTTCAGGTAATTTTTAGTTGGAATAACCTGATCCTGAATGGCAAGTAGGAAACCTTCAGTCTCGGGAAACATCTTTCCTGATGTCAACCAATAGTTCGACGCTGTATTGTCGACATATTCTTGGTTGATCTCATTGAGATGTCGCCCATGCAGAGGTTTACTCATCCAGGTGCGCATTTTTTCTTGCTTAGTCAGATGGTTTGTGTGCATTTCTTGTTCCCTCAGTTTAAGCGGCGTTGTGTCATCTACTGCGCAAATTTCTCGATGTAAAGTAGATGTCTCAGCCTGTACCTGAAAATAAGATCTTAAATTAGCAATTTGTTTATCTAATTGCTCACCTATATCCATAAGTCCTCTTCCTCCTTGATACCGCAGTAATGTTGTTCTCTCTAATGCACTGCGTGGATGATGTTTTTGCGCCTTTGTGAGAAGTGTTCTTACTTTCCGCTGAAGACCCTCTATATCCGTTTTTGACCACTTTATAATACCAAATAAGTAGCTCAGCGCGGAACAGGCGTACGTATTTAATGCCTTAAACAAATTTTTACTGTTCAGATATGACCGATTTAGTTGTCTTATTCTTCGCACAAACTGCGAAGTTAGTTCAGTTTTCATCTGTTTATGGTCAATTTTCCGCACCTGTTTTACTCCGATATATTCGTAAATATCATTTTCACCCATTGCCTCGATGTTTTGGCCATCTTGCATATCGAAACCTCCGGGCTGAGCCTTTCCTCTGACTATATTTAGTATACGGCACTTGTCTAGTCCAAAATGCATACTGATATCATTTGAGAAAGTTTCTACAGTTTTTAGCATCTGATCTAAGTGATTTCGAGTGGAAGCCATTAGTTTCAAATCATCCATATACAACAGATGATTAAGCTTCGCCACAACAGTGTTGTTATTTTTGATGCTAAATCCTGAGTCAGTGGAGTTCAGCAGCTGAGATAGTGGGTTCATCGCTAGGCAGAACCAAAGTGGACTCAGCGAGTCCCCCTGGAAAAGGCCTCGGTTAATAGCGATATCTTCAGTTTCGATATTGGTGTCACCAGGTATTTGAAGGTGAATTTTAGTCTTCCACTTTGTCATTATATGCTTCAAAAAGGTCACGAGATTATCATCGACTTTATATATTTTCAATATAGCTATAAGCTATTCATGCAGCATTGAGTCAAAAGCCTTCTTGTAGTCAATGAAGGCAGTAAACAGGTTTCGTTTTTTGGTGTATGCCTGGTTAGAAATGACTGAGTCGATAATAAGTTGTTCTTTGCATCCCATGGAGCCCATAGCGCATCCTTTCTGTTGGGGCTTTATGATATTGTTCAGAGCACAGTGTTGGTAGATACGCCGGGCCACACAGGATGTGACCAATTTGTACAAAGTTGGAAGACAAGTAATTGGGCGGTACTTGGCTGGATCTTGGGTGTTATTTTTGATCCTTCGGTATTAGATAAGTGGTTCCCTGAGTAAGAAATGATGGTATTTCCTGTAAATTAGAAATATTATTAATAAATACTGTTAAAATCTCATGAACACTCCAAAACTTCTTTAACCAGAAGTTTTGAACTCCGTCTGGTCCAGGAGATTTCCAGTTATGAAGCTCTTTGATGATGTTCAAGACTTCTTCAGTGGTTAAAGGTTCATAAGGAATATTCCTATAATGTTGACAATTGTTCGCCGTGTCTTCAATCCATCCAGCATTGTTGTTATGGGTAGCTGGCGTTGAAAGTTGATTTCCCCAAAACTCATGAATTTCTTCTTGGCTTGGGTAGGATTTATTTACATTTTCTACAGTGGAATTTAGTTTCCTATAGAAAGCCTTCTCTGAATTCTCAAAAAGTATATTGTCGCATTTACGGTTGTTACTAACTTTTGTATCTCCTTAAGCGACCTGAATAAACGGAGAGTTTTTGTTTAAATGTGTCTAGGTAGTGTTGAGCTGTGTTGTTTTCTGGATCATGTTAGGAATGTCTTGAAGTGTTCAGAATAATTTCTTCAGCTCTTTTAATTAGTTTTTGACTTCTTACTCCTCGGATGTATTCCGTAATTTGCCCAATATCCCTGCGCAATAATTCAATTTTCCTCAGCAGTCTTTTTTCCCAGGGTACAATTCTGTTTTCAGTCCTTCCGATATTAGTTCCCCGTCGTGTTCTGATCTTAATGCCCATAACATTAGCAATTGTTGTTGCTGCACAGTAAATCAGCATATGCAAATATTCTAATGTGCTTCCACGATATAATTGGGTAGGACTTCAGTGTTCATAATTTGTAACAGCGCACCTAGTTTCTTACAAGAGTTTATTTTTGGTAGCGGTGGTCTACTAAGTGGGTTTGTACCATTAAACTCTTGTATGGCACGTGCCATTTCTCTTACCAGGCTATTGTGCAACTCGTTGTCCTGCTGGGTATTAACAGGTTGAGTGTCTTGTATAAGGGGCTCAGGAATCTGCTCATTTGGGATTTCATTATGGTCTTGATCCACAACTAGCTCTTGGTTATGAATCTCCCGTTCGACTTCGCTTCTAATGGTAGCGCGTCTAGCCTCTGGGATAAGATTATTTCTTATAATTACCCGGTATTGATCTGCTATTCGCTGTTCAGATACTTCAATCTCTGGATACTCCCTGCAAAATTCGGCATAGGTACAGTTGTTGTCTATAGCCGATCGTTTCTCGACCGAGGTTCGTCACCTTGTAATAGAAGCGCAAAATGTTTTCATTTATAGACATAGCCCATTTCATGCGCTGCCTCGGTCATCCCGCTTGTGTGAGCGCCGGCTAATGTTCCAGCGCAGCACCTTCAGCGAGTGGAGCTCTTGTTGTTGTTTGGCTTACTTGTGGTTGTTGTTGTTGTTGGGCTGTAGCTGATTGTATGACAGGGGCCCGCCTCCTCAACACCCTGCCACCGGCGTCCCGCAAGCTGTCACGTCCAGCGCCGGCTCCAGACGTGCCCTGGCGATCCCCAGGCAGCGACCCTAAACATATATAATTATTAGTCTCCATTTTCATGGGTGTGCATTTTATACCTACTGCCAGGTGTCAGTTTTTGTTCCACGACAGGTATTCCTGTTACCCTCTAAGTATCGGTTCTAAGAATACCCAGAGAGCATCCCCCATTCGCAGGGGGCCGCGTCTGATAGAAGAACTGATAAAAAACTCCCACAGGTTAATTATATTATATATATATATATATATATATAATTATTTATATTATTTATATTATTTATAATATTTATATTATTTATATTATTTATACTATTTATATTATTTATATTAATCATTATATTATAATATTCTATTAAATTTTGATTTGTTATAAAATTTTTTTTATCTTATTGTTATAATTAACTTATATTTTAGGTGTTGGATTTGCGTTTCATGGTTGTCTCATAATGGTTTTAATTTTATGGAATCCAAGTGAAGATGATCCAGCACTTTTTTATGTGATTTCTGCATCATGGGGAGTATGTAATGCTATTTGGGAAATGCTCATTTTTAGTAAGTATTTTTTCCATGGTATCCATGGAAGAATAATGAAAGCATTATTTTCTCTTCATTCAGAAATTTGATTAAACCCGCTATATTTACTAGGATCCTTTATTCTTTTGCTAATATTTAAAATAAAAATAAATAAATAAAAAGTTAACGACAAATCATAATGAGTAGTGCTTTAGATTTTGCTACGCCACTCTACTGAATAATACATCATATTCAGGTTACATATTATTTGTCTATAAAATATTATTTGCTTATAAGTTAATGTAAACCAATTAATAAAAATTGTAAACGAATTATTAACTAGCACTTAAAGATAATTTATCAATGACTTAATAACTTTGTTTTCTGTTTCAGCATTTTTGACTGGCCAATATGCCGACAATTGGGAAGCAGCATTTGCCAACGCAAACTTTTTCAAATTTTCAGGACTATCATTATCTTTTCTACTTCATGGCTTTTTGTGTAATATCTGGAAGTTATATTCACTGGCATTTCTCATGGTTATAGCCGTCGTGTCTTTTGCTTGGTTGGAAGTTTGGATGGAAAATATGAGAAAAGTTAAGAATATTTCAAGATTATGACCTAAACTGAACTTTTGGTAATTCTAAGAAAAATGTCAGTGGTTGTTGGCACATATCAAGTTATTTTTGCTAATTGTAGATACTAAGTTGGATAGTTGGATAAAATTATAAATAAAAAATAACTAGCACCGATTTTGAACGTAAGAACAATCAATTAAAATAATATTAATGAAGAATTTGAAATTCTAATATATTTTGTGATATTTATTTGATTGTTGAAAAACATTCAAAATGTTGGTTCGTAATGTATATTGGTGATTAGTCTCATATACAAATGACAAATGCGCAGATATACCCTCATTAAAAAAATAAACACAGCGCAGAAGTAGGAAGAAACTTTTTAGCTTTCTATGTTTTCGAGCCATGGACTAAAACATTTGGCGGAAAATTCAAAACGTATGGTTTTAATAATATTCTACTAAAAAATCATTTATAAGCCATGGAAAATGAATATAGACCAGACAAATAAAAAGTCAAAAAATTCTCTCTATCCAAAAATATTGTCTTAACCCACGGTTAGTTTACCGTGAGATACATTTGCTATAAAATATTATTTTATTAGATTAAAATAATATACGACGACAAGTTCATAGAACTATTTATTGCTTACTATATATATTTAGAAATTGAGTTTCGTTCGATACTACTAAAAGTACATTACAAAATGCCTAAAAGAAACCCCTAGTAGAGGGTACGGAGTTACTAAGAACTATATAATTTTACCTTAGGGAAAAAACGTAAATTACAAAGTCATTCATATTTTCCTTATCAGAACCATCTACAGACGCAGCGGCTGCGACAACAACAGCCGACGGATTTGACGGGTTCATACTTTCTAAAAGTTTAAAAATTACAACTATGAATCTAAATAAAATAATATGAACTCAATTATAATAAGACAGAACAAAGATGGTATACACATCCATTTTTATAAACATGTATATCATATTATCGGGTTTAGTTTTATGGTACAAGATTTTTTGTTCTTTTTTTTATTTATGTATATTTTTTATTACATTAAAATGCCAATGACCTGAAAAGAAGAAATAAACTAATAAATTGGTAAAGTATTGCTTTGTTTGTTTATACCTTTTAAATTTTTTTTAACAATCATCTACAGATAATACAGGATACACTCTAGCATTTCGACAATCTTGCCTTCAGGATCATTACAAATTAGCACGTATTGCTTAGAAGTACATGGTCTAATCTGTTGTACTGGAATATTATTACATTATATTTAGATTAATCCATGTGATTCTAGGTTCTAATCTTATCAAAAACACTTCTTACCTGGTACTGGTAAAAATAAACTCAAAATGATCCTTTGTTTCATTTCCTTATTTCCATTTTCAACTTATAACTTTCAGATCCATCCACAGAAAATATCCATTTGATTTCTCGGATTTGTAAATCAATGCCGAATGCTTGTAAGGTTTCGCTACAATGCCGAAACACATTTTCTGTTGTAGTTTAGTTTATTCTATTTTAAAAATGTTCACTGAATATAATATAAAAATGGATTTATAACGTTTTTATGTTAAAATTTGAGATACTAACTACGTAGTTATTAAGCGTGTAGTTAATATAAAGCAATCAAAATTTGATTTAATGGCGGATCAAATGTTTATTTTCGTTAGCTAATCAAAATTTTATAAAAATTAGTAGATTTAAATTTAACACTTCATAGGTACATTTAGAGGTATTGAAGCCACGACCTTTTGAAGATCTTCATATAATTTAACCCAGGATTGTTATTGTTTACAGCTCTCAGATCCGTATACACTTATTATTTTTAGTCTTTGTTGCTTCGTTTCTCCTTTCGTTTCATCCTTAAGGTTCTCTTTCTGTTTTTATTCATGTACCATTTTCTCGCCAATTTCGTGTTTGAGGAATCATTCTGTTTTCGAGGCTTATTTTTGTTCTATGTGCTGTTTTTAATTCTACTCTTGGCAGGAAGTTTACCTTACCAAGAGCCCACCTCCTTTACTCTGTCTTGAGATAATCAATAACGTCGGACATGACAGAAGAGGTACTTAAGTCACCCTTTCGCTAACTCCCACATCATTTACATCGGCGATTCTTTTGACGTCGTCTGTCCATCATATAGGTGGTTTACCTCTTCTTCTTCTGTGAGCTTGTGGTTTTTACACTGTAATTTTTTAGGTCCACCATCCGTCATTCATTCTGGCCAAATGGCCCACCCAGTTTTACTTTAGCCATGCTATACGTTCTATGACATCTGTGACGCCTGTCCTTCTTATTTCTTCGTTTCTAACGCTGCCTATGAGAGTCAGTCCAAGTAGCGAGAGTTCCATTCGTCTTTGAGCTACTCTGAGTTTAGTTGCTTTAGCCTGGATTAAGGAAAGTGTTTCGTCTAAGTCATGACTGGAAGCAAACATTATTCGAACGTCTTCTTTATCAAATAATTTGGCATGCTGCTCTTAAAAATAGACATGCCATGAAGATGGCCCTTAACGGCCCAGTTCAGTTATCTTTAGCAATTGGGATACCTAAGATTTAATTTACTGGAATACCTGGACCGTATAATGTGCAATGAACAACGATATGACCTACTTCGGAACATACTTCAAGGTAAAGTGCATGGGAAAAGAGGTCCAGGACGAAGAAGAATATCCTGGCTGCAAAACTTGTGAAAATGGTTTAACTTAACCACTACCGGACTTTTCAGAGCAGCAGTCAACAAAGTCAGAATAGCCATGTTAGTGTCCAACATCCGTAACGGATAGGCACCATAAGAAGAAGATTTAATTTAATATATAAATATTATTGTTGCTCCTATTTTCATATTTATTTGCTTATTAAAAAAAAACAAATATATAAAATGTTAAACCTTAAAGATATTTCTAGTATAAAACTATAGCCAACAATTTTCCACAATTAGCAAAAATAGACATTTGTTAACATAGGGATAATTCTTTTCTGTGACCATGTACGTATAGGTGGTTAGATTGAAAGACTCTTTCAGTATTATTGACTCTTTTAACATTGAGAAAACTATTTTTAGCCTACGTATTGAAATTATTTGATTTATTCTAATCTGAAGGTTTTATTATTAAACAAGTCAGATCCAAAAAGCTTATAATATTTGATATTTAAGAATATATTATACAAGCGATATTAATTAGTGAAAATTATAAAGGTTTTGAAATTGATTCCTCGTCATATGTTTGTTCAAATGTCATCTGTCAAATTGGTGTACAGTTTATTTCTAAATTTTGTTAATTTATAATTTTTTTTTAAAGGGTTTCCGGATCGGAAATCAGAACGTCAAAACAAATGAAATAAAAATGTCTAAAATACCACAGCAGGATCACTACGTTTATAACGTAGTTATCAAAACGCACATTCTTACATACACTTAAAATTAAGAGAATACAGTTTTTTTATATAAAAGTATAGCAAATTGTTGTCTTAATATGATGATATAAGGTTGCCCGAGAAAAATTGTTGAAAATTAGGGTTGCCAGCTGTTAAAAACGCGAGGTATTAAATATAAAATAAAAGACAGCTTGCTCGCAACGCTATTGGTTTGAAGTGTCAGTTGTGATAGTTTTTAAAGCAAGCGTCGATAGTTATACGTATTATTTAATTTTAAATTTTTATATATTTATATATATATATATATATATATATATATATATATATATGTATATACATGTATTTAATTTGTTTTATATTTATATGAACTGGAAGATTTTATATAGGTTAGGCAAGGAATATTTTTAAAACAAGATACATGGCAGATTTCTGTCCTATTGATTTTTTGATATTTCGCAATTAATATTAAATACTCGTAATAAGTAAACAACAGAATATAAAACCGTCTATATATGTAAATAATACCAAACTTGAGCAAGTTGATAAAATCGTCTACCTTGGACAGCAATTAAATTGTAATGCAGAAAATCACGGCGAAGTTAGATCCAGAATAGAGCAGGCTAGAGCTGGTTTTAGAAGGATGTCCAAGGTGTTATGTAACAGAGACCTAAAATTGGCATTAAGGATCCGCCTACTTCGCTGCTACGTGTTCTCGGTCTTACTTTATGCTGTCGAGTCCTGGACTGTGAATAAAATCGATCTAAATCGCCTTGAGGCTTTCGAAATGTGGTGCTATAGAAGAATTTTAAAAGTTTCCTGGGTGGAGAAGATTCGTAACTCCACATTACTAGAACGTCTCAGCAAGACTACTGAGATCATAAAAAGCATCAAGCAGAGAAAGCTGGAATATTTCGGACATGTAATGAGAGGTCCCAAATATAGATTGCTACAAAATATCATGCAAGAAAAAATAGCAGGCAAATGCAGTCCAGGACGAAGAAGAACCTCATGGTTGAAGAAATTGCGAGATTGGTATGGTGTAGATACAAGCATGCTATTTAGGGTGGCAGTGAATAAAATTAAAATAGCTATGATGGTAACCAACGTTCTGAAAGGACATGGTACATGAAGAAGAAGAATTAATATTAATTGGAGTTTCGTACTGATGAGGTAATGTACGCAGGACATTTATTCAAAGATATTTTATATTGTTACTTAATTTTATAATTATATTTGGTAGTGTTTTTAATTTTTATAGAACTATAAAAAGGTGGTGTTACTTTGTAACTGCAAAAAGGAACGAAAAACGTTTCCAAATTTCAAGTACAAAAACAGTAACAAATTTCAAGTGAAGTTTGTTACTCTTAGTATTATTTATCTTAATAATTTATTTTCTCTTGGTCTAATTTGCGACCATTTTTGCTCAGTCAACCTAATATCATCATATTGAAAAAAAAATTAGCTTTAATGAAATATAAAAAACATGCATATATGTCATGAGCAGCGCATTCTATTTAAAAAATAAATTAACGAAATAAAATTTTCGCTCAAAAATTTATACTATTAATTGGATTAGACATATTGGCGGCCACTTTTTGACTGACAATTTCTTATCAATGTGTTCTTCCTTAAATGTACGTAAAAATGTGAGTTTCGATTAGCTACGTTACGAACGTAGTGATCCTGCAGTGGGATTTTTTACTATTATGTTATGTTTTACTAAGATTAATTAACTAGAGAGTTTTACCAACGAGCCACAAAACGGCGGTTTTACTTGGCTGTCCATCATGACCTTTGGACAATGTTGCCTTCTCTCAAACAGCAAAAGTCGATATTGAATTTTACCCGAGTATGTTAGTGTAAACTATTTAATATATAAATAAATAATTGTAAGAAAGTGAATACAGAAATTCACATATTAATGTAATAATACTAAATTTTTATTTCATTTTTATAATAAATCATCTGTCAATTAAAACTGTAATTTTATTTCTGTTTGGTTAAAAAATAGTTTTCTCTTTGGTTGGTCCTGATTGTTAAAACCTATAACGTTCTTAACTTTTATAGTGTTTATCAGTATTTCACATTGGATGATATGTAAAATGTATCAAAGATATTAAAAGAAGTAATTCTAGTATTATCTATTTATTACTTAACCTAACCTTACCCGTTTATATCTGCAAAAGAGTCTAGCAGCCTTCTCTATTTAGGTACTTACTTACTTGCGAGATGGATAGAGAGAAATGACCAAAAACTTGCAGTAGAAAAGACTGAAGTAATCGTCTTGAAGGGATCGCGGTTCCAAAAAAACGTAAATTTTAGGTTCAGATTATTAAGAAATTATAAAGTTCTGGAACAAAAATGGAGATTTGATGAACAAAATGAAACACGTGTTTACTTTATGACTGTAATTTTGCTACTACACTAAAAAAGAAAAGTGATACATTATTCAACTAGTAAAGTAGCCAATAGATGACACTGCTAGAAAATATTTAAATTTATTTATCTATATCCAACACTCCCACTAGATAAACAAATTTAAAAAATATCATTTAACAAATATTTCTGACACAACATTAACTAAACCAGTCTCTTTCAAAAACTTGTTGTGTTTTACAGGACTCAAGCTTTTTGTCAAGAGATCAGCTGGCATGTTAGCTGTGCCTAAATACTCCAGCTTTATCAAACCTTTGTTTACAGATTCTTTGACAAAATGATATCGGATATCAATGTGTTTTGTTCTTCTATTCAATACAGGATTTATTGCTTGTTTCTAAGCTCCCATATTATCATTATATAGTATAACAATTTCATCAATAC
Source organism: Diabrotica balteata (assembly GCA_918026665.1). Taxonomy (NCBI): domain Eukaryota; kingdom Metazoa; phylum Arthropoda; class Insecta; order Coleoptera; family Chrysomelidae; genus Diabrotica; species Diabrotica balteata. The sequence continues at coordinate 62,005,685 of OU898277.1, forward strand.
CCAACATTTCATACAACAAATTCTTTAAAAAAATAGCCTCTTTAGCAGCTTCCGATACTGCTATATATTCAGCTTCCGTGCTTGACAGAGAAACACTATTCTGTTTTCTGCTTTCCCAGACAATAGGTCCACCAGAAAACTGAAAATAGAAACCAGTATAAGATTTTCTGTCATGAGAATTACTCTCCCAACTCGCATCTACACAACCTTTTAAATAATTATCATTTTTTGAAAAACTTAATCCATACTCTTTTGTAGTCTTTAAGTATTTTAATATTCGTTTTACATGATTCCAATACGTTTCTGAATGATAATTATTAAATTGACTGAGATAACTTACAGAATATGAAATGTCTGGTCTTGTCAAAACTGACAGATACATAAGACCACCTATTAAATTCTGATAAGGCACTTGAGGAGATGCATTATCTTCTCTATTCAAACTTTAACTAATCTCCATTGGAGTAGCAACTTCTTTTGAATCCTCCATATTGAACCTTTTTAACAATCGTTCAATATAGGATTTTTGATCTAGAGTTATAACACCATTCTCTTTATTACGAGTTACTCTCATACCTAAACAATTCTTAATTTCTCCTAAATCTTTAATTTTGAAACATTCATTTAATTTCAATTTTAAATTATCTGATTCATCTGAATCGTTAGAAAAAATAAAAAAATCATCAACATAAACAGAGATAATGGTTTTTAGATTATTTTTCATCTTTGTGTACAGACATGGCTCATAATCAGATTTCTTATAACCTAGATTAATTAAGAAGTTATCGACTTTTTCATACCAAGACCTAGCTGACTGTTTTAAACCGTATATGGCTTTCTTAAGCCTTAAAATTTTGTTATTTTCGACTTCTAAACCTTCAGGTATAGTCATGAAAACATTTTCCTTTAGATCACCATTTAGAAAAGTCGTAGCTACATCAAGATGAAAAATATCTAAATTCAAATTTGCTGACAAAGAAAATAAAAGTCTTAATATAGAATGCCTTATGACTGGAGAAAAGGTTTTATTATAATCAACTCCAAACTTTTGAGTGTAACCCTTTGCTACCAGTCTTGCACGATATTTCACTTTACCTAAGTTGTCAACCTTTCGTTTGTATACCCACTTACATTTCACTACAGAACCATCTTCGGGAACATCAACCACTTCCCATGCTGCGTTATCCTGGAAAGACTGCAGTTCTTCTGTCATAGCCGCTAACCATAGATTACCATCTGGTCTTGACATGGCATCCTCGACACTAACTGGATGACAGTCACTATCCGAATACAAATAACTCACAAAATCATCAAACCTTTTTGGCTTAGGTATTCTGGTTGATCTCTTGATCTCATCTGGTAAGTTTGGCAAGTTACATAAGTAATCAGGATCATTGTCTTCAGCAATTTCATCAACCGATGTGTCCTTTTCATTATGATGATTTTGTCCCTGACATGATTCATGATTATCTCCCACTGAATCTGATAATCCTGACAACTCTTCATCAACTGTGATTGAAACATCAACTGATTTTTCATTTATTACTACATCCCTACTTATAACAATATCTTTTATTTCGGGATCATATAATCTGTAACCTTTAATGTTGTCACTATAACCAACAAGCACAGTTTTCTTTGATTTTTTGTCCCATTTATACCTTTTTTCTTTAGGTATCAGCATCATTACCTCAGATCCAAAGATTCTTAGATGACCAACTTCAGGTTTTTTGTTGGTCCAAATTTCTATCGGAGTTTTAGTCACATCTGTTACAATCGAACGGTTTCTTAGATAAACAGCAGTGTTGTCTGCTTCAGCCCAAAATATCTTTTTGAGGTCAGAGTCAAACAAAAGACACCTTGCTTTCTCCACTATCGATCTGTTTAATCGTTCTACAGCACTATTTTGTTGTGGAGAACAAGATTTGACTTTTGATGAATGATTCCATTACTTGTTAGAAAATTTTCAAAAATATTACTACAAAATTCACCACCCCCATCGGTTCTCAAAATCTTTATTTTAGTATCCTTCTGTTTTTCTACTAAAGATTTAAAATTTTGAAAATTTTGAAAAGTTTCATCTTTACCCTTTTGGAAATATACAAAAGACATCTTACTAAAATCATCTTGAAGGATAAAGAAACATCTAGAACCTCCTAATGAAGTCATCTCCATCGGTCCACACAGGTCAGCATGGATAATCTCCAAGCAAGCACTAGCTCTATTACCTCTGTAACTAAATGGAGGTCTAGTCTGCTTTCCTTCACAACATACTTTGCATACATCATTGTTTGTTATATTACTGTTGCAATTTATACCGTCTACTAAACCATTCTTCATTAGATTTAAGTCTTTATAATTTATGTGACCAAATCTTCTGTGCCATGTTTCACTACTAATTGTAGTTGCCATAAAAGCTTTCTGCTTATTGGGCACTTCAAAATTTAAACGATATACATTGTCTATCAAATCAGCTGTTGCAATCAATCTATTTTTATTGTATATTTTGCAACCTGCATTGTTAAATATAACATCATTTCCATTTTTTATCAGTTGAGAAACAGATAAAAGGTTTCTTGTCAGATCAGGAACATATGATATATTATTTAGGCATACCTCAGATCTCTTATTATCAACAATTGTGGTTATCATCATATCACCAGCACATTCTACCGTTAATAGTTCACTGTTAGCCACAGATATATTGGACATACTACCATCTCGAATATTTCTCAACCAATCTTTTCTAGCTGTAAGATGCGTGCTGCATCCAGAATCGGTATAAAAATCTGTAGATTTAAATTTTCTACTTAAAAACACTGCACTAAACGCATTATTATTAGCATTAGGGCATTTATTCATGAAATGACATTTCTGTTTACAATGAAAACAGGTTATATTTCTCTTGTCTTTCTTGTTGACGTTCTTGACATGATTAGTGCTACCTTCACTCGACTTTGTAGCAAAAGCTTTCTGCTTTCCACTTCTAGCCCCGTCTATCTGCATATCAAGCAATTTCGATTTAATTTCGTCGGTGGTAATAGCGATTCCTGAATGTTCGATAGCTAGAATCATGGGCATATACCTTTCTGGAAGTCCCGCCAAAAGTAATGACCCCACCCACGTGTCATCAATCTTGAAGCTGGTCCTATTCAATTTCTGAGCCGTTTCGATCACTTGATTAACGTATGATTCCATGGAATTGCAGTTTTCTAACCGTAAAGATATCAGCGTTCGAAGCAATTATGTTTTCCTCGAAAAACCTGAATCTTCGAATAATTTTTTCAGCGTATCCCATACATCTTTCGCCGTGCAAGCATCGTTTACATGAAAATATAGGTATGGATCTAATGTCAATATTAACTTAGCTTTAGCTTTGGCAACAAGTGTTGTGTCTTCTTCAGTTCCCTGGATACACTTGGACAATCCTTCTAGAACGAAGACATTCTCAACCGCAAACGACCAGTCCTGGTAATTGTCCCTACCGGTTAAACGCGGTACACTTGTAAGATAGTTTACAGCCGTTTTCGATACTGTTAATCCACTAACTTTTTACCGAATGAACACGTACTAGACTATTTAAACTAATCGGAAATCTTCCACTTAATCGTCTGGGCCCATAATCTATTGAGAAATTATAAAGTTCTGGAACAAAAATGGAAATTTGATGAACAAAATGAAACACGTGTTTACTCTATGACTGTAATTGTGCTACTACACTAAAAAAGGAAAGTGATACATTATTTAACTAGTAAAGTAGCCAATAGATGACACTGCTAGAAATTATTTAAATTTATTTATCTATATCCAACACAGATGCTCCGACCTAAGAACCTAGAAGATGGTAAAATCTTTGAGAATCATACTAGAGGAGATAATTGCATTTGAAAACCATATACAAGATTCATGTCGGAAGGTGGAAGAGAGAGAAGGTTAGTTATCCTACAATCAATCATGTCCATCTTACTGTATGTGGAGGCATGAGGTCCTTAACAAAACAACAAAGAAATATGAAGACTGTTGCCTTACAGGTAGTGACCGGTGCTGTGCCGGTGCATATCCGGGCTAATGAGAGGAACACAAGAAATAAAAAAGAGTTTAGAGATGTCTCAGGATGAATGGTGGAGAGAAACAGATAAGGCTGCCTGAACGAGGGCCGAGAGAAAACGGCGTATCTAGGTCACATCATGCGAAATGAAAAATACCAGTTCCTCCAACTTATAATCGAGGGTAAAATTGAAGGCAATAGAGGAATGGGACGCAAGAAAATGTCCTGGCTCCGAAACATAAGGCAATGGACAGGGATTAACGACATACAATATCTGATACATATTGCAAGAAATAGAGAATTATTGGAAAATGTGATCGCTAACATCCATTAGTGGATTTGCATCTGAAGAAAAAGAAGAAGAGAACGAGGGCCCTTATCCCAGATGTAGTAAGGTGGTATGACTGTAAACACAGATGTGGCAACTTCTACTTAACCCAATTTATGAAGGGGCATTTATCTTTCCGGTCTTATACATATATAGAATACAGAAGACCGAGTACGATCAGTATCCCGAGCGTGGAGCTGTGGATGACGAACACCATGTGATATTCGTATGACCTGCATACAATGTGGGGCGAACTTTGCTGCAGCTGGCCCTTAACTCTATAAACTTCAAGAAACTATAAACCTCAAGTTCTCACATCAAAATCTTAGGCGGTATTGGAACAGTAAATAATATTTTAGTCTAATTTATTTCAATTTATGCACTTACATGTCTTTAAGGGAACCCACTTACAGTTATTTTGTTGTTTCGTTTCTACTTGTATCTAGTGTACGGTATGTGTCTTTTTTGAGCAGCCTATTACTAAGTAATAGGCTGGATTGGATGGAGGGATGAATTAACCACCCCGGGGGTGGAGTATGATTGTCTGCAGTTGCTTGTATCTATTTCCTGATCATTTTCGGTAAGTTCAAGATGGTTGAAATAACGGCGCGGTCACTTCTTCCTGCCTATCGCTCTACGCAAGGATGGTTACGTTACAAACCAAGTCAGGTAAAAGGTACCAAGATTATACAGACGTGGGTAGGCTGGCGCGACTGGGATGCTATGACAATCATAGAACTACAGGATATCATGTACAGGATATCAAAGATTCTACCTAGGACAACGTCCTAGAGGTCTTTTGAAGATTCTCACCTCCCAAAATCTCACTTCGAAGCGAGTCAATCATTCAGGATAGGAGGAAATTGCACAAACATAAAATAAGAAAATTACGATACTTCCGTATGTAAACATTTATATTCTCCTAAGTTTAAATTTCCTTTTAATTTGTTCTTGCTTTCTGTAGGAGATAATATTTAATTTAATTATAATGTTTAATTATTAAGCTTTGTTAAAAATTTTCTTTTTTTTTCAAATATTTCCAGATCACTTAAATTTTATCCATATAATAGCACCATTACAATGCAAACATCAAAAGAACTTTTCCAGGTTGGTGTCTCAATTGGAAAAACGATATGGTGACAAATATTGCTACAGCAAGTGTAGCACGCCTTATAAGACTAGCCTATCTTACTGCCTTAGATGACGTTCTGGAACAACTAGCTGTCCAGAATTTTGTAGATGGACTAAGGGACGTCAAAATTCAGCAGGTTATCCGAATGGCTAGAAATAAAATACTAGGAGACGTCTTGGCTTATGTATTAGAGTACGAGGCAGAGAAAACCGACTTAAAAAGTCACATAAGAATTCGCCAGGTTCAGTCCACCAATGATAATGAAAAATTTGGTAAACTTTTAACAAGACTTGGAGGTTTTCTCAAGCTATTAGACAATAGGAGTCGCAACAGTCGTCCAATCACACTTAGATGTTGGCAGTGTGGAGAACTAGGTCATCGTAGAAATTAATGTCGAGCAGCAACCAGCTGTAATAGGCAACAGCTGGTTGACTTCAACAATGCCCCTGTAGTTAGAGTTTCACAACTTCAGCACAACGGGAAAAGTCATTTTTGGTAAGATTATTGAAAAAATTTGTCAAATAACCATTGATACTGGCGCAACTCATACTTTAGTCTACCCAAGGATGATATCTGTTTCGGAGATTCGTAGACGCTAGACAAGTTGTACTTTAACAACCGCAACTGAAACAACAGCTCATATCCATGGTTATACCAATGTGAAGTTGCAGTTTGAAGGGCAGAAAATCAAACGTCGTATTCTAGTAGCTGATATCATAAATTATGTCATTGTTAGTCTATATTTCTTGCTTCATCATAACGTAAATTTGGATTTAAAAGCAAATCTTTTTTAAATTGAAGATGCTGTTGAAGTCAACAGAATGCCCGATTATTGGTCCGATCCGGGATCATAATACCTGTTGATGCGAAACCAGAACCTGACCTACCGACTATTGTTTGAAATAGCTATCCAACAACTCCCTAAAGGCATTCTTTCAACAAGAAGTCTAGTTAGAATACACGGCAACTTGTTCCCTGTCCGACTAATGAATCTCAACGATTACGATGTTCGATTAAAGAAAGGAAACTCAACGATTACGGCCGAACGAAGGTAACCCAACGTCGAATAAACACTGTAAATGCTGCTCTCATTAAACAAACTACTAGAAGAGTCCCGTTTGCAAAAGGAGAATAAATCGAGACAATGTTGAAAGACAAAGGAAATGAAGGAACAAGGTGTAATAGTCTATGCTAATCTGCTGGTTATCTGTTGCTTAATAGTTTCATTCTTTATAATTATGAAATCTTGAGATTATGAATATTATTTGATTTTTGTAATACCGTTAATGGTGTTTCGTACATTTCCAAGTTTGTCACTAGTTCTCGTTCATTTGCTAAATATTCAGTATTTTCTAGGTTTATTTTTAGTCCATGTTTTGTGTATTTCTCTTCTAGTTTTCAGTCTTTATCTGGAGCCATTACCCTTTGATCATATGAAAAACAAGAATGTGTACAAGAAGCCATTTTATTATATTTATTTCCGTTTTTAAACCTTACCCTCTTGTTGACGTATAGGTTTTTTACGGCTTCTATTAACTTCTTCGTTATCACGATTTACATCATCATTTATATCATGGTTTTCCATAGTTGTGTTATACTTTTTTTCTAAATCGATGAATGCCATATGTACCAGTCTGTCTGCCATTCTTTTCTCAATGAGTGGTTAGAGTGTATATATGTAGTCTATGTAGGACCTTCCTGTCGTAAACCCTTCCTGACAATCTCCGATTTTATTTGAGATAAAGGTTTCCAGTTTTTTTTAGTATTGTCCCATATAACCTGTACATACCTGGTATTTCTTTCAGATTTATAGCGCTACTAGACATTTCGTGTACGATGCTGTGTAGTGTCTCTGTTACGTACCTAATTAGTTTATTAACGATTACAGCTGGTCCCTTGACTTTTTGTTCTTTAGAGTTCTGATGGTATTCGTTATTTTGTTTAATGTAAGCTTAATCCGTTCTTCATTTTGATTTCGTTATATATGATCTTCTGTGTCTGTCTATAAGATCTTTGCGTTTTTCTGAGAGTAGTTCTTTATAGCATTCGTCCCATTTTTTTTTGGTCCGTATTATATTTGGGCTTTTTCGTTGATATTTTTCTTTGAAAATTTCAATATTCTCCAGGATTTAGATTTCTTTATTCTTTTTATGTATTGTTCAAACTTTAAATTGTGCCAATATTCCTTCTTATTCTTCTTTCTTTCTATTGTCATTCTTTGTTTTACTTTTCTGTTTTTCTTCGTAGTTCTGTATGTTTTTTGAGGATTGGGTGTTCATTGCTTTCATATATAGAATTTTATTTTTCTTTAATACATTTTTTGGTTTCTGCATTTATTTTTACCTTGTGGTGGGTATTTCTTTTCTCGGGTTCTCCCAAAACTTCTAATACTGCCTCTTTTCTGTTTTACTGTATTTTACGTGCTCGTACGTTTATTTGACGCTTCTGAAACCGAATTCCCGTAATTCCTGGTTAATTATTCTCTCGTTAACCTTCGAGTGGTAAAGTACAGTACAGTCCCTGACACCGACGTAGTAGATTTTTCGCGCTAAAACTCAAATGCGCATATTGTTTTGTCCTCGCGGCGAGGTAGCTTTCGAATCCTCATCAGTCATCACGCTATTCAATTCAGTATTGAAAAATCAGTGGCCGAGTGCGGGTAGTTCCATGGTCTGGAATCTTATATGAATGACTTGGTTCATTCCCCCATCACTTTAACCCCAGCGAGTTAATAAAGAGAAATTACAGCCTATCTCTCTCACGAAGATTTTAACCAATCATAAACCAAATAAATTAATCAAACGAAGCAATGTCAATTCTGTCAAAAGTAATGACAGATCTTCCGTTTGTTTACAAGTTTTCAATTTTATTTTATTATCTTTAACTTTCGTTTGCATTTATTCTTAGTAATTTTAATTTAAATTTGGTTACTTAGTTTTTAAAGTTTAGTTTGAGTTACAAAGAATGTAGCAAAGAATTTTTGTGTTGTGCTAGTAAAAAAACTAACATGGTGAATTATTGTATTGTTCTGTTGTGTACAAATCATGGAAAAATTACAAAAAGGATGATGATAGTAAGTTGTCAGGAAGCAAAAAATAATAGTATTTAACTTCTAAAAATATGTGTAATATATATTATGTAATTAGTTTATAACTGTTTTATCTTAACAAATAAATATACGTGTATCTAGAAAAAATTGTGCATCTTTTATATATCCTTATTTTCCTGTAAATTTTAATTAGTAAAGAAATAGCCGCAAGAGGCGCTAAAGGTTATGTATGTAAGGGGTGTCCATTTGAATTTGCCGCCAAAAGATGATTAGTATTGACACCAGCCGCAAGGGGTCCTAATGAACGAAATTTATACATTGAGTTGCCTATCTATTTCTACTATTATATTATTTATCTATGGATAGTTCATAATATGTTATTTGACCTGACGGTTGTGAGCGACCGAGGTTACCATTTGTGTTATACTCAACGGTAAGTTTTTGTCGTTTTTGGTCCAGTCAGTTTAAATAATAGAAATTCATTTTAGGAGTTGTATGTGAATATGGATTACAAAAGAGAACAAATCAGGTTGCAACAACTTTTTGACGAAATTGTTGCTAATTCCGAACCGGAACCAGAAGATGACGACGCAAGTTTGCAAGATGATTGTTCAGAAGTTCTAGAATATGATACCAATTCAGAGGAGGATTTCTGTGATGAAGAATATCTCTAAATTTATGTACTTCTTCTTCTTTTTGTGCCACTCCTATCGGAGATTGGAAATCATCAAGGCTATTCTGACCTTGTTTACGGCTGAACTAAAGAGTTCATTAGTGGTGCAGCCAAACCACTCTCTCAAATTCCGCAACCATGACATTCTTCTACGGCCTGGATTCCGTTTTCCTTCTATTTTTCCCTGCATTATATTTTGAAGTAATGCGTATTTAGGTCCTCTCATTAGGTGACCAAAATATTCGAGTTTTCTTCGCTTTAGCGTTAACAAAATCTCTGGGTCTTTTCCTATTCTTCGTATTACTTCACAGTTTGTTATTCTTTCAACCCAACTAATCTTCAGCATTCGACGGTAGCACCACATCTCGAAACTTTCAATATTTTTCGTGTTGTTCTGTTTGAGAGTCCAGGCCTCTACACCGTATAATAGCGTGTTGAATACATAGCCTCTCAGCATTCTTAATCATAGAGGGATGCTTATATTTCTGTTGCAGAAGAATTTTCTCATCTTTATGAAGGTGGCCCTGGCAATTTCGATACGTCTTTTTATTTCACTGTTTTGGTCTCCAGTTTCGTTTATTAAAGTTCCCAAGTATTTGTAACTTGATACTTTTTCAACTTGAGTACCGTTTATACTAATATACGCTGGTTGTGTCATGTTTTTACTGAAGACCATATACTTGGTTTTTTTAATATTGATATTAAATATCAAATATTAAATATCAAATATAAATTTTATACCATAATTGTTGCAAGCAATATTTATGTCTGTAACTAATCTTTGTAATTCTTCTACTGTTCTTGCAACTAGTACAGTGTCGTCCGCGTATCGAATATTATTTACAATCTCTCCATTAATTACGATTCCTCCGTTTGCTTGTAAAAGGGCTTCCTGACAGATGCTTTCACTATATACATTAAATAACAGAGGTGACAAAATGCAACACTGTCCTACTCCTCTACGTATTTCTATTGCTTGTGATGTTTCAGTTTCTATTTTGATGTTAGCTTTCTGATTCCAATATAGATTGAGAATTATTCGCAGATCTTTATTATCTATGTCCTTCCTTTCAAGAATCTCTCTAAGCTTATCATGGCGTACTCTGTCAAACGCTTTTTCAAAATCGATAAAACACGTATGTACCTCCTGATTAACGTCTAGGCATCTTTATGTGAGAACATTCAAACCGAAGAGAGCTTCTCGAGCACCAAGCCCTTTTCTGAACCCCATCTGTGTATTACTAATATCTGACTCCAACTTTTGATAAACTCGGTTGTGGATGATTTTTAGAAATATCTTTAGTAAGTGGCTCATTAAAGATATTGTTCGATGTTCTGAACATTCTTTAGCATTAGATTTCTTTGGCAGTGTAACGACTGTAGACAACAGCCACTCTTGAGGTATAATGCCAGTATTGTATATTGTGTTAAATAAGTGCAATATTATACCTATTGATTCATCATTCAAGAGCTTTAGCAATTCGGTAGGAACCTCATCCGGTCCATTTGCCTTCCCAGTTTTGGAATTTTTAAGTGCCATTTCTACTTCACATTTTAGAATTTCAGGTCCCGTTTCGCCATATATCAGAACAATGTTATTTCTGTTGTCCTCAAATAATTCTCTTATGTATTCACTCCATCTATTAATTTTCTCTGTTAAATCTATAATAATCTTTCCATCTTTGTTCTTAAGCAAACTTATTTGACGTCTTCTTTGGGTTCTGTAATTTCTCTTACTTTTTTATGTATATTGAACGTGTCATGCTTTCTTTCATAGTTTTCCATTTCTACACATTGTTCTGTAATCCATGATTCTTTGGCATTTCTTATTCTTTGCTTTATGTTCTTATCAACCTCTTTGTATTTTTCTGCATTATTCTTCATTTTACGTCTTTCATCCATTAGTTCTGGAATGTCTGGTGTCATATTTTGTACTAGTAGAAGTAATACCGCGCATACCACGTTTGTTTGGGAAAGATGGAACAAGGTGGAGTAAGCATCATGAATTGAATCGTAACGTTCGAACTCGTGCTGAAAATCTTCTACCCAATCTGGCAGGACCAAAAGGTGATATTACGCGAAAATTGGTGATAAAAGAGATTTGGGAATGTTTTTTCACTACAGATATTCTAGAAAAAATAGTAGAATGCACCAATAAGTTCATAGCATTGAAACGCTATGACACAGTCAATAACAGAACGGCCAGGCCAATTGATCTTATAGAATTAAAAGCTCTGTTTGGGCTGTATCATCATATGCGCACAGCGCCATATCTGTTGCTAACAAAAGCAATCATCAGAATGCTGATGATTTATTTAGAACAGATGGAAGGCCAATGGAGATCTATCGCCTTACGATGTCGCTAAAGAGGTTCCAGTTCATTTTAAGACACATTCGGTTCGATGACAAAAGTATTAGAATACAAAGGCAAGAATTCGACAAGTTGGCCGCGATACGTGAGATTTTTGAAGCTTTTGATACTAATCTACCAAAGCATTACAATCTTTCAGCATATACTACGATAGATGAAAAGTTAGAAGCCTTTCGCGGCAAATGTTCATTCAGGGTTTACATACCGAATAAACCAAGTCGTTATGGTATCAAAATATGTGCTTTAGCAGACGCTGAGATGTATTATACGTCCAAGATGGAAGTATATGTTGGTAGACAGCCAGCAGGAAATATTTTGTTGATACGTTAAATATGTCACTTGTACCTCGTCTGTGTGAACCGATTTGGGGGACGGGAAGGAACGTTACCATGGATAATTTTTTCACAAGCGTTCAACTCGCGCGATTACTTCAACGTGAACATCGTCTAACTGTTATAGGAACGTTACGAAAAAATAAACCTCAAATTCCTCTAGTGCTAACACAACAAAGGCCAGAAAAAATCAGTATATAATGTATTATACGTCGACAAGCCTTGGTAGCAAAAGACTCTTTCAAATATACTAAATGCTGTCTTAATGTTGTGTATTAAATATGTGAATTACATAAGAAACAGTGCGTTGAATACTCGACTGTTTAAAACTCTTTGTGTAGATTTAGGGAGTGATCACAAAACACTGCTATTTCATACAAAAGTACGATGGCTCTAAAAAGGAAACATGTTGGCAAGATTATTTGACCTTCGAAATAAAATAATCACCTTCTTGGAACAGCAAAAGCAAAATAAACTAAGCGTGGCCTTCAAAAAACATTGTACCCAAGTATAATTGGCTTATTTGTCAGACATATTTGACTTGTTGAACAGCCTAAACCAAAAACTACAGGGTGGAGACTTTAATATAGTTACTCATCGTGATGCGATTAAGACTATATATTGAGAAATTGCAACTTTGGAGGCGTAAAATATCAGCAAAGTAGCAAACCCCTGCAATTATTCGAGTTTTTCTAAAGTAGAGTCAATCTTAGAAGTAACACGCTTTAAGGACATTTATGAAGAATCAGGTTTGAAAATCCAAATATCAAACCATTTGTAGAGCCTAATTGAAGAGTTCCAGAAATACTTCCCAAACACTTGTGACGATTGTATTTTCAGAATGTCAATTGACCCATTCCATGTCAACATAGACTCTCTGCTTGAGTCACTTCAAGTAGACGCTTTGCAAATAAAACATGATTCCTCTGATAAATACAACTTTAATATAATGGACAAACCTTCATTTTGGTTAAAATATTTCAAAGTGTATCCTAATATATCACGGGAAGCTCTTCGTTTATATTTGCCGTTTTCAAACATCTGTTTGTGCGAAAAAGCATTTTAAACACTTGTAGCAATTAAAACAAAGTGTCGAAATAAACTTGATGCTGCTAGTGACTTACGTTGTGCACTTACTAAAACTCAGCCACGAATAGACATACTAGTAAGAAAAATGCAAGCACATCCATCTCACTAGTCAACCTAATCTATGTTTCTTTCATTAATAATTTTTGTATTTTATAAAAATTGATATTATTGTATCTTATGGCAGTATAAATAAATGTTTTCTTTTCTATGTAATACTTATTTGTTTTTGTTTTGTTGCTAGGCCCGTACAATTTATTGTTATGTGTGGGGGGCGTGCGACAAACTTTCATTTCAACAAAAGGGGGCGTGATACAAAAAAGTTTGGGAACCCCTGCTCTAGAATAAAGAGTTACTTATTAGTTTAATTAATATTTGTAATAAGTGACTTGTAAATTCTGTGAGCGAACGCTAAGTTAAAAGCTCTTTGTTAAAAAAAACACTTAAATAAAACATCATACTATTATCAACGAAAGAGATTATCGAAATTTAATAACACTCGATTTATTATCATCAAAAGGAGAAGGTTTAACATCAAAACGGCACACTTAACAATAGAAAATAGAAAAATTTTACCTATATGTATAGGTTACTCGACCAAAACGGCATTGACAGAAATCATTACACTCCTTACACAAAGTCTAAACGACGGAAAAGTATCTTAAGGCATCTTTCTCGATGTTGAAAAAGCCTTTGGACTGGCCAAGAAAGAGTTGAACATCGGCCTGCCTCTCTCATTCGTTAGATTTATCCATTCATATGTCTCTCAACGTCTAACACAACCACTTTGCTCTACGCAGATGACAACCCAAATAAAACTCAAATGATTCTCTTAAGGCATCCATATCGCAGCAGATTCATTACACTAATCATATGCGAAAGACACAACCTTAGACTTCTGGGGGAACCGACTACAGCTCCAGTACGCTGAACTGGAGGACCGTCCTCGACACAACCTGTAACAAGGCTAGGAGTAGACTTGGTCTACTTAATGCTCTTTATGGTAAATTCGGAAGATCACTCCCACGCTCACTCATACACACATCTAAAAGATTTATTAGGCCGGGCATCGTGTATAGATCCAATTTCTATATTACGGTGCGCAGCCATCTCACACAAAAACTGCTGGCATTGGAGAGGAGAATCCTGCGTAGAGTGAATAACAAGCGCCACGACTACCCCTCCGGCCTTATACATCACCTGTCGATCATTCAGCCCATCGATGAGAGCCTCTCTTCTCTGAGCAGGAGTTACACAATCAGAACCATACGAGGCCAAAACTTCAGAGCCCAAAACATTTTGAAAACTATCTGCTCATCCATCCGCAATGTATTCAGAAGAAAACCTAAACTTAAAATCACTTTTTTTTATTTTTTAGAACAATAACTTCTGAAAAGTACCGTTAACCTATACCCCTTTCGCATCTGATTGTCCAGTACGCTTCTCCAACGACAAGTCCAAGAACAAACCACTGGAACCACGAAGTCAGCGAACGAAAAATAACAGCCAACACAAAAAAAAACAAACCACGTCCTAAAGAGGTGAAAACCTAAAACAGAACACCAAAACACCAGACAAAGAACCTATCCACAGAAAATAAACAACCAGACAATAAGTCTCTATGCATAAATAATATGACCATATCAATTTTCGGAACTACCGACAGATCCGTAGAGGCATATAACAGCTACATATAGTCCAGAGGAAGATCATCAATGATACGAGGAAAGTTTACCCGATTTGTATTGGATAATGTCTGCAGCAGGTACAGTTGAACAGTCAGGTACAAAGAATTCCTAAAAATAACCCGTAAACCTCTATAACAATGTTTCTTTACAAAACATCGACCGCGAACTCTACATGCTACTTGATTAGGTGTAATATAAAACTCAATTTAATATATATCTACTTTAATTATATATACATAACATTAAAAAAATCGAGGTATTTATAATCTATTTTATAAATTATTAATAACACTAATATTAAACAGTACTCTCATTTGGCTGTTGTGACATCATGACAATATCAGAAGGATAAACATACTTTTTCCTTCTTACGTAACAAGGACTAGGTTTTCTTTCACTACCACTGTTATTTAAACCACTTAAAAGCGGAAGTTGTTCTGTCCTTGAAAAACAATGATCTCCCTCCTCATTCTGCTTATGCGATAAAATATTCTTAACGGCCGCACTAGTGGATGGAGGACACTGCGATACATCAGTTTCCTCATGACTTCGCCTTTTTACCGACAAAATAGTCTTTATTGGTACCGCACTTGGGTTTATTTCGACTATCGGAGAAGTCACATCAGTTCTTTGCCGAGAGTGCTTTCCACGAAATAATTGCCGCCATCGTGGTGGTGAATACCTTCGCTCGCACATTATGGCGTCGACGGTAATGACTTCGGGATTAAACGTAACGTTCTTAGTAATATCAGAAGGAGTTCGACAAACGCTACCGGAATCTACACTGCTGGAGGGTTGACTAGAAGGTTTTTGAAAACGGATGGCTCGATGATCTTCGTCGAGATTAAGATCAATTGCAAGGTTGGATATCATATCTTGGTCCATTGCGATCGGTGTCGATGGAGACATAACCTAAAACATATTTGAGTGTATGATGGTTGTAAATATATAAATGTGAAATTCAGAAAAATATACACAAAACAATACAGTCCGCCAGTTTTAAAAACGTAGTTTTTTATCAAAACTTTAACTATCATTGTTTTGACAATGATAGTTTACAACAATTTAATCAAAAAATATTAATACAATTTTTTTACTAAAAAAAGGCGAAAAAATGGTTAATTTTTTTAAATGTCCGGCATTTTATTTCTTTTTAAGAATTTTTAATTTTACTGATAAAATATTACGTAAGGACACTTTCTTTTTAAAACACACTTCTCCAATTTTATATTTTAGACTTGCCGTTTCAGAGATAAACTATCCTCCATGCAGCAAAGCTGCAAAAAAGGAACCTGCCTACAAAATGGAAATACTTTGATAACGACAGACGAAAAGCTAAAATGATAAAAAGAATATTTGGAATAGTTCTTCAAAGACGAAAGAGGAAACCTACAAGACATGTTTTTCGAGGACAGAGAAACAATTAAAGAAATTACAAAGGAAATATTCTATGCAATATAGAACACCAGACACGGAAAAAGTTCGAGTCCAGATTAACTGTCTATTATTATCCTTAAAATAATAGAAAATAAATATATAGATATCCTTCTAAAGCTCTTTAATGAAATTTATCAGTCGGGTGACATACCCACTAAATGGTTGACCTCAACATTTATTTGTCTCCCAAAAACAAATATGCTAGAGAATGCACCGACTACCGCACCATAAGCCTGATGTGTCACACACTTAAAACGTTTTTAAAGATCATCTATTAACACATTTACCAAATACTTGATATGGATATTGAAGAAACCAAATTTGGATTCCGTAGAGGTGTAGGTACCCGTGAAGGTCTCTTTGCATTCAACTCACTAATCCAGAGATGCTTAGATGTGAACCAAGATATGTACGTCTGTTTCATAGATTAAAACAAGGCTTTCGATAAACTCCGCCACAAAGAGCTAATGGACGTCCTCAAAGATAATAATTACAATACAGTGACCTTTAAATTATACCAAATCTAAATTATAAACAGCAGGCACACATACGCCCTTAATGAACACAATAAACGTCAATGGAACACCAATTAACAACATTAGATATGCCGATGATACTATCATAATAACAGACAACCACCAAGACATTCAAAATCTAAAGAACAAGATAGTTGAGTATGGGGAAGAATATGGATTATCAATAAACATCAAAAAAATTAAATTTATGAGGATATCAAAAACTCAAAATAATGATGAAAGCCTCACAATTAACTGAAGAACTGAAATTAGACTTGAGAGTTAGGCTGGCAAGGTGTTATATATTCTCGCCTCTGCTTTACGGGATAGAAGCATGAACACTTAATGCGTGTATAGAAGAATCCTGAAGATATCATGGACCGATCATGTAACAAAGAATGAAGTCATGGGAAGAGTCAACAAAAGAATGGAAATATTGGAAACCATCAAGACACGAAAGCTGCAATATCTGGAGCATGTAAGACGTAATAAAAGATACAACATACTTCAATTAATTATACAAGGGAAAATCCAAGGCAAGAGAAGTGTAGGAAGGAAAAGAATCTCATGGTTGCGTAACTTGAGGGAATCGTAAGGATGCACGTCAATAGAACTATTCAGAGCAGCACCATCTAAGATCAGAATAGCCATGATGATTGCCAAAGCCTCCGTCGCGGAGATGACACGTAAAGAAGAAAGAAAGTTGAAATTAAAAATTTTATTTTTCCCTATAACCTTTATGTTTGTATGCATTTATGTACAAAAAGTTATAACTGGCGCTTTTAATTATAAGGAATTATAATTTGATGCATACTTTGATATAGCTAATAGAGGAAATTGTTTTCGAGATAATAGCATTTTACAAATCAGCTGCATAAGGAAAATTTGATAAAAAGGGCAATACTTCTGAATTTTGGTATGAAATATCTTTAGCTAAAGTAAATAGTTTTCGAAATACTAAAGAAAAAATATTATACGCTAATATTTCTTTACAAATATCATTAGTAAAATTAATAAAATGTTATA
Organism: Diabrotica balteata; assembly: GCA_918026665.1. Lineage (NCBI taxonomy): Eukaryota > Metazoa > Arthropoda > Insecta > Coleoptera > Chrysomelidae > Diabrotica > Diabrotica balteata. The sequence continues at coordinate 62,023,370 of OU898277.1, forward strand.
GGATTTGACATCATCAAACATTTTACGATTAAATTAAATTGAAGTTATAATAAACTACATTTTGTTTACAAATCAAACTAAGAAATAGTTAAACTGAATATCATTACACTTTTTGTCAAAGAAATTGTTCGACACGTCTCCCATTTTCTTCAATGCATTTATCAATACGTTTCATAAAAGATCGTCGCATATTAAATAGATCATTGGTTTAAAAAAAGCTGCTGCGGATTGATTTTTTTTAAAGTTGGCGACTGTTAATGGGATGCTTGTAGACACGTTGTTTCATTGCGTTCCATACACCAAAATCGAGCAGATTAAATTCTGTGCTACGTGGTGCTAAACGAAAATAACTACCACAACCAACCCAGCGTTCATGAAAATTGGTATTTAAGTATGTTTCCGCTGCCCTCTTATAATGTGAGAGTGCAACATCTTGCGTGAACCACGTATTTTGCCTTAAGTTTATTTTCAATTCTTCCAACACACCAATAAAATCATTTTATCATTGATTCTACAGCATACGTTTATTTCAAATTTATGTCAGTGAAAATATATACCATATGGTCCATATGTATGGAATAAATTCATTTTTCGCGTTATTATGTACTATGTGAAAAAAACCTGAAACAGGTCGATTTTTATTTTTAAATTGACACTTTACAGTATGAAAATAATATCCCCCTCCAGCACTCCCTTTGAATTATAAGCACCCCCCCCCCCCGAAAATGTTAAATAGCAAAGGGGATCGAGTGACATCTTTTTAGAAAGGGATTTTAATCCTCTGTTCAGCAATATCACGTTTTTTGAGTTTGTGCAATCATAACTTAGAAAATTGATTTTTACAATTAAATTAAATATTTAACTTGGCCACCATTATTCACTTCTTGACAATAATCGAGGCGATTTTCGAATTCACATACAAAATTTTGTATGACAACGGGGGTTATTTTGTTAATTTCTTCCGTTATCCCAACTTTTATATAAGCAATATTGCCTGGTCCATTAAAATATACTTCAGAAATAATCAGGTATTTTCGTATCTGTTCTGCTAATCATTAGGGGAAAAACTTTGAAGATAATAAAATATTAGTCAACAGGCAAAATAAACAATTGATATGAATCTAGTAGGCTGCTGTCATCTAGGTATTTAAGGTTACTAGAAGAGGTGAGTATACTATTTGTGCACGTATTAAATTTAATTATGGCTCATTTTTCCGAGACTAAAAGAATAGACATTTTAATTATGATTGGTTGTGGTAATAAAACAAGAGCTCAAAAGGAGGTTTGTGAAATGTTAATAATGAATACCCTGGTCAACAAGTTTCTCAGTCTACAGTTAGCACAATTGCAAAGAAGTTTCGTTATACTGGACATGTAAAAATAAACAGAACTGTATATATTGAAGCAGAGAAAATGCTCACTGGGTGTGTGAGACTCACACGCAATATCCTAAAAAAAATAACAATTGGGTTGGTATCATCAACACTAAAATTATTGGTACTTATTTTTTTGAGGGGACAGTTGATAGTGAGGTTTATCTAGATTTTTTAATTAACTTTTTTGTGCCTACATTGCAAACATTTTTTTTTTAATGTTGATAATTTTTTCCCAATAGGTGGATTTGAAGACGTGGGACGATCGAATCGCCGGCTAGATCCCCCGATTTGACTCCTCTCGATTACTTTTTATGGGGATATTTAAAATCTAAAGTATTTTTAATAGACCAAACAGTACTGCTGATTGAAAAGTTAGGATAACGGAAGAAATTAACAAAATAACTCCCGGAGTCGTACAAAATGTTGTACGAGAATTTCAAAATCGCCTCGGGTATTGTCAAGAAATGAATGGTGGTCATTTTGAACATTTAATTTTGATCATTTAATTTAATTGTAAAGTACATTGAAAAATACATTCTAAATATTATGAAGACTAAAATCCCTTTCTAACAAGGTGCCATACGACCTCCTTTGTTATTTAAAATTTTCGAGGGGGTGCTTTTACTTCAAAGGGGGTGCTGGAGGGGTAAAATATTTTTATACTGTAAATTGTCAATTTAAGAATATAAATCGACCTGTTTCAGGTTTTTTTTTCATATAGTACTTAATAACGCTAAAAATGAATTTATTCCATACACATGGACCGCATAGTATAACGATGTATTTATAACGGTAAAAATGCTCACAATGTATGATTTTTAAAATTTTTAAAGTTTTGCTGTTTTTTAGCGCTGAAAATAAATGTCGTGTACTTACAGTACATTCAACCAACTTATACCCATAAACGATTAACGGAGTTCTCAGAAACCTTTCGTTATAGTAAAAGGCACAGAAAACTGTACTGGTGTTCTCCATAATATTTAACACTTTGCTAAATTTTAGGTATAATGTGTCATTAAACCGTTGTTCATAGTTTTTCATATTTTGTTACATTTTTTTAATAAATGGTATTCTTGCATAATGTTATTTAGAGGTAATGGATTTTGGGAACAGCTATGACCTTGAACATTTCACATAAACTTGTGTACTAAATAGGCATAATGCATAGCTCTTGTCAAAATCCAATACAATAATAATATAGATAAGTTATATAACAAGATATTAATAATATAAGAGTATGAGTAAGAAAAGAGATATTTAGTTATATTCTTTGTGGCATTTTCAAGGTCATAGCTGTTCCCAAAATCCATTACCTATAACATAAATTTCTTTTACCTACTTTTTTAATTTTTTTTTTTTTTGATACAAATACTACCGTGCTAAGAGTAATTTATATTCCAAATAGATATACACAGTACTAAAATATCACTTTTAATTTTTGTTGAAAAATACTTCGGAGTAAACTAGAACATTTTGTCAATTTAAATATTGCTGGTTAGATTGACCATATGTCTGGTTCTGGTAAATATATTTAACTTTTTATTTTCAAATGGTAATACTTGTACTAAAAATAAAATAATTGTGGGAAACATTTTAATTTGTTTATGTACAGTTTCCAACCATTTCTAAACGTTTTATTAAACATAATTAAATTACAATCGGTTTTCCTAATGATTATTAGGCTAATTTGCTTAATGTGTTTATGATCTTTGTAAGCGGTTATATTATATTTTACCTCTCAAACACAAAAGTTAGAAAGTTCCTGTCATATTGATCTAAACTCAGTATATTGTAATTCAAACGTGTAGTTTAAGTAACCATCATGCCTAGACTTAAGATACATATTGATGAATTAATTGCAAATGTGCATAAATACTTTACCATGGAAAGTGAAAATGGTGGACCTTTCCACCATTATTAAGTGGAAAAGTCATTATTATGTATAAATCAACGCGTTTGTGACGCACTCTGTATAAGTAAAAGTAAGCTAGCTAAAAACTGTAACCAAGACTGTCAGAGATTCTCAAGAAGATCTTATTGTGACTGAGTATCACGAAGACAAGAAAACAACTCATAAACATTCTGGGAGCATTGACTTAGCTGGGAAAAATTTGAAATTGGCAATATTTTGTATCGAATGCGTGAAAACAATCGACATGTTAGTTTAGATATTTTACTGGCAAAAATATGGGAAAGACAAGTAATTAATAGGACAAGCCTTTGGAAACTGTTGAGAGATTTAGGATTTAAATTCAAAAAAGAAAATAATAGGTTACTTTTATGCGAGAAGAGTAGTGTGGTTCACAAAAGAATTAAATTTTTAAGAGAATATACTATACTTTAATCTGGAAATGCAATATTTGTATACTTAGATGAGACATGGATATTTGCAACGGGTAGAATTGAAAGCATTTGGCAAGACGATAGCATAAAATTAATAAAACACGCAGATAGCGAAGGAAAAAGACTCATCATTCTTTATGCAGGAGGGAAAGAAGTCTTTATAGAAAACGCATATTTGATTTTTTTAAATCAAAATCTGCTGATTATTATGAAAACATGAATGCAGATATGTTTGTTAAATGACTAAAGGACAAGCTGCTACCTAGTCTGAGTGAACCATCAGTTAGTATACCATATTTTTAGATAATGCACCTTACCATTCGAGGATTCTGGAGAAACAATCAACACAGTCGTGGAACGTATCAAGCATAAAAAACTGGTTAGTTAAAAATAAAATCAATTTTCCGGAATACGCCTTCAAATCAGAGTTACTGGAAATTTCGAAACGTAATGAAAAACCAATTATACTTTAATTGTTGACCTGTTGGTCAAATGGTTGACCTATTTGGTCAACTATAATTAATTATATAGTTGACCAAAAAGTATCAAGGTATGAACGTCAAGTACTACGGTTACCACCGTATCACTGCCAGCTTAATCCCATCAAACACATCTGGGGTATATGTAAAACGTATTATGATAATTACGTTGGATGCAGTGGATACAGTGATGATGCAGTTAGGGAAACGTGGCAAGAAGCTCTTAAAACTGCAATTTCAGAAATATGGGCCAGAACAGTAAATAAATGGAAAAAATTATTAGAATAGTGGTGAATCCGGGGATAATAAAATTAGTGAAATTAATCTCATTATCATCATCAGTTGGCGCTACAGCCCTTCGTGAGCCTTGGCCTGCTTCAAAACATTCTTCCATCCTTCCCTATCGAGTGTCTGTCTTCTCCAGCCCCTCACTCCAATCTCCCTCAGATCTTCCTGTACATCGTCCAGATATCTGAGTTTAGGTCGCCCCTTCTTCTTCTTCCGACCGGCCTGTTTAGCATAGTTATTTTAGTGGGATCACTCTCATCCATCCGCATAACGTGGCCCACCCACCTTAGGCGGTTTATTTTGATGGTCTTCACAATATCTGCATCACCAAAAAGTCTATAGAGTTCAAAGTTATATCGCCTTCTCCACAGACCCTGTTCGTTTACTCCGCCAAATATGGTCCTCAATACTTTTCTTTCAAAGACTCGTAGTAACTCTTCATCTCGGGTCGTCATTGTCCATGTTTCCGATCCGTATGTGAGCACTGGGCGTATTATTGTTTTATAAAGTTTGCACTTTGTTGCTATTGACATACTTCTCGCTCTTAGTTGAGGGCCCAGGCCGAAATAACAGCGGTTAGCCACGCATATTCTTTTTTTTATCTCGTTGGATGTGTTATTTTTGTAGTCTACCAGTGATCCTAAGTAGCAGAATTCTTCTACCATTTCTATCGTTTCGTGTTGCACCTCTAAGTTATTTTGTTGAATTCTTGATATGGCCGGCATATATTTAGTTTTCTGGATGTTAATCAGAAGTCCGATGTTTTCTGCGGCATTTTTGATACGTGTGAAAGCCTCCACTGCTTCATTTTGGGTTCTTCCAATTATGACGATATCATCAGCGTATGCCATTATTTGTATACTACGGGTATATATCGTACCTTTTAAGTTTATTCCGAATCTCTCATAACTTTTTCTAACGCTAGGTTGAACAGCGTGCACGATAGCGCATCTCCCTGGCGTAGTCCTCTGTTGGTTTTAAATGGTTTTGAAACATCCCCTTGTACGCGCACTTTACATTCGACTTTCATCATTGTCATTTTAATTAATTCTACCAAACCTTTTGGTATTCCTAATTCGATCATCGCCGAATATAATTGGGACCTGTCAATAGTATCGTACGCTGCCTTAAAGTCTACGAAGATGTAATGGCAGTCTATGTCGTACTCCGTCGTTTTTTCTAATATTTGTCTGATAGATGATATGTGATCAATGGTAGATTTGTTTTTCAAGAAGCCTCTTTGATAGGATCCTATTATATTGTCAGTATACCGTGCCAGTCGTTCGTTAAGTATCAGGGACACAATTTTGTATGCTGTATTAAGAAGGGAAATCCCTCTAAAGTTGGAACATTCAATAACGTTTCCTTTTTTGTGTATGGGGCATATAATTCCAGTATTCCAATCTTCTGGTAACGCGCGTTCTTGCCATACCTGTATTAGTAGTTTGTGAAGGAGGGTTACAAATGTTTGACCGCCACATTTAAATATTTCTGCTGGTAGGTTGTCTGCTCCGGGTGACTTGTTTCTGGCTAGAGACTGAATTGCTTTGTTTATTTCTTCCAAAGTTGGTAGTTCAGTATCCTCGTGTTCTATTTCTATATCATATCTACCTTCAGCTCTACTTTCTCCATTAAGTAGCGTACTAAAATGTTCCTGCCATCTTTCTAGTACTTCCACTCTCTCGTTTAAAAGAATTCCGTTAAGGGCCTTGACTTGGTTCGCTTGTGGTTTGAAAACTTTTCTTTTTGTGTTAACCTGTTTGTAAAATTTTCTGTATTCGTGTTCTCTATTAAGGTTTTCCATTTCTTCGAACTCTTTATTGATTTGTTGCCGCTTTTTCTGTTTGTGTTTTTGTTTTTCCTCTCGTCTCTTTACTCGATATTCTTCAACATTGCTCCTAGTCCTTCTGTTGATCATTTTCATATACGCGTCGTTCTTCTCTTTCGTTACTCGTTGGCATTCCTCATCAAACCAGTTGTTTCGCTGTCCTTTGGGTACTTCACCCAGCACTTCCTCTGCGGTCTCTTTGAGCGTGGTTTTCATAAACTCCCAATTTGTGTTAAGTTCAGTGGGATATACCTCACTTCTGGGATGTTCTGATATTTTACGATCTAAGCATATTTGGAAGTTTCTTACGACTTCAGTACACTTTAATTTATCAACATTATATTTGATTATTTTTGGTTTAGTTTTATCGTTCCTGGCGTTTGATATACGTGCTCTGAGACGTCCAGCTATGAGATAGTGATCGGAGTCAATATTTGCACCTCTATAATTTCTGCAGTCTAGTATATCTGATCCATGTCTTAAATCAATCAGTACGTGGTCTATCTGATTTTGGGTCTGATGATCTGGCGATGTCCACGTCACTGTATGTATACGTTTATGTTGAAAGTATGTACGACTGATCGTCATGTTCAGAGATGCTGCGAGATTTACAAGTCTCGTCCCATACAATCTCATTATAAATTTACATAATAATAGCGGTACTGAATTTAGTGACGATAATGATGATTTATAAATTTAAATATTCAGTAAGTACACTATTATAATGTTATTTACATAATAATTGTACAGCAGTTTAACCATTATATTTTATACATGCATTATTAGCCAGATAAACAATCATATTTAAAATTCCATTTGAATTTTTGCTCCCCATTTTATACAAATTAACTTTAACTGATAATACAGGTAAAATATTAGAAACAAAGTAAGTAATTAAAAAGATTCTGGAGAACTCCAGTGCAGTTTACCGTGCCTTTTACTACAAATAAAGGTTTTCTGCGAATTCCATTAATCGTTTAGAGGTCTAAGTTGGTTGAATGTACTGTACTTAAGAATCAACGCGAACTATTACTTGATCTTTATGATCGGGTGTAATGATCACGGTAATAGTCGGTCTAAGTTATCACGTTTAAAATCATATCTATCAAATCGATATTAGAAAAATTATTATACCTCGACATTTTCTGCTTTTCTTTAATTAACAAAAATAAAGTGGATATTTCAATACTCAATGATTAATAGAAAAAATACTTATTTTTAATGCATTTAGAAGCATCCGTGACATCAGTCTACTATGGTAAGATTTAGCCGTAATGCATTAAATAAGATTGTCATTGACATCAAAACTGGCTTCAAACATTTAACAGCGGTAAAAAAAATTAGCGTGGAGTCAAGGATCTTAACTAAAGCATCACTGAAGAGACTCGAAGCATTTAAGATGTGGTGTTATAGACGTATGTTAAAGATTTCCTGGATAGACAGAGTTACCAACGAAGAAGTACTACATAGAATGGGTAAAGAGCACGAACTAGTCGTAACCATAATACGTCGCAAACTGGAATACCTCGGTCATATAATTCGCAATGAACAACGATATGACCATAGCATAATTGTGGAGATGACCTACTTCGGACCATATTTCATGGGAAAAGAGGTCCAGGACGAAGAAGAATATCTTGGCTGCATAACCTGCGAAAATGGTTTAACTTAATCACTACCGCACTTTTCAGGGCAGCAGTCAACAAAGTCAGAATTCCACGAGGAAACTAGTTCCTGTAGCTGGCTGTATACCATATATCACAAAAAATTTTGTTTAAAATCCTTTATAAAAGGTATATAAAAATGCCTCAAACGGGCTATCACAAACACATTGCAAAACGTTTTTGGATTAAACAATCCATCATCAGTGCAAACGGTTGTACATGCTAGTAGCCACCAAAATATATGGGTAAAAACCCTTTAAATGTTATAAATTTGAAGTTGTTTTACATTATTAGTATTTCTAATTTGTGATGGTTAAGTTACCGTTGGATAGGTAACATGGCGGCGTATGACTCTACATGAGTAAAATGGTCCTGAGACGAAGTGTCTACGAGGACCTGTTGATAACAACTAGTCAGAATAGCCATGTTAGTGTCCAACATCCGTAACGGATAGACACCATAGGAAAAAGAAGAAAAACACATTTTGTGGTATTACATAACCATCTTTGAGCTATTTATATAAGAATAAATTATTAATTATTATCGCACATTATTATTAATTATATATTAACGCACATATCACATATAACTAAATTATTATGCAGCTATTAGTAGCTATAGTGAAATTATATCGAAAACTATTAAGTTTTTAAGTTATTGACAGGTACATTTTTTTATACATTTTATAGATTTCTATACATAAATGTCCACAAAAATGAAAGTTATAGCGAAAAATAAAATTTTAAACTTCCCTGTATCTTTCTTAGTGTCAACATTTTATTAAAGTAAGTTGTCTTAAATTATAATATTTTAAAGCAAAGAATATACTGTTTCTTTTTGTACAATTACTTTGTAGTTAAATACTGTAATTGAAGCTTAATGACAAAAAATTCCTTCCTAATCTATTTAACATCGATCTTATATACGATCTGAAAAGTAATATTACATCATTTGTATTTGATCATTAGGAGGTCTTAGAAACTGATAGTTTTAACTAAATTTTATTTATTCTTTTTTAATTTTAGTTTGATTAAAATTACTTACCGTAGAAAAAGTTGGGGAAGTGCCGAAATATCCTGAAGCTGTGCTTTCGGAGGGGAGATCTTGTAGAAAATCAAAATGAGTTTCTAATATATTTGAATCTGAGTTAAAAAATTCTTTACATCCTGCACTAGCAAGCACATTATCTAAAATATCTTCAGCCGATTGAAACTCAGCATCGCTAGGCTCGCAGTCAATTTCTCTAGAACAAAGTTAGATAACTTTATTATTACTAATATAGTATAATGTTACAGTAGATAGGTAATCTGGTTATTATGCAAAATTACCCCTAACTAGTATATATATTCTTCTTTTCTTCTTCCTTATTATAAGCAATTCTGCTTGTTTATTGGCGGTTTAATAGCTCTATGGAAGGTTGTTACTCCATCTTTTGGGCGGTCGTCTGATACTTCTTCTGCCAAATGGTGACTTATCTCTCGCTGTTTTGACGACACGAGTCTCCTCCATTCTGCTTATGTGGTTATTTCATTATTTTTTCTATTTTGCGTTCATTCATTTATACACTGTACGTTACATTTTCTTTTAATGTCTTCACTTCTCTTTCGATCTGTCAGCGTATTTCCTGTAATTCTTTTCAGTACTCTCATCTCTGCCGTTTTCGAAGCATATGCCGAAGCATATGCCATTATTGGTCTTACACTGGCTTTATAAATTCTTGATTTCATCTCAGTGTTAATGTGTCTATTTCGCCATAGAGTGTTATTAAGACATTTTGCCAGTCTATTTGCTATTTATACTTGATCTCTAACTTCCATGTCCAGATCTCCATAGCTAGACAGTGTAATTTCCAGGTATTTTATTTCCATTACTTGTTCAACACTGATGCCATTAATTTATATTTTACATCTGGTAGGTACTTTGCTGACTACTATTGTTTTAGTTATCTGAGATGAAATTGTCATATTAAATTCTTTTGCTCTTATGTTAAATCTGTGGACCAGTCTTTGCAGACTATCTTCATCTTGGCTATCACCATTGCTTCATCTACGTAACAGAGTATTTTGATTTCTTTGTTTCCCATTCTATATTCTCTTCCTTTGTTAACGCTTTTGATGAGTTCATCTATGATCAAATTAAAGAGCATGGGGCTCAATGAATCCCCTTGTTTCCCCAGAAGATCTTTCAGTCTTACTCTGTCAAACGCTTTCTTTAGGTCAACCAGACATAGAAATGCTGGTCTATTATACTCTAGTGATTTCTTAGTAATTTGCTTTATAATGAACATTGCATCTGTACACGATCTTCCACTACGAAAACCCTGTTGTTCATCTGCTAAACTTATCCTCTGATTTATTAGCATTTGTAAAATTTTTGATGTAAGTTTAGCGTAGTATTTAACAAGTTTATACCTCTATAATTGCCTGGCTGTTTTTTATCTCCTTTTTTAAAAATTAGAATTAGTTTGCTCGTTCTCCATTTTTACGGTATAAAACACATATTATGTTTTATAATTTTATTAATTAATGTTGTTAATTGTTCTGTCATTGCTGGCCAACAATGTTTCAGTAACTTCTTGGGTATCCCGTCTTTAAGACTGCTAAATTACTACTTAAAACAATAATTAAGACTGCTACTGGGACCAATAACAAAAATTCTGTATTGGAATCTTACCAAGTATCCGTATTAGTTGCCAAAAGTGATAAGCCTAACACCATTGCTAAAGAATTAATACATCTGTACGCTAAAGTTATTGTTTTTGGAGAAAAAGCTTCACAAAAATTGGATGTTACATCGTTATTCAACAGTACAGTGAAGAATATAATTTTTCATGCCAGTAAATGTTATAGAACAATTACTTTTGAATGTTAAAGCGAGCAGATTTTATGCTTTGCAATTAGATGAGAGCTCAGATATTAGCAATGACGCCAATTTGCTTGCATTTGTTCATTACGAATACAACGACGGCATAATTGAGGATTTTCTGCTCTGTAGGCATCTGCCTTCGCATTCTAGAGATGAAGTAATATTTGAAGTATTAAACGACTTCATGTCCACTTATTAAATACCGTGGGATAATTGTGTGGCATTTAGTACAGATGGAGATCGGGCTATGATCAGTACACGAACAGGACTTATTAATCCATCTGTTATCTGCATCATTGTTGATTTATAGAGAAACATTCTTCTTCTTTTTCTAATGGAGCTAGAACCCTTTGTGGGTCTTGTCCTGCTTAACAACGTTCTTCCATTCTACCCTGTCGGATATTTTCCTTCGCCAGTGCCTGATGTTCATGGTTTTAAGATCTTCCTCTACATCGTCTATCCACCTTTTAGAACAGGGAATAGAGAAGCATTAGCTACCAAAAATATGCCTGATTAATTAAAATCAATGTTAGAAGAGATAGTGTAGGCTGTGAATTTCATTAAAGCCAGGCCTCTAAATTCCCGTATTTTCGGTATAATTTGTGAAGACCCGGGAAGCATTCAAGAGCATTTGGTATTGCGTGCTGAAGTGCGTTGGCTATCTCGTGGCAAAGTAATGTCGCGTTTTTTTGAGCAGAGAGATGAGATCAGAATGTTTTTTTAAGAATTTAGCAGACAGCGTAAATAAACATACTAATAGTTTCAATAACTTTGAATTGCTTACAATGGTGGCATATTTGGCGTATATCTTTAGTTCCCTTAACGAGTTGAACTTAAGTCTACAAGGTAGAAATAACAACATATTCTAAGTTGAAAATAAAATAGAAACTGTCATAAAAAAACTAGACCTTGAAACTAATCGTACAATTGAAAACAACTATAATCACTTTCCTATATTAGTAACGTTTTTGCAATCATCTGGTGAGGAAATATTGCCAACGCAAGTAAAACAAGAAAATTATTTAACACCGCCGAGTTTTGTGGTTTTGTTTTCAGGATTATTTTCCAGAACCCGACAGTAACAAAACTTGGTAGCCCTTTCAACATAGATGTTTCAGATATCATCGGCTTAACAACGATAAATTTAATTAATAGAAATATCTTGTGATTCGGCTTTAAAACGTCATTTCAAAAAATCATGTGATTACATTTTAAAACGTGATTTCAAAGAATCTTCCGTATGAAGTTTTGGGTGAATATAAAGAGACTTTATAAAGAAATATCAGAAGAAGCACTGAAACATTTATTGATTTTCTCATGAACATACCATAGGTACAGCACTAACCTTGGCGCAAAAACATTTAACATGCTGGTTAAACATTTTTAAATATTCTAGTAGCTGATATATGTTCTTTGGGGAGTGAGTTACCTGCCGCGTCGTATAGGATGTTGAATGTGGTAGGTTTCATACATCTGATTATTGCACTGCATCTTTAAATAAATTTAAGTTTCTGATGCCTACTTGTTGTCCTTTATTGTGACAATAATGCTGATGCTTTAAGGATCTGTCTAAAGTTACCTCAAGAAAATTAGGTTTATCTGAGTATTACAGGACCTGTTTCTCCCAGGTCACTTGCCATTTTCTTCTCACATAGTGTGTTTTTATATGGAAAGCGTTTACTTGTGTTTTGGCGAATTAGGCTTGAGATGGTTTTTTTTGTAACAAATAATAGAAAAATAGCCACTCTCATCCAGTTTTCATCAATTACATAAACTGGATGACACAAGATAGACAAGGTTGGAAACACGAGGAAGTTCAGCAGTGGACTTTTGAGACTGGATGATGATGAATAGAACAATAGATATTTATAATTTTTGACTATTTCGTTGCTCATAAAATTTCTCAAGAATGAAGATCAAGCATCCTAATACCTCTCTTCAAAAAAGGAGATAAATCAGACGCGGAAAATTACAGAGGAATTAATTTATTAAATAACACTAAAATTAACAACCAAAGTTATAACAAATAAACTGAATGAAATTATAACATTAGCAGGATAACAACAAGATTTTAGGTCGTTAAGATCATGCACCGACGCTTTATTTATAATGAGGCAAGTGCAAGAGAAATCATTAAAATACAACAAACCGGCATATCTATGTTTTGTGGACCTTAAGAATTAAAAGACGTTATCCACTTACTGTATGCAAGAGAGATACCTCAAGGAATAATCAAAACGATCGAAAATATCTACCAAAACAACACAATAAAAGTAAAAGTAGAAGAAGAACTAACCGATCCTATTGAATCTGGCAATGGGATAACACATGAGGATTCCCTGAGTCCTCTATTATTCAACCTTATTATGGATGAAATAATAAAAAAAGTATGAACTTAAAGAGGATACCAAATGGGAGAAAAATATCTTAAAATAATCTGCTATACAGACGACGCAATACTACTCTCTCAAAGTGAAGATGATTACAACGTATGCTGCACCAATTTAATATAACCGCCAGAATATTTAACATGTTAACATGTTTAACATTTCCCCAAAAAAGACAAAATACATGGTTACAACAGCAAATTTACTAAGATGTAAATTGGAGCTGGAAGGTCAGATAATCGAACAAGTGATGGAGTTTAAATATCTAGGCATCACATTATCTAGCTACGGCAAGCTCGAAACGGAAGTGGAAGATCAAGTGAATAGAGCAAACAGAGCCGCATGCTGCCTGAGGAAAGCAATGTGGAAAAATAAAAATATCGGGAAAGAAACGAAAGGCAGAATTTACAAAACTATATAAACTAACAAAATAATGACATACGCTGCTGAAACAAGACCTGATACAGAGAGGACAAAAAGGATGTTAGAAACAGCAGAGATAAAAACACTTAGAAAAATTGATGGTAAGACACTATGGAACAGAGCTAGAAGTACAGATATACGACGTAGATGCAAGGTGGAGAACATCAAGAACTGGGTAAGAAATAGAAGAGTAGAATGAAACGATCATATAAACCGAATGACACCAAATAGAGTAGTAAAGACGGCAAGAGACGGTTCCTCAATAGAAAGACCACGCAAACAATTACTGGAGGCATATTTAAAAACAGACAGAGTCATGTCTATATAAAAAAGAGGAAGAAGAAGAAGATAAAATTCGGCCCACCTAGTCAGGAATGGAAGTCTCCTAAATGAGATGGTGGGAACACTAACTACGTTGCGTTATTTCCAGTGGCCGATTTTATCATTTGGAAAGGATTTATGCTTAGCAAAAAACGGCATGACGACAGTAATGCAGCTATGGAAACCAAATGAATTTTGTAAATAGTTTGGATATCTACAGATACTCTTGTTTGCAGCCCATAAATAATTAATAAAAAGGATTGTATAGATGAAATCATGTTCTGTATTGAAAGTAAGGTACTCTATACTAATGAGTAGATTTCATTAATCCTTAACGGTTTATATTGCCTATAATTATACGTAATCTGCTACCTACTGCCTAATGGTATCGAAAACTCACAGTAAAAGTTATTAACAATTCGACTAAATTAATAAACATAATTATTGGATTGCTGAAAAAATACCACCCACATAATATAGGTATACTGACTTACCCGCATTGGTTAATACCGCAACTGCTTCCTATCGTACTGGTTTCTTGGCAACATTTGGTACTACTTGAAGCTGATTCGTAACTTAAGTTACTACTTGACGAACTTTCGATGTTATTATTAATAAGAAGTCTCGTTTTAAACGTTTTCGCTTTTTGAAAGTTTCTAATATTCCTTATATCATCAGCGCATGAACTTAAGCTACCTATAATTTTTGGAGTTCTGCGCAAGATCTAAAAGTAAATTGAAATTAAACGGTTTTTTAGTTTATGAAAGGTTTCAATCCAAAAATGCATAATTGTAAGATCGGCATCCAGTTGTGAAAAATCTTTGGAATTTCTTATAAACACATTGTTGAATACAGTGTGCAAAACACAGAACTAGTCCAGTGGGGATATCATTTGACCTTGCTAAACTTTAGGGGGTCAATCCTCTTCTTCTTCAAGTGCCATCTCCGCGGCGTAGGTCGGCAATCATCATAGCTATTCGGACTTTTGAGACGGTTGCCCTAAAAAGTTCATTTGATGTACATCCGTACCATTCTGTCAGGTTGCGTAGCCATGATAGGGGGTCCATAGTAGTGTAAATTTCAAATTGAGACAGAATTTAACTGCTTTAATCCGAGGAAAGCCCTCATCCAAAACGGTTACCACGAAAATAACATCAATAGGAGCATCCGTAGATAGGACTGGGCCGATCAGGCCGCCTGAATCAGTGATGAAACGTGGACGAAGAGACTGCTTGAGTGGTCGCCGAAGTTTGACAAAAGAAATAGAGGAAGACCCCCTACTCGTTAGACTGACGATCTCAAGAAAATGTCAAGAAATTGGATGAAAAGTGCTCAAAACAGAGCACAATGGACAAACATTAGGAAGGCCTATGTTCAGCAGTAAACGCAAAAGGCTGGGTGATGAGAAGCATCTACAGACATCAATCTCCCACTCAATCTCAACTCAAAGACTCAGACCTTTATCATACGATTACATCAAAGGTGCAGTGAAAAATTCGATCAATTTCTTAAATAAAGAGCAAAACCCCTAACCTTACCCCCTAACAAAATCTTTCATCTCTTGTTCAATCAATCAAAGACAACATTCCAAATTAACAATATTCCTATATCCTGAGTTTATAAGATTGCTTGTACAGACTGCCCCGATTTTATATAGGTCAAACAAATCATAGAATCCACAATAGTATTTATGAACATTCCATTTCGGATTGCAATTTTCGATTCATTGATGGGCTGGACGGAACCAATATCAAACGAGTGGACCAACATACATATCTGAGAATAATAATTAACTTTAAAAATGATTACTTCCAGGATATCAAAGTCAGAATAGAAAAGGCTACAGCAAACTTCAACAAAACGAGAAGAGTGCTCTGCACAAGAGATTTGAAGTTAAAGCTAAGAGCTTAAGAAGCTTAACAAAGTGCTACGTTTCTTCGACTTCAATAGAAAAGAGCTTAGACCTTAAATGCCATATCAATGAAAAACTGGAATCATAGATGTTAAGAAAAATTCTGAAGATATCGTGAAAAGAGCACACCCAAACTTGAGAAGAATGAATAAAGAAATATAAATTTTTAAATTCAATCAAAACAAGAAAATTGAAACATCTCGGATATATTGCATGGAGAGAGACAGCTTGATCCAACTGATTATGCAGGGAAGTGATAATAATTATGATAGTTATGATGATTGCTGACCTCCTTCGCCTAGATAGCACTTAAAGAGGAAGATAACATTAAAAAAACTTTCTTTTACTGTATCACTTAAAGGTTAAACATTCTATTATATAGTCTAAATTATTTATAACTCAAAATTTAAACTGTTAAAAGCATTACGATTACATGGTCTTACCTTTGGTGTACAATTTATTTCGACAATAACGTTACTCGTTGTGACGAGGCTAGCTCTAGAACTAATGCTGGATAAATCGGAAACACTTTCTGGACTAGCCAATGGTGCGAGTCCCAGCCAGTCATCGTGTATCAAATCCATCTTTGGCGTGCTAGTACTTCTAAGACTGAGGCTCAAACTTCGGCTAATGGTCTTCGGCTCTTCTCGGGACGGCTGTAGCTTCATTACGGGAATGGATGGGCAAATGGTATTGGGCGTGGAAGAAAGAGGGGACGGTTGGCTTCTAGTGGAGTAGTAGCCGTTAGTAATGGACGAATTGCTAGAAGGACTTTGAAGAGAGGTAAAACTTGTTTCGAGTAAACAGTTTGGTATTGAAGTGGCCGAATAATAATTGGAGGAAGGTTCACTGGTGGAAGCTGAACGTTGAGGTTTTTTGGGACCTTTGGAAGTTACAACCTAGAAGTAGAATATATAATTTCGGTCATAAAGTAACTAATTCTCTAATACCTATATCAATTTTATTTATATTTA
Source organism: Diabrotica balteata (assembly GCA_918026665.1). NCBI lineage: Eukaryota > Metazoa > Arthropoda > Insecta > Coleoptera > Chrysomelidae > Diabrotica > Diabrotica balteata. The sequence continues at coordinate 62,040,230 of OU898277.1, forward strand.
AAACTATTATTTAATTTTAACTTATAATATACAATTTTGTTTTTTTTTTTTATTAAATTGTTAAGATAAGCTTAGTTCTGATTTCAGAATACTGTGTCACCATTTTAATTCCAAGAGTTTTAATTTACCAGTTTTTCTAACAGTTCTTGTAATAAAAAATATGATCTGATTTATTCTTTAGAACTACTGTTATAGTATTTAGAAATTTAGATCTACTATTATAGATGAGAGAAATTTTCATAATGCGCGTTTCCTTGGTAAATTTTGATTACTGCATTGAAACCTATGAGTAATTATTATAATGTCTACTAAGGGTATTATAAACTTTAAATAACAAAATATACTGTTTTATGGCTAAAAATTTAAAATACTTTTAAAATTATAATGTCATATTTCAATCTAGGACCTAGCGGTCTAAGGTCACGACAGACAAGTAGTGCCGCAAGTTCTGTATTTGGAAAAACCTATAACCTTTAGTTCCACCAAACGTTACCTCTAACGGTTTACTTCGTTCACCGTTTACTGGACTCTGGGCTATTATCACTAAACAAAGTTTTAGCTCTGATCTTTGAAGCTTCTCTTCTTTGTGGCTTTATATAGGTTTCATAAGGTTGTTGTAGTAGGAATTATTACTTGTTTTTTGACGTTTTGTCACCAAAGTAGCGTTATCTGTGCCTCTATAATTTATTTACGTCATTAAAGGCAGTCTTTGAGGACTTGGTTTCATATACTATACTTAAGGACAGTTCTTGTCAATACAGAGCTTGCGAGATCAGCGAGTGCTAAGAGTAGGCTATTGATTATGTACTTTGAAAAGGAACTACAACGTTAAATTGGTTTTATTATTTCATACCGTCAATGGACCTCCAAATATGAAAAAACCGCGGAGTACCTACCATTTAAAGAGGTGTGTTTTTGAGAAAACAGTGAATTTGTCCCTATGCACTAGGATATATTTGGATGAATTCTATGGAGTTTTCGTACATCTATATGTACAAAAAAGTTGTTCAAAACTAAATTTCCTATCGAAATGTCACTTTTTAAAGTTAAAAATATTTTTATACAAAAATATATTCAAAAAACAAAGCAAAAACGGGAACAACGCGATTTTTCCGTTTTGCCTCATATTTTTTTTCACGGAGTATAGGCATTGCTTTACAGAAAAAATATTTTACCCTTTCTGATTAAAATGGGATTTGATATAAGTTTTTAGGATTCGCAGTATTTGAGATACTTACGATTTTTCAAAGTTCGCCACTCACACCATTTTTAAGCCATTTTCCCTATTTTTTCGTAAAAATTGTTCTATAACTCTTTTTTATTTTCTTGTTAAAAATGGTAAAAAAAGAGAAATGCACCAAACAAAGAAAATGGAACACGGATATGTTTTAAAAGTCCTAAAAAGAAGAATGAGTAAAACCAGAAGATAAAAGTAATATTAAATGAAAGAGGAGAACAAAACAACATTGAAGAAGAATGAAAGATCATCCAAACGACAATTACAAATATGGCAAGGGAAACATTAGATGAAACCTCAAGCAAAAGAAACGAGGAATGGTTTGACCAAGATTGCCAACAAGTAATAAATAGCAAAAATATAGCTAGACCATGGACGTATTATACGTCCATGAGCTAGACAGAAATGTCTACAAAGGAATTCCCGGTTGAATAGAAGGTCATATGAAGAATAGATTACAACAAATTACAGATAAGAACAGAAGAGAAACTAGAAAATTTTACAAGGAAACCAAGCAATACACACAAGGATACATGACAAGAACAACAGTTTGCAAGGACAAAAATGGTGAAATTATCAGCGAGAAAGAGGAAATAATTAAAAGGTGGAAGGAGCATTTTCAAGAGCTGTTAAACCCAGAAAAAGACCAAAACGAAGATGAGGAAATAATTGACCACATAGCAGAACAACTAGTTGAGCAACCAACATTGGAAGAAACGATAAACGTCATAAAACATCTAAAAAATAACAAAGCACCTGGCACAGATGGAATAACTTCAGAACTGATAAAAAATGGTGAACATGCGCTATGGAGGCGTATCCATAAACTAATCACCGCATATGGACACTAGAAATCATCCCATAAGATTGGAAAGTAGGAATCATACTTCCTATGTACAAAGGAGGAGACAAACGACTCTGCGAGAATTATATTGGCAAACAGTTTTAAATGTCATCTACACGATATTATCAGGAATTATATACAGCCGCATAGAATAGTTTTCGGAGGAGATTATTGATGATATTGGTGACCCAATAAGTTGGTTAAACTTATACAAATGACTCTGAAGGGTTCCAAAGCTATGGTGAGAATAGATGGAGATATGACGTCTTTGATATTGAAAACGGAGTTAGACAAGGTGATGCCTTATCAACAACACTTGTTAATCTAACTTTAGAAGCTGTTGTTAGAAAACTGGATAAAAACGGCTGTATTAATACAAGCTCAATGCAAATATGTAGTAATGTATAAGTTATTGAACTGAAACGAGAAGCTGCTATGTTTGGTCTATATATAAATGAAAGCAAAACAAAATATATGGAGTGCACAAAATCAAATCAACATAAGAATCTGAAGGTAGACAACCATACCTACAAATATGCCTCCACTTTTCCCTACCTAGGCTCAATAATAAATGACAACAACAACATTAGCCAAGAAATATAAGCACGGATTCTTAGCGGTAATAAGTGCTTTTATGCATACAAAGACTTAATGAAAAGTAAGTTACTGAATCGTAAGTATAAGCTTAGAATCTACAAAACAGTAATTAGACCAGTGGTCACATATGGATGTGAAACGTGGACCCTCTCAACCACTGATGAAAATCAACTGAGAATATTTGAACGCAAAATGCTAAGGAATATATTTGGACCAACCCAACCAGCGATGGTTCGTGGAGAATTAAAATGAGCCACGGGCTGGATGAACTAATGCAGAGCGTAGATATAGTTAGATTTGTATAGTCACAGAGACTAAACTGGCTTGGCCACCTAGAAAGAATGCCAGATAATCGAGCTGTAAAAGTAGTCCAGAGATGAAAGCCCCAAAAAAACAGAACAAGAAGAAGGCCCCGTAAAAGATGGGGAGACGACGTAGAGAGGGATCTTAAAACCATGAACATCAGGCAGTGGCGAAAGAAAGTATCCAACAGGGCAGAATGAAAGACCATTGTTAAGCAGGCAAAGACTGAAAAAGGGTTGTAGCGCCATTATAAGAAAAATAACTCTTTTTTTACGCAGTCTTAGGTAAATACAAAGCTCTTCTTTTATTGAAACTGATAAAGGTTAAACATGGTTATAACAAGAATTCGAGAGAACCTTATCAAGATGTCTAATTTTTCTAATAAATTATGCCATTGGGCTTTGTCCGTTAAAATACTAGGTAATTTGTTAAAAATTCATAAAGAAGTTCCCTTCTTGCTTTACCCAGAGAACTTAAATTTTAAAGACATTCTCTCTGGAAATATGTCCACTTTGGTATTAACCAAAAATAATCTGCTCCATAATATGAGTTCTACTATACTACATTCCACGTTAAGAAAATAACATTGCGGAGATAGGGCCATGTATTTCTTATGGACGATACAAACGCGGCGTTGCCACGACACACACAAGCACAATTATTTAGGGTTGTATAATTTGTATTTTTGTTTCCACAGACATGAATTAAATTAATGTTTTTTAACGTAATTGAACACAAGTGCCCATTCGAAACAAGAAATGAAAAGTATGGAAAATGATTTTAATTAGATAAATAGTATTTACAAAAGATAATTTTATTTTAATTATAGTAACGACAGTTTATTTGTTTTTCGGTGAGAATACTATATGCCATGAATCATAGAAATCAGCAGAAAATATTGCTTAGTTAAATCATGCATTTTGCCGCCTATTTAGCAAACTTTTAAAAGCAAATAAACGGACCGCTTGGAATGTATATATCTAATTACTAATTGCAACTTAAAATAATACGATGTGCGTATGTCAGCGATTTTATGTCGTTCTCTGACTATATAATGATAATAAGGCTTTTATTTAGTAGTTATTCCGACGTTACTGTTAAATGTTAATTGAAAATGAAAATTCAAAAATTAAGCAAAGGGAATATCTTGGACATTCGTGCAAAAGAGATTGCCGGAGAGTTTTGGCAACACTGATCTCCATAAGCGTAATGTTCTTTTCTTAACTTGAAACAAAGAATAGTCGGTTTTATGCTATTTTGTGTTATTTATTTATAGATAAATAATTTTAGGTTTAATAGGCATTTATCATAGTTATAAAAAACCAAAAAAAGCAAATTAATGTTTGATTGATTTTGTAAGTGAGACTGTTGAACTTAGATATGTTAGATCAAGTTTATGGGAAAGTTAGATTACTGTTACATGTTGATTTAAATTTTGGAATAATGAGCTTTCCAAAATTGGTGAGGAAACCATTGACAAATTTGTTAGGAGAAGCCTTAAGTAGTTGATCAGCAATAAAATTCAAGAAAAATATAGTTGAGTAGGTAAAAAGCAAAAAAAAAGCTTTTGAGGACACACATATAGCCATGATTTTTAAAGGTTTGTAACTTGTTAACATAAATCAATTTAAGTCGCAGTCATTATGTAATAGAGGCTGTTGAACTTAGATACATGTTAGATCAAGTTTATGGGGTAGTTAGATTACTGTTACAAGTTGATTTATATTTTAAGATAATTAGCTTTCCAAAATTGGTGAGGAGACCATTGGCGAATTTGTTAAGAAAAGCTGATCAGCAACAAAATTCAAGGAAAATATAGTTGGATAGATAAAAAGCAAAAAAGGGTTTTAAAGACACATATAAAGCCATGATTTTAAAAGGTTTGTAACTTGTTAACATAAATGAATTTAAGGTAAGTGGCCACATATAGGCAATGAAGCATATCGTTAACTGTGTTGTATATGTATATGTAATTTAGATGACCAAATTTAACAACTCTACAGATGTTCAGGTCTGGGTATGGGATTGCTTCAAGCACTACAGTTAGAGATATGAAATGAATATTTGTTGAATTACATATGACCATATATTTTATTTATACACTTACACTGGTATTTTTGTTTTTAAGTATCTGTGTTTAATTACTGTTCATTTGATCATTGGAAATAAATACCACTAGTTGGGTTGTTCAGTAGTTCAGGAGAGATTGATTAAGATTATGGCACTTTAGACCTTAAAATTCACGTGCTTAAATTTATGCTTTTGAATGATGATTTCTTCACAATAAGCAAAGTATAATTAACTAAATCTGAAATTAATTTGTTCAATTTATGAATGTACATTAATTTTGTTTTCAGATGCTGCTTGGAAAAACTCCAAAAACAGCGCTGCCATTGGAAGGATATTGAAAACTTGATAATGAAGAGAGCTAAAGAGAAGGCAGATGCTGAAATAAAAATATAAATAAAATTTAATTTGCATGTTGCATTAGCAATTATGTTGAATTTTGTAATAGTTAAATTGTGTGGACGGTATTCAGAAAGAGACAATTCAATTTTTGAGAAACATTTTTATTGATTAAAAATAGGTACTTAAAAAAGTTATCTACTCCTGAAATAAAACAGGCTAATTTCCATATCAAGTAGTGATCTTTTTTATAGTTACGATTTTAAGTTTAAAAATCAAAAATTGACCTGTCTGCTTCTTTTTGTCAACCACAAAATTGTAAGCGAAATAATTTTGAGAGTCCAAGTTGAATGAAGTTGAATAATTCTATTTTTAGTGAGCCGCAGTCATTGTCAATGCTTTTACCAATTTCTTTAGCAGTGTCCACAATTCTTTTTCTCCTGTCTAGACAAATGGAGTCAAAGGCCCGATATCGGTCAAAGCAATATTCACTCCTTAACTATTAAAATTTTTGACATTGTCAATTAAAAACATTTTGCATTGGTTTTATTTTATTTACTATATTCTATATTTGTATTTTGTTAACATCGATTGTATTTCATGCATGATTTTGTAATGATAATTGTATTAATTATTTGTATGCACCGCATTATTAATTTATCTATATAACTTTGACATATATATCCATCTTTTTATTGTTTTTCTTATAATATTATTTCTCTTTATAACGTTATATATATATATATATATATATATATATATATATATATATATATATACGAAATTATTTATCTGCTTTCGGTCGGTAGTTTCTTTAGAATCGTATAATTTTTTGTTTGTTTGTCTCTTAGTTGTTAAATACTTTGTGGCTTTGTTTAAGACATCAGTCTTATATCCTTAAAATGGCAACTTTGGTGTCGTTTCATATTAACTGATATTTAAGTTTGTAGATATTCTTGTTTAGTTATAATTGCATGTTTGTTTATGTATATTTATGTTTAATTTTACTTGTTTTTAATCCTATTAAAATAGAGTTTCGTATAGTCCTCTGGCTTTAATTATTTTATATCTTAATATTAATATCGAAAGCGAAAGCTAGAAACCAGCGGGTCTAGATTGAATATAAACATTCTCATTCCTTTCTGATGACCTCAATTGTTATATAGAGGTCATCGTATGTGCAGAACGCAACAAATTGTGTAGACCATATTCTTATTCTGGTATGATCAATTTCTTGAAACTGTATTCTGTTCTTACCAGAAGAATTAAATTTAAATTAATATTTATTATTAAGCTTATTAATAAAATAATCCAATCTCCTGAATTGCTTCAGCTAATTTGTTTTCATATTTCTCCCCGTTCACTGTGGTTCAAATATATTTATGGTCGGATTTGTCTTATACCTCATGTGGACGGCCGTAGCTCAGTGGCAAGATATTGGCTTCATAACCTAGAGCGCACTAGTTCTAATCTTGGCACCACAACGACATTTTCAATTCTAAAATGATAAATACGAGTCGTTCACCGTGCTTCGGGGGGCACGTTAAGCCATCGGCCCTCCTGGGCAAGTGTGTGCATCGACATTAGAGAGTTATTGCAAAGTTAACAGTGCGTGCGTTGCACTATTTACACCGCGCTATTTCGACAGTTTTGACATATGGCTGGCACATCCCAAATAGAGATATTGCTTGAACTTTGTTGCGTTATTTACGTTGTTTATGGTTTCTTTTAATTTGTACGCAAATTATCGAAAATTGATCATGATTTAAAAGCACTTATTTTAGCAAATGCTCATGATGATGATGTAGTGTTCATAATTTTAAATAACATTGTGGGGTGAACATGTATTACATCCACAAAATTAAGAATTTAATTTAGAAAACATGTTGGAAGAGATGTAAAAAGAAATTTTAGGTTTACCAGACAAGATATTCCTACACTTGCAAGGGCTTTACGTCTACCAGATTTGATTCATACCAATACTAGAAACTCTGTTAGTGGTAAATGCATTTGCATTCTACATTACTTTTGAAATTAAGCCCTTATATTTTTGTTTTTAGTATTGATGAGAATACTCGCATATCCCAGCAGGCTTAAAGATTTTCAACTTTTATTCAATTTGTCACCTAAATCATTATCTCAAATTATTAATTATATTTTTGCATTATGCTACTCTCTGATGTATTTATTTTAGAAAATTATTACAAATAAACTTGGTTTAAATGAGAGACAAACAACATACATAACCTGAGAAAGAAAGCGCAACGAATTCCGTACAGCGTAAGGCTCCCCTAATAACGGCAGGCCGTATTTTCAATAACGCAGCGTAAGCCAAATATCACATTTGCGCATGCTCTACTGTCAAAATAACGCGTGCTGTAATACAGCAAGTGCAAAATTGATTCTGCAATATCTCTCTATTAGCTACTTGAAATAAGGTAAAAGATGCAAACAGTGCCGGAACCTGCCGTACGATATTATTGTTATTACCTCATGAGATATATTATTTGTTTGACTTTTGTATCAACAGCTTTAGGTAGTATTTGAAATACTGAAACACAAAATGCAAAATAATGCTTTGTCTAAATAAATGTCTACTTATTTATTTTATTTATGTGTATTTTATTTTTATTTCTAATTTTATATATTGTTTATTATTATAATGTTTCATGTTTCTATAATTTTGACAGTGGATTTATTTATTTCTGGAAATAAATATAAATAAATAAAGGTAAGTATATTATCTAATGTAATATGTAATAATAACTGTAAAGTCCTTTAAACATTTATTTTTTTTATTTCCCAAAATACATTCTTAATATGACAGAATGACGCCACTTTTAGTACTTCGATGGCGCTATACGTCTAATGTACATTCTTAACACTAAAATAAACCTTAAAAGTCGCTAAGTAAGTCCACTGGACGACATTAAGGTCCAGATAATGTCCCTGTACGTCCAACGAAATGGACTTTCTATATTCAGACCAATATAGGACGTTAAAAGGACGTCCTTGGGGCCAAAGTGGACGTTCGAGGAACGTCCTTTAAGTCCGTGAAGGACGTACTATGGACGTCCACTGGATGTTCGTATGCTATTAGGGTACTTTTGTTATTTATATACCAAATCACTTTTAGTTATTTTCAAAAACATTAAAAACACGTAGCCTAATGCAAGTAAACTGAGCCATATCTTAAAATATATAGACAAAGAAGTTTAAATAACAACAAAATGATAGATGTTATAATTAAAATAACGCTGAAACAATTTTGTAGGGGCCATTGACTTAAGTATCACTTTTAAAGAAATTTTGCATTTTAGTTGTTCCCAGCATAATAGGCTCGTATCACGATTACTGTATACTTTGTTATCAACATGTGGGTTTAATACTTTATTTATATCATGAGAAAAAAAGTTTATAGTCATTAAAACCAGTTTAATTTTGATTCCATGAATTAACCTTGCTATGCAAATAAGCGAATTATCATATAATAAAACAATTTAATAATTAGACAAAGTTAGACGAAGGGGGATTTAGGTAACGCATCTCACTTGTGTGTACAAAACTAGTTAATTTTAAAGTACAGTGTGATGTGTTTGATATAGTTAAGTACATATTTTACCAGGAATTAAGCAAAAATTTTACTAAAGGTAACTCTTGTTTAATTCTTTAACAAGGATCTAGTTATAATTTGCCAAATAACACTAATATATTTAAAGAAAATATTCACAATTTCGTAACAATGATTTCAAACTGAATTTTTGCGTAGTCTTGATTACTTTTGTTTCATTACAAAGATTTAGGCCTCCAAAGTAATAACATTTGAGTTGGAACATAAATAATGCATTAATATTCACAGACACTATATAGATCAACGACTTTGCAGAAAAAAATGGAATTATTAATTCTGTATACAAAAATCATTTATATTAATCTAAAAGAAAATGATTTTTATAAAAATATTTTTCTTTTCTTAAGTTGTTAACACATCTTATCAATATATCGTGATTGTTTGCAATAATCTAATGTACTGATTTAAATATTATGTTTGTTTGGAGTTAAGACATAATCGATTGTAATGAAAAATTCATTTTTAAACGACGTTTGACGTTTCGATTTCCACTCGGAAATCGTCTTCAAAAAAAGATTATTTTAAAAAAATTAGGGGAAGATGTATAACCAACAAGTTTTTAATAGATTGGCTACAACGTGGCTGTGAATACAGTAAGAAATTGCCATTCTAGTCGACAATATCCGGATAGCTCTCAAAATATTTTCGAACATAAAGTGGTCGATAATTTTTTTATTTGGTTAGTGTTATCTATAACAAAAAGAAGTCTAAGTAGGAAAATAGATGACTTATTAAGATGGACAGAGCAGTACAAGTATCTATAATTAATCACGAAACTCGAAATCCGAAGATTTCTAATTGTCGAAAACCAAATTCAGATTTTTGCTTTAATGTGTGCCTTCTAAGAATTGCAAGGCAAACAGACGTTGATAAAGATGTAGTTAGAGAAATGGGGAATCTAAAATTGCATTCCAAAACATATCTCCTCAACTAAGCAAAAATCCTTGGCGAATTGGTTTCTAGTACTCGTAAAGAGCATACCTAAATAACAGGAAAGACAGATAAGATTCGGTTTCACGTATAATGCCTCTGTATATCCGCTTATACGTATTTCATCCTAAAAGAAATCTTCGGAGCGGCTATTTACAGATGCTCTAAACGTGAAAACAATATTTCCTGTCGTAATAGAAGCAACGCTAAAATGGCTAAAATAAAAATATTATTATAACAATTTAAAATAATTAGTAATAACTAAAATGGTAAATTTCAAGGCGTGGCTAAGCTGTCATTTTAATTGTTTTGTTTTAAAATTTAATATTGATATATGACAGCTAGTTTTATTACTTTTGACATCTAGTAATTATCTAATATTTTACATTTTTTTTTTGTTTTTTTTTTAAGGTTAACCTCTAGGAATAGTTTCATTTAGAAGATATTTCTTTATTTGTAATAATTTATTTTTGCTACAGTTTATAGCCCAATAACAATTTTTTGTAAGTTTTGTATCATCTTCCACTTGTAAACAGAGTTTGTAAACGGATAGGACATGTAAGTTTTTCTTCTTTGTTATTTTGGTATAAATATTTGTAACTGTTAATATAGTATTTTTATGCCATTTATATTTTGTAACTGTTGTGTTGAGACAACAATAAATGTTTACATAGAAACAATTTATTTCTCTAAACCATTTTGTCTTCTTATTTTTAAAAAGATTCTAACCCCTTTTGTGTTTCTTTTTAGAAAGGAAGAGCCTTTTTTCTTCATCCTGCAGGAAGTTTCCTCGAAGCGACGTCCCATTTTAAATAGCTAAAGGTCCTTCTTGTTGTTTTGTGTTACCCATTTGTCCAGGAGATTCGTGTAAGTACCCTCTTTTTGTTTCATCTTTGTAGTTGCCCCAATCCAAGCCCTTGCCATTCACTTATCCACGACCCCAGCTCTCCAAATAAACCCGGAGTGCCGTTCGCATGAGTTTCGTTTATTTTGATTGCCCTATCTCGAACCACAATAATTTCTGTCCCCAATTTTCAACCCCATAGTAATACCCTATAGGTGGTAGGCAAAATATTTCGTCACAGTATAACGGGTTAATCCAAATTAATTAATTTTATACTTGGTGGTGCCCAAAATTTTAATCTCTTTCCTTTTCTTCTGTTTATCTCACTCGTAAACCTTACAAGACTTGTAGTCTACCTCTAGCGAACCTTAACCAAGCCACCTCTTCCAGACTGAAGCCCGAACTTTAGAATCTTGATTTGTGTAACCGTGTTGCCATTTATCAGAACATTTGCCATCTTTCATTAGGAACATCACATCTACCGCCCAACTTGGTAGGTTACAACCTCAGCAAAATATGAAACAACAGGAATATGACAGAATATGCTAAGTTCATTCTCGTACAAATCCTTGTTTTCCGAATGTTCAATTATGTCTTTATAGCCTAAACAATTAGATCAGTCGCATATGTAGTCAAAATATCGTAACTAAATTTGGATAGATCAAACTTTTGTGCAGTTCCGTAATTTATTGTTAAGACTGTGTTCTTTATATTTATTTGAACCTAATTGCATCTCAAGGTATGTCTTGTAAAAATTGGTACATTCCTTGTTATTTTTTCTCTCTTTTCAAGTTTATATACGTATCTTATAAATCAATATAAATAACGATTGTGTAATATTTTTCCTTATTTTATAACTTCCTTATTTCCTGTAGATAGACAATATACCTACATTTTATTGTTTAATACTCCATTAAGTGATTATTAAAACCAAACAACATTAAATCTACTTACGTAACATAAAAAATACACGTTACTTATTATCGATAGATAATTGCTTACCGGATAATGCTGTTTTATTGTATCAATCAGTAATTAGTAGTGCACGAGGTTTGTGTAAGAAAACAATACAATAAAATCGTATTCAATGAAGGAAATCTAGCGATTACTGGTTAGTAACTGATCTAACTGAAGGCAATCAAATTTATAGGTAACGTTTAATTTTTTTGAAAATCAGACATTTTTTAAGAACTTAACTTTAATGCTAAATAGGAATATGACAAGTTATTGCTGTAATGATCCTACTCGGTTTGGCCTTGGTGTTTAACTCTTTTTCTGTTTCTACATTTGTACGCAGTCATACTAAAACAATAGATTTTATTTTGCTAATACTTCTTAAGTTTTACCTTTATCAAAGAACAGTCAACAACATTTTAAAATAAACATTTTGTAACAAACGAATTTTCTGAGTTCACTTTAAGTTTTAACTACTATATTTTGTGGAAACTAATTACAAACATACTTAGAAAATTTTTTTTTGACATTTAACTTAGAAATCGTGTTCAGCATATAAATGAAGCAAATTATTTGTTTAAACAAAAATAAAAAAATGTTCGTGACACTTAGGGAATGCCAAAAAGGAAAAGAAGTGAATACTAACGATTTGTTACTACATGGAGGTTAATGAATTCTATATCTGCTTATTACTGAATTGCTAAGATTTTTTTTAAAATAGCACCACGCATTTAAGTTCTTTAAAATTTAGACAATCCTTTTTCTTTAAGAATTTTGTTTTATCGAATTTAGTAATTTTCAAAAATTTGTAAATATATTATAGACTTTATTCATCATTTCTTCCTCTTCTTCAAGTGCCCTCTCAAGATATTCTAGCTTTCTTCTCTTGATGGTGATCAACAGCTCTCGTTCTTTGTTCATTCTTCGAAGAACTACACTATTTGTTATTTTGTTTATCCAAGATATTTTCAATACACATTTCGAAGGCCTCTAGTTTATCGATAATGCTCTTGTTTAAAGTCCTAGTCTCTGCTCCGTACATCAGTATCGAAAAGATGTAGCATCTAACCAATCTCGTTTTCAGGTTTAGGTTAATGTCATGACTTTCCAGAATGTCCTTCATATTAACAAAAGCAGCTCGATCCTTTCCAATTCTAGTTTTTATTTCTTCTGTAATGTCATTGTTGTTATTAACAGTTGTTCCCAAGTATTTATATTTGTAACCCGTTTGATTTCGTTATTGTGAATGTACAGGTTTGCATTTAATCTTTGTTTTTTTGAAATAATCATGAATATGGTCTTCTTGAAATTCATTGTTAACCCTTTATTTTCATTACCTTGTTTAAAATGGCTTGCAGGTCTTCTACTGTCTCCGCCATTAAAACCGTACCATCTGCGTATCTAATATTATTAATTGGTTGGCCGTTAACTTTGATCCCAATCTCTTCTTCCTCCAATGCTTTCTTCATAATTTCTTCCGAATAGTGCAATGTGAATTCATTATTTACATTTTCGTTATTATCTTCAATTTATGTTTAAGTGCTTCAGTCGAATTCCAGTCATTATCATCCATCATTATCATTAACTCTGGTTTTGAAAATGGTAATCTCTTCGCGTATTCGTGATCTGACATCCACAATGTGTCCAACTCATTAAGTCTCTGAACTTGAACAAATTTAAACCGGTCTTAGTAAGGTCTTGTATATATTAAGCTTTACTGAACGTTTTATACTTTTATTTTTTAAATGTTTCTGATGGCCTATTTTGGACACGTAGTAAGGAGAGACCGATATAATATTATGATGGGTAAAATCGAAGGACGCAGAGGAATTGGTAGAAAGCAGGCCTCTTGGTTGAAGAATATCAGGGAGTAGACGGGAATAAAGAAAGCTGAGCAACTATTTAGAATAGCTCGAGACAGAGACAGTTTCGCCATGTTAATCGCCAACGTCAAGGGGACTTGATAGGGCACGTTAAGAAGAAGAAGAAATGTTTCTGAAGACCGTGAACAGTTCTGTTTGATATTGCTATGTGTCTTTTTATTTCGTCGCTTGTCGTGTTTGATGCGTTTACTAGTGGTCCAAGATGTGTGAATTCTTTGACTTGCTTAAAGGTACGGTTGTTAATTTGAATGGTTCTCTGTTGGATATGTCGGGGATTTTTAAAAACTAACATATATTTGGTTTTCTCCTTGTTTACTGCAAGTCTCAATTCAGTTGCAGCGTCCGAAAGCCTTGTAAAACATTATACCACATATCTCATACTTCTACCCACTATAACTATATCGTCGACGAATGAGAGAATTTACGTCGATCCATTAAAAATAGTATCAGTCATTCTAATACTTTATTATCTGATTGCCTTTTCCAAGGAAATATTAAAGAGGTGACACACCAGCGCGTCCCCCTGTCTTAGACCACTATTAATGCCAAAGAAAGTGGGGTTTTTTCCTTTAACTCTATCGCACGAGATCACGTTTTGTATTGTTTGTTGGGTCAACTTAACTAGCTTAGGTGGGGTCCTTATTCTTATGGTGCCCTATCCAATTAGTGGATGTTGGCGACAATTCTGGCATACTCCTCTCGATTTTGTGTGGCTCTAAAGAGTGCATGGGCATCGAGGTTTGTCCAATCCCTTATGTTTTTTAAGCCATGAGTATTTCTTTCTTCCGATGCCCCTTTTTCCTTCTATCTTCCCTTCCATAATAAGCTTTAACAACTGGTACTTGGAATTTCGAAATATATGACCAAGCTAAGCAGTTTTTCTCCTTTTTATTATTGGCAGCTATTCTCGTTCTCTGCCAATTCGATTTAATACTTCGACATTTGTTGTGTGATCTGTCCAGGGAATTTTAAGTAGTCTTCTAAATACCCACATTTCAAAAGCCTCCAATCGGTTCATCACATTGGCCCTTATAGTTCAGGTTTCTACACCATATTACAGTATGGAGTAAATGTAACATTTTACAAAGCGAAATCGAAGGGTTAAGTTGAGGCTGCTGTTTCTTAGAAAGGTTATTATATTAGTAAATGCTGTTCTGGCTTGTTCAATCTTGCTATGTATCTCGATGTCTGGATCTAAATTCAGTTATCCAACTACCGAGATATCTGAACTTGGGGACCTTTTGAGTGTTCTTATTGTTAACTCTTATATATAATTGTATATTTCGTGTTCTACTAACCACCATTACCTTCGTCTTCATCGTATCATCAGCATAGCGAAAATTACTAATAGTCTGTCTGTTGATTTTGATTCCGTCTTTAGTGCCACTTAAGGCTCTATCGAAAATCGTTTCAGATTAAAGTTTAAAAAGGATGGGTGACAAAACACAACCCTGTCGTACACCTTTTTCAATTGAGAAATATGATGTAGATTCCAGTCCTACTCTCACAGATGCCACTTGATTCATATAAAGGTTCTTTATGATTTTAAGGTAATTCTCATCTATTGAACGTTCCTGGAGCAATCTTACTAATTCTGAATGATTAACACAATCGAACGCTTTCTGCTAATCTATAAAGCATAGAAAGACATCTTTTTGCTGATCTCTGCATTTCTAAAGTAGGACAGTTAAGCTATAAAGTGCTTTTTTTTTGTGCCAAATCCTTGTCTGAAATCGAACTAAATAGAACTTTTTTTAAAGATTTAGAAGTCGACGAAGAGATGGTGTATATCTATGTTATATTCTAGCGACTATAATCTGCCTATGTGCTTAAATTTGATGTGTAGTTGACTTTCCAGCAGTAAATCCGCATTGATATTGACCAAAAATATGCTTTGTAAAATTTAAGTTTTTCAAACAATGCATTGTCGAAGATTTTATACGCAGATGCTATTCTAACAGAGTAATGCCTCTATAGTTCTTACACTCCAGTTGATCACCCTTTTTATGTAACGGACATTTTAGCTTTAGCCAATCTTCTGGTACCAATTCATTCTGCCATATAAGTACTATTAGTTGATGGATTGCTGCAAAAAGTTGATCACCACCTTTTTTATTAATTTCCGACAATATTTTATTGATTCCTGGAGCTTTATTGTATTTGAGTTCGCTGAAATGTGCCGTGTGTTATGAACTGAGTTTTTGTTATGAAAAATTTCACCGTTAGTGTCTTTACAAATTTTTAATCGTGGTTTAAATTATTGACGGCTATTATTTAAGAATTTGTAGTATTTCCTCTTTTCATTTTTATTGAATAAACTTTGTATCTCATTGAGAGTGTTCTGTTCGTATCCCCCCTTCTTACATTGATGGATGTATTTTCCCCCTTCTAAGATGTCTATACACTTCTTTTATTCTCCGTGCACAACCTGCGTCGATGGTTTTTTAATATGCTGCGTTCTTTTTATTTGTGGCTATTTCGCACTCATGACCAAACCAATGATTTCTTTTTTCTGAATTGGATTTGGCCAATATTTCAACAGATTTTTGTAACACAATATCTCGTATATTTGATCATAGCTGGTTAATGTGTTAAGTTTTTTGTTCTTATTTCATCTCCTATTTGCTGTCTGTTATATTTGCCATATCGGGATCTTTTATTTTATTAATGTCGATTTTTTCTTTCCTTTTCCCGATATCCTTTTGTAAATTGGATATTCTCTATTTAAATCGTGCTTTAACTTAATAGTATGTAAATATCTATGTTTGCTCCTCTAAGACCTAACATCTAGTAAGTTACAGCAGTGTCTTGCATCAATGATTATGTGATCTATTTGGTTAATCGTTTCATTATCAGGAGATTTACAAGTTCCCTTATGTATATATCTTTATGGGAAAATCGTGTCGCAGCTATTACTGTGTTCTTAGACATTTTAGACAAATTTATGATTCTGAGACCATAGAACATGTCTTTATCATCCACTTTTTCTTCCATTGGAGCATGGATGCTAATAATGCTAATCTTAGCGAACTTCCCTTTAAGTCTAATTCGACATATCCTTTAATCGATAGCTTTGAAATCAATTACACTATGTTTGACCTTGCTGCTTACAATAAATCCGATACCAAATTCGTGTCGGGTAGGATGTCCACTGTAGTAAATATTGCAGTTATTTTTTTCCAGGATGTCTGAGCTAGTCCACCTCATTTCCTGTAAAGCAATGATATCTGCTTTGGCTTTATTCATTTCTTGTATGAGCAGAGCCGTAGCTCGAGGTTGATAAAGGCTTCTTACGTTCCACGTTCAAATTTTTAAATAATTATCATTATTTTGTTTGCAAGTTCGTCGTAGGTTAGACAGTCCAGTTATCTTCAAAGTTCTATCAACAAAAGGTTTTTTACAGGGTTGGGTAGTTAACCCAACGCCAAACCCCCTTTTCGGAGGACCATTTCACCCGCTCTCATCAGTTCCTGACCCAACTTTCCACCCGGGTTGGATGCCGGATCTCCAGTTGGATTGTAAGAGTCAGATTTGAGTAGAAGCGGCTAATTGGAGTAAACTCCAGTCATTTGCGCCAAAAGAAAAAAGTAAATAGACGTGAAGATAGATAGCCAAGGTTTTAGTGACGTCAAACCAAAGAAGTGTGTATATTTTTTTTGAGTGTGGAAATAAAATTGTTGTTTTTATCTACTATTCTCTTTACAATTTCATAATATTTTCTCACCTTTTAAACTTTCCTTGGAATTCTACAAATATATATATATATATATTTCTACGGTATTTGTCGTCACCCTAAATATTATTTCAAGCCCGTGCAAGAATATCATACCGACAAGTATTCATTTCAAAAAGTTCTTCTAATAAGTTAATTTTATCTGCCTGATGCATAAAGACAATGTAGCCGTATAGTATATATTTTCAAGTAAAAGATTTTAAAAGGCTTCTGTCGGAATTTTTGTGCTGCATTCCTTGGAACTTTATTAAAGGACAGCTTAGAACTTTATTAAAGGACAGTTAGTTTGATTACATACAACACATCCAACCAAGCTAGTAACACTATTGTTAGTAATTTTTTTTCATCAAGTTAAAATCTAAGGAGAGGGCATCACATGACTAAAAAGACCTAACTTCGCCATATTGTTAATACTATTGTTAATATTGTTTTGGCACTTTTGACAGATCGTATAAGTTTATTTACGTTTGTTGTTTTTCGAATATTTTAAGTTTTATAATACTTTTATAGAAACTGTAATAATATATTGTGATAGTGCATAATAATAGTTTCTTGTTCTCAACGTAGTTGCAGTAGCAGAAGCAATGCTAATAAAAAATCTTCAGGAATAACGTTGTACAGGTTAGTATAAAAATATGTAAACAGAGTAATGCCCGTTCTTCAGAGATAAATTAATAGTATTTGACTGTATTAATTTCTATCTATCTAATTAGCCTTCTTCGGTCCATCTTTGGACATAGGCCTCCCCAATCCTTTTCTTCCCCAATTCTTCTCTGTCTGTCGCTACAGTCATCCATCTAGTGCCCACGTGCTTCTTGATATCATCTGCCCATCTCATTTGGGGCCTTCCTCTGCTTCGTTTATATTCCCACGGTCTCCAACTTATAAGAATTTTGTTCCATCGGTCTTCTTTTTGTCTTATATTGTGTCCGGCAAATCTCCATTTTAATTTTGCAACTTCTTGTCTAACATCCCTCACTTTTGTTTTCTCTCTTATCCACTCGTTTGTCTTCTTATCCATTAGTCTTATGTGCAACATTTGTCTTTCCATTGCTCTTTGGGTTTTTATGATTTTTGTCCATGTTTGCTTTTGTAGATGTCCACGTTTGGGAACCATATGTAAGAACAGGGAGTACGCATTGATTATATACTTTGGTCTTAAGATGCTGTGGATATCTTTTGTTTTTAAGAATGTAGCTTAGTTTGCCAAATGCCGCCCATGCCAGTTTAACTCGTCTCTTGATCTCTGCTGTTTGGTTCTCTTTGTTAAGTTTTATAGTTTGACCAAGATATATATAATCCTTAACTTGATCTAATTGTATTAATTTATAAATTATAAATTAAGTTAAATATATTTTATCGTGTTTTTAGTGTTTACCGCGGGATAAATAAATCGTAGTTTAATAAAAATGTATTGCACTTTTTAGATTACTTATGATTAAATCTTCTAAATAACTAGCCATATAGTAGTTTTAATATTATTGAGACCGGCCATGATCCACCGCCATATTGGTATTATCGTTAGCCACACCTACCTACGCCGTTTTTAATACACACGTTAATATGCTCATAGCTTCTCCATAGATTCTAACTCGATGGTAATTTTATTGTAAAGTATGAAAAAACATATCCGAACACAGTAAGTATTCGATTTACAGTTAATTAACTCGTGACACAGACGTCAAACGATATTTTTATACTGCTAAATAATATGAACATATTATTTTAAACTGTAAATGATGTTTCTCTGATCTGTGATTAACCTGTAATGTTGAAATTTTATTTCAGAGGAACGCCATTACAAGTTAAAAATTAGGGTCTTGGAATATCGTAAGTATATACAAGTCTATAGTAACAGATAAGACTTGCGCAGACAATCGACGTTCAGTATCGTAAGTATTTCAATAGCAGGTATGTTTTTGTATACTGTAGAGTATAACGAACCGTGTACTTCAGTTCCGGGATCATCCTAAAACGAAAAAATGCCTGAATCTGAAAATGATAATGAAAAAATGTGGAATGATCTAGATGAGAGTGACAATGAAGCTGTCGAGTTGAAATAATATCAAGCCTGGTCTATATTAAATTTTAACGTTAACGAAATAAAAAATCCTATATGAAGCTATATGAATCCTATATTTCAACGTTTTAATGAAACGTTGAAATGTTGTTAAATATACATTGATCAAAAACGTCTTTACGTTCCTGGGTTGACAGCGATATCATCATCATCATCATCAACCTGTATGCGTCTACTGCTGGACATAGGTCTCCCTCAGCTCTTTCCATCTGTCTCTATCTTGTTTGGCTTGCATCCAGTTATTGCCAACACGTTTTAGGTCTTCTACATCTAGTTGGTGGGCGTCCTCTGCTCCGTATTGCTTCTTGCCTTGGTCTCCACTCTAAAAGACGTTTTGTTCATCGGCTGTCTGATAATCTGGTGACGTGTCCTGCCCAATTCCATTTTTTTTTTTTGTTATACGATGGTTTTTCTTCATTTGGGATTCGATCTCTCAGAGAGACAGCCAACATCTGGCGTTCCATAGCCGCCTGAGTCACGTGAATCTTATTAACTACCTTTTTTGAGTATTAGTGTTTCCGCTCCATAAGTAACAGGTCACACATTGGTCAAAGATGTTCCTTTTAAGGCATATGGGTAGATCCGATTTAAATACATACAAAATTTACCAAACGCTGTCCAGGTAAGCCTATGCGATTTGAGAGCTCACATGTCTGGTTATCTCTGCCCAACAGAATTTCATGTTCTACATACTTATACGATGTAGTCTGCCCAATATTCCTTCCATCAACAGCAATATTTCGATTTAGCACCAGATTAGTAATTATTTGCGTCTTGGTCATATTAATCTTTAGTCTGACTTCCAAGGAAGCGTGATATAAGTTTTCAAACATTATTATTGCTTAACCTATACGATCGACTATAAGGACGATGCCATCTGAAAATATCAAATAACTGAGCTTCTCTCCATTTATGTTGATACCATGCTCGTTCAGATGTGCTTTGGAGAGACTGTGTCTCTTTGCCGTATTCTTCGCTGTATACAGAATTTATTTGTTTCTTGTTCAGATAGTCTTACGCTAGCTGTGGCATTTTGGTAGATATATTTGATTATGTTAGTATAGCGATGGTCTATTCGACATTCTGTCAATGATTTTAACATTTTCTGATGATTTATGCTATCGAATACTTTCTCATAGTCGACAAATATCAGTGCCAATGGTTTGTTGTATTCTGCAGACTTCTGTATCAGGTTCTTTATCACTAGTTAGTAGTCGGTAGTGCTGTATCCCGATCTAAATACAGCTTGTCCTCTAGGGTGAAAGAAGTCTAATTTGGAGTCCAGTTTTTTTTTGATAATTTTTGTGAAAAGTTTATATATGTGTGAAAGCAAACTGATAGGACGGTTGTTTTTTTTTAAATCCGTTATATCTCCTTACTTGTGTAATAAAAAAATGACTGTATTATTCCATTGAGAAGGAGTTTTTCATTGGTAGATGCATTCGGTGGAAAGATTGGCCAAAGCCTGGATTTTATTTCCACCTAGTTTGATCGATTCGATCACTACTCCATCATCGCCTGGGGATTTGTTATTTTCATTTCTAAAAGGGCCGTTTTGATTTCGTTTGAAGTTATTTCTGGCATTAATTGTGATCCCTGGTTTGTGGTTTTGGGCAGGGGCTATTCTTGCCTTTCGTCGATGCTCTCATACATTTCGCGATAAAAGGATTCGACAAGCTCAAGGATTTTGTTTCTATCAGTGGTAATGTTTCCATTTTTGTTTTTTATTTTGTACATATTTTTGTTGCCTATGTTGTTCGTATTTCGCCTCAAAACTTTTAAACTTTCATTTTCTTAAATTGTTTTAGTTATTTCTCTTGTATTGTTTTGTCTTACATCTTTTCGGATTGGCCGGTGGATATCTTTATTTAATTTCTTCATTGTTGTGTAGTTGGAGCCGTATTTTTCCGTCAGCTGCCTTTTTTTACCTATTAGCTTTTTGGTATTTAGGCTCAGTTTTTCTTTAGTAGATATGATGACAGAGTCACCGTTGCCGAAAAATATAAAGAAGAAGTTATGTACGAGCTGGGAAACTAAATTAGTCGGGTTAGTACTGAATCCATACTACTAATTAATACATACTATTAATTAATAACTATTGAGCGTAGTATGTGGGTATGATAGTCGACACCTAGGTCATTATTAAAGGCAATATTGCAACGATCGTACCACTAAGTTAGTGGAATTAGGTACTAAGTATATAAGTCCAGACCACGACTGATAAACCCGGAAAAAATATTGCACCATTACAAAACACCCATCTTAAAAGCATACATGCCACATATAAATTATTTGTATACCAAAGCAGCTTCTTAATCTGTGCTAAAGTGGGTGTTGAACTACTGGTATGGAACTTCGGACCTGCATCAGTGAGAGACAGTCCAATTTATTCAACTATTTTAGAACACGCTATTATTTACACGTTTACACATTATATTCAATGCGATTATTTTTGATATTAACAGAAATCTAAAGTTTTTCTTCTCGTAAGCATAAAACCTAGCCAGATTATCGATAATCTAACTTAAAAAGTAACAGTCAAACGTGCCAAACTTTTCATATAATGATCATTACAATATGTTTGTGTTTGATAATGAATTAGTATATTAAAATAATTAGCAAATGTTTAGTTTTAAGAATTTTATCTACCTATGGTTATCGTCTACTGATCAGATTCTTACATTGAAGATTAATAAAGGTAAAAAAATGTTAATGTATTGAGAAAACTTACAGCCTAACTTATTAAACTTAATATGTTTTAAAAAACTTCATTATTCAATTTAATTAATTCAAAAATTGAATCTCTATATTCATATAATTAACGAAAAAGCGATTCTTAGGAAAGATACTGTACCTGGTGTCACACGGTGGTGGTTTGAACTCTAGAGGAGTAGTACCCCTGACGAGAGAATTGTGGAGTCTTCTGCCCTTGAGTTGGACCTGTCCATACACACCATGTCAGACACCAATTCTATATTCAGGTATCTACTGTTAGGGCCATGCCACGTGCAAGGATACCAGTAAGGTTTCAGTTTGGAAATGAAAATTTTTAAAAAACAAATTGCGGTAGGGTTAAGCCAATAAGGTTCCTACGCTAGGATAAATCAGCTAATGAAAGCGTAAAACTTAGCAGTTTCATATTTTTATTAGCTATATTTTCTGTGTGTTTGAAACTACAAATTTGTGTGTTGTCTCCGCTTCCCATTTATACACATTGATATTGCTGAAGAACTTTAAAAGAATTGACAATCATTAAGTTTGTTGTAAGTAAAACATTATTACAAATTACCGTTGAAAATCAGGATATACGATTACTAGGATCTGAACAAAAAACATTGAACAAGAATTCAAACGTTTCGAAATTTAAATAATTTTGGTTAAGTTGTTAAATGTTCTACATCTAAATAGTTGTATGGAGTTGTAGGTGTAGCCTTTATGGTCAATTTATGGAGAAAATGTTTAAACCCGCTAGAATAAATAACATAAATACTCAATAAATTAGGAATGAATAAAATAAAGCTCTGTAGGGATTTTAAATATTTTAAAACATTTGGGTAAGAGTAAAATATCGTTAGAGATATTAACAATATTGTCGATGCATATGTTAACGAATAAGAAAGTAGCTACGTTTTAGGGAATTATTAGTTAACAAATTGCAGTGACTGTCAGTACAAAGTTTTGTTTTCTATCTACAAGATCAGATTTTTATAAGATTAGCATTAAGGAAATAAAAAAATAGAAAATCACCAGGAGAGGACAGAATACCGAACGAACTCCTACAGTATGGAGGACCAGATCTGACCAAACAACTATTAAAAGTAATCCAAAAAATAATAGAACAAAAGAGAATTCCTCAAGAATAAAGATCAAGCATTCTAATACATCTCTTCAAAAAGATAGACAAATCGGACTCCGAAAATTACAGAGGAAATAATTTATTAAACACAACACTAAAATTAACAACCAAAGTGAGAACAAATAAATTTAATGAAATTAATATAACCGCCAGAAAATTTAACATGTTAATTTCCCCAAAAAAGACAAAATGTATGATTACAACAGAAAATTTACTAAGTTGTAAATTGGAACTGGAAGGTCAGATAATAGAACAAGTGATAGAGTTTAAATATCTAGGCATCACATTATCTAGCTACGGAAAGCTCGAAACCAAAGTGGAAGATCAAGTGAATAGAGCAAACAGAGCCGCAGGCTGCCTAAATGAAACAACATGGATAAATAAAAATATCTGGAAAGAAACGAAAGGCAGAATTTACAAAACAGTCATCAGACTAATAATGACATACGCGGCAGAAACAAGACCTGACACAGACAGGACAAAAAGGATGTTAGAAACAGCAGAGATAAAAACACTTAAAAACATTGATGGTAAGACACTATGGGACAGAGCTAGAAGTACAGATATACGACATGGATGCAAGGTGGAGAACATCAAAAGCTGGGTAAGAAATAGAAGAGTAAAATGGAACGATCATATAAGCTGAATGACAACAAATATAGCAGTGCAGGCGGCAAGATACGGTTCCCCAATAGGAAAACGATCAGTAGGAAGACCACGAAAACGATTGAATGACAACTTACTGGAGGCACATTGAAAAACAGACAGTCACGTCTATATAAAAAAAGAGAAGAAGAATATTAGATTTCGAAAATATGATTATTATTGAGTTAGACAGACAGCAATTTAATGACAATCCTAAATGTGTAAGTCCATAGAAATCGCATAAATCTTGTTTGATGATTTCTCAATCATGCCCGTTGGATGAATTCCTCAAGACTGCGTCTCTGGTATAATTAAAAGTATCTGGTTTAATTAGTACATATTTATTAAATTTATTAAATTTAAAACATCGAACAAACTATAAACAATCCAGTACATCATCTTCTTCGCAGTTTTTTAGGAATAAATCATAACCTACCAAGTTTGATACTACATAATAAATATATTATTGTCTTTAATTACTATTTAACTGGGAATAAGCCACAATTAAAGATAAACATACGTTTATTGACGTTTCAATTTCCACTTCGGAAATCGTTCTCAAAATACAAACAGTAAATTAAACAAATTTTGTTTTTTGTTACATAGTGAAAAATTCTTCTAATAATTTAATTTTATCTGACTCATTTATATTGACAATTCAGACATACATTATGCATTTTAAAGTAGACGACTTTAAAATGATATTGCCAATATTGTTGAGTTGCGCTCCTGGGACGACTTTACTTATAAGATAGTTCATTCGATTACATGAAATCAACTTTAACTTGAGAATATCCGTCAGAAAAAAATCATAGCATGTAATTCGTCTTTAAAAAGACAAACACATGACATGATGACAGTAAAATTTTCCTGTTAGTGATTCCATAGTAAATTATGAGGGGAAAAACCAGGAAAAAAACCTCATAATACTATCCCGACATTGGTAAGTATTTGTTCGTGCATTTAGTTTACCTTCAATAAACACCAAAATTCTGATTTTATATGTTTCGTTATTTAAAAAACATAAATGATGTATCCTCTTTATGTTACTGACTTACTAATACTGGTATTTTCTTATTAATAACTTCCTCTTTCAATATTGGTAACCAGATCCTACTACATTCTGTCGAGGAATTTGCGACACAATTGGCCTCATTTAGCATAATTAGAGCCGCTTCTTTGATTTTTCTCTTTTTACCATCCGTTTCTTTTAGGACTACATTTGAATTATTCCATTGAACCCTATGTTCATTATCCCATGCGTGTTTACATATTTGAGATCTATCAAATTCTCTATTTTTAATATAAGATTCATATTCACTTATTCTAACATTTAATGGCTTTGATGTTTCACCTAAATAAAACTGATCGCATTCACAAGGTATTTTATAAATGCAATTCTTTGTCCTTTCTTGTTCATTGTTAGGTTTGGTTTTGGACAAAATAGATCTCAACGTATTTGTTGTTTTAAATGTTGAATTTATTTCCTATCCTTTTAAGTTTTTCTGATAATCCCCCTATGTACGGTATTGTTATTTTCCTCGTATTATTCCTTGTGTATGCTGTAGGATCTCGTTCTAAGTTGTTCTGTTCTATTCAATCGATTGTTGAAAATTCCTTTTTTATAAACGATAATCATTTTTTAATAAAACAGATGTTAACAAATGTTTCTCCTCCAAGAACGAATTTTCGTTAGAACAAGTAATTTTGGCTCTATCGTATAAGGGTTTAATTATACCCTTTTTAACATTAATATTGTGATTTGATTTGAAATTTAAATATCTGTTGGTGTGTGTTGGTTTTCTATACACCTCCCATATCCAGTATCGTTCTTAGAGATTAAAACATCCAGGAAAGGTAGCGTGTTATTATATTCCTTTTTCATGGTAAATGTTATTGTCTCTTCTTTATCGTTTATATCATTTAGGAATGTGTCCAACAACTCTGATCCATGAGGCCATATTGAGAATACATCATCTACATACCTCCACCATACTGTGGGTTTTAAATTTTGTTTAGAAATGATATTTGTTTCAAAATCTTCCATAAATATATCGGCTAAGAATGGAGATAAACTAGAGCCCATTGCTAGACCAAAATTTTGTTTATAGAATTCATTATTTAGTTGAATGAATCATCACTCTCTAATTTTGTCTTGACTATACTTAAAGTCTTATTTAATGGCACATTCGTAAATAAACTATTTATGTCAAAACTTACCAAAGTATTATTTGAATTAAATTCAATATTTGATAATTTATTTAAAAAATGTTGTGTATTTTTTATAAATGTGTCATTTTTATTTGTAAATGGTTTTAAAATATTTAATAAAAATTTTGATAATTCACTACAAGGAGAATTCATGGTACTACAAATGGGTCTAAGTGGTATATTCGTTTTATGAATTTTCGGTACTCCATAAAAATGAGGAGTCTTACTGTAATGAGGTGTAATTAATCTTCTCTGATAACACATTATATTTATATATTTATATAAAAAAGGAATTTTTAACACTCGATCGAATAGAACAGAACAACTTAGAACGAGATCCTACAGCATACACAAGGAATAATACGAGGAAAATAACAATACCGTACATAAGAGGATTATCAGAAAACCTTAAAAGGATAGGAAATAAATTCAACATTTCAACAACATTTAAAACAACAAACACGTTGAGATCTATTTTGTCCAAAACCAAACCTAACAATGAACAAGAAAGGACAAAGAATTGCATTTATAAAATACCTTGTGAATGCGATCAGTTTTATTTAGGTGAAACATCAAGGCCATTAAATGTTAGAATAAGTGAACATCAATCTAATATTAAAAATAGAGAATTTGATAGATCTCAAATATGTAAACACGCATGGGATAATAAACATAGGGTTCAATGGAATAATTCAAATGTAGTCCTAAAAGAAACGGATGGTAAAAAAGAAAAATCAAAGAAGCGGCTCTAATTATGCTAAATGAGGCCAATTGTGTCGCAAATTCCTCGGCAGAATGTAGTAGGATCGGGTTACCAATATTGAAAAAGGAAGTTATTAATAGGAAAATACCAGTATTAGTAAGTCAGTAACATATAGTATAGTAGTATAGGATACATCATTTATGTTTTTTAAATAACGAAACATATAAAATCAGAATTTTGGTGTTTATTGAAGGTAAACTAAATGCACGAACAAATACTTACCATGTCGGGATAGTATTATGAGGTTTTTTTCGTGGTTTTTTCCTCATAATTTACTATGGAATCACTAACAGGAGAATTTTACTGTCATCATGTCATGTGTTTGTCTGTTTAAAGACGAATTACATGCTATGATTTTTTTCTGACGGATATTCTGGAGTTAAAGTTGATTTCATGTAATCGAATGAACTATCTTATAAGTAAAGTCGTCCCAGGAGCGCAACTCAACAATATTGGCAATATCATTTTAAAGTCGTCTACTTTAAAATGCATAATGTATGTCTGAATTGTAAATATAAATGAGTCAGATAAAATTGAATTATTAGAAGAATTTTTCACTATGTAACAAAAAACAAAATTTGTTTAATTTACTGTTTGTATTTTGAGAACGATTTCCGAAGTGGAAATTGAAACGTCAATAAACGTATTTTTGTCTTTAATTGTGGCTTATTCCCAGTTAAATAGTAATTAATTTAAAATGCCACAAGAAAATAGCTTCAGAACAATATTATTGTCTTTGACCTGTAAGACATGTTCATATAGTTTCAAGTTTCATCACACAGAATTAGTGAATTTTTATTATTTAGCTTTTAGATTAGAACTAAAATATTATGTTTTACTGAAACACCATCCATCATGGTCCATTTGATACATATATATTTTCGATAAACTCTTATCAAAATATAACATCAGAAGTTGTTAGAACGATATGCCTATAAGAATAAAAATAGAATTAAAATTATATTATAAACATTCATAAAATTATATTAAAGAAATTGTTCTTGTGTTCTAATTTAGTACTTCTAAGGGGTCTAAATGCAAAATCCGACAAGTCACTTGTTTTACGATTTTGAGATTCTACTCGTAACCTAAAGGGGTACCAGTTGCTGTATAGTTTTAATATAAATGTCGACATTTTACATATAATATTAAGGATAAAAAACAAGCTCTAGATGCAAAACCAGACATGTCCACAGCCGACTTCGGTGCTAACACCGACATGTCCACGCAAACCAATAAGAATGAAGTTGGGTGTACCACGTGATTAAAAAATGTTTAATAACAAGTAGAAACATGTAAGTTAAGGAATTATTTTTAAGATACTTTTTAAGCGACAGTAAGATGTTGGTTTTGATACTTCAAAAACTGGCTTATTTTACACATGTTTGCAATTTAAGGACAAACTAAAAAAACTTAGTAGCAAAATAGAAAACCAAGCAGCCTTCTTTAGTTTTAGTTTAGTAGATCTAAATTTCTACGATAGGGAAGTTCCAAGGGAAAATTGAATTCATCTGAAGTTAGATCGTATGTATAGACATAACTGGAATATCAGAGGGGCTCCAATGAAATAGCATCAGATCTGTACCATACTTTCACATTTGAATTCAATAACAATGGAACAACAACAACACAAAAAACAATAATAAAACTTAATGTTAGGGAAAAAGATCGTCCTCACAATCCGTTTTCAGACAGAAGAAATAAAAGTACAGTTCTTCGAAGACCTAGTTCAAGCCTACAGAATATGTCCCAGAAATGAATTTCATATTGTATTAGGTGACATGAATGCAAGAATAGGACATGAACGAGTTTTCATGCCCACGATAGGAGATCATAGCCTACACAAGATCAGTAGCTATAATGGATTACGACTGATAAACTTAGCAGCAGCACTCAATATGACAGTCGCTAGCACCTATTTTGAACACAAGAACATACACAAGGTAACCTGGACCTCTACTGATGGAAAAACAACGAGTCAGATTGATCACATCTTAATAGATTCAAGGCATGGAACAGATGTAATAAACTGCAGAAGTTATTGAGCTGCAAACATAGTCTCCGATCATTGCTTAGTGATCTCAGTATTGAGGGCTAGAATTTCAAACACCAGTAAGGGAAATAGAACAACTGTAGAGAATTACCAGACAAAGAGAAGAGAAGAAAAGAGGATACACAAAAGAAAAAAACGAAACCACCTAAATAAGGAACTTAAATATATATAAAACCTTAACAGGGAGCCAGAATTCAGAGCCTTCTATAAAAAAGTTAACATTGACAGAAAATAATTCAAGGCAACCACAAGACAATGCAGAGCTCCGAATGGCGACCTATTAACAACAAGGAAAGATTTATTGAATAGATGGGTGGAATACTTAAACCAGGCATTTAATATAAAGAAAGAAGAAGAAAAACCTGGAAGACGAAAGAGATAAGGTAAGAGGAATAGACGAGAGGGAAGCGGAACCACCAACGATTCTTGAAATTAAAGATGCAGTTGAAAAACTAGCCAGAAATAAATAATCCGGAATAGATAATCTCCTAGCTGAACTATATAAAGAAGGTGACCATGATACCATAATAGCATTACAGCAGCTTATAAAAGAAATATGGACACAGAAATCCTTCCTCAATGATGGAAATATTGGAATACTACTACTGGAGTACATCATGCACAAAAAAGAAGACATCTTTGAATCTCTAACCTCAGAGGAATTACGCTTCTAAGTGCAGCGTAGTTTTAAATCCCATAAACCAATTTTCATAAATATCGTGTATCAGTAGTAGCAGTTTTCCGTATATAGATAGTGAACAAACCTGTATACGCCATTAAAAAAAAAGAAGTTAATAGATTTTCTAACAAATCTAAGAAGAAATTATTTTAACGCTACTTAACCTGGATTTCTTCTTTGCTTATAATTCATATACAGCTTCCATGTTGAGTTGGTCGTTTAACATATTCTTGCAAGATAATATATGCACCAACGGCATGATACCAACACCAACCCAAAAGAGCGTTCTTCGCATGAAAATAACAATGATTGCCAAGGGGGTATATATGTTAGACCCATGCCACCAAAATGGCAGGAAACGGGTTAATTCATTTTCAATTTGTACTCGCTTTATATAACTGCCAAGGGTAATTTCATGTCCTTAGATAACTAGCGAAATTTCAAATACTTGTAAATAAATTTCTAAATAAAACTTTTTATAAAAAGTGTTCAGAAGCTTTTGTACTATAAGATAAATATTTCGACCCTACCTTAACGTTGTAGTATTTTACAACTGTTTTATTACGTATTCCAGTTAAATATCTGCTCCACCGAAGCTTATATTTAAACTATTAATTCTATTATTTAACATACACTAAAAATGCAAACAGAAAAAAAAAAAAAACAAAACCATATCTACTAAAAAAGCTTTAATATCTGTTATACAAAAAAAATTAAATACGAGCAAATAAATTGAAAACAGACATAAACAATAACTAGATATATTATGTAACTAATGAAAAACAAAATTCACAGCATGGAAATAATAGAGATTAAATTTAAAATCTACCACATATTTTTAATCACAGAAAACTTTATTTTATTTACAATACATGATATAACTATTTTATTAAAAATATGAAGTAGTTTATCAAATACCACAAAACTTAAAAAGTATATATAAAAATTATTAAAAATGTATAAAAAATATTGAGGTTAGAACTAGTTTTAAAAATGGTACTTTATACATTTAAAATCTATCCACACCTATTTTCTGCACTTTACAATAAATAATTAATTTTTGTGTAACTAGATTTTTTAAGGTAATTTTAAATATAATAATTGCCATTGGCAAATAATACATCATATGGAAGATGTTGCCTTACTCCGGAACTATGGAGAAACATATGAAATGCCCGAAAAAGTTTTTATGGAAAATCTTCAAACAGGTCAATTTATTTTTCAATTTTTGGACCTAAATTCATGTCACAGACGTAAAAAAAATTAATTTTATCAAAATATATGAAGCTGAAAAAATAAATAACCTGTCCTAGAGTTTTGCATAAAATCTCAAACTTATTAAGGATAGTCCATACTATTCTCCACTCTGAATCAGCGTGATAAAATTTCCCACAAATCTAGGACATTACAGAGCGACACAAGATCATTTAAATGATGTATTACTGTAATTATAATCCCATTTAAAAGAATTTTACAAAATGACGTCCAGCAGTCATTTAAACGATTATGTCAATAAAGCGTCATAAAAGTTTTACCGTTTCTTCGATGATATTTTGTAATGTTGAAGCTATTAATAAATCTTTAGATTAATAATGAATAATAAATAGTAAATGACGTTTAGTTAACAATGAAATAAACATATTCCCTATTTTTTCGACCATGATAAAAGTACTATGACTGTTAAGATACATGATAAAACCCGAACAATAAAAATAAAACGTGGGATAAGGCAAGGAGACACATTATCACCAAAATTATTCATAACGGCATTAGTATGCCATTAAGATCGTCATTTGGAACCACAGAGGAGTAATAATAGACGGTGAAAAGCTTAACCATCGCCGTTTCGAAGATGACCCGTTTCCTTATCACAGATAATTTAGGAGAAGTCAGAGATATGTTAAATGAATTGGACTTTGAATTGAACTTGACCAAAACTAAGTTTATGACAAATATAGTCCCCAATAACCATTTAACTATTCAAGACAAAGTGGTAGAACTGGTGGAGAAATATACGTATTTGGGTCATGAAATAAGAATCAGCAGGGATAACCAAACATGCGAAATCCAAAGACGAATTACTTTAGCGTGGACAGCCTTTGGAAAACTGCGAGACACACTTGGGGCCAACATACCAATAAGCCTCAAAAGAAAAGTATTTGACTAATGCGTATTATCAGTCATGACCTATGGGGAACTATGACTCTAACCAAGACTACGACTTCGAAATTGAGAGTAGCACAGACACGAATGGAAGGGTTTATGCTGGGCAGGCCATGTAGCGAGCATAACTCACGATGGACGAGCAAAATTACAAATTGGAGACCAAGATCATACAAACGTAGTAAAGGAAGACCACCTACACGTTGGGCTGACGACATCAGGCGTATCACCAAAAATTTTCAACAAAGAGCACAAAATCGTAAAGAATTGAGGAGTTAAAGGGAGACCTACGCCCAGCAGTGGACGTAATAAATGAAGGCTGGATGATAATGATCAAAGTACGGAAGTAAGAATTTGCACTTAATTCATTTTTACTAAATATTTTAAAATTAGGTATATTAAAGATATTTTTTCTATTTATTTTTAAATATTATATATTTTATATTTAAATATTAAATTATTTTCGTATATACGTTTCCCATTTAAAATTAATACAATTCTGTATGAATAAAGGACCATTTTTTTTAGTTAAACTAACCATAAAATATTGAACTTACAATATTCTAATAGTTCAATAATAACACAAAATTGGTAACATGGTATAAATTTTCTTCCTCCATCGGCAAGAATTTTCAGTTTTAATTTTGAAAGTTACTTTTACAAATCTTCTACCCCCTAATTTATATATTAAACTATTATACAAAATTATATATAAAAAATAATAAATATTAGATTAAGTAATAGTTATATTCAGCAATATGGTCGACTTATATTTATAATTATGCAGGGGGTCATAAACGATTGTTCATAAGTTATAAGATTTTTAGGGATGAAAATAAGTCAATTTGGCCTGACTTACCTACCTATATGCAAAAGTGCAGAAAAAATTCCGAAGTGTTTAAGTTATAAAATAAAACAAAATTTTTCATATTCCTCCAAAGCGATTTAAAACTTTTTTTGAAAATTTACAATATACAGTGTTGTTCATTAAGAATTGTCCAAATAGTAGCTGGAAAAACCTTAGCACAAAATACAAAGATTTAACCTAAAACACTATAATAAAATAGTCCCCCTTATCGAGATACAGACTGTTTTGTTACAAATATTCTAAAATGATTTTAGCCCATTGTTTTATCATCTTCCAATATTTTTTGTTCAAACTTGACAAAAAGTTTAGACATGTTAGGATACTTTAAATAGTGTTAAAATATAGTTTTCCGCTGTTACCAGAGGCATGCTGTAGAGATAGATACATTCTTTTCCCACTTACAATCTAAGTCACTGTCGCAATAATAATTTTAGCATGCTTTTTTATTCTTCGTTTTTATTCTTTTGTCTCAATCCGATGAAGTAAGTAGTTTTCAAGTTATTTGCGTTTAAAGGTAATGTTTAAAACACATAATTTTACCTTTTTAACTTATTTCACATGAGTGTCTTTACTAATTTAACCAAGTTGCTGATATTTACAACCGTTTAGAGAAAACTAGTCAATTCCATCCAAAGCGAGATCTAGGACGTCAAAAAATAATTGCAGTGAATCAGGATGATGCGTTAGTAAGAATTGCTAATGAACCTCAATTAAATACCAGACGTCTATCAGCAATAACTGGAATAAGTCATGCTCCACTTTTCAAAATATGAAAAAAAGAAGACTTAAGACCATACCATTTTATACCAGTGCGGATCTTGCTACCCACAGACCTTCCTTGACGAATGGGATTTGCACAATATCTTATCGATAGGAAAAATGCAAATATCAATTTCGTTAGCAATATTCTTTCTTCTGATGAAGCCACTTTCACACGTAGAGGAGTTTATAACTGGAGAAATTGCCACATTTGAGATAACGAAAATCCACATGCCGTCAGAGAAGCAAACTTTCAACATGAACTGAGAATAAATGTTTGGTGTGGAATTTTTAGAGATAATTTAATAAGTTCCTTTGAATTGCCTGCAAACTTCAAGGGCGATTCGTATTTGGAATTTGTCAAAATACCCTCTTTGATGAACTGCAAGAGTTACCATAGATTAATAGGGCGATTAATTTTACCATAAAAGTCCTGATTTTAATCGCTTAGATTTTTATTTGTGTTGACATATGAAGACACTTGTGTATGGTCAAGAAATTAATACCCGACAAGAATTATGGCAATAATAGAGTATGCCGCAAATTTTATTAGAAATCAACCGAACATGTTCCTGAAGGTTAGGAGAAATTTTCTGATAGAATTCAAAAATTAACCATCATTTTATTAACAAGCTCCATCCTAAAACTTAACAAGAAAAAATGTTAGTATCATAAAAATCATAGTTCTGATTTCTTATCAACATTAATATGAAAAAATCATTTGAAATGTAATTTACTGAATCTACTAAATTGTATAACTTTATTAGTGACATAGTTATGACTAGTGTGAAATAAATGGTAGCAATAAAATAAGATTATGCATTTTAAACATTATCTTTAAACCCAAGTACTCTATAGCATTTAGACAAAAGGATGGTATTTATGTAAAAAGTAACAAAGAAAACATGCTGAAATGATTATTACAACAGTGGCGTAGATTGTGAGGGAAAAAAAGGAAATATCTATCCCTATAGCACGCCTCTGGTAACAGCGTAAAACTATATTTTAACACTATTGAAAGTATATTAACATACCTATATTGTTTGTCAAGTTTGAACAAAAATATTTGAAGGTGTTAAAACAATAGGCTAAAATCATTTTAAAATATCTGTAATAAAACACTCTGTATCTCGGTAAGGAGGAATATTTAATTAAAGTGTTTTAGGTCAAATCTTCGTATTTTGTGCTAAAGTTCCTCCCGTTCTTGTATGGACAATTCTTAATAAAACACCCTGTATTTAAACATGACATAGCAAATAAAATCAAAGCAGCGAAAATATTTTATTTTCTCGATGTTTCTAGATATTTAGAGGAGGTCTCCAAATCTTCCGTCCTTAACATCTTTCAAATATAATATTGGATTAAAAACGGGACGTCAACGGAATAAAATACCTATTTTACAGCTTTTTTGTCTTTTAATATTTGTTTGCAAAATCATTAATTTAGAAGATTAGATACTTTTTAAAATATCAATCTAAAATAATACAATATTACAAAGTAAAAAGGGAAAATACCCGTGGTTGGATGTATACCACAGTTTAAAAAAAAACTTAACTTAGAAGTAAAGACTTCTGGTGTAATGGTAAATTTTATTAAAAATATTTAAAGGTTTACAAATCTTCGGTCAACGTTTTCGGTCCAGTCAGACCATCATCAGTGAAAAACATTTAAACTAACTGAAACCAGCAACGTAATTAGATGTAGAAACCTTTGTATTGCATGACAATAATCTTCTTCTACGTGTTCCTCATCCTTTAAGGATATTAGCGATCATCACGGCCCATTTCACTCTGGCTGCTACAGTTTTGAAGAGTTCTATTGTTGTTTTTCCACTCTAATACTTTATATTTTTCAACCAGGACGTACG
This sequence comes from Diabrotica balteata, assembly GCA_918026665.1. Lineage (NCBI taxonomy): Eukaryota > Metazoa > Arthropoda > Insecta > Coleoptera > Chrysomelidae > Diabrotica > Diabrotica balteata. The sequence goes on from OU898277.1 coordinate 62,075,536, forward strand.
TCGTCTCCCCGGTCCTTTTCCTTCCACTTTCTCTTGTATAACTAGTCGCATCAACTCATATTTTTCATTTCTTAGTATGTGACCATAGTAGGTCATTTATCTCTCTTTTATAGTGTGTTTCCTTTTCTTTTTCATCTTTCTTAATGTTTCCTTATTTATTACGTGTTTGTCCATGATATTTTTCACATTCTTCGATAAGACCACATCTCAAAGTTAGTAAGTCTTCCTTCAGTTGCGTCCGTAACTGTCCAGGCTTCAAGTCCATATAAAAGGTTAGAGAACACGTAGCATCTCAAGACTAGTTCGAATTTATATTCCCAATTTTCGCTTGCATAATACTGTTTTCATCTTATTGAAAGCGCTTCTGGCTATCTCAATGCGTCGTTTTATTTCAAGGCTGTTCTAATTGTATCTGAGTACTTTCTCTTTCACTATGACAATCATAGTTAATTTTAATATTATAATGACACTAGGTCCATGTTATATGATTTCACATGAAGGGAACATCAATCTTCCCTACTAAAAAGGAGGACGACTTTGTCCAACTATTAGAACCAGCCAACTGATTCTAACCAACTCCGAAGTTGCGGTAACTTATTTGAAAAAACACATAAAAGACACAATATTGAACTCCAAAAAAAAAAAACAGAAAAAAATTTGTTTATGGTACAGGTGGAAGAACCCGACCGAATCTGACATCAGATTCGATTTTCCACCTCAACTTCAACCAAATGGTCGGGTTCTAACACTCGTACCATAAATATTTTTTAGTGTGTCTTTTGTGGAGTCCAATGTTCGGTCATTTATGTGTTTTTTCAAAAAAGTAACTTAACCTTGTGGATTTTTCCACCAAAATAGAATCTCTCTAAAGTAGTGGTACTTTTTAAAACTTGGCCATTGCTCTGAGAACGGCATTGTAAGGCGAAAGCGCTCAGCTAGGAAATACATTTTACACACTTCAAAATAAACTTCTGTTTTCCATTCTTTAAAATATTTTTGGTTTTTGCATGAAAGTAGAAAAAATATTCTATGACACTCTACGCAACGTGTTTATGCACTCAACACGTTGTTGAAAGTGGACCTAACAGATACCTTGAGCAATGTCACGACTTGTGCAGTTAACACTTATTTTTTGCACTTGTTGCATAAACAATATTATTAAGAGGTAAATGTTATCTGTTATTAAAAAAAATTGTAGGCATTTTATACACCATTAGTTATGTACAAAAGAGCAAAACTTTATTTTGTATTTTAAAGAAAGGGTTATAGACAGAACATAAAAAAATATAAGAGAGAGATACGCAGCAATATTACACATATAGAAGTCACTGATGAATGTCAATGGACCGACATCGAAAATTTTTATGAACGTTATAATATCTAAATGTAATTTATAAGATTGAAAGTTAATAAAATAAAAAAAAAAAACAAAATATTGGATCATTGTCACATGTCTTCTATTAAAAAAAAATATCGTCTTGATGTATATTACGTTTAATTTACATAGCAATTATTACCTTTCATGTATACTTCATTAATAAAATGTATCTTATGCAGTTTTGTTTTCAAAATGGTACTGAAGAGGTCATAGTACCCTGCTCGCATAAATATAAATACTACACTTTGGTCATTTAAGAGATTTCTTTAACGCTAGTATAATAAAATACTATTACAACATTATTTAATACTGTTTTCTTAGTGTCAAATTAAAACTATTACTATTTATTCTTCGGTATCTACTAGGACAACGACATCAAAAGCATCATGCAACAACTATTCTGTTTCATTCATTAAGGTATACACTGAGCGGGAATCCAAATAATGAGACTCTCTCATATCACGACATACCTTGTTGAGGGCTTCCAATACTTTGTCGGGCATGTGGTCCTGTATCATTACAGGTGAGATGAGAACTTCGTCGAAGTCGGTGTTTCGGGCCCAAAGAGCCTGATAAACTGGATCCTTTTTGTTTAACGTTTGTCTAAAATCACATATAATTAAGTTAGTTAAAGCTTCAATTTGTTTAATACTAAGTTATTAGAGATACCCATAGAGTATACTTAACATCACTATGTTGTAGGATTTTGAATGTTAAATTTTTAAAATTTGCTGGTGAAAAATACCAGAAATAATCCACAAACTATAACGAAATCTGGAAATATATCTTACAAAGATCAAAAAGAACGTTGAACGATTAAAAATAATGTCTAGTATTCCAAAATAGTTTCCTAGTATCTAAAACTAGTATAGTTCGTATTTGAATTCCGAGCAGTAAACACGTACTCATATCGCTCTCGAGATTCAAGTTTCAAGTTTTTCTGCCGGCCTCGGCTATCGGCCGGGACTAGTTTATTGCTGATAATTAGTGAAATAAAAATAAAAGTAAATAACTATTCTTAAGTGATTAATTTTAAATAACTATTTATGTGATTAATTTTTAACCAGTGGCGCACTATACTAAGGAAATGTACCACCAAAATTTACAAAATCAAGTGCCAAATGGGGAGTTGTATAATGTGCCCCAAATATATACCCAGCCTCAACAACCTCCAATAATATCGCCCCCATTCTATGGGTTCCCGAGCAATGTCCAACAGGTAACAAACCAATATATACCGGCTACTCCATTCCTAAACAATAATCACCAATATAACCTAAACCCTCCTGCACCTCCAATGGATCAACCAAATACATCAAATGCCACCCAATACACCCTCAGCGAAGAGGAAACTGTCATGGAAAACTCGAGCGACCAAGACGACGAAACCATAGAAAACGTTCACGATTGGCAAACAGTCAAAAAAATTACAAAAAAAAGGAAGGCAAACCCCAAAGATGACAACACAACAACGCAAGTGAGTACAAACAACAGATTTGAACCATTAGAAAACTTAAACGATAGTAATAACACACCAGTAACACCTAAACCTCCACCTATATTTATCTATGGGGTAAATGATATTAAAAAAATGACTGAAAACCTATCAACAGTCATTAAAGCTGAAGACTACCAGTTGAAAGCTCTTCCAAATGATACAATAAAAATAAACCCCAAAACTATAGAATCATACAGAAAACTTATACAGCATTTAAATAGCAACAAAATAGTTCACCACACATACCAAGCAAAACAAGATAGAGCTTATAGGGTAGTTATAAGGAATTTACACCACTCGATGCCGGTTGAAGAAATAAAAAGTGAACTAGGTAAATCGGGACATACTGTCCGTAATATCATTAACGTTTTGCACAGAGTCAATAAAACACCTTTGTCAATGTTCTATGTGGACCTAGAACCCAAAGAAAACAACAAACACATTTATACACTGGATCATATCGGCAATATGAAAGTCAGCTTTGAACCCCCTCACAAAAAGAACAATATAACACAGTGTCAGCGCTGTCAACGTTATGGACACACAAAAGCGTACTGTACAAGACCATACGCATGCGTGAAATGCGGAGGAAGTCACCCATCACCAAAATGTACAAAACCCAGAAATACACCAGCAAAATGTGCCCTGTGTACAGGAGAACACACTGCAAACTATAAAGGCTGTGTAATTTACAAGGACTTACAAAATGCAAGAAATAATCGCCAAAGCGGAAATCAGTCGACCCATAATAATCCGAACCCACATCAAAATGTTAACCCAGCACCAACTTCACAGTACCAGAGTCAACAATCACAGTACCAACAACAGAATGGAACCCAATCCTATGCCCAAGCAGTAAGAGCAGGAAATCAAGTAGCTGACATAGGGTCTCAAATGAACTTATTCTTAAACGAATTTAAAGCAATGTTCACCCAACTAATGAATCAAAACAGCATGATCCTTACCATGCTAACAACATTAATTAACAAAATTCGTTAGATCTGTTCGAATCGCCGAGTGGAACGCAAATGGTTTAGCAAACCATAAAGCAGAAGTAATCCAATTCCTAAAGGACAACAAAATAGACATCCTTCTTGTATCTGAAACGCATTTCACAGAAAGAAGCGTCATTAAAATACCTCAATACTCAGTCTACCACACTAGTCACCCAGATGGAACAGCCCATGGAGGATCCGCAATAATTATAAGGAACAATATACAACACCATCAAATGCCGGAACATAAAACAAATGAGATTCAAGCAACAATACTTAATATAAATGCCAGGCCTTGGGACTTCGAAATTGCTGCAATATATAGTCCTCCTAGATATAGAATCACAACTGAAGAATACGAAGAACTATTCAATAAGCTAGGTAACAAATTTATTGTTGGAGGTGATTGGAATGCTAAGCATACGAATTGGGGCTCACGACTCATTACACCAAAAGGCAGAAGCCTATTAGATGCCATCAACAACACAAACTGCACCTACTTATCGACGGGACAACCAACATACTGGCCATCCGACATAAATAGACTACCAGATCTACTAGACTTCTTCATCCTAAAAGGAATTGCAGCAAACTACACAGACATAGAAGCAAATTGGGATCTCTCGTCTGACCATACACCAATCATAGCAACACTCAGCACCCACATAATGAAACGACCTGAAATACCCAAGTTAACGTCCCCTAAAACTAACTGGTGTGAATTCAAGTACCAGCTTGACATGAATCTAAGTCTTGGAATCAGACTAAAAGAAAAAGATGACATAGATAAAGCTATAAACTATCTCACCTGTCAAATTCAACAAGCTGCATATCGAGCTACACCATCAACTCCAAAGCAAGAAAACACAAATACCACTCCGAATTATATCAGACAACTAATAGTCGAAAAACGAAGAGCAAGAGGTAGATGGCAAAGAAGCCGCAATATTAATGACAAACACGAATATAATCGACTAACCAGACAATTAAGAACAGCGCTAAATGATGCACGCAATGCCACATTTGAGCACTACATTAGTACCTTGTCTAAAGAAGATCACTCAATATGGAAGGCAACAAAACACTTAAAGAGACCTACAGAACAAAACCCACCAATTAAGAAAGATGACGGTACTTGGGGAAGATCAGACCAGGAAAAAGCGTTAACATTTGCAGAATACTTAGCTGGTATTTTTAAAGAACACCAAGCAGATAATGATAACGATGGAAACTTAATAAGAGAATTCCTGGATAGTGCTTGCCCTATGACGCCCCCAATAACACCATTCAGTCCATCAGAAGTGAAACTAGAAATAGAAAAATGCAATAACCACAAAGCACCTGGATTTGACCTAATAACAGGATTAATACTGAAAAATCTTCCGAGAAGAGCATTGGTCATGTTAACTACAATATACAATAGTGCACTCAGACTGACATATTTCCCAATCACATGGAAATTTGCGCAAATAATAATGATTCACAAACCAGGCAAACCTCCAAATAAAACATCATCCTATCGACCAATCAGCCTGTTGCCGACAATGTCTAAAATCTTCGAAAGACTACTACTTGATAGACTGAAGAAGGACATTAACCTAGACGCAGAAATACCCACACACCAGTTTGGTTTTAGAGAGAGACATTCCACAACACAACAGACTCATAGAATTATAACAAAAATCCTTACTGCTATTGAGGAAAAAAAATATTGTACAGCGGCATTCTTAGATGTAGAAAAGGCGTTTGATAGAGTATGGCACACTGGACTCTTATACAAACGCAAAAGCATTCTTCCAACTCCCTACTACCTAATTATGAAATCCTACATTGAAGATCGTTACTTCCAAGTAAAATATAACACAGCAACTTCCACATATTTTCCCATTAAATCAGGCGTACCACAGGGTAGCGTCCTGGGTCCTCTCCTTTACCTATTATTTACCGCAGATATCCCAACCACTGAAACAACCCAAATTTCAACGTTCGCTGATGACACCACCATAATCGCTGTCAACGAGGACCCCATTATCGCGACTGCACAACTGCAAAACCACCTTAACCAATTGGGAACATGGCTCAACAAATGGAAGGTGAAAGTAAATGAAACGAAGTCATCCCAAGTTACATTTACAAACCGAAGGGATGTATGTCCAACAATCACATTAAACGACACACAATTACCAGTCAGCACACAAGTTAAATATTTGGGACTAACCCTTGACAAAAGATTAACATGGAAGCCACACATTCAAGCCAAGAAAACCCAGATCAACATCAAAATACGACAAATGAGCTGGCTTATGGGTCGAAAATCAAAACTCAATACTGAAAATAAACTGCTCCTGTATAAATCTATGATAAAACCAATTTGGACCTATGGCGTTCAACTCTGGGGTTGCTCAAAGCCATCAAATATCAAGATAATACAAAGAGTCCAATCAAAAATATTGAGAATAATATTCAACGCGCCCTGGTATGTAAGCAATAAAACCCTACACGAGGACTCAGCTACACCTTTGGTAGAGGAAGAAATTCAAAGGATCACAAAGAGCTACCTTGATGGTCTGAGAAGTCATCCAAATGATGAAGCAAGACTGCTAAACGCTCCTCCCGAATTCGCAAGACGACTGAAGAAACAATGGCCAACAGATTTAATAAATTAAATATATTATGATCTAATGTAAAAAATATAATAGGAGAGTTGCCACAGGGCAGCTTCTCCCTCATGTATTTAACATTCAAACTATTTACTTATAGCTTCGATGAAGCAGATTGTAAATTAAATTATGCTATAAAAAAAAATCTAAAACTAGTATAGTAAAAAAAGTATCCTAGCTTGTACAGGAAAATATATGAGCGGAATAATTCTGCACTTTGCCTTTGGTTGCATTGCTAGTGTGTTGGTATGGTCGACATGATGCTAATTAAAAAGACACTGAGGCATCCAACGGCTTTGGCACAAAATACTAAAGATTTAGTTTTGGAAACGTTTAGATGTAAACCAAACATTTCGCTGTGGTGAACTACTTCATTTATTATATTTTGTAGTTCTTGTGCGTTGCTTGCTATTAAGACGGTATCATAAGCATTTCTGATGTTGTCTATGCTGATTCCGTTAATCTTAATTCCGCCTTGGATCTCGTCTAATGCTTCTCTGAATATAGACTCCGAATACAAATTAAACAGTAGCGGTGATAGGACGCAACTGTATCTCACTCCTCGTCGGATTTGTATATCTTCGGATGTTGTGTGCTCTATTTCAATTGTTGCTGTTTGGTGCAGTATAGTTCTGAGATAATTCGCAAGTCTTATTCGTCAACTCCAGTTGTTCTCAGAATTTCTATCATCTTTTAATGGTTAAAGCAAATGCAGAGAGATAAATCTACATTCATGTCTCTGCATTGTTGCGTTAACACATTTAAAGCAAAAAGAGCCTTTCGTGTTGCCAATCCGTTTCAAAATCCGAGTTGAGTGTCACTCTGCAAGTCACACTTCTTGTAAATTCGAGTATGGATAATTCTGAGAAAAGTTTTAAGGATATGAGACATCAAGCTTAAAATTCATCGCATTGTGAGGAATTTGATTTTTTTGGTAATGTTACGAATGTTGATTTTAGCCAGTCTGTTGGTATCTTACCTGTGTCATATATCTTATTGAATAGTGCTGTTATTAGGTCTAGGATTTTACTTTCGTTATCTGTAATTAGTTTTAGTTTTTCGACATTGATATTGTCTGGACCGGTGGCTTTTACATTTTTCTGAGATTTTACTGCGTGAATCACTTCTTTTTTGGTTATTTCTGAACCTTTTTCATTTATTCGATTATCTGTGGATGGTGGAGAACAAGGTCTATCGTCGTCAAAAGGAGTTTGTATGTATTTTTTCCGTCTCTCTAGTTTGTTTTCTGTACCCATAATTATTTCGTTATTATCATTTTTTAATATTGTTGCTTATCTCTTTTTGTGTCTACCTGTCATTTCGTTTACTTTTTTATGAATATTAAAGGTGTCGTATTTTTCCTGAAGTTGTTCGATTTCTAGGCATTTTGTTAACATCCAGTTTTCTTTCGCCTCCCTGCACTTTTTTTAATGATTTTATTGATTCGCTTGTTTTCTATTCGGCTTGTTTTGTTTTCGTCTTACGCCCATGATGTCCATGATCTCTAGCGTTATTCATTCTTGTTTTTTGTTGTGTTTTATGAACCCGATGTCTTCATCTTGTATCTTTGATATATTGACAGCCGACGGGAAAATGTAGGAATAAAAAACAAACCTTTATACGGTATTCATTGATCTTGAGAAAGCGTATGATATGCTACTTTGAAAGGGTAAATGACGATTTTAAGAAACGTGAAACAAGATGGATAACACTAACATTGGATAAAGACCACTCAAGAACAGAAGGAAAAGCCTATCTCCAAAGAATACGACACGATAGATAATCGATCATTCCGATCATATATTAATATTAGATATTCATTTATATTTTCACCTATTCTAGGATATGCAATCTGTCTCAAAATCATCTACAAAATATATTAACAAAATAATAGAAAAAATTAACGAATATAAATAGATATAATATATAATAATACAAATCAGATAAGAGTACTGAAAATAAATTAATAATAGTTTAGGCTCCAAACCTATTTGAACAGCTGCGAAACCTACTCTTTAAACAAAGGCAACTGAAATATTTCTGAAAAACTACGTAACATTGAAAAAAGAATAATGGGAGCAGATCAAAAACTTATTGTGATTAAGTCTTGAAATAAATAAAATGTCTTTTGACAACCGTAAATAAAGTAATAATGCCGATTTTCTTCAAAAGCACATCTACATAGCAAGTATAGCAATTATAGCAGTAATATAGTAATACTCTATAGGCACCAAAATATAGTTTTATTTGATAACAATATATATTTTATATTGGGTATACATTTGTATATTGGGTTTAGCATCTCTTGCAGATATTATTCAGTCTATCAACGCAAAATGTAGAGTCAAGGACCTGTTTTTGATACTATATTTTTTTAAGAAAATACATTTAAAAATTGTATGGGAATTATAAAACAATATTATTGATCAATTAGGCCCGTGTCTAAACGTTCTGCTAGGTTCTACCACTTCACACAACATCACAACTACACAAAGTACTCAATTCATATCCAAGGGGCCATCGTGAGCTTCTGTACATGCAGTTATAGTTGCTATATTAAATTTTATTCTTCTTGAATAACGTACAAAATTTATTTATTTTTAAAATTTCCTCTACAAGTATCAACCAATATAATAATTTTTAGGGTCGATACTTGATAAAAAGTCATTTTATAAACACTGAAAACTTCTGTCTTCTACATTTTACATTAGTATACAATACAGTATATACAGAATATTAGTGTATTTAAAAAATGTTATATGTTGTATATATTATTAAAAACAAACCAGTAATGCTAAAAATTGCGACGACTTGGGAATATCATCATCATCTTTGGCTCTACAACCCTGGCTGGGTCTTGGCATGTTCAAGAATTAGTCTCCATTTAGCCCCCATCTTTCGCCCTGGCTTTCCAATTTCTGACCCCTAGATTCCTTAAGTCATCTTCGACTTTGTTTTGAATCTAGATCTTGGCCTGCCTCTCTTCCTGGTTGCTACTCGCCCTTGATATAATATCTGTCTTTGGGGGTCTCCAGTGTCCATTCTTTCAAGGTGTCCTAGCCACCTTAGCCTGTTAATTTTATTAGATCGAGCAATAGAAAACCGAGCAGCCCAAGTGGAGATCCGGTATCCAACCCGGGTGGACAGTTGGGTCGGAAACTGACGAGAGCGAGTGAACTGGTCCTCCAGGTTGGAGGTTGGGCGTAGGGTTAACACCCCGACACCGTAAAAACAATCGTTACGAAAATTCAAGAAAAACTTTTCATTAAACCAAATAATCACATTGTGTGGATTAACTTAAAAAGTATCTCTGTATTTGTAGAGTAAGGAGGGCGAGTTAAGTTCCATAGGGAACTGTCGTCCTTAGCTCATTGTCCATCCTGCTATTGCTAGGAAGGTGGACAAGTCACCAAAGGACATTTCCCTTATGCGGGCAGGTGTGGGCCAGAAGTCGCCGAACGCGTACTCTCGTATTAACGATAACTCCGGGCATTCACATAGGATATGCTCTACAGTTTCGTCTTCCCGTTGACACTTCCTGCACAGAGGTGTGTCTACTAGCCCCAGTGTGTAGAGATGTTTACTTGGTTGACAATGACCAGTTAAAAAACCAACTACTAAGCGTAGGTTTTTCCTGGTCATTCCCAAGTACTTCTTTGATGCTAACTTTTCAAGGTTACTTACTGTTACCCTGGCAAGTCTACATTCTTGCTCTTCTTCCCATCTTTTCACCGTTTGCTTATGGGAGTGACATTTGAAAATTTCAGCGATGGTTGCAGTTGCACCAAAAAGATCCCCAGGTCTTTTTTATCAGCAGTGCGGTTGCCTTTATTCCTATTGTGTCCTTTAACCCACCTCAGGATGATGATATTATCATACGTGGTTCCACGTACATGGACACATTCATTCATTGTGATTGTGATGTACGCAGATGATGTAAAGTTGATGGGACGAACCGCAAGAGACATCATAGAACTTTATGTGGAGCTTAAAGAAAATTCGAAAGAAATATGACTAGCCGTCAAGATAGATAAAACTAAAGCCCTAATACAAGTAAAGAAACAACGAAACTTACAAAATCTACAATAGACGACGCAAATATTAAAGCAGTAAAGCAGTTTACATACCTGGGCATGTGGGGACGGCAGCGAGGAGGACGAAAAATGATAAATGTTTGTTGCTAACAAAGCATACGTCTCCCTGTCTCAATTATTTGGGTCCAAAGACATCCATAGGAAGTAAAGCTCAAAGCTCAAAATATATAAAACCATCATACGACCAATAGAAACATATGGCGTAGAAACATAAATCATGACAGAAAAGACAAGGAACCTCATTAAAACTTTTGTAAGAAAGATAAAAATTAAAGCCACAGAAGAAACCGGCGTAAAGTTACTTCATCTACTCTGTAACCAAATATGGCATTCCAAACAATGGCCTGAAGACTGGACAAAATCTACAATAACGATCATACATAAAAAAGGCAGCTTCCATAAATGCGACAATTATAGAACTATCACTCTTATATCCCATGCCAGCAAGATAATGCTACATATAATCAATGAGAGACTGAAAACATTCCTCCAAAGAGAAATTCCACAAGAGCAAACTGGATTTACCAAAGGTAGAGGCACTCAAGAACACCTGCTGAATATAAGACAGATAATCGAGAAATCTAGGGAATTCAACATCCCACTATACATCTGTTTTATAGATTACCGTAAAGCGTTCGACAGGGTCAAGTGGAGACACTTATGGCGAATACTAAAAGAAGTAGGCGTACCACAACATCTAATTACGCTTATAACTGAACTATATGAACACACTACTGGATCAGTTAAAGTACTTGACACACTTTCGAACGAGTTTCATCCAGAACGGGGTGTCAGACAAGGATGTATACTATCTCCACAATTATTCAACATATATGGGGAGTATATTATGCGAAGAGCACTTGAAGGATGGGAAAAGGGCATCTCAATAAATGTCATAAATAAATGGTCATAAACTAAACAACCTACGTTTCGCAGATGACACAGCCCTTCTTGCAAATAGTCAAGCAGAGCTGATGGAACTTATACGACTGATCGAAAACGAAAGTCAAATATTTGGTCTGCAATTAAACATATCAAAGACAAAGATCATGATAGTGGATAGACCACACAACAATCATCCACACATAACCACAATTGACCGGTTCGAGGTTGTGAGCTCATACTTATATCTGGGATCATTAATCACAAACACAGGGTCATTACAAGAAGAGATTAAACGTAGATGTGATCTAACAAAAGTTGCTACAGCAAAAATGACCAAAATATGGAAGGACTGTCAAATTTCAAGAGCGATAAAGATGAGGTTGATCAACTGCTTAATATTCCCAATACTGACCTACGGATGTGAATCTTGGACTCTGAGACAATCGGAGAGAAAAAAGATAGACGCCACTGAAATGTTCTGTTGGAGACGAATGTTACGAATTCCTTGGACCGACCGTAGAACAAATAATTCAATTTTAAGAGAGCTAAAAGTTAGCCAACGACTCTCTAGTAAAGTCCATCTCCAACAATTAAAATATTTTGGGCATGTTATGAGAGCAAACACAGAAAACATGGAAAGACTCATAATACAAGGAAAGGTAGAAGGCCGCAGATCACGAGGAAGATCCCCAACAAGATGGATAGACCAAATTACAGGAATATGCCAAAGACCTATGCATCAATTAAAAGAAATGACCAGAGACAGAGATCTCTGGAGACGGACAATACACGACATCACGTCGACCACTACACTCCCCCTGGGGGGTCAGGATTGAAGAGGGAGAGAAGAAAGATATTGAGAACGATATTGGGGCCCAGTTTCGACAATTTTATGTGGAGAATAAGGTTCAACCACGAGATATACCAATATTACAAATAACTCTCTATAGCAAATTATGAAAAATTACAAAGATTAAGGGCAGGTCACCTTATAATAATGGATAATGGACAAAACAGAACACCTAGTAAAACGATTAGTGGAACTATAATAGGACCACGTCCAGTAGGAAGACCAAGGAAGAGGTGGATAGATCAAGGAAGAAGTGAATAGACGAAGTGAGAACCGACGCCCCTAAATAGATATTGAGGGTGGATAACTGAAGGAGAACAGAAAGGGAAAAGGATGCTGGTAGAGGCCACACATAGGAGAGGAGAAGAAGATCAATATATTACATAAAATGTTCACTTTAGTTAGTTTGTTACGACCAAAACACGTTTTGGCTTTCTGTTGAGATTATTCAGTTCAGTCAGAAATCAAAAGTTTTCAGAGTTTTATTTACTATTGGCACTTACATACAGAGATACCTTCATTTGATTTCTGAATTGTAGTGATTTGAATAAACATAGCACTTCCAGACTTGGAATCAATAAATTCGTAGAAATGTAAAATTGTTTGTAATACATATTATTTTTTCAAGGAGTGAATAGTGAATCTAAACTCGTAAGTGCGGTAACATTTACGCAAAGTGCACATCCAAATCTGTGCGAATATGTGTTAAAAAAATTACCTATCAATTTTTAAGTTGTGTTTAAAAAATGACATGAAAAAATTAACTATCAGTTTTTAAGTTTTGTTTAAAAAATGGCATAATATATTTGATAATGAATTACTGGTTTTAATAACTCACAGTTCAGTTAGCCTACCGAGAAGACTAAATATCTCAAAGAATTTTTAATAATCAGTAACATTTATTATACATTAGCTACGCTTATCCATCGGTAGATTTCGAATTATTCGTTATATGAAAAGGTTACGTACCTTATACTACGTATAAAAAAAAATTTAAATTGAATATCAAAACGCAAGTAAATATCACTTAAACCATTCTTATACGTCTCTTCATTCATAATTAATGTCAGTCTGCAGAATAATAACAGTTATAACATAATACCGATAATATCCCGTCCATAATATAAAACGCTCTTATTTTACATATTTTCCCCACCTGTTTTTAATAAAAATCAATTACTTCTTCGTTGTACATTTTAAAAGATGCGTGAATATTAAGAATGTTGACATGAAAGTAAACGATTGCATTTCTTTCCAATTTGAGCTCCACCATTGTTCTACACGTATTTCGAGATATTCATTTCTCATCAGGAACACTTGTGATAGCTGCAACTGAAATGAAATGCAATCTATAATGTTATAGAATATAACATGCCTGAGTATGCTAGTAGCGACCTCAACATGAAGTAAAACGAAGTCAGGAGACTTCCCTTCGATGGCGAATTAGGTGAACTTTAAATTCAAGCTTACTGGAAGCTATTGGACGATGTTAGGAATAGCCTTTTATTTCGAGAATACATCTACAGTTTACCCTTAAAAACGTCATCTCTCGCCCTCTTTCCGTGGAGAAAAGATATTGGAATGAAAGTAGACAATTGCATGTTTTTTTAATTAAAGTTTGTTTTTCAATTTATTTAATTGAAATATAATAAATTTTGTACGTTTTCACATTATGTTGTTGGGGATTTGTAACTAATAGGTAACCTACGTTCATAATACTTTAGTCCAACTGTAGACAATATTTTTCAATATCATTCAACTTTAGAATTGAGGAGCTATATTTCCTTCATGATCATTCGGACGTTTGCGGGATGGTAGTACTTGTATCTACTCTATTAACGATTTTAACCTATTAGGGTTAGTGACGTAAAGGTGCGTGTTGTATTTTCTCGAATTTTTTTCATATTTGTTTACTTAATAGTTATATCAAACACTTTATAATAATATTTCTCTACTCATTTTTACTGGAAGCTGTTTTACTGTTACTGGACAAAATATGCGTCAAACAAGTTTACATGCGTGACAAAAATAGAAAAAATGAAACTCATATAAGGAAATCAACATATTTACTTAAACTCTAATAAGAAGAATAATATATAGAATATTTCAAATGTAGCTAAAAATTCTTGTATAATATTCGTGAACTCAAAATTTTTAAGAGCGTGAAATATAACCTATATTTTCAAGTGATTTTCACGTGTATGTCAAATCCTTTGGCTTTACAGGAAAAATTGTTGAAATCATGATTTCTGCTATCTGAATGTACAATTTTTTAAGTATACCAAACTTGAAATAACTGAATATGACGCATTTTTGGGAGCGTAGCTTTCTTAAGGTCGACTCAGACACATCAGTCTCGTCACAGTCTCGGCGCCGAACCGGTCCTGTTTGGTCACAGAACTATCAACTATCTGACAGCTGGCAAACTGTTCGTCAACTGATGAATGTGAATGCCAGCGCCATATTTCTATTAAAGAATATTTTGTATGACGGATTGTTCGGTTCGGCGCCAGAACTGTGACGAGACGTGACTGATGTGTCTGAATCGACCTTTATGGCGGGCTACGGACGTAACAGTGGATCGTACACAGGTATAAAAAAAAATAAAAGCCGAATCGCGCGACCACATACCAAGTGTAGTAGTAAACGCAGTCCCATGCGTGTTTATTAAAATAAAATAAAATCGAATCGGATCAAATGTCGAATCGAGTCGAATTGATTCGAATCGTATCACATCCAATAAATAAATTAAATTAAAAACGATCGCTCCAAACTTACGACGATAATAAAGCTATGCTTCTCCTTCTCGGTAACTCACTATAGTGCTAAATCTCGTTTTTTTTATTGCTAAAATTTGCTGAACGTAAAAATACAATAATTTTTGTAGAAAAAATTAATTTAAAAATTCCTTTATCAAAAGGTATAATTATAAAAGCCCTATATGGCTAACGTTTTCGGAATAACTATTCCATCATCAGGGCTATCCTAAGAAACTTAAACACTTTAATTTAATGTGTTGTTTTTGGAACTCAAAACTTTTTGCAATGTATGTTACCTGAAGTCATATTTAATTTAATAATGAACATCACAGTTTTTTAACAACAAGATGTATAATCTTTGATAACTATAAGTAATTTAAAGGGTTTTTACCTATGTATTTTTGGTGGCTCAGGCATTTTAACCTAGCAGATTTTAAACCTGATGATGGACTGTTTAGTCCGAAAACGTTTGTTTTTTTGATGTAGCCCTTTTAAGGGTTTTTAAATAAATATACCCACTTACAAAGACTAACCTCTTACTTTAATTTAATCAAATGTGACAGTTAAAATTTTGACTAACGTAATTACAAAGAGTGCGGTTAATATTTACTACATGTTTAGAGCCACTAAATACATGTGTAAAAACCCTTTAAATGTTATATGATTAACTTTCAGTTACATTTTTGGTAATTAAAAATTAGGATGGTTAAGTTACGATAGGAACTGATTACATGGCAACGTAAGACTCTACTAAGGTTGCTCGTCCTTAAACGAAGTGTCTGTGAGGATTTGTTGTTAGCAACTGATTAAAATGACATATTAGGACGGAAGTCTGAACAAACCAGTCAGTGTAACCGGAGATAGGTATGTGTCTAAATGTGACAGTAGCTAGCAATATGTAAAATTAAATATGTTAAAATTTGATTGTTATTAACATTAGTAACCATCAATATGTTATAATTTAAAGAACGATTTACCTGAAAGTTTGTTGAAAATTTGCAAAATGGGTAGTTTTGTAGGTGAACTAAAAGATTGATAGAAGTTATGAAGTTATAGGTAGGCAACCAACTACATAGATATCTGAATTCATTGGTGGAGAACCAAAGATTTTTTATAACAGGCCCTATATGTTTTTTCAACATTTGATATCTGGAATAAGGAAAGCAAATATATGCGTAGGAAGTTGGGGTTTTCTTTTAATTCTTTTATTACAGAGTAAAATGTTATTTGATGTATATCAGTGTGTTATTGATATGGAAGGTGAATAAAGTAAATGTTGAAATGTAATGATGGTATATTACTTAACTTATAACTTAGGCAGAAAAGGCCCTATATATTAAAAAACAACATTTGGTACCTGAGAAATACAAGGTGTGTAAGTTATAAGTCCATAAACGTAAGGTGGATGGGGAGAGTTAATTAAAAATTATTGTGTGTTAACATAATATGGGAAACCAACCAAATTGATGGGTGAAGAGTGTCTCAGTTTAGCTAAAGTTACATGTGTTTTATTATTAATGTGAAAAGAGAGTAGAATTGATAATTGTTAAGCCTTCCGTCCAAATATGTCATTTTAATCAGTTATTACCAACAAGCCCTCACAAACACTTAGTCTAAGGACCAGCAACATCAGTGGAGTCTTAACTTGCCATGCATTCAATTCCTATTCTAACTTTAACATCCTAATTTTTAATTATCAAAAATGTAACTCAAAGTTAATTAAATAACATTTAAAGGGTTTTTACCCATAAATTTAGTGGCTCTAAACATGTACATTCAGTAAGTATTAACCACACTTTTTGTAATTACGTTGGTCAAAATTTTAACATTCACTTTTGATTTAAATAAAGTGGTTATACTTTTTGATACTTATACTGAGTTATTCCGAAAACGTTAGCCAGATAGGGTTTTTATAATTATACCTTTTATAAAGGAATTTTTAAATAAATTTTTTTCATATATGTATATATATATATTATATATATTATATATATATATATATATATATACATGTATATATATATATATATATATATATATATATATATATATACATCCTACTATCATTTTGGCATCGATACATTATGCTTTTACCATCAATTTAGCATCGTCTTGCAAAGTAGCATCTGTATATCGACGCTACTTTACAAGACCTTAATAACTTTTTTCCTGTACTTGTTACAAGAATTTTAACCATCTCAATGATTAGAGATTTGATACCGTGTTGGTATTTTAAAATGTCCGCTTTCTCTTTTTATCCCTTACTGAGTTATATAAGTTTATTCCAGGAAATGTTTGAGTCTAAAATGATGGTAGTGTGAAAATATTATATATATTTAGTTCAGGGTTTTACCGTTTACTCGCTGCCATTATATACATGAAAATGTATATCGCACTTTCATTATCAATCATTTTGGCATCAGAAATTTGGCATCGCTGTTGAATATAATATTACCCACAACGAAATGGTAAATTTAAGAATTTATATATATTTTTTTCATCCATAAATCATTCTAGCATCTTGTTTGATTAAAAATAACGGGTTATATATTGGGTATATATAACGGGGTATATATTGCATATTTTTGCTCCAATTGGTCCAGTCGTGATGTACAGCACCTCAAATGATAGGATTTAACCAATAAAATACAATAAGACAGAAAAGCAGCATGTCAAAAAGGCCTTAGTTATATATCTTCGTTTCTATAAGTCCAATCGTGACGTACAGTATCTCAAATGATAGGATTTAACCAATCGAAAACAATGAAATAGAAAAATCAAATACAGCAACATGTCAAAAGGGCCGTAGTCACGTATTTTTGATCCTATTAGTCCAATCGTGACGTATAGTACCTCTAATGATAAGATTTACCGTAAGGAATACAACGGGATAGAAAAATGAAATACAGCACAATGTCAAAAGGGCCTTAGTTGTGTATCTTCGGTTCTGTTAGTCCAATCATGACGTGCAGTACCTCAAATGAAAGGATTTAACAAATAAAATACAATGAGATACAATGAGGTAATGGAGTTGCATGTCAAAAGGGCCTTAGTTATGTACCTTTGCTCCTATTAGGCCAATAGTGACGTACGATATCTCAAATGATAGCACTTAACCAATCTTCTTCTTACGGTGCCTTATCCTTAAGGACGTTGGCCATTACATTTGCCCATTTAATCTTATTTGTAGCAGTTCTGAATAGTTCTATGGAGGTCATGTTCGTCCATTGCCGTAGGTTTTTAAAAAGAGTTGCAAGAGTTTTTTTGCAAGAGTTGCGAGAGTTTTTTTGCAAGAGTTGCGTCTTCTTCCTGGTCCTCTTTTGCTATTGACTTTGCCTTCGATTATAAGTTGGAGCAGTTCATAATTTTGACTTCTTATGATGTGACCAAAATATTGTGTTTTCCGTTCTTTTATTATAAGCATAAGCTCTCTTTCCTTATTCATCCTCCGCAAGACTTCCGCATTCGTCGTATGGCTCATGTAGGATATTCTGAGCATTTAACGGTAACACCAGAGTTCGAATGCTTGGATTCTTTTTTGTGTTGCTTCTGTCATTGTCCAGGCTTCAACACCATAGAGCAGGTGGAGAAAACATAGCACTTAAGTATTCTATTTCTCAATGAGATGCCCAGCTGGCGGATGATAGAACATTTTGCATTTTGTAAAACATTGTACGTGCCTTTTTCAGGCGTATTCTTATCTCTAGTGAGTGGTCCCAAGTTTCATCAAGATTACTTCCAAGGTACGTTGTTCTTGTTACTCTATCCAGATCTGTTCCGTCGACATTGACCTTCACCCTTCTGTTTTGGTGCTTGCTGATGATCGTCGTTTTTGTCTTCTTTGTATTCAATTTCATTCCAAATTCTCTACAGGCTGTCGTTACTCGGTCCATTAAGCGTTGCAGGGCTTCAGCATTATTTGCCAGTATGACAGTGTCATCAGCATATCGCAGGTTATTTATACATTGCCCGTTTATAATTATACTATCCGAGGTGCCTTCCAAAGCTTTCTGAAATATCTTCTCAGAGTAAACATTGAACAGCAAAGGTGATAGGACACATCCCTGTCTTACTCCCTTCTCGATATTGATTTTTCCAGATGTTTCGCTTTTTATTCTGATTTTAGCCTTTTGTTCTTGGTAGAGCTTTGAAATGATCCTTAAGTCTTTATCGTCGATATTACATGACCTTAAAATATCTATTAGTTTATAATGTTTCACCAGGTCAAACGCCTTCTGAAAGTATATAAAACACAAGTATACATCAAAATCGACATCTCTACATCTTTCAACTAGCACACGTATTGAAAAAAGTGCTTCTCTTGTTCCGTACCCATTCTTAAAACCAAACTGAGTTTGACCAGTGTGTTCGTCTAGTTTATTGTATACTCTATTGTGTATTACTCGTAGGAAAAGTTTCAATATATGATTCATCAGGTTAATAATCTTATGGTCTTCACATTTCTTGGCGTTTTTCTTCTTTGGTAGTGGTATAAACACCGATGTCAGCCAATCATTTGGTATTATGCCTGTTTCGTATATTTTGTTAAATATATCTTCCATTACTTCGATGTGTTCGTCTAGTAATATCTTTATTATTTCAATTGGGATATTATCTTCCCCAACAGCTTTTCCGTTCTTTATCTGATTTGCCGCTTTGATAATTTCTTGCTTTGTGATATAAGGTCCAGTCGATGCCTCCTGCATGTAAATGTTCGTCCTCTCTCGGTCTTGAAACATCTCTTCCACGTATTCTCTCCATCTACCTATTTCATCTTCTCTGTTCAGTAGCGGGTTCCCATGTTTATCTTCGATAAAAGACGTAGGAGTTTGTTTAAATATTCCAGCGGCTTCTTTTACTTTTTTATGTAGATTGAAAGTATCATGTCTTTGTTCCAACTCTTCAATTTCTTGGCATCTTTCACTTAGCCAGGTTTCTTTGGCTTGTTGGATCTTTATTCTGCTATTCTTGTGTATTTGCTTGTATGTTGTTTCATTTTTACCTCTGTATTTTCCTCTTTCGTCCATCATGTTTTGAATTTCTTCTGTCATCCATGGTTTGTTACTCTTGTAAGTGTTTTCTCAATATAGTGCCAGTCTTCCTCTGGAGTTTGTGTCGATTGTACTGTTCTGTTACTCAAGTGTCTATGTATTTCTTCCCGTATTTTATTACTAGTGGATTCTTCTTTAAGCTTATCTGGGTTAATAGCTATTATTTGCTTATTTCTTTTTGTTCTTTTAAATTCTATCCTAATTGTTGTAAGAAGAAGATTGTGGTCGGTGGGGATGTCCCTAGTATTTTTAAAATATACCAATTAGATAATAATAATCAAGCAATAGAACACTGAAAACTTTTGTTTTTAACTGTCCGCCCGTGAATGACTTGCCATTTTTTAAATAACACTTCATATTGCACTTTTTTATTGTATTTTTCTCATTTTTTAAGATAATTCTTGTAGGAATATATTTATTTATAACATACGGTCTTATGGTCTCACGACAAGTATTACGGCTTGATTATACAACCTAAATATATCTTGTACCGCACTGTTAATTGAGAATTATGTTTGTAATGCGATAAGAGGACCGTATATACGAGACACCAGTGACTTATGCCACACATAAAACTTCGACAGGAAATTCTATTTCTACATTTCTATAAAAAAAAAATAGATTACTTGTTTTGTGTAATAATTTAGTTTAGGTCGAACAAGAGTTGCAGTAAAAAATTTTTCTGAAATAGAATTTAAATCATATTTCGAATGCTTTGTGAAAGATAACCAATTTATAATATTCCCGACAACGTAAAAAACACATTTCTTTTAGAATATGGGTCGACGAATTCAAATCATAGTTCAAGAAACGAATTTATGTGCAGATGTTCTATTACAAAAAAATCAAAACCAAAATCTAGATTAAAAAAGTCGCAACTACTTATACTGAAACTTCACCCCATTATTGATTTCACAAGTGATAAAATGGGTCGACAAAGAACCAATTTTAATTATTACAACATTTAAACATAATAGTTGTATCTTGGTTTATTCAGGTGGAAAGAAAAATTAGACACAAGTGCTAAAACCACAAACTATTCTAGATTACAACGTTGTGAAAAAAGAGTTGATTTTAGCGATCAAATGGCTTTGTACAAAAGCCCAATAAGCAAAATACTAAAGTGGTACCGGAAAGTGGCAGTGGAATTAATATTTATTACCGCAGTAGTCAATACTTAGTTGCTAAATAATAGAAAACGCGAAAAAAGCGACAACCTATCCTTGAGTTCAGACTGGAATTAGCGAAGGCGTTTGTAAATAAAGAAATGTTGAAACCCTGATGACTAATTACACCCAAAAAATACCATCTCAGGCAAAGCGATGTAGATAATAAAAAGAGAAGGAAGTGTACAAGAGGTTACAAAATTTTAAGAATAAGCGTGACTAGTAGAAAGGCCAATAGAAAAATTTAAAAAATTAAAACATACTGTGAAGAATGTGATAGCAAAACTGCAATATGTCTAGTGTGCTTCAATAAAGCAAATTAAAAAGCAATTTTACTTATACAGGAACTATTATTGAGTAAAAACGTGTTGTGCCTCAAGTGCCCTTATAGTATTGGAAAATGTAAATTGATAGTTTCTAGTAGTATGTTTTCATTGTTAATTACGTATGTTAAAGTAAGTTATAGTATTTGTAAAAAAATGGATGTAAATAATATTATGTGTTCGACGTCTAAAAAAGCTAGACGTAAACATAAACGTAGATTGACCACTGCTGAATTACAATCATTTTTAGAAGCATCTGGCGAGGATGATGTAGATTAAATGAATGGTGGAAGTGACTCTGACGAAATATTTGCACAAAGTCGTTTAGAAAAATCGAGGATTGCGTTTTGGAAACAGACAACACAAACAGAATTTAAAACTTTTCTCGGGCTTAT
This sequence comes from Diabrotica balteata, assembly GCA_918026665.1. NCBI lineage: Eukaryota > Metazoa > Arthropoda > Insecta > Coleoptera > Chrysomelidae > Diabrotica > Diabrotica balteata. Next base: position 62,097,590 of record OU898277.1, read on the forward strand.
ATTCCAAATGAGGACAATTAAGATGAACCGTCTAAATGACTACTGGAAAAGTATGGGTAACTTCTATAATAGATCTATCAGTAATTGACTTTACTAAACAATTACTGATAGTCCATATTAAGAAATAACCGAATAGACAATCCCCACTTGTCAAAGAAACTAAAAAAAAAAAACGTAAAGTGGTCAGTATTTACAGTCCTGAAGGAATATGTGTGACCAAGTGCAGAGATAAACAAGACATAATTACTAATTAAATGGGAATAAGCCACAATTAAAGGTTAAAGTACGTTTATTGGCATTTCAATTTCCAATTCGGAAATCGTTCTCAAAATAGAAACGTATTTTCGTCTTTTGCCGAAAAACCCTCAATTATTTTGCAGTAATTTATAAATGTTAATAGCTTCGTTTGTACATAATGGCATTTGATATAACTAATTTAAATTGGGGCAGTTAATACGTTATTAATATATATATATATATATATAATAACGTTAATACGTTATAAACATCGAGGTATTGAACAAATTTAACACCGGCAGTGACCATAGACTAGTTCGTGCTGATATACGTATTAACGTAAAGAGAGAAAGACGAAAACTATTAACAACAAACCCTTTACCGACGGCAGACATCCTAGCCAGTAATAAAGAGAAATACCAAGAGTAATTAGCACGAAAACTAGTAGCAAATACCTTTGAGCACAAGAATATAGATGAACTAGCTGAGAAAATAACTAAAGACATACAAACAGTCACTAAGAAACTCTGTTGCAGAATAAGAAAACAAAAGGAAGCTAAACTAAAACCCGAAACTCTAGAACAGATAGAAAAAGAAGAAGAACGAACAGTGATAACCCGGACTATAAAGCGCTCAACAGAAGCGTTAAGAAAAATATTAAGACCTCAGAGTTTATAGAACAAACCAGATTCTTAAAACCATAGAAAATAATAAGAACATGAAAGTACTAAAAACATGTAAATCCACTGGCAGGAATAAAATCATAAAGATAAAAGACGACCGTGGAACATTGTGCTCGCATAAGGAAGAGATCGTTAGAGAAATTCGAAAATTTTATGAGCAGCTGTATACTTCTACTATTCCGAACCCCGGTATACCAAAAAAACATATCTTAAATGTGGGTTCAGAGGACTTTCCTGAAATAATAACATCAGAAATTAGAGCCGCCGTAAAACAAATGAAAAATGGGAAAACACGAGGAGAAGATAAAATGACTTCAGAGATGCTAAAAATGGGAGGCACTGCATTAGAAGAGGCAATAAGAGCATTACTTAATAAATGCCTATTGGAAGGACAAATACCGAACACATGAAAAAATGCGGAAGTCATTCTACTCCATAAAAAAGGGGACGCCGCAAATATAGAAAACTACCGACCAATAAGCTTATTGTCACACCTTTACAAACTACTAACCCGAATAATAACAAATAGATTGACAGCTAAACTAGATGCATACCAACCAGTGAAGCAAGCAGGCTTTCGTAAGGGTTTTAGCACTATCGATCACTTGCAAACAATTCGGACCATTATTGAAAAAACAATAGAGTACAACATACCACTGCATCTGGCATTTGTCGATTATCACAAACCATTCGACAGTATCGAGAATTGGGCTTTCTTAACAGCATTGGACGACGCCAGAGTAGATTCAAGATATGCTGCCCTCCTTAAGAATATATACGATGATGCTACTTTTCACGTAAAAATAGATGATGATCTGGAAACTAGAAAAATAGACCTTGGCAAAGGTGTGAGACAGGGCGACACCATCTCACCCAAGTTATTTACTTTGGCATTGGAAAATGTTTTCAAACAACTAAATTGGGCCGAAAATGGATTAAAAATAGATGGAGAATATCTTAACCATTTGAGTTCTGCAGACGACATAGTACTAATAAGCACAGATATCCATGAACTAAAATCAATGCTACAAGATTTAAATCACAAATCGAATCAAATAGGATTAAAAATGAATCTCGACAAAACAAAGATATTAAGCAACAGCCTAGAAAACATCACGATAGATAACATCAACATAGAAAAGGTAGAACAATATATTATATCTAGGACATGCAATTAAAAACGAAAAGGAAAATCAAACCCTAGAAATTAAAAGAAGGACACAAATATCATGGGCTGCTTTTGGTAAGTTGAGCTTCATTTTAAAAGACAGAAAAATCCCAATTCACTTAAAACGAAAAACCTATGACACTTGTATACTACCAGTTGCAACTTATGGATTGGAAACTATGGCAGTAACAAGAAAAATGGCAGAACAATTAAGAGTAACTCAACGGGCCATGGAGAGGGCCATGTTAAATATAAGTCTCAGAGGCAAAATTCCTAACACCGAAATACGTCAAAGAACTAAAGTAACCGACATCATGGAAAAAATAGCGACATTGAGATGGCAATGGGTAGCACATGTAGCAAGACAAGACACCAACAGATGGTCTTATAAAGTGACATTCTGGAGACCTCGAGAAACAAAAAGAAGCGTGGGAAGACCTAAAAAGAGATGGATAGACGATATAACTGCTGTAGCTGGAAAGCAGTGGATGAGAGTTGCAAAAGATAGGGAAGCGTGGAAGCAATTGGAGGAGGCCTATGTCCAACATTGGATAAATGAAGGCTGAAAAAGGGAAGAAGAATAAATTATTAAAGTGCGGTATATTTCACATAGATCACAAAGTTATCCAATTTGTTTATCCCAAAGAGCGATTATCTAAACGACTGTACTTGACCAGATAGTCACTCTGTACTCTCTATACACACGTGTATTATGTAAATCGAACTCGCTTTTATAAGAGTTCATACTTTCAACGGAAAAATTTAGTAAGATAGGTCAACATAGCACAATTCTTATTATTTGGTTGAGCTACCCTAGTAAAGAAATGAAGGTTCTACGTGCCACAGAAGCCGAGATATTAAATATTTTGCAAGCGTGCTTCAATTTAAAGTCCGAATCTAAAAAAAACAAGCTCAGTCAGTTCTTACCTCCGTGGTACTTTTCCGTGGCGGTAATTTACGAATACCATTATTTTAATGGGTTATAACATTTTACTCCTTTACTGTGTAAGCCATCTATAACTTCGATCATATATTATAGATCTTAATTTAAAATCTTTTCAATTTTTAGATCTTGTATTAATAAACAATGAAAATATGATTTTAAGAATTAAATTTTATCTTAGTTCTTATTGGTTAAATCTGGTTTTGTTTTTGTCTCTTTGTTTTCTTATAAGCCATTAAGATTGCAAATTACAAAATACTTGTACATACAAGTATTGGACAAGTATTTGGACAAGTTCAAAGTGATTTTCTTAATATTTAGCACACCTTAAAAACCCATTAATTGCGATAATTTGAAGTAGCTATATTATCTGCCGTTGGGCAAAAAATTCAATTATTACCATTTATAAATTACTAAAAACATAAGATTTTAGAGTTTAGGGTTTTTTGCAATTACCTTGCTCAATTAATTATATATTTTAATTTGGTATCCCTCAACATAAAAAACCTTTTATGGTCTACAACTTTTATTTTAATCATTTTTCTTTAGAATGTAAAAAAACGTTTTACAAGCAAACATTTTTTTTGTATCTTTTAAGACTGTTAAAAAAAAAAGAACAAAGCATAATCAACTGTACATCTTTACGAATTTTCATCAGCTATCTCTCATACTATTTAGAATTTAAATAACCGTAGATTTTTGAAAACTATTTACCGAGGTTCTGTGAAATACTTTCTTGTTGCATGGTTAAGTTAAATATTATTTTTTATGTATATTATGTATATAAAAATGTAATACTAATTACATTTTTAATTAACTAATATTTATTGTTTATTGTACAAATTATCTAAAATGTGTATACACATTTTGTACAAAAAAACGTTTTTGAGAACGATTTCCGGAATGGAAATCAAAATGTCAAACACAAGTTAATTAAAAATGTGATTCTTATCACAATTACAACCAATAATTGAGGCGTAATCCCATAAAAACATAATATTTACCTCAAACTATTCACCGATAGCTTGGATTAAACAGGTTGTAAATTGAAATTTATGTAAAATATTCCCCTACACAATTCTCTGGGAAAAATATCTACCTTAAATAAATATACCTAACATTTAGGCAAAGAAAAAACCAGTTAAGACCGCAACGTGTTAGCAGGTCGTTAGCACGTTGACCGAAAACGGATCGATATTTATGTACCTAGATATTATTTTAAGTATTAATACCGGCAACATCTATTGACTTTAAAATGATAGCAAATACAGTGATTTTAAATGATCGATGTTAAAACGTAGGATTGATGTAAAAAATTAAATATATAAAAAAATCAGAATATTGAAAAACCGACAACGCTGCTAAGCCAACAGAGGTGCACTAAACGAACATACACGACTTATATATAGAAAATAATAGATTTTCTTGGTGATGCTAAATTACTGCAACGTGAAACGAGTTTAAAATGATGGCGGGATGTATATATATAATATATATATATATATATATATATATATATATATATATATATAGCCAACTACAGGAATTTAGTTTCCTTGTGGATAAAACGTAGAATCTCTATCAATCTAAAAAGTATCATTAAAATAGAAGGAAACATTATTTATAGTTTTTTTAGCTGCTTTATTTTTTAATGTAAGTAAATATTTTTTCTTTAAATTGTTTTTTTTTTGTGTTTTAGAAAATACCAGCATTCAAAATGATGATTTTTATTAGAAACAGTTTTGAGCTTCGTTCACTTCGATGTTCATATTTAATTCGTGTGAGTACATATATTCTCGTATGTCTTAAATGTGATTGAAATTGAATAAGATCACTCAGTGCAATACTATAGAGGTTTTGTTGTATTAAAAAAGTTAATATTACAAAAAGAAAACAGGTCATATTAAAAAAAGTATTGTGCAAAATGAATGTTTTAATTATATACTACGGTTAGCGGTTTTTTAAGTGAGTTTATAAAGATGTTTTAAAGTTTCTTTAAGCAACTTAAAAAATTTATACACTATTGGCTCCATAAACCTCTGCTTTTTTAGGTTCAGCTTGCTTGCACAATCTTCACAATCCAAATTTTTTAAATATATAATGTAAGATATGAAGCCTAGGGAACTTCAAAAAATCGACAAAGTTACAAAGATTTAATAATGAGATTCAATTGATATACACCTAAATACAACAGAAGAAATCGATAAAGATGTTAAAAGGGGTAAGTTTTGATTTTAAATTTATTTTTTACTAAAAAAACTTGAACAAATTGTAATTGGTATATTTAATTACAACATTAATATTAAACACATACAAGAAGTTAACGTTTAACATTCCTACAGTTCGGATGTAGAAAACTTTTTCTAGTAGGGACTTATGTTCCCTGTAGGCAATCTAAGCCCATCGGCACATTCCCAGATAATTTAACAATTGCAAGCATGGTTTAATCTACTTGAACCCAAGCAGTGTTTGGTTTTGAGGTTATTTTGCACGTACTACAAAGGTTACTGAAGATGAACTGATTAGTCTGAAAACGTTTGGAACTTGATCCTTTTGGATTTTTAAATTTAATTTTTTTAATTAAATATACCAATTAAAACAGAAGTAAAACACAATGACGATATTAGATTTTGATTCGATACAGAGCAGCGACAAGCCGCATATACGTATTTCGACCTCTTTAGGTCTCCTCAGTACGGTATAGCCGCTACTCCGTATCGAACCAAAATATTTTCCCGGGAAAATCAGTCACACTCAGACAAAACGTCATCGATAATGGAAAGGTACAAGATATATTGACGCCACATTTAATGAAATGAACTAGTTCATGTTATTATAATATTGTGTTGACATGGATATTTTAATATTTAGATGTTTATCTGAAATGTCAAAAACAATGCGTACAATGTAATTTTTATTACATTCAATTGTGCTTCAATCTCATATAAACACGATATTTACTTAAACAGACTATAAGAGAAAAGTTTCGGAAGCTCTTCAATGTTATTCGTTGAGTCCTGTTTGGACTAGGTATAATCATTATACTGTGAAGTTCCATATCATAAGTGACACCAGAAGGTTAGAGGTTATTATGCTAAATAATCAACATAGAACCATATATTGCAAACGACTAAGCATAGAGGAATTGTACAAAGCAAATTACGAGTCTCTGATTTGTCATCCAGCTTGGGGAATAGTACCTTTTGGTTTCTGTTTGTAGTGAGAATCGTAACCACATTATTCGACATCGCAGGCTACAGCTCATATAATAGTTGAGTAAATCAACTATAAACTACCGAGATCGTAATGTCCTTAAGATGTACAACAAAATAAAATCTTGTGCTTGTTTTTTACGATTCAAAAGAACAAATTAAAAAAGTGAAATTAACTCCTAAACTTACTAAAAGTTAATGCCTCTTCAATCACAGCTACTTGAATTTAAATGAGTGTAACTATTTCTAAAAAAACGCTAGAAAAACGTTCCTTGATAGACCCATTGGTCAGAGAAGAGGAATACCCAGAACAAGGTTACTTGATAGCATCGATGAAGACATGAGAAATATGGGAATACGTCTATTTGTATTTTACGGTCAATTAGGAATACATTAATGCATTAAATTCTTGAATTCGTATAAGTTTATAGTTTATAGTTTATAGTTTTTTTTTAAGTTACGTTTTGAGCATTTAATTTAAATGTTAAATTTAAAATTACGTATGTGTTTAAAATAAAATATATGATTCATTTCGTAGTTTTTGATGGTACGCATTTTTATATTAATTACAAGAATGTTAGGTCTTATTTTTTGTACTATTTAAGATGAACCTAAAAAGCTTTTTCGGGTCTTGAAAGATTGCAGTGTAGCGTCTTTTATTTATCATTTTTTTGGAAATTTTAAGTAGTAATTAACTAGATTGAGATATATCTAAAATCTTTTCTATTAGCCATATCCTTACCCACCTCAATTGAACCTACCGAGAATGAGCAACGAGGCTTTTGTATTTTAATTAGGCTTATTATCACCTGATCTTCTCTCTGACCACCTTGAGCTGTTTGTCGCTACAAGATATGGACGACAATAATCAACATTGTAATGAAAAATGCAAATGAAAAGATAAAATATTTAAAAGTATTTGTAACAATTTTACTATGTATGTAATATGTAAGATGCTGATACACCAAGAACCGCTGAAAAACTTCCACGATTTAACAAAAAATGATCTCAACCTACCATTTCTATTGGCTAGAATAATAGAAAATAAAGACAAACCCAGTTAAGTCACCACGAATATAAATATGGCTGCAAAAATGGAAATTCAAAATTAATAAAACAAAATCTGTGCAAGTTACCTTTACCCCGAGGAAGTGTCAGTACTCAACACTGTACGTAAGCTACATACAACATCACAATCCACAAATACGAAATATATAGAAAAAATATTATTTAAAAGTAAATGATATTGACTAGAAAGTCCAAAGTATCATTAGAAAACAAACTTCTTTGTTTCAAATCAAACAAACAAAAAACACACGAATAACTAAAAAGAGATTATGTTAAAGACACCATTCAAGGACGAAGCACAAAACACCATAATAAATTAGAAATACAGACAAATTTAGTAGTTTATCCACTATTGCAGCTCCATAACAGAAGACGCGAAAATGGCCAGTAGACTTACAAGATGGTTGAAGAGGACTTGTCAATGGAGAATGCCTTATCACGTCAAATTGAGCAGTAATGTGCTCTAAAGCCAACGCATTAGCCTATAGGATATATAATATTATTCTTATGCTAATTTAAATATAAACTTAAAAACATGTATTAACAGTTATTTAAAAAAAGCAGTAATTGTCAGCTAGTAAGCATTCATGGAATGTGTACTTCATGGAATCTTGCATTCATTCGAAAAAAACAAAATATGATAAGCAAATTTGAATCTTTTTTATCATCTTCATTAATGTTTGCACAAAATTGTAATTGGTCAAAATCTTCAATGAGTTTTCAAACGAGGAGAATTTAATAGACATGGAAATTGTTAGCTTTCAAAATTCGCCTGATTAACTTACTCAATGTAATTGAGAAAGTCTTCATTTACTTGGATCCGTAACATGACCTGAAACGTAATACCTACCACTGTGTTTCTTACATAATTTTCAACGTGGCGTCTTTTTTTTATTTTGCAGAGATTTCGTTTGTCGAAATTTTGAAACTAGTTCCAAAACGTACTTACGACTAACTTATTTGGGTAGTGGTGTTTGAAAATTCTACTTTCTTGACTGGCGCATTCATTATTTATATAAAAAAAAAATGTTCTAGTATTTCTAATCTATTTTGAATAAATTAACTGTGTTAGTTTTACTCTATAATTGGCATGAAAGAGTAATGACAATAAACTGAGAAAACAAAACTTAAGGCAGCAACTTAATTTGTATTCGAAAGTTAATATTTATTCCCTTACTACTTTTCTATTTAAACTATATTGATAGTACTGACGGCGTGGAGATATGAAACTTGAGGCTGTGATGGAAGGTTGTCTCCCATGAAATAAAAATATTTCATTTTTGCCATTTTTTCGTAAAAAATGTTCCTTGAATGTACATGTATTGAATGAATATATGTATTTATGACTGATAAACTAAATATCTATATATCATCGCGTATTTCACTAAATTCCTACAGTGTTTAAGTTATCATAATAAAAGAATAAGTTTCATTTTTTCCATTTATCATGCATAGGGACGGTTTATAAGTAATTTTGTTAGTACTATTACCTCCATCTTTTTTCATACTTTTGTCTGAAATTGTTAATATGTTTCTGTTAGTGATTATTTTGAATACTCGTGCCTTAAACGTACATATGTTTTATAAAAACATTTAAAGTTTATTAATAATCAATATTATTTGTCATTATTTATATCAATGATTTAAAGGATTTAATTAGAGGAAGAATTATGACAATCCTAAGTAATCTATCCAAAGCTAATCAATAGTAGCTTTAATTTCAACAAGTTTAGCTGAAATACTTCAATATAATTTAATAACTCATTAATGAACGCGTAGTATCTGCAGAAAGTTCAGTTAAATGTTATCCATAATTTTCATTAAAAAGTTTACATCATTTCAAAGAATCATCCATTTGTTACAATTCCTATCAGTGTATTAAGGGCATATATTTTTTACTTTCTTGTATGTCTAGATGATGTGATCAATATATGTAGATTTTATCGAGATGTAAATTCTACTATAAACTATAAACAAAATTTAATATAGGCAACATTGTTAAACCGAATATTTCGATTCAGCAATAAACTAAGGTAACTACTTTGTCTTATTTTTATTTCTGTAAGACTCTTACCTTCTCTTGGACAATAATTAAATAATTTTAATAATTTCCACTAAACACCATTGTGCCTGTTTCTGTTTCTTTAGATATGTATTAGTTTAGAAAAAGACGAAACCTATATCATATTATTTTTTTTTATATTTTTCATCTCTTCCCAACGTCCGCCGTCGTGTCGTTAAAACACACGAGAGTCGATAGAATTGCGGACGTCTTTAAACCTGGGTGTCTTCGCTTAATTTACCTTTAAAGACAAAACATCCTCTTAGGTTATTTTGTACACCCAAAATAGTATCAAACTTTTCGGTCTCTTTTTTATGCATCCAGGTTGAAATTGAAGTTGAATGTGACAATGCCATAAAGCCAATGTTGATAAAAAAAATTATTCTAAATGATTACTGCGTTTTACGTGTAAGCTGTGACCATGCAACCTAGGTTTTGGATACCCAGCAGGCTTGACAGAAAATTAGACCCTTAGCACGTGTTATGAATCTCAAATAGAAAATAAAAAAAATATGAATGTAGGAATCAAGCAGGTTCTGCAAATAACTTGAAAATATCTTACTGATGGAAGTCCCATCATTAATAAAACTTCTGTCTACGGCTGATTGATGTAAGAATTTCATATATTGTTCACTTTGACTTTTCTGCAGTTACTAAGTTATCGTTCTGTAATTAACATTAAATTAAATAATACAAGATCAACTATCAATCTAATAAATAGATCTTCCTCCATCCTAACCATACATTACTGTTGATATTACTTAAACTAGATTGCATATGAAACAGACCATAATAAACTTCGAATATTTTTACAAAAATTACGACGATACAAAATATGTATTAAATATCCACTTACTGCCCAGATGTAGGATGATGCCTTACGATGTGAATAACTCGTCCAGGCGGGAATAAAGGCTGGTGACTAGTTAGTGCTATTGTACTATCCGATGGGTGCAAACCTAAACATCGTGCATTTTCTTTACTTCTCATATATTCCGTTACATCCTTTTCTCCAGTTGATAATTCGACAGCTGATGTTGGTTGCGAACATCCACAACACAGCACGCTGCACGAAATCGTTTTCCACTAAAAAAGATGTATTCAAAAATGTAATTCATATTTTTCACATTCAAATTCATTATTTACAGTGTCACAGTATTCACTTTTATTTACATATAAACTAAATCATAAAATACTTCAATATAATGCATGAATCTTAAATATCACATAAAATAGTGCTCGGAACAAATTATCTTCCTAGTATATTCCTATCTGAAATTTTATAGAGAGAATGTTCAGTTTTGTGCAGTCCGTCTTAGAGCAGCTAAAACTGTGATATATGTGCGGAAAATTAGAGCAAAAAATTTGTTACTTAGGTAGCTATTGTTTAGTTTGTGTCTAATAATCATGAAGAAACCAATATCTTTCAATACTAATAAAAAAACTTTGAAAAATAAGGCTATTATCGAGCACAAGTTAATTAAATCTAGCCCAAGTACTTTCGCTTAAAATAGCATCTTCAGGGGCATTTCGTCAAATGTAAACTATCCGGCAAGCGTAGAATGTGGAAACATTAATAATGACATAAATTGTACAAAACACTACACTAAAACGAGGACAAACAGTTTAAAATTACTTAAAAGATTCTACTTTTAGAAGGTAAGCCCGTTTAAATTTGAAAATAAGATATTTGGAAAAGATGTTATCTATGTTTGATAGTTTTCAAGCGGCAACTCGCGCTATTAAAAGATGCATCTATCAACTTAGACAAAAAAATATCGGAAAATTTTTCATAATGCTCGATATTCAAGAAGCCATCAAAGCACTGAAACCATATGGGATCAATTCAAAAGTGGCATTAATAGTGCTTAGAGAACAAGAGAGAAGAGAGCTTACAACTAAATGAAATTCTAGGACATACCAGAGTGAAGAAAAATAAAATTTCCTACAGGAAGTACAAAAACATATTTTATGGAACCGAAATCCTCTTGCGAATTAGTAACAGGTTAATGTTGAAAGAAATAGAAAAAGAAGCCGAATCCAAAGTGCATAAAAGATCTTAATTCTACTTAGCTATATTGCTAAATGATACATGTAAAAGTATTAAAAATTCATGCACCAATTACCATTTTATTTTATTTCTTCTATTTCATTTCACATTTTATATTTTTTTCGACTGTAAATGGTCAATAAAAATAAAATTTTTACTAAACATTTTTAATTTGCGATCGAAATCCATTATAAATATTTTAAATAAAAATGAGTGATAAAATACACATAGCTAATCGTATCAGATCGAAATTAGTATGACATAACTACAATACTTACTTTAGGATCAACGCTTCGTTTTATGGCATTAATAAGATCCGTTCTAAGAGTTTCCATTTGATACAGACCAATCCTAGGAACTACATCTTTACCTACTACCACAGACACAGTAAACTGTTTGGTATAGTCTACAGCAGGTGTAGATAATGAACCACCGGGTGGAGAATAACAAAAACACTGAAGAGTCGGATGTCTTTGCCTCATCAATATACCTAATATGCTAGCAGTTCCAGCACCTAAAACAATAATTTATTCACATTTTAATAAGATATAATAGCGCCGCGCGATTTGAGTTATATTTCAGTAAAATGCCAATGTGATTTAATGATTTCGATGGCAGTAAATTATTTATGTATATAGTGGATTGTGATAAAACGTCACCTGCAATAAAATAAGTCCAGTAATACGAGTCCTATTGTAACGAGCGAAAGTCTTATAAATGAGGCTTTTGCAGCCAGTGTTTTGTTTGTGTTTGTGGTGAGATCTAAAATATTTCAACAAGGAAAAGAATCAATTAATTTAGAATGTCCCCAATCTGCAAATGTTGCTACATGAGTCACTATCCCTACTCACTTTTTAGCGAAACCATTGCCAAGAGAACGGGCTTGGACAAATTAGCGGGGAAAGAAGACCCTGATGAACTTTACTCTAGTCTGGCATTGTACGGAGACATGAGAGGGGTAGCATAAGTGGGAGATGGCAACATCACCTGTGAAATCTCACTACTTTCATCGTTTCTTTGCTTACGGTATTCTTGGGCCACGAGCACGGAGTTACGTTTGGTTGCGTTGTGCCGTTCGTTGGGACACTGTCAGATGGGCAGTTTGACTAGGGCGGTACATCTGTCAAATAAGAATGCAAGTGTCCTAAAGCCAGTTCAGCGAGGACAGAAACCTCGAGTAGAGCAAAAGATGATCCTGATATTCAGTATGTATATGAACTGCGAAATCACTGCCTATAAATCCTTTTGGCTTAAAGAGTTTTCAGCAAGAGGTGTCAGAAAAGTTTCCACAGGGGTAACTAACTTATGGCGGCCAAGCGTTCATAGCTATGTCACTTTTTGATCCTTCGATGTCGACTCTTTCTATCATTGCAAAGTAGAATTCGCCAAGCGTTGGATTGTTCACCCATTGATCGGGAACGTAAGCTGGGTTTAGACCGTCGTGAGACAGGTAACGGAAACGGAAGTTTCAAAAATTAGCATTTTGGGCCGATTTTTGTCCACAAAGCAGGGGCAATATCCCCTCCTCAAATAAAAGAACCTAAACTTGGTCTATTTATTCCACTTGGTCGAGCAAAGAAATGAAATAATCCCGAAGCTAGATCTACTCTTTTAACCATAGAAAGATTACGTGATGTGGAAAACGTGATGTTGGAAAAAAAGTATAATGATTTACATTATGTTCATTACCTCGGTCAGTATCTATTATTAGACTATTAAAGAATATTAATAAATATAAATATTACCTAATGAATGCCCAACAATGACTAGTTCAAAATCAGCAGTTCCCCTTTCGGGATTATGCGCCCAAGCTCTTTCTACTAGTTGCTCTTCATCTAATTTATCCAAAATATATTGTGCTGCTAGGACCATACCTTTATGCCCCAACCAATCTTCTCTTGGAGGATCTAACGGTAAGGTTTCTCCCTCAGCATTCAAATCCGTCAAAATATCCTACAAAAAGTGTACTGTAATGTCATAGCTAACTTCACATATATAAAACCTTACTTTCATAGATAAAGTGCCTCTAATACTTATCACAACTTTTTTTCTATCATAATCTAAGGCTACGAAAAAGGGTGTCTGTCCTATATCTACATGGTAAGTAGCGTATATTATTTCAATATCTCCGATTTCGCTTAATTTATCCAACGCTGCGTAATTACACTGGCAGCAATTATCGTCTACAATTTGTGGAGATGATGGATGCTTACGACAGGGCGCACAACAGCAACACCTACAAATAAAAAAAAATATTTTTTAAATGTACTCTTAAACACATACACATACATGCTATGATATAGGGTTTTCTTCAGTCATTCTTGCATTACATAAGAATTCGTTTAAATCCTACTAAATCCAGTGGTTGCAACAATGACTAATACAGTTTAGTGAAATAATTGACGAAATAAAATGTAACTGACGAGAACTTTTGGTTACGATTGAGTATAGTGAGTAGTTAGTTAATTGAGCCCTTTTTTTATAGAAGGAAATTTAACAAGCAATAATTATTAAATGCTAATTAGAAATGAAATTGTAAACAAGTGTAAATGTTGGGCGTTATTTACCGCGAGACATTTCCTGTACGATAAATTGGTAGATTCAGTAGTATTGAATTATTGAATGGCCTTCTCGTTCACCCGATTTGAATCCTAAAGATTATTTTTATTGGGGATACTTAAAAGTAGAATTTTTAAAACTAAACCAGCAAGTGTTGCAAAGCTAAAAATAATTATCGATGAATCCATATTAATATCTAGAGAAACATGGAGTAAAAACAAATGTAGTAAAATTTTAATTATTATGTTCAAATTTAGTTCCTGACAACATAAAATCAGAAGTTATATACAGTTGAACTGGAATTGAAGTGGAGATTTCAATAAAGGTACGATATCTAAGGTGTTGTATTTAAAAAATCCAAAGTAACTAATATTATAAGAAAAATGTTATGTTACAAACATCAAATTTCAAATCTTCATATTGCAAAATAGGCATATCCGTGTTTTTGTTTAATTGGGACCATCCATTTAAGAGATAACTAATGAAAGAAAATAAAGATCGCCCTCTTTACCAGGAAAATAAGAATCACGGGGTTAATACCGCCAAGGATTCTAAACTACAGTCTAAATTTTTCTGACGAGGTGAAGTACCTTGGTATTACCCTTGACAGGAAGTTAACATGGAACCCACACTTAGATGGTAGAGTTAAAAGAGCATATATTGCCTATGAGCAGTGTCGACGAACAGTTCGACGCACCTGGGGCCTTTCGCCCAGGGTGATCGCCTGGATCTACACTGCTGTCATTAGGCCAATGCTAACTTATGGAGCTATTGCTTGGGTACCAGAAGAGCTACCAGCAACAGCGATAAATAAACTACACCATATTCAGCGGATGGCGTGCATAAATATAACAGGTGCCATGAAAACAACACCAACTGCTGCAATGGAGTTGATCATTAGCATCACGCCTCTAGATATGTATGTCAAAGAGGTGGCTTTAGTGACAATGATGCGACTGTGCTTAGCTGGTGCATAGCTTGATGTAGGAATGGGACAATGGAGAACTCGTTTCTGGCTGGGAGAGTTGGATGCGCTACCACTGCTACAGGCAGGCTGCGATTCACTTCAACGAAGTCTTTAACAAACCCTACAAAATCGAAACAAGGGAGACGAAACAAGAAACAAGAGTATAGGGAGACAAATGTGGCAAATGCCTATTGCATATACACGGATGGCTCCAAAATGAAAGAAGGCTCATTTGGGGTCTCATCATCAAAATGGGGTATGGGCAAAAATACCAGCGTAGTTCAGACAGAACTGGATGGTATCTTCATAGCCGCAAAAAGGTATAGCAGTGAAAACTATAATGATCTGCACAGATAGCAGACAAGCGCTAGTAACCTTGAATAGACCACGTGCCACATCAGGGTTAGTAATGGAGTGTCAAGAGTCACTAACTCAGGCTTCGGATGGTAATACCATCATCCTGAGGTGGGTTAAAGGACACAATAGAAATAAAGGCAACCGCATTGCTGACCAATTGGCTAGGAAGGCGGCAGTCCTAAGACTCTTAGGACCTGGAGATCTTTTTTGTTGATCAACTACAACAACTGCGGAAATTGTCAAATGTCACTCTCATACGCAAACCGTAAAAAGATTGGAAGAAGGGCAAGGATGTAAACTTGTCAGGGTAACACTAACTAACCTTGAAGAGTCAGCATCAAAGAAATATTTGGGAATGACCAGGAAAAATCTAGGCTTGACAGTTGGTTTTTTAACTGGTCATTGTCAACTAAGCAAACACCTCCACACACTGGGGCTAGCAGACAAACCTCTATGTAGAAATTGTGAACGAGAAGACAAAACTGTAGAGAATGTCCTATGTGAATGCCCGGAGTTATCGTTAATATGAGAGTACGCGTTTGGCGAGTCCTGGCCCACACCTGCCCACATAAGAAAGATGTCTCCTGGTGACTTGTCCACCTTCCTAGAAATGGCAGGATGGACAATGAGCTAAGGGCGACATCTCCCTGAGAGGATGCACAATGGGTAAATTGTAGCCTAAGTGCTGTGAAACTTTAACTCGCCCTCCCTACTCAACAGATACAGATATAATTAGACGTTTGCAGACTTTTGGTCCACTTTGTATAACTAGATAAAAACTTATATAGTCGAGGATAAAATCAACGGTAAACAACCGCGAGGAAGGTCTCCCATAAGCTGGTTTCTCAAGCCAGATTAATTATTGGCCATGGTCTACACAAAGCTTCCCTAGCAGCCCAAAACAAGACCGAGAAGAATGGAAATCCAGGATTTAAGTGATCGAGGTATGATCTATATACATACTCACTTACTACCCATGTAAAGCCAAGCATGCATTATTGGTTCATATGGGATTTCTTCCCGATAGCTATAACACCCTAATGAAAATAATGAAAAGCAAACTTACCTTAATCCGGCGCATAACTGGCATAGTCCAAAGGTATTCGTTACTATGAAAACTGGCCATCCATATGCTCTTACTGCATAATGAGCGAAATGTATAACCGTCTGAAAAAGCTCTAAGTCAGATCCATCTTCATGCAGTGACAAGAACTGTGTTGTTGGTGTGACAGCAACGCCTGAGAGGAATTCGTAAGTTTCATTTTTACGCTAAAAAACACATAAAAAATGTATTAAGCAATTAATATTTAATATCAAAACTACATTTTTTAAGTTAACAACTAAAAATTGTTTTAACTTTGTAGTTTTACAAAAAATTAGTAAAATATTAAATTAAATTTTTCTTGAGAATATTTAAACAAACTTCAAATTATATTCTTTCAGCTCTTATCATTTTTGGATGTGGGCTTACACGCTAGTACAGATAATCTTGTTGACCACTATTTAAACAGGAAGTTACAATACGGTCCAGTACCATACCATTTGTCGCATGGTATACATACGACATTCTAAACATACGACGATACCATATCTCAAAAGCCTCTATATACTTTTGCAAGGACTCGAATTCTTATCTGGACATGCAGTTGTATGCTGCATAATACACTTCACATGACTTTTCGGTCTTCTCTATTGTGCATTTGATATCTTTCAAACAAATCCAATCCTGATTGCAGTTACATCCGAGACAGAAGATTCGTTCGGTTTGTACCAGGAGTATTAATTTGCATCATTTATAATTAAGTTTTATCTTATAAGAGTCTATTAGCATTTTAAGCGCATCGACCAATAACACTGTATCATCCGGCAAATTTTAGAATATTGATGATATTATAATGCTCCTTTCTGTACTAGCCGACAATACACCGTCAACCAACCATTTGTTTTTACTCAATTTCATTTTTCAAACAACGTGGTCAGAATATGTTCATCATCATTTGTCTCTACAACTCTATGTGAGTCTTGGCCGCGTTTACTATTTGCCTCCATTGTTGTCGGTCCTGAGCAGCTATGTCCCATTGCTGTATTCCCATTTTGCGTAGATCACTGGCTACTACGTCCTTCCATCTCTTTCTTGAGCCACCAACTGACCTTCTGCCATCGAGCTTTTTCCAGAATGTGGCGTTCAGGAGTCTTTCGTCACTCGATCTTAGCACGTGGCCCACCCATCTTATTCGCTTATTTCTTCTCCATTCTCCTGTTGTCTCTTCTCTGCATGGCCCATAGATAGTCCGTAGTATCTTTCGTTCCAGTACCAGTAATTTTGTCGTTTCCCGCTGGGTTAGAGTCCATGTCTCGCTTTCATACGTTATTGTGGGACGAATTATTGTCTTATACTCTTATTTTTGCTGGTATTGAGAGTATTTTTGATTTAAATACGATCATTAATGAGTAATATGCCATGTTTCCTGCACTGATCCTGGCTGCCATCTCCTTTCCATATTTATTTTCAGGTGTTATGATCGCTCCCAGGTACTTGAATTCTTTGACGACGTCAAAGTTGTATTCATTGATTGTTATGTTTTCTCTAACCCTTGGCCTTGGGTTCTACGTAACCACCAAGTACTTGATCTTGTCCTCATTGACCTTCAGACCAACTTCCTTGGCTCCGTTTTCGAATAGGGTGAAAACTTCTTTTGCATCTCTGATGGATTGTGCAATTGTGTCCACGTCATCTGCAATCGCCAATAGTATTTTTACCAAAAAAAAAAAAAAAAAAAAAAAAATAAGTGTTTGTTTGTCTTTGTGTAGTGTATTGTGATGTTCCATTTTATATTTATGATTCTACTCTTGTCTGATAGGCCGCAATTGACGAAATGCCCCTGAAGATGATCTAGTGATCGAAAGCACTTGGGCAAGATTAAATTAATACTGTGCTTAATATTTGCCTTGTATATTATCAAAGTTCATTTATTCAAGCATTCAACCTTATATCAATAGTATTTTTGATCCTTGGACGGCAAATCCGTTTGTCAGTTGTGGTTCAGCTTTTCTTACCGCATGTTCCAATGCAAAATTAAATAGCAGAAGGGGGGGGGGCGAGAGGATCTTCTTGTCTAAGCCCGGTGTCAATGAGGAATTCCTCTGATGTGGTGCTGCCAATTCTGATCAGTGCGGAAGCGTTCTCTGTACTTACCTGTGCTAATCGTATCAGCATTTCAGATACTCCCGTTTCTACCATTGTCTTCCACAATGCTTCTCTGCTAACAGAATCGTAAGCTTATTTAATGTCCACGAAGATTTTGTGTACATCGCGGTTGAATTCCCAAATTCAACCAATGTCAAAATATGTTACCAAAATGAAGCTCAATAAGAAGGGAAATATTGCATAAATGAAGTCAACAATGGATAGGGGCTGGATCGTAACATAAACAAACATCAAATTTATGGCACCATCCATTTTATACGCCCAAGTAATAATTAAGCAACACAATGTCGAAAGAGTTCAGCATTACACATACCTCGGTAACAATCTAGATTGGCAATATAATCATTTAACAGAAATAAAAAATGAATAGTAAAAACAAAAATATTATTCGTTAGGAAGAAAACCATTCTCGGGAACCGTGACATATCATTAAAAACCAAATACTGTCTATTGAAATGATACTACGTACACAGTTTTATGGAATGGAGGCATCAAAACTTTTATATTACGGAAACTTTGAAAAAATCCATTAGTTATATGAGGGATTTATAGGCCGTGCTCTTATTTTGTCTTCTTTAAATTCCGTCCGCAATTACGGTATAGATTATCAAAGGCAATGCGAAAGAAGACAACCTCTCGCTTCTGTGACTCACTCATGATCTTCATGGAGTATCTGTAAAACTGAGCATTAGGACCTGTTGGTTGGTCCGAATGGGTATTAATTTGAAGAGAGATTTTATACTTCGTAATGGTGAAAGCCATATCATGTTTAGACGCAGATCCACTTATTTACGATTAAAGTTTGTCACGTAAAATAAACCTAGATGGGTAGAAGGAAAACCCAGAACTTTGGGTAACGTAAAAATTAACCCAAGGGGATCTGTCTTTGAATTTAAATTAAACGAAGAAACCCATAGTTCATACTATTTAACACGTCACCGGTCACTGGATACTTTGAACGGCACATTAAGAAAATTTCAGTTTTTATTAATCTTCTAGACAAACAAAAATAATAATAATCTCTCTCTTCAATCCTGACCCCCCAGGGGGAGTGTAGTGGTCGACGTGATGTCGTGTATTGTCCGTCTCCAGATATCTCTGTCTCTGGTCATTTCTTTTAATTCATGCATAGGTCTTTGGCATATTCCTGTAATTTGATCTATCCATCTTGTTGGGGATCTTCCTCGTGATCTTCGGCCTTCTACCTTTTCTTGTGAGTCTTTCCATGTTTTCTGTGTTTGCTCTCATAACATGCCCAAAATATTTTAATTGTTGGAGATGGACTTTACTAGAGAGTCGTTGGCTAACTTTTAGCTCTCTTAAAATTGAATTATTTGTTCTGCGGTCGGTCCAAGGAATTCGTAACATTCGTCTCCAACAGAACATTTCAGTGGCGTCTATCTTTCTTCTCTCCGATTGTCTCAGAGTCCAAGATTCACATCCGTAGGTCAGTATTGGGAATATTAAGCAGTTGATCAACCTCATCTTTATCGCTCTTGAAATTTGACAGTCCTTCCATATTTTGGTCATTTTTGCTGTGGCAACTTTTGCTAGATCAGATCTACGTTTAATCTCTTCTTGTAATGACCCTGTGTTTGTGATTAATGATCCCAGATATAAGTATGAGCTCACAACCTCGAACCGGTCAATTGTGGTTATGTGTGGATGATTGTTGTGTAGTCTATCCACTATCATGATCTTTGTCTTTGATATGTTTAATTGCAGACCAAATATTTCACTTTCGTTTTCGATCAGTCGTATAAGTTCTACCAGCTCTGCTTGACTATTTGCAAGAAGGGCTGTGTCATCTGCGAAACGTAGGTTGTTTAGTTTATGACCATTTATTGAGATGCCCTTTTCCCATCCTTCAAGTGCTCTTCGCATAATATACTCCCCATATATGTTGAATAATTGTGGAGATAGTATACATCCTTGTCTGACACCCCGTTCTGGATGAAACTCGTTCGAAAGTGTGTCAAGTACTTTAACTGATCCAGTAGTGTGTTCATATAGTTCGGTTATAAGCGTAATTAGATGTTGTGGTACGCCTACTTCTTTTAGTATTCGCCATAAGTGTTTCCACTTGACCCTGTCGAACGCTTTACGGTAATCTATAAAACAGATGTATAGTGGGATGTTGAATTCCCTAGATTTCTCGATTATCTGTCTTATATTCAGCAGGTGTTCTCGAGTGCCTCTACCTTTGGTAAATCCAGTTTGCTCTTGTGGAATTTCTCTTTGAAGGAATGTTTTCAGTCTCTCATTGATTATATGTAGCATTATCTTGCTGGCATGGGATATAAGAGAGATAGTTCTATAATTGTGGCATTTATGGAAGCTGCCTTTTTTATGTATGGTCGTTATTGTAGATTTTGTACAGTCTTCAGGCCATTGTTTGGAAGGCCATATTTGGTTACAGAGTAGATGAAGTAACTTTACGCCGGTTTCTTCTGTGGCTTTAAGCATTTCTGCTGTTATCATATCTGGACCTGGTTCTTTGTTATATTTGAGCTTGTTGATAGCCTGTCTTACTTCATTTTCGAGTATATCAGGTTCTTCTTCCACCTCGTCAGAGATTTGGCTAACAAGCTCTTGGCGTTGATCATCTTTATATAGGTCCCTGCAATACGATCTCCATGTCTCTGCTATGTCTTCTCTGTTTGTTCTCAGGGTTCCAGTGTTATCTTCAATGGCCCAAGTTATGGCTCTGAAGTCTCTTGTCAGATAGCGTATTTTTCTAAATAGATCTCTCGGCTGATTATTCTGACCATGTCTCTCAATTTCTTTGCATATACTTTGATAGTACTGTTTTTTGTTGGCCTTACATCTTCGTTTTATTTCTTTATTGAGGTTTCTTAAACTAGCTTTTTCCCTTTCACTATGTACACCACTTTTACAAAGATTTCTTCTATTCTCAATTATTTTAAGAGTTTCATCTGTTATCCAGTGTTTCCGTTTCACCGGATTATTTTTCTTTGAGCGATCCACTGGTGTTGTTACGCAATGTTTAACAGTCTCCCATATTTCTTGTGATGTTCCGTTACGAATAGAGGGCATACTTTTCTGTACTTCCTGTAGAAGGTCTTCTTTCTTTCTCAGTTCTATCCTCTTTATCTCTCTTTGTTTGTTGGATGCTTTAAGTTTAAGCACTACTTTAGCTACGAGGAGAGTATGATCGGATCCGCATATCGCCCCTGGATATGATCTGACTGTTTGAATGGACGATCTCCAGCGAATATTGGTGTAATCTATTTGATTTCTAAATCTATCTCCAGGACTTTTCCAGGTATAAAGTCGACGTACATGGTGTTTAAATCGAGTATTCATGATGGAGTAGTTGTTTGTGATGGCAAATTCGATTAAACGGTCTCCTCTTTCGTTTCTCTGCCCTATGCCAAACTTTCCCTGTACATTCTTCAAGTCGTCATTTTGTGTAGTGTTGCCAACTTTTGCATTAAAGTCGCCACATATTATAGTAAGTTCTTTATTTGGTATGTTAACGATTGTGGTCTCCAGTTTTTCGTAGAACTCCTCGATCTTTATGTCATCTGATGTGCTGGTTGGCGCGTAAACTTGTATGATATTAAGTTTATGTGGTTTACCATCCAGTAATATAATAATAATAACTTATAGTAAATTATGGTTGTTTCACTATACACTGTGATTGTAGCCTATACGGCTTCATTTAATGACGAATAAATGGATGAACTGCTTCCAAGAGGTTCCAGATTAAAACTCCGGAAACCATGGAACGGAGGGATA
This sequence comes from Diabrotica balteata, assembly GCA_918026665.1. Taxonomy (NCBI): domain Eukaryota; kingdom Metazoa; phylum Arthropoda; class Insecta; order Coleoptera; family Chrysomelidae; genus Diabrotica; species Diabrotica balteata. Next base: position 62,119,866 of record OU898277.1, read on the forward strand.
TTGTTTCGAAGATTTTAGGACACGACTCTCAAATGATATAGAGTGGACAAAAAAATGTTACAATAGGGTCTTTTAGAATTTGAATGGCCTTTCTATGGAGACTAGTATGATTTTCTAGTAAGCATCTGTACTTCGAATAATATTTGGACGTTGTCTGGACTGTTACTTGAACATGAACAACTACAGGAAATACTAAATAGGTTCTCTTGAACCTTTGGCAAATTTAATTAGTTCTTGTATTGTCTTCGTCGGTTTGAAGATAAATATATTTTGATTAGATATTGTCGATTCAATCTGACACTTTGATAACTCTTCGGGTTCCTGTTGTTGGCCGATATTGCGGTTCTTTGAGGTGACTCTTCTATTGAAGAAGAATAATTCGCATCTCTTGAAGCATAACCGTTCGGTAACAATGATTTTGTAAATATTTATATTTTTCTCATAAACATTCAGGTTAACATTCAGGTGTATATTCGGCGAAAGGTTACAAAGAAACAATTCCACTATAAGTCTCGAAAATAATCGACCACTGCACATCACCAGCCGCGAATTCCTATAATATTGACAGGTGATGTATCATTACCTAAGTTGTGAACAAAAAGTTTAGAAATAAAGAGCATATTTTCAGACCACATATTACGAAACGAAAAACTGTAACTAAGCATTATTTATATAAAGCCTTTATATTACGGAAATCTTGTAAAAAATCTATTATTTATGTCTTATTTAAAAAGTAATGTTTTGAAAATTTTACCCACGCATGTGACCGAATAAATCCACACGCTCTAGTTCCGAATATTTATGTTATACTCTCAGTTAAATTCTCAGTCAATCACTGATGTGGTATAGTAAATCTTCAATCAAGTTTAGAATTAAACGACAAGAAAAAATAAACAATTACATATTATACATATGTAGATATAAATATAATGGTATTTCCAAGTTGATATAAACAAAAATAATTTTCAGGCGTCAATGGTAAACAATTCTTCATGTTAACATCAATAAGTTTCGCAAAAAAAATGAAAAAACTATAAGCGACAAAATGTCTTCATTTGAAAAGTTAAAACATAATTTTCCTATAATACATTGTTTTCGAAGTTTTTCGGCCATGATCAGGAATTATTTCTGCCTGAAATTTTATCTGCCATCATGGTAGACATTACCACAAAAGCGATGTTCCATTGTACTATTACGTATATGTTTTCAATTAGTACTGTTGTCTCTAATCGAACATACTCGATCGACGATTCAAGTTGCAAGTGTTCTAGCAGCGCTCTAGCGGCACAGAGAAATTTCTAATGAGATCTGAAAGCGTAGGCGAACCATATATAAGATCGATCACAAGTCAAAGATTGTCGAAAATATAAATTTGTACGGTTAAGCAAATAATTGTTATACAGTGGTGTTTTTAATGTTGTGTTAAAAAACTGTAAATAAATTAAAACAAATATTAGAATAATCTATTCTGTACGAGCTTCAAAATACTTAATAGTCTATATATGTTGTACTTAATTGTTGAACATATGTTGTGAGAACACCGAATCTCTGTTGATACAAAGTTAAGGGTGTGATTCGTAGGTGTCATCTTATCGTTTCTAGAGTTGATTAGAAGGAGGCTCAATTTAGTTGAAATCCGGAAACTGCGAAGGTTATTTGAAACTCTTAAAGTCACAAATTCTTCTCGGACAATTTTTAACGTAAAGTTAGTACTAAATTGAAGTTCCTCTTCTTCTTCTTCTTTTTATATAGACATGACTGTCTGTTTTTCAATGTGCCTAAAAGTAAGTTGTCATTCCATGGTTTTCTTGGTCTTCCTACTGATCGTCTTCCTATTGGAGAACCATCTCTTGTCGTCTTTACTACTCTATTTGTTGTCATTCGGCTTATATGATTCTTCCATTCTACTCTTCTATTTCTTACCCAGTTTTTAATGTTCTGAATGTATTTCGTTTTTATTAGTTCGTTCATCTCTTTTCTCTGTCCTCTGATCATTCTCCATATTTCCTTTTGTGTTCCGTAGAAATCGTGTTCCATCTGTTTTGAGAAACTCTGCCAGTGTTCCTTTTTTATTTGTCTAACTTAAGTATTCGTTTCATTTCTGATTCATTTATAGTGGTTATATACCTGTTGTGTTTGTTGTGTTTTGTATTGTAAAAAGGCTTTCTTCTTTTCTTCACATTTTGTCTTCACTTTTCTAAACCATGGTGTTTTCTTTTTTGATATGTTAGTGTTCGTTACTTTCCTCTCTCCAAGTGATTCTGTTGCTGCGTTAATTATATTATTTTTGAGTTTTTCCCAGTTTTCATCGATGTTATCGTTTTCTAATATTTCATTCACAGCGATCTTCTTTGATATTATTTTCCTGCTTAAGTATTCCGTCGATTCTGTATTAAGTCCTTCGACTTTGATTTTTGTTTATGTTGGCGCCGCTCTCTTGGGTGTAAAGTATTTCATGAAGATTCTTATTTTACAAAATACTAGGCTATGGTCGCTACCTACATCTGCTGAGTTGAGGCATCTTACGTCGATTATTTTTGATGGATGTATATCTCTGTTGGTTATAACATAATCTATCATAGATCTTTGTCCACTGGTATTATTAAATGTATATAATTGAATTGAAGTACTTGTGGTATAAAAATCTCCTATTCATAATTTATAGGTACCAAGTGGCGCTCTTCGAGTTGATCGCATAATGTAAAGATTGTGGACAGATGTAGTAACTCTCAACCATCCAGCTCCAACCTGTTCTGCAATAGTTCCGGGTTCATTGTAGCCACTAACTAACAGACAGACTTTATATCTAGATTTTTTAGATCCTGATCATACCAATGGCCAATACAATTTTACCAAAATTCTTTCTAAATTCTACCTACGCGCATTTATTAAGTATGTTTATCATAACATAATCAAATTTTATTATGGTGAATGTCATAAACATATGATTAGTAGATATATCCTTAACTTTTGATTAGTAGTTTATTTCATATTAGATCTATTGTTATTTTATTTTGCTTTACAGTAGAAATAATAAGTCTATTTTACTAACCTGCTCAACGATGGCTTTCTGTTCGATTTTTTGAAATTTTCGAAGTAATACTAAGCCAACTATTACGTCCGAAGGTACGACGTCTAAATCTCTAAAGAAATCAGATAATAATCTGGCGATGTCAGCAAAAGAATTTCGATTTCTGTCGTTGGACGTTGAACAACAAAACAGAAAGCGGCATCTATTGTGCCAACTATCTTGATACGCTCTAAGCACCTTCCTAGAAAACAGAGATAAATGTCATTTTTATGAGTACATATATATAATTAATGCAAATAAAATGATAGAAGCAATTTTTTTATTCTATAATAACAAGATTGTGTTCAATAACAATTAACCAAATCTGGGTAATTTCGCCTTAGCTTGATTTTGACCTTTTTAAATATAGGGTATTTAATTAAGTTTCTTATGTTTAAATTTAAATAAATCAAAGAAAAAAAAATCGATTTTTTTTTTCATTTATAAGACCTCTAGATGCCATAATCGTTTTTTTTTCACACTTGCTTCCGTCAATTATGAATACACTTTGGAAAATGCATTTTAATTGTTCAATAATGCAATTTTCATTTCCACATCAAGTTTTGTCGAAAAAAATTTCACAAAAATACGATTCAAATGCAACAAGTTTCATTGAGATCCATCCAACACAAATTTTTTGTAGATTTTAGGCTTTTTACTGCTTGATTATCTCATCTGATTAAGAAGGAATCGTAGATGATAAAAGCAATATTAAAAATAATTGAAAATCGAAGAAAATACAGAAACAAAGACGGTACAAAAAATCATCAAACAAATGATCATCAAAAAGATCGAAGAAGCAAGAGTTGTGGCTTCAGAACCAATGCATTGAAATCGAATCTCTGGAACAGAAATATGACCATTTTAATCTTCTTCTGCTTCTTCTTCTACTTCTTGGAGATCTTTCGATCTGTTTAATTCTGAAGCTGCCTCTGGTTAAAATCCTGGGAGGTAGATTGCCATCTTTGTGGTCTTTCGGAAGGTCTTGAACCGGGCGTGTTGTATTCTAGGGCATTTTTTGGGAGTCTATTCTCATTCATTCTCGTTACATAATTGTACCACATCTTCTTACGCTGCCTTCCCCATCTTACAATATCTGGAATTTGACACTGCTCTCTAACGTTTGTATTTCTCAGCCTATCTCTTTTTGTTTTGCCCACTATTGTTCTTAGGGTTTTCATTTCGGTAACCCTTAGTATCTGTTTCGTTTTGTTGGTATCTTCGAGCACTTTTATGCCGTATGTCATGATCGGTCGTATCCAAGTCTTGTAGATTCTAATTTTACTATCTGTGCGCATATACGGATTTGACCAGACTATCTCCCGCAGACATCTTGACAATGCGGATGCCTTGTTGATCTGACTCCTTAGGTCCTTTACTAGGTCGTGTGTGCTTGATATATCTATGTCCAGATATCTGAATTGCATCACCTGTTCTATGGGGTTGTTCTCAAGCACTAACTTACATCTGTGCGGATCTTTTGTTATTGTCATACAGTTAGTTTTGTTGATAGAAAATGGTCATATTTAGTTGGCGGCGTATTTGAAAAAACTGAAAGAGCTGTCTCTGAAGATCATCTTCTGATTCGGCAATAATTGCTGCATCATCTGCGTAACAGACCATACCAATTCTTTTGTTGCCCATTCTGTATCCGAGATTGATAGATGTTACTTTGTTTATAATTTTGCACATGAGTAGATTAAACAAGAAGGGGCTTAAACTGCCGCCTTGTCTAATCCTCCCGGTGTTAAAATATTTTCAGTGAATTGGTCACATGCTTTAACTTTGGTTGCATTGTTGTTATTTAGGTAATGGACTTCTTTGTTATATTGGTCGGTGTTTTATTTTCTATTAATATATTTAGAATGTCTCCCAGGCGAACCCTGTCAAACGCCTTCGTCAGATCAATGAAGCAAATATGCGCTGACATGCCGAACTCTGTAGCTTTTTCTTTTATTTGTTTTATTATGAATATTGCATCTGTTATAGACCGCCCTCTTGTAAAACCTTGTTGTTCTTCAGCATTAGTGATTTGCCTTTCCAATTTGTCCTTAGGAATACTCGTGAAAAGTTTCATCGTTGTATTTAAGAGGGTTATTCCTCTGTAGTTTTGTGGGCAAGTTTTTTGTCTTTTTTTTTAATATGGGGATTGTGATGCTCTTATGTTCTGGTGCTCCCTCTGGTGTTTCTGTGTCGTTTAAGATTTTGTTAAATAGTTGTGACAGTTTACTTGCAAGTTCAGGGCCTCCATATTTTAAAAGTTCATTGGGTATACCATCTGTTCCAGGTAATTTTCTGTTTCATAGCTTCTTGATCTTTGCTTCTACCTCTTCGTCATTTATTGTAGCACTTGGTCTGCACGAACTCGTTAACTGGTTTTTTCCTGTTCCGAAGCATTTTCTATACTCTCTTTTGGGCACCATGTAGGTCGTAGTCCATTTCACTAGTGAATTTAGCCCAACTTTCTCTTTTGATTAATTTTATTCTTGCGTTTACTTCGTTTCTTACTTGGACATATTCTGCGAGAGTTTCTTCCGATTGTGTGCTTTTAGATCTCAGGTAGTATTTGCGTTTTAATTCGGTTCTTTTACCTCTTGACAAAACCAAGGTTTGGTATAGTTTATCACCCTCGTTTAATATTTATAAGAAAATGATCTCATGTATATGTATACATATATGTCTGATTTTAGATTTATAAGTGTATAAAAATTTTGAGTTAGCTACATTGCAGACATGTGTCACTGGAGTCCACAGATGCTAGAATGGATATATAAAAACTTACGAAACCGTATAAACAGGAAACATGTAGAAAATGAATGTTAATTAAACTTTACAAACCTTTGTCTCCAATTCCTTGTGCTACCTGATCGTTTGTACTGGAACTTTGATTCTGACTCCCGCATAGATCTTTGGTACTGTTTCATCTTTACCCATGAACGCCCGGCACTGTCGTAAGTACACCATACTGTTATTATAACCGAGAATAATATGCACCAATTGAAAATCACCATTACTAAAAAATAATATAATAATTATTATTTTACTTATAATTTTTTTAAACAATGTAAATTGATTGTAGATCTAATCCCAGATAATTTAAAAAAAAAGTGGTGGATAATTTTCGATTGATACTAAGATTGATGCAAAGTTATGTTTTTTAAAACTTACCTATAACAAATTCCTTGGCGTTATCTGCGGGGCAATCTAAATAATATTTGACTAGCCAGGCTATTCCTGCTGATAGCCACGCAGCTTCTATGATCATCACAGCTAAAATAATAGAGCATTATTATTAACTTAAGGAGCCGGTTAAATATTGTTTGTTGACTTTTGGTGAGATCCACCTGGTGAGATATTGGGTAACTTATTCTTTACAGCTTTTGAAATGATATATATATATATATATATATATATATTATATATATATATATATATATATATATATATATATATATATATCGTTTATGGTTATTAATAAGCATACTTGTTCTTCTTTAAATCGTATTGTCTATTTATCTTTGTGATAATTCTTGATGGAAATGTGCTAGAGACGTCCTTGAGACTTGGTACATAGGTTTCTCTTGGTCAAAGGATGAACCACTTCAATTTGAAATCAAAAGGTCAAAGGCCACCAAAATTACAGATAACTCCTCCGAATAGAGAGGCGGTGGAGTCTTGAAATTTGGGATCAAAAGGTATAAAATTTGCAAAAATACACGTCCGATGTCCTCGAAGTAAACTATATAACGGAGAGGTAAACATTATACGCATTAGTTAAATTTTCAGTAAAATTATAGAGGTGTTGTACTCTCCGATTGACATCAAATTCCAAGCTTATATAGTTATAGATGAGGTATGCCTATCCTGCTATTAACTCGTTAATGTTGGTATATTTTTATTGCTGACTTCTTCTTTAAGTCGTAGCAACCCAAGTCTGCTGCATCATACTGCACAGTGTGCAAATCCATTGCACACTCTGCTCATTATCACAGGCATGTTTTCATAACTGGGCTCATTTATCTTAACACTTAGTGGTCTTGATGTCTTTGAGTGTCTTTAACAGTGTCCCTTTACTCAAAACACGTCTAATGCCTACAAGATCGAGGCCTAGAAAGTCAATTGTCAAATTTTTAATACAATCTATCTTAAATTTTAAAAGTGTACAGAAGATCATTAATAATTTTTATTTTAAAATATTTTGAAAACGAATTCCGGATTAAAAGTCGAAACGTGAAAACAAATTCATTATTATTTCAGTACTAACCCTGTTGAAAAGCCGATATCAGTAATCTTCCACTTAGTAACCAACGGCTTCGGGCGAAGTTAGTAACTGGTAGGGCACTCTTTTGTTCTAAAATTAAGAAATTGATTTCGAAGGCGAATGAACCAAGATCAACGGCATATAGATGTTGAAAGCAAAGTGGAATCACTGCATTAAATGCTCATAGAGTACCCCTATATCATCATGGCAAACGTACAATGAGGAAGTATTATCGGTATTGATAATGGAAATCGGAGACAATGATCAAGCAGAGGCAGACAAACAATAGAATGCAAAGCTTCGACGGTCGTCAACATGGAAAATCCTTGCAATAAGAGAAATAAGAAAAATGTATCCATAAAAATAGCAACCTGGAATATAAGAAACTTATTACCTTCAGGAAAATTGGATATCGCAGTGTCAGAAATGGACATATTTACACATATATTAGATATGAGTGACACGATGGCCAATAAATGGAAATCATCATCACAAAAAAATGGAAAAATGCTGTACCAAATTTTACATCTAAGAGCGCATAATATTATAAGAACTGAAGGTAATTTTAATGCAACTGATAATGATAAATTAGTACAACTAACAAAGGGAACATTATACAAATATATCCTCCTACATTCTACTACATTATACAAATAGAACAATTCCATAAGAGCTTGGAAGAAGTGATGAGGACAACAAACAAAAAACACATTGACATAGTAATGGGAGATCTAAACGCCAAACTGAACAGGATAAGTTAATGAGCATATTGGTGGATGTGGATTAGGTATTAAAATGAAACAGAAGATCGTTTACTTCTGAATTTGAAGATTTAGTTATAAAAAACACGTTAAAAACCCGCTTAAAAATAAACATCTACGACACACAGCACAAGAAGAAATAAATGATAATCTCAGTGGAGCGAAAAATCAAATCAACAACTCTGACAACAGAGATAATACAACGAAAAAGAATTCCTCAAGAATAGAGATCAAGTATCCTAATAACTCTCTTTAAAAATGGAGACAAATCGGACCCGGAAAATTACAGGGGAATTAATTTATTAAACAGAATATTAAAATTAGCAAACACAGTGATAACCAATAAATTTAATGAAATTATAACACTAGCAGAAGAACAACACGGTTTTAGGTCGGGAAGATCCTGTACTCACGCTTTATTTATAATGAGGCAAGAGAAAGAGAAATAATTAGAATACAACAAACCGGCAAATATCTATGTTTCGTGGACTTTAATACGGCATTTGACCGGATCAAATGAAAGGACGTTATCCACTTATTGTACGCAAGAAAATACCTCTAGGATTAATCAAAACGATCGAAAATATCTACCAAAACAACACAATAAAAGTAAAAGTAGAAGAAGAACTAACCGACCCTATTGAAGCTGGCAATGGGATAAGGCAAGGAGATTCCCTGAGTTCTCTTTTGTTCAACCTGATTATAGATAAAATAACAAAAAAAGTAAGAACTAAAAAAGGATACCAAATGGGAGAAAAACAACTTCAAATGATCTGCTCTGTAGACGACGCAACACTACTCCCTCAAAGTGAAGATGATTTACAACGTATGTTGCACCAATTTAATAAACCTCTAGAAAATTTAACATAATCTTCCAAATAAAAACAGAATGCATGGTTGCAACAGCAAATTTACTAAATGTAAATTGGAGCTGGAAGGTAAGATAATAGAACAAGTGATGGAGTTTAAATATCTAGGAATCGCATTATCTAGCTCCAGAAAGTTCGAAACAGAAGTGGAAGATCAAGTAAGTAGAGAAAACAGAGTCGCAGGTTGCCTGAATAAAACAATATGGAGAAATAAAAATATCGGGAAAGCAATGCAAGGCAGAATTTACAAAACAATCATCAGACCAATAATGACATACGCGGTAGAAACACGACCTAACACAGACAGGACAAAAAGGACTTTAGAAACAGCAGAGATGAAAACCACTTAAAAAAATTCATGGTAAAATACTATGGTACACAGCTAGAAGTAGAGCTGACGACGTAGATGCAAGGTGGAGAACATCAAGAACTGGGTATGAAATAGAAGTGTAGAATGGAACGATCATATAAGCCGAATGACAACAAATCGAGAAGTAAAGACGCAAGATACGGTTCTCCAATAGGAAGACGATCAGTAGGCAGACCACAAAAACGATGGCACGACAACTTACTGGAGGCACATTTAAACAGACAGAGTCATCTCTGCATAAAAAGAAGAAGACAACAGAGATAGCAAAAACAACATTAGCCAATTAAATGGTGGTACGGGATCCGAAATTATAAAAGAAGGAGTAGGAACTAGCAATTAAAAATTCCAAAATCTGACGGAAAAGCAAATGGACTAGTCTGGTTTCCAACTGAATTATTAAAGATAATGGATGATAAATCAGTAAGTTTATTCCCAGACATATTTAACAGAATATATAATACCGGAATTGTACCACAAAAATGGTTGCTATCTACATTTGTTACGTTAACAAAGAATGTTTATGCAAAAGAATGTTCAAAACATCGAACAATATCACTAATGAGAAAAATGCACATTGAGAAATATCAATCGTTGTATGGAAAGTACTTGGGAATAACTGAATAAATGAAACTGCTCTTACGTAGTTACCATCAGATGAAATAAAATTTAAAATCAACTAAGATGAAGAATGGACCGGATTACTTAGTAGACCAAAAACGAGGAATTAGATCTGCTATATAAATCTCCACCGAAAATAACGAAGAAAAATACACCCAACTTAATTAATTGAAATCAGTGTCATACGAACAGTTTTAGAACTTTTACGAAAATTTTTACACTAAATATTGCTTTTTGGTTAACGATATTTGGGAGGATATGAACAATTGGTGATAGGGCTATGCTATTTGTTTAATTTAGTTTAAATTCCACATTATTTTTAGTTTCAAAAGCCTTTGCCATTTAAAATAAATGTTTTCGTTCTCAGTTTAAAATACTACTCGATTAATTATCGTAAATAAAATAATTAGTTTAATTTAATAAAACCTTCTGATTTCTAGAATAAAACCTTATAAACTGTTTTATTTTTAGACCATAAGTACTTACGGGTAATTAATACATATAAACATGTATGTTGATAATTACATACAAGACCAAAAACATATAACAAATTTTCATTAGTGGTGTACAAAAATAAGAAAAAACATAATTTTAATCTTCTAAACATTTTATTGAAAGTCAGGTACGAGGTCTTCCAGTCTGGTCGACTATATGCAAAGTATAAATGAATTGTGAATACTTAACTGTGACCTTATTACTCGGTAAAAAATCGAATGTAAAATAATAGTTTAACAATCATTCTTTTAAATTTAACTTACTTAGTCTGAGGTAGAGTATGTACTGCATCGAGGCCCTTTTGCCTGTATCTAGTATGCTTCCACGCATGGCCACTACACAAATGCATAGTTCGGTGACCATGGAAAGAATTAAAAGTGCTAGGTATCCTACAATTAAACCCCACATTAAGAAAATACATTGAACGCTTCTGTCGTACTTCAGTAGGAAGAGTACTACACTCAATATAATGGTCCTGAAACAAATATTGATATTTTAAAATATGTTTAAGTAATTTTTCAATGAGCCGCAAGAAACACGATCGACACGCGATAATTAAGCGAAAACTGAAATTCTGGTATTTCTTTCTAAATACCTAATATAAACTTACTAGAAATAAATACGACAAATGGCCAGAAGCTATAAAAAATGCTGTCTACAAACTTTAAAACAAAACATAAACAATTTAGGGGATGGTAAGGATAAAAGCCCTGTGGTCTAATTAATTCGTATATTTATTTTATGATCAAGGAATACTATACAGGATAGAATATCTGTCGAGATAATTAGGAGTTTGAAGGGAAAAGGACAGAAATATCTTTCTTTACCTTCAATAGTTCAAAATGATTCATCAATTAGTTTCAAAAACTATTCAAACATAAGTCAGAAAAAAATTAACTTACAATAATTCTACGAACAATTGCAAACCATTCTGGATGGAACACCTCATGAAGAACCATTAATTCATATCACCCATAAGAATTAAGGGTTCTTCATGAGGTGTTCCATCCAGGACGGTTTGCAATTGTTCGTAGAATTATTGTAAGTTGCTACTCGTAGAATTATTGTAAGTTAATTTTTTTTCTTTAATGCACGAATCGAAAATGAATTAGTTCCAGGAGTAAAACAAAGATTTAATGAAAACCATGTCAATGCAAATAAAGAACTCATGGATAATCTCTGTGATTTTTACAAACTGAGAATCAATAATACATTTTTCCATAAACCATGGACCATAAGCTCCAGTAGAAATATACATTCGAAAACTCCAGAGGGCACAAATCTATGATTGATTTTTTAGTAACTAATAGAAAAATCTACCCAAAGCAGATTCTAGATATCCGAACCTTAAAATTAACCGACACAGGGAGTGAACACAAACTACTAGCAAAGATAAGAATAAAAGTAACACCAAAACAATTTCTACAGGAAATCACGGAGGAAAAATTCAATGTAGAAACTGTGGAGAAAATTAAAAACAACAATACACCATGGTTTAGAAAAGAAATAAAAGAGAAATGTAAAGAGAAACGAGAGGCCTACACGAAGTACAAAACATCAAATACCTCAGAATCCCGAGACAACTATAGAAGAATACGAAATGAAACAAAGCAGTTGGTAAGAACAAAAAATTAACATTGGGAAAAGTTTACAAAAAGGGTGAAAAGCGACTTCTTCTTTTTCTTCTTAAGGTGCCTTCTCCATTACTGAAGGTTGGCTATAACTACAGCAAATTGCTCTCTATCTTGAGCTGTTCTTAGTATCGAATGGAAGTAGGAAGTTGTATTTTTCTCCTCTGTAAATATGTCCTAGATAACTCGTTTTTCTATTTTTCACAATATTTAGGAGTTCTCCCTCGGTATCCATTCTTCTAAGCACCTCGTTGTTGGTCACTCTGTCCAAAAGATCTTCAGTATCCTTCGAAAAACCCACATCTCAAAGGCTTCTATACGCCTCATACTTGTAATTCCGAGAGTCCATGTTTATACTCCGTATAGCAATATGGAATAAATAAAGGTTTTTACAAATTGGTATCGGATATCCAACGATAACGTAGAATTTATTAAGAATTTTTTCATTTGTTGAAATGCGGACCTAGCATATTCTATACGAGCACGTATTTCGACCTATACTACGGTCCACCTTTAGAAAATAACATTGCGGAGATAGGGCCATGTATTTCTTATGGACGATAGCAACGCGGCGTTGCCACGACACACACACAAGCACAATTTAGGGTTGTATATATTGTATTTTTGTTTCCACAAACATGAATTAAATTAATGTTTTTTAACGTAATTGACCAAAAGTGCCCATTCGAAACAAGAGATGAAAAGTAGGGAAAATGATTTTAATTAGATAAATAGTATTTATATAAGATAATTTTATTTTATCTTATTTTAATTATAGTAACGACAGTTTATTTGTTTTTCGGTGAGAATACGATATGCCATGAATCATAGAAATCAGTAGAAAATATTGACCGCTTGGGCTTGGAATGCGTATATCTAATTACTAATTGCAACTTAAAATACTACGATGTGCGTATGTCAGCTATTTTATGTCGTTCTCTGACTACATAATGATAATAAGGCTTTTATTTAGTAGTTATTCTGACTTTACAGTTAAATGTTAATTGAAAATGAAAATTCAAAAATTAAGCAAAGCGAATATCTTGGACATCCGTGCAAAAGAGAGTGTCTGAGAGTTTTGGCAACACTGATCTCCATAAGCGTAATGTTATTTTCTTAACTTAAAACAAAGAATAGTGGTCAAGATCGTTTATTACCCAGCAACCAAGATACTGGAATTTTTGTACTGGTTCTATATGTTTGTTATAGATACGAATATTAATGTCGACATTTAGACAAGTCGACAAGCGACTTCTACGGTACACAAAAACAAACATGGAGAGTCATAAGAAACCAACGAAAAGAAATGGCAGAATTGAAGAAATACAATAACATACCAGCAAACGAATGGGAAAGATATCTGACGGAACTGTTTAAAGGAAAGGAAAATAATAATCAACACAATAACGTACCTGAATTAGGACATGAAATAGCCATAAAGTCACTCAAAAATAGAAAGTCGCCAGGACCAGACAAAATAATCAACGAGCTTCTAAAACACAGAGGAGAAAGTATAACCTTAGAGATGGCAAAACTTATACAAAAACTAATATTGCACTGCAAGATACTAGACGCATGGAGAAACAGCATAATTATACAAATGTTTAAAAAAGGAGATAAAAAAGACTCCAACAATTATAGAGGTATAAATCTACTTACCACCACACTTAAGCTTACCACTAAAGTCCTAACCAACAAAATCAATAAACTGACAAGTTTATCAGATGAACAACAAGGATTCAGATCCGGAAGATCCTGCGTAGACGCCGTATTTGTACTAAGACAAATCAAAGAAAAAGCCATCGAGTAGAATAGAATAGAATAGAAATATGCTTTATTGTCACTGAAAATTATTGAACAATTTTATGGACAAAGCTAAAAAATAAATCAGTCAAATAGTACAAAAAGTATAAAACATAAACAAATATAGTAAAAAACAGTATAACACAATTAAAATTATTGTATAACCTACATAGTTTGTACAGACAACAACAAATGAGACAAATTGTAGCCACTGCTTGAGACACCCAAATGTAATAAACAATACTAATTTTGTTTCTTTGTTATACATTAAGAAACTCGTCAACTGAATAATATGGTCTTTCTGAGAGATAGATTTTTGTCACCTTACGAAACTTAATGAAGGATGTTGCGGATTTAATTTCTTTTGAAAGGTGATTATAAAGTTTCTTTGCACGATATAGAATAGAATTCTTTACTAGCTTAGTGGACGGGATCGGCAAATAAACGTTACAATCCGAATTTCTAATGGAGTAGCCATGGTCAGGTCTATCGGGAAAAATGTTTAGATGCTTTCGAATCACACAAACCGTTTCCAAAATAAATAAAGAGGGAAGCGTCAAAATTCCGTGATTTTTGAAGTAGGTCTTGCAATGAGTTGTTTGTTTGAGACCAAATAGATAACGGATTGCTCTTTTTTGCAACTTAAAAATAGTATCAAATTGGGCTGCTGTACTAGAACCCCAAAATGGAAGCCCATATCGAAGATGGGACTCGAACAATGAGAAATATGCCATTTTGGCAGAAGATAAATTTAGTTCCTTCGAAACAGATCTTATTGCAAAGTAAGCTGAGGCTAGTTTCTTCCTTAAGGAGTCAGTATGCAAGGACCATTTGAGATCACTGTCAATGAGAATACCTAGAAATTTCACGGAATTTACGATATTGATTTGGCTCTCATTCAAAAGCAAGGGTTGCATGACTCCTTTATAAGATAATGCTATAGTCTTATCCACGTTAAAGCTAAGTAAGTTGGAGTCTGACCAAGCCTTGATTAAAAGTAAATCAGCGGTTATAATTGAATGAAGCGTTGAAATATCAGAACTGCTCCAAGTAATACTGGTATCATCAGCAAATAGAAAAATTTTCCCTTTAATTTTCAAGTAAGTGATGTCATTAATGAAAAGTAAAAAAAGAATGGGACCTAATACTGAACCTTGCGGTACTCCACACTCAGTATCTTTACAACTAGAGTCGGTGTCATTTATTCTAACCAATTGTTTCCTACCTACCAAGTAAGTTTTGAACCAGTTCAAAGACACACCCCAAATTCCATAGAAAGTTAATTTTTTTAATAGAATGTCGTGATTTACGCAGTCAAAGGCTTTGGAATAGTCGCAGAAAACGGTGGCGGAGGAGAGGTTACTGTTTAGTGATAGATATACATCATGTAACACAGAAAATATGGCATCACTAGTGCATTTATTAGACAAAAAGCCGAACTGATTTTGCGATAAAATATTATATTTAAGGAGAAAGGGCATAAGTCGAACTTTTATAAGTCTTTCAATAATTTTTGATAGTGCTGGTAACAAGGCAATAGGTCTATAGTTGCAGGCATCAGATTTTTTTCCACCTTTATGAAGAGGAATGACGATGGCAGTCTTTAGACAGTTAGGGAATGTACCTTTTTCAAGGGAATCATTTACTAGCGAGACCATGACCTCCAAAACATTAGGCGGTAGATTTGAGAAAATTTTAATAGATAATCCATCTGTACTACAGGACGATGTGCTTTTTATACTACGAATTGTTGAAATGAGTTCCGTCTTATCAACTGGTCTTAAAAAGAAGGTATCAGCAATGTTTTTTGAATTAGAGAGATAGGAAACTGGATCTTGTTGTGGCGAAATATCTATGTATCTATCTATCTCTTCTATGTATCTATGAAATAAACCAGCATATCTATGTTTTATAGACCTAACAAAGGCTTTCGATCGCATCCAAGTCAAAGAAGTCTTACACCTACTGTATAAAAGAAACATACCCATCAATATTATACAAACCATCGAAAACATCTACTTCCATAATCGAATACAGGCAAAGATAAATGGAAAACTAACACAGTGTATACCAGTACAAAGCGGAGTCAGACAAGGTGACTCGTTGAGCCCACTTCTCTTTCATATAATAATGGACGGAAATAATTCAAGCAGTACGTAAAGGTCATGGCTACAGAATGGGAAACAAGGTAATCCAAATATTATGTTATGCAGACGACGCCGCATTAATCGCAGAGACACAAGACGAGCTCCAAAGATTAACATATCTTTAATACAACAGCCAAGAAATACAATATGATAATATCATCGGAAAAACCAAATGTATGACAACATCTAAATACCCACTACGATGTAAAATCAAAATTGATGGGAAAATAATAAAGGAGGAGTCAAGGTTTAGATATCTGGAAATATATAAAACGGAGATGTTAAAGAAGAACCAAGACAAAAAAACGAGAATCTATAAAGCAGCAATTAGACCAATATTAACATACACGGCTGAGACAAGACCTGACACATCTAAAACGAGACGACTACTAAAAACAACAGTGATGAAAATACTACGACGAATATCAGGGAAAAGTTTGTTGGATAAAGAGAGAAGCGAAAATATAAAAAGAGCATGCAATATAGAAGACATAAATGGATGCTATTTTATTGGGAATAAGCCACAATTGAAGGTTAAAATAAGTTTATTGACGTTTCAATTTTCACTTCTGAAATCGTTCTCAAAATAATGGACAAAGAAGTGTTGGCAGACCCAAAAAACGATGGTGCGATAATTTAAACAATTTAGGAGGCTAATATTGAAGAAGAAACAGGCTTTAAAGCCTACATACAAGAAGGAAGAAGAAGAAGAGGAAGAAGAAGGGTAGCATAAGCCAGAGGGAGAGAGAGTTATTCTATTAAAATAATTGAAAAAAAAATCGTTTAAAACATTCCAAAACTTGATTCCAAAAACATTGCAATTTTTGCTGGGTGAAAATTGCAAATGGTAAAATTAAGAAAATTCTTTTTTTTTCTAAAATATGGTAAACGTGTAATTTGATAAATATTTGTACTTGTAGGTAAATAATATCGTATTGAAATCGTTCACTTTTATCTAACAATAGTCGTTCTAACAATATCGTTCACTTTTTTTTTGCCGAAAACTGTTTAAACAATTTACATGGCTAATTTAACATTACATTGATTAACAAAAAGCATAATTGTAATCTACGAAAAAAAGTACAAAGTGAAAAGAAACGTCAAATTGATTATAGCGTGAATTTTAAGTAATCCCTCCACTACTCCAAGCTAAATGATTGGAGCTCCTCATTTTGAAGCTTCGTACGACTCTGTTCAAATCAATCTTTTTCAAACTGTGTACCTTAAAACTTCAATCTTTGATCTTTCCAATGCCGCTAATTAAGTTTCTTAACCCAGGACTACACGTGTGTCGGCCGAAAGGACCGAGCCGTGATAAATTTTAAAATGACGCCGCTTGTATAGTGATGGTGGTACTGACCTTTCTGGAATGCTCCAAGCGGTTACAGTTTAATATTTAATATTTTTTTGATGCGAATAGAGATGGCTATGCATCTCGAGTGCGTTTCCACAAACCCGACACCTCAAACGACGGCTCTCCACCTCTCATTTCTCGCCCATTAGTCGCCTCTTAGGACGGGCAGGGTCTTCTGGCCTCGGCCGTATTCTTATCTCCGCGAGCCGAACGGAGCATATCTTGGTACTAACATAAAAGTCAATGGGACCACTCTACTGAAACAAAACAACGCATAGGGAAAGCAAGATCAAGTACCACAATCTCTATCAGATGCTATGTATGTTCTACATTATTATACGGAATAGAAGCATGGACGCTCTCGGAAGCTTCTTTAGGAAAGCTCGAGGCCATCGAGATGTGGAGTTACAGGCACATCTTACGAATTTCATGGAAGTATCGTGTGACTAATATTAAGCTCATACGTAGAATGGGCAAGGAATGCGAGATCACTAATACAATCAAAGAACGCAAATTAGAATATCTTGGCTATGTCATGAGAAATGAACACAGATATAGCTTATTGCAACTCATTCTTCAGGGCACGGTATTTGCAAAGAGAGGACCACGGAGAAGAATATCTTGGCTTCAAAACCTAAGGAAGTGGTTCAATATGTCTACAACCGGACTATTCCGAATAGCTGCAAGCAAAGTTAGGATAGCTATGCTGATCGCCAACATCCGGAACGGATAGGCACAGTAAGAATAAGAAGATCTTAGTAAGGGAAGTTAACTAGACCAGTACACGATGTTTAAAAAGCAGGTAAAGCCCGGTCCTCATCCATCTTTCTCACCGAATACTTTTTCTGTCTACTCTCTGCGCAGATGAGCAAAATTTCTAAAGTCTAAACGTGTAAAATTTTACGACACTGGTATCAGATATGAGGTTTCTACGACAAAGGTAATTGGATATAAAAAAATATTTAATCCTAATAAGTAAGTTCTCATTTTGGTCCTTAAGCTAGAAAAGGAATAATTAATTGACTAATCCATCACTAGCACTGAAATAACTACACTAATTTGGATATAAATAAAGCATTCTCACCATATTAAATGTACTGTAAAAAGGAACACTCCTGGTACAACCAGATCGTCTGAACCTACACTCCATCTTCTTCTGAAAACCACCAATCCTGGCATATCCGTAAATTTTGATGTTACGCTTCTTTTTCGTACGTCTGTTTTGAATAATTACTGAAAGGGTATAGTCTAACTTTCACTTTGTCGTGTAACATGGTTTTGTACTGTGAGCAAGTAGGTGGTACAGCTCGGTATTGAATACTGCTTTTTCATATACTTTTTAGGTTCAGACCAGGTACAGATGACATCGTTCTAGGTAGTTTTCTAAGATTCGTCTGAAAAAAAGGTTTTGTTATTGATATTTATTGGGATTTGGTTATGAATTATAAATAAAAAATACCGTTACTTATTATGAAATCGTCGAATTTTTTCTCTTTACCAACAAATCATTATTAAAAAAAATTCCTTTTTAAAAGGTATAATATTAAAAACCTTATCGGGCTACACCACAGAACGTTTTCGGAATTAATATTCCATCATCAGTGCTATCCTAACAAGTATAACCACTTTAATTAAATCAAACGTAAAAGTTAAAATTTTGGTTTTTGAGAGAGTTTTAAGATTATTATAAAAAGTTTGGTTAATACTTACTGGGTGTACATGTTTGATTGTGAGTATATTGAAGAAATTACTTGGGCAAGATTTAATTAATAAACTGTGCTCGATATCTGCCTTTTCATTTGATCAAAGTTCAAAAATTTTATAACTGAACTTTTTAGGAATCTATTTTTTGTGGCACCTTAATGCAATTTAGAATTTTTTGTTAGGAATAGCCAGTTCTCAACAAAAAATAGTAAATTGAAATTTGGGAGCGTTAATAATTTTTAAATAGGGATGAAATGTATTTGGTTTATTCCAATTCGCTGATAACTGTACGATTAGATTGATACATTAAGATCACATTTCTTTGAAATTTGTTTTATTAGTTTTATTAAAAAGAACCTTGATTTCAGGTATATATTAATACTGATGGTTACTTGATGGAAATTCATTTTATCTAACAATAAAACACCGAAAACTTATGTTTTCCAAAACTTCCACAAAAGTATAACTACAACTGTAAATACGTTGAGAAGGGGAGAATTGTTTGTCTCAAGTTAGTCATTCAGAATTATGTCTGTATTTTTTAATTTATTAATTTCCATAGATTCTAATAAAGATAGCTTAAGACCTTTTAAATGTGAACGATTTGAAATTATTAAAATAATGATGATGGTCTAGAAGGTGAATCGCGGTCTAGTATTATTGAAAGCAAATTTGTGCTCTGCTATCTTCTTCTACTTCTTGGAGATCTTTCGATCTATTTAATTCTGAAGCTGTCCCTGGTTAATTTCCTGGGAGGTAGATTGCAAACAGAAGAGA
This sequence comes from Diabrotica balteata, assembly GCA_918026665.1. Lineage (NCBI taxonomy): Eukaryota > Metazoa > Arthropoda > Insecta > Coleoptera > Chrysomelidae > Diabrotica > Diabrotica balteata. The sequence continues at coordinate 62,139,726 of OU898277.1, forward strand.
ATGTTCCAACTGACAACATACCAAAGGTTCTAAACCAGTGCTCGGAAGACATACCAGATGTTACTGTTGATGAAATCAAAAAAGCTCTCCTACAAATGAAAAATAACAAGTCACCTGGCGACGACGGGGTCGTTGCCGAAGCCATAAAATTAGGAGGCGAGAAACTGATACAAATGCTTTCCATACTTTTCACAGAATGCCTTGAAAGAGGAACAACACCATCACAATGGCAAAATGCAGTGATCATCCTAATGTTAAAGAAATGAGATTTAACAAATCTCGTAAACTATAGACCAATCAGCCTCATCTCACACATATACAAGCTTTTTACAAAAGTCATAACAAACAGACTTTCGAACAAAATGGACTTTTACCAATCATGCGAACAGGCAGGATTCAGGTCAGGCTTCGGCACAAACGACCATCTACAAGTTATTAAAAGCCTCATCGAAAAATGTATAGAGTACAATAAACCCCTCGTCCTAATATTTGTGGATTATGAGAAAGCATTCGACACAGTAAACCACCAGAAAATGCTAGAAGCTTTAAAAGAGTGCCGAATAGATCACCGCTACACCACTGTCATCAAAAATATCTATGATAATGCCACGGCATGCGTCAGACTTCATGAAGATACACACAAGTTCAAAATTCATCGCGGAGTTCGCCAGGGCGACACCATTTCGCCAAAACTGTTTACAACATTATTGGAATACATGTGTAAGCGTGCAAACCTAGACGAAAAGGGCATAAACATAAATGGAGAGCAGCTTAGTCACCTCAAGTTCGCGGACGATATAGTCCTGATAACAGACCGCATAGATCATGATCTCGAAATGTGCGAAAGACTACTACCTTGCCTCTACATAAGTGGGTTTAAAGATCAATAACTCAAAAACACAAGTGATGACAAACCTTGTTCTGAGTGAGAACATCAACATAGCTGGAACAAGTATAGAACAAACATCAGCATACAAATATCTGGGACACGAAATTCGCTTAAGTAGAGATAACCAGACCAATGAACTAATACGTAGAATAGGGTTGACATGGGCAGCTTATGGAAAGCTAAGAGATGTTTTCCAATCAGCCCTTCCCATCTGCTTGAAGAGAAAAGTCTTCGATCAATGTGTGCTGCCAGTTCTAACCTATGGTGCGGAGACGCTAACACTTACTAAGACGTCCGCAAACAAAATTCGAACAACACAGAGGGCAATGGAACGGTCCATGTTGGGATTAACCCTGAGAGACCGAATACCCAACACAGAATTGCGCCGTAGATCGGGAGTAACCGACGCAATCAAAAGAATATCAACCTTAAAATGGAACTGGGCAGGGCACGTCGCGAGAACGAAGGACGGCAGATGGACAAAACGCATTCTTGAGTGGAGACCCAGACAAGATGCCTTTAGAAATAGAGGACGACCACCAACAAGATGGACGGATGACCTGAAACGGACACATCAAAATTGGATGCAGGCGGCACAGGACAGAAATTTGTGGGGTGAACTACGAGAGGCCTATGTTCAGCAGTGGACGAGTATGGGCTGAATGATGATGAGATTGCCAACTACCTCTCCATCTTTTAGGTGGTCTATCGGGAGGTCTTAAACCAGGAGGGTTGTTTTCTAGAGCAATTTTTGGGAGTCTATTCCCATCCATTGGTCTTACATGATTGTACCACATCCTCTTACGCTGCCTTCCCCATCTTACAATCTTCCTGTGCGCATATACGGATTTGACAAGACTATCTCCCTCAGACATCCTGACAATGCAGATGTTTTGTTGATCTGACTCCTTAGGTCCTTTACTGGGTCGTGAGTGCTGGATATATCTATGTCCAGATATCTGAATTGCATCACCTCTTCTATGGGGTTGTTCCAAACCACTAACTTACATCTCAGCGGATTTTTGCTATTGTCATACATTTAGTTTTGTTGGTAGAAACGGTCATATTTAGTTGGCAGTTTATTTGAAAGAAGTGAAAGAGCTGCCTATGAAGATCATCTTCTGATTCGGCACTAATTGCTGTATCATCTGCGTAACACGCAATAACAATTCTTTTGTTGCCCATTCTGTGTCCAAGATTGAGAGATGTTACTTTGTTGATAATTTTGCCTATGAGTAGGTTAAACAAGAAGGGGCTTAAACTGTCGCCTTGTCTAATTCATCCAGGTGTTGGAATATTTTCAGTGAATTGGTCTCCTCCTCTACCTTTGGTTACATTGTTGTTATTTAGGTTATGGACTATCTTTTTTGTGTTGGTCGGTGTTTTATTTTCTATTAATATATTTAGAATGTCTCCCAGGCGAACCCTATCAAACACCTTTGTCAGATCAATGAAGCAAGTATACGCTGGCATGCCGAACTCTATAGCTTTTTCTTTTATTTGTTTTATTATGAATACTGCATCTGTTATAGATCGCTCTCTTGTAAAACCTTGTTCTTCACCATTAGTGATTTGCCTTTCCAATTTGTTCATAAGAATACTCGTGAAAAGTTTCATCGTTGTAGTAGTTTTGTGGGAAAGTTTTTTGATATTTTCTTTTAAATATAGGGATTGTGATGCTCTTATGCCATTCCTCTGGTGTTTCTGTGTCGTTTAAGATTTTGTTAAATAGTTGTGACAGTTTACTTGAAAGTTCAGGGCCTCCATCTTTTAAGAATTCATTGGGTATACCATCTGTTCCAGGTGATTTTCTGTTTTTTAGCTTCTTGATCTTTGCTTCGTATATATTCAGCGTTTCTTCAGCATAATATAGTTCTTTAAATTTCTATTGCCATGTCTGTATAGGTACTTTCTTGGCATGTACGAACTCGTTAACTGATTTTTCCTGTTCCAAAGCATTTTCCATACTTTCTTTTGGGCACCATGTAGGTCGTAGTCCATGTCGCTGGTGAATTTAGCCCAATGTTTTCTTTTGATTGATTTTATTCTTGCGTTCACTTCGTTTCTTACGTGGACATATTCTGCGAGAGCTTCTTCCGATTGTGTGCTTTTATACCTCAGGTAGCATTTGCATTTTAAATTCAGAGAGTTCTTTTACCTCTTAGCAAAACCACGGTTTGGTGTGGTTTATCGCCCTCGTGTCAATTTTAAGCTTTCCAATTGCTTCTTCTGCTGCTTTGTTGATGCATTTCCTGATTTTTTGTCAAGTATCTTCTACTTCCCATTCTGGTTGTAACTCGATCTCTTTTAGTTTGCTGGTAATCCTGTTCTCATCAAGGAGTTTTGTACTTTCTGTTGCTAGCGACTCTATATTGTGTTTGTCGATGAGCATTGGGGGTTTTCTGTTTCGTTGCGGACGTTCTAGTAGCATCTTGCATAAAACAAGGTTGTGATCGGTCCCCAGGTTAGCAGATGTTAGGGCTCTGACATAAATACTTGTGACGGTGTTATCAGTCGATTTGTGATTATAAAATCTATCATTGATCACTGCTCTCCGTTTGTTAAAAGTAACGATGTAAGTTTTTGGGTAGTAGCCACATTTAAATTTGTACACACCACTGTGTAAGTACTTTTTATTTTGGCTCTTGTGTTCTTAATATATTTCCCCAAGTTGTTGTTTGTTCTGAATGATTATGTTATTCCTTTCTTTTGTATGTGTTTGGTTATTTTTGTTGATATCTTGCCTGTATATGTAATCGAGCAGAAGCTACTGGGTTTTTTTTTGTGGTGGAAATACTAACTTCAGGGCTTATGTAGTTTTTGATTTAAAATTGTATTTATTATTGTATCTCGAAGTTCTTTTTTGACATGGGAATTTCTATAATTTATATAACATGCTATGGTAGGCTTCCAATTTAACAGGCAACTTAACCAATTCTTATTGTGTATTAATTCACTCCATAGTCATATAGACTTTACAATAGAAACAGAACAAAATCAGTCCATACATTTTTTAGATTTAAAAATTATCAGACTTAAAAACAAACATGGGTTCTCCGTATTTCATAAACCTGCCCATACGAACACTACTATACACAATTTATCATCCCATTCTACATAACATAAATTATGATTGGATTAAGTCAGGAGAAACAGAGCTCCATGCGTCATGCGTGAGCGAGAGAAAATATAACATCCCTCAAATTATTTTTTTTAGACTCGGCGTTATGTCATCCCCCTGAGAAATACTATACATGAACAAATTATTTTAATACAATGGTCTTCTACAGTGGTTTAACTGGTCTTCTTCCTGGATTTCGCCTTCCAAATATTTTTCCTTGCAGGATAACTTATAGGAGGAGAGGACATATCTGGATTCATTTCGCATAATGTGTCCAAAGAACTGTAGCTTTTGAGATTTGATGGTGTTCAGTACCTCTCGGTTCTTCTTCATTCTTCTGAGGACCTAATTTGTAATTCGGTCAGTCCACGGGATCTTGAGTATTCTCCGGTACAACCACATCTCAAACGCTTCCAATCCATACAAAAACACCATAAAACAAAACAGATGACATAGCATAGCATAGTATTCTTACTTTTATACCAAGAGAGAGATTTTAACTATTAAGAAGGTCCTCACCCGCTTGAAACTCATTAAAATATTGAAAGACACCAACTTTACAAAAAAATACAAAATTTTGCATCACTTCTTCCCATTACTTCTTTTGTAATGGAAAAGTATATCATTTAAAAATCAGATTCTAAACGCATAGTGGCTTCGGAAAAGCGGGTTTACCGTAGAATAATCTGCATGCGATAAGCAATACAATAACTCAATATTATTAGAACCATACATTGAACATATGGGATATATGATGAGAAAGTATTGAAAGAAAGATTGAACTTAGCTGTCATGGTCAGACCAAATAAAGAACCTAGCAGATTATTAGTGTTCAGAAGAAAAACAGCATGCACAAGGAATACATGAATGAACACAGCTAGTCAACTGAATGACATAATGTCAACATATCCTTACGAACAATGGCGGCATAGAAGGATTTAGTAAATTCTACCAATTTATTAGACTTGTGACAACATTAGATTAACTCGACTAAATTACTTTACTCCTCTCAATCACTAGGTATATTTGAACGGGCATTAAACCTAATTACACGTCTAGTATATTATGTATATTTTAAAAACTTACTCTTATCTGTCCGTGTCTCATTTTTTATTGCTATTATTTTTATTTACGTTACTTTTCTTTAATGCTTCTTCAAAACAAAACTTTACGAAACTTATAACAACAGAAATCATATTGTTGCGGTTCGTTCTAATTTTTAGAGCATACACTTCACATCTTCGTGATATTATAAAATAAAGTACTTAGACCTTACCACAATTATACCTATATTTAGATTTAACACGTATTATCGTAATATATCGTTAATGAGTAACGAATAAAAATTGATTACTATTAATTATATAATTAAACTATGGAGACAGAATACCAATAACGTTAATAATTATCGTTTATTATTATTTTTTTAAGAGTGTATAAAAAAGTATTAGACCGCTTATACACGTTTTATATACGCTTATATATTACAGTTTTAAATCCATTTCATATTATCCATTTATATCAATTGGAAAATACCATGTTAATAAATTATCATCGTACAGAATTAATATTAAAGTACTAAATCCATCTCATATCCATTTATTTCGATTGGAAAATACCACGATAATTATATAACTATTTCGATAATTACGCTTGGGCGTTATACAAACATAAAATAGAGAGACCTACATGTTGTGTATTTCGTTATTGAAAATATTTTCTCTTGTCACAAATATCATTGTGCACAAAATACGGTTCATTGATATACAAAATAATAAATTGAAAAGTTTATTTGATCATTATACAGTCGGTTTTCTCGTTCTAAATTGAGAATATATATATATATATATATATATTGTAATAGTTTTGTTTTTATTATTTTTATGTTTTATTGTTAATAAATATAATTTTAATTGAATTGAAGTGAATTTTAAAAGTATGTAGTTCGTTGTTAATATACTATACCTCGGCTAGCTCAATTATTTGTTCTAAGCAATCTGTCACTGTGTGACGTCAACTCTGTAGTCTCCTGGTAGAGTTCAAAAAGAAATTAAACCAAAATTTACTTTATATTTTTGATAAATTAACCCAAATGAAGCACGTTATTTATTAATATTGAACAAATTTAATATAAACAATAAAATTCGTCTGCAACTTGGGTTGCCTTTAAAAATTTACAAAAATAGGAATCGTGTAAACCTTAATGTGTCGTGAAAATAGAATTTGATTACAAAATGTGGAAACTCTCTACAATTACCTTAAATCTAAATGACTATTGCAACTTTATAAAGTGTTTAAATGAAATATAAAGAAAAGAAAACTGAACACTTTATTCTGCTGACTTATAACTAACATTAAAATATAATCAAAATTTCAAATGATCCCCAAAATTATTATCCAAACTCACTTTCAAACAGTTCTGATTTTTTTTATTTTTTAAAGAAAACTAACTACTCGCAAAATAATCGGTGAAACTGGAATATCTATCCTCTCTTCGGAAGTTAAAGGTACGTACTATTATATTTTTATTTTAATGATCATTAATATTTCAATTTTTAAGGCCTATCGCAATTAGTTAATTCATGAATTTTTACTTTTTCAATCTAAATGACATTTCTGCACTCCAATTATAATTTATAAGTCAAAATTTCTCTTACTCTCTGGAACAAATTCTGGATATCTCTATTTGAAAATGTGGAAAAACTAAATTATAATTAAACGATTTTAAAGCACTCCCGGACTATTCCACCTTTTTAGGGCTCTTCCTCCAAAATTTTCGTCGCCTCCAACAACCTATTCTTCCTTGTTCACCGCCATAGCTAGCACCAACCAAAATTATTCGTTGCTAACAGCAACCCACTTTTCTTTTTTCATTCCGTCTTCTATTTTATTCAACCATAAAACTGTCCTGTTTTGACATATTTGTCAAACCACATTAATTTCTCATAAGCACTTTAATCACATCTAATTTGGGAATTTATAAAAAAAAAATTCAGATATAAAACTTAACAATACTAATATAATTTATTCTTTTCATCTCCACATCATTGTAATTTATTTAACAAAACCCCTATTAATTTAGTTCCCACAGACTTTTGACAGTTTATTTTTCTGACGTTTATTTTTGAAATTTCTATGTTTAAATAATTTTTTAAGAATTCTTCTTTTTTATTCCTTTTAAGGTTTAGACGATTCACCTATACACTAGGCAACTATACTATTCAGAAATTATTAACACTATACCAGGTAAGTCAAAATTAATTTATTTAGCAATTTACTAATCTTTTCTCCCTTTTATTTCAGAGTCGACCCCACATTGTGATGGCTTCATGAAATTCATGAACAACAAACTCATATAAAAATCCCTTTAAGTTATATCCTCTTTGACCTATTGAAATCATTTCAACTTCCCCCCAATTTGGATTTTGTTCAGTGCTAACTATCAGCACTTACTAAATCTAAATTCTTACCGATAAACTTAAACATTTTATTAATATTAACATAACAATAAACTGACTTTTATTAATAAGCATATCTCTTGAATATTTTTTTTTTTAATAATTTACTCTATGAAAAATACAGACTTCTCCAAACAAAATCTACTAATCTTTCACTAATTATATCAACTTCAGAATCAAATTTCCAAGTACTTTCCCAATTTCATTACTTCTTTTCCTGTACTATTTATTTCTCGTACTAATTTCGTAGAAATTCTTATAATTGTTCCCCTCTTTATTTTATGTTTTTATTTATTTATTTATTTCCGCATATACTATTTCAGTATCTTTATTCATTGCCGCATTATTATTTATTCTTTTTATATCCCCATATAATATTCATTTCATCATCTCTACATACAACTCTCTATATTTCATATTTCAATATTTCATATAATTCTATTTTTCATCTTATTTTCGCATATACTATTTATCATTATAATATTCCCTATTTCCCAATTTCTACAAAATATCGATTTGTCCATAGTACTTTGCTTATTTATTTATACTTGTAACTCCTATAAATCTACTTGAAAATAAATCAACCTTTTTTGTTTATATAAATTTATCATTATTCTGTACATTTGTTCCTAATAAATTATTTAATTATCAAATTTATCTCAAGATATGCTTATTTATTAATTATCCTTCTATTTACAAAACTTATATCTTATAATACCAAATTCGTGTCATAATATTGCATTATTTAAATTATTTACAATGTTTTTGTTGATTAGAGTTACTTCTGAACCTGTATCTATAATAATAACTTGTATACTGAATCTTGTATGTACCCTTCAATAAACTTTAAAGTATTAGTGTTATTGTTTTTATTTAATTCCCCAGTATCTCTAATAAACTCCCTTGGATGTTCATACTTTGATAAGTAGACAATATTATGCACATAGGAGCGGTCTAAGCAAAATTTCTCCCTTCTGCATCAACACTTGCTTCCCCCCTATTCTCCTCTGTTCTAACTACATTCACCTGTCTTCTCTCCTCATTTTCCCCCCTATTATATCTTGGATTCCCTTCTCTGTAAACTTCCCTATTTCTCGTCTCCTGTGGATAATTTCCCTGGTTCTGTCTCCAATTATTGCCTCTGTCATTCCCTTGTCTCCAGTTATTCTCTCTATCATTGTTTGGATTCCCTTGTCTACGTTCCCAGTTATATCGTCCGATATCTCTCCTGACATTGTTCAAATTCTCTCCCCTATTTGTAAAATCCCTGCTTCTATTTTGTCTCTCAAATTCTCTTTCCCTATAATTATTCCCTCGATTCACATATCCCTGTCTATTTGCTGTGTTATTCCTATATGTCACTTGCTCTTGTCCATTTCGATTCTGCGTCCCTACACTCCTCTCAATCCTCTGAAGATATCCTGTCAAACTTTCCATCGTCTTTATATTGTGGAGAGCTATTGTTTCTGCCATGTTATGGTTATATTGCCTGGCAATGTATAGGACAATCTCCTCTTCTCGCATAGCCGGTTCTAAATATTGTGCTGTCTGGAATAACTGCATTGCGTACAGATTGTAGTTGGTACTTTTTTCATAATTGAATTTCCCAAAATACAACCGCTCCCTGAAACTAGCCTGTTGGTTTTCTCCCCAAAAATAGTTAATAAACTTGGCCTCAAATTCCTGCACATTATTTATGGAATTTTCATTATTGCAAAACCATAATAATGGCATGCCCACTAACATGTTTCGAATATTCAATTTCATTTCTATTGGATCCCTTACATTCTTTACCTTATTTTTGATGATATCTACAAATATTCTAGGATGTAAGTGATTCAGGTTTCCATCAAACTTTATTCCCCCATCATTATAACTCGGCACCACAGTACTCACTACTCTTGTTTGTCCTAGATTTGATTCCAAACGCTGAATCTCCTCACTTGCATTTTTAAATTTCTCTCTCAATTCCTCAACTTGTCCCTGTAATACTCTATCTCCCTTTTCCGCCTGATTTGCATGCATACCCATTTCCAGTTCCAAATTCTGCAATCCCTTCTTTATATTATTTTTTATAATGGTAATTTTTTCCTCATAATCCTGAGTTTGCCTTTTAACACTTTCTACCTCCCTAACAATCTCTTTATTCTGCTTATTAACTTCTTTGTTTATTTCCATTGGTAAATTCTCTTTAATGGCTGTTCCCAACTCTACAAATCTGCTCCCAATTTCCTGTCCTATTTCCGCTCTAATTATGGCCTTTTCTCTGGATATCTCCTCCTGTACATTCCTCTTAAAATTCTCACTTTCTCCTCTGACCTGTTCTACTTTCTCTTCTAAACCTTGGGTAATTTGTAGCATCTCTTCCCTGACTATCTTCACTTCTTCTTTGATTTCTTCCCTCATTTTAATTAACTCTTCCCTAAGTTCTCCTTTAATATTATTTTCCATTTTGTTCATATCCCCCCTAATATTGTTAATATTACTATCCATTTTGTGCATATCTCCCCTAATATTATGATCCATCTGTTGTAACATCCGCATTATTTGCCTCATATCCATCTGTGTCATCCCTGACTCTCCAACATCTCCTTCCCTACGTCTCTCCTCCTGCACTCTACATTCATTCACACTTTCATCACGTCTATCTCTCACTGTCTCATCCAACTCCTCTCTCAAACTATCTGTTAGACTTCCCTCTCTATCACCTTGTCCTGCTTCTTGTCTGCCTTGCTCTAAATATTGTACTACAAATTCTCCTGATCCTCCTCTGCTTTCTTCATCTACCTGTATACCCTGTTCCTGTTCTAACACCTGTTCTCCTTCACTCTCTTTCGGTACGATTTCTTTTCCATTTCTTAAAGTCATTCGGTCTGCCATTTTATCCTAATCTCTATTTATTCTCAAATTTAACTTTAACTACCCCAGAATCTCTACAACTCTAATCACACCAATTTGTTTTTATTTTAATCTGTGTATTATTAATAAATCTGCTTAAAAAAAAAACACCCTTATTTCTGTTTTCCCAGAGGCTCCACGTTGTTAGCGCCAATTGTAATAGTTTTGTTTTTATTATTTTTATGTTTTATTGTTAATAAATATAATTTTAATTGAATTGAAGTGAATTTTAAAAGTATGTAGTTCGTTGTTAATATACTATACCTCGGCTAGCTCAATTATTTGTTCTAAGCAATCTGTCACTGTGTGACGTCAACTCTGTAGTCTCCTGGTAGAGTTCAAAAAGAAATTAAACCAAAATTTACTTTATATTTTTGATAAATTAACCCAAATGAAGCACGTTATTTATTAATATTGAACAAATTTAATATAAACAATAAAATTCGTCTGCAACTTGGGTTGCCTTTAAAAATTTACAAAAATAGGAATCGTGTAAACCTTAATGTGTCGTGAAAATAGAATTTGATTACAAAATGTGGAAACTCTCTACAATTACCTTAAATCTAAATGACTATTGCAACTTTATAAAGTGTTTAAATGAAATATAAAGAAAAGAAAACTGAACACTTTATTCTGCTGACTTATAACTAACATTAAAATATAATCAAAATTTCAAATGATCCCCAAAATTATTATCCAAACTCACTTTCAAACAGTTCTGATTTTTTTTATTTTTTAAAGAAAACTAACTACTCGCAAAATAATCGGTGAAACTGGAATATCTATCCTCTCTTCGGAAGTTAAAGGTACGTACTATTATATTTTTATTTTAATGATCATTAATATTTCAATTTTTAAGGCCTATCGCAATTAGTTAATTCATGAATTTTTACTTTTTCAATCTAAATGACATTTCTGCACTCCAATTATAATTTATAAGTCAAAATTTCTCTTACTCTCTGGAACAAATTCTGGATATCTCTATTTGAAAATGTGGAAAAACTAAATTATAATTAAACGATTTTAAAGCACTCCCGGACTATTCCACCTTTTTAGGGCTCTTCCTCCAAAATTTTCGTCGCCTCCAACAACCTATTCTTCCTTGTTCACCGCCATAGCTAGCACCAACCAAAATTATTCGTTGCTAACAGCAACCCACTTTTCTTTTTTCATTCCGTCTTCTATTTTATTCAACCATAAAACTGTCCTGTTTTGACATATTTGTCAAACCACATTAATTTCTCATAAGCACTTTAATCACATCTAATTTGGGAATTTATAAAAAAAAAATTCAGATATAAAACTTAACAATACTAATATAATTTATTCTTTTCATCTCCACATCATTGTAATTTATTTAACAAAACCCCTATTAATTTAGTTCCCACAGACTTTTGACAGTTTATTTTTCTGACGTTTATTTTTGAAATTTCTATGTTTAAATAATTTTTTAAGAATTCTTCTTTTTTATTCCTTTTAAGGTTTAGACGATTCACCTATACACTAGGCAACTATACTATTCAGAAATTATTAACACTATACCAGGTAAGTCAAAATTAATTTATTTAGCAATTTACTAATCTTTTCTCCCTTTTATTTCAGAGTCGACCCCACATTGTGATGGCTTCATGAAATTCATGAACAACAAACTCATATAAAAATCCCTTTAAGTTATATCCTCTTTGACCTATTGAAATCATTTCAATATATATATATATATATATATATATATATATATACTTCCTAGATAATAGAGCCTATCTTGAATATTTCAGCTTTTAACAGTTCACATGGATCGGTTTGGTAGTCCATCTGGTATTAATGTTTTCCGTTTGCTTTTAGCTACCTCAACAATTGAGCAACTTCTGCAGATTTTGGCTTCTCTTAACTTAAAATAACTTAAAATAAAATAATTTAAAACAAAATAGAAGAAAAAAATTTAAATAAAATAAAATAAACTAATCTAATATCTATCTAATTAGCCTTCTTCGGTCCATCTTTGGACATAGGCCTCCCCAATCCTTTTCCATTCTTCTCTGTCTGTCGCTACAGTCATCCATCTAGAGCCCACGTGCTTCTTGATATCATCTGCCCATCTCATTTGGGGCCTTCCTCTGCCCATCGTTTATATTCTCACGGTATCCAACTTATAAGAATTTTGTTCCATCGGTCTTCTTTTTGTCTTATATTGTGTCCGGCAAATCTCCATTTCAATTTTGCAACTTCTTGTCTAACATCTCTCACGTTTATTTTCTCTCTTCTCCATTCGTTTCTCTTTTTATCCATTAGTCTTATGTGGAACATTTTTCTTTCCACTGCTCTTTGGGTTTTTATGATTTTGTCCATATTTGCTTTTGTAAATGTCCACTTTGTGAACCATAAGTAAGAACAGGGAGTACGCATCGATTGTATACTTTGGTCTTAAGATGCTGTGGATATCTTTTGTTTTTAAGAATGTAACTTAGTTTGCTAAATGCCGCCCACGCCAGTTTAACTTTGTTAAGTTTTATAGTTTGACCCAGATATATATGTATATATATATGTATATATATATATATATATATATATATATATATATATATATATATATATAATCCTGAACTTGTTCTCTATTTCATCTTGTCCGATTCTCATTGTGATGTCTTCATCTGTATTTGTTATGGTTTTGGTCTTGCTGTAATTCATATTAAGGCCTATCTTTGCAGCTTCTACGTCCAGTTCTTTAATTATTTCAAATAATTCTTCTTTTTTATCGGTTATCAATACGATGTCATCAGCGTACCTTAGATGGTTCAAGCGTTGTCCACAAATTTTTATACCTTTTTCTTCCCATTCTAATCTTTTAAAAGTATCTTCCAGAGCCTGATTGAAAAGTTTCGGTGATAAAAAATAAATAAACTAAAATAAATAAAAATAAACTAAATTAAATTATTACAAAATACAATAAAATAGATTCAAATAAAATTAACTAACATAAAATTAATTAACATAAATTAAAATAATATAAGATTAAATAAAATAATATATTTTCAACTCAATTTTTAGTACATTTTTATAGAAACATATCTTTCTTATCGCGGGCTACGGATATGTCTTCCCATGCGTGTCCCATGCATGTTTCTTGATCAAATAAATTAACATAAAATGAATTAAAAAAAAAATAAATAAAATTAAAATAAAATAAATCAAATTCAAATAACATCAAACATATTAAAATGGAAATTAAAATAAATTAAAATAAATTCAATTTAATACAAAATACAATAAAATAAATTATCATAAATTAAAATAAAATAAACTTAAATAAAATAAATTAAAATAAAATAGATCCATTGCTAGACGTAAGAGTGCGTAGACGATAAGAAAGCTTGGTCACTCCCGGAGTGCCACATCCCTTTATTTTCTATATTATTTAAATTTTGGATGCCCACCTAGGGTCGCCCGAAAAAGTGATAGGGCATTTATCAAAATTTTTCATTTACGATCTAGAAAATGATTAATGATGGGGTATAGTCCATCACATAGAAAGTGATCAGAGCGACTCAGAAAATGGGGAAGACAAACTGGCAAACTGGTTTTTGATCTTTTGACAAATTGAGGCGCAAATTCCAGTTCATCAATCTATCTCAGGTATAACAATCACTTGTCCCATCGACGGATTTATCTGATGACTTTTTTAGTCTTGATGAATTTAACTTTATACATGAAAGAATGCCAATCGTGCCTGTTTTATCTAATTCACCCTTATCTTAAACTTTAGTCTTTATCCTCGCCAAGTCCTATTCTCTAAGTCATCCTCCATAAGTTCCGCGTCCACAAGTCAAAAATAAGATTTTTAATGGTTAAAAAGATTAACATATGGTTTACTTTATTTTATTGTTTTCGAATTTTTTAAAATAATTCTCAAAGAGAAAAATGGAGAAAATACATGTGCCGTCGAAAATGCTGCAATTCATAATTCGAAAGTCCCATGGTGCTCCCTTTCCGTCAGTACTCACCATCAAAAAAATCTAAATATGACATTATATTTTTTGTACTAGTGCAACCAGACTGTTAATTGTTTTTTGATTTATGCTGGAGTAAAATATCAGGAGCATGCTGAGGCATTTCTTCATGAAACTGTTCATAATTCAACCAGCGGACTCAAATTTGTCCAACCCGCTCCTTGCCAAAAGTTTACATTCAACGAGTTCCTTGTCGTCGCTTCTCGAAAAAACACAACCGATCAGAGGTTGTGAATAAAAAATTAAAAAGAAATGAGTCAACGCGTCGGTTCTACGAGGGAGTCCATTTTTGCAAATGGAAGGATTAAAGAGATATTTTGACAATTTCTACCGAATTTTCTGGTCGAAGAGTTAGAAGAAAGTATACAATAGATCTGTCTCCTGCTAAACAAAGTATAAGTAGCGCCATAGCCCCATCTGACAGACTTTTTTTAACCCAATTTTTATAGCAGTTTGACATAAAGATAGGAAAAAAAAAAGAAATATTTTGATACCAATATCTCAAAAATCGATTTATTGCATATATGCCGGATTCTATAATCCTGAAATCGGTATCACGAATGAATGTGTAAGATGTCATCATCAACAACCTATATGCGTCCACTGTTGCACATAGGTCTCCCTCAGCTCTTTCCATCTATCTCCGTCTTGTGCGGCTTGCATCCAGTTACCGCTAACACGCTTCAGGTCGTCACTCCATCTAGTTGGTGGGCGTCCTCTGCTCCGTATTGCCTCTTGGTCTCCACTCTAAATACGTTTTGTCCATCCGTTGTCTGATAATCTGGCGACGTGTCCGGCCTAATTAGATTTTAGAGACGCGATTTTTTCGATGGCGTCTATTGTTTTTGTACTACAACGTATTTATTCGTTTGGGATTCGGTCTCAGAAAAAAAATCAACATCTGGCGCTCCATAGCCATCCGAGTCACGCGAATCTTATGACCTAGCTTTTTGGCGAGTGTTAATGTTTCCGCTTCATAAGTGAGTACAGGTAACACACATTGGTCAGAGATTCTCCTTTTGAGGCATATGGGTAGATCCGACTTAACTAAATAGTTTAATTTACCAAACGCTTCCCAGGCTATGCGACGTGCGAGCTCACATGTCTGTTTATCTATTACTTATTCATCAAAGACAATATATCGATTTAGCACCAGATTAGTCATTATTTGTGTATTGGTCATATTAATCTTCAGTCCGACCTCCAAGAAAGCGTGATACAATTGTTCAAACATTATTCATTCATCATCATCAATACGATCGGTTATAAGGACGATGTCTATGCTTGTTCAGATGTGCCTTCTTACATGTATATTCTAAAAGCGTCATGATGCAGTACGACCGATTTACAACCGACGGCTTCAAAAAATTAGCTCCAACAGTTTACATATGTACTATATCTTTCAGATACATTCTGTAAATCTCCATGCTTCAAAATTGAGTATTGCTTGTCTGTTTTCCATATCTTCAGAATTTGTTATCGCCTACATTAGTTTTGTAACTCTTGGTAAAAATTTCTACCATGTTAAGTTACGGAAATTCTGACCTTACTTTGTTCTTCTATTGATCTGCTACAATTTTCCCCATCCAATCACTGTTGTTTGTTTGTTTGTTTTTCTTTGTTGTCTCTAGTTCGTTGTTCCGTGGATTGCTAGTACTTGTATTTGATTTCTAAATTTTGTTCTTATTTCTAGCCGAAGCTATATTTTGTTTTAACGTTTATAACGTTTTATCTCTTATTAATTTATATTAGGCGTTTTTAAAGGTATAGAACTTTTAAATAGAATAAAACAAAGATGATTTTTTAAATGCCTTGGCAACATTGCGTTTGACGAGTGTTTATAAGGAATTACATCGTCTGAAAAAGTCAGATTTAATAGAAATATCTAAAAAGGTGCCAGACTCGTTAAAAGTGAGTGAAAGTATCAAACAACAGATGGAATATACAGGGAGACTGATAAGTCCGCTGAAAATGGTGTGATCAACAGTGATATTCTCGAGTTGAAGTTAGAAATCAATAAGCTAACATGTGATCTAAAATGTGCTAATATTGAAAGTCACTACTTAAAAGCTTTAAACAGTGAACTTACTAAAAGGTAACCAACGTTAGGATGAAATAATATATTTGTTAAAATCGCAAAATATTCCTTCAAATGCACCTTCTAGTTCGAACGTTGCCAAATCTTCAGACAAAACAGTTAAACCTCATAATACTAATGTCTGCAAATCTACGGAGAAAGAAGACAATCGTGAAATCGAAAACAATCATGAAACGCTACAGAAAAACAAGAAAGTAACTGTAAGTCAACTACCGTCTCTACATCGATTCCTCAACCGTCCAATAAGAAAAATGATCTTATCACGAAACAAGAAAAAAGTATGACGTCAATCGTTTCCCTGGGAGAAGGCAGCTCTTCAGACAACGGCAGACGGGAAGAAGTTCATCATAGAAGCAAAAGACAGACAAGCTATTGTAGGCACAAGTACAGATACCACGATAAAAGGTACTAATAAATTCGTGGATCTCCACGTATACAGAATAGAACCAACTGCAACAGCTGCTTCTATTGTACAGCATCTAAAGCCTCATTTTCCAGAAGTCATTTGTGAGGGGATTCACCTCATCCTACGTAGGCGTAGGAATTTGCGTTCGAAAAGGTCTTAATTTAAAAATCAAACTCAACTCTAGGATAAAGCAATATTGTCTTGATAAACATTCTGAATTTTGTATTATTGTTTTCAAAGACAAGAAAAATAACTCATTGTTATATTAAATTGCTACAGATCACCATCTAGTGATTTAAGTATTTTTTTGAATAACCTCGAAGGTATTTTAAATTAGTTATATAAACCAAATATACGTTTTGCAACATGTAATGATTTTAATGTAGATAACAGATCAACAAAACAAATCCTCTAGTTGTCTTGACGAGATACCTGTATTTTTGGTAAAAAAGGTTTTGCCTTGTATAATCAATCCTTTAACTTATCTTAGCAATGTGTCTTTTTGCAATGGGGATTTTCCTAATTACTTAAAGACAGGCAAAGTAGTTCCCATTTTTAAAAAAGGAGATCCAAAACAGGTCAGCAATTATAGGCCTATAACAATTCCCAGTATATTTTCAAAGGTATGGATACTTTGCATACCATTTCTACTATATGAATATTTAAAGAGATTTTATGCTCAGATAGGTATTACAGGAAATTCTTTACAGTGGATTGTGTCATTTCTAAACAATAGACAACAATATGTGAGCCTGCAGCTGAGGATCGAGGATTGTGTGACCAGCTGTAGATCTAGTCTTGTTACTACAAATATGGGTGTTCCCCAAGAATCTATAATAGCCCAATTCTATTTGTAGTCTACATTAACGACATCGTACAAGTGGACAGAGCGGTAAATTTCACTATATATGAGGATGATACGTCAAATATTCTATCTAATAAATCCAAACGTAATCCTTCAACATCAATGTAATGGTTTTCTTTCATCTTTATATTCTTGGTTTTGCGATAACGCGTTGCATCTAAATGCAGAAAAAATGCAATTTATACATTTTCACAATAAACAAAAATACCTGGAAAATAGCTACGGTGTCGTCAGGCAAGTTTTTGGGAATAAAGATTGACGAAAGTTTTGAGTGGAAGTTGCATTATGGAGCGGTTGTTACTAAGTTGAATTCCATTAACTATATAATTAGAATTTTAAAATATGTTTTGACGGAAAATCAGCTAATCATGATATATTATGCACTCGTGGAGTCCAGGCTAAGATACGGGATATGTTTTTGGGGTATGTCTGGTTATGCAAATGGTATTTTCGTCATACAAAAGAAAATATTGCGTTGTGTCGCTGGTGTCTCCCGACTAACTAGTTGTAGAGAATATTTTAAGAAATATAAAATTTTAACATTGGCGTGTCTATAGATTTTTGAATTACGTGTTTTTATTTTTAATAACTTCAATAAGTTTAAAACGAGTGGTGATTTAAATACTAGATATTGTAATAAACTTTATATACCATTTTCAAAAGGTAACCTTAAACTTAAATCGCCCAGGGTATACGGGCCACATACGGGTGTTTATTCATGTGCCCACAGTTGTAAAGTCCACCAGTTCAATAAATGTATTTAAGAGGAATCGTAGGCAATTTTTATTTGAAAAAGTGTTTTGTAGAGTCGAAGAATTTTTAAGATCTTAGATATTATTATTATTATGACATAAGCGAGGGCAGAGAAACTAAGTCCCTATTATGCCCAAAAACAAAGAAATTTCATTAATCACATACTAGTAAATAATAAAAATTACAAATTAAAGAAATAAAATTACAATTTTATGGTTAAAAAAAAAACAATATTTTAACTATAATATAAAACGGTCAAGTCTGTTTTTGAACGAATTGGTAGAGGGAGCGGAGACAATGTTATCGTTAAGGTTATTCCAGCACTCAAAAACTATATTTGGAAGAAAGTTCTGTCTTGGTCTTGTAGAAAAATTTTCTTTCTTTAGTTTATACTGATGACCTCTGAGGCGTAAAGCTGTATTAGCTGTATTTCATTTATTCTTTCTTCTTGTTTAGTCTAGTTTTAGTGTTTAGTTTTTAGCAATCTATATTTATGACTAATTCTATACAAACTATGTTTGTCAGAAATAAAACAAAGAATTTGAATTTGAAATTGACATCAAATTGACTTTATTCGAAAGGTAATATTTTGGTATTATAATTTAAATATGATTTCTGGCATATAACCGCCACGGCTGGCTCTGACGTAGTCTAAACTAGAGGTTTCATTTTCGATGACTTTTCCAACATTTGTGGCCGTATATCGGTAATAACGCAGCGAATGTTGTTCTCCAAGTGGTCAATCGTTTCAGCCTTATCGGCGTAGACTAGCGACTTCACATATCCGCACAAAAAATAGTATGACGGTCTTAAATGGCACGATCTTGGAGGCTAATTCACAGGTCCGTAACGTGAAACTTTGCGGTTACCAAACATTTCTTTCGATAAATCAATCGTGGCACGATCTGTATGACATGTTGCGTCGTCTTGTTGAAACGACAGCTACTACACATCATGGTTGTTCAAATGAGGAATAAAAAAGTCAGTAGTCATGGCTCTACAGCAGTCACTATTGACTGTAATGTTCTGGAGAGTATCGTTTTTGAAGAGTTACGGACCAATGATTCCACCAGCCCACAAAGCACACCAAACATTCGGTTTTTCTGGATATAATGGTGTCTCAACATACACTTGAGGAATATCGTCACTCCAAATACGGCAGTTTTGTTTGTTGACATAGCCATTCCACCAAAAGTGAGCTTCATCGCTAAACAAAATTCGCTTATGAAAATCAGGATCAACGAAAATCTCGTTTTGGGCACATTCACAGAATCTAAGCCTTGCTAGGTGATCGTGTAGCTTCAATTCCTTTAAGCGTTGGATTTTGTAAGTACGCAAACTAAGAACTTTCGATAAGATAGACTGATTAGGGTCTTCCTCTATGCTACGGTATACATCAGCAACAATCTTTTCTTTACGCACTATAAGACGTCTCTGTTGATGCGTATTATAATTTAGAATAAACGTGGTGCGAAAATGTTCTATGGTTAATCGAATTAATTGCTCTGATGGACGATTATGTTGACCATAAAATGGAAGTACTGCGCGATACGTATTTCGAATAGAACCATGATTTTCAAAATAAATTTGCACAATTTGGAAGCGTTTGTCAGGCGTCCGTCTGTTCATGCTGAGATTAAATTAAATTCACACCAAATTAAACAATTACTTGAGAGCTGACAAAATGGCCGCCAGTTAAAAACGTGTTGCCAACTTACAGTTCTATACCTTTAAAAAACACTCTTTACAATGAATATATAATAAAAATAGCTTTAAATAAGTGGAAAAGGGGACATTTCAATATGTTACATTTTTCGGCAAACCATATATATCATCATGATAATCATCATCATCATCATCATGGCTTATTCACTCCTAGCGGAGTGTTTGCCGCCCTTTTGGGCTCTCTGATTCATTTATTGCGGAGAATCAGTCCGCTGTTGTTTTTTTATTATTATAGCAGCGTGTGTGACTTGGCCCTGTCTACAATTTTCCTCCATTCTTTCCGATCCTTACAGCGCTCCTTCCAATTGTAGATTCTCAGCTTCTTTATTTCTCCTAAGACTTGATCTCTCCAACTTGTTTTGGGTCTCCCCTTTGGTCTCTTTGTTGTTGGTCTCCATCCAGTTATTCGCTTTAGCGTAGAGTCTGGGTTAGCTCTTTCTGTGTGCCCCAGCCACCTGAGCCTTTGCGTCTTAACGAACTTGATTATGTCTTCACCCTCGATGACTTCTTTAATTTCTTCATTGGTTAATCTTCTAAATTCGCCTACACTTATCCTCACCGGCCCCATTATTCGTCGAATTATCTTTCTCTCTAAGATTTCTAACCTCATTTCATCTTTTTGTGTTAGGCACATCGTCTCTACACCATAGGTGATCACTGGCCTGATTGCAGTCTTGTAAATTTTTAATTTGGTTTTCTTACTAATGTGTTTTTTCTTTCAGGAATTTTTGGTAGTCCCAGTAGGTTTTATTACCCAGTAGGATGCGTTCATTTATTTCATCTGTTCTATCATTTCTGTCATTTACCATCACTCCCAGGTATTTGAAACGGTGTACTCTTTCAAATGTATATGCACCAAGCTTAATTTCTTTCTATATGTTCGTATTCTCTCTTGAACACTTGAGGTATTTCGTTTTGCTTTGGTTTATTACTAGCCCTCTCTTCTTTGCTTCTTTATCTAGTATTAATATTATGTTCTGCATGGTTTTTAAATCTCTAGTAACCAGTACAATATCGTCTGCATACGCAATCAGTTGGGCTGAAGATTCGATAATCGTTCCCACAATTTTGGCTGCTCTTACTGCGCCCTCTATGGCAATGTTAAATAATGTTGTTGACAGGGAGTCTCCCTGTCTGACACCTACCTCCATTTGTACTTCATCTGACGGGCCTTCCTTTGTTAAGATTCGTGCCTTGGATTCCTTCATCCTCACTTTCGTGAGACTTATTAATTTTTCTTGGATGCCTAATTGATTCATATCCTTAATTAGCTCCTCCCTTATTACACTGTCAAAAGCTTGCTTGTAGTCAATAAACAGTATATGTAAATATATTCCGTGCTCGTAACTTTTTTCGACTATTTGCGTTACAATGTGTATTGCATCTATTGTTGACTTACCTTCTCTGAATCCATGTTGGTATTCACCTATTTTTGTTCTATATATATATATATATATATATATATATATATATATATATATATATATATATATATATATATATATACATATCCGGGTAGTTTCATATGACTACTAAACTATGAACTATGAACACTAAAACTATGAACTATGAACTAAAACTATGAACAAACAATTCGATGACGTATTCAGACGGGAAGGGCAGGTGTATTTAGTACGAAAATATAGAAAACGGGAATGTAATTAAAAATGCTACGATCAATTTATCAATTTTCTAAGGGCTCTTGATTTTCCAATATTCAATGTCTTCGAACCCTGAACCATTATAAAATCAGATAGGAGACGAATTTACGCATTTGATATGTGGTGTCGAAGAAGACTGCTTAGAATATTTTGGACAGTCATAAAGACAAATACATCATTTTTCGATACGTCATGGTATCTGTAGCTTGATATTTACAAGCATATTAATGACCTTTTTGTCATTTACGATTTTTGTTGAGAATAAGCCACAATTTTACATTAAAATTAAGTTTATTTGACGTTTCCATTTCTACGTCGGAAATTGTTCTCAAAATACAAAACATTAATAAATTAAACAAATTAGGTTTTTTGATACTTTAAATTTTACAAATAATTTAATTTGATCTAATTCATATTGACAATTGAGACATATATTATACATTTTAAAGTAGATATGACTTTATTATAATACTTTTTTATAATATTTTTGAGTGCGTTTCTGGGACGACTTTATTGTCAGATAGTTAATTCGATTACACGAAATCAACTTTTAACTTGAGAATACCCGCCAGAAAAATCATAGCAACCTACATGTAATGCTAAGAGTAAAATTCTACTGTTAGTGATGCCATAGTAAATCACGAGGAAAAACCCACATGACACTATCCTAACATGGTAAATATTTGGTCTTAAATTCATTTCTACTCTCAATATTAACATCAAACTCTGACTTTATATGTATTTTATTTTAAAATAGCAATGATGTGTTTCCGATATGTTATTGACTTACTACTTGTGATATTTTCTATCTGTCGAAGATCCTACTGCATTCTGCCGCAGAATTTGCGATGCAATTCATTTAACATAATTTTGCCGTGTTTTTGATTTTTCTCTTTTTACCATCTGTTTCTTTTAGGACTATACTTGAATCTTTTCACTGAACCCTATGTTCATTTTCCAATCCGTGTTTACATAATTGAGATCTATCAAATTCTTTATTTTTGATATAAGAGTGATGTTCACTTATTCTAACGTTTAATGGTCTTGATGTTTCACCTAAATAAAAATTTTTGCATTCACAAGGTGTTTTATAAATACAATTATTTGTCCTGTTTTGATCATTTTTAGGCTTAGATTTAGATAAAATAGATCTCAATGTGTTGTTGTCCTATTGAATTTATTTTCTACCGTTTGAAGTTTTTCCGATAATAGCTTCAAAACTTTTTGTCATATCACATGTATTAGAGAAAGCTAAAGACAAGCGTAAAAAGAGCAATAAGAATCCTGGAGCTACATCAACATTCATAATAATCTGCTTAGTGGGAAGAATAGAAGAAAATACAAGAAAAATTGTCATGTGACAGAATATAAAAAATACAAATTGTTAAATTCCATGTAACGGTCCTGTTAAAGGGAGAAATAGTTTTTCTATTTATTGCATAAGAAATGTAATAAAATATTGGACTTTCGACATTTTTATTTCACTTGTAACTAATTATTCTAATAATTAATATGTCGGTTCTTTTTTATTTAGTACGTAATTCACTTAATTAAGCTTAGTACTAACCCAATTAAAATGGTTAAAAGGTTTCCTATTATAAAATATTTACTTAATTTAGTTAATAATGCTAGTTAGTTCCGTAATTAAAGTGCTTAAAAGATTCACTGATCAAAACCCCGTTAACCCGTTAATTAAAAATGCTTGGCTTGTCATTCTTGCCAAACATGAGATAAAGCGCCCTATAAATTTAAACTTAGAATTCTTTTGTAAATATAAAATTAACAAAAAAAAGTTTAAAATTAAAGAAAATATATTTAAAACAAATGCAAAACTTTTAAACTTTTTTTTCGTCTTAATAGAGGGGTCTGTTAGTCCAACCGGATTTATTTTCAATAATTCTCTCAATCATTTCTCTCATTGTAACAAAATTCACACCTGTCTATCTCTCCATTCTGTTCCTTTCCACTATCCATCTGCTGCAATCTATCATCTTATGTATCACAGTGTCCGAGTATCCACAGTATAGGCATTCATGTGTGTCGAACTTTCCGATCCTAGAGAGCTAGACCCTAAAACACCTGTGTCCGGTAAGCACCTGCGTCCGGAAATAATCCAGTCGCCTGTGGCCACAGTCCACGCAATCTCTTATGTTCGGGATCAGCATTTTGTCCACTGTGCCACACCCTCCGTGTTTTTCCATTCTTCTTGCCATCTTTCAATTGACCTTTCCCTTACCTGTCTTCTCTCGGACACAGTAAGGTTTGGGCCTCTTCTCTCATAGAGCTCTTTTCTTTCCACCGCCAAAACATGCAACGGAACACATCCAGTGGTGATCCACAAGGCTGCGGCAGACACAGTGCTGTAAGCGCATGCCATTTCCAACAGACTTGTTCTGTCCACTCGTGTCATGAGCCTCCTATAGGCCGTTATCTCTACCGCCTCGCTCCAGACTGATGCCGCGTAGAGGACCATTGACTGTACAATACCGTGTAAGACCCTCCTCCTATCAGATTTGGGCCCTCCAATGTTGGGCATCACCCTCCCCAACGCACCCTCCGGACCACCTCCCGCACGTGCTCATCCCATGTTCATTAGACATGCTCCCGCACATTGTAATTCAATACTTTGTATGTTCCTTGTCCCCTTCAGAATGATGGCTTTAGTTTTGTCTGCCGCAAATTTCAGTCCGTACTGCGTCATCAATTTCTTTACGACGCGGCTTGCGTTCCGAACCCGGTATTTGAGATCTGGCTCGTCCCGAGCGAGGTCATCCGCGAATGTGAAGGGGGTTGTACCTTCTCCGTATCCACAGTGCATAACCCCGTCATATGCCAAGTTCCATAGCGTCGGGCTCAAGACAGATCCCTGGGGTACCCCGGCCGTCACGTCCATATCGTGCCTTTTTCCACCATAATCCTTCTCTCGGACAGATACTCCGCCACAACATTCATCAGGTAACCAGGACATTCTCTCTCCTCCATTGCCTTCATTACCTCGTTCCACTGCAGCGTATTGAATGCATTCTTAACATCAAAAAACAGCAGGGCCGCCCAGCGATGTTCATTCCCTCTGTTGCACAATGCTTCGAGTACACTCATGATTGCATCAATCGTGCTTTTCCCTTTACAAAAACCAAATTGCTTCCGAGGTAAACCACCTAACCTCTCAATCATGTCGTCTATGCGTACTTGCAGGATCCTTTCATACAGCTTACTGATGCATGGAAAAAGGCAGATGGTGCGATACTTAACTTTTACAAAGCTTTTAAACTAAATTAATGTGAAACTACTTACAAAGCAAACATATTTTTATTAATATAAATATCCGGAAAACGAATAATTAATATTCTATTCGCTAAATCCTGCCATAACATATCGCACAGTCCTGTATGTTAAATCGTTTAGGCACTATAAGCTGAATGTCCTTTTGACAATTATCTCTTTCCAACGACCCCTCATAGGTAAGTCACGATCCAACTAGCCATTCTACCTCAATTATAAAACGCTAAAAAAATTTCCAGAATGAACCTTAGCATTCTCCTCAAAATTTCCCCAGAATCTAGAGAAAAATTGAATTAATTTACGTAATTTACTCTTGTATATTTCCCCAGACCTGGAGAAAAAATATTGTTGTAGTTCAGAGAGACAGCCTAATTAATATGTTAGTGTTCCATACTTTGCACGTAGTATATGTTACGTTAGGTTAGGTAATGGTCATTAAAATAAACTCAAACAAAAACAAAATAGACGGTCCCATATTAGGTAACGTATGATAACCAGATAATATAAAAAGCCAATAACTCTTTTAGTCAATTGAAAATTGGTTGCTGAGGGTAATGACGGTTGCTATATTGTATATACTTTTAAACAGATTGGACCATAATTGATAAGAATTTTTTATCAAAATATAGCTAAAGATTATCATCATCCAACTTTTTAACTTTTAACTTTTTCTGTTTTACATGTTTACCCTGTACGTGTTTGTTGCCTTCTAGCGCTTAAAATTAAATATAGGTGATGAGCTGCTGATTTAGTTTATCTACGTCCAGTGCCTGCAGCACTTCTAAGTTTTACGAAAACTCCGCCGTATGACACTTTAGAATTATGCCGTTTCATAATAAAATACAGCATTTTTAATGCATCTACTAAAAATAATAAGTGTAATAACATGACTGAAACAGAAACTTCCAGATTATTTATTGAACTACAACTTTAATTTTTTCCTTAGTTTTAATCACTTGGTGAAATGATTCCTAGCATTTTTAAGTTCTTTTATTATTATTATATTATATATGCGTACAAAGACATAGAAAAACAAAATGGAAGGGAAGGAATCTATCTACCCACCTATAAATAGAGTATGTGAATGCTATCAATGCTATTTGTAGATTTAGAGAATGTATACAATACGGTACCTTTGAAAAAACTAATTACTATTTATAACTGGGAATAAGCCACAATTAAAGATAAAAAATACGTTTATTGACGTTTCAATTTCCAATATTTATATTGACAATTCAGACATACATTATGCATTTTAAAGTAGACGTCTTTAAAATGATATTGCCAATGTTGTTGAGTTGCGCTCCTGGGACGACTTTACTTATAAGATAGTTCATTCGATTACATGAAATCAACTTTAACTTGAGAATATCCGTCAGAAAAAATCATAGCATGTAATTCGTCTTTAAAAAGACAAACACATGACATGATGACAGTAAAATTCTCCTGTTAGTGATTCCATAGTAAATTATGAGGAAAAACCAGGAAAAAAACCTCATAATACTATCCCGACATTGTAAGTATTTGTTCGTGAATTTAGTTTACCTTCAACAAACATCAAAATTCTGATTTTATATTTTATATGTTACGTTATGTTTGTTAAATAACGTAACATATAAAATCAGAATTTTGATGTTTGTTGAAGGTAAACTAAATTCACGAACAAATACTTACAATGTCGGGATAGTATTATGAGGTTTTTTTCCTGGTTTTTCCCTCATAATTTACTATGGAATCACTAACAGGAGAATTTTACTGTCATCATGTCATGTGTTTGTCTTTTTAAAGACGAATTACATGCTATGATTTTTTCTGACGGATATTCTCAAGTTAAAGTTGATTTCATGTAATCGAATGAACTATCTTATAAGTAAAGTCGTCCCAGGAGCGCAACTCAACAATATTGGCAATATCATTTTAGAGTCGTCTACTTTAAAATGCATAATGTATGTCTGAATTGTCAATATAAATGAGTCAGATAAAATTAAATTATTAGAAGAATTTTTTCACTATGTAACAAAAAACAAAATTTTGTTAATTTACTGTTTGTATTTTGAGAACGATTTCCGAATTGGAAATTAAAATTTGTGAATGCTATCACAAATATATATACAAAAATGCAAGAAGTGTCGTTAAAGAAGGAAACTTTATATCTGAATCATTTTCAATAACACAGGGGCTTAAACAAGAATGTTGTCTATCTCCGACCTTATTTAAATATATATTCAATCATCGCTAGAGCTAGAGCTAGAGCAGTGGAGGAAAGAGGTATCCGGAATAGGAATAGACATGGGCGGTGGTAAATGTCTAACAACTTTATTTTTCGCAGATGATCAGGTAGTCGTAGCGAATGATGAGGAATACATGTTTAAAAAACTAAAGAAAGAATATGAAAAATTGGGTCTCAATATGAACATGTCAAAGACAGAGTATCTTAAAATAGGAGATGACAAAGAAGATTCAGAGTTAGAAATTAGAAATACAAAAATATGCAATGAATATAAATATTTCGGATCTATAATATCTAAAGAAGGCACTACCAAAAGACACATCGTAAACGGAACGCATCAGGGAAAAAAAGCGGTTAACATTCTGAACTATCTACTATG
This sequence comes from Diabrotica balteata, assembly GCA_918026665.1. Classification (NCBI taxonomy): domain Eukaryota; kingdom Metazoa; phylum Arthropoda; class Insecta; order Coleoptera; family Chrysomelidae; genus Diabrotica; species Diabrotica balteata. The sequence continues at coordinate 62,167,495 of OU898277.1, forward strand.
GTCTAAAGATATTAGACAAGAAACAAAATTGACAACCTATCGAACCTTGGTAGAGCCTATTATGAGTTATTGGGAAGAAGTTTGGCTGACCACGTAAAAAGATAGAAAAAGAATAGAAGTGGTAGAAATGCATTTTCTAATGAGAGCGTGTAGTGTATACAAAAAAATCATATCAGGAATGAAGATATTAGAAGGAGTACAAATACTGTATATTCCAGTGTAGATAGAATTGAAATGAGACAACGAGTGTGGTATGGTCACGTGAAGCGAATGAATGAAGATAGATGGCCAAAGAAAGCTTTAAATTACATACTTACCACAACAAAGAAGAAGAAGGGGAAGGCCTTCAGTTGCCTGGGAAGAAAATGTACGAAACCTATGTTATATATGCGATCAAAAAACCAGCCATGAGTCTTCAATTTTTTATTTAATATTTTAGTTACAATATAACCATATACCATCCAGAAATGTCTGAGTTATAATTTTGGAATAAACAATACTCTTATGTAGTTTTTAAATATTAGGCGAAAATTCATTATGCTACGAACTATTTTATTTCGTATATTTATATACATATTAATATTCTACTTCTAAATAAAGAAATATTATTATTATTCCAGATTTAAGCTTATCGAGCATATCTGTTATCGAGTCTTAGGTGATATGGTGCGCCCAGTATCTCCCAAAAATTTTCTTCACGCATCCCCGCATCTGGATATTGAGAGCAGTGCTCCTTTCTGGATGGTCTTAAAACCGGGACAGGAATGGTATTCTTGAGTGGGGATCGTTACTTTGCCTGATAGGGCTAGCTTCTACCTTGGTGAACACGTTCCTTTTTTCAGGCGAAGATACTGGTCTACAGGAAGCAGCAGAGATCAAAGCTGAAATTTAGGTTCATAATATAAGTATGTATTGGGATAGCCAATAGCTCTGAAAGTGTTGATAAATCCTATCCAGAGAAAGGGCTGAATAACAAACTGTTTTAAAGCAATTAGTTGCAGACTAAGAATAATAAAGTAGCTGCTAGATGTGTGCATGACCGGTATTGTGGCAATGAGGCGCCGATATAGCAGCTAAGGAAGATACAGAGCAGGTGTGTTTCAGACCTGAACCCTTTTACCCAGTCACGTGCCAGAACTATAAGACAAGGCCGTCGGTTACGTCTTGTTAGGAAACGAACTAACTGCTTTAAGTAGAGATGGAATTTGGGAGTTAAGTACAGGTAATCACGGGTCATGCTAACCTCGCGTAACACCAAAACATCTGTGGATTCAGCCAATCAATAATTTACCACAGGTGTGAGGAGAGGGAAGAGACAGCCCAACCATTTATGGACGACTGTCCAGTCTTTGTTAACGCTAGACACAAAGATTTCCACTTTCACCAAACAACCCCCAAAAAGGAAGTGACGGGGAGCATGCTTAAGCTTGCGGTATTCATCATCAAGAACACCAGGCGTCTAATCGGTAAAGACAAGGCTGCTAATTTCAGCTCACCAAAAATATCTTTTCAAAAAAGGAATGTAGTTCGGTGACGCACTTTTGGAGATTGATGCTTTAATTTTTCGATTATTTGAATACGAAATCTTAGTAGTGTAGGTAATATAGTACATTCTATAAAAGTATCTGACCTTTGGTCGTAACTTCAATTCAAAACATTCCAGTGCCCTCTGCCGATTAAGAGCTTAAAAGGAAATTCTTCAGGAACTTGCGTAAATCGCAGGTACCAAATGCTTTTGTTTATATTATCTTTTTTTTTCGTTGGTCACATTCTGTTATCGCTGAAAATCACGGAGATATGCGAGCAACGAATTTGTATTCAGTTGTGCAGAAATTATTAATACAATACATATTATGTCATTTCGGAAGAAATATCTCAACAAAACTAACAAAAGAATGGTTTCATCCCTTTAAAAATGACCGCGCGTGTCTGCTGTCGATCATTCAATATAACAACGCCAGAAACTATCAAACCTATAATAATTTTCATTCTTATCGAGAATTTGGGAATGACTCGCGTGAGGGCTAAAATTACTCAAAGCAAAAAAATAGGATAGAAGTCGCTCTGGCCAACTTAGAAATAATCGCTTATGATGAAAATATTGTTAAAAAATTACTATTTTAATGGTAATACGGCACAATTCAAGTTTAAAATAAGTTTATTGACGTTTTAATTTTCACTTTTGAAATAGTTCTCAAAATACAAACATTAATAATTTAAACAAATTTTGTTTTTTTTTTGTTACTTGGTGAAAAAATTCTTCTAACCTCATAATACTATCCCGATATGGGAAGTATTTGGTATTACATTTAGTTTACTTCCAATAAACACCAAATTCTGATTTTATATGTATGTTATTTAAAAAACATAAATGGTGTATCCTCGATATGTTACTGACTTACTGATAATGGTATTTTCCTCTTTTAATATGGGTATGGCGTAACAACTCCGCCTTCGGTAAGTACTGGGTGAATTGAGTAGCTCAGTAAATGCCGATGCCGGTCCCAAGCCCGGATAAAGGAGGAGGGTTGAGGCGATGGGCTAGCAACTCGTCCCTTGTCAAAAGAAATTAATGCTAAAAATTTCGACCAAAAGCCTCGGAATACAAAGGATGGATCAACACAAAGACGACTAATGCAACGAAAAAGGAAAATGATATTGGCTACATGGAATGTACAAGGACTGAGAACCAAACAAGCAGAAGTATTCAAAGAATTAGCGGAAAGAAAAATAGATATATGTGTTCTCACAGAAACCAAGAAAAAAGGAAAAGGAAATGAAGAGATAGGAGAATATATACATATCTACAGCGGAGTGAGTAAAGATAACAGAGCTAAGAGGGGAGTCTCTATTGCCATTCGAAAAAATCTTAAAAACAACATTAAATCGTGGACTGAAGTAAATGAACAACTACTAATACTGGAATTGAAAAAGAATGGGCACAATATCGTAATTGTCGGAGTATATGCCCCAAACGAAGATGCAAATCCAGAAAGTAAAGACGATTTCTACGACAATATGAATGAAATACTCTCTGAAGTTAAAGAAAACTGTGAAATCTTTATACTAGGAGATTTAAACGGCAGAGTAGGGACAGAAGAAAATAGCAGAGTCGAAGGAAGATATGGAGAACAAATAACCAATGACAACGGAATGCGTCTTAGAGATTTTTGTGAAATAATGTTTCTCAAAATTATGAATGGATTTTTTCAACATAGAGACATCCACAAATTTACATGGATACAACCTACTAGGAATCTGCGCTCGATAATCGACTTTGTAATCCAACGTCAAACTTCCCAGCTGAAAACAACTGACGTAAGGGTATACCGTGGATCAGAATGTGGATCCGACCATCATTTACTTATGGCCAATGTGATAGTTAACTATCGCAAAAACAATAACACTCAGGTACAGAATATAGAAAAGGGACAAAAAGTAACATCTCCTAAATATAACCTAGAAAGCTTAAAAGAAGATTCAACAAAATTTCTTTACAAATTACGACTGGCCACAAAATTACAAAATGTGGATCGAGAAAATATAACAGCGGAAGAATTATACCAACAACTTAAAAAGTACATTCATGAGGCTGCAAGTGAAGCTTTGGGGTATAAAGACAAACATGAAACAAAAAATCAAGAATGGTGGTCGGAGAATATGCAAACGTTAGTAAACAAGAAGAAAACTGCTTATCAGAAATGGATGTCAACGAGAAAGGAGGAAGATCACAAGGTATATACGAAATTAAATCGAGATGTAAAAAGAGAAGTAGTGAAAAGTAAAAATGAGATATATATGTGGATGTATATGGGTGGAACAAGAGTTGGGCAAGCGTGGAAGGTGATAAAGTCTCTCCGGGGGGAAGGAAAGGAAAAATCTAACTTAAAATTAATAGATCTGAAACAGTGGAAACAACATTATGAGGTCTTATTGACAGAGGATAGACGTATATTCCAAGATATCGAAATGGAAGAAATATCTGAACATACACAAATAATTGAGATAACAACCGGAGAGTTAAGCGATGCCCTCAAAAGATCGAAAAACGGTAAAGCAGCAGGACCTGGAGACATCCCAATTGAGTTGGTAAAGTATGGACCAAAAATATTACACGAGATGATGGTTAAACTATTTAATAAATGCTTAAAAGGACAAAATATCCCTGATGATTGGAATGTTGGATACATCAGCTCAATATACAAAAAAGGGGATAAACGCAATTGCTCTAATTATAGAGGAATAACTGTTACTAGCACAGTGGGGAGGTTGTATGGTCGAATAATAAAAAACGAATTGAATCAGAATATGAAGACATAGAGGAACAAAATGGATTTCGGGCAGGAAGATCGTGCATTGATAATATATTCGTTCTGCAGCAGGTAATCGAGAAACGGAAGGCAAGGAATCTATCTACCCACCTATTGTTTGTAGATTTAGAGAAGGCATATGATACGGTACCTTTGAAAAAACTATTTTATACATTGACGAAAGTAGGTCTCAGTAGAGAGTATGTGGATGCTATCGCAAATATATACAAAAATGCAAGAAGTGTCGTTAAAGAAGGAAACTTTATATCTGAATCATTTCCAATAACCAAGGGCTTAAACAAGGATGTTGTCTGTCTCCGACCCTGTTTAAAATATATATTCAATCATCGCTAGAGCAGTGGAGAAAACAAGTATCCGGAATGGGAATAGACATAGGCGGTGGTGAATGTCTAACAGCTTTATTTTTCGCAGATGATCAGGTAGTCGTAGCGAATGACGAGGAAGACATGGACTACATGTTTAGAAAACTAAAGAAAGAATATGAAAAATAGGGCCTCAATATGAATATGGCAAAGACAGAGTATCTTAAAATAGGAGATGGTGAAGAAGATCCAGAGTTAGAAATTAGAAACACAAAAACATGCAATGAATATAAATATCTCGGATCTATAATATCTAAAGAAGGCACTACCAAAAGAGACATCGAAAACAGAACACAGCAGGGAAAAAAAGTGGTAAACATTCTAAACTCTCTACTTTGGTCTAAAGATATTAGACAAGAAACGAAATTGACAATCTATCGAACCTTGGTAGAGCCTATTATGACTTATGGGCAGAGGTTTGGCAGATAACGCAGAAGGATAGAAAAAGAATAGAAGTAGTAGAAATGGATTTTCTAAGGAGAGCGTGTGTTATATCCAAAAAAGATCACATCAGGAATGAAGATATTAGAAGGAGGACAAATACGGTATATTCCAGTGTAGATAGAATTGAAACGAGACAACTAGTGTGGTATGGTCACGTGAAACGAATGAATGAAGATAGATGGTCAAAGAAAGCTTTAAATTACATACCACAACAAAGAAGAAGAAGGGGAAGGCCTTCAGTTGCCTGGGAAGAAAATGTACGGCACATAATGAGAGATAGAGCCATCAGAGAAGACGAATGGATGGACAGAAAACGATCGATCGATCGATTTCGATGATCGAAACGATGGCGGTCGAAATGCGAGAAACGGCAGAGGCTGTAGGAACCTCGCTAAAAATTTTTGCTGAAAAATGCAAGCAAGGGACAGAACAGAATGATGTAGAAAGCTTGAGAAGGTCGAGGCCCTCTAGGAGCCGTAAGTAGCACCAAGATAATGATGATGTTTACATATTTAAGATCTATCAAATTCTCTATTTTTAATATAAGATTCTTCTTCTTCTTCAAGTGCCGTCTTCGTTCCGAAGTTTGGCTATCATCAAAGCTATGCGTATTTTTGATGCTGCAGATCTAAACAGTTGGTAATTGGTGCAATTGTACCATTCTCTCAAGTTTTTCAACCATGAATGCCTTCTTCTTCCTTTAGATCTCTTTCCCATTATCTTTTCCTGGATAATCAATTGCAGCAACTGGTATTTGTCTCCCCTCATAACATGTCCCAAATATTGTAGTTTGCGATTTTTAACAGTAAGTATCAGCTCTTTCTCTTTCCGCACTCTCCGCAAAACCTCCACATTTGTTACTTTCTCTGTCCAGGGTATTCTTAATATTCTACGATACATCCACAACTCAAATGCTTCTATCTTTTTGGTATCGATCTTTTTTAATGTCCATGTTTCCATCCCGTAGAGGAGAACTGACATAACGTAACATCTCAAAAGGCGAATTTTAAGTTTTAGACTTAGATCTCTTCCGCAGAACACCTTTTTCAATTTAGTAAATGTGGCTCTAGCTTTCTCTATTCTGGTTCTGATTTCTTCAGAGCAATCATTATTTTCGTTGATAACAGTTCCCAGGTAATTATATCTTCTTACACGTTCGATTCTTTGATCATGCACGGTTATGTCAGGAAGTTTTGTGGTGATTTAGATATTAGCATTATTTTTGTTTTGCTTATGTTAAGTGATAATCCGTGTTCTTCACTGCATTCTACTATTTTGTTAATTAGTATTTGAAGATCTTCCCAAGTTTCTGCGATTAGTACCGTGTCATCGGCATATCTCAAGTTGTTTATTCGGATGCTATTTATCTTAATACCTATATTTTGATCCGAAAGTGCTGTGTTTATAATGTCTTCGGAGTATAGATTGAATAAGGTCGGTGAGAGTATACAACCCTGTCTTACGCCTTTCTTGATCTCGAGTTCCTCCGTTGTCTCTTGCTCTATTCGGATATTTGCTTTCTGGTTATAGTAAATCTTAGAGATAATTCTAATGTCCCTTTTATCCAAGTTTTTTTCTACTAGCAGTTTCATTAAGTGATCGTGACGATCGTGACGTGATCGTGACAATATAAGATTGATGTTCACTTATTCTAACATTTATTGACCTTGATATTTCGTCCAAATAAATCTGATTTGGTTTTTTATAAATACAACTCTTTGTTCTTTTTTGTTCATTGTTAGGTTTAGTTTTAAATAAAATAGGTTTCAATGTGTTTGTTGTTTTGAATGTTGTTGAAATGTTGAATTTATTTCCTATATTTTTAAGTTTTCCTGATAATCTTTCTATGTATGGTATTGTTATTTTCCTGGTATTATTCCTTGTGTTTGCTGTTCGATTTCGTTTTAAGTTGTTCTGTTCTATTCGGTCAATTGTTGAAAATTCCTTATTTATAAACCATAATGGATAATCATTTTTTAATAAAACAGATGTTAACAAATGGTTCTCCTCTAAGAACGAATTTTCGTAAGAACAAGTAATTTCGGCCCTATCGTATAAGAATTTAACGACTCCCTTTTTAATATTGATATTGTAATTTGATTTGTAATTTAGATATATGTTAGTGTGTGTTGGTTTTCGATACACCTGAGTCTCATATCCAGTATCGTTCTTAGAGATTAAAACATCCAGGAAAGGTAGTGTGTTATTATATTCCTTTTCTATGGTAAATGTTATTGTCTCTTCTTTATCATTCATTAACGTGTCCAACACTACGATCCATGAGGCCCTATTGAGAATACAGTGGAACTCGCTTATTACGGCCTCGGTAGTTACGTCATCTCGGTTATAACGTCAATTTTTAATAGGTCCGGTCAAAAACTATTCCATAACGTTATTAAAAACCCGGTTTTATCGGCTAAAAATAAACTAACTCTCGGTTATAGCGTCATAAAATTTTATAGTAGGTTATCCTTTTTTTATTTTATGAAGAATAAAGTGCCATGCGTTTCTGGCTTTGCGGCATTTGTTCCTTCCAAGAATGTAAGAAAGGTCCATTATCCCTTCTGTGTACAGTTATGTTACCCTGACAATCTATAATTTCGCATTTATCAGTGCCGTCCTAACACTCCTAACAGTCAAATTTTCGGTTTCGGAACAGTCGGTTTAAGAAATTTTCGATACCGTGAAATTGTGTTCGGATCGTTTTGTTTTTTTTTTTTTTTATTTTAATTTGGTAATTAGCTTTTATTTTTTAATATGGCAAGTTGTAGCACTAAAAGGAAGGTTTTGCCTATTAAAGAAAAAGTGCGTGTTATAAGAGCATTTGAAAGTGGTCGAAAAATTGCTGATGTATACCGGCAATTTGGACTTGTTAATTCGACTGTCGGCTCAATCATAAAAAACAAGGACAAAATTTTAAAAGCCTTTAAAGAGGACGGAAACAATGTTAAAATGATTAGGAAGTGCATTCGTGGTGATGTAGATTCAGCTCTACTCAAATGGTTCAAGCAGTGTCGCAGTTCTGATATCCCTGTGTCCGGGCCACTTTTAAAGGAGAAAGCTACAGAGTTCGGAAAATTGTTTGGTGAAGATTTCACATGCTCTAACGGCTGGTTAGATCGGTTAAAAGCCAGGCACTCAATTTCCTTCTCGAAAATTGTTGGAGAGGCAAAATGTGTGGACGAGAACGTAACAAGTGACTGGCTACAAAACACATGGCCACAACAAAGGCAACCATACAAAGATGAAGATATCTTTAATGGTAACGAGTCTTTTATAAATTAACGCCAGACAAAACTTTAAATTTCAAAAATCAAAAATGTGTCGGTGGAAAACTTTCCAAGCAAAGAGTGACGGCTTTTGTTTGTGTAAATATGACAGGTACAGAGAAAAGAAAGCTTTTGGTTATTGGGAAAAGTTTACATCTTAGATGTTTCAAAAACATTAAAACACTACCTGTACTCTACACAGCCAATAAAAAAGCATGGATGACTTCTGCTATTTTTGAATAAGAATTGAGAAAGTGGGACTAGGAACTCTCTTTCAAAAAAAGAAAAATTCTTCTCCTAGTTGACAACTGTGCAGCCCATCCCAAACTTAATTTGCACAACTGCACGAGTGTCTTGCAGCCTATGGACCAGGGAGTCATAAGAAGTTAAAAGTGCCATTATCGAAAACAGCTTTTAAAAAGAATGATTTTTTGTATGGATAATGGAGAACCTATGAACATTACCATCCTGGATGCTGTTCAGTTTTTAGACAATGCGTGGAGTGCGGCTACGTCAGTGAGAATTCATAAGTGTTTTCGTCAAGCAAAATTGACTGTAGCTTCTCTCAATGTTGAGGACGTTGATAAAGATGACGAAATTCCTTTGTCAGAGTGGATATAAAAATTTAGTGTGAATCAGGGAGCGTTCGGAACTGATCTTGACTCCTACATTTCAGTAGACGATGAGGTGGAAACCTTTCAAGTCCTAAGTGATAAAGAAATTGTTGAACTGGTGCAAAACGTGGAAATGGATGTCGATGAAGCTGAAGAAGAAGAAGACATCGTTGCTTGTCCTACAATCCAAGAAGCAATGAGAGTTGCTGAGACCATTTCCAGGTTTTACCAGTTCAGGGATGCATCCACAAATACCAAAGAAGCAGCTCAACTTATTAAGGAAACAACAGAAAAACTTTATTTTTCGGAAAGGGTTGTGCAAAAGAAAATAACGGACTTTTTTCAGCAATAGAACTTTTTTACACAATGTAAGTTTCATATACATACATAATATGTTTTGTTTTTTAATTGTTTTTTATCCTAAAATGACTGTTGTTTTTTTTTTTAAATTTTACTTAAGTAAATGTTATATTTTCGGTATATCGTAAACTATGTTAAATTATCATGTTTAGGCCCAGAGTGATTAACAAATAATATATCTACTATACCCAATAATGCTGTAATAATATTTTCCCTCATTAAAATTTTATTTTTCTCAACCTCTTTTTTAACGTCACTCTGATATAGCGTCATTTTTTTATTGGACCCTTCAATGACGCTATGACCAAGTTCCACTGTATATCTACATATCTTCACCACACTGTGGGTTTTAAAATTTGTTTAGAAATAATATTTATTTCAAAATCTTCCATAAATATATCTGCTAATAATGGAGATTAACTAGAGACCAAAATTTTATTTATAGAATTCATTATTCAGTTGAAAACAGACATTATTAGTATCATGTCAATAACTCCATTATAGATGATATATTTAGTCTTGTTCTAGTTGCCAATGAATCATCATACTCTAATTTTGTTTTGATTATATTTGAAATCTTATCTAATAGCACATTTGTAAATAAACTATTTATGCCAAAACTTACTAAAATATTATTTGAATTAAATTCAATATTCGATCATTTATTTAAAAAATGTGTATTTTTTTAATAAATAGCTTTTAAATTTTTAAAATAGCTGCAGCAATATCCTTAAAAAGATCATTACCGATAACGCGTCATGGTTTTATGGTTATAATCCCGAAACAAAACAAAGGCCTTCACAGCGGGAACTTCCATGCACGGACAAATCTGTTTCTTTTTAGTGTAAGAAGCTGTTTGTCCACCAAATACTTTCCAAGAGGTCAACAACGAATTTTACAAGACTAAGTAATGCAGTGCCAGCACATTCATCGAACAGGGTGCAACAATTCTTAGCAAAACACAAGTCTACAAAAGGTACGCTGGATGACGAAGAATAAAGCATTGCGAATTCTAGGACTAAGATCAAATACCTTTGGAGATGAGCTCGTATTGAATGATGAACATTATTGAAGACAGAATAATATTTTTTAAGTATTCTTCTTCTAATTACGCGGTCTCCTTTTAAAGGTTGTCGATCCAATTGGGAATTGTAACTTTGGAAATAACTGCATGAAAGATTCTGGGGATGAGCGGTCAAACGATCTCCTCAGGTGTTTCAGACATGCGTTGTGGCGTCTTTCTACTGATCTAGTGCGCTGTATTTAGCTTCCAATAATATGATTCGGAGTAAATCATATCTTTCACCTCTCAACACATGACTCAAGTATTGTCTTTTCCTGCTTGATCATGCTTAGTAATTCTTTTTGTTTACTAATGTGTTGAAATACCCAATCTTTGGTAACTTCTTGTACCCAGTGAATTCTCAGAATCCGTCTGGATATATACATCTCAAAGGCATCTATTCGTTTTTCTGTTTCAGAGTTCATTGACCAACTGTGTCCAACATTGTCTAAACGTAACATCTGATCATTCGGATTCTGAGGTCCAGACTAAGGTGTGGTTCATAGTGTTCCAAGTATTTTCCTCGGCTGTTTGATTCATGATTTTTTTTTGGGTTACACTGGCTATTGATATGTGCTTCCTAATATTTTATAATACTCGACGTAAGATACCTCAACTCAGCAGATGTAGGTATAAGTAGGATGTAGCGACCATAGCCTAGTATCATGTAAAATGAGAATCATCATGAAATACTTCCCACCGAAGATAGCGGCGTCAACACAAACAGAAATCAAAGTCGAAGGACTAAATACGGAATCCACGGAATACTTATACAGGAAAAGAATATCAGAGAAAATCGATGAGAATAAAATATCAGAAAACGATAGCATCGAGGAAAGCTGGGGAAAACTCAAAAATAACATAATTAACGCAGCAACAGAATACTTGAGAGGGAAAGTAACGAACACTAACATATCAAAAAAGAAAACACCACTGTTTAGAAAGGAAGTGAAGACAAAATGTGAAGAAAACAAGAAAGCCTTCTTACATTATAGAACACAACAAACACAACAGTCATACAACTATTATAAACGAATCAGAAATGAAACGAATACTTTAGTTAGACAAATAAAAAAGGAACACTGGCAGAGTTTCTCAAAACAGATGGAACACGATTTCTACAGAACACAAACAGAAATATGGGGAATGATCAGAGGACAAAAAAAAAGAGACGAACGAACTAATAAAAACGAAACACATTCAGAAGAAAACATGGGTTTTAACAGATTACTTTCGATCCCTGTTTGCTAAAGGTGACGATTATGAACCACCAACACCAGAGGTGACGACAAACGAAGAAATAAATATTGAGGAGAAAGAGGTCAAGGAATCATTAAGGAAATAAAAAAATTGAAAATCACCAGAAGAGGACAGAATACCGAACGAATTCCTAAAGTACGGAGGACGATCTGATCAAACAACTATTAAAACTAGTCCGAAAAATAATAGAACAAAACAGAATTCCTCAAGAATGGAGATCAAGCATCACTACAGAAATCAAATCATCAAGCAGAAAATTACAAAGGAATTAATTTATTAAACATTACACTAAAATTAACAACCAAAGTAATAACAAATAAATTGAATTAAATTATAACACTAGCAGAAGAACAAAAATTTTTAGGTCGGGAAGCTCATGCAACGACGCTATATTTATACTGAGGCAAGTACAACAGAAATCATTAGAATACAACAAACCGGCATATCTATGTTTCGTGGACCTTACGAAGGCACTTGACCGGGTCAAATTAAAAAACGTTATTTACTTACTGTACGCAAGAGAGATACCTCTAGGAATAATCAAAATGATCGAAAATATCTACCAAAACATCACAATAAAAGTAAAAGTAGAGGAAGAACTAACCGACACTATTGAAACTGGCAATGGAATAAGACAGGGATATTCCCTGAGTCCTCTATTGTTCAACCTGATTATGGATGAAATAATAAAAAAAGTAAGAACTAAAAGAGGATACCAAATAGAAGAAAAACAACTTCAAATAATTTGGTAGGTATGCAGACGACGCGATACTACTCTCTCAAAGTGCAGATGATTTACAACGTATATAATATATCCGCCAGAAAATTTAACTTTAATTAACGTTAATTTCCCCAAAAAATACAAAATGCATGGTTACAACAGTAAATTTACTAAGATGTAAATTATAGCTGGAGGGTCAGATAATAGAACAAGTGATGGAGTTTAAATATCTAGACATCACATTATCTAGCCACGGAAAGCTCGAAACTGAAGTGGAAGATCAAGTGAATAGAGCAAATAGAGCCGCAGGCTGTTTAAATCAATATGGGGAAATAAAAATATCGGGAAAGAAATGAAAGGCAGAATTTACAAAACAGTCATCAGACCAATAATGACAAACGCGGCAGAAACAAAACCTGATACAGAGAGGACAAAAAAAATGTTAGAAACAGCAGAGATGAAAACACTTGATGAAACACTTGATGAAAAATTGATGGTAAGACACTATGGGACAGAGCTGGAAGTAGATATACGACGTAGATGCAAGGTGGAGAATATCAAGAAATGGGAAGAAATAGAAGAGTAGAATGGAACGATCATATAATCCTAATGACAACAAATAGAGTAGTAAAGACGGCAAGAGATGGTTCCCCAATAGGAAGACGATCAGTAGGAAGACCACGAAAACGATGGAACGACAACTTACTGGAGGCACATTGAAAAACAAACAGAGTCATGTCTATATAAAAAGCAGAAGAAGAAGATATATTTTATGGAAGTTGCCTGTTCTATTATTTGTCCCTTGGAATAGAAGTAATTGGAATCTGAAAATACTAGAGTACTTGACAAATAACTCATTTGCCGTGAAGTCCCTTTATCCCTTAGAATCCGGTTTTTAAATATGGAGGTTGTCAGTAGAGGTTTTCGAAACTTATTGTCTGAGAAGGTTGTTTAAAATTCCAGGGGTGGAGTTCATAGAATTTCAAATGATGACACCCTGAAAATAGAGATTCCTAATGTAAAAAGAAAATGACAGTCTGATCAAAAGATATCGAATTTTTACCGTCGAATTGATTCAAATTTTATTTAAAATTGATTTCGCGCGCCTAACTAACATTCAAAATCGCCGCTCACTTCAAGCGTTGTTTCTGAGAGAACGGTTCATTCTAAACAAAAAGTGCTAATAATCATCTTTGTTTAAAATTATCTCAGCTTCATTTTTTATTGGAAACATTTTTTTCTACGGCGTACACATTCGTGGTAAATCGATTTTTTCCGTTAGCTCCCCCTACAAGGTAACGTTTTAGAGAGAAGTCGGGGGTAGGAGTGGTAAACTTTTTGCATCTTTTTTGTGGTCCCAAAACCAATATTCTCAGCAAAATTCAGCTTGTTCGTATGATTTCGTGTTCAAATCTCTGACGACTTGACTAATAGGCGTACGGCAAAATTAAACCTTTTTTTAACATCAGTTATATTTAACTGTCAAGAAAAATGGGTCCACGTCTGCTCTAAATAGATTTATTTAACTAATAATATTGAATGTATGATTTCACTATTTATCAACTTTTTTAAAATTACAACTCACACTTTATCTCGTATGCAATGATAAAGTTAGTTTAATATAAACAATATTAGAACCACAGATTTTAGACATGAGTCAACATTTGGATTATCTGAAAATTGTGATAAATATTGTGAAAAGTTACAATTAAATATATACTTTAAATCAGCTTATATATACTCATTAATTACAAATAATGGAATAAAAAATAGATCGGCCAAGCAGTTTGTTTTACATTTTTATTACTTGAATAATGGCATTTTTCCAAGTTATAAATAGGACCAGTTTACCTTATTAAACTGATGAACACATAAGTTAATGTACGTATTCTACATTTTTCTTTAGTTTAATTTATTACAACAGTAATCTGACATTTTTTAAAATCAAATAAAAATCAAAGATCAGTGTCATTGAATATTTTAGCAATGTTCTTCTTCCTATTCGCCCTCTTTTTTATTGCTTGCTTTTCTTCAATGCTGTCTCTTATTCTATTGGATAATTAATATTCCATCTCTTTATAGGTCCATTTGTGAATCTTTTCAAATTATTCTGCTTTCTGTCATTCTATTAATGTGCATGTTCCATTCTTCCTTTCTATTTTACACCCACTGATTTACGTTATCTATCCTACATATGTTTCTCTCCTCACTACCTACTCATTTTTTTGTCATGTGAAAGAAGATGCCTTGAAAGGAGATCGTTTAGCAACAGATTTTTATTTTTTATTTTGTACCGTGATTAGTTTTGTTACATCTATATTTGTTTCATCCAATTCCTATGCTTTTCCTATCCTTTATATTCATCCTTTATATTCATCCATTTGCTTTCCTATCCTTTGTAATTTGTTGGGTATGCCCTTTACATGTGGTATTCTTGTCATCTTCAAATTCTTCCTTGTGAGCATTTCTGGATTGCTTATAATGTTATGTTGTTTCCTTTCTTCAATCTTCTGAAATGCCACACATTGTCAAGAAGTGTCTAGCGATAATCCAGAACAGTCGAAAATTCATGAAATATACTTTAACAGTGTTGCCAGTACGCTTCCTTGTGAAATTCTAATTTCGATTTTACTGGGACGGTTGTATTCTCGACAAATATAGCGACCCGCGAGGGCTTAAAAACGATAAATAATATTTTTTATATCGGCAAAGATATATTATCAAATAAAAAAATATATTTATTATATCTACCTAAATCTTGCTTGTCACGATATGCTCTGTATATTTAGCATTTTCTGGGGCATGCAATAGATACACATCACAAATTACCTCAATGCGGTTAAGTCTAAAATTGCACCATCGGATGTCTCGTCTCATCTCTTCCGCTTCCGTCCGTCTCTCTCTGAACATTGGATTTCTCGGTAATTTTCAATTATATGCACTAAGAAGTAATCAAGTGAATATTGCCGTTGAGTTTAGAGCTTACTCGTCAAATTTGAGTGATCTCTTGACCTTTTAATCCCTGTTGTTTGTGGAGGTTTATGATAGGTAACTAAAGAAACGTTGTTGGTGCAGAAAATGGAACGATTACGTTTCCTTTTTTACTGAAAATAGATTTTATATAATAATACTGTAATACAAGAAACACTCTCAAGTTTATTTGCGAATAATATCACATTTAGTTGTAGAATTTCTATTCGGTTCTGTATTTATTCCAAAAAATAAAAGCTCTAAATCGAATTAGAAGTATAAAAAGCTTTCGGAAGAATACAGAAACATTCTTATGAGATGTTTCAAACTACATTGCTGATATACCCAATGTATTCTTCTCTTGTTATCCATCTTATCGTTTAGTACTTTTCACATATGTCTGTCTTTCTCTCTCTTTGTGTGTACCTCGTCATGGATCTTGTACTCATTTGACATTAAGAGAAAACGAAAGATGAGAGTGAGAGAACTACAGAATCAAATTATGTACGCAAAATCTTAAAAAATGGATAAAATATATTAATAAGTTTGTATCGCAATTACACTGCAATCGTATCCAAACTTTCTTTACTTGCATTTCTTATCCTGTAAAAGATCATAATAAACTAGAAATGGATTTGTACATTTATTGTTACTGGCAGCTAAGGGCGCTTTAGTGCCCGGCGATTGATTAGCAGTATGTCTAAAGAATAAAAATATAATTGGAGGTTAATAGCACAATCTCTATCATACAAATTCATACCAATATATTTCCCTTCACAGGACCTGACGTGCCTTAGCATCTCCCACCCCGTAATCTTTGGTCTTCCTCTCCTAGATCCTTCAAGAGCTTACAAATAAGCACTTCTTCGTATTGGATGATCATTATTTACGTTGAACCTTCCCTAACCATCTTAACCTAGGCTCTCTCACTTTGGCATCAATTGGTGGCACCTCTAGACTGCCCCTAATATACCCAATCTTCCATTCGTTAATTCTTTCAAGTATTCTCATTTGGTGGAGGGGTCAGGCAAGGATGCGTCTTGTCTCCGACGCTTTTCAACGTGTACTCACAGGTCATATTCAGAAAAGCCTTATGGGAAAGAAAAAAGGAATAAGAATTGGTGGAGAAATCGTAAACACCATGAGATTTGCAGATGACACGGTAATTATGGCTGAGAGTATAGAAGAACTACAAACTTTACTAGATGCAATAAATAGTGAATGCATTCAAATGGGACTTGACATCAACACAGATAAGACCAAATTTATGATAGTATCAAGGAGTCGGAAGTAGTACGAATAAAAATGGCAAGGGCAGCGTTTTTAAAATTCAAGCAATTGTTTTGTGACAAAAATCTGAATACTGCGCTAAAACTGAGGTTTGTTGAATGTTACGTCTGGTCCCAACTATTGTACGGGGTAGAAACATGGACGTTAAAAGCGCAAATAGTTAAGAAGCGTGAAGCTTTTGAGCTGTGGATATACCGGAGAATGTTGAGAATTCCATGGACTGCCAGGGTCACCAATGAGGTGAAGTGCTGAGAAGGATGGGTCGAGACAAAAAATTGTTGAGAACAATAAAAGTAGGTACGCAAGACTTCATACCTTGGACACATACTGAGGAATGATAAATATAGTCTTCTGCAGGTCATCATGCAGGATAGAGTCGATGGCAAAAAAGGAATAGGCAGAAAGAGGAAGTCATGGCTGCGAAATATTCGAGCCTGGACAAACATGACCGTAGATGAATTATTCCACGTTGAAAAAGACAGAGAAACTGTTAGAAATGTGGTCGCCAACCTCCGTTAATGAGGTCGGCATAGGAAGAAGAAGATTCTCATTTAAGCCACATGCATTCGTTGTTCTTTAGTTCCCACTGACTAACGTTTGGATTAGTACATCATTAGTTGTTATGATAGCAGTTTTATATAATTTTTCTGTCAGTTGCATTGTTATATGTTTGTAACACTAATATATTTTGAAACTTTTTGAAGTAAATAGGTACTTCTTATCGCTCGGTATGATGTTTTTGCACGGGCCCGAAATCATATTTAGCGTAACTCAAAAAATCGAGACGTGAGCAGTAATCTTGCGGTATACCATAAAATACATAATTTACACACACACACAAACTTATTATAAAATTAAACTGACGTCATTTTAATTTTTTATAACTTTTTATAAGAACTCGAGAACGACTGGCTAAATTTGATTTTAAAATATTTGTATAAAATAAAATAAATATACACTCCGCGTCATAGAAAACGGGCCACCCCAAATATTTAAAATATTTTCGAAATTATTATTTATTGCTACAAAATGAAGCATTTAATTTATTGTATATTGAATTAACATTATTTTATTTTTAATGTGTCTTGGGTTATTTAAGTTAAATGGGTTGTTGCGAAAGCAAACCGACCCTGTAACTGGATTGAGGATATTAGTAGAACCTATAAAACAAAACAATTTTGAGAATAAGTTGTTACAACTTGATCAATTTCCGAGGAAGTGATTGTTTTGAGAAATGTTTGATATTGTAAAGGGTTCTAACGAGTTTTAAACGCATCTCAGTATTACAGTAGCCGACTTAGTGTGAAGTAGTTTTCAGTTAATAACGATGGAGAATTTTCGAAAATCGGTTGAAATTATAACGTTACTGGGAAGTGGATTAAGTCAAAGACAAGTTGCAAGACAATTTAATGTTAGTCGTTCGACTGTACAAAGGACCCAGTTATTGTCACAGGATCTCACCAACGACGACCTGGTACGGGTCCAAAAAGGAAAACAGCCGCTAGGGAAGATCGCATCGTCCTTCTTGCTGCATTGCGGAATCGGACCCAAACCGCTAGAATGCTTCAAGGACATTTACAGCAAGCTCAAAGACCAGCAATCAGCCTTTCTACTATTCGGCAAAGATTAAAGGAAACAGGTTTGACAGCTTGCAGTACAGCAACGGGACCCTTACTTTGCCCAGCTCACAAAAGTCGAAGACTAGATTTTGCCCGTGAGCACATCAATTGGACAGCAGACGATTGGAAAAAAGTATTGTTTACGGTTGAGTGTAGAATGTCTATTTATGGTAAAGACGGACGTAGTAAGGTGTACAGACGAGCTGGAGAACGTTTCGCTGGTTGCACTCGGGCACCACCTGTTGCTTTTGCTGGTGTTTCGGTAATGTTTTGGGCAGGGATTTCTTTTGATGCGCATACGGATCTCGTCGTGATCGACAGAGGTACGTTAACAGCAGTAAGGTACATAACGGGAATCTTACAACATCATGTGATGCCCTATGCTGGATTTATTGGCAACGAATTCCTGCTAATGCAGGACAATGCGAGACCACACACGGCAAGGATAGTAACGAAGTACCTTGACGAGGTTGGTATTCAAAAAATAGACTGGCCTGCTCAAAGCCCCGATTTAAATCCTATTGAGCATATATGGAGCCTGCTAAAAAGTCGCGGTAAGCGACTTCAGATGGCACTTATTGAGGAATGGGCCACTTTTCCCCAAAGAGATATCCAAAACGTTATAAATTCCATGCCAAATCAAATGATGAGTGTAATCCAGAATCGAGGTGGCAATACCCATTACTGAAAATAGATACCAGCTTTACTTTTAATATACAGTTCATTGTTGTTTTAAAAACTGTAAGTTGATTTTTTCAATAAATTTCCTATTTTTCTTAAATTTTTTATTTTCGATTGATGTTTTACGATAAAATTTTCGATGAAATTTTATACTAAACGGGTTATTGATTCAATATATGAAAAAATAAATGCTTAATTTTGTAGCAATAAATATTAATTTAAAAAATATTTTAAATATTTGGGGTGGCCCGTTTTCTATGACGCGGAGTGTAGAATAAAATAAATTAAAATAAATAAAACGAAATACAATATATTAAAATAAATTAAATAAAATAAAATAAATTAAATTAAATAAGATTATTATTTTTGTTGGGAATAAGCCACAATTTCAGTTTAAAATAAGTTTATTTTTGACGTTTCGATTTTCATTTCGAAAATCATTCTCAAAATACAAAACATTAATAAAGTAAACAAATTTTGATTTCTGTTACTAACTTGGTAAAACATTCTTCGAATAATTTAATTTTATCCGACTCATTCATATTGACAATTCAGATATATATTATACATTTTAAAGTAGATAAATTTAAAATAATATTGCCAACGTTATCGAGTTCCGTTCCTGGGACGACTTTAATTCCTGCAGGTGGCTGTATACCATCACAAAAAATTTATTTAAAAATTCCTTTATAAAATGTTTTAAGCCACTAAATATATGGGTAAAAACCCTTGAGTTATATTTTTTAACTATTTAACTTGAATTATAAAAAGGAACTTTTAAATAAATTTATTGCAAAATAGTTCATTCGATTACATGAAATCAAATTTAACTTGAGAATACGAGTCACAAAAATCTTACCACGTGATCAATCTTTAAAAAGACAACCACATGCCATGGTGCCAGTAAAATTCTCCTGTTAGTGATTTCATATTAAATCTTGAGGGAAAACCAGGAAAACAACCTCATGATACTATCCCGACAGAGTAAATATTTGGTCTTACATTTAGTGTACTCTCAATAAGCAGCAAACTCTAATTTTATATGTATGTTATTTGTTTAGAAAGTATGTAGTATTTATTTTCATATTTCTACATTTAAAATTTTTCTGTTACTGTACTATAATGTGATCTTATTTAATGGTCTATTTTAACTACCTATTTGCTTTCAAATATATTATTTCCTGTTATTCAGTAAAATCTCATTGTTAAACTAGCTTGAAAGTCTGTTTTTAAGTTCAAGGAATTTGGCTTCTTTTGTTGTTTTGAAAATAATTTTGTCACCAGTACACAAACACTGTAAAGTATCATATTACTGTGACCATTAAGTTAGATTATTGCCATTCAAAATCGCAATACAACAGAGTGATTTATTGGTATGCACTCTTCCCATGAACCACCTAACGGTCAGAGGGTTTCTGATCATCTCAAGACAACACTTCCTACCGAGACAGCGTACCGTGATCAGCTTGAGTTCATCTGAAGTCTTTTGTTCCTCGGATGGCGTCGCGAAGTGGTACCAACGCTACTCCACTGGCTACGAATACACCAATATTTCAAAAGAAAAATGAGTTACGAGAAAGAACAAATGATTCTTTAGTGACTGGAGTGTATGATTGGGTACTGGAGTGTGGAGGGTGTGGTTTGGAGTGTATCGGTTGCGTCCTATCGAGCCTCGGCGTCCTGGGCGTCGCCACGGGAAATACAAATCTACTCCACTGGCTACATTAATTAAGTAATATACCAATATTTCAAAAGTTAAGTCTATAGTCTTTGTACAGATAACAGTAATGAGTTAAAGCCAGCTAATTTTCGATAATTTATTTACAGTCAAAATATTGCAGTTTTTCTTTCATTATTATTTCTAATTTCATTCACCCAGTAACCAGCGACCTCTTAAGTTTTACGCAAAACATTATTTTAAAACATAAATGATTGTATCCTCGATATGTTTAATAGTGATATTTTCTTTTTATTGATGTCCTCTTTTAATATGGGTAGGTACCATCTATTTTTTTTTTTTTCAAGACTCTACTTGAATCTTGCCATTGGAAATCTGTTCATTATCCCATGCATGTTCACATGCATGTTGAGATCGATCAAATTCTCTATTTCTAATATTAGGTTGATGTACACTTATTCTTATATTTAATGGTCTTGACCTTATACCTAAATAAAAATGTTCGCATTCAAAAGTTATTTTATAAATGCAATTATTTGTTCTTGTTAGGTTTAATTTTGGATAAAATAGATCTCAATGTGTTTGTTGTTTTGAATGCTGTTGAAATGTTGAATTGATTTCCTATCGTTTTAAGTTTTTCTGATTTTCGAAGTTACATTAAATTAAAATAAGTACCACTGATCTTACCGGATGATTACGTACATCGAGCAACGTCCATATCTCAGGTCAGAGGCCCTCTGACTGGATTATGTTGCTTTCCGGGCATAATCACCTAAATAACACCCTTGGTGCATAAATAACTATTAAATCATTGTTTTTTAATTGATAATGCAGCGCGTATGGCAGGGTGGCGCTCATTTGTAGAATGACAACTTGTGCCAGCAAACCAGCAAAAATTTGTGCCCTAGAACTTATGTCTGTCTCTTATACACGCCGATGTCTCAGCACCCGTCCTGTCATAAACGCTTCATTACCGATTAAAAAACAATGTTTTAAAATGAAATATGCGAAAAATACTTATCGGGAAAGAATAGACCACGGTTTGAACTTGAATTTAGGTTCTTGGTGAATTCAAAAATATTGTTTTTTACTTGCGTTTTTGAGCCTTGAAAATCGCAATTTTGCCTTTGTCTCAGTTATAAATTAATTATCAATCAAGTTTACAGAAAATTAACTAGAGACTTGCTTTGTTCAGAATGATCCAAGAAATTCAAAAAAAGTTTGTCCGGGCCTAAAAAAATTGATTGCTACAATTTGTTAAAAGAATTGTTTAAAAAAATTTTTGCCTGGCGACCCTTTGAACCTTATTTTGGGGTATCTCATGAAAGTGATTATGCAAAAAAATCTCATGGGAATATTTTTCCGAATGAACCCGAGCTTTTAGCTTTGTCTAATTATATACCTACTATATTATAATACTACTACTATTACTACTACTATAATATGTATACAGGGTTGCGAAAAAGTCTGGCAACATTGTGCTATCTTTGAAATGAACTTAATTATTAATAATTATAAAGTTGTTAGACACGAAATGACATTGTGTTCTCGTGTTCTGCATTTTTAGAGGATCCTTCAAGTTTATATAACGTCACCGTTTCCTGTATCGGCGCGATCTTGTAGTTTTTTTTTTTTTAATAGGAATGGAGGTTGAGTGATATATCACAAAAAATCTAATTTCATCCACTTTTCCACTGTTAAGTGACAAAATAATAATTACTTAAAGAAAATTTATTCAAAGTGTAATTTTTAATTTCATTTTACAACAAATAAAAATGAACAATTGAACTAAATTAAATTTCTTCACTACAATAATTGCCAAAATGTCAGACAAAGAAAACAAAAAGTAGTAAGCATTGAGGTAGTAAACAACACTGTAGAAACAGCACCGAACAGCACAACACTGTTCTACCTACAAACTATTAAAACTGATATTTATATGAAATTAGATACTTACAGACTTAAAAAGTAAGTTAAATGTAATGACAAATTTATTGAAAAAAGAGCGAATTCAAGTACAAATTAGGTGAATATAGTGATTGGACGAAGTAATCATCTTTTCAACTAACTTTACTACTCAAAAATATACAGTGCTAGCCAAAAGTCCCCTCCCCACTCGTATCTTTTGAATGGTTATACTTTTAATAGTGAAATTTGAAGGGAGCAAATAAACAAACGTAGACTTCTCAACAGGTGTACAGGTGACGTAATAGTTATAGGTGACGTTACAGAGCCACTGTGACCGATAATTTTAAATGGGACCTTATGGCAAGTGATATCTCGTTTGAAAGGTATTGAAAATACCTATCATACTAGTGTTGGTTGGGTCCAAGACGATTTTGATGAAAAAACTAAATACATACCTACTAAAATGGTAGTTTCAAATTTAATAAAGATTTAAGAATCTCTTTAGAATAAAGATTTAAGAATTTCTTATATTATGTGTTCAAAATATGCTCCATCCACTTCCTGACAGTAATGCATCCTATTGCTAAACTCTTATAGTCGTTCAAATATGTCGCGGGTAATTGTCCTATATTCTTCAACAGCCGTTGTTTCAAAATGTCAATACTGACGGGTGCTATAGAGTAAAGGTCGATTCAGACACATCAGTCCCGTCATAGTCTCGGCGCCGAACCGGTCCTGTTTGGTCACAGAACTATCAACTATCTGACAGCTAGGTAACTGTTTGTCAACTGATGAGTGTGAATGCCGGCAACATATTTGTATTAAAGAATATTTTGTATGACGGATTGTTCGGTTCTGCGTAATCAATGTGACGAGACGTGACTGATGTGTCTGAATCGACCTTAAACCTTAGATTTTAAGTACCCCCCATGGAAAAAACTTATATGGTGTGAAGTCTGGTGACCAAGTTAATGGAACCTTATGACAAGTGATATCTCGTTTGAAAGGTATTGAAAATACTTATTCAATCATACTAGTGTTGTTTGTTCAAGACGATTTTCATGAAAAAATTAAATAAATACTAAAAATTGTAGTTTCACATTTGATAAATATTTAAAAACCAGTTCTTATATTAAGTGTTCAAAACGTAAACCTTAGATTTCAAGTACCCCCATGGAAAAAACTTATATGGTGTGAGGTCTGCCGACCGACTTGGCCATTCTATCGAACCTAGTCGTCCAATCCATCTACCACGGTATTCCTGATCTAGGTAACCTCTTACTGCACAATAATAGTGTACAGAAGTGTACATATTGTTGAAACGTTATTTTTCATCGGGATTATCTTCCAGAATTTTAAAAGCTGTTCAATTGCGCTTTGTAGCATCTCCAGATACACTTCACCGGTTACATTAGCATTAACATTTCCATTGAAAGTTCCATTTTGATATAATCTGGTTGTTGGTTAATTTGAATGGACATATCATAGAATTCTAGTCTTCGGTCGGGGTCGTCATCTGACAGTTGGTGTACAATTTTTAATTTGTATGGATAAATTTGTTTTTAACCAACACTCGGTGTACGGTGATTTGACTGACTTTACAGATAGACCCAATTTGAACACTACCTTCTTAACATCTTCAAACTTCGGAAGAAGCTCCCTCAAATAAGTCCTCGATATAGGGCGATCGGGGTACCTCTCATTAAAAAGACGTTCTGCTGCATGAAAATTGTTTCTACATTCACCAATTATTAAAACAGCTGCTACTTTGTCTTCTACAGTAGTTACCATTCTGATTTAAAAAACATTTAAACACTATTGCAAAAACTTAGCAAAGTAAAAACAACTAGAGTGGTATGTTCAATACCTTTCAAACGATATATCACTTGCCATAAGGCCTCATTTAAAATGTATCGGTCACAGTGGCTCTGTAACATCATCTATGATTATTAGGTCACCTGTTATGACTAGTTGATAAGTCTATGTCCGTTTATTTGGTGACTTCAAATTTCACTATTATAAGAATAATCGTTCAAAATATACGACGGGCGAGGGGACTGTATAAAGAGTATTAATAATAAAGAAATTTAATGTTGTATTCATTCATTTTTTTTTTTAAAGCACGTGGTGTTCATGTGTATAAGGTATAAAAAAAGCGCTTATTAAAAGCTTAAAATTTTTATTATAAAGAAGATCTTTTCGGAATTGTATCATTCCATCATCAGTTTAATAAAAAGTTGTTGAAAAAACATTGTGTGGCCACATAAAAAACATTCGATGGACATCTGGATTTAAAAAATAATCTTCATGTTATTTATTCAGGTAAATGCAATAGACTCTTCAATTGTGTAATATTAAAAAATGAAACTGGGGGCATCTTATATGACCCCCTGTAGTTGGTGAGGTTTTATCGACTTACATTACCTCTGATCTGTGTTGGAGTCTAGGGCTAACTGTCTAGGGCTAACATCAGTTAGCCCTAGACTCCAACACAGATCAGAGGTAATGTAAGTCGATAAAACCTCACCAACTACAGGGGGTCATATAAGATGCCCCCAGTTTCATTTTTTAATATTACACAATTTAAGAGTCTATTGCATTTACCTGAATAAATAACATGAAGATTATTTTTTAAATCCAGATGTCCATCGAATGTTTTTTATGTGGCCACACAATGTTTTTTCAACAACTTTTTATTAAACTGATGATGGAATGATACAATTCCGAAAAGATCTTCTTTATAATAAAAATTTTAAGCTTTTAATAAGCGCTTTTTTTATACCTTAATACACACGAACACCACGTGCTTTGTATTCAACAGGTATACTAGCCACTCCTGGATATCTTCACTTCATGGTTTGTTCCAGTTTCATTTTTTAAACATTTTGTTTAAAATTATGTTTCATATATCTACAAAATTCAAACTCATCAAGAATTATCTGAAAATGATTTTGATCGACGGTTTAATCCTTTAAGCTACCAGTTTCGTTAAATTTATTTATTCTTTATTAACGTTTTAAATCGTTAAATAAAAAGATGTCATAGGTACAATTCGAATCACAATATTATTCAACTAATATTAGTACTCGAATTCGTCATTTTTCTGATAAATTAGTCATATTTAACTTTTTAAAGACTGTAGGTATCTAATTTCTAATGTGTGTCGGTTTTAACAGTTTTAAGGTATAGTGTTGTTTACGATCTTAATGCTTATTACTGTTCTTTCTCAAACTAAAAAGCTACTAAGCCGTGTATGTAACTGTGATATAGAACTCAACCCACATGTGGTCATAGCTACGTGATTAGGTACTGACTTACTAAACCAGAGTGCCCGGGTCCGATCCGGCATACAGCAAAAATTTTTCAATTTCTAACTAACTGTCTTAAAACTTTATAAGCCGTCTCCGTGCTTCGGAGGTACTGGCTACGTAAGTAGTCGTTGGTATTTAAAAATGATAATAATTATGACTGCCGTTTGCACTTTTGTGAAATAATGGGTGAGCTAACTGTGACCGATCCACGATTTTTTCTTTAATATCTCTTTTCACGATGAATACACTTTTTTCATAAACGGAACTATAAATCGTGACAATTACCGTTATTGGTTTGATTCAAGCCCCTGGGGGTGCATCCACTTCTTGTTAAGGTGCCTGTCCGTTCCGAACGTTGGCGATCATTCTGGCTATGATGACTGTTGGTTGCTATACGAAATAGCCGTGTTGAGGTCTTTTTATACCATGCACTCAGGTTAGCAAGCTAGAATATTCTTCTTCGTCCTGGGACCCTTTTTCCTTCAATTTTACCTTGCAAAATGCATTGAAGTAGCTTGTATCTGCCTCGATTTCTCATTATCTGTCCCAAGTATTGCAGCTTACGGCCCTTCACTATGTTGACCAAATCCGCAGTTGTGTTCATCCTCTGCAGTACTTCTTCATTGGTGACTTTGTCTGTCCATGATATCTTCAGGGTCCTTCTGTATAGCCACAGCTCAAAAGCCTGAAGTTTTGAAATAGTTTCCGCCTTCAAGTCCAAATACACTTGTGCATCAACAGTAACCCCAAAAATTTAATATACTGGCTGATATTTTCGGTGATCGAATGATACCATTTTTTTACCTGTCAATTCGACCGGCGAAATGTATTTACTTGAAGACGTGATTAATCCTGCCTTTAAATGATTTAGAGCGTGTTTCATTCTTACATACCGTAAAACGGGGTTACATTGAACCCGAGGGTTACATTGAACAGTTTTGCAATGAAGATTATATTTTTCTACAAGTTGGCCTAAACTTTTTTTTGGGGCCGATATATTTTTTTGAGGGTTGCAAAATGTTTTTCTTGGACTTCCTGATAAAATTTCTGGCAGGTTCTCAAAATTAACAAAAATGAAATAAAAAATGGTTTCTGAAATAAAAGGTAGTAAAAAAAAATCTCTCAAACTTTGGTCTGCAGCCGGCGATATGCAAAAGATATCTTCTCATGACTAATTTTACACGATACTAGTACCTATTTGAACCTTATTCTACATAATACCGTAAATGATTAAGGTTTTGAATATTTTTAATTAATTTATACAAAAAATATGTCAATTATTTTGGGAACATTTTGGGTAACATTGAACGGCAGGATTGAACGTGCTTGGGCGGCGTCAATTGAGTTCCATCTAAATATTATTGTCTGACGTTACGCTACCTCGTTTTGAAACATTTGAATGAAATTCACTCAGCTCAGAGCTCAGTATAACATTGGTTGGCTTGGCGGTAGGAACATTGTGTGGTTAGGAAATTCAGTTGTGGTGCAATAGGTAGTGTAGTGCGATAATCTCAGTCCAAAATGCGTGATTACGTTAGAAAGTTGGGTAGTCGACCATACAAAAATTACACCTCTGATACTTTGGATCAAGCAATCCGCGAAATTAAAACAAAACAGTTATCACTTTCCAAGGCGTCGAAGAAATACAAAATCCCAAAAGGAACATTAAATCACAAACTGAACAACAAAAAGATGAAGGACGTCGGAAGGCCCACAGTTTTAAACAACGACGAAGAAAAGGCACTGGTCAAGATGCTTTTGAAAACCGCTGAATGGGGCTTTCCTTTGACTCACGACGATTTACGACATGTTATGAAAAGCCATTTGGATACAATGGGTAAGAGAGTTAAGCAGTTTAAAAATAATTTGCCTGGTATCAACTGGATTAAAGGTTTTCTGAAAAGAAACAGAGAAATAAGTGTAAGAAAATCTCAAAATATAAACCCAAATAGAGCATCTTCCACTAGAGAAGTTTTCATTGCTTATTTTGATAACCTTGATCAATGTCTAGACGGAGTTTCCCCGATTGTATATACAATTTCGATGAGACAAATTTATCGGATGATCCTGGGTCTGCAAGATGCTTTTTTAAAAGAGGGGTGAAATACCCAGAACGTTTATTATCTCAATCAAAATCAAACATTTCTTTGATGTTTTGTGGAAGCGCTTCAGGAGTTCTGCTGCCTCTGTATGTAGTCTACAAAGCAGAAAACCTTTGGACAACTTGGACGGAAGGAGGACCCGATAAAACCAGATACAACCGAACAGCTTATGGATGGTTCGATTCTGCAACAGTTTTAAATTGGTTTACTTATGTTTTCCTTTATTCCACGAGACATGAAGAAGGAGTCAAAGTATTAATCGGGGATAACTTGGCGAGCCATTTTTCTGAGAAAATTATCAGACTGTCGGTTGAAAATAATATTCGATTCATATGTTTACCGCCGAATACTACGCATATCGCTCAACCCCTGGATGTCGCGGTGTTCGCACCACTGAAGAAACAATGGCGTACAATACTCAGCGATTATAAGTTAGCAACGGGATCAACTGTTCTTCCAAAGGAAATGTTTCCAAAACTTTTAAAAAAGCTGATGTTAAAATTTGCAGAAGCTGGTGAACAAAACCTTCAAAGTGGCTTTCGGGCAACGGGTATATACCCTTTAGACAGAAATCAAATATTAAAGAAATTGCCTGGTACTGATGATACTGAATCAAATGAAAGTTTTGGAAACAGTTTAAACGACACAGTTTTACAATTTCTACAGGGTATTAGGAACAAAAAGAGAGCTAGAACTCAAAGAAAAAAGAAAATTAACATCGCACCGGGTAAAAGCATTGGATTGGAAGATTTTGAAATAGGAGAAAGTTCTGGATGTTCTGCACCACCCACGAAGAATAAGAAAAAGTCTGCTAAGGAATTGGATAGTGACAGTTCCGACTACGAACTAGAGCTTCAGGGCGAATCTGATTGTGATTTCGAGACATTTTGTGATGAAATGCACCAAGAAAAGAACGAGGAGATCGAAAGGCCAACAGGGGCTGCAGTCGTCGACGATTATGTGCTCGTGAGATTCGCAACCAAAAAGATCTTGTTTTGATATTGAGAGAAATTTTTCGTTGGTCTTATAAAAGAAAAACTGCCTGATGGAGATTATGTGGTCAAGTTCCTGAGAATTGCGAAGAATTCTGCCTTCTATTGGCCAGAGGTAAATTTTTCAGTGCATTTTGCATTATACCAAAATCGATTGTTGATTTATTTTCAGATAGACGACATTTCAGTCGTAAGTTCTTCAGATTTTGAGAGACTTCTGCCAGCTCCAGCTGAAGACCTCCGCGGAAAAGTGGTTTTTTCGATCCAATTTAATGGGTATACTCTGGGCTAAAATCCTTCTAAAGACTGTCGTTTATACGTTTCCCTTATGTTTTGTCATTTGACTTGAAAATTACCAATTTCTTTAGTTTGAAATATGATTTTATAAGACTGTGTAAAAGAATTTAAAGTTTAATAAAAAAGAATGTAAAAAAATATTTTGTCAATATATATAACCATTGAGAAAAAAAAACAAACAAAACTCTCCCCACTAGTTTTTTCCGCTTGTTTCACTGGCGGGGTTAAATTGAACGAATAACTAACCTGTGGGCTCGTAGACACCGATTTATACTACTGTTCAATGTTACCCCGAACCCGGGGTAAAATTGAACAGCAACTTTTTATAGCTATTTTTACATAGCTACGTCCAAGAGATAATCTAACGTATGTAAAGTCATGCTTCTATAGTGACCCATAAGTGGTATTTTTTTTATTCGATTGAGCAACAGATACAAAACTTATTCAACAAAATATGATACGAATTTACGGTACTACATAAATTTGCTTTATTGACCTAAAGAAGGCCTCTGACTGCGGGCAAGAGAATGAGCAATGAAAAGGGTGAATATAACAAATATATTAAGATAGAAAAAACAAACAAGGACACTAAAAAAAGTTCACTACACAGCAACGTTATTAGTTAACGTATAGCGTCAAACGAATATCAGAGAACGCTATGGATAAAAATAGATTTGCTTTAAAACACATTTTGATTTATTGACTTAAGAAGGCCTCTGGCTGAGTACAAAATAAACAACGGATCGAAACCTAACATGCGACATTGCAAATACAAGAGGAGGATATAACGAATATATTAAGATATAAAAATAAACAAGGTGACTACCAAAAGGGTACTATACAGTATCTTCATTTATAATTAACGTATAGCGACACGAGATATCATACGACACTAAGGATAAAAATAGATTTACTATAAGACAAATTTTGATTTATTGACAAAGAAGGCCTCTGGCTGAGTATAAAATAAACAACTGATCTAACATGAGACAATGCAAATGAAAGGGGAGGAAATAACGAATACTTATATATTAAGATAAAAAATCAATCAACAGACCGAGATCTGTTACTAAGTATCGAACATGATACTATAGCTTATTTGTAGTGTACCGTTTTGTGCGTCTTAAAGCGTTTTACTTTAAATTTTTCATATTCATTCATAATTGTTAAGGTGTGGATTTGGAAAATAAATAGTCGTACTTTACTACTATTATAAAAGGCTTTATTTCCTATAACATACATACTAATTAACTAACCTAACTTAAGCCACCATACTTCTTACTACCACCTACAACTACATGATACTCATTTACATTACTATTATTGTCTGTCATGTCAACCCATGACACTATGGGTGCGTTCCGCTTACTCTTACACCAATATATCTGTGTATACAATATAAATGTATTACATTCTCAACACGCCTCCTTACATTTACATTGTATTTACATTAATTCAAATTTAACATACTTCGAAATTTTTCAAATTTATCTTGGCCCAAGGACTTCGTAAAAATATCTGCAATATTATCATCAGAATCTACTTTAACCACATTTATAACATTTGCTTTAACATAATCATTTACATAATGATAATGAATTTCAACATGCTTAGAATTTTTTGTAAAATTGCCATAATTAGCTATACTAATTGTACCAGTGTTATCTTCATAAACATCAATTGGCTTTATTATTTCAATATCAAATATTTTCAACAATTCTTTTACAAATATCAATTCACTTACTGCTTCTGACAATGCTACATACTCTGCAAAAGTTGAAGCTTTTGTAACGCTTTTTTGTTTTCTAGATTTCCAATAAATTACATTACCAAACAATCTTATTACAAAACCAGTTGTAGATTTTCTATCTAAATGATCACCTGCCCAATCGGCATCCACATAACAATCAATAATACTTACTTTTTCATTTCTGTTATAAAACAATTTTAAATCTTTAGTTAAGCATAAATATTTCAAAATTCGTACAGCATATTTAAAGTGCGTTTCATTATAGCAATTTTGAAATCTACTCAGATAATTTACGCTGAAACTTATATCAGGCCTTGTTGCCGAACTTATGTATAATAGTGCACCAATTAAATTTTTATATTTAATATTTCTTTCACAATGATCAGATTTATCAATTTTTAAATTTACTTCCATAGGTGTATTATACAGTTTACCTTTTTCTAAATTATATTTTTTCCTTAATAATTCAATATATTTATTTTGATCCAATCTCATTTCATGTTTACTAGAATCATAATCAACAGTAATACCAAGATATTCTTTAATTTCACCAATATCTTTCATTTTAAATTTTTCTGATAATAAAATTTTAATCCTTTTAATTTCATTTAAATTTCTACCACAAATCAATAAATCATCGACATAAATTAATAAGTAAATAATATCATTTCCAATTTTATAAACGTACAAACAAGGATCAATATTACTTCTTTCAAAACCTAAATTTATCAAAAATGTATCTAGGCACTCATACCATGCCCTTGGACTTTCTTTTAAACCATATAAAGCTTTAACTAATTTACAAACTTTACTTGTTCCATCTTCATAACCCTTAGGTTGTTTAATATAAACTTCAGAAATTACTTTACCATTTAAAAAGGCTGTTTCAACATCCATTTGTTCAATTACTAGGCCCATTTGACAACAATATGACAATAAAATCTTTAATGTTTGCATTTTAGCCACAGGTGAATAAATATCATCAATTTCATCAGTTTGTTGAAAACCTCGTACAACCAATCTAGCTTTATAAGTATTATCAGACTTTTTAGTATAAACCCATTTAACATCCAGAATATTTTTGTTTGTATCATTTTTAACCAATTTCCAAGTTTTACTTTTATTTAAACTATCAATTTCTTTGTCCATAGCTGTTTTCCAATACTTACTTTCATTAGAATTTATCGCCTCCTCAAATGTATGTGGTATATCAGTTCTACACATATTTACAAAAATACTACTATTATATACATAGTAATCATCAAATTTCTTTGGAGGATTTTTGGCTCTGTGAGATCTAGGTAACTCAGGTTCATTTTTATTCACACTATCATCCATACTTTCATTTGTACTTTCAAAAGTTTCATCTATTGAGTCATTTTCAGAGCTTTCATCAATTTTATCAGGGTAACACTCTTCATTATTATCATTATCTGATTCGTTAAAGTCTAAACCTATACACTTAACGTTTTCTTCAACAATATCCACGTGTCTAGCAACAATGACTCTGCCATTTAATAATACACGATAACCAACATTACTATAACCAATTAAAATTCCCATATCAGCTTTCTTATCCCATTTAGAGATTCTCTTCTGTTCTGGTCTTCGTACAAAAACTTTACTTCCATACAAACGCAAATTAGAAACATCAGGTTTCTGTCCAAAAAATATTTCATATGGAGTTTTCTTTTCAATTGTATCAGATAAAGTACGATTTTTCAAATAAACCGCAGCACAAACTATTTCAGGCCAATATTTTTTATGAATATCTGCTTCAGCCAACAAACATCTTGACATATCCATTATAGTTCGATTAAACCGTTCTGCAGTCCCATTCAATTCATGTACATATGTAGGACAATTATCAATTACTATACCCCTTTCTTTTGCAAATCTGTAGACTTTACTGTTCAAATATTCTTTCCCATTATCACATCTTAAAATCTTTATTTTCTTTCCAGTCAAATTTTCACTTTCATTCGTATATTCATTCAAACAATCACATACTTCTGCTTTTGATTTTATAGCATATACTTTAGAAATCTTACTATAATCATCAATGAAAGAAACAAAATAATTTTCACCTTTAAACCCAGTAGTTCGAAAAGGCCCACAAACATCAGTATGTACAATCTCTAAAATATCTTTAGCTTTTTTTCTACTGTTTACAAACGGAATATTATGCATTTTACTTTCAATACAAATCTTACATTTCATAAATTCAGATTCAAACTCATTAGGAATTCCATTCAACAGCTGATCTTTAGATAAAATATTCAAATATTTAAAATTTACATGACCTAATAAACGATGCCATTTTTCCTTTTGATTCATATTATTCATATCTTTATTTGCAACATTTACATGCAATTCAACTGATTTTAATTTACTTTTCATAATATATAAGCCATTATTTTTTAAAGCAACTGCTGTTATATTACCAAGTTTATCAAAAACTTTTGAAATATTACCTAGAGAAATAATCTTATTATTTTCTGTTATTTTGCTATAACTTATCAAATTTGATTTCATATCTTTAACATAGAAAACATTTTGCATATCTACTAAACTCTTTTTACCAAAAGCATCAAAGTAACTTAAAACATTTCCAATTTTAGTAGCTTTTACAACCCTATTATCTCCTAAATAAACATTAATGGGATCTTTAAGTAATTTACATTTATCAAATAATTTTTCATCATTAATAATGTGGTCTGTACAACCACTATCTAAAAGCCATTTTATTTCAATACAATTATTTACATTACCTATTTCAGTATTTTGTGCAATAACTGACATATCCTTACCAAGAGCTACTGTTGTAAGCCAAGAAGCACTGTTTCGCTCTTCGTTCTTCTGTCCTTGTCGGTTGAACCGCTGTGCACTTGTTCCATGCGTTCCGCGCTGTCCACGTGAGTGGCCACGTCCTCTGACGTAGCTTCCTCTTCCGGCTTCTTGTCGACCTCGCGTTTCTCTCCACCAGCCTCTACTGCTTGTCGTTTGTCCGCCATTACCCGACGCTTGATTGGCGCCATTTTTGCAATCTCGCTTGAAATGACCAACTTCGCCACACTGGAAGCATGATCGATCCTGTCGACCTTTATTTACCACAAATGTACTGGATTTTCTTCCAAAATCATTGTTTTGATTTTTTAATTCGGACATCATAACCTTAGTTTTTACGTAGTCTGCAGTTTGATCATCTTCTTTTAATGTATCTATTAAATCACCAATATAACTGTACGACTCTGGCAACGTGTTTAACATATAGTTCAATTTTTCCTTTTCAGACACACTAGCACCCGCGCTTTTTAACTCGTTTATAGCTTTTTCGAAGTCACTAAAAAATGTTGCACAGTCTCCATAGTTGTTCAATTTTAATCTTTCCAAGTTATTTCTACATACTATCTGCAATGCCGTTGATTCTTTCAAATATAAATTATCAAATTTCTTTATCATCTCATACGCCGTAGTTTTTTCGTCGATGTACTCCATCTGTCGATCCGATATTGCACCGCATATATAATTCATTGCTTTTACATCATCGTCATCCCAATTTGTATCATCATTTTCATTTTTCGGTCTGGTTACCACAACATCACACTTCTTCATTTTCAAAAATAGCATAAGACGTTTTTTCCACATTTTATAATTCTCCCCATCGAATATAGGTATTCTAAAATCACTACTACCTGCCATCATGTGTCACACTTTTTTTTCAAACTGCACCAAACTTTTCTGTTGTAAAAGGTACGACTTTCCAACCACGGACCTCTGCTACCATGTTAAGGTGTGGATTTGGAAAATAAATAGTCGTACTTTACTACTATTATAAAAGGCTTTATTTCCTATAACATACATACTAATTAACTAACCTAACTTAAGCCACCATACTTCTTACTACTACTTACAACTACATGATACTCATTTACATTACTATTATTGTCTGTCATGTCAACCCATGACACTATGGGTGCG
Source organism: Diabrotica balteata (assembly GCA_918026665.1). NCBI lineage: Eukaryota > Metazoa > Arthropoda > Insecta > Coleoptera > Chrysomelidae > Diabrotica > Diabrotica balteata. The sequence continues at coordinate 62,202,498 of OU898277.1, forward strand.
TTCCGCTTACTCTTACACCAATATATCTGTGTATACAATATAAATGTATTACATTCTCAACAATAATATCACAATAAATCTGCATAGAATGTTTTTGGTAGGACAAAAAGCATTTTAGTAGAACATCATAACTTCTAGAATCCCGACGCCTTAGAATCGGGTCACGTTCTAGTATTAAATATTATTTTATATACAAATTGTTAATGTTTAATTAAGTGAAATAAACAATATTAAAACACAAACGTTTACAATTTTTTTATTTATAAAGATACAGGGGGTCACATTGGACAGTTTCAAAATAACATTGGACAATATTTTATTTTCTGAATCTTCATTAATTGACATCAATAATTATAATTTGCATGTTCACGGATCAGATATTATTGTTTCCTTCTCTTTTTGTCAAAAAAGTTCGCTTTCTATTCCAAATTCGTACATTCAAAAACCTTAGACATTTTGGATATATTTTGGATCTTTTTTAAATAGTATTTTATTTTTTAGGAATACAAAGAATGATACTCAGAAGGAACTACTGTGAAAAAAACTCTGGCCAACATATTTTAAATTAGAAGAGACGAGAATTTTCAGTTAGGAATATCAATGTACCGGAATTCTGGCGGTACCACAAATCCGGCCCAATCCGGCCAATTGGCCGTAACTACCGTTCCTGTCGGATCAGCATCATGATCTGGCCGGAATTTGGAAAATTTTAAAATACATTTTGTACAAGCGAATATATTTTTTAAAAATGAAGGTTCGGTTAAGTGAAATAACAATCAAAACAACATAATGAACAAGAGAATTAAGACTATTAAAAGATGTACATTTTATGAGCAGAACATCAAAATTAATATTCATAATTTATTTTATTTAGATTGTGGTAAATAAATATGAGCTTTTCTGCATTTTCACCAGTTAACCTACACCTATTGTCAATGTATATGTTACTAATTTCTAAAAGTATTTTCTCTGGATAAATACTAGCTGCTGGATTATTAAAAACTGCTTAACTAAATTAACCACTCAATTAGGTCTGACTTTTTATCAATAATCAGCATTTCAGAGTAAACTTCAAGTTCATGGGGTGTTGCTTTTCGAACAACTCATAGAGGATGTAGATTTTGAAGGTGATACAAAATCATTGTATCATTTCCACAGTGTGAAATATAAATTGTTGGAAAATGGTTTCGTTATTGGTCATTGCTGTTTTTTGCCTATCTGTTAAAAGTACTTTATTCTCATCTTCACTAATAATAACCAAGCTATCCCTACCATCTACTTGTTTTTCAGATTCAGGCTCATCAATATTGATTTTATTAATTTCTGTGATTTTTCTTACAACTTTGGTTAAATAGCTTCAACTACAGTATTACTTGAAAAAAAGTATGTTTTATATAAATGGGATCTAAAATAGTAGATATGGTAAAATAACCATTGGGCTCCATATTGGGAAACCTTTTGTTAATTCCAGTAATGAGACTATTTTGTTCTTATACTAAAGATGGCACTTAAAGTAATATAGCAATGGTTGGAATTCATGCTGCTCATCAGTTACGTTATCCCTTTAAAAGGTATAAGTAATTCAAGGACGGATTTCGACAGGTCCCACTGATTACTGCTTAAACTATTTATACTCCCATTTTCAGTAAGATAAATAGTTAAACATCTCAAACAAGGCAACCTGACATGTAGAAAGTGGAGTTCCACTGTGTTTGTGCATATTAAATAATTTTTTTCTATTCCATAACTCCTATTGTATTTTCCTTGATTTGCTGCATGCTAAAGACAAGTGATTGAAACGAGTTGCAATTTGACGGGCAGTACTAATCATATGTGATACGGTTCTTTGAGAATTTATACCATCGAGCAAAAAGACAAAAGAGGGAATCTAATCCTTAGGAAAAGGAGACCAAAAAAGTGGCCTCTGATGGCGGATATATCCGGAAATGCGAATGCGCCAAATTTAAATTTTCCGACACTTATTAACAGTAACTATATAATATTTTTCAGAATGTGTCTTAGACGAGAAAGTTTTAATTAATTATTAACGGTAATAGTCTAAAATGCGACACAATTGTTAAAAAACTTCAATATAAATAAGATTTCATGTGACATTTGGGACAAACAATAACATAACCCAACTAAATTTGATGTCAAACAAGGAGTGACTCTCTTTCCTTGTTTAATGTGGCCTCTAAAGATCGTACTTCCTGTCTAACAATATTTTTGCCCCCACTACCTTTACATTCCCTCTTTTGTCTTTTTGCTCGATGATTTATACTGACCTTAACTATTAATAAAGTCATGATAGAAAAAAGTCAACAAACTTATTCAACCTAGTACTACAAAAAATAATTAGAGAAGTAAAGATCCAGATAAGCGGCATGAGTCTTAATAAAAGACAACAATGCATATGTTTCGCAGATGACTTGGTATTTCTGACACATTCAAGAATAGAACTTCAAAAAATGTTTGCCCAATTAAAATCAAGAAAAAACCAAGTATATGGAAATGAGGGGGGGGGGAAATGCAGAAAAAAATAAATGGATCACTCTAAGAAAAACTAAGGCAGAGTATAAATTTGAGAAGGTAACAGAATTTGAGTACCTTGGAGTAACAGTTACAAATAGTGAACAGAAATAGATAAGCTGTTGTTGAAAGGCAGCAAAGCAGTAGCATCATTAAACATAGAGGCAAAAAGTGTCCTGGCAGCCAATATTTGAACTTATGAAACAATAGTGAAACCAACAGAATTGTATTCATGTGAAACTTGGACAATGAATCAAAAAGAAGAAATAAAGCTAAACTTTTGGAGAGGAAAATCCTGATTAAAGTTGGCACAGAAGAACAAACCAGAAGCTAAAGGAGATCTATAAGAGACCTAAAATAACACAGATAATCAGAGCACAAAGGGTTAGAGGTTAGATTGTTACTTTTTGTTAGTCTATTTGTTCGAATATTCTAATTTATTTTGTAATAGTTTCATGATCATTTTCATAAAAATTTGCTAAACATGAAAAAGGAATGGGTCTGTAATTGTGTACATCAGTGAATTGTCATTCTTTTTATGCAGTAGAATTATTCTTGCATTATGCCAATGAGTTATTTTCCTTCTTATAACATATTATATCATTTCAAATATATTTAAATAAGATGATATAACAAGGTTAATATCCAGAGTAATAGAAGAGATAAAAATTTCAAAGTATTCTGAAAAGCAGGATCACCAAATGCAGTGATTTTAGACTAATCAGTCTAATGAGCCACACACTCTGATACTTTAACGAATTATACAAAACCTAGTATTCCTTCTGTGCGAAACTAGAATGGGTAATAAGCAGTTTGGATTTAGAAATGGTTTAGGAACTAGGAAGGAACTTACAAAAAAGCTCCAAGTTCCAAAATCATGTTTATGTTTGTTTAATCGACTTCGAGAATGCATTTGACTAAGTACAACATGATATACTTTTCAATTGCCTGTGGACAGCAGGACTTGACCACTACGATATAAGACTGTTAAAATACTTATATTACAATCAAGTAACTTCTATTTAAATTGGAGATAGTCATAATGAAAAACTACACATCAAACATGGACTGGGTAGTGTTTTGTCACCCAGTCTTCTTAATCTGTACTCTGACGAAATCTTTAGGGAGATTTTGGATGATAGACAAGGGGAGCAAGACTAGACAGAGAAGTATTCAGCAACATCAGATACGCTGGCGATACAGTCATACTTGAATTATTGGAGAACAAACTATCCAAGGAATCAGGATATATTTGCCTTCAATGGGGCAAATATTCAAGTTGGTGCCTACTTTATGTATTTCAATAATTTCTGAGTTCATGCTCTATTATTTATTTTGCCCTAAATTTAGTGAATAATAATACTCCATGTTTGAACAGTAAAGATTTTATAAGTTAGTAGTTAGTTATAAGTAATGTAACTGACATGTTAGACATGTGAGAGTAACACAACAGTCTTGTGGTACATGATAATAGGTCAATAAGATCACCATACTGACCTGTTTTGGATGTTTTTAAACAGGTATTTAATAGGTATTTGTCCTATATAATTAAGGAATGTGCCTGTGCAAATATTGTGAATGCCCAACAAACAATTATTAATATGTTTCCATTATGTAAAAACTAATCATTAGAAAAATACAATCATTAGTTGAAAACAAACAGTAGTTAATTGGTTTAATGACCATTATAAGAATATGACAAATTTCTATAAAGAAAACAAAATGTTTTGATTATTTGTACCACAGATAACTTGATGTAACTCAGTTGATACTAAAAATATTTAACTCTGAAATAAACTATGCTAAATAGCTTTCAAGTTACATGACTTCTTAATTCAAAATAAGAACTACAAATTATGGGTTCTGAAATGACATATATGACCTACCTTGTAAATAATCAGGACAGGCAATGCAGACTGAACTACAAATTTTTTTCTCAATGATTAATTCTTTTATAAAAACTTAAGTTGTATCAAAGAATATAGACGCATACAACTAAAAATTTGCGAGCCAATAAGCTTGACAGAAAAATTACACTAACATAAAATCAAATCGTTAAAAATAAATAAGACAGAAAATACATTAAATAATAACTTGTATAAATACGAACATGTAAAACATATTAAAATGCTATTACAATGATGGATTTCAGCACACTTAAACTAAAAAAGCTCAAGTGATTCTTGTGCATAAGCTATATTTTATTCGAGGTATTACTTTTTATCTACATATTTAATTCAATTTCAATAGAATATTCTAAGAATGTAGTATATGGTTACTTACCTAATATGCAAATGTAGAAAATCTCAATTAAAAAGTCTGCCCATGCTCATAAGTAACAGACTTAAAACAACGATAATAAATAATAACACCACCAATTATATATTTTTTAGTTGAAATATTCAACTTTTTCATTGAAGATTATTAGTTGAAGGCACTAGGTAATCTGACATATTTTAGAGAGCAATGTTTGGCTTGTTATTCACAGACGTAACATCTCAAGTAACATAAATTTCACAAACACGATGACAAGAGTATATTTTGTTAGACACTAATTATTATTTACCAAAATATTATTCAAGATCGTTTACTTTTAATGTACGAAAATTACCTATCGCTAAAGATGACAATTTTCAACGATCGACGGATACAGTTCCACGGTGTTGCCAAATCAATAAACAACCAAAATTAAACGATATAATATGAGATTGGAAGTTATTTTGAAAACGTTATTGTGGAGCATATCGGAAAATTCAAACGCCAATCTTTAAACAAAAATCGATGGACCTACTTAGATTTATGCAACCACTTATACCCACGGTAAAAATTACATTTACAAAATAAATTACTGAAAATTTCATTTTAGACATTTAAGATGTCATTAAAATTGTGACGAATTGTTTTCTATGTATATAAATAATGTAGTTTCGTTATTAAAAATTATCTTTTTATGCTGTTTGGACATTTTTATTTAATCTTTTAACCTACTTTTAGGCCTACCTACTGAAGTGAAGTGATATATCAATTTTTGATCAAGATCATGTGATCAAGAAATTCCAATGAGCTCTACCATGATAAATAATTATTGTACGCATTAACATGCCCTCCCATAGATCAGAATTGAAAGTTCTTATATAGCAAACATTACCAGGAGAATTCCAGCCCATGGAATTTCCTTAAGGACACCCGACAGGGAATTTTGGATAAAACAATATCTACCTTCAGTTGCAATTAAAAGAGCTATTGCAAATCTTAAAGAAGCAACTCTAACATGGCTTCGTATAGACGCAAATAGCGACATCTGATATTAGAATCCGTAAACTAATTTTCGAAACCAAATTAAGATTCTTGCTTTAATCTGTGCCTTCTAAGAATTGCAAGGCAAAACAGACGTTGATAAAGATGTTAATATAGACATGGGGAATCTAAAATTTGCATTCCACGACATATCTCCTCAGCTAAGCAAAAATCCTTAGCGAATTGGTTTCTTGTATTCATACAGAGAATATCCGAATAAAAATAATTTGATTTCGAAAATTAATTTATGGATTCTAATATCAGATGTCGCTATTAGCGTCTATACGAAGCCATGTTAGAGTTGCTTCTTAAGACAGAAAAGATTTATTTTCACGTTCAGAACGCCTGTGAATAGCTGTTCTGATGAGCCCTATTAGGGCGAAATACGTATAAGCAGATACACAGACGCATTGTACGTGAAATCAAATCTTGACTGTCTTTTTCTTTTTATTCGGATATACTCTGTATGAGTACAAGAAACCAATTCGCTAAGGATTTTTGCTCAGCTGAGGAGATATGTCGTGGAATGCAAATTTTAGATTCCCCATGTCTCTATTAACATCTGGCAAACAGAGAGAAACAAAACGAGGATGAAAACAACGATTTTTCCAAACGTCACTTAAAACTTTAAACTGTAACTATTAACTCTACACTGCTACACATTTTTCCATGAAAAAAAAGGACGAAAACCGATTATCATTTCAAAGTTGACGTAAAATTTTTATCTACACTGAAGCCAAACTGCCCCTGACAGTGACCTCAGTGAGAATGAGCAATTATCTTTAAAATTCATTCGCATAACTTGGCATAAACAAAACACTTACAACGGGAACGGAAACGCAAAATATCCTAAAAGAGGCTTTGATCAAAGAATACTGAGAAAATACGCATCTGTGAAATATAAACAAACTATACAATGGTTTATAATCGACCTCGGTGACGTAAATAAGATTTGAAAACACTTTTGGGTATTTTAATTTGAACGATAGGAACAGAGATACATGGAAAATATTCTTCGATGTTCTAATACATATACGAGGGGAATACAATATATATCAAGGAATTTACAAAAGCTGCAATCTTTGTAAATATCTTGTATACGATTGGTAATAGACTTATAGGTCTGTAATTTTTGATATCCTCTTTGCTACCTTTATTATGAATGAGAATTCTTCTTCTTCTTGATGTGCCTATCCGTTACGAATGTTGGCGATCATCATGGCAATCTCTAGATTATCTACAGCAGCGCGGAAAAGCTACACAGATGTTGTATTGAACCAGATTCTGAGGTTCTTTAACCAAGATGTTCTTCTTCTTTCTGGACCTCGCTTTCCAAATATTTTTCCTTGTAGGATGGCTTGAAGGAGAGCATATCTGGATTCATTTCGCATTATATGTCCGACGAATTGTAACTTTCGAGATTTGATGGTGGTCAGTACCTCTCGGTTTTTATTCATTCTTTTGAGGACCTCCTCATTTGTGACTCGGTTAGTCCACGGGATCTTAAGTATTCTCCGATATAGTCACATTTCAAATGCTTCCAGTTTTCCACACATATCTTCCTTCAAGGTCCACGAGCATCGCAGCATTCTTGCTTTTGTATCAAGAGAGAGGTTGTGACTCTTGAAGAAGGCCCCCATCCGATTGAAGATGGATTTAGCTTTTCCGATGCGTGCTCTAATCTCCTGGTTGTTGGCCTATTCTTCATTTATTATGGTGGCGATGTAGTTGCAGTGCGTCACTCTTTCTGCAGGGGATTGGTTGGCGTATAGTTTACCTTCTGTTATCCTTTTTTTGCTAATTATCACAAGCTTTGTCTTCTTAACATTTATATTGAGTCCACATTGTTGACTGTAATACGTGATTTTATTCATAAGAACTTGTAGGTCGTCTAAGTTGTTCGCAAATTCTATGGTGTCATCTGAATATCTGATGTTATTTAGCCGGTAGCCATTTAGTAGAATACCTTTTTCAGTTTTATGCAAAGCTTCGATAAATATTCTTTCAGAGTCCAGATTGAAGTTTAGAGGAGACAAAATATAGCCTTGCCTCACCCCACGCATGATTTTCACATAGTCACCTTCAACTCTGAGATTTGCTGTCTGATTCCAGTAAAGATTTCTAATTCCTTTCAGATCTTAGTTGTTTATTCCTGCTTTTTTTAGTATTTGCATCATCTTGGCGTGCTGTACTCGATCAAACGCTTTCTCGTAATCAACCAGACATGCGTATACGTTGCAGTTGACGTCTCTGCATCTCTGGAATAACTCTTGTACTAAGCCTCTCTAGTACCAACAGCATTTCTGAACCCGAACTTGTTGGGGAAGTTTGACTTTCACACAGCTTGTAGATTCTTTTATGAGTTATCTTAGGAACAATTTTAGGAGATTACTCATGAGGCTTATATATATGAGGTAATCTTCGCTTTTTTTGACTCCTGTTTTTTTTTGAAGTGCAATAAACTTAAATTTCAGCCATTCTGTTGGTATTTCTCCAGAGTTGTTGAATATCTTTGCGATTATGGCCATTGATTCGTTGTCCATATGTTTGAGTAGTTCTGCTTGTTCAGGACCTGCCGCTTTACCATGCTTTAACTGTGTTATTGCGGAATAAACTTTTTGCTGTAATATTCTTAGTCCATCATTTACCTTTTCTTCTAGCTCAAAGGTGTTATCTCTTTAGTGTTCAAATAGTCTTTCGAGATATTCTTTCCACGTTCTTATTTTACTCTGTTTGTCTAAGATGATGTTTCCGTCAGAATCAATTATATTTCCTTTCTGCTTTTATCGTAATCCCCCTATGATTTCTTTAACTTTTCTATGTACATTGTGACTATCGTACTTTGACTGCAGAGTCTCAATTTCTTCGCATCTTTCCCTTTCGTTCTTATTAATATATTTATAGTTTTATATTTGTCTGGGTCATTTTTTCTTCTCTTCTCTCGTCCATTAGTTTCAGGATCTTATCTGTCACCCATGATTTTTTCTTCATTAATCTATCTGTCTTTAAGTGTTAATCCTTTAGATTTTGCACTTTTTCTGTAATATGTATGATCGTTTGTCCTTCGTTCGTTTCGTCTCTAATTGCTGTCACTTGCTCGTTTAACGTGGCTTGGACTGTCGTCCTCATATCAAGGTCTTTCAGCATACGTAGGTCGTATGATTGTGCTTTCCTTTTCTGCACTGTTTTAAGTTTGACTCGAAATACTCCCACCAGTGAAACGTCGTCTGTCTCCAAGTCTGCTCCAAGATAAGTCTTGACAGATGTAAAGCTGTTTCGGAATCTTTTATTTACTAAAATATAGTCTATTTGATTTCTAATAATTCTCCTAGGTCTGTCTTGAGGGGATTTCCACGTGTACAGCTTGCGAGGTGGTAATTGGAATAATGTGTTGGTGACAGCTAGTTCTGAGTCTTCTGCAAATTTTTCTAAGAGGTCTTCTCTCTCGTTTCTGACTCCAAGTCCATGTGCTTCAATGTATTGTGTCTTATTTCCTACCCCAATCTTGGCAAATCGCTCATAAAGATGAGAACTTCTGATAAAACTCATTTGCTTCTTCATCCTCTTTGCCTGCAGTGGGAGCATAGACTTGAATGATGTTTATATTAATAGAGTTGGCTTCTACTTGTAGTAACATCACTCTCTCTGAGATTGGTGTAAAGTTAGTAACGCATTTGGTAACTTTGGGTGATACGATTATTCCGACTCGATATTTATGTGATCCATCACTTTTTGCCGAGTAATATACCTTGTGATCTTCTATTTGTATTTCTCCAGAATCGGGCCATCTCATTTCTGTTATTCCCATGATTTCAATATGCATTCTTTTCATCTCCTGTATTGCATTGTGGATTTTTCCTGCTTTGTATAAAGTTTTGACATTCCATGTGCAGATGTTGATATTCTTTCTACACTTCTATTTATTATCTTTTGGTAAACTCAAAACTGTCCACCCCGGAGACCCGATCGAAGGACTTACTCCGGAATTTATTTTAGTATTGAGCATTGCCATGATTGATTGACTAGGGCGTATTGCTGTGGATCTTTAATTTAGTGTTTGCCCTACTTGTGTTTCCCCATCCTTATACCGTTGTCACAACCTCAGGACAAAAGGGTGCCCTACTACTTACCAACTCATCCGCCCGAAGCCGTTGGTCAGTAAGTGGTGGATTGCTTATACCGGCAATCGCTCGGTGAATGACTCGTCACACTGAATGACTCGCCACACTGAAGAGTATGAGGTAGAAGGAAATATGGTGACCCGTCTTCCCTCGAAAACCTAATAGATATTCGGGGTCGGAAGAAACAAGAGTTAGTCAGAGAGGCTAATAGTAAAGATTAAAGAGATGAATGAAAGATTAAATGAGAATTATGTTTGCTGTATTCCAGTGGTCTGGTATGCATCTCGATCTTAGGTAGTTCGTGAATATGCCTGCTAAGATTTTCCAGGTTTTATTGCCAACTTATTTAAGCAGTTCCACTGTTATACCATCTATTCCAGCTGCTTTACCACTTTTCATTTTTGCAATTGTCGATTCTACTTCTTCTGGAACGACTTCTAATATATCTTCTTGTTTACTGATTACTTCTTCAAGTGTATCAGAGGTTTGTATGGTTAGCTGTAGAATTTAGTTACGAGTTGTATTATTTCATTTCTTTCTGTAATTCTGGTATTTTCGTTTGTTAGAGCAACGACTTGCTTCTTCCCAAAGAATAATGAAGATTGAAGATTATCCAACAAATAGTAGTATCAGTCAAAAGTAAATTGAAGGTTAAGCAACGGATTATAGTAATCGTTCAACTAAAGTTTGGGGAGAATTGATATAAATAAAATAAATGGTATCAGTATACTTTGGTACTGTACATGGACCCTACCAAAGGACCGATTGAAGTCATGGTATGCATGCAGTAGCCCATAATCTACGATTTAAAAACGACAGCGCTCATCACAGACGACAATCCAATCCACTAATTCATGTTTCGAATTAAAAAAAAATAGAAAATAACAATTGAAAGTATATAATATATATATATATATATATATATATATATATATATATATATATATATAAATATATATATACTGAAAAAGCGATGAACGCTGATCAAATAGAATACAATACTCCAATATTTGGGTGTGCAGCGGAAGATGGGACAAAAAAGTACTCTTTTTTTTATAAGAATGTACCTTCAGGTTGTATTTTCTTCCCTTTTATACGGCGCCCCCATATTGTAAGAGGCCTTGAGAATGGCCCAATATAAACAACTGCTTACAAAGTCACTAATAAATCTCCCAACAAAAGTAGCCAGCGCGTACCGGATTAATTCTGCGACCTAACCTGCGTCATAACAAATACGCTCCACATTCCCCTCCTAGTTAATGAAAGAGAGGCGCAAACGGTGAAGGATCAATGGACCAAAATGTTAATCTCTAATATGGTAACATGATCCAAACGTAGGTTCAGAAGGTTAAATTATTATTTTACACAATATGTCATTGGCCACGGCTCCTTTGGTCGTACTCGTAAAGAAGACCACAAATAATTTGTGTATAGACTATGGCATCATAGATGACGCAAAACACTGCAGTTTTGCTTGCTCTATTTTCCAGAGAACGCAACAACCTAATATCAAAGCTAGGAGCTATATTACAAAACAATTTGATACAAAAAGCGATGCAGAACAAAGAATCCTGCGAGGCTACTGTCGACCTAATGATGCAAATAATAAAGAAAAGGAGACGCTTGAAAGAGCAACACCGGAACAGGGTGGATGAGGTAACAAATTATAAAGTGCGGTTATGGGCCCTTACAGCCTGGCTGCACGACGGAGTAGACGGCACTGTTACATTCCTCCTTATCAGGTCATATACACCTGCACTTTTATCATCCCATATTTTGTCTCTTTAGGGCGAGCGCCCACCAAAGTGGCGTGGCAGTGGCAAGTAGCAAGTAGCACGCGTCTAGCATAATGTAACCAATGAAAACGAATGATTCAGTTTACACCAAAATGACAGTAACGTCATTCATTCTAATCATTCGTTAGGATTGGTTACATTATGCTAGACGCGTGCTACTTGCTACTTGCCACTGCCACGTCACTTTGGTGGGCGCTCGCCCTTACAATACTGTCTCTGGATGTTATTTTAAGTGATTATTATCGTTTTTAGGTAAGAAATTTCTAGTTTTTCACTCAAATTTTCAGACTGCGCAAAGCATCCCAATGTTTCGTTCACCTATTGAACTCGTCCGCTGGTACTTTGTCCGAAGAAGGGGTGGTTTTATTTGGTAGGCGACAAGACAGAGGTGGATACGGCGCATACTTTGGATACTATATTCTAGCACGATATACAAACACAAGTCCTAGTATGTGTTCCTGTCCAAGTCGAACCCAACAGTGCTAGGGACATCTTCTCTAGTCCCTTCCCTAGGTTTAGAACCTTTTCGCCTCAGTAAAAAAAACTGGGTATAAATACGGGGAATATAAAAAAAGTAAATAAGAATAGAACTGAAATAAATGGTAATTGATATTGAAGAATACTGAATATATTTGTTAATAGTAATAATATTACAATTAAAGAAGAATAATCATTAACAGAATAGTTGTTAGCTTAGAAGAAGAACAGTAAAATTAAACAAAAAGTTAATAAATAAATAAATTCAGCAAAAAATGGAATACAATAAATAATTATTTGACAAAACGTAACAAACATGCGACGTTTACAATGTTACAAAGTATGAAACTTTCATTAGACTTAGAATATAATCTTTTAGAAGGAGATTTCATAAGTCCTTTAATATTTAATCTGATAATGGTTGAAATCATAAAAAAAGTTGAAAAAAAAAAGATAAAATAGGAGAAAACAATAAAACGAAATACAGATAATATGCTACTTTAACGACTCTAGAACAATGGCGGAGAATGAAGATGATCTACAACAGGGGTGCTCAAACGGTCGATCGCGATCGACTGGTCGATCGCGAGTGCTTTTTGGATAGATCTCGAGAAGAAAAAAAAATTTAATAAGTAGATAGGTAACTAAACTACTGTCAGCAGAGTTAAACGTTTCTATTAATACTGAACTATACAAATACATAGAATGTTTGACTAACTATATTAACTAATTATTTTATTATTTCAATATTTATTATAATTATTAATCAAATTTGGGATGATATTCTATTAACTACAAAAATGTATTACGTAATAAAATAACAGTGCTTGCGGCAAAAGGTGGCTTTATCAAAAGAACGCGCGGCACTTGTCAAAGAAAAGCCGTGTTGTTTCTAGACGAGAGACAGTACAGTCTAGTTTCGGGCGGCGCGTTTGACGGGAACATTCGAGACTTTCGTTCACGCCGATATAAATGTTGCGCCTGCAGGAATTGGAGTTATTCTGAATTGTAACTTGATAGCGATCCTACGTCGATACAAAGTTTATTATTAAATAGTGGAACATGAGTGCAGTGAAGAAATCTAAAACGTATCATTTTAATAAGGATTGGAAGGAACAATTTTTCTTTTCTATGGTGAAGAATAAGTACATTTGTGTTATTTGTCGTGCGTCAGTTGCAATACCTAAGCGTGGTAACTTAGAGAGGCATCATAAAACGGTTCATAAAAACTATAAAAAGGATTTTTCGCCACAGAGTGAATTAGGAAAACAAAAAGTAAGTGATTTGATATCTTGTTTGAAAAAAGAACAATCCATGTTCACAAGACCAGCCAAACAATCAAAAGCTGCTACGATCGCGTCATTTAAAATATCTCATATTTTGGCGAAACACAAGAAACCATTTGAAGATGGATCGGTGGTGAAGGAAGCATTTATTGAAGCGGGTGAGACTTTATTTGGAGATTTTAAAAATAAAACAGAAATCATGTCTGCTATTAGAGAACTTCGGTTATCTCGTCCGACTGTCACAAGGCGTATTGAAGTCATGAGTCAAGACATCGCAGATAAACTAAAACATCATATCATGGAATGTACATACTTTTCTTTACAGTTCGACGAATCCATCGATATGACAGACACTGCCCAGCTGTGTATTTTTATTCGGATGGTATTCAATGACATGTTGGCTAAGGAAGAATTTTTGACAATCATTCCTCTGAAGGGGAAGACCCGTGGCGAAGATATATATGACGTTTTCTTAAATTTTGTAAAAAACTGCGAGCTACCAATATATAAATTAATGTGCATTACAACCGATGGAGTACCAGCAATGATTGGAAACAAAAACGGTTTTGTGGCATTGTGTCGAGCTAATGAAGAATTCCCTTCATTTTTTTTTCATTCCATTGCATTATACATCAACAAGTTTTGTGTTTAAAAGTTTTAAACACGAAGGAAATTATGGGCATTGCAACAAAAATTGTAAATTCCATCCGTGCACGTAGCTTGCAACGGCGGCTCTTTCAGTTGCAGTTGGAAGATAGGGAGTCAGCTGAACACACTGATTTAGTTCTTCACACAGACTTCAGGTGGTTGAGTGGCGGAAAATTCCTAGAAAGGTTTCAAGAATTATTGCCCGAAATAACAGCTTTTCTAGACGAAAGAGGTGATGACACTCAGATTTTTAAAAACGAAAAATGGCTAAATGTCAAATCACAATGCACTTAAACACCGTTAACTTGGAGCTTCAAGGTAAAGGAAAAACTATTATTGAGATGATTAGCGCAGTAAACGCATTCAAAAGTAAATTGCAACTTATGATAGATCAACTGAAAAGAGAGGATCTGAAACATTTTCCGTCTTTGAAAACAAGGATTCCTCAGTTGAATTATGATACGTATGAGGCTGAATTATCAAATATTTTGGGACAATTCGAAATGCGTTTTTATGATTGCAGTAAATTGGAAAATATAGCATCATTTATGAGTTATCCTTTTTTATGTAAAAACATTGAGGAATTAGCTACTGAAATAGGAAGTCAGTTTAATATGAACTCATGTTCTGTTGAAAATGAGTTGGTGCAGATTATATCAGATATACATCTCAAAGCTACAGTATCTGATACAAATTTCTGGCGTTTTATATCTGAAGATAAATATCCGAATGTAAGGCAAATCGCTCTTCAACTGACGGCATTTTTTGGGCCAACTTACTTGTGCGAGTCTGCATTTTCTGAAATGAAGATAATTAAGTCAAAATATCGTAATCGACTAACTGACGATCATATGACATCATGCTTGCGATTAGCACTTAGTGGTTACGTACCATCTTATGAAAAGTATGCTGAGGACATGCAGTGCCATGCTTCAACATCCAACGCCACTCCTTAGTTAAGTTTAACACCATATGTAACTCTTTTGTTTTGTAACAACAAATAAACTCGCAATTTTGAATAACTATGAGTTTTTTCATTGATATTATAGAGAAGAACCTAACTAAACCTAACCCAAACCTTGACTAAAATAATGTACCTATATTGTGCAGAAAGCTAATATCTATATATGCTACGGTACGCCCTACCTAGCTAGGAGAGCTAAGGAGCCTAAAAATGGGGACTCAGAATGTTTGTTCGCGCAGGAGTGTCAGGTATTGTTTACGACTTTTTAGTCTACACAGGTTCAAGCACTTTCAATAATATACCACTATTAAGTTAGAAATAATCGTTGGAGCGATTCTTTCTAACTTAAGGTGCAAGTAGTTATATATTTTTGTACAATAATTACAAATACGAACGAATTTGTAGTTTATTTTGACAACGTTTTCTGCTCTTTGGAGTTAATAGAATACCTAAAGAAAGAGAAACAGTTTTCAAGTCTTGGCACTATTCGCAGTAACTGACTACGAAGTTGTATGCTGAAAACAGACAAAGCGCTCCCCAAAAAAGACAGAGAAAGTTGACACTAAATGTGTTATTTTAGCTAGCTCACATATTTCTCATAGTCCCAAACTTCAAATAAAACGATATAGTAAGAAGCATAAACAAAAAGTTGATGTGCAGTGTCCTTAAGCAGTGAGGCAATATAATAAACTTATGAGTGGTGTTGATCTATGCTGATGATATGCTGATATCACTATATAAAACACCATTCAAATCGAGAAAGTGGTATCTTTGCATATTCAGCCAGCTCATAGATATAGCAATGAACAATGCTTGGTTGCTATATCGTCGAGGTATGGGGGCATGGGAAAAAGATATAAAAAACTAAAAAAATTCGCGTCAATATTAGAAGATTCCTCATTCTTTCAAAATATATCAGAAAATCTCGGTGTTCAAGTGCAGAACAACAGCTAAAGAAAAAATTAAATATCCTATAGCTCCTCGTCCAACTGATGACGTTCGATATGACACCGTAGGTTACTTTCTAAGTTTAATAGATAAGGGTAGATGTAAATTGTGTACAAAGGGACAGTTTATTGTGAAAAATGTAAAAATCGTTTATGTTCTTTAGTGTCAGTAAAAAAGGTTAGAAATTGTTTCATACTCTATCGTAAGAAATTATTTAATGGGCATTGTATCTTGTGAGATACAACTCGTAAGTTTTTTTGTGTATACTTAAATAAAAAATGTTGTTTTCTTGTGTTCTTAAATAAATGTATAAGAGATAGGTATGCCTTTTAATTTTTTTCTAGAGATCTATTTATTTGCCCGTTTAAGGGTTAAGCAAAAAAGCCTTTGGCCTCTGCCAACGAATTATGCTATTAAATGATGAACGTGTCAATTTGTGTAAAGAGTAGACCATAGACAAAAACCATGGTCTATGGAGTAGACAATAGTAGGCTGACCTGACACGTTTTGCACTACACTTTTATTTCTTAAACTATAGGTACGATCGAAAAAAATTGGACTTAGGTATTTTAATTTTTCAAAACTTATGATTTTATGAAATTATGATAAAATTCTTTTATTTTGAGAAATCCGTGAATAGTTTGATTTTTTTTATTGATTTATTGATAAAATTAGATTTTGCCTACGGCAGTCCATTAGTACATTTAAAAAAATAATTTTTCGTAACTACAGTTATAATATTCTTCTCTATGCTACTGTATTGTGTACACCATAAATTGTTTCTAATTTTAGAAGAATGATTACACCAATTTTCGAGAAAATGTTACGTTTAGTGGTTTAGTAGAAAAGGTTGCGATATTATTCTCAAAAGTGTTGCATCAATTGTTCTGAAAACTGACAAAATTGTTTATAAACATGTGGAACAGCAATTTAAAAGAAAGTTGGCGTCTTACCTTCGTTTATGATTTAAGTTGTCTGCATAATGTTCATTATACACTAAAAATAAAACAATACTTTTGAAATGAAAACATATTTTTAGATTTCTTTTTAAATTTACAATGATATGAAAGATTTTAAAATTGTAAGTGCCAAATTATAAAACTTTATTTTATATTGTAAATGTGTAAATATGCCCTTATTTCTTTTACTGGTCTCTAGTAATTAAGATAGTACTGAGCACTAATTATTAAGTCCTTAGTGGCTTATGATAATATCTTGCCTCTACAATATTGCACTCTGGTTGTATCTCACAGAGCATATTATTTAGAGCATCAGCCATGCATCCCGTTTTGTGCTTACTATCTTTTATGTGAAATATTTGACCTCTGACCTGATTTTACCCATGGCAGCCGTTGTACAAACCGGACGTACCGCTGCCAGTTGGCTTATTATATGTCTTCCATTCACTCACGATTCTGAAATTCTGTACTAACTTAATATAGGTCTAAAGGATGGGTACAATAGGTTCTTGGAGTAATTTAATAGTCCCCAAAAGTATTTTCCGTCTGAGATCTAATGCCTCGTTGTCAAACAAAGTCTGCACTTTACGTCTTACGCTTAATGCATAGGCTTTTTTTCAGATCGCGGACGATACTTTTTGAAATTTTCACGGTCAGCTTTGGGTTGAAGTATCTTGTAGCTAAAGCTCTTCCTTCATTGCTGTGTTTTCCCAGTGACCGCAAAATCCATACAAGTGTAACACTGTCAGTTACATGTAGTTGTAACAACTTGTACAACTACATGTAATTTAACCTTCGGAGTACGGAGATTATTTGACTTACTTAGATTACGAAGATGGGTCAAGCGTGACCCATTCTCATTCTATTTATAAGGATGTTTTAAATAGTCAGTATTATTAAACAGTGTCTTTAATTCAACAAAAAAAAAACAAAGAAACATAAAAATTATGATCCCAAATTTTATTTTTAAATTTTTTAAGATGGTTCGCTATCCTGGTCTTTTTGGCAGTAGTTGCATTTAATTTTGATAATATGGACTTCTTCGCGTTTTAAATGAGTATTACAAACAAATATTTTACACATGTCACACCTTTTTGAATATCTATTGTCACTACCCCAATAAGAATAACAACGACCTCGTTTTGTTGCAGATTTCGGCACTTCGATTTGCTTTTTTACACTAACACCGGTGGTCTCTATTGCAGCGATTACGGATTTAGGGTATCCAGTGGGTTCTTCTTGTATTGCTTCCGCTCTTCGTTTTATATTGGGCGAGGTTAATTGTTTTCCAAGCTCCTCCAGAAATAGTTTTCTGCGATGTTTTATATTTACTTGGCTGTTCCATTCAGGATTTTTCGTATTCCAGAGAACGAAAGCATTGTAGCACGCAATATCTAAAAAGTTGATAAATATACGTAAGGGCCATCTTTTTGTTGCTCTTTTACATGTGTACTCTCTGATTAATTTATTTAAAATATCGACCCCACTTCTGGTTTTGTTGTAATCCAAAATAATCTTTGGTTTAAATTTTTGGTTTTCATCAGAAATTTCATGTTCATTGTGTAAGGTCGATAATAATACAACAAACTTATTAGGCTTGGTTACATATA
Organism: Diabrotica balteata; assembly: GCA_918026665.1. NCBI lineage: Eukaryota > Metazoa > Arthropoda > Insecta > Coleoptera > Chrysomelidae > Diabrotica > Diabrotica balteata. Next base: position 62,221,133 of record OU898277.1, read on the forward strand.
AAACTAAGGTAATGTTTTTAGTGAACAAAAATTTTGAAAAATACAGTGAGCGATCTGTCATTTCAAGCAATGATTTGGGTAAACTCTTCCTATTTTTTCTGATAGTACCCAAAAGAGTTAAATTTTTGGTTAACAGTTCTTCAGATAAAGCAATATCGGTAAAAAAGTTATCAGTTGTAATATTTCGACCAGACCTATACCAATGTTCTGCAAGTGTTTTGACAACTCTTGGGCCTTGGTTACGTTCAGATTGATCAGCAATCTTTCCAGTATATATCTCAAATTAATTACTATTAAACTAGGAATAAGCCACAATTAAAGATAAAACTACGTTTATTGACGTTTCAATTTCCACTTCGGAAATCGTTCTCAAAATACAAACAGTAAGTTAAACAAATTTTGTTTTTTGTTACATAGTGAAAAATTCTTCTAATAATTTAATTTTATCTGACTCATTTATATTGACAATTCAGACATACATTATGCATTTTAAAGTAGACGACTTTAAAATGATATTGCCAATATTGTTGAGTTGCGTTCCTGGGACGACTTTACTTATAAGATAGTTCATTCGATTACATGAAACCAACTTTAACTTGAGAATATCCGTCAGAAAAAAATCATAGCATGTAATTCGTCTTTAAAAAGACAAACACATGACATGATGACAGTAAAATTCTCCTGTTAGTGATTCCATAGTAAATTATGAGGGAAAACCAGGAAAAAACCTCATAATACTATCCCGACATTGTAAGTATTTGTTCGTGAATTTAGTTACCAATATTGAAAGATATTTAGTGTAGTAGGATCTGGTTACCAATATTGAAAGAGGAAGTTATTAATAAAAAAATACCAGTATTAGTAAGTCAGTAACATATAGAGGATACATCATTTATGTTTTTTAAATAACGTAACATATAAAATCAGAATTTTGATGTTTGTTGAAGGTAAACTAAATTCACGACGTCATAGATTTTACGTAGAGGAAAAACTGCAATTTGCATGTTCACGAATGGTACACGAAAAAAATAGATTGAAACAAATAAGGAGAACTTACGAACAATCAGATTTGTAAATAATTATTTCATGAAATATTAAGAAATAAGTGAATTTCGGGTCACGCTTGACCCAGTCTTCGTACTCCGAAGGTTAAAGGGTTTTTACCCTGGTATTTTGGTGGCTCAGGCATTTTAACCTATTAAAAATAACCATTTTTGCTTTTTAACCCTAGTCAAAATTTTAAAACCACGTTTGCTTTAACTCAATGGTTTATGCTTATTTTAGGCAATTTTAAACCTGATGATGGACTGTTTAGTCCGAAAACGTTTGTTTTTTTGATGTAGCCCTTTTAAGGGTTTTTAAATAATTATACCCATTTACGAAGATTAACCTCTTTTTTTTTATTTATAATAGCGCTCATGACTGCCTTGCTGTCTGTGCATACATTAATTTGCTTCAGTTCGAAGGCCCTTATATTAATTTGTAGCGTTCAGTGCAAGATTGCAAAAATCGTTGCCTGAACTACAGCGGTATATTTTACCACGACTGAATATTCCTGCACATCACCCTTCGTCTGTAGTGTTATACCAGTTTGTATATCAGGTATAACCCTGCAGTCTGGGTCAAGCGTTTATTTTGCCTCATGGTCTCATGAGGATGAGTCCACTTAAAAAAATACTTTGAGCGTGTATCTGGATAGCATATGCTCAGAAATCATCATCCGTTTGGTATCCTCGATTTCATTAGTAATATTGTTATGTCTTGATCTAACCGTTACGTTACTCAGATTTTCTCGTAGTCTATAATATCCTATTCTCTCCTTCCTTATAACTATGTGTAAAAGTGGGAGGTATTTATTGAGGAAATTCGTCATATATTGTTGAATAAGGCTAAAAGCATGCAAATTTCTAATCGTTTTCAACCGTAATCCTACATACTCTCCCAGGTCGTACGTCCGTAACTGTTACCCAAATAGGTAGCCAGCTTCTAGAAGACGGCTGACTTGAACATAAAACTTTGCAAAATTAAAAATGAGGAAGAAGACCACAACCAATATTGCCATCCCCTTTAACATACAAGAGTTCAATAGAGTAATTGCCAAATATAAAATAAGAAAATCCATGATACTATTATATTAATAAATAATATTTAATAAATAGTTTGGAGATATCCTTATGTGTACCATTATTGTAATTATTAAACCTCTTAACTTATTTTCGTCTTCAGTTTCTTCTTACAGTTTTTTAAATATTATATTATTATTATCTTTTGTACACAAATAACACAAAAAAGTCATTTAATATTATTTTGCTAATTGAATAATTTCATCACAGAATGCATACAAATTTTATTTAACTTTAACAAGAATCTCTCCTCTACTATCTAATGACGGCATGCGCGAACACGACCGATTTTGTGCTACGAGAAGATCCTTGTTAGTCATAGTATAAAAAAGAATATTTGTGGTTAAACTGTGGTCATAGTATCATGAGAAAATCTACAGGTCTTGATGACACTATTATAGAGCAAACTAAAAGTTTTGGTGTAAAAACTAAAGAATGGATACTGGAATTCTTTAATAACTGCTTGATATTTGGCTATCCTAACATTTGGAGCAAAATCAAGGGTATTATTATTTTAAAACCAAGAAAATCGCCAAATTATCCAAATTATCCATATTGTCGTTATAATTTATCAACTTTGTTACGTTACTTTCTATGGATAAATTCGACACATTGTTAAGACGTTCTTGCGTCATAATTTGATCGGAAATTATTTTTAATTCTTGACACTTTCCAAAATGGCCTTTCAGCGGACACGTTGGCAACTGGGATGCACAAATAAATGATGCGCAAAGCAATGTCAAAATTATAGAAAATATCTTTCAATCCACTTTTCTGTAAATATTTGGATTGGTAATTTTATTGTGGTGTCCAAATGACCCTTTAAGTGAATGCATTCGTATATAAATTATGTATTTCGGTAGTCTTTAAAAATTTGTATCGGATTTTCAGTTTTTTTAATAAGTTTTTTATTGTTTAATTTTGGCAAATCTGTTATAACATGAAAACCTTGGTAAGCAAGTCGATAAGATTCCAGGCGTCTATTCAGGTATCTTATCAGAGTGTCGAATATAGTATAAATTGTTTGGATTTTCATCTCATCACTAGCTGAAAAGTTTAGTTCATCATCGCCCTCCTCATTAAATTGAATTTTTCTTTTTCTCTTTCTTATTTCTTTATGTTTTATTTGGGCACAATTTTTTGGCTTCCATGTATAAATGGCAAAATTATTTCTGATTGAGGTAAAGAAATTTGAAAGAGCTTCATACTCTTTAAAGACAGAACCCAGATCCATTACAGGACTCTCGGCATACTTATTGGATAGGTTCACTCTTTCTAAAATATGTTGCTAAATAACAGCTAATAAAGCCATTTCAAAAGTGTCTATTTTCTCAAATATAGAAAGTGCTTGATTTTTCACAGCTGCAGTTTGACATTCGTCGTTAGAGATATTAAAAAGCGCATTTTTTATTTTGCTGAAGCCATTGTATAACGCTTTAGTTGCCTCCGCCCTTGCGGACAACCTAATCTCACCAAGAGATTTTACAAGTGATTTTAAGTGGTCAGTCAAAATATTAAATCTACATATGTATGCCGAGAAAAAAAATATATAATTCTTGTAAAAAAATGAAAACGGAAGTGGCGTTCAGACAGGATTCTGCTACCAAATTAAGAGAATGTCCAGAGCAAGGTACGTACTTAGCAAATTTATTGTGATTTTTTATTCTGGCCTGCAGCCCTAAATATTTGCCAGATATATTGGATACGTTATCATATGACTGGCTGCGAGAATCATATAAATCAATTGCTACGTTTGCCAAAAAAAAATATTCATATAAATGGACGACAATTTCTGTTAGAAAAGTCATAGCGAGTTTCGTAAGGAAAAAACGTGGATTTTGACAGATATTAAACGTACAAATTTACTAAATATTAGAAAGGCTGTTTATTACTATGATAGTAGCTAGTAGCAATAATTTGTTTATTGCAAAATAATAATTGTCTAATCCTATGGTCTAATTTAACCAGCGTAAATGACATAATACTTAACAAAAAACCATAGAAGAGTGACAAAAAAGAAAAATGAACTCTGGGAATGAGCATGTAAATATGTAGAGATATATCTATATTAGCACAAGCTAGAATAGCACAAGCTAGAAAACTTTACAAAAATCTAAGAAAAAAAAAAACAGAAAAAATATACATAATTCAGAATAGCAAGTTTGAAATATATTACAAGCAACTGCTGATAGAAAATAGCAACACATTTCTGGGAGTAATCGAAAAAGTTAACAATAATAACGAAGAGGAAATACAGTTAATAAGTAAAACATGAAATGACCAGACATACTGTTCAAAATTCTGGTGGCATTTGTAATTAATGTTTCAAGCCCAAAACATTGCCATACATTGGAATTAATTTCCATCGGCAAAAAGGAGGCAGGACGGTATGCGATACTTATAAAGGAATTAGCATCACTAGCTTGGTGAGAAAAATATACCACCGAGTAATTAAAAAAACGAATAGAAGAAATACCAAGAAATAGAAGAAGAGAGCGACATCTGGCCAAGACAGTCCTCTATGGACGATATGTTTACTATACAACAAGTGTAGAAGACAAACTTTATCTTGCCTGCAGCAACGCGGAAAATCTGCACAGATGTTGTGTTAAACCAGGTTCTAAGGTTCTTTAGCCAGGATGTTCTTCTTCTTCCTAAAATTTGCCTTCTAAATATTTCTTTCGATAGGGTGGCTTCTAGGAGGGCATATCTGGATTCATTTCGCATAATTTGTCCAAAGTACTATAGCTTCGAGATTCGTTGGTATTTAGTATCAGTGTTCGGCTTCATTCTTCTGAGGACCTCTTCATTTGCAAATCTTAAGTATTCTCGGATATGGCGACATATCCGACACTTCCAACCTGTTGCACATATCTTTGTTTAGATCAACGATTTAACAACATAACACAGAACAGAGAATACCTAGCGTGATAGCATTTTTACGTTTATACCAAGAAGGAAATCGTGACTTTTGAAGAAGACCCTCATCTGGTTGAAGGAGGATCTAGCTTTTTCGATGCGCGCTCTTATCTCTTGGTTATTGGTCCATTTTTTATTTTTTCTTGTTAATTACCATGAGGTTTGTCTTCTTTACGTTTATAGTCATTTCATAATATCAACTATGTTACGTGATTTTATTCATAAGGACTTCTAGGAATTCTACGTTGTCCGCAAGAGTAAAGAATTAAATTATAGGTGACAAAATACAGCCTTTCCTTGCTCCATGCATGATTTTTGCGTATTCGGTATGCTGATCTTCAATTCTGAGATTTGTGGTTTGATTCTGTCTTCGCAGCGGGTGTGTATCTTTGGTAAATAATACACTTGCTGTACGCTCTACTTAGGGGTTTCAACTATAAAATGTGAAATACCCCTAAGCGTACATCCGTATAAGGATATGATTTAATATTTCTTATTATTGAGTCTTGAAACATACTCAATAAAAGGTGAAGAAGGTAGGTAAACATCGTAGAATAAAACACAGGTGTAGGTAGAAAAGACTACCTACAGAATCTTAAAGTTTGCAGCAGCAAAAGTGGAGCAGAGCCCCGACCGTTGCCCTTTTAGAGCAGAAGTGCTTTAGGTAGGGACGTGGTCCAACGACTGATGTCAAGATCCGAAGAATCCCATATTTAAAAATTATTTAATATTTATATGAGATTTTCGGATCTCTTGGCCAATAAGAAAATGAATAAAATGTAAAAGGCGGGGCGATGCGCGCCAAGGTGCATATTAGTTGGTCAGTAGATGCACCAGGGTGACTTGAATGAACTATGAATTCCATAGAGGTTTCCGAATATTCTCAGATCTTTATTATCAATTCCTGCTTCTCTTAGTATTTGCATTATCCTGGCGAACTGTATTCGATCAAACGCTTTCTCGTAATGAACCAGACATGCGTATATATCGCAATTGTAGTCTCTGTATCTTTGGAATAAGGTGTGTACTGGGAACAGAGCCTCTCCCGTTCTCCCGTTGGAACAACATTTACGAACCTGATTGGAGGAAATTTGACTTTCACACAGTTTGTATATTTTCGTGTAGTGAGATAGTAATATAGTGATATCTTTAGAAGGTGACTCACGAGAATTATCGTACGGTATTGTTCGCATTTCTTAGCTGTCTTTTTCGGAAGTGTAACAAATACATACTTTAATTATTCTGTTCATATCTCTACGGAGGTCTCAAGGAGGTCCCACATGGCAGAGAACAGCTCAAGATATGGAAAGATGGAGAGAACTGGGGGAGACCTATATCCAACAATGGAAGGATAGAGAATAGGTTCAAAAAAAAATCTCTACGGAGGTATATATGATTTTGAGTATCTTTGTGATTATTGCTATTAATTTCTTTTCCATTAGTTTGAGTAGTTCTGCTTGTTTAATATCAAGGCCTGCTATTTTTTCATCCTTTAGTTGTGTTATTGAAGAATAAACTTCCCGCTGCAATATTTTTGGCCCATCTTTTATCTCTCCTACTCAAAAGTGTTATCTCTTTGGTCTTCAAACAATTTTTTTTCTCTTTCCTTTATATTCTTATTTTACTCAATTTATCTACGATGATCTTTTCGTCAGAATCAGTTAGATTTCGTTTCTGTCTTTATCTTAGTCTGCTGTGAGTTCTTCAGCTTTCTTGTGTACATTATAACTATCGTATTTTTACTGTATAGTATCAATTTCCTCTCATCTTTCCATTTTTCTTTCCTTTCTCTGATTTCCGTTTTTTATTGTTTGTTATATTTATCACTTTAGATGACTTTTCGGGCCAGATTTGGCTTTTCTTCTTTCGTCCATCAGTTTTAGGATCTCATCTATCATGCATGATTTTTTCTTGATTAATTTATCTGCCTTTAAGTGTTTTTCCTTTAAATTGTGAATTATTTCTGTAATATGTTTGATCTTTTGTTCTGCATTTGTTTTGTGCCTGATGGCACTCACTTGCTCGTTTAGCCGGCTTGGATCTTCGTTTTCGTATTAAAGTATTTCACCATACGCATATCGTACGCTTGCGTTTCTCTTTTCTGTAGTTTTTTGAGTTTTACTCAAAATATTCCCACCAGTAGAACGCCTGTCTCCCTGTCTACTCCAGGATAAGTTTTGACAGATATAAAGTTGTTGCGTAATTTTCTATTTACTAAAATGTAATCAGAATAGAATTATTAGAAGTTTATTTTTCTGCAATTTTTCTAGGAGAGTGTTTACGTTAGTTGGAATAAATGTGGTCTTACTTTCTGCGAGACGTTCGCGTCCCACACTTTTTTCTGCCTTTGTTAAAATTATTAAAATTTTTATTATTCTCGCTTTGGCTCTTGCCAATATATCCTGTTAAATTTATTTCTCTAATGTTTAAATTTGCGTCTCAAATGTATCTTTTAAGTTTTTTATTAAAGTGCTGAAATGCCACCGCATTGTCGTGCCTGAGTTTCATGTGTATGATTAAAGGAAGTTATCATGCATATAAATTTTTTGCGACACCTAGCTCATTCATAGGATCTTACGGACTTGCACTAACGATGCTGTCATAAGCTTCTTTAAAGTCGACAAAGAGGTAGTATAAATGAATGTTGCGCTTTTCCAAGAATTTGGCGTAAAGATATGGTTAATGGCATGCCTTATAAGTATTCTCCTACTCTCGCTTCGGTACAGACTTTAATCTTTTATAATTAATATTTAACAATAACTTATAGATGGACTTCAGGAGGTTTATTTCTACGTAGTTACTGCATTCTAGTCGGTTTCACTTAATGTGCAAAGAGCATATGGGTCTAGACTTGATTCCTCTGATATTGTTCCTCCGATTACACTTTACATAATATATAATATAAAATATAAAATACTCATTTCAAAGAGGATACTTAAGCAGCAGCAAAAGATGAAATAGGGCAGAAAATTGTGCCCGTAAAAATCATTGGCTGGCGATGAATACAAGAATGCAACAAAAAGAATACAGCCTACACAAATATGCTTAGGCGACGAACTAAAACAACTGTAGAGAATTATCAGACAATGAGAAGATAAGAAAAGAGAATACACAAAAGAAAAAACCTGACCACTTAATTAACGAACTTAAATATATAGAAAACTTCAGAATTCAGAAGCTAGAGAACCTGAGAGAAAGAATTTAGAGCATTCTATAAAAAAATACCAACACAAAAAAATTCAAAGCAACCACAATCCAATGCAGAAGTCAAAATGGTGACCTATTAACAATAGGAAAAGATCTACTGAATAGATTGGTGGAACACTTTAAGCAGGTACTTAATATAAAGTAAGAAGAAGAAAACTTTTGAGACAAAAGATATAAGGTAAGCGGAACAGACTAGAGGGAAGAGGAACCACCAATGATTCTTGAAGTTAAAGACGCTGTTAACAAACTAGCCAGAAATAAATTATAAAGACAATCTATATGATAATGATATCTATCTAAAAGATAATCTCCCAGCTGAACTATATGAAGAAGTTGGCGATACCATAATGGCACTATAGTAGCTCATAAAAGAGATATGGACACAAAATCCCTAACCAGTAATAGGAATATTATAATATTTTGCACCATACACAAAAAAGGGATATCTATGCAACCGTTGGCTATTAACATGGCAATTCTGGTCTTGTTTGCGGCGCTTCTGAGTAGTTCGACCGATGTGAGCCCGAACCACTTCCGCAGATTTTGGAGCCATGAAAGTCTTCTCCTGCCTGGCCCCCGATTACTGCCTATTTTTCCCTGGACAATCAATTGCAGTATTTTTTTTCTTTGTGTGTTTTGGCTTGGACAATCGTCATTCAGCCAGTCTCAATCAAGATAAGTTTATTAATGTAGTGTGTGTGTGTGGTGTGTGTGTGTGTGTGTGTGTGTGTGTGTGTGTGTGTGTGTGTGTGTGTGTGTTTGTGTGTGTAGAGTCTTGATACTTAGCAAAGTCGACGTCATTGTCTTTGCTAAGAGACGCTAATTGTATCCGAACGTCTGCGGTCCCTCCGGTGTGTACCGATCACACAAGGATAGAAATTATTTTCATTTATTAATTTTTTAATAAACGAAAATTTCCACCCAGGTGGGATTCGAACTCACGACCTTTAGATTTAAAGGCAGGCGCTCTTACCACTGAGCCACAGAGGGGTTATCAATTGCAGTAGACGGTACTTATTGTGTCTTTATATGTGGCTTAGTTATTCAAGCTTTCTTTGTTTAATTGTATTTACGATTTCTTTCTCCTTTCCAATTCTTTGGATTACCTCTATATTGGGGACATGTTCGGTCCAGGATATACGAAGAATGCGTCGGTACACCCACATTTCGAATGCTTCTAGTTTTTCTCGTGAGCGTCTCCGTCAGCGTCCAGGCCTCCACACAATACAGTAAGATCGGAAAATTGTAGCATTTAACTAGACGTAGTTTTAGAGGAAGAGACAAATCCTTTCTTATGAGGAGCTTTTTCATATTGCTAAATGCTGCTCTAGCTCGTTCTATTTTCGCCTTAATTTCTGTGGCCTGTTCCCATTTTGCATTTACGTTGGTGCCAAGGTACACATAAGATTCTACATGGTCAATTAGTATGTTAGTTATCCTTAATTGTAAAGCAGGTTGTTGCTTTTTGCTTATCAGCATCCACTTTGTCTTCTTGAACTTGAGGCTCAGGCCGTATTCCTCACTAACTGAATAAACTCTGTCCATTACCTGTTGTAATTCGTCTATGGTACTGGTAAGTATCACCGTGTCGTCGGCATATCTTATATTGTTCGTTAACTCGCCGTTTATTTTTATGCCCTCATTTGCATTTTTAATACATTTGTTAAATATTTCCTCGGAATAAATATTGAATAGGAATGGGAATAATATATACTCCGGACGGACAACTCTTTTAATCTGCACACTTTCAATGAGTTCGTTACCAATTTTTGCTCTTTGACGCCAGTACAGGTTTGCCGCAATTCGAATGTCCTTGTCGTCAATACCTGTCTTTCGCAGAACATCTATCAATTGTTCATAATTGACATTTTCAAATGCTTTTCTAAAATCCACAAAGCTTAAATAAACGTCCTTATCAACGTCTCTACACCGCTGTATAAGCACATAGAGAGCGAAAATTGCTTCTCTAGTTCCAAGTGCTTTCCGAAAACCAAACTGCGATCTCTCAATATTGGACTCACATTTATCATATATTCTTGTTGATGTTGACTGCAGCCAGTTCTCCGGGATTTTACCGTTATTATATATGTTGTTAAAAAGTACAACTAGATTATCAAGTATTATATATAATATTGTATATAAATATTAATCAGGAAGTATATGCCTGTTTCATTGATTTTGAGAAGGCATTTGACAGAGTGCAGCATAATCGACTTAAAGAAATTTTATTAAATAAAAACATAGACAGTAGAGACATTAGAATCATCTGTAACCTCTATTGGAATCAAACAGCAAAAGTGAAAGTTGAAAACGAACTGACCAAGGATGTCCAGATTCGCCGTGGGATCCGCCAAGGGTGTATTTTATCACCCTTGTTATTCAATTTATACAGTGAAGCCATCTCAGAATTAGCGCTTGCCGAGGTCAGTGAGGGCCTTATAATAAACGGTGAGCCACTTAATAAGATATGCTGATAAGATATGCTGACCACACCGTCCTTCTGGCAGGAACACTAGAAGAACTGCAACACCTTGCTGAACAACTCAATATATATTGCAACGATTATGGAGTAAAAATCAATTTGAAGAAAACCAAGTTCATGGTATTTACAAAAGCACAAAACATCAAAGTTAAGCTAGTACTAGATAATACAGAATTTGAACAAATATCTTCGTACACATACCTTGGAGCATGGATCACATAAGATACTGATCAGACAAAAGAAATAAGATGCCGCATTGAAATTGCGTGGTCAACTTTTAATAGAATGAGAAAACTTTTTTGTAATCGCGATATCAATATATCGCTCTGGTTAAGAATGCTTCGATGTTATATTTTCTCTACCCTTTTGTATGAAGTTGAAGCTTGGACACTTAAAAATCCAACATTAAAAACCTAGAAGCATTCGAAATGCGATGTTACCGACGTATTTTGAAAATATCATGGATGGATCGCAAAACAAACGAACAAGTTCTCGAACAACTAGGAAAACAATGCGAAGTTTTAAATTCCATAAAAATCAGGAAATTGGAATACTTGGGGCACATCATGAGAGGTGAAAAGTACGAATTACTAAGGAATATAATGCAGGGTAAAATAAAAGGTAGAAGAAGCGTAGAAAGACGTAAAATCTCGTGGGTACGCAATCTCCGTGAATGGTTTGGATGCAGTTCATTTGAACTATTCAGGCGAGTAACCAATAAAATTATAATTGCCAGAATGATTTCCAATCTCCGATAGGAGTGGAACTTGAAGAAGAAGAAGATTATCAAGAATTGTTTGTCTGATTTACATAGGATCTTTAATATTTCGCAGGGTACATTGTCCGGACCTGCTGACTTATTGTTTTTAGTGCTGCAATGGCATCTTTCATATCCGATTTAAGGATTGAAGGTCCTGCTTCTCCTTCTCTATATAGGTGATCATCAGTCCTGTCAGATGCAAATATTTTTTTCTATGTATGATTTCCATGTTTCTACGATCGTTAATAACTCCGAGATAAGATTTCAATCGCTATCTTTTATGCTGTTGGGAGACTTATTGAATTTCCTCTTTTTGTCATTAATTTTATTTTTTTGTGTATACTGTAACTGTCGTATTTTCGTTCGTATTGTTCTATTTCCCTGCATTCGTTGAAAAACCATTTTTCTTTGGCTTCTCGAATTTTTGTTCTTATGATTTTGTGGATCTGCTGGTATTTTTTCTGCATTTTTATTCTTGAATTTACGTCTTTCATCCATCATATCCATTATCTCATCAGACATCCATTCTTTCTTCTTCCGTCTGTCACGCTTTAATAGAGTCCCTCTGCTTCCCTCGATTTATCCCATCTCTCTATTATGTCCGACCGTGTTCTCGTTAATGTCGTTTATTTTCCTTCCTAGTTGTTCTCGTACTTTCATTTCGGTTTCTGGATTAGTGAGTTTCTTAATATCAATTGTGTTTAAATTAGATCTTTTCTCGAGCCGTTTTACTCTCATGACCATTCTGCATACCGACAGATTGTGGTCCGTAGGAACATCGGCACCTGGGTACGTTTTTGATGATTTTATCATGTTTTTATATCTTGTTGGTACTGCTATAACATATAATCTATCTGATTCCTTATGATGTTGTCAGGTGAGTCAGCAGGGGATTTCCATGTGTAAAGTCGACGTTTGGGGAGCTTGAAGAGCTTATTCACCTTGCCTCTGCCAACCTTTGCATTGAAATCTCCCATTACTATTGTTACTTCATGTTTTTTTGTCATTTTTATCAGGCTTCCCAGTTGTTCGTATAATTCTTCGCTGGTTGCCTTATCTTTATCTGCCGTTGGCGCGTATACCTGTAATATGTTAATATCCACCAGTGTGGCTCGAATTTGTAAAAGCATTATTATATAACTATTATTGCGGTGCCGTTTCTGCGATGTGTTGTGTTGTTTCCAGCATAGTAAACTTTATATCCAACTTTATCGCATTGTCCAGAGTTTTTCCAGTGTGTTTTACTAATTCCCAATATATCAATTTTTAATCTTTTCATTTATTTTACAATGTTATGAGTTTTGCCGCTCTCGTACATACTTCGTACATTCCAAGTTCCAATCGTTCAGGTGTTGGTCGAGGAACGTTGCATTTCTTCTTTTTTAGGCCGTAGGGATTTCGCTGACTGACGACCAGGGATGCCTACTATTTGTTTGCGTGCATCGTCCCCTGCCGGGTCTTGGGATCCGATCACGATGATCAGGATAATGTTTTTGTTATCGTAGTGTATTGCCATGAAACTATTCTAGGAAATTCTTATGGAGTGGTTTTTTCTTGCCTTCCCCATCGCAGTACCACAACCATTCAAACTGCTCCAGTCATACTTGTGGTAGTCCAGTTTTAAGCCGAATCCAGGATCATTTCCTTTACGTCCTGAGCTGGTACTGATGATCGTTGCTGCCCTTTATCAGGGCATCACTCGGTGAAAAATCAGAGACCTAGATTCTAACAAAAATTAATGAAAACATGTTAGGATGGTTCGAAAGAAAAGTACTAAGGCACCTATGGAGCGGTGAATGACAGTTGAGTGTGCAGAAGACGATATAATTTCGAATTTTAAAGAATATACCAGGAACCAGATATTGAAAAATATATTACAATAGGACATCCCAACTGGAGAGAATGCATTTGGAAAAAAATGAGAAATATGGGAGTATGGGGATATGGGGACGACTGGAGAAAAATTCTTGAGCAGGATTATAAGGCCAGAATAATGATGATATCAAGATTCCATCGTCGTCTGGTGATTTGTAATTTTTCTGCTCATCATGAGAATAATCAGGTAGAGATCAACAGAGAGCATATCGTTCTTTATACTCTTCATGGATCATATGAAGTTTTATTTTTATAACTTACTAATACACGTTTCTCGGCTTAATACTCAATTACAATAATCTTTGGTTTTAGATGTTATTTTAAATATAATATGTAAAATATGAAATTCGTATTCATTCTTAATAAGTCGCCTTGTAAATACTCAGTTAATAATTTTATTACTCACAACATCTACAATCTGCATGATACATCCACAATCTACATTATTTATTTTAAAGGCTATCTCTACCTACATACAATTTTCCATAATAAATTTCTTTATTACTGACATGACGATCGAACTCCGCGTTAATATATATCTTCGGAGAAATATTTGATGTATTTATGTTGCTTGTTAATTCTTAAATTTTAATCTTAAATTGGTATTAAGGAGAGGAGAGTTGTTGGTCAAGGTGCAAACATGCACTTTCACTGTTTTTTAATACCTTGAAAGATAATTACTTGCCATTACCGAAGAACGAAACAATGGTTGCGAAAAACAGACAGGAAATAGTTTTTCAGTGTGAAATTAATAGTATGAAATTGGTTGTACTAATTAAGACTACAAACATGCGTTGAAGCCGTCAAGGGAAATAAGAAATAAGAAACATGCTGTTTGTTCCAAATCGGTAAATGTTTATTTTACAATATTGCTGAAGATTATTTTATACGCTGTTATTTTAAATCATAACTTTCAAAAACCAACACTATTTACCAAGAAAAGTTAGTTAAAATAATTATTAGAAAATTTTGCATCGCCTAATCTAGAGAGTGCGTGCTAGCAAGGCAAACACATGCAAAACTTAATCAAAACGGTATTTATAAGACCATCCTTGATGACTACCTTAATTAATATTGAAGGCATATCAGCAGATCGTTAATGTCTGTTATCTAATTTTTACAGGAGACAACGGTGTTCAATGTACTGCAAGACACAGACCGAGAACTGAGGAGACTACACGATCTGCATAGTAGCGTAGTCTTCGTCAGGCCAGATACCAACGCAGCCTCTACATATTTAACAGACTGAGATGAGATCAAGATACTCACAATGGAGTTAAACTTCTTTACGGTAACGTCCATCTACCAACCGTCAAACGCTTATTTTTCCTTCCAAAAACTGGATAACTTTCACTCACAGCCAATAAAATTCGTATTGGGTGATTTTAACTGCCACAGTGTTCCAGGTGTTATAACGAGACGGACTTCAATGGCAAAAAATTAGAAAACTTGCATGAACCTGAAACTAATACATGGTTCAAAACAGCGTCTTTCAATAGCAGAAGATAGCGCTGAGGTTACAACTCAGACAATGTTGTGTTGTGTATCTGTGTTTTTCAGCGACATGATTGAAGATTAGTTAACAAATATCGTTGGAAGCCTCCTCCCAAAAACACCGTAGAAATTCTATCAAGAATCGAACGAGCGAAGAAAACACTCCTGAACTTAAGAATATTTACAAGATCAGACCTTACTCTGGAGCTCAGAATATGAATGATGCAACGTTTTCTCTGTTTTGTTCTATGTCTGTGAAAGTTTACTATGATTAAAGAGTAATAAAAGAGGCGATGCTGAATATATTTAAAACATATATGGGAATTGAGGTCAAAATCAAAGATGCGTACAAGCTGGGAACAAAAACCTGTCTGATCGAACTAGAAGATCAGTGGAGCACCCCCATCAGAAAGAGCACGTGAAGGAGTTGGTTGTCTCATCAATAGAAACTTGACTAGTAGCATTAAAGATTGGGAATGTATTACCGAAAGGATCCTAACAATTTGAATGACAACCGAAGAGAAGAAACCAGTTAACATCTTTGTTATATATGGACCAAACGATACTGAAAGAGAGAACACCAAGGACATTTTTTGGGAAAAGGCGACAGAGATCATAGATAGCGCAGAAGGTAACATAATAATAATTGGCGATCTCAATGGTAGAGTAGGCGAAAAAGACGAAGAATTCTTGGATTTACTAGGACAACACGGAGAACAAGTAAGAAACAATAATGGTCAACGAATTATAGACTTTTGTAGAGAGAATGACCTGATAATTATGAATTCATTTTTTCAACACAAAGATGTGCACAAATATACCAGAGAAGTCAAGAGTAGAGGAGAAAAGTCCATTATTGACTATGTATTGGTAAACAGACCCTTAAGACAGTGTATCAAAGATGTCGGAGTCAGAAGGGGAGCAAAAATATATAGCGACCATTATCTGGTAGTATCCCGAACTAGTATCGGTGTGGAATAAAAACGCACGCAGAAGGTACCAAGAAAAAGAGACAAAACCCCAAGAAACCTCACCAATGCAGTTATTAGGTCATACAAGTTAGCAGATAAGAAAATAGCACAGAAATACAAAAGCTAAGTGAACAATAGTCTACAAAAGCACTTAAACCAGAACTATGACTTAGAAGAAACTTGGCAAAAAAAAGAATCTCTCCTAGATGGGGGCAAGCAAATCTAAGGAATAGCTAAAATAAAAATAAAAATAGACAATGTACGAATTGGTGGAGTAACGAAATAAAAGAAGAGGTCAAATCCAAGAAGTTAGCGTAGAAGAAATATCTAGGCAACCAGAATGCAGAACGCTATCAAAAATATAAGCAACAGATGGCAAAAGTAAAAGACATGGTGATTGAAGCAGAAAAGAAGAGCTGGAAGGATTTTGGGAATAAGCTGGAGAAAGACTACCACACTAACCAAAAACTATTTTACAAAAATCTGAGAAGCCTAAGAACAGAGAACAGACAACAAACATCAAAACAAATTAAAAACAAAGATGGCCACATTCTCTGCGAGAACGAAAGTATTATGAACAGGTGGAGAGAATATTTCGAAGACATTCTGACTCAAAAAGACTATAATAATGAAATAGATAACATTGAAGAAAACCCATCTGAGAACCCAAACCAAAATGAAATGACAATAGAAGAAATAAGAGAAATAATACTCAGGCTCAAAAGAGGAAAGGCAGCTGGCTATGATAAGATAACAACGGAAATGCTAAAAAATATGGTAGGAAATGGAAATGAAATAGAAAAGTTTGCAATAAAGCATGGAATGAGAACAAGATCCCAAAAGACTGGGAAGTGGGCGTTATTCTACCCATTTTCAAAAAAGGTGAAAGACGAGAATGCAGCAACTACAGAGGTATAACTCTCCTGAGTATCCCTTCCAAAGTTTACGAATTACTACTGGAGAAAAGATTACTACAAGAAGTAGACTATAAGCTGGAGCAGTCACAGAGTGGTTTCAGAAAGGGAAGAAGCATCCATGACCATATTTTTACACTCAAGCATCTAATACAAAATGCACGAAATACAAGCACGGAACTATATAAAGCCTTCATAGACCTCTAAAAAGCATTTGATAGAACCCCGCGAACCGAAATAGACAAAAGCCTAAGAAACAGAGAAGTAGACAGAAAACTCAGAAAAGCTATTATGAGCCTATACTAAAACACAAGAAACAGAGTAAGAACAGATAATATGGAATCAGAAGAGTTTAGAGTCAATGATGGCTTACGACAAGGAGGTGTACTAGGCCCCGTCCTGTTCAATATTGTACTAGATGGTGTAATGAAAGAAACTAGAGAAGAAACATCGAGAATATTTGTTGGAAATAGAAACCTGGAAATGATACAAATAGCGGAGTGCGTATTTGCAGATTACCTGGTCGTATTTGGAAGAAACGAGGACGCACTTAAGAGAAACCTCTAAATATGAAGAGATAAACTTGAAAAACGTAATTTGAGAATTAATGAAAGTAAAACCAATGTCACGGTATGTGGGAAAACAGACCACCATACAAACATTAAAATCAATAACTATACTTTAGAACAAGTCGAAACCTTCAAATACCTGGAAGTGCAACTAGAGAGTAGGGGTACACAAGAAGCAGAGATAAACAATCGAATAGCAAACGCTTCCCGGATATACTACGCAATTAAAAGCACATTCCTATCGAAAAAAGAAGTATCTCAAAAAGCAAAGATAGCTACCTACAACACAGTTTTTGTACCTATCTTAACATTTGGATGTGAAAGCTGGACACTCACCACCAGACTAAAAAATAAACTGCAAAATATTTGAATGTAGTATCTAAGAAGAGTACTAGGGGTGACCAGAATGGACAGGATACGGAACAATGAAATGAGAGAACGCCTTAAAATCCAATCAATAGAGAAGAAAATCGAAAAAGCCAAACTGAGAAAGTGAAACAAGTGTGGGAAGCGAGAAGAACCTTGAAAAGATCGGGGGCAGACCCATGAAGACCTGGAACGATGAAATTGCCGCCATCCTAGACAGGAGAGGAGTCACCAAGGAGCAAGCGAAGAAATTGGCAAGCAACAAGAAGAATTGTAGGAAGTTTGTATATGAAACCTAAAAAGAGACTTTACACCCAACACCTTAGGCTAGAAGGGTTATTGATAATATATATAATAAACAAAGTGAAAATCTAATACAAAACATTACTATTAGATAGTGCTCTTACCTACATAATGAACATACAAAATATTGTGTGGAAGTGAATTTTTTACAGATTGTTTTTTTCCACTCGTGGAATTTTATAAATGATTTATTTCCAGAGGACTATGACTTGATTTCACAACGTGTTCGCTTTTTTTGAGGTTCATCGATTTCATCTGGGATAGCAGTTTGTTTGACTTTAGAATATAATTTCTGCGACTTATTTTCGATTTATTCAATGATTTATATAAGATCCATGCCTTTATTCCAGCTAAGTCCAGTAAATTGTAAAATGTGTGAAGTGGTCAACGCCTAGACGATGTTTTCACTGAATACTTGCGTTCCATTTGGCCCAGTACAGTACAACACCATATTTTGTCCCATTATAAAATTTAATAGTATCAGGTTTCTTTTACTCAGTGGATGAATTTGTACATCCAAGTGCATTGTACTAAACATGGCCACATTTTTGTTGCTATTGGCCTGATAAACGGTTAATGAGATATCACCTGTCTTTAGAAGTATTGTACTGTATAAATTTTCTTTGGCGTACTTTACACAAGCCGGAATTTCACGTCGAGCTTTATTCATAGTACCAATGAGACTAGTACTATTCGCTTTCAAAAATTCAGCCAGTAATAGTGACGTGAAGAAATTGTCATACGTAATATTTCTTCCTTTTTTTAAATATGGTTGCATCAACTTTTTTATCACACAATCACCGAGGAGCTGTTATTTGGTCTTGCTTCTTCTTTCGGCCATCCAGAATTTTTGACCATATTTATCGATATTTAAGGCAATAAACTGAGTAAACCTACACCTACATTTCGATGGAAAGGAGATGGTGCAGTAAAAAGCAGATATATATCTTCCTATCATTTGTTTCTGTACAACAATTAATTTTATTCTCTATTTTTTGTGTTCTACCCGTTTTAGATAAAAGTTTAACAGGTATATTAGTGTATTGCGGTAACAGTCACAAGACTTTCTCAGCATGCTTAGTAAACACACATTTTAGGGCCCCTAATTTAAAAAAAATTAATGACAGTATTCCAATCTCTGATTATATCAATAAGTACAGAAAATGCTATCTAAAACCACTCAAAGTAGCCAAAAAATCCTACTTCCATAATTGCTTAACAAGCTCCAAAAATATTTAAAAGAAGACTTGGTCAATAATAAATGATTTTCGAAATAAAACCAGTACAGAGAATCAAACCTTTTCTTTTCCTAACCCCGAAAATCTAAATGATTACTTTGTTAATGTGATTAAAAATATAACCTCAACTATTTCACCACAACAAGATCCAGTTTCCTATCTCCCTAATTCAAAGAAATTGCTGATACTTTCTTTTTAAGACCAGACCAGTTGATAAGACTGAACTCATTTGAACAATTCGTAGTATAAAAAGCTCATCGTCCTGGAGTACAGATGGATTATCTAATAAAATTTTCTCAAATCTTCCGCATAATGGTTTGGAGGTCATGGTCTCGCTAGTAAATGATTTCCTTGAAAAAGGTATATTCCCTAACTGCCTAAAGACTGCCATCGTTATTCCTCTCCATAAAGGTGGAAAAAAATCTGATGCTTGCAACTATAGACCTATTGCCTTGTTACCAGCACTATCAAAAATTATTGAAAGGCTTATAAAAGTTCGACTTATGCCCTTTCTCCTTAAACATAATATTTTATAGCAAAATCAGTTCGGCTTTTTGTCTCATAAATGTACGAGTGACGCCATGTTTTCTGTTACATGACGTATATCTATCTATCACTAAATAGTAACCTCTCCTCCGCCACCGTTTTCTGCGACTATTCCAAAGCCTTTGACTGCGTAAATCACGACATTCTATTAAAAAAATTAACTTTCTATGGAATTCGGGGTGTGTCTTTGAATTGGTTCAAAACTTACTTGGTAGGTAGGAAACAATTGGTTAGAATAAAAGACACCGACTCTAGTTGTAAAGATATTGAGTGTGGAGTACCGCAAGGTTCAGTATTAGGTCCCATTCTTTTTTTACTTTTCATTAATGACATCACTTACTTGAAAATTAAAGGAAAAACTTTCTATTTGCTGATGATACCAGTATTATTTGGAGCAGCTCTGATATTTCAACGCTTCATTCAATTATAACCGCTGATTTACTTATAATCAAGGCTTAGTCAGACTCCAACTTACTTAGCTTTAACGTGGATAAGACAGTATCATTATCTTATAAAGGAGTCATACAACCCTTGCTTTTGAATGAGAGCCAACTCAGTATCGCAAATTCCGTGAAATTTCTAGGTATTCTTATCGACAGTGATCTCAAATGGTCCTTGCATACTGACTCCTTAAGGAAGAAACTAGCCCCAGCTTGCTTTGCAATAAGATCTGTTTCGAAGGAACTAAATTTATCTTCTGTCAAAATGGCATATTTCTCATTGTTCGAGTCCCATCTTCGATATGGGCTTCCATTTTGGGGTTCTAGTACAGCGGAACAATTTGATACCATTTTGAAGTTGCAAAAAAGAGCAATTCGTTCTCTATTTGGTCTCAAACAAACAACTCATTGCAAGACCTACTTCAAAAACCACGGAATTTTTACTCTTTATTCTCTTTATTATTCTCGGAACTCTTTATTTATTTTGGAAACGGTTTGCTTGATTCGAAAGCATCTAAACATTTTTCCCGATAGACCTGATCATGGCTACTCCATTAGAAATTCGGATTGTAACGTTTATTTACCGATCCCGTCCAAAAAATTGTGCAAAAAAACATTATAATCACCTTCCAAGAGAAATTAAATCCGCAACATCTTTCATTAAGTTTCGTAAAATGACAAAAATCTATCTGTCTGAAAGACCGTATTATTCAGTTGACGAGTTTCTTAAATGTATAACAAAAAAAAAAACAAAATTAGTATTGTTTATAACTACATTTGGGTGTCTCAAGCAGTGGCTACAATTTGTTTCATTTGTTGTTTTCTGTACAAATTATGTAGGTTATACAATAATTTTACTAATTTAAAATTGTATTCTTCTGTTTTTTATTTTATTTGTTTTTGTTTTATACTTTTTTTACTATTTGACTGATTTATTTTTTAGCTTTGTTCATAAAATTGTTCAATAATTTTCAGTGACAATAAAGCATATTTCTATTCTATTCTAATACACAGTCACAGTATATTGCTTTATAAAGGATCATATAAAATATTTTATATTTTAAGTATGTATATATTCATTTAAATGCAATTTATGAAGGCTCAAAATACCCCAAAAGTAAATTAAAGAATAATTTCTATCAAAGGAGACCCCATTTTTTATATTCATACGGAACTATGAGTCTTTCGATTCGTATAATTTACAAATAATAACAAGTTCCAAATCAATGCTTATGACACACAATAAAAACCAGTAAAACCTGACTCACTTATTGTTTAAGATCAAGGCTAAATAAACAAAATCATAACCATAACGTAAAGGCGCTTTAGCGTTAGAAATTATGTAAAAAATAAAAGTTACAAAAAGGATATTTTCTATTTTTAATATAAAATGATACCTGATTTTGGTTTTAAATAATATTAATAATGTATCTATAAGAGGATAGAGATTTATTTAACCTGTAAAAATCATACGAACAAGCTGAATTTTATTGAGAATATTAATTTAGGGACCCCAAAAAGGAAAGAAAATGGCAAAAATTGATTTACCAAGAATCTGTTGGCTGTAGAAAAAAATGTTTTATATAAAAAATATATCTGAGATAATTCTGAACAAAAATGTTTATTAGCACTTTTTATATAGAATGGACCGTTCCCTCAGAAACAACGCTTGAAACGACCGGCGGTTTTAAATGTCAATTACGCGAGATCAATAAGTAATTATAATCCGACAAGCGAGAGCTGGCGGCTGAGCTACGCGATAATAGAAAAGAAATTATTCTAAGAGAGATAGGAGAGGTACTTAATCGCGATTATAGGTATATAGTATAGGTACTTAAACGGTTATACACGATGTGAACTCCTAGCCGACTCCAATAGAAATGAGCAATCCCTTCCACTTTTCAATTTGTTCTACACGCAACCCGCCAGCTCTCGCTTGTCGGGTTATACTATTTTAATGCGTATAAACCATACGTGAAGTTTAAAATAAGTTTATCGACGTTTCAATTATTTATTGAACAGATTTATAGAAACTTACTTCATTTGCGGCAAAATACAACAAATTCATATAAAAGCTGCACACAAAAGTTTTTTGTTAATAGGACACTCTCATCAAAAGATATTGAATTTTCACCGTCGAGTTGACACAAATGTTATTATTATATATAATTATATCTATAGAAATAAAAATATTTCTCCGAAATTTTTGTAAGTACAGAACTTCAGAACGACTGCAAAAATTAATTAATTATTTTTTTGTTGTATTTTTTATTATCAGAAGGTTTGTGTAAAAGATAATTTTTAAAAATTGAACGGAAAATCGCAGAAAACAGTTTTTCTGTCATTTTAAATTGCCATATAACTCTAATAGCACACGTACGTCCAGTGGAAGTCCATAGTACGTCCCTCACAGACTTTAAGGACGTCCGCTTTGGTCCTATTTACGTCCGTTTAACGTCCTATATTGGTCCGAATGTCGCTGCGCCGAACTTCCATTTTACGTCCCGGGCGGACGTTAGTTGGACGTACCGGGACGTTAATTGGACCTTAATCGGACCTTAAAGTCCATAATACGTCAGGATGACTTACTTGACTACCTTTTGTAATGTTCTCGGACGTCTATTTTAGCGCTGATGATGTAAATTAGACGTCAAAGCCATTAAGTACTAAAAGTGGTGTCATCCTGGGCATATTAAGAATGTATTTTGGGAAGTAAAACGTAAATGTTTAAAGGAACTTAGGTACATTTATTGTTACATTTATTTATATTTATTTACATTATAGAAATATAAAATAATTTTTAGTAGTAAAACATAAATGTTTAAAGGAACTAACATTTATTATTACATATATTTATTTATTAATAACGAATGGAACAAATTCACTGTCAAATGATACAAAAATGGAACATTATAGAAATATACACAAAATTACAGATAAAAATAAAATATACATGAATAAAATAATAGTAAAATAAGTGCACATTTGTAATGGCAGTTATGACGATCTTAACCACTGAATGTTTCAATGTCGGTATAATCAAGAATCCATAATATATTTCAAGCCATCTCCCAAGAAACAATCATTCTATTCTCTACTTAGGTAGTCGAAATTCAACTATAAGATCAATTTTATGGGAATTTTTCAAACGTACTAAACGGAGAATCTAAACTGCCCTGTTCAGTGTTGTTGTGTGAATCCGAAATGGTAGGACGTTAGTTATTGTATTTCTCATTGCCTTTCCTTTTATGTCATTTACCTTTAACTGTTGCCTGTATTGTTTGTGTTAAAAAAAGTCGCTATGAAGGGCACCTTAGCGTGAAGCATGTGTTCCTGTTCAATCCTTTTTGTATAGTCACACAATAGTGTTTTCAATGGGAAGGTTAGGAAATTGAGTAAATGTGGTGCGAATGAACGAACGAACGGTTAGGAAATTGTCATGAATTTGAAGGAAGTATAGGAGATTGTTTTTATGTATTCAACTTATATTGTCTGGCTAAATCGGTCTTGTAAGTAGGGCCAAAAAAAAGTTGATACTATTGACACAAAAAGTTTCAGATCATACCTATGTGTGAACCATAATTAGTTCTACGGTAAGGAATATGGAAATGTAAATTCTGATGCAGTGAATGGGAGGAATATGAAAAAAAACTAGCTGAAGTAATTCAGGAGATTGGATATTTTATGAACAAGTTTTTAAAAATAAAGAATTAATTTAACACTTATAATAAGAGAATCCAGATTCAAGAAATTGATCATACCAGAATAAGAATGTGGTCTACACAATTTACAAGAACAGTAGATGCTTGTAGACAAGTCAGTATAAATCTAATCGATAAGAAAAATGTTTTTTAATGCAATTATAACATAATCAGTTTAAATTAATAGAATTTAAACAACTAGACACTAAGTAAACCATGCTAAAAAGTATGAAGCTGATTCTTCAGGTTTACTGTCAAAAAATCAGTCAGAAAAGCCTCTTACTAAATTTTAGGTATAGTAGAAAGAATTATAATGGAACGATAATTAGGAATCAATGAGTTTGTAATAAAATCAATAATTAAAATGTGATGAAAAGTGACCCTCAGTCAGAGATTTATAAAAAATAAGAATGCACATAGTCTAGATAGAGGCCTGCATATAAAGAATGCACAATTCCTTAAAAATAAGTATATAAAGGTATATAAAAGATATACTGTCTGGACCAAGACCTTTATTGGTATTAAGACACTGTAAGCATTCTAGAATGTCACAAATTTTAATAGTTAAAGAGTGAATATGGCTGTGCCTGATATCGGAACACACTTTGACCACACTTGTCTATACAGGAGAAAGAAGGATTGCTAAAGAAATTGGCAAAATCGTTGAAACTGTGGCTCACTAAAAACAGAACCACTCAACTTCCCTTCTCCCTACTCATTCTGATTTACCTTACAATTGTGTGGTCGGCAATTAAAAGCAGATAAGTCAATTGTTGAGTTTTAAAGTCGAAATCATAAGTATGAAAAAGATCAATACTTAATATGAAACTTTGTCTGTTTGATTTCATCAGAAGATAAATTTTTAGGTACCTATTTTTAATAAATAAAACGGTATCAAAAATTGACTATACCTTTCTGTCCACCAAACACACAATTTAATCATTACAAAATTAATCATATTTGCTAATGCAACATGTAAATTAAATTTTATCTGCCCTCTCTTTAGATCTCAGATATTTCATTATCAAGTTTCAATTTCCTTCTCCGTTGCAACGCTGGTTTTGAAGTTTTTCCAAGCAGCATCCGAAAACAAAATTAATGTACATTCATAAATTGAACAAACTAATTTCAGATTTAGTTCATTATATTTTGCTTATTGTGAATAAATCATCATTCAAAGGCGTAAAATTAAACACATGAGTTTCAAGTGCTGTAGTTTTAATGGATCTCACCTGAACTAGAAAAATGCCAACCCAACCATTGATATTTATTAATAATGACCTAATAAGCAGTAATTACACTTTGATACTTAAAAAATAAAAATAACAGTCTCATAGCCAGATCTGAACATTTGTGAGTTGGTAAAATTTGCCATCTAAATTACATATAAGACACAGTTAACGATATGCTTCATAGGCTGTATGTGGCTACTTAAGTGATAGTGTAAATTCTTAAATATACCTTATATTGATTTATGTTTACAAGTTACAAACCTTTTAAAATCAGAGCTATATGTGTGTCTTCAAAAGCTTTATATTGCTTTTTCCCTATCCAACTATATTTTCCTTGAATTTTATTGCAGATCAGCTTCTTATGGCTTCTCCTAACAAATTCGTTTATGGTCTCCTCACCAATTTTGGAAAGCTCATTATCCTAAAATATAAATCAACATGTAACAGTAATCTAACTATCCCACAAACTTGATTATCCATGCTTAATTATTTTAGCTTAAACTATCTAATAAATAAACAGCCTCTGTTACAAAATCAATCAAATATTGATTTGTAAATTTTTGTTTCTCATAACCATGGTAAATGCCTATTAAATCTACAATTTTGGGATATATAAACAAATTACACAAACTAGGATAAAACTGACTACTAAAACTCTTTTTTAGTGGGATTCCATCAAAATTTACACAAATTTCTATAACATTGTTTTTTTTTTGTGAAGATAAAAATACCTTTGAAATTTGAATCATATGGATCAGAGTATTTGTTCTCTGGATGAAGCAAGAAGGGTTGTAGCATCGCTGAACTCAAATGAGAAAGATCAGGAACTTCCTTATCAATTTGTAATAAATCACCTAGTATTAAAGGACAAAGTCCAGTTGCATAACTTATTAGAAAAATTAAAAACATCTCGATAAGGTTTTCCAGAATTCTCGTTACAACCATGTCTAGACCCTTCTTCAGTTTCATTGACAAAAGAGCTTTGTAAACGATCACCAGAATGGTCGTCCACGTGGTAATTTGGATTATTTTAGGTACTTAACATGTTAATACAAAGTTTAAATCAGAAGTATTGTAACCTAAACTATTTGAACTGAAACTCTCATCAAAATGATCAGTTAGGGATTTCGAAGAAAGGTTTGAAGAATATGGAATATCGGGGTTATTAAATTTTCAACAATATTCTCTACGTTTTTCGTAACCTTCCTCTCTTGATGACGCTTAGAAACAAATTGTTTTCTTTTAAACATAACCAATTTTAGGAAAAATAACACTTACTTTTTTGGAATAAAATAAAAATCAAACTCGGAACTAACCTAACAAATGATACAAAACCTTTAACAATATACTATAACCAAAGCAAGCATGTATACTTGCATGCTACATGCTACTGTATACTGCTTAAATAGAATTCTTTTATTTCTTTTATTAAAGCATTAATCATTAATAATAATATTACAATTTAACTGTGCCATTTGTTTAAATAGGACTGACATGACAATGACAATTAATATCACCATTATTTTGTCCAGCCGGCAGCCAGAGTATATACCAGCACTTGTTCATCTTTAAAAAGATCTTCAAGATTCATCTTGTTGATAAAAATCATATTTTTACTTATTAGAATTAGCAAACATATATCATCGTGATAACTATAATAATAAAAACAATTGTAACGAATTATCTAGAAATAAATGATTTTTACACTTTACCTAAAAACAAAAACATGTTTTGGATATACAATTTTTTAATTAATCATGATTTAACCTTTTTGCTTTTAATTATTTTATTAACGTAAATAATTTTTTATTTTATTGAAATATTTGCTATTTGATCCCATAATTAGTAAATGTCGGACGTCCAGAAAATGTCCGAGTTCGGACGTCCAGAGAACGTCCGGGTACGGACATCCAGATAACGTCCATATTTAGTCCACCCAAAGTACGTCCCACTTCGTACGTCCATAGTACGTCCAGGGACGTCCGGACCAAAACTGGACGTATATTGGACGGACATAGGACGTCGTGTGTTACTAGGGAACTAATAGAGGGCGTCATACTATGATTAACAAAGTAAATGTCAGTCTTGATAGATAGACATAAGGACATAGAAGTAAGACTGTACCACAGAATAATAAACAATCAGAATGCCCACACTGCTTAAAAAAATAAGTACGCACATCTCGTTCGAGCAGACGAAACCAGCCATGTTTTAGTCGGAACTAGTGCTGATCAGTGGCATTTTATCCGGTGTGCATAGAAAAATTAACCCGGTTTAATTTATTTACGGCAACTATAGACATAATATGCACTATTTTATTCGTACTTTTAGTCGAATAATAGATTAAATCATTTCAAATGTACTAAATTATTAATCTCTAAAAATTTAAATTACAGTTCTGTCGTAGCTTGTCACAAATTTCTCAATTCGAGTCTATGTTTCCGTCTAAAATATGGCGATCGCGCGCTGACAAACTTCAAAGGCGGCATCTGAGAGTGGGCATTCTGATTGTTATTATTCTGTGGCTGTATTTGGTATTGCAGTTCCAAATAATAACAATAAAATGCGTTAGGCTTTCACGGCCATCGTCTAACTTGTTAAACTGTTTGTTCGGGCTATTAGGCTGTTGTCTTCTGAGATTCGTTCTCGACGTTTAGCCAAAACTAGGGGTTGACATCTTTTGGCGATGTTACTGCTTCATCTGGTGAATTTTTGACAAAGACTTTATTTTTCGAGAGAAAACGCAACGCAGTGAGCTGAACGATAACCCAAGACAACTAGCTTTTCTTAAATGGAGTTGACAACATATTGTTAGGCAATATGTTGCCTAACAACTTGCTGATTTTAAACTGAGAGAGGTTAAAAACTGTTTATTTTAATAGAATAAAATATATTAAAACAGATTAAAATAGAGTAGAATATGATAACATTGAATACAGTAAAATAAAATAGAATCAAATATAATAAAATAGAATAACATAAAATAAAATAAAATAAAACAAAATAATAGTATAAAATAGAGTAAATAGAATAAAATAGAATAGAATAAAATAAAATAAAATAACATAAATCTGAATAAAATGAAATAAAGTAGAATAAAATAGAACAGAATAAAATAAAATAGAATAAAATAAAATGAAATGAAATAAAATGTAATAAAATCAAATTTTAAGTTTGACGAATATTAATTAATAGACCCGCAGTGTGCTAATTCAATGGTTTGCTCTTTCATTTGGTCTGCCTTTTATTATTTTTTTTATTTTAGTTTATTATCAATAGTTTTTTTATATAGCTTAATATATCTTTCAAAGAAAATTTATGAGACCTTATTAGGGAAACGACGGGTAATAGCGAACAGCGGGTGATTGCGAACATCACAGAATACATGCGTACGTCATCTGTATCATTCCGTTGTAAACTTCAGTTCGTGCTTCCTACTAGTCTGCACGTGGTGGCATAGATACACAGTTGCCCCGTAATTGTGTAATTTTTTACAGCGATTTATTTGGTTTTGGTGCTTGCACTACAATTTTAGCAATTCAGAAAATAAGGTATGTACCTAAACACTTGATGGTTTCATTTAAATTGTTAGAGTTAGTTAACTTACTATTATTTAACCTATAAAATTGTCCTATTACAGAAAAGTTAAATGCATTTATATTATGATTGTTTTGTTTCTTCATATTCATTTCCAAATCGGGTAATCACGAACAGATGTTCGCGATTACCCGCCAAGTGTTCGCGTTTACTCTTTTAATAATTTGGCTTAGACTCTTTACATTTTTGCTTTTCTTTTGCTTATTTAACAATTTGTATCTTTTTCAGATGCCTTTTAAACGGAAACGAAGTACCAACAAATTTTCATGGACTGATGATCAAATGAAAGCTGCTCTAAAGGCAATTGAAGAAAGACGTTATGGCCTAAGGGAAGCTGCACGCATTTAATATACCTGTTACAACATTACAAAACAGAGTCTCTAGAGGCTTTTACAAAGGCAGGCTGGGTGCAAACACTCTCTTTTCAAATGAACAGGAAGAAGAAATGAGTCGTCATTTACTAACGTTATCTAAAATATTTTATGGATTAACCCCAATTCAGTTGCGAAAAAGGCCTTCGCCTATGCAGAGAAATTAAACTTAAAACATAGTTTCAGCAGAGAAAAACAAGAAGCAGGTAAAGACTGGTTATATGGATTCATGTCAAGGCATCCTGAGTTAAGTTTTCGTAAACCTGAAGCAACAAGTCTTAATCGCATTCAAGGTTTCAATAAGGATCAAGTATCAAGGATTTATGACAATTTGGGTAAGCTGTACGATGAATACAAGTTTCCACCTACTTGAATATTTAATGTCGATGAGACTGGCATTACAAACGTAAATAGGCCTAATCGGATCATTGGACCTAGAGGCCAAAAACAAGTTGGAGCCGTTACAAGTGGAGAAAGAGGCAAGAACGTGACGGTATGCTGTTGTATGAGTGCCAGCGGATCTTTTACACCTCCACTATTCATTAATCCAAGACTAAGAAAAAATATTGCTTTAGAAAAGGATGGGCCTCCAGGTTCTTTGTACTCCTGATCAAAAAGCGACATTTTGCGAAAACCAATAAACCTACAAGAGATGATCCCATTTTACTGGTGCTGGACAATCACTCCAGTCATTGCTCTATTGCAATTTATAATTTTTGCAAAGAAAATGGTATCATTATGCTGTCAATACCTCCACATACCTCGCATCGTCTGCAACCACTAGACGTTAGCTTGTTCTCATCATTGAAGCGAGCATATGACGTTGAATGTGATTCGTTTTTAAAATCTCAACCCTATGAGAAAATTGAAATGTGCCATATAAGCACTTTATTCTCAAAGGCGTATACTAGAGTTGCAAGCATAGACAAAGCTGCAAACGGTTTTGAGAAGACCGGAATTTTTCTGTTCAACCGAAATACATTTATTGAATAAGACTTTTATAGTTCAAACAATAATCAAACTCAACAAAATAATAGCCAAGAAGTCTTTCACAAACTATTCAAGAAGATTTACTGAAACCCCAACCAGGCCCTTCCAAAGAAAACCAGATATGTGAAAATACCGAAAATGTTTCATTCAACGATATCTTGCCTTTGCCGAAAGGAAAACAAAAGATATCTTTTCCGAAGAAGGGTGGAAGAAAAAACAAAGATCCGAAATATTAACCTCAACGCCTTTGAAATTAGAACTCGAACAAAAGGAGCTTAGAAGGAAACAAAAAATGGAGAAAGAAATTGAAAAACAAAAATTTTTAAAAAAGAAAGATAAAACTGCGAAGAGAAAAGTACTATAATCTTTAAGCGAAGAGGAAGATTCGACATCATATAAAGATGATGAATCTGATGACAATGATGATATTAATACCGACGATTGTAATGAAGGAGAATCTTGTTTAATTTGTGGTGAGTTCGGGAAAAGCGAACTTTGGTTTCGTTATATGTGGGGGATGGGTACATAAATTGTGCAGCGGCTCGGACACACCGGACAACTATAAATGTGATTTTTGTTAATAAGTAATACTGTTCGCCATTACCCTTCTCATGTTTATTATTACCCGACATTTCGGGTAACAGCGAACATTTCGTGAAAATTTTTAATTGAATTTTTTTATTATTAAAACTTTTATTTTTGATTATCTAATAACAAAAATTAATAGCTGTATTACTTTTAGCCACTCTGTAGTGGTTTCCGAGTTTTCAACATTTTTATATTCCAAATAAACAATTATTTTCCTTAAGTGTTCGTAATTACCCGTCGTTCCCCTAATATTTGACAATAAATAAATGTTATTCATTTCCTTCGTGACATTATGAACGAGAACAACAGATACAAAGAGAACAACAGTTCAACACTGAAGTATTTGCCGAAATAGTTCGTTCAAATTTTCTACAAATTGAATCAATAACAAAAGATTGCATACGATACTTTGTTAGCAG
Organism: Diabrotica balteata; assembly: GCA_918026665.1. Taxonomy (NCBI): domain Eukaryota; kingdom Metazoa; phylum Arthropoda; class Insecta; order Coleoptera; family Chrysomelidae; genus Diabrotica; species Diabrotica balteata. Next base: position 62,252,238 of record OU898277.1, read on the forward strand.
CTGTGGGCATTGGATCTGGTGAAATTTACTTCGTTGATGCTCCGGGATAATAGTCAAAAAAGATATTGCTAATTTTATTGTTATTGGTAAGGATCAGATCGCAGTAGCCCTAACGTTGGCTTCATCGGGAGTATCTAAAATTTTAATAAAAAGCGTACGAATTGGACATTTTGCCTTGAAACTACCGTTAAACATACAAATGAATGAAACACCAAATTGTAACGTCGGTAAAAATAGCGAGATGGTGAATATTTTACAGGTATGCAAATTAATTGTTTAAGACGACTGTACATTAGTTCATAAGAGGTCATTACAGGGACTAGACAGAACTGTGAAAGATAGTCCTGACAATCAAAAACATTTTGATTGAAACATATTGTTCCTTATTTATTAATTATTCCCCTATTAACTTCTGCGCACAAATTAAATGCATGCCTAACATAATTTAATTTCTGGCGGCATGTAAAGACGCTGAAACTGACAAATAATATGTGATTGTTTTTGCAACAAAATCAAAGTGCAATTGTATTTTCGAAGCCGTTGTTAGATATTTTAAATAGTAAAGACGCTATTGGCATCTCGACCGGATTCAATTCTTTACCAAGAGATTTCTTCTGTTACTTAACATACTCGAAAGAGGAGCTCATTAAAGTTTGATACATTATTTAGTTTTAAGGCGGTACTAAGTATGCCAGGTTAGCTAGTATTATAATATAAATATTATATGTAACAATAAAACACTGAAAACTTTGTTTTCAAACTTCCACAAAATTTATTTAAAATATTATCACTACAGCTGTTTTGGCTGATTGCCTTTCTCAAGTGATTTATTTTGGCTTGGGTTTACAAATTTATAGTCTCTAATAAAAAAGGTTGAGGAGGGGAGAACTGTTTGTCTCAAGTTAATCATTCAGAATTATATCTGTGTTTTTTAATTTGTTGATTTCCATAGATTCTAACAAAGATAGCTTAAGGCCTTTATTTTGAATGTGAAGAATTTTAAATTTGTCATTAAAAGAATGATTATGATCTAGAATGTGAAGTGCGTATGTCGAATCTGTTTTTCTATTCTTGACAGCCCTTTTATGTTCTGCTATTCATTAATCAAAGTTTCTACCAGTTTGACCGATGTAGTTTTTGGGCAGTCGCCACATTGAAGTTTGTACACACCATTATTTAAGTGTTTGGCAATTTTTGTTGTTATTTTGCCTGTATATGTAATCGAGCAGAAGGTACTAGGTTTTTTTCTCTGGTGGTGGAAATACTAATTTCAGGGCTTTCTTGTGTAGTTTTTGATTTAACATTTTATTAATTGTTTATTCGTTGTATCCGTTGTTTACTGCTATTTGCTTAATTATATTTAATTCTGTCTCAAAGTTGTATTTTGACATCGGAATTTCTGTTAATCTATGTAACATACTATGATAAGCTGCCAATTTATGTTGTAAATGAAATGAGGTTGAATGCTCGAATAAATGAACTTTAAAAATAAGGCTATTATCGAGGGATTATCCCTCCAGATACTTACAGAGAATGTAGCGTAGAATCTTTAAGTAATTTTAAACTGTTTGTCCTCGTTTTAGTGTAGTGTTTTGTAAAATTTTATGTTATTTTTAATGTTTCCACATTCTACGCTTGCCAGATAGTTCACATTTTGACGAAATGCCCCTGAAGATGCTATTTTAAGCGAAAGTACTTGGGCTAGATTTAATTAACTTGTGCTCGATAATAGCTTTATTTTCAAAGTTAATTTATGTTGTGTTGGATGGGATGACGAATTGTGTATAGTCGTGTCAGTATGGGTAGGTTTATGAAATATGGAGAAGTCATGTTTGTTTTGAAGTCTGCTAATTTTTAAATCTAAAAAATTTATAGATTGATTTTGTTCTGTTTCTATTGTAAATTCAATATGACTATGAAGTGAGTTAATGATAAAAATTGGTCGAGTTGCCTGTTAGTTCCTGTGAAACATACCAGTACGTCTACTACGTATCTCCACCAATATAAAAACTGTTTGAATATGGGATGTTTTGAAATCTTTGTCTCTAGATAATCCATAAAAATATCTGATAGCAATGGGCTTAGAGGATTACCCATTATAAGTCCTGCACTGTTATTTGTATATATTTTATTATTAAATTCAAACTAGTCCTGGTTTATGCAAACTTCAAAAAGATGTAAAATTTCAGATGTAATTATTGGATTTGTACTATTTTGGTCTAAAAGGTTTTTTACTAGAATAAAAGTTTCTGTAGGAGAGATACTAGGAAAAAGATTTTTTATCTAGAGACAAAGATTTCAAAACATCCCATATTCAAACAGTTTTTATATTGGTGGAGATACGTAGACGACGTACTGGTATGTTTCACAGGAACTAACAGGTAACCCGACCAATTTTTATCGTATATTAATTCACTTCATAGTCATATTAAATTTACAATAGAAACAGAACAAAATCAATCCATAAATTTTTTAGACTTAAAAATTAGCAGACTTCAAAACAAACATGACTTCTCCATATTTCATAAACCTACCCATACTGACACGACTATACACAATTCGTCATCCCATCCAACACAACATAAATTGGCAGCTTATCATAGTATGTTACATAGATTAACAGAAATTCCGATGTCAAAATACAACTTTGAGACAGAATTAAATATAATTAAGCAAATAGCAGTACACAACGGATACAACGAACAAACAATTAATAAAATGTTAAATCAAAAACTACACAAGAAAGCCCTGAAATTAGTATTTTCACCACCAGAGAAAAAACCTAGTACCTTCTGCTCGATTACATATACAGGCAAAATAACAACAAAAATTGCCAAACACATAAAAAAGAAAGGAATAACACCAACTTTCCGAACAAATAACAACCTAGGCAAATATAGTAAAAATAACAAGAGCCAACATAAAAAAACACTTAAATAGTGGTGTGTACAAACTTCAATGTGGCGACTGCCCAAAAACTACATCGGTCAAACTGGTAGAAACTTTGATTAATGAATAGCAGAACATAAAAGGGCTGTCAAGAATAGAAAAACAGATTCGACATACGCACTTCACTTTCTAGATCATAATAATTCTTTTAATGACAAATTTAAAATTCTTCACATTCAAAATAAAGGCCTTAAGCTATCTTTGTTAGAATCTATGGAAATCAACAAATTAAAAAACACAGATATAATTCTGAATGATCAACTTGAGACAAACAGTTCTCCCCTCCGCAACCTTTTTCATTAGAGACTATAAATTTGTAAACCCAAGCCAAAATAGATCACTTGAGAAAGGCAATCAGCCGAAACAGCTGTAGTGATAATATTTAAAATAAATTTTGTGGAAGTTTGAAAACAAAGTTTTCAGTATTTTATTGTTACATAAAATGAATTTCCATCAAGTAACGGTCGAATCCATCAATTATATAAATATTATACATAAATAGTTAATTCTACAAAAAGTGCTAATAAACACTTAAAGTTATCTCAGCTACATTTTTTAATTTAAAATTTTTTTTTCTGCTTCGTCTAAATTCGTGTTAAATCTCTCCGTTCCTACGAGAAGGGTTTTAGGGGGAAATCTGGGAGTAGGAGTGGTAAACTTTTTGTATCTTTTTTGACTCCCAAAAATTTTTAAGCAGACTTACCCTCTTCCAGGACATAAATTACGTTTTATATATGGTAATTTTAATGAGTTATAAGCAAACATGCTATTAGGACGTAAATATAGGTATAATTTAAGTGGTATTTCTACTGGTTTTTACTTAGTTCTCCTACCTCGTCTAATGAGGGTTACAATTTCTTACGGTATGTAAACAGGCAAATTTACTAAAAACTTTTTTAAGTGTAGCCTATATATTAAAAATAGTGATAGATAAACAATACAATGAAGAATGCGTAACGTACCTTTTGATATTCTACCTGTACATTGGTAATTGCTTTCATTTTTATTCTCTGCTATTGATCGATGTTATCTAAAATGTCTATGACCAGTGAAGATCTATCTTGTGCCATTTTATTTAATTTCACCCCTAGTTTTTCTATGTATTTTTTCCATTTAAAGGTTTTTAGATATTTTTCATAGAATTATGATTTCCATTCCTCAAACATTCGCTAGTTATATTGTTAGGTAACATTGTATTTCGATTATAAACTGCAAATGAAGTATTTCAGCGGACCAATATTAATGGTGCGACCATTAAATGTTAGAATAAGTGAACATCAATCTTATATTAAAAATAGAGAGTGGTCCATTTAATATTTTAACCTTTATGTATGGCAACACTGTAATAAAAGTGTCTCTCTCATTTTACGTCAACTGTCAGAAGGCATACCTTCTCCATTTTTTTCTTTCTGTAAACAATGTAGTATAACAATTTTAACAAGGCAATACACACACTAATTTTGTGTCTATCGATGTCTATTTTTTTTCACCTTAATGTCCAATAAAAAACAATTTAAACGGAGAATTTGTAAATATTTGTAAAAATTTTAATTATGTAAACACGCATGACAAAATGAACATAAAGTTCAGTGGAAATATTCAAGTATAGTCCTGAAAGGAACAGCTGGCAAGAAGGGAAACATCAACGAAGAAGGAAGAAGTTGTAATTATGTTAAATCAATCCAATTGCGTCGCGAATTCCTCAGCAGAATGCGCTAGGATCTGGTTAACCATAATAAAACAGGAAATCAATAAAAAGAAAATACTACCATCAGTAAGCCAATAACATATCGAGGATGCATAATTTATGTTTTAAAATACCATATATATATATATATATATATATATATATATATATATATATATATATATATATATATAAAATCAAAGTTTAGTGTTAATCATCATCATCATCATCAACTAGCCTCTAACGTCCACTGCTGAACATAGGCCTCTCGCATGCTTTTCCACTTAGTCCCATTTTGCGCCATTTGAATCCAATTTTTAGTCACTTTTTTTATGTCATCTATCCTTCTCGTTGGGGGTCGACCTCTATTTCTGTAAGCTTGTATTCAAGGTCTCCATTCTAAAATTCTTTTTGTCCACCGGTTATCAACTGATCTTGCTACATGACCTGCCAACTTCCACTTTAGTGTTGTTATCCTTTCAATAACGTCTGCTACTCCTGATTTTTTGCGTATAGTAGCATTGGGTATCCTATCACGTAGAGAAATCTCTAACATTATTCTCTCTATTGCTCTTTCCGCAACTTGTATTTTATTCACTGTTGTTCTTGTGAGTGTTAGGGTTTCTGCGCCGTAGGTCATCACTGGCAAAATACACTGATTAAATACTTTTCTTTTCAGACACATTGGAATCTCAGACCTAAAAATATCCTTCATCTTTCCAAATCCAGCACAAGCGAGGTTTATTCTTCTTTTCAGCTCGATTGTTTGGCTGTCTCGACTTATTCTGATCTCATGGCCCAGGTGTTTATAGGAGTCAATTGGCTCAATATCTTTGTCTTCTACTGAGATGTTTTTGTTGTGGACTAAATTTGTCTTAAATTGTGTTTTTGAAAAATTTATTTTAAGACCAACTCTTTTTGTAGCAGTATGGAGTTCTTGGAGCATTATCTGTGCCTGATCAAAGCTGTCTGCAATAAGAACGATACCATCCGCAAATTTAAGGTTATTTAAAAATTTTCCATCTACAATAAAGCCCTTTTCGTTTCAATCTATTGTTTTACAGGCGTATTCTAGCAAAGTTGTAAATAATTTAGGAGAAATGTTGTCTCCTTGCCGAACGCCTCTTTCAATACGAAAAGTCCCAGTATCTTCATTAAGTCTTACACAGGCTGTAGCATGTTGATAGATGTATCTGATAAGGGACATGTATAGGTGATATATTCTACATTGTGTTAGAGCTTGGAGCATTTCGCTTTGATTGACCATATTAAATGCTTTTTCAAAGTCGACAAAGACAAGTACCAGGGGTCTATTATATTCAATGGTTTTTTCAATTAACGACTTAATGATTTGCAAATGATCATTTGTTCCGTATCCAACTCTAAATCCTGTTTGCTCGCAAGGTTGATAGAAGTTTAGTTTTGATGTCAACCTATTAGTTATTATCTTTATAAACAACTTATAAACGTGAGATAACAAGCTAATAGGTCTATAGTTCTTTAGCTCTGTTATATCTCCCTTTTTGTGCATGACTATTATAACAGCTTTACTCCACTGAGATGGTGTAACCTGTTTTGAAAGGCATAAGTTATATAATTGTGTCAATGCTTTCAATACTGTCTTTCCTCCTGCTTTAACTGCCTCAATAACGATTTGGTCATCATAAGCTGCTTGTTTTTCATTCGATTTAATGACTTTGAGACTTCTTCGATTGTTATTTCTGGGATATCCTCTGAACCCACATTCTAGACTTTTCTCAACTTGGTGCCGTATTTCTTACCCCTTTCTCTATATAATTCTGTGTAAAATTCTTGAACTACCTTAATTATCTTATCTTTATTCTTAACAATATTCTTCTTACCTAGAGCTTGACATCTTTGTAATCCGTGACAACCGTTGTAATCTTTTTTGTGTTATATTGTCGTACGTCCTTTCTCACTGCTTTATTAATATATTTATTAAGTTGTTGTAGTACGCGTGCATTCGTATCGTTTTTGATCTTAAGTTTTTTTCGTGTCTCCATGTCTTTTTGTCTCTTGACTGATTTTTTCCTCCTTATCTCCCCTAGGATTTCTATTGCACTTTTTCTCTGTGTTTTTAATAGCTTTTATTAAGTTTAAGGTCTATTTAAGGTCTATTTAAGGTTTCGACATCCATAACGTCTATATTTGTTGTCTCTAGATATCTCAGAATTTCCTCTTCGAAGGACATGGTGTTTTCGATTGGCTTTCATTTTATTGGGTGTGTTTTTGTTATCATTTTGTATCTTTGTTTTTGGAGATTTAGCACGATCTTCGCTCTTACCATCTTATGATCACTTCCCACTGAACAGCTATTAAGAACTGTTATATCATGGACCATGTCTTTGTTGTTGGTTAAGACAAAATCAATTTCATTTTTGGTGACTCCATCTGAACTTGCCCAGGTCCATTTTTTTTGTAGACTTTTTTTTGAAAAAGCTATTCATTGCAAAGAGGCCATTTCGTGCCAAAAAACCCAAAAACATTTCGCCTCTTTCATTTCTTTGTCCGAATCCGTAGGGACCTATTGCAACTTTGGTCCCGTCCAGTTTACATCCCAACTTAGCATTAAAGTCATCCATTACTAGGTTGTGTGTAGTAGGCCCCAGTTTTACTGCATTTTCTAGGTCTTCATAAAAGGTTTTCACTTCCTCGTCTGAGTGTGTACTTGTAGGTGCATAGGCTTGAATTATGTTAAGGCTGGTTTAGTGTTAATATTGAGAGTAAATTATGTTCAAAAACATAGCAAACCGCTAGAAAAACTTGAGGCATAGATCTCCTCATTATCTGATTGTTATTGTTTCCAAATTATTATGAGACTACTGACAAAGCGTCTTTTAACCGGCTGTTGCATATAAGTACGACATTTTTAGGTTTGAATTTGTAATAACGTCTCGATAATAAAAAAAAGTATACGAGCTAAGTACAGCCTAACAGCTGTAACTGAAATTGCATTGCAACTGCAACTGATAAAAATAAACATCATATTGTAGTATTTTTGTACGTGTCAGTAAAATTTGGCACATTATAACATTTAGAACGATGATATAAACTGATTAATAAATATCCAATGGGTAATTAGAAATATCCAACGGATATGTGTTAAATCCACATTCGGTTTGGCTGAAAAATTTAATTAGAAATGAACAATAGTAATAAATTAAATTCTACATTAAGATTAAACATATTCAATTAAGAGAGTTCTGTCATTAAGTAACTTTAACATAAATTTTCAGAGATTGAAGAGGATCTCTATAGTTTCCATATGGCTTTTAATAATCACTTCAAGGTGTTCAATTGCATTATAACAATTTTTATTAATTTTTTATTTAATTCATAGTCATACCTCCTGTTAAAGCAGTTAATATTAAAAAATTATGGGCTTCCACGGAGAAAGACAGAATTATTGATTACAACTACTTTAACAGCAGGAGAGAATATTGGTTACGATAACTCAACTACTCAACGTACCCAAAAGTGAAACGTAAATCTACTGAAATCAGTGTTCTTTCTTTTGCAAGAAGTAATCTTTTTCTTTGTTTATATTCTCGAAATACCTAGCAAGACAAATCTAACAAATGGTTGTAGCGCCAGGAGAATAAGAAGAAAAGAAGTAGAACTTTTTGGAAAGAATACGTGTTTTTACAAACAATATGGAATGTTTAGTTTTTGACAGTGATCTGTCACTGCAGATTGGAAGATAAGATCATATTGAATGCGTATTTAATATTACTAGATTTGGATTTTGAGGGGGAGACTAGTTTCGCTGATGTATGCATAGCCACTAGAATAGAAGAGGCGCTGTAACGTCATCTGTCACTATTACGTAACCTGTTATGACTAGTTGAGAAGCCTACGTCCGTTTATTACCTCCCTCCAAATTTTACTATTATAAGTATAACCGTTCAAAAGATACGAAGGGGGGAACGGACTTTTGACTATAAATTATAAGCAAAAAAGAAATCCAGGTTAAGTAGCGTTAAAATAATTTCTTCTTAGATTTGTTAAAAATCTATCCACTTCTTTTTAATGGTGTATATAGGTTGTTTCACGACGAGCTTACACTATCTATATACGGAAAACTTCTTCTTCTTTGAGTGCCTCTCCTATCGGAGATTGGATATCATTATGGCGATTCCAATTTTATTAACTGCTCTTTTGAATAATTCGTTAGTGGTACAGCCAAAACAACTCTCTTAAATTTCTCATCCAGGACATTCTTCTACGACCTGGATTTCAGCGTCCTTGGATTTTTCTTTTCATTATATTTTGAAGGAACGTGTACTTTTGTCCTCTCATCAGGTGGCCTAAGTATTCAAGTTTTCTCTTTTTTATATTCATAATAACTTCTGGATCGTTATTTATCCTGCGTATTACCTCTTCATTTGTAATTTTATTCACCCAACTTATTTTTAGTATACGGCGGTAGCACCACATCTCAAAGCTTTCAAGATTGTTAGTATTCCTCTGTTTAAGAGTCCATGCCACAACACTGTAAAGCAAAGTACTGAATACATAGCATTTTAACATTCTAGTTCGTAGATGAATGCTAATATCACGATTACAATTTTTATTACATTTTATTCATTTTTATAACGGATTTCATATTTTATATTTTATACGGAAAACTGCTACTACTGATACACGATATTTATGAAAATTGGTTTATGGGGTTTAAAAGTTTACGCTGCATTTAGAAGCGTAATTCCTCTCTGGTTAAAGATTCAAAGATATCTCCTTTTTGTGCATGGTGCAAGTATTCCAATATTTCCATCATTGGGGAAGGATTTCTGTGTCCATATTTCTTTTATAAGCTGCTGTAATCCTATTATAGTATCATGGCCACCTTCTTTATATAGTTCAGCTAGAAGATTATCTATTCCGGATGATCTCTGGCTAGTTTTTTAACTGCATCTTTAACTTCAAGAATCGTTGGTCGTTCCTCATTCCTCTCCTCTATTCCTCTTACCTCATGTCTTTCGTCTTTCAGGTGTTTCTTTTTCTTCCTCTATATTAAGTGCCTGTTAAAGTATTCCACCCATATATTCAATACATCTTTCCTTGTTGTTAATAGGTCGCCATTCTGACCTTTACATTGTCTTGCGGTTGCCTTGAATTATTTTCTGTCAATGTTAACTTTATTATAAAAGGCTCTGAATTCTGGCTCTCTATTAAGGTTTTCTGTATATTTAAGTTCCTCATTTAGGTGGTTTCGTTTTTTTTCTTTTGTGTATCCTCTTCTCTTCTCTTTGTCTGGTAATTCTCTAGAATTGTTCTATTTTCTTTACTGGTATTTGAAGTTCTAGCCCCCAATACTAAGATTACTAGGCAATGATCTGAGTCTATGTTTGCAGCTTTATAACTTCTGCAGTTTATTACATCTGTTCCATGCCTTGAATCTATTAAGATATGATCAATCTGACTCGTTGTTTTTCCATCAGTAGAGGTCCAGGTTACCTTGTGCTTGTTCTTGTGCTCAAAATAGGTGCTAGTGACTGTCATATTGAGTGCTGCTGCTATGTTTATCAGTCGTAATCCATTATAGCTAATGCATACTACATATGATGCTCCCAGATCGACCATCAGAAAATTATAATTTGCGACAACACTCATAAGCAGAATGCTGAAAAAACGTTTGTAATTATAATAGTAGGATCCAGAATGGGAATTTTTTTGGATCGATACGTATTTGCTATCAGCGCTCTCCACGCAGTTGGGGAAATTCCATTGTTCTTCGAATTCCTGTGCAACCCGTTTCCACTTATCCTGTGTTTTTTAAAACCTACATGAGAAACAAAAAACGAAACTAACATTAGTTAACATTGCATAAATAGGTATTTACTTATTAAATTGCTCTTGTACCGTTCGTTAAGTATATTTTATTTTTTGTTATAGCAACCGATTCCTGATGAAGACTCGCAATCACAACTCAACTTGGAAAGTGTTGGATCCTCCTCTGATGTACTTACACCCTCAACCTCCAAACGAGCCATCCTTAGTAACACGAGCAAAAAAGAAAAGGTGGGCCAGACAGCACTGATCAATAATGAGTGGAAATAGCGAATGAATATTTCAAGCGATCTGAGACTGAAGAGTATATTCTGGCTAAAGGGTGGGCTATAAAATTAAAAAAGTTAACTCCAGATTAACGACGCTACGCAAAATAATAATAAATGACAAGCTTTTTGAAGCAGAAATGGACACCTTGACAAGGGAAGTAGTGCGTTTTCAAACACACTCTTCTTGGTCACCGTCGCCACCTTCATCGTTATGTTTTTCAACAAATTTTTGACAAAGGAACCCTAACTCAGTGTAGTTACTGCACACTTCGTGTCCAAGTGCAACCCCATCGTACCAAGAGCAACACCATGAAACATCTCAAGAAACTAATGCTACATTCTTCTTCTCATATACTTCAATGTGAACTTGCGCTCCCAATATTTTTAGTTCAGTAATATTTTACATTATGAAATATCTCTATTATTTGTAAATTGTAATTATTTCCTTTCATTCTTAAAACATAAACTGATTTACTTGGGCAATAATTATTTAATTGAATGTTTTCCTTAAATGCCTTGATAATAGCAGAGCAGGTTTCCATTATTATGAGTTTTTTTATTATGAGAATTTTATGTCTTCTAAATCCATGCCAGATGATAGGTAACTCAATGTGATAGACAATCTCTGACTTGCAGGAATCGCTTCACACATTTTTGTATCTTTCTTCTCAATGTCGGGGCGGTCTAAATCCAGTAGATAAACGAAATTTTCTTGGCCCATTCTCAAAAAGTTCCCGTAGTCCTCTAGTTTCGAAACACACAGAAACTTTAGATGTTTCAAATATTCAAAGAAGCTGAAAAGAAATACTGTCTTCATCCTGAAAACAATAACAAAAAATTAAGCCACATCACAAAACATCTTCTAGAGGAATGAAGAAAACTTAGGGAAAATCAGGATCATAACCAAAATGAACTAAGAATTTTGAATAAGCAAATTAAAAAGGAAGTTAGAAAATATCTGAGACGATACAATACGTTGGAAATAACTAGAGTAATAGAAGAAAACAAAAGCTTAAAAGTACTCAGACAGAGCATGTCCATTGGAAGAAAAGACGTCCAAAAATTCGGAAATGAACAGGGGCAAATCATTGAGGATAAAGTTCAAATTATGAACACGATAGAGAGTTTTTATAGACAACCATACAAAGAACAGCAATGTAACCGGAGTGGATCATTACCAAAGACAATCAATCAGGGATCTGAAATTTTACCGGACGTAACACCCAATGAAGTTCGAAGGTCAGTTCAAGAAATGAAAAACAATAAGTCCCCTGGAGGCGATGAAATAGTGGCAGATGCCTTAAAAGTGGCTGGAAAAAATTATGGCAGGTCCTTGCCAAACTATTCACTAGATGTTTACAAGAAGCAATAACACCAAACCAGTGGTATAACGCAAAAATTATCATACTTCATAAAAAAGGGGATGCTACCGACCTCAGAAATTACAGGCCCATAAGTCTACTTTCACATATTTATAAACTATGTACAAAAATTACGAAACGACTAGAAAATAAATTGGAATTTTATCAGCCCATAGAACAGGCGGGTTTTAGAAAAGGCTATGGAACAAACGATCACCTACTGGTAATAAAAAAATCTTATAGAAAAATGCATTGAATATAATAAACCACTAGCTTTAATATTTGTCGACTACGAAAAGGCATTCGACACCGTAAATCAACAAAAAATGTTGGAAGCCTTGACAGAACGCCGGATTGATTATCGGTATATAAATATAATTAAACACATATATCAAAACGCAACAGGCAGTGTTAGAATGGGTGATCGTCAAACCCAGAAATTCCCGATACAACGTGGAGTACGCCAGGGGGACACCATATCGCCGAAACTGTTCACTACGCTTTTGGAATATATGTAAAAGGGCAAAACTGACCGACAAGGGCATAAACATAAACGGAGAAAAGCTTAGCCATCTAAGGTTTGCAGATGATATTGTACTAATAGCTGATAGGATAGATGAGGCCAAAGAAGTTTTAAATCAGCTCTACCTTTCCTCGCTAGAAGGGGGATTGAAAATAAATATATCTAAAACCCAGATGATGATCAAATCTTGTAGTCGGCGAAGATATATGCGTAGGAACAAGATTCATAGACCAGGTAATGGCCTATAAATACCTAGGTCATGAGATCCGCATAGGAAAAGATAACCAAACCGTCGAGCTTCTCGTCGTATAAGACTGACTTGGGCAGCCTTATTTTCAAATCGTCTGATATACCAATATGTCTTAAAAGAAAAACCTTTAATCAGTGTGTTTTGCCAGTGTTGACTTACGGTGCGGAAACGTTGACCATGACAAGGAGAACAGTTCAAAAGATCCGTGTGTGTCAAAGGCCGATGGAGCGTGCTATGTTGGGCGTTTCACTACGAGACAAGATCCCAAATCGCCAGCTACGACAAAGAACAGGGGTGACTGATGCAGTAGAGGGAGTAGCACCACTGAAATGGAACTGGGCAGGTCACGTGGATCGAATGACAGATAATAGATGGACAAAGCGGATACTGAAATGGAGACCAAGAGATGATGCCTGACGATCTAAAACGTTGTCATAGGAATTGGATGCAAGAAGCACAAGATCGGAATAGATGGAAAATTATGAGGGAGATCTATGTCCAGCAGCGGATAAGCGAAGATTGAATGATGTAAACGAAGACACGATCGCGAAACACACTGTTTTCAGCTTCGACTGATGAGAGAGTTTTGATCAAAAGATTGAAGGCTTGATTGAACTATGCTTGAAGCTCCCATCAATCGGAGGTTGAAGCATTTAATCAAGCCGCTTGATAGTCTGGGGCCTACTTTAGATTCATCGTTTTAGTTTCTGCGAGTAGAAAAAAGACGTATTATAAAAAATAATTCTTAAATAATGTCATAATCGTGCAAAGACCCAGCGGATGAACTGCATGTAATCGTCTAATATCAGATTAAATTTTTTATCATTTTTTTGTTCCGTAATACGCCATATAAGACATATCTATATTTTTATTTTTAATAGTTGTAATTTCTCATGTAAATACCGCAACAATTATAATCTTAGAATTCCAATAAATTATCATAAAAATACTTTTATATTGAAGCTGATGTTAACCAATTCTATAATAAAAAATAAGATAATGAATAAGTTATAAGTAAAATATCTAAGAAAACATAAAATACTCTTAATATATTTAGTAATAACTGAATCTTAATTGCTGATGCATAATGTAAATAATAAGTGGTTTTGAAAACTTTTCTGATATTCGTTAGCGACGAACCACTACAATGACTTTCTAATTTATGTCTCGGAGATTTTGCACCATAAAATTACAGACATCCGGTACCGTCTAGCATTCGATAAAATGAATTCATATAATATGTAAATTGAATCACCAATAACCTTTAGCATTTTCTTCTAAAGTGACTCACGCATATTATCCAAACCTGATCTAGAATCTACTGGTTTGTTATATAATTATTTCGAACGGAGGATTCCCAACAAGTATAAGCAAATCCTGTACTTAATTATTGTGTATATTGTGAAAGTGACAACTATGTCATTGTCACAGAACTCATTTAATTATTTTCTCATGAATGACGAGTTTTATTTTGACCTATGATTATAATTGTCTCAGTAATGACTGTCCGAATTATTTATCCTTATTTTGCTACCGGTTGCTCAAGCTGACCCTGGTGGTAGAATTGTGTTTTAACCACACAAACTTTGTGACAATAATCATGTTAATCTTGGTTTTTCTACATAACACAATGTAATATGAATTCATTTTAAAATTATTTATGATAGACGTAAACAAAAACATTACCTAATAGGTACATCGATAGTAATTTATACAGTTTATTGGCATCTCCCTACAGTTTGAATGTATATATTGAAATGATTTCAATATGTTAAAAAAAATATACAACTTAAATGGATTTTTATATGAGTTTGTTGTTCATGAATCATGAACAACGTGGGGCCTCTAATAAAACAGAAATAATAATATATATTTAGAGCAAGGCATACAAAAGCAGGACAAGGTGATAGAGAGGGAAGTCTAACAGATAGTTTGAGAGAGGAGTTGGATGAGACAGTGAGAGATAGACGTGATGAAAGTGAGGATGAAAGTAGAGTGCAGGAGGAGAGACGCAGGGAAGGAGATGTTAGAGAGTCAGGGATGACACAGATGGATATGAGGCAAATAATGCGGATGCTACATGGATGGATCATAATATTAGGGGGGATATGCACAAAATGGATAGTAATATTAACAATATTAGGGGGGATATGAACAAAATGGAAAATAATATTAAAGGAGAACTTAGGGGAGAGTTAATTAAAATGAGGGAAGAAATCAAAGAAAAAGTGAAGATAGTCAGGGAAGAGATGTTACACATTACCCAAGGTTTAGAAGAGAAAGTAGAACAGGTCAGAGGAGAAAGTGAGAATTTTAAGAGGAATGTACAGGAGGAGATATCCAGAGAAAAGGCCATAATTAGAGCGGAAATAGGACAGGAAATTGGGGGCAGATTTGTAGAGTTGGGAACAGCCATTCAAAAGAATTTACCAACGGAAATAAACAAAGAAGTTAATAAGCAGAATAAAGAGATTGTTAGGGAGGTAGAAAGTGTTAAAAAGCAAACTCAGGATCATGAGGAAAAACTTACCATTATCAAAAACAATATAAAGATGGGATGCAGAATTTGGAACTGGAAATGGGTAGGCATGCAAATCAGGCGGAAAAGGGAGATAGAGTATTACAGGGACAAGTTGAGGAATTGAGAGAAAAATTTAAAAATGCAAGTGAGGAGATTCAGCGTTTGTAATCAAATCTAGGACAAACAAGGGTAGTGAGTACTATCATGCCGAGTTATAATGACGGGGGAATTAAGTTTGACGGAAACCTAAATCAATTACATCCTAGAATATTTGTAGATATCATCAAAAATAAGGTAAAGAATGTAAGGGATCCGATAGAAATGAAATTGAATATTCGAAACATGTTGGTGGGCATGCCATTATTATGGTTTTGGAATAATGAAAATTCCATAAATAATGTGCAGGAATTTGAGGCCAATTTATTAACTATTTTTGGGGAACCAACAGGCTAGTTTCAGGGAGCGGTTGTATTTTGGGAAATTCAATTATGAAAAAAGTACCAACTACAATATGTACGCAATGCAGTTATTCCAGACAGCACAATACTTAGAACCGGCTATGCGAGAAGAGGAGATTGTCCTATACATCGCCAGGCAATATAACCATAACATGGCGGAAACAATAGCTCTCCACAATATAAAGACGATGGAAAGTTTGACAGGATATCTTCAGAGGATTGAGAGGAGTGTAGGGACGCAGAATCGAACTGGACAAGAGCAAGGGACATATAGGAATAACACAGCAAATAGACAGGGATATGTGAATCGAGGGAATAATTATAGGGAAAGAGAATTTGAGAGACAAAACAGAAGCAGGGATTTTACAAATAGGGGAGAGAATATGAACAATGTCAGGAGAGATATCGGAAGATATAACTGGGAACGTAGACAAGGGAATCCAAACAAGGATAGAGAGAATAACTGGAGACAAGGAAATGACAGGCAATAATTGGAGACAGAACCAGGGAAATTATCCACAGGAGACGAGCAATAGGGAAGTTTACAGAGAAGGGAATCCAAGATATAATAGGGGGGAAAATGAGGAGAGAAGACAGGTGAATGTAGTTAGAACAGAGGAGAATAGGGGGGAAGCAAGTGTTGATGCAGAAGGTAGAAATTTTGTTTAAACTGCTCCTATGTGCATATTATTGTCTACTTATCAAAGTATAAACATCCAAGGGATATCTAATATAGAGGGAATTTATAAGTATTATGAATAAACATACAAGGGTAGGCAATATTATGACACGAATTTTGTATTATAAGATATAAGTTTTGTAAATAGAAGGATAATTAATAAATAAGCATATCTTGAGATAAATTTGATAATTAAATAATTTATTAGGAACAGATGTACAGAATAATGATGAATTTATATAAACAAAAAAAGGTTGATTTATTTTCAAGTAGATTTATAGGAGTTACAAGTACAAATAAATGAGCAAAGTACTATGGACAAATCGATATTTTGTAGAAATTGGGAAATAGGAAATATTATAATGATAAATAGTATATGCGGAAATAAGATGAAAAATAGAATTATATGTGTACAACAACTTTTTTAAATATTTTCCACTCTAAATCTGTAAGTGATTTATTGTTTATTCTAAACTGATTTTTATATAACTTTTAATCATATTTTAGTTGTCTCCTGATAAAGCTGACAAAAAATCAGCGAAATATAGAGCATTAAAAGAAAAAAGAGTTTTTTTTTTAATAACAGACCGCATACTCGATACTCCAACACAATCAATTCTGCATTCCAGGAATTTCTTTTTCAACAACGATCCTGTTTTTATATTTTTAGATGCAAATTTCTTAAAAAGACAAAATTTCATATTGTTTATAAGACAAAATAATGTACACAAGATACTAATTATATTTGCTCAGAGATTTGTAAATTCTCAAAATATGTTCAAGCTTTCTATTTATGTGCAGCTGTTAAAGAAATATGCATTATGTAAAAAGTTTTGAGGACTCATAGTTAGGTTAGATTTAATTACTCGACTTAATAAACTTTTTATATACAACGTATATAACATTTTAAATGTATTTTTAGCCGTATTTATGATCAAATTTGAAAATTAATTTATAAAAAATTGTTTACAAAAATTGGTACCACTTTTTAAGATGGGAGATCTACATATTGGTATTCAGCGAAAAATATTACATAAGATAATTTTTAATTATCCACCCTTCCAAGTATTTACTTTACTGGTTGGTGCCAAGCTGCTGGATTATGTCTTCTGCTACCAACATTATGCAAGTTAGCCTAACGCCCTTTCACGGAATTTGTTATAAACAAATTTTATGTCTGTTTGATATTAATTACAATCTGATCATTGAATTATAGGGTTGTGTCATCTATTTCGAATTTTGTAAAATTTTATTATAAATTGAAAATAATAAATATATTTTAGTTTTTGTTTATTTTTGTGGTTTAATAATTTATTCAAACGTAGTCACCTCCTCGTCTATTTGTCTTTCTATATATAGACAGATCAGATATAAGTTATATCATTACAAAGTGTTATAATGTTTATACAAATTTATTCAAAAATAATGTTTGCCAAGGAAAATAATAATAGAAATCGTCACTTTTAGTTACATAACTATTTCGACCAAAAAAATACTAAGAAATATTAGAAAAGTATTTCTTTGTTATTCAGTAGAAAGCAGATTGATCGAATAACAAACTCGTTAAAAAGGTGCATAATAATTTTATTGGTATATTAGGATAACAGTTGTTATTGTTGGTGCATGAGATTTTATTCTGAGTAAAAATTATTTCAGTAAAATTATCTATTCTACGAACTTTTTATAATAGAGGTGCTTTTTGAGATTTCTAAAACGTCTGTATAACTATGATTTGACCAAATCCTGTTCAATGCACAAAGTTGCTAGGCCAGTTAATCGATCCTGCTTGATGTAGATTGCACAACATCTTTTTATACGAGAAAGACAACTAAAGGATCTTTCCGCTTCTGCGACTGTCACCGTCAAGGTCGTGGCATATTATCATGCGCGTTGCGTTTCCAGCCCGTAGCGTTTAGTTACCGAAAAATATAATTTAAATGGTTTTAAATATGAACAATTCTACAACAGTTTTAGTTTCAGAACAGTTGTCAGTTCAGTTTGAGTTGTTAGACGTGGTTAGACGATCAGTATAGTTGTCAGTTGTCATTTGTCTTCTAATCTATGGTTCAGTCATGGATAAAGATAGCGAAATTGCGGTAGCGTTGCGCTTGGCACTAAAAAAACCCTGAGAAAGGAGAAGTAGATGGACTAAAAATTGGTTCCTGAAAAGAAACACACTTTCGCATTTAAATTTATTAAAGAAACTTCATTTTGAACCTTCTGATTGGTCAAACTATTTAAGAATGAGTGAGGATGCATATCTAAAATTGTTGCCGTTAGTAACACCAATTATAAAAAAGCAACATCAACATGAAAGAAGCTATATAACCAAATGAGAGGCTAAGTGCAACGATCAGATTTTTGGCTACTGGAAGTGCATATCAAAGTCTTAAGTTTCTTACTGTCATATCAACTCCTAGTTTAAGCATCTTAATACCCGAAACCTGTAAAGCAGTAATAACAGTACTGCAGGATTATATAAAGGTAAGTGCAATAGTACCAAGTAGATCTTTTTGTTTATTACAGCTTACAAAAAATATGTATCTAGTCGTATAACATGTTATATATCAGAATACCGCGAAAAGTAACTAGTCATTGAACTTCCTGCCAGACTTAATACTGGTGTTGAAGCACATTGTCCATTCCAGGAATTTACATGTTGACCTGACTGCTGCTGCTGCTCCTGCTGTTGCTGCTCCTGTTGCTGCTGTCCCTGCTGCTGTACGGGCCACAATTGACCTTGCAACAACGGTTGAGTTACTATAGCTGATGTTTGATTAAGGGAACGCATTTGGCTGTCAAATATGGCATGATTAATAATTTTTTTAACGAATGTCAGCACCTGGGATGCCATGTTACTTAATTATGCTGCAATATCCTTACCAAATGCAGTGTGCACATCATCTTTTGTATCATCGTTCTTCATTAATCGATCAGCCACCATTGGAAGTATTTTTTTATTTGTCATATGAGTGGATCTCAGCTGACTATCTGGATATCAATGAGGGCTAGGACGTGAACTCTGACCACTAACCGATAATTTTAACTATAAGTGATACAGTGATTAAAAAAGAGTTCAATTCAATATTGACTAATAAGAAAACTGACTGGGAGAGCTTCAAAATAAACCTTGAAAACAAAATTAATCTTGCTGTGCCCTTGAGAAACACGAGGCAACTTGATCACGAATTAGAAGTTTTTTTAAAAAATATCCAACAGTCAGCTTGGGAAAATACTCCCACAATCACTTCTAGAACAAAAAAAAAACAATTATCCAAAAGAAATCAGAGAACTCAGAGTAGAAAAAAGGAAGTTAAGAAAAAAATGGCAGCAATACAGAGCTCCACGAGATAAAACTAGTCTAAATAATGCTACACAAAAACTAAAAAGGAAGATACAGATTATAAAAAATTCAACAATTAATTATTTTTTAAGTAATTTAACAGCTGACCAAAACACAGAACGATTTGCAGATCATTTAGAAAGCACGTTCAAACCCAACGACAATGATGGTGAAGAACTGAGATGGGAAGAACCATTTCAAACTGAACGGTTTAAACTATAAACTAAGAACGTTCATGCCTAAACAGTATTCAGAAATCTTGAAATCATACATTGCGAATAGATATGTTAAAGTAAAATAAGAAGAAGTTTACACCGACTTAAGGGAGATCAAAGCTGGCGTGCCACAAGGGAGTGTCTTAGGTCCGGTCCTGTACCTATTGTATACGTGTGACATTCCAGAGCTAGAACAAAATACTATTGCCACCTTCGCGGATGATACAGCCATACTAGCGATAGGAGACACTAGTGAAGAAGCGACTGATAAGTTGCAACTATCAGTATCTAAATAAAATACATAACTGGACCAGAAATTGGCGAATAAAATTAAATGAGACTAAATCTGCACACATTAACTTTACCAATATAAAAATAGACAATTTCCCAGTTAGAATAAATGATACCCGAATTCCTTATACAACATCAGCAAAATACTTGGACATCACCCTAGACGCGAAGCTGCGCTGGAAAGTCCATGTCAAAAAGAAAAGAGGGGAGCTTGATATTAGATATAAGAAATTGTATTGGCTGATTGGAAAAAATTCAACATTATTAATTCATAATAAATTATCCATCTACAAGCAAGTACTGAGGCCAGTATGGGTATATGGGTGCCAACTCTGGGGCTGTACCAAAGCTAGTAATCTACATATTATCCAGAGATTTCAAAACAAAGGACTGAGAAACATTGTTGATGCTCCTTGGTATATCCGTAACAGCAACCTCCACCAGGACCTGGGTATGGAAACTCTGATCGAAATAATCAAGAGAACAGCACCAAGTCACGAGCAGACGCTGCATAGTCATGTGAATATCGAGACAATCCAGCTTCTTGACAACACTGAACTAAAGAGAAGACTCATAGGGACCAAACCATTTGAGCTAGTGTAAATGTGTAACAGTTTAGTGTAAAAAGCAGAGTATAGTGCTGTGAAGTTATTGCATGTTAGTTGTAGTGCATTAGTTAATAGATAAAATAATAAGAGTGAGCCATAGGGTAAGCCCTTAGATTTAAGTATTTGCTGTTATTATGTTAGCTCAGAAAATAACTGATAATTGGTCATTTGTGACCAGATTGTAAACCAGTAAAAACTCCACAAAAATTATAAAATATCGGAACAAAGCGTCGTGGGTAAGTTGACGAATTCGTCATCTTATCTACTTTGTTTTTCGCCAACTTAGGTACCGTCCTAAGCTATTTCAAACAAAAACGTTGGTAATAACAAAAGTAAATGAACTGTTTTGTTAATCCGTTTCCTAAATCACAGTTTAAACATGCATGAATTACTTGTAACGGTAGATAGAATGAGTAGAGGTTATTTATGCGTTCACTAAAATTATAACGCAGAACATGTGTTACACTCTTTGCTATTTGTAGCCAAACTGATGATCTATGGTGTCCGGCGGCAAACAAGCTAGGTGGGAAGTATGCGCCAAAACAGATATTTTGACACGGTCAAAACACTACTTTATTTTAGCCTATTCGTCATCTTACCTACTTCGTCAACTTAGCCCCCTTTCTCCTACTCATTTTTAGTAAAATAAAGTTATTACAAGTTAAAATGACTGACTTTCAAAGAATAATTTGTTAGCTTTGGGTATTAGATGTCTAGGTATACTTCCATTGCACAGGTTATAGGTTTCCGCATCTGCAGTCTTCCTCACTCTAGCACATCTCAATCCTTGATCACCAACACAGATTACGCAAACTTCACCAACACTGTCTCATTGGTTTCCAAGAAAACAGCGTCTTTGAAATAATTTCAAACATCTGAGAAATGAGAACAACCGCTTAAAATTTGTAAACTAGAAGATGAACTGGTAACAATGAGAAAAGAAGTTTGTTCAAATATTTCACTTGAAGAGTATAAGAAAACTACTTTCATATTTTGTCTATATAGAGACTGTGACACTTCTCTTAAAACCCTTGAAAGTTTTTCGGACACACATTAATGTTACAAATCTGTTAAAGTTTATTAAGGGTTGGAGAATAACAGTTCATGGTGTGATGGAATTGCGGGATGTACTAAAAGCTTCTGGATTTCAGTATCTTCTGTCAATTCAATTCAATGTCATATTCAATTTCAAAGAAACTTTAAGTAATTGTTGTGATAAATTTAATAACTTCTGGTACTAAAAACTGTGAAGACGTTGCAAATACCATATTATTGAAAATTTCAGATTTTTCTAAACGAATTGAAGTATTTGAGTTCACACTAGCACATACTTGCAGAACATCGAATGAATTTACTGTACGTAATGGATACTGATTATAGGTCAAATAATATATTCCAATAAAATATAATAAAATGTATTTGCGGCTATTTAATTAATAAAACTTTTAAAGTTTATATTTGATATCTTGTAGCGTTTTATATTTAATGTCTATGTAATAATATAAATTCAGTTTTAAATTTTTATAGTACGCCCCTGGTTGTTATACCAAGAAATATAAGTTTTTTCTTTTTAAAGTTAAGTGCCGAAATATTTGAATTAAGGTAACAATTCAATATATTATATTTTCCAAGTTATATAGACATTTTTAATAATTGCTTTCATTAAACATTAAAGAATTTGTAATAATTAAAGTTTTATAAATTATGTCGTAGCTAAAAATGTCATAATTTAATCTGTATTAAAATATTATGTTGACATATGACATTTTGCTAATTCTAATTTGGCCATATTATAACCTAGCAACCATTTCAAAAATTTTTGTAGCAATCTCTTTTGTTAACAAATAACACGTGAGTTTTTGTTAATTTGTATTATTTTATATAGTATGCTTCTTGTGTAAAATCTGTATTTTTGAAAACTGTTTGTTTGAGACAAAAATAAACGTTTGATTTGTTTCTCTGATTATTTTGTTTTGAAAATCTCCTAACCTTTTTGTGTGCTTACTTTTTTTTAGGAAAGATGAGCCTTTTTTCTTTCCTTTAGCAAACTAGGATCCTTCGAAGCGGCGCCCGTATCTTAAATTGCTAGAAGTATTTTTTGTTGTCTTTATTGTCCAGTTGTCCAGGAGATTTATGTAAGTATCCCTTTGTTTTCATTTAGTAGATACCCCAATCTGACCCAATTTTATTTCAACTTATTCACGACCCAGCTCTCCAACTACCCACTGAGTGCCGTATGCACTAGTTTTGATTTATTTTGTTTGCCCAATCTTCTACCCCATGTTCTTACCCTGAGGTAAGCAAAATATATTCGTTACAATCTATGACAATTATTCAAAAAACCATAAAGATTTAGATGATGAATCTCTCTCTGTTGTTGTTTTTAAAGCCTATTAAACTGCATATATTGCAACTTAAGGATGCAAAACAATAATTTTGCATTTTTCATATCTTCTTTAGAAGTTAGTTTTTAAGCAAATTTTGAATAAAATATATTGCAAAATAATGTTGTTGATAATTTTGTACAAATGTTTACAAAAAATTTTTTATATATCCTTGTCAAAATTTTCCACAAGCTGTATACTCGAGTACGACTATTTTCTACTTTAAAATATATAAATCGATGTGGCAATACCACAGAATAATAAACAATTGGTATTTATTATGTGGCAATACCTTCAAGTTCAGGTACATTTAAACAAATTTTAATAAATAATCAAAAGTGGTTAACACATTCAAAAACAGCGATTTTGTTGTTTATTGTGCAATAACTTTTTTGTTTATTATCCGATTTTAATTTTGTATATCTCATTTTGTGTATTTTTTTTTGAAAAAGTTGTCTATTGACGTCAAATCTCTAAATAGACAATGTTTTACGTTATGAATTTGGCGTTTTGATTGTTTATTTAAATATATTTCCACTAAAAAATTGATGCATTCTTAGATGTGAGTCTTTTTATAATATCGCTTAAGACGAAAATTGTTTATTTTTTATTAATTTGATTGGTCTATATATACAGGGTGTTTCAAAAAGTATGTCATAAATTAAATCAAGCATTCCGGGGACAAAAATAAATTGATTGAATCCAACTGCTTATCTTCTAAACTGCTTGATATTTTGTAATAAAAAATAGACACGTTTCTTTCTTGTTCTAAAAGCATGTTTCATACAAAAGAAACAACAAAATCTAAGCGCACAGAAAAAATTTTAGAGGGGTGCGCAGGCTTAAATCCCCCCCAACTTTTGAGTACGTTCAAATCAAATAAATTTTGTGGTATCATTTGTTTAACACATTATTTTAAAAACCTTTTTGCCTCTAATCACTGATTCGAAAAAAAATTTTTTCCTAGTTGGCCATAAAATTACAACTAGTTTATACAGATAAAATAATTACAAACATTTCCATCAATAATAGTCAATAATTTGAAGTTATCATTTATTGTGTGAATAAGATTAATATTAAAAATTTTATATTACAATGGCCTACACAATGTGTAGTACACATTTCAGGAAATGGCAGATATGAATTTACCTTTGGGTAAGTTGGATCAGATTAAATTATGATTTCAATAAACTATCGGCAATATTGTAGGTGAATGTCAGGGAAATTGTGCAACAGCTGCAAGGCGTTATGCAGTACAATACCACAAGCGAAATACACCCGATAGACGATTATTTCTGACCATTGATCGTCGTTTACGTGAAACGGGTACATTCCAAGTTGCTGGCAATAGTGGTCGTCCAATATAATGAATGCAACTGATGAAGACATTTTAGAAATCATTGGAGAAGTCCCTGGAACAAGTACAAGGGTAATAGATGCTCAACTAAATGTTCCTCACGTAAGGGTTTGGAGGCGTTTGAAGGATCAGCCTATCACTTAACAATGATTCAAGAGTTATTGGTTGAAGATTATCCTAAAAGGATTGGATTTTGCTATTGGGTGTTAATGGAAAACACTCGAAATGTTAATTTTATTAGAAATATTTTGTTTACCGACGAGGTTACCTTCAGTAGAAATGGAATAACAAATCATCATAACTAGCACATTTGGACCGACGAAAATGCTCACGCCAAAAAAAAAACGACCCATCAGCTAAGGACTTTTAAAGTTAATGTTTGGGCAGAAATTGTGGATAACAATCTAATAGGACCAGTATTTCTTCCCAACAAGTCAAATGGTGATAATTATTTGCAGTTCTTGGCAAACGATTTACAAGAGTAGTTGAAAGAAGTGAATATTGCAATAAGGCAAAATATGTGGTTTCTACAAGTTAGCGCTCCACCACATTACAGTAATGAATTTCGGGAATACCTTTGCAGGCAGTATCCTGGACGGTGGATTGGAAGGGGTTGCGACGCACCAATTTCTTGTTCACCCAGAAGTCCATGTCTTAACCCTATGGACTTTTTTTTGGAGGTTTATGAAAGAGAAAGTGTATTCTGTAACAATAGAGGACGAACTACAATTGAGTGTTAGAATAATTGAAGCAGCAAATCAATTACGTCAGAAAAATATGATTTTTCAGCGCATTCGGTTTGCCTTATTAAAACGAGACCGAGTGTGTATTGAAAAAAATGGGGGTCATTTTAAACATTAATTGTAATATCATATTTTTTGTACTTGTTAATTCATTCAAGAATATTTATTTAGTTGCACGTAATTTTTTAAAGGTTAAACAAAAGGGCCGTAACTCAATAAAAACTGTTTTTTGAAAAAAGTAATAAGGGGCAAAAATTTTTTAAAAATAATGTGTTAAACTAATGATGCCACAAAATTCATTTGATTTAAACGTATTCAAAAGTTTGGGGGGATTTAGGGCTGCACACCCCTCTTAAAATTTTTCTGTGCGCTTAGATTTTGTTGTTTCTTTTGTATGAAAAATGCTTACAGAACAAGAAAGTATCGTGTCCATTTTTATTACAAAATGTCAAGCAGTTAAGAAGATAATGCAAAAAACAATTTTTATTTTGTAACTTCAAAGGGCTGTAACTTTTTTTGTGTACACTTTGGTACTAAGGTAAGTTGGATTCAAACAATTTACTTTTGTCCCCGGAATGCGTGATTTAATTTATGGCATACCTTTTTGAAATACCCTGTATTTAAATGTAAATTCACTTCAATTTTTAATGTTTCCTTTGTATTTTATCAATGCGGAACATGAACAAATTTTTACAGCAATAAATGTCCAATTTTGCTATAGTATTATGCAGTTCTAGAAATAATAATTAAATTAATTAACTTCTGCATCTCATAAGAAAGTCAGTAACAAAAATTAAACTAATAACCTCTATTTCAGGCCATCTAAGAGACAACAAACTACATCATATATAAGAACCATATTAATTATAAATAGAAAATGGCATTGTTCTTTCACCAGCCATTATTTCCAAAATGAAGTAGATGCTTGTCTTGATAAATATGTATGGTAATCGGAAAGTAGATCCAGTGAATAGAAGCATATTTATATACACAAAAGAAAGTTACATTATATATGTTTTAAAGTAGGTATATACTTATCATTTAGCGCATTAGATTATTTATAACATTACAATACAGAGTGGTTCGCTTGCTCTAAAAGATCAAGAACATTTAAAATAACTAATTTATTATTATTTTGATACATTTAATCAAAATTGGACAAAAATCAAAAATCAAAACACCGACGGTACTCAACGACTAACAAAAATATTCAATGACAAATGACAATTTAAACAAAGTAATACCAAGATCATGGCTGAAGTGAACGTTGATTGCTTTACCACAGAAAACAAAATACGTATCCTGCAATGATTTCCGGACCTTTAACTTAAATGAACGACATTTAATTAAGTGATTTCTAAAAATCGTACATCAAAGGATATATAGACTGTGCGAAGAAAAAATTAGCCGTACAAAGTTTGGTTTTCCGAACTCAGTGGCTATGAGAAAGTCCTTAGCATACGAGTGCTATTTAAACAATGTAGAGATGTGAATTGACCTGTGTGGGATGCGGGCCACTAAGAAGAATACACCCACAGGATCTCCTACTGGTCGTAAGAGGCGACTGCAGGAGCAGCTGACCGCTGTCCCTACCCAACATTCCATCTCGTTCTTTACCCATCTATTTACCTAGAACCTATCTCACCCACACCCCGAGTGTTGGATGAGTCCTCTTAACCGTGTTTGAGTGGAAGAGGCCCATTTTACACGGGGGGTATGTGTGGCATATACATGCCGCGCACCCTACACACAAACTGCGTAACTTGCGCCTTTCCCCATTCACACACTCCTAAGTTTCCTTGTCGAATGTCGAATCACAAAACAAACGGAAAATTACCCCAGGTGGGTAGAGGTAACATCTCGAAGTCCCACACCGACAAACCGGTCTGCCTCAAGGATTCTGGGGGAGGCAAACATTCGACTAAACTAAACATAGGAACATATAACATCAGATCCATGAATGATGATACTAAACTTCACGAATTAGAAGAAAAACTAAATAATATACAATGGGATGTCATTGGTCTGTCAGAGATAAGAAGAAAAGGTGAACAAAAAATACTATTAAACTCGAGAAACATGCTGTACTACAAAGGCAATGAAGATAACTCTAATAACGGAGTTGGTTTTATAATAAACAAGAAAGTCGTCAGATACACACAATCCACCAAGGGTATATCAGACAGAGTAGCCTACATTATGCTTAAATTAAAAAGAACGTCTTTGAAAATTATACAGGTATATGCGCCAACAAGTTCATATACAGATGAAGATATTGAAAACTTCTACGAAGAACTAACACTCGCTATGGAAGAAAAGAAAACTAAATTGACGCTAATAATTGGAGACTTCAATGCCAAATTAGGGGGAAGAATAGATGGAGAAGAACACAGAATTGGAAAGTATGGATATGGCGAAAGAAATAATAGAGGACACACATTAATGAACTACTTGAAGGAGAGACAACTTTTTGCTATGAACTCGTTTTTTAACAAAAAACCACAAAGAAAATGGACATGGATAAGTCTCAACGGTAATACAAAAAACGAAATAGATTACATCCTTACAACAGAAAAAACCATCATCAAAGATGTTCAGTACTGAACCGCTTCTCAACCGGTAGCGATCATAGACTTGTCAGAGCCAAACTCAGGATTAATAGCCAATTCGAAACAAAAAAGAAAATAGAAAATGTATCGAAACTAGATATGAAAAAACTTAAGCAATCAAAAGACGAATATAAACAAAAAATAAAGGAAAGTATACCGGTCACTAGAGATTTGGAAAACAAAAATATCGATGAAATAAATCAGCTACTAACCGATACATTAGCAAAGGCGGGAAAAGAGGTAGCACAAACAAGAATAAAAAAGGAAAACTATGTATCCCAGGACACAAAAATCTCATAAGTAAAAGAAAAACATTACTGGAACAAGATAAGAGAAACACAGTAGATTACAAAGAGGTAAACAAAGCTATCAGAAGGAATATCAAAGATTATAAAAGGAGAGTACAAGAAGAAAAAATAGAAAAAGCAATTGAACAAAATAAAAACATGAAGTGTTTAAAACCACAGCTTGGAACTATACAAATTAATAGTATAAAGAACAAAGAAGGTACAGAGACCAATAATGTAGAAGAAATTATACAGATAACACAAGAATATTAAAAAAACCTCTACAATACAAAACAGAAACCAACCCAAGAAATCCTTAAGCAACTACAAATAAAAATAAAAAATGTTAATTCCGACTTACAACCAGAGATCAGTAAGAACGAGATAAGAAGAGCACTCAAAGAGATGAAGAACAATAAATCGCCAGGAAAAGACGGGTGACTGTAGAAATGCTAAGACATGATGGGAAATAACTAGAGAAGTTTTGTACATACATACTTATGAATAAAATTTTAATGACAAAACAAATACCCAACAGTTGGAACGAAGCAATAACACTGTTACTATTTAAGAAAGGAGATAAAAAGGATCTAAAGAATTACAGACCCATAACTTTATTAAATGTGATGTACAAACTATTAACCAAAATATTAACCAATAGATTAACAACTAAATTAGATGGATACCAGGCAAGAGAACAAGCCGGATTTAGAAAGAGCTTCAGTACAAGTGACCACCTTTTAACGATGAAGATTTTAATCGAAAAAACTAACGAATATCATATCCCGCTATACATGGCATTTATTGACTTTGAGAAGGCATTTGATAGTGTGGAACACTGGGCAGTACAGAATTCCCTACAAAACAGCAGAATAGACTACCGATATACCGACTTAATTACAAATATATACAACAAGGCAAAAACAACTATTAAGCTAATGAAACAAACGGAGCCTATTAAAATAAACCGAGGAGTAAGACAAGGAGATACCATCTCGCCCAAGTTATTTAACCAAGCGCTAGAAGATGTTTTTAAACGACTACACTGGGATGTCTTGGAAATTAATATAAACGGGCAAAATCTGAATCATTTACGATATGCTGATGATATTGTATTAATAACAGAAAAAAGTGAAGAATTACAAAGAATAATGGAAGAACTAGATAGAGAATCGACAAAAATTGGACTCAAGATGAATTATAGAAAAACAAAAACCATGACTAATCAACCAGAAGAACTTATAATTACAGTGGCACAAACAAAAATAGAACAAGTAAAAGAGTATATATATCTAGGCCAAATCACTAAATTAAATAAAGAAAATCAGACCGAAGAAATAAAGAGAAGAATAAGATTGGCCTGGGCATCATTCGGAAAACTGTCTTATATTCTAAAGAATTCAAAATACCCCCAATACTTAAAAACGAGAGTCTTCAATAAATGTATACTCCCTGTCCTCACATATGGCTCTCAGACATGGACGTTTACAAAGGAAAATATGGAAAAAATAGCAAAGACAGAAAGATCCATGAAAAGACAAATGCTGAACATTAAACTATCAGACAAAAAAAGAAACGAATGAATCCGTAATAAAACAAAAGTGAAAGATGTCTCAACCCAAGTAGCAAAGCTTAAATGGAAGTTCGCCGGACACATCCTAAGGCAGAAAGATGAAAGATGGACTAAAACAATTATACATTGGAGACCATGGAATCACAAACGTAAAAGGGGAAGTCCACAAATGCGATGGTCAGATGACCTGAAGAAACACGCCGGGTCAAAATGGATGCAAATTGCCCAAGATAGAGAGGCATGGAAGAAGGATGAGGAGGCCTCTATCCAAGGATGGATGTTAAGGGCTGTATAGATAGATATATAGAGATGTGAATTGCGATATCTATGCATGCTTAATTGATTATCATAAAGCGTTTGATACAGTAAAACACAAGCTGATGGAGATATTAACAAATATTGAAATTAACACCTGTAATCTAAGAATTATTAGCCATCTTTACTGGAATCAAACATCGGCTATCCGTACAGATGCTGAAGAATCTTTGAAGAAGCAGTAGAGGATGTTGAAACTGGCATTCAAATTAACGTATCAGTAACATCAGGCACGCGGATGACACGGTGGAAATTCGCTGAAAGTTATGAATCCCTCCAGGAGTTAATGAATGGAATCACAGAAATAAGTCTTTCACAGAAATAAGAGATATGGACTTTCATTGAACGTTAAGAAAACAAAATGTATGATAATATCTAAGAGAAATCAGCAAATTGAAAAAATCAGTGTGAATGTTCAACCAATAGTGTAGCATTTGTATTTTCGTTTTTTCAATGTATTTCTATTTCCTATCGTATATGTCAAAACACCAAAAAAGAATTTTCAATCCATTTATATCGCTGGAATTGATAGTAAACACATTTTAAAGGTTGTTTATATAACGCAGATGGGTATTTCTTCGGTATTTCTTAGATCGACAGACGCTTTAGGATAATTTGCGCGTCAAATTAACAGGAATTTTTTTCCGTTTATGCTTTTGTTTATAGCCAGTTGGGTGAACGATTTTTAAAGTTTATATTATGAGATCACTATTGGTGGGGCCGCTGTCAAAGGCAGTTGGTTTCGTTGTAGTCCGAATTTTCATCTAATTCGTTATTAGTTTTTTGTTTGTTATCGGAAATTAGTTAGTGAGCAGTTGAAAATAAGGTTGGTTTAAGATCTTGACGAGAAAAAAGCTTGTGTGTAATCTTCAAACACAACCGGCATATTTCTTATTGTGGAGAGGTAAAATTTATACTCAAATGTAATGTATCAGTTTTTGTCTGAGTTAATCACTGATTGTTTTGTGCTGTGTTTTACCTGAACGATTTGTAAGACGGCGTTTCGAACAGTTTAAAAGATGTCCACATGATTTCACGCAGGATCTTGGGTTTTTGAAAAGTCAAGTTTTGAATATTGCGACAAGATAACCCAGTGCCCAGCTTCCCTCGTATATCTGTTTGTCACCGGTCATTCCAGAACTTTTTGCAGCTTGTGAGACGGGTTGTTGTTGTTTTGCAGTATTTTGAGTAAAGTTCCAACCCCAAAAACTTTTGAAAAGATACAATTGTCATTGAAATCAGGTTCTTTTTTAGTTAAATTTTTTTTTAAGTAAAAATGGACATTTTTCATTAACAATAAAATTGCTTTCATGACAAGTAAAAAATTGTGATAAATTAAATTATAAATATTAGGAATTGGAAAACTGTCATATTAATTATTCTTACAAAGTTTTAAAATTTAATCTTGATATGACAGTTAGTATTATTTACTTCGTACATTTGGTACTTAACTAACTGTAAATTTTGAATTTGTTTTGTTATGTTTTAAAAAGGTTAACCCCTCAATGTGAGCTCCATTGAAAGATCTAGATGATTTCAAGTTCTTATAGTGTCCCCAACGTCTAGAGTTGTAAACCGATGGCACCATTGTAGGTAGTTTTTTTTGTTGTATTTTGTTATTATTATTTATATTTGTAACTGTTTATGGTAAAATAATAATAAATATGTAATATTTCTCCCTAAAACAAGGGTAGTATAAATTCTTTTAAAAATATTCTAACCCTTTTAATGTATTTTTAGGAAAGAAAAGTCTATCTTTCCATCCAGCCGGAAGATTCTTGTAATCGGCGTCCATTTTAAATAGCTTAGGAACCTTCTTGTGTTGTGTTGTCTAGGAAATCCATGTAAGTACCTTTTTGATTTTGTTCCTTTATAGTTAGCCCTTTCCAGTCCCATTTTTTATTTACTTACTCACAATCCAGCTTTCTCATGAAACCAAGAGTAGCCATTTGCAAACGTTCAGCTTTGTTTTGCTTACCCTATGCCCAACCCAGAAATTTTTGTCCCCAGTTTTCGGCCCCCTATAAGTGTGACGATAATATATTTTATCGTCTAGGGTATGCCTATGTGTTAAATAAAACACGTTTTTGTTCCGTCTCAAATAGTATAAAAGTCGAAACTGAAAGACAGCTAACCATTCTCGACGCGTTGAGTTGAGAATATCCGACCTTGGGGACAGGTGAGCCCCAAAGACATTGAACGTGTCCCAAATCCTTTCCGAACACAGTCGATCTTGCGCGCTGAGCGAGATTGACAATCCTTCCTCTGACCGCGTCAATCTGGTGCGTTGAACGAGATTGGCTTATTTTTCCATCTAGTGTGTTGAACTAGATAGATATATCCTTATCCCCGTCCCAGTACTCGTTCTGCGTTGAAGAACGAGTACGACCTCAATTCCTCGATCGTCATATCTTAGTTTATCATACCGAATATCGTCACACCCATCTACCAAAATAAATAAACAGTACGTTCTTGTATTTAAGCATTATATTCAGTAAACACTTAACGTTAATTACTTTTTTTCATTTGTATATGTTAGTTCGAAATAAATGTCTATATGAACGAATCCTGTTTCTCTGGCTGAAATACACTACCCGACATCACATAAGTAATATCCCATGTGGTAGGCAATATAACCGCTACAATAGAAAAAGTAAAAACATACACTTGCCTTGGTATGAACATCAATAAATATTGTGACCATTACCTAGGAATCAAATGTAGGATAGAGAAAGCAAAATCTGCATTTCAAAAAATGGCTAAGCTATTCAAATTAGGTTACTACGATGTTATATCTTTCTTATACTGTTGCACGAAGTTGGGTCGTGGACTCTTATAGACACTACCTGCAAGAAAATTTAATTTAAGAATCCTAAAAATATTCTACATCGACCACGATACTAACCAGGACGTTTTAGTAAAAATGCAAATACTAAAAGAGTTGTTAATTACAATAAAAACAGCCAAAATCGAATATCTCGATCACATAATAAGGAACAGCGCAAAGTATGGGTTGCTGCAATTAATTCTACAAGGAAAAGTAAAAGGAAAACGCGGACCAGGAAGGCGAAGGATTTTCTGGCTGAAAAATCTACGTAGGTGGTTCAACACAAAAACCACAAATCTTTTGAGAGCAGCAATTTGCACAAGAAGAACAAGAATAATCAAAATTTAATTAGGAACTCAACCATATAGATTTAACACTCTTGATTCTTCTATTATATTAATGTGTTTATGTCACCCTTTGTTTCGTTTTAATACCTGTCGGTTTTAGGTGCTGTATTCTCAGTAGAGGTTGGTGACTACAACTACAACTACTACAAACTATTATCTATTTTGAGCTTTCCTTGTTAGCGATTTGGTGACAAGTTCTGTCTATTTATTGACGGTACATAAACAGATCATTTGTCATCTGCCTTCGGGCATATACTAGTTCGCTTCGGCAGTCAGATTGTAATAACCTATAGAAAAAGGTCACAGGTATATTCGATCTCGCCATATACTTCTTAAAACAGATTGAAGCATTCTTCTAGTTTAAAATTCTTTTATTAGGTACATATTGAATAATAATGAATAGCTAGGGTCAGCGTAATGTATATACATATAATTGTAGTCTATATACTACTTATTACTTAAAATTTTTTAACGATATTATCACTAAAGTATTATGATGTTACATCTCATATTCCCTCTTCAATATTTGATTAATGATTAATTATTAATGAACAAATAATAAAAAGTTAACGAAAGAATACATAACTTTAATCAACGAAGTATCTTAAAAATTAAAAAAAAATACAAAAAGTTAAATACAACAACCTTACTTACTATATACAGATACAGATCACTAATACGCGGTAAACTAGACTACGGCTGTTTATACTGTTATATTTTTATAGTTCTAATTTATTGTCTTTATTCTAATTTATTAAAACTCACGGTAATTTATTATCAATTTATTAAATAACTGTACAACTATTTATTACGTTCGTACATTTAAATAAGCGAGCCCTGAATTTATCTTCTTACTGACTTCCTCAATAAAAATCCATGCAATTTATATGAAATGCCTTCTCATAGGATCTTTCGTGAAGTAGACGGAAGTTGACCTGAATAGTCTCGAACAGGTTTTTTTATAGCGGCCTATTTCCAGAAAGATCGACCGCTTTCATATCGGAGGGGAACACATCGTGTCAGGTATATGTCTGCCAGCTGATCGAAAGGTCTCGTCCATTCTACAACATATTTAGTAAATAAACAACATGTTTACAGGTTTATTTTAATATGACTAACTTTACGTAATAATACTACGATACTGCTAACAAAACATCTTAAACAAAACTTTTTTTTTATTAACACCTGTGCGGTGTTTGTATACTGCTATCTGGTCACAAATGAGCAATTATCAGTTATTTTCTGACCTAACATAATAACAGCAAATACTTAATCCAAGGGCTTACCCTATGGCTTACTCTTATTTTCTATAGGTGTCTATTAACTAATGCACTACAACTAACATGCAATATCCTTGTCCTTATGAGTCTTTTCTTTAATTCGGAGTTGTCAAGAAGCTGGATTGCCTCGACATTCACATGACTATGCAGACTCTGCTCGTGACTTCCTGCTGTTACTCAATCAATTATTCAAAACTCAAAATTCAAAACTCAATTATTTCAATCACAGTTTCCATACCAAGGTCCTGATGGAGGTTGCTGTTACAGATTTACCAAGGAGCATCAACAATGTTTCTCAGTACTTTGTTTACCCATATACCTACCCATACTGGCATCAGTACTTGCTTGTAGATGGATAATTTATTATGAATTGATAATGTTGAATTTTTTCCAATTAGCCAATACAATTGCTTATATATAATATCAAGCTCCCCTGTTTTATTTTTGACATGGGCTTTCCAGCGCAGCTTCGAGTCTAGGGTGATGCCCAAGTATTTTGCTGATGTTGCATAAGGAATCGGGTATCATTTATTCTAACTGGAAAATTTTCTATTTTTTTATTTGTAAAGGTAATGTGTGCAGATTTAGTCTCATTTAATTTTATTCGCCATTTTCTGGTCCAGTTATGTATTTTATTTACTGATAGTTGCAACTTATCAGTCGCTTCTTCTCTGGTGCCTCCTACCGCTAGTATGGCTGTATCATCCGCGAAGGTGGCAATAGTATTTTGTTCTAGCTATGGAATTTCACTATACAATAGGTACAGGACCTGACCTAAGACACTCCCTGGTGGCAAGCCAGCTTTGATCTCCCTCAAGTCGGTATACACTTCTTCTTGGTTTACTCTGAAGTATCTATTCGCAATGTATGATTTCAAGATTTGTGAATACTGTTTAGGCATGAACGTTCTTAGTTTATAGTTTAAACCATCATGCCGGACTTTATCAAACGCCTGTGCCACATCCAAGAAGATTGTAGAGCAGACTTTATTTTCTTTTAATGTTTTTTCTATTATATTGAAATATTTCTATATATATTGAAATATATATTTCTATATATTAGTTTTTCTATTTGAAAAACTTTTATTGAAAAGATTAAAACTAATAAGAGAAAGAAAAATCTTATTCCAAATCATCAATTTGGTTTCAGAAATCAACATTCTACTATAAATCAAGTTCACAGAATAAAAAAAACTTGACGACATTCAAAATATGTGCTTGAGATTAGTTTTAGATGCCACAAGTACTAGTCCAGTAAGTAGCTTACAAGCTCTGGCTAATGAAGTGCCCTTAAGCCAACGAAGGCAACTCCTGTCACTAAATTACGTTGCAAGAATTTCAGCAAACAACAGCAACGTAACCTACTCAACAATAGTTTGCAGAACAAATATATCGTCCGATCTTTACAGAAACATTGCAATAAAAAAACTACCATTTTCTGAGCGAATAGAACGTATTTGTCTTAATTGAAAACAATTCAGTTTTACTATTCTTATTCATGTAAATTTTCCTTCTTGGATGATCAAACCTCAAAAAATAGACACGTCTCTAAGAGAACTCCGGAAACATTTCACACATCCTTTTCTTATACAGCAAGCTTATAAAAATGTAATATCCAAAAACCCAACAACCCATCAAATCTTCACTGATGCTTCACACAGATCATGCTGCAGCCAACATCTTCAAAAACGTCAAGTCTACCATACGAATCCCAACAAATTGTTGTATATATATACTGTAGAACTGACGGCAATTCACCAGGCCATGAAAAATAACTTGGAATAAAACATATATATATATATATATATATATATATATATATATATATATATATATATATATATATATATATATACTACTCACGCCATACTTCTCAAAATCAAAGAAGAGTTATCTTATCTACACTCAACAAAAAGATATTTCCTTCATCTGGGTACCTTCCCATAGGGAATAAGTATTAATAAGGAAGTGGCAAGCAATGAAACAACCGACCAAAGTATTGCTATCATAAATCAAATGCCTTGGACTGATCACAAAGTAAATATCAAAACCCACATGTACAGAGCGTGGCAAACTACTTGGGATCACACTGCCAACAAACTCAAGGAATGTCTAAGTCAAGTAGAAACCAAAGTCATCTTACCAAGTACTAGAAAATACCAAGCCATTATCAATCGACTACGAATAGGACATACTTTCCTTACCCACAAGCATATCTTCAACCAGGAGGCAGCTCCGATGTGTACCATGTGACAATTTAAAAAGTGTACTAACATCAAACTTACAGTCTTTATTAAGTTATCTTAAAATTATTAAACTATATACTAGATTGTAAAAAAAATATTTTTCTTTTATCTAACAATATGTATCTTACTGTCTGTGTATGTTCCCCCGCTAATAACCCTTAATGGTTGAGGCGGATATATTTGTTTAAATAAAAAAAATTATTATATTTCAATTTCTTTCGATTTTATTTATCTATTCATTTTATTTTTTATTTTCAATTTTCATTTAATTTAGTTATAATTTCTTTATTCAGACCTGATTATGTTCTATGCTTCACTTCAATAGACAGTATATCAGTTACTTGGCAACTCTGCTCGGTGGATTAATTTTTGTTCATATTGGATTTTGCTTATTTTAGCTGGTGCTTCCAGTTCAAAATTCATTTTATATATTAAATCTTTTCTGGGTTTTTTGGCCTAATTTTTGTCCAGCTTTTTGGGTGAAGAATTCCACAGCACATGGTCGACCATGCAAAA
The DNA here is from genome assembly GCA_918026665.1 of Diabrotica balteata. Lineage (NCBI taxonomy): Eukaryota > Metazoa > Arthropoda > Insecta > Coleoptera > Chrysomelidae > Diabrotica > Diabrotica balteata. Next base: position 62,289,686 of record OU898277.1, read on the forward strand.
ATAATTGTAGCTGCTATTTAGAACCCAATGGCCACCTGAAGATGCATACATGAAAGTATCTAGATTCAGCAACTAATTACTACATTCTGCAATCCTGTTCAGTTACTTGAATACAACAACAGTAGATGTTATAAATATCATTTTAATCTTTTTATATAAATCTGTAGACCAGGTTTGTTGTGTTTAATTTTGATCTAATATAAAAATTTACTTCTTACTTCTAAGATAAAACGTTCTCACAACTGAGAGACTGAACTAAACGAGGCTTAACAATTGGCTCCCAAAAAAATTTGTAAGTTTTATTATTTTACATTGGCTCCCAACTTTCGGGGGTAGTTATGTTGTTCTCCGTTGGCACCCACCGTTTCTGATAAGTCGTTTAAGGCCGATCCTCGCGATTCTGGACATAGGTAAATTCCAATGTAAAAGTGTATATCAAATAACGCAAAAACTATGGCAGATATTGAGATGATTCTTTTTTTATATGGAAGGTCTAAAAAAGTTCTAGTGCACTATTTGCTTGTAAATTAATAAATTGTTTTAAACAATATTTTTTTTTCAAATATTTTTGGTTAAAATAAACCTAAAATTTTTTTTTGAAATAGGGCACTACAGAATTTGACCCACTTTCCGAATCTGTTTTTATTTTTAACATAAAGTGTAACACAAAGCAGCTATTTGATATAAACTTTTAAAAATTTTCAAATTTCTGCTAAATGCAATTTTCTCTCCGTCAGCACAGGCTGTCCTTGTCGGTAGCTTCTGGACTCTCGCCAGGTAGGTAAAACCCTCGGAGGAGGATAAATAAAGTTGAATAACATTATTAGGGCTTATTCCGACTTTTGACAAACCAGTGTGTTTATTGTATTTAAAATAGGAAATTTTATATAAATAAGCAGTAAGTACCTATAATTTTATTAAATTTTTATATGAATAGAAATATTTTCTGTTGATTAGTGACATTTTCCTTCTAAATATTTATACTGTTTCTATAATAATACTGTTCTGTTTATAATAATTCCGTGTGTGTTCCGTGTATGTATAATAATAATTTATTATATAGAAACAGCGTAGAGTTTTGGTCAATCATCCAGTACATTTTTTTTGTATTTCAATCAGAATTATTATTTTATTTTTTTCTTTACATGAGCTCAGAGTAATAACCAAATATTTTGCAATATTTGAATATGAAATTTAATTAGTTATATTTATTGGTTAGCAACCTACCAATCGTAAAATCAAATACTGCTCAAAGAAACAATGTACAGTCTCGGATCCGGATTGATACTATGAAGACGACTACGGCAAGAAATAAGGACAAGCGAAAAACATCCAAAACCCAGATGAGAATTACTTGGAATATCAGATCACTCAACTCAAGGGACCAAGAAATAACCTAAGTGTTGAAAGAGAAAGAAATAGACATTTGTGCTCTACAGCAAACAAAAAATAAAGGAAAACGTTAATCAAAATTAGGTGAATACATACTAATCTATAGTGGAGTAGCAAAAGAAAACAGGGCCAAAGAAGGTGTAGCCTTACTAATACACCAAAGGTATCAAAATTACATCAAAGAGAAGAATGGAGAAGGAAAACCTGAACATTATCGGAGTATACGGCCCAGAAAATAATAAGCCTCAAACAACAAGGGAAGTGTTTTACGACCAATTACAACAAGTAGTAGATCAAGTCAAAAAAAAGATGATAATTTACAGCTAATTTGATTATAATAATTAAGGAACTTCATTAATGCCATGTTAAGGAATGAGATTTGTATTTTTTGTTAAAAAATTTGCACAAACATTGTACCTTTACAGGACCCTCTACGAATTTTTAAAAATGGTGACTAGGAAGAACCTACAAATCCATACCGAACAAGCAATTTCAAACTAATAAAATTTTCTATATCTCCAGATCTACTCAATGGATTTTGATCATTCTTTTTTTTAATTTGTATGTAATTTCTACGTACATTAGAAATTAGTAATTTGTTTATATATTAATTAATTAATAAATAGTCTAGTTTGTTTAAACAATTCGTGCAAAAACAATTTTCTTCCAAAAATCTATTTTTTTTTAATACTAGTATCAATAATCATAGAAAGAAACGCGTTTTTTGCATTAAATTGTCAATAATTAAAAAACAGCTCCAAATTCAAGGCAAGAAACAAGTAGGTTTTCTTCCTATAGGTCTACAATAACTAAAAAAGTTGTCAGCGACCTGGATTATTAAGTGTCACGAACATGGTCTATTTTTTGCTTATTTCCCTGGAGTATATATTTGATTAACATCTGTGTAATTTCTTTGTCGCTTCCTCGATGGTTTTGCATATTGCTATGATAGCAATATCTTCGATAAATGTTGCAATTGTATATTTTCTAGGGCAATAATATAACACGTATACAAAAGGTAAAGACACTTCTTTGTGGCAGCCCTGCTGTAATATCTTTCAATTCCGTTTATGTTTCTTGCTGTTTAATTCTGAAATATCTTTCCAAGATGCAGGAGTCAATTATTTGAGAGTATCGTTTTGGTAAATGCAGTCTTAGTTTATAGTTATGGCATCTTTGTCATACTTTATCAGATACCAGAGGCATATCCTAAATTATTTAATCTTGCCCAAGTACTTTCGCTTTCTACAGCATCATCAGGGGCATCTGCGCTTGCTGAATAGCCCAAATTTGACGAAGTAAGTCTAAAATGTTAATCACAAAAAACTTTTATCATCCATTAACTTCGAGTTTTTTATCGAAGTTAATTAATTTTCTTCATTTAAAAAAACTTTTCTTGGCTTATTTCAGATGCCCCTGATGATGCTGTAGAAAGCGAAAGTACTTGGGCAAAATTTGATTATTAAATTTGTGCTCGATATATGCATTAATTTTTCAACGTACATCCTAAAATGTCCATCATATTATCCTTCATGATCTATATTTCACATCCATATAAATAGTTATACAGTATATTTTATCATCATCATCATCATTATCATCAATGGCGCTACAACTCTTCGTAAGTCTTAGCCGCGGTTACTATTGCCTTTCATGTTTGTCGGTCCTGTGCCAGTAATTCCCATTGTCGCACTCCTATTTTCTCTAGATCTAGGAGTATATTTACATATAACAAATTAAATCCTTAGTTGTAAATTTTTGAAATAAGTACTCAGTATACATTTAACTTTCATAAATGCTCCTCATAAATCTCATAAATCTAAACTTTTGTAATCCGTTCTGTGTTAACAATTAGTTGCATAGGGCCGACGTTTACTAACCACAAGCACACAAGTAAATTATCTTATTTCTTTCATTTGACAATAATAATTGTCTGTTAGATTAGCATTGTAAGAAGTAAATTAGTCTCTTACGGAATGATAATAAACAACACATCAAACTTATTCTGAAACTATTTCTTGTGTCATGTTATATTTTATTAGATTTTGATGTAATAAACCACAACCTATCACTTTCAATATCAAAAATCAAAATTGGAAATGATAGCGTGACTAAATTATTCCTTCCTTCAAGAAATTTTAAAAAGGACTGATTCCTATTACTATCCAGTGCAAGGACAGTTATTTTGTTATTTATATCGAATAGAGAATACTGTTAGTTTGCGGTATGGACCCCAAAAAATATTTTATTCGAAAAGATTGATAAATCTGATTGATGGAACTGTGGGAAAATATGCTACAAAAATTTGAAGATTTTTATTATAATTTTTATTTGAAACACCTTTTGAAGAAACATTAGACATAATTCTATATTTCTATAGTTTCATTTTATCAATTTTAATGATCGTGATACTAATTAGATACGATTTTTATTATAATTTTTATTTGAAACACATTCTGAAGAAACATTAGACATAATTCTATATTTATATCGTTTCATTTTATCAATTTTAATGATCGCGATACTAATCAAATTTTTATGATATATAATAATAATCTTTTTTTATAATTTTTATTTTCCGTAAACTTTAATTTAAATTTATGTTAGGGCCCGCGTAGCGCAAGCGGTAGTGTGCTTGCCTCGCATGCCGGTGGTCGTGAGTTCGAATCCTACCGCCGGCAAGAACAACTAGGCATTTTTAAAATGTCTATAGGCCCCAGGTCGACTCAGCCTGAATAAAATGAGTACCTTGGGTAAAACCAGGGGTAATAATAGGCGGTTGAAGCGTAGCACTGGCCATGTTACCTTCCTTGTATACCGTAGGCCCTAGATATAGCAGACTACCCTGCTATACTCCCAAAGCCGCGTGCGGTATAAAACGGGAGACTATTATTATATTAATTTATGTTAAAATTCAGACAGCCAATTTTTCTTTAAAAAAATAACAAATAAATTATGTATGTACATTTGTTACATTATAAATTTATGAATAGATTATATTACTTTGATCTGTTATTATATTTACTCAAAACACCACTAAAGAGATTTATGGTTTTATTGTAAGCCAAAACCTGTCACTGCAGGGGTTGTCCCGGTGTATAATCGGCTCGAGTAAAAGATTAACGCATTTTTGACCTGGGCTTGAGAGAGATATCTAAACGAAGTTTAGAATATTACTTCATGAACAGATTTTGTTTTCGTAAAGAAAGAAATTTTTGAAATAGAGATAGCAAACTGAAATTTACCGTTAGGATTTTCGAGGATGAGCCTTAATGGTTACAACTTAATGTGCGGTGACAATGACAGGATCTCTTTATTGAATAGATCTATGGTGATTGCCATTTGTTATAAATATTCCACTATTGTCAAAAATACTAAATACTCTTTCATTTTTATCGTATTAAATAGTTTCTTTATGTTATCATAGATTATTTTTGTATTAAGAACTAATAATATGCATTATCAATTCAGTAACGAAGAATATGCGAATATGGTATATTTGTACGATTTTTGTGATTGTAACGGTAGAGCTGCTAAAAGATATCTGGGTTTAATATGATACGCGGTATAGTGTTTCTTTTTTATTTGTATTGATTCGTAAGTTCCCTCTTCTTTTTGTTTCATTAAGTAATCTTTACTTTACTTATATATTAGTGAAACCTGTTACTAAAGTAGGTACTTTTTATTTCTTTGTAATTTATCAAGATTATTATTCGTAATGCTTTTGTTTAGTTTACCCTGACAAACATCTCACCTTGGAGTGACGTAAATTCTTTAAAAAATCATGTTTAGACTGAAATTTGGTAACATAATACAAATAGAATTGTTTTGTGTCTGGAATTACAAAACTTGTAAATTAAATGTTTAACAATATAATACAGTATGTAGCTTGTTAGCGATTTTATGGTTATTCATGGAAAAACAGAGATCAACCTTCAATTTCGTTTTGTTTACGCATCAACCTACAAATTCCCCTTTTAATAGAATTTAGCGATAAAATCTCAGGGCATCATTAATTTTAATTAACGTGGTTAAAAGGATTTACACAAAAATTTTGTATTAATTGCATATTAGTTTAAATAATAATATTTGGTGCACTTATTATTTGATTCCAATGTTAACATCAAAATATGCTTATGCTAAATTTTCACTTAAAATGTCCATGTTGAGAGTGGTGAAAACAATAAAGTGCTGGGGGATTTAATTGGAAGTTTGAAAGTTTTAAAGTTAATAAAAGACGAAAAACGTTTTAATTAAGGAATGTATTGCTCAAATTATCGTCAAAGAACGTTCATTACAGTCAATACTATCTTAATTAAAACCTACATCTTAATTTTTTTTTTAAACTCAGGAGTTATTTTCCCCCATTCGGTGATAACTCTTTGTCGCAGTTTATGTGTATTTTCGGGTTGAGTGGAGTAAACGGTTGACTTCCGATTATCCCAGAAGAAAAAATCTTCGAAATTGAGACTTCGAGATCTAGGTGACCATTCTATTGCATGTCACTGAACAACAAGAATTTTCTTTTGCAGATTTTATTAATAAGTGTTAGTGTTTCTATATCTATTACTGTTTTATTTAAATGGCAATATTTATTTCTTTTAAATAGTCAATAAGTAATTTAGTCATCCTCATATCATGAAAACAATAAATACTCTACGCTGTACTTAAACTGCCGTCAAACTGTCGTGCACTATACTATAACGCCATTAACAGCTAAAGGTGGGTACACATATGCTCCGAATACCATCTCGAACCCCGTCGCGTACAGCGACGAGATCAACAAAAGTTCGCGACGTTGTTACAGGGGGCATTGAAATAAGTAACGAACCGAACACCGCTCCGTACTTTGTACCAAACATTTTAGCGTTCCAGCAGTAATTGAGTTGAATTCGCATGTGCAAGATTGATGTTGCTGCAGCAGCTTACATTCTTATGCATTATTCAGTTAATAAAACGAGAAATATTCGTGAAAGGAGATGGTGGCAAAAAAAAATGTATAAAAGTAGGGAGAAATATGGTGGCAATCACTTACTCTTGGATTTAAAATTTCAGTCGATCAGTGGGTTATATAAAAATTTGACAAGGATGTCGCCTTCCGACTTTGAATTTTTGATCACTTTAGTGGGTCCAAAAATAGGTCGAAAAGATACAAAATGGAGAAAAGCTATCTCTGTTCAAGAGCGGTTAGCTGTTACAATCCGTTTTTTGGCGACTGGAGATTCTTTCACTAGTTTACAATACCTTTTCAAAATCTCAAAACAATCTATAAATGCAATAATTCCGGAAGTATGTGGAGCTATAGTCGAAGGATTAAAAAAAAACATTCAGGTAATTATACGTCTTATTTATTCTTATTAGAATTTAATTTATAATTATGTTCAGTACTGATTTAATTTAAGTCCAAACTGGGCATATCTATAGAGAACATGGTCGGGGAAATTATATTGGAATCATTGGCTTGGGACTGTATATATGTTGGCGTGGAATATGGGGTTGTTTGAAAGGATTGCGGTGAAAATTGGGATTCAGATGAGTGAGGTATTGGATTGGAATATGTAGATATTGAAGAATTGTTAGAATGTACTGAGAGAGTAGGGCTTTGTATATATTGTTCAAAGGTTCCTCTGTCTGCTTGAAATAAAACAGCCATTATTTTTTCTTGGACAATTGACGCTGTAGCATTGGAATACTCATTTAGTTTGGACGCCACTAGTTTTCCAAAGATCGTATATTCACTACAATCCGAATCTTCTTGGGCTTTTGCAACCTTCGTTAGTACTGCAAATGCGGCGTCTAACTTTTCATCATCAGCACCTCTTTTCTTTCGGATTCGGGAAGTCTTTTCGGTACACAGTTTTTACGCAAAATATCGTTGTCAAGCAATGATCGTTAAATAAAGAGTTGGCTAAGGGTACATAGGAAAAGAAGTACACTAGATGCATCGTTGGGTAGAGGATATGGTCCTTTAGGTTGTTTGCCGGGGTAAATTTCGAGATTTTGTGTGAGAAATGTTTTAGTGTCCACCAAGGCATAAACCTTGATTCCGTATTTTACTGGCTTATTGACTATATCCTGCCTAAATTTACATCGACCACGGAACGCTTTCAACATTTCATCTTTGGTCACATATGCAGATAAACAGTTTACAAATGACAATGACAAATATTTCATAATGCTCGATTGAGTGTAAGATTATCAACTGCCGAATTTTCTTGCGTCCTAGTGGCATCGTCAAATCTTACAGCTTAAATTATTTGGTAAAATATTTTCTTGGACATAGTAGCTGCAAAAATATCTGGAGCTATGCTATCTAATTTTTAGAGTTCATCAGTATTTAAATGTCTCTTTACCCCAGCAAGAAACAAAAGTCCGATAAATGCTTGAATTGTCTCGTAGTTAACAGCAGGGCAATCCCTAGGGCGAGTATAAAACACTCTCATCATATCCAGTGTTAGATTTGTATATTTTACAATATTATTGATGATAGCATCCGAGAAAAACAATTTCCAGCATTCTAATATAGTTTTGACGCCTTTTGCTTTTGCTTTTACCCCAGGTAAGTTCGTAACAATATTACAAGCTTTAGTTTTAACTTTGGGAGTGTGTTTCTTATGTTTCAACCGTGGTGTTTTATCTTTGCCATAAAATCTTGGATAACCATTATCTTGGCCGCTTTCTTCCATGGCATTTTCTAGTGGTTCCACATCGCTGTCTATCTCTTCATATCATTTTAGTAACTGGTTTTCCATTTTCTTGTCCATATTTAGCTGCAATAAACAAAAATAGCGCTTATAATAACGGATGTTCTATGTTCTATCTATAACGGATAACAATCTATAAGTATTTCACTAAAAATCTTACCTTTTATGATATTTTAACTTTTCTTAAGTCATCTCTTTAAAAATCAACATAGGCCAACACTCGCATAGTTAGATTTTTTCTAACGCTTCGACGAAGGCGATCGCTCGCGTGTTAGATTTGAACTACCAACAACTGCTTTTGGCTATAAGATAATAGGTACTCCCACCATTATTTAACATAGTCTTTCGAAATTTATGGCGAACTATTTAAAAATGTTAGATTTTTTCTAACGGTGCGAGTGATGGAGGGTTAACTAAAAATATATTCGAAATAAATAATATTATATCCGAGATAATATGCACATAATTATTTAAGCATAGCTCCTAATCTGCGTTTAATACCTGCGAAAAATAAAATATAATTGATATCATAAAAATTCAAACCAAAAAACCGTGTGTTAGTACACACTTGCTAACGAAAAGGAAAAGTCTGGGTTAGAGGTGGTCGGATCGATTAACAATCGATCTGGCAAGGGAAGTCTATCTTAGATCAACAATCTAAGACCGGTAGGGAACTAACTTCCAGTAGATCAACACTCTAGCAGAAGTATTTGGCCTTTAGTTAACACCCTAGAGTCGGTGGAGTTATTCCCAGATCAAAACTCTGATAGATCTCCATGTTCTAGTGCAGCGGCCCTTATTTCATACGGTTGTCGGCTTTTCATCACCTCTAGCGTATGTCGATGGAAGTGGAACTCAGCGGTGAGAGTGCGTGTGTACGAAGCGTTGACGGGATGGTCGCGAGAGCTGGAGACGCACATCGTTACAACGTAGACTCAAACGATTACTGCCGTCTGACCTTCCTTCAGATCCCAATAAAATGTAGTGAAGTAAATTCAGATTAATAAAATCTTAATTTCAGATTAGTTTGAAGGAGGTTACTCACTGGAGTAACTCTATGCATATCAAAATAAACGATTATTGCCAAGTGAGCAGATTACTGTACTCATTGGAGTTGAAGGAGATTGCTGTATTTATTGTGCCTTTCAGGATCAAACTTGAACCTTTTCATTGAACTCTGCATTTATTTTCCTATGTATGTTTACATAGTTAAAATCGATCAAATTCTCCATTTTTGGTATAAGATTGATATTCACTTTTCTAACATTTAATGGTCTTGATGTTTTACCTAAATAAAAATTTTCGCATTCACAAGCCACAAAGTATTTTATAATAACAATTACTTGATTTTTCCTATTCATTGTTAGGTTAAGTTTTATATCAAATATATATCAATATATTTATTGTAGACAATGATGTTAAAATGTTGAATTTATTTCCTACCGTTTTAAGTTTATCTGATAATCATTTTATGTATGGTATGGTACCTATTGTTATTTCCCTCGCATTATTTCTTGTGAATGATATAGGATCCGGTTTTAAGCTATTCTGTTTCATTCGGTCTATTCTTAAAAATATTTTATTTATAAAGTATAATCATTTATTAATAAAATATATGTTTACAAATGATTCTCCTCACAGTATGATGGAGATATGTACATGATATGTTCTCAATATGGCCTCATGGATCAGAGTTGTTTAATACATTCCTGTATAATATAAACTATAAAGAAGAGACAGTAACATTTGCTATTAAAAAGGAATATAATGTTGCGAACATGCTTTCGGCATGGCCTTGTAACGGATGCATCTCGAAAGATCGAGATGCTACCGGCGATATATCGAGCGCTGTAAAATTCCACCCGCCGTCAGATAACGAATTAGAGATGGGACTACTCCTGAATATTCTCGAACATAGTAACTTTTGTATATATATATGTAACGAAATTAGGAGTTAAGTTTAGTTGATAGGATAGTACCGAACTGTAAAGTTATAAATAAATATATTTATATAAATTCGAACCGCTCGTTTTATTTAATCACGCTACAATAATAACACTACCTTTCCTGGATGTTTTATTCTAAAAGAAGGATACTGAATATTAAACTCGAGTGTAGAAAAAATCAACAAACACCAACAAATATCTAAATGACAAATCAAATCACATCAATATTAAAAAGGGAATTATTAAATTATACTATAAACCCAAAATTATTTGTTCTAACGAAAATTCGTTCCTAGAGGAGAATGACATATTTCAACATAATGTTTTATTTAAAAATGATTACTCTTTGTCATTTATAAATTAGGAATGATACCGAATGCAAGAGAATCACTTGAAACGAGATTCTATAACATTCGTAAGAAATAATACGAGGAAAATAACAATACCATATAAAAAGACTATCGGAAAAACGATTGGAAATAAATTCAACATTTCAAAATTATGAAAAACAACAAACACATTGTGGTCTATTTTTTTTTCTAAAACTAACCCTATCAATAAGTCTAACCCTAACAATAACTATTAATAAGTCAATAACGTATCGAGGATCCATCATCTATGTTTTTTTATGCTTAATTATTTATAAAATACCTTGTAAACGCGAACATTTTTATTTGGGTGAAACATCAAGACCATTAAAATTAGAATACGTGAAAATTATCATAATATTAAAAATATAAAATTTGATAGATCTCAAATATGTAAACACGCATGGTAAAATGAACATAGAGTTAAGTGGAAAGATTCAAGTATAGTCAAAAGAAATAGATGGTAAAAAGAGAAAAATCTAAGAAGCGGCTCTATTTATTTATTGTATGGCATACAATAAGAACACATAATTAAAAATAATTTAAAACGTTACATGGAGTATTACAAACGAACATCTAATGTATTATTATTGTAATGTAAAACATTTTCGGTCGCATTCAGGAACTCATCGAAAGCTCCAGGGAATCGCCTTCGGAAGAATTCTTCAACAGTATGACAGACGGCCTGTCGTTGCCCATCACAATAACACTCAGGAGTAAGGGCTTTTCTGTATAAGCTGTCAGCACATCTACTGCTGCTTGTTCTATCAGGAACCATCTTGGAGTTTTATTACCCCAAAAAAAGAGCTTTTGGCTTACAGGTGTGCCCTTATTGCGCATCAGAGTGCAATAGTGAGGAAAGGGATGGTTTAGAGCATTGGAGCGTAGTGGGGGGACTTCTGTTTTTAACTCGAGTTAATACACCTTGCTCCAATGAATTGTTACACCCAAACGTAAATCTTAGGGGTGAACATATCTTACAGGCTGGGTTTACTTAAATTGCTACCTTGCTTATGCTGATTGTTCTTATTCTGTTCAAAGCCTGGCAATTTCTGATCGATAAAGGCCATTTGGTATGCTTTCTGTGGTGAGTTGTTCACCCATTGTCTCATCCAAGCGTTGGTAAGGTTGAAATGTTTCTGATGTAAGGAGTTGGCTCTTAACAATGGAGGATATCTGGAGTCTGTTTATGGCGATATCAAGCTTATTGTGATGGATGCGTAGTTGATGGTTAGCCTCGATTTTTTTATACTCTCTGAAAAGAGAATAACTTCTTCGCAGTTTCGATGGTGGAATGTGACTCAGAAAGGGAAGCCAATAGTTCGTTGTTGGTCTAATTGTACCTGAGATAATTCACATTGTCTGGTTTAATTGGGTGTCAATATTCTTTGTGTGTTTGCTATTGAGACATACCGGAGAAGCGTATTCAGCCGCCGAGTATACAAGTCCGAGGGCGGATGATCTGAATACGAAGGCTGATGACCCGCATGTGGTGCCACATATTTAATATAATTAGAAGTGGCTCTAACATAATTAGAAGTGGCTCTGATGAATCTGGAAAAAAGAAGGAGTCTCGTGACACAAGTTAAAAGAGGAAATCAACATAAAGAAAATGCCACTATTAGTGGACATATCAAGGATACATCATTTATGTTTTAAAATAATATACTTATAGAATCAGAGTTGGTGTTATTATTAAGAGTATACTATAGTTTATTTTTCTGAACGAGAGAGTAATTAGCATAATTTTAACTGGTACCTTCGACCACTCCATGGGCGTGCTAAAGATTAATTGAAAAATTACTTTGAATAATTGTAAAAAATAAATGAATTATTTCAGTGTTATGTGTATGTAAACAAAAGTGACCTCTTTCATCACACACTATATTAGAACTGACTGGCCTACATTAAAAAGGGTTTAAAAAAATGCACATTTTTTTTAATTTTTAAAAATTATAAAAGAGAAAAAGAGTTTTTAAAACCGTTTAAGGTATGTTAAATAGATGAATAAAAATATTAATATAAAACTTACTTGTTACAAATCCAAATCAGATTCAGAAGATGAACTTTCAGAACCAAGATTTATAATAACTGGCTCGATCATTTTATCAGTAATATTGTCCAGCTTCCACATTTTTTCCTCTTCTTTAATAGTGTGATTTACTGCCTTTTCTCCCAGTTTTCAGGTTTTACATTATTTACGGCCTCCAAAAACAACTGTTTAATATCATGAATTTTAAAAGTGGTATTTTTTCTTGAAACTTCACTCTTTATCTGTGCCCATACCAGTTCAATCGGGTTTAATTCACAATGATATGGTGGGGATCTAAATACTGTCATTCCACGATTTTTGGCAATTTCATCAATTTCGTATTTTTTAAATTTTTCTTTATGAAGGGCACACAACGAATAAAGTTCCTTTCTTATAGATCCGGGATGGTACGTAATATTTTTTGAACTCAGCCAATTCTGCAAGTCTTTTTTTAACCACTTGGTTGTGGGCAGTCCTTCTATAAGTCTGGAGTGATAACTTGCATTATCCATTACTATTACACAGTTCTTAGGAAGAAGATCTATCATTTGTTCGAACCATTCTTGAAAGACATCAGCGTTCATGTCTTCATGGTAGTCACCGGTACGAGTTGATTCAAAAGTTAATAAACCACCTTTAACAAAACCGTCTGAACTGCCAATGTGTACTATTATCAGCCTGCGTCCCTTTCCTGATGGTGGGTTTAAACCAGTAGATAAGTTATTTACAAAAGCGTGCCTTTGACTTGTAACAGTTTCATCCTGCCAAAATTTATTTGGTGTATGACCCTCGTTGATCCATGTTTCATCAAGATAAAATATTTTTCTTTTTTGGTTTCTCATTTCCTTTATGGTTCTTAGGAAATGTCTTCTCCATATGACAATATCGCTTCTTTCTAATAAAATAGACTTTCTGGGATTCTTTTTCCAGCGGAAGCCTATTTCTTTTAAAAGTTTCCATAACGTACTTCGACTCATTTCTGGGTAATCCTTATCGTCTCGAACTGAGACAAGAACTTTATCCAATGTTGGAAATTCTTGTCTAAAGAAGAATTCATGCACTTTCCGTCGAAGCCCTTCTTTAAAATGATATTCTATTTGAAATTTTGGTTTCCCTGGAGCATTACGTGGCATTTGAAAACTACCACATTTCTCTTCTTTAATAACTCTGTAAATCGTAGATTTCCCAACACCAAGTGTACTGCCAACTAACTCAACGGTCTCATCAACACTTTCACATAAACGTTTGTCTGTAAATGATTTAAAACAATTAAATATTAATGTTTTTTCATTAACTGTTAAAGGACCAATTTTTCGGCGTTTACACGGCACTTCCAAATTTTCCATAACACTAGTATACACAATAAACTGCACCTTGCAACTGAAGTACCTACTTTTAGTGAACTGTTAAGAATTTTGAATACGCCACTTGGACCTTCCTACAAAATGGAAAAACCCACTATCACATTTTCTGTGGAATAAGTTCAGAAGGTAATTATCTAGTCAATTACTGTCGTAGATTCCTGGAATTAAAGAATTAAATGTTTGATTGTTAAAACCCTTACTTCGTGGAATGCACTCATTTCAGATAAAATAAAACGTTTTATTTTATCTAAAGAATTAAACTTTATTTTGCAAATAGGTAGGTACTTATTAAACTTTTATTGGTTATATATAACCAATAAAATAAACATCTTACATTTCTTGCAAATTCATTAGTACCTGTTAACCTCCATCACTCCGACACTGGCAACCTTATTTAGGGATTAGTAACCCTCACAACTATTGTATTCTATTCTGTTCCAACCTTTATACCTGGTGGTCATACTCAATTTAAAATTGTTTTCCTATATACTTCTGTAAACTTGTTGACAAATATCTGTTTTTCATTGAGTCACCCGTATCAACAGTTTAGGGATTTGCATACATAATTTATTGTTTTATTACTCTCTTATACATAAAAATACACTATAAATGTAAGACCAAATACTTACCATATCGAGATAGTGTCATTAGGACTTTTCCTAGTGTTTTCATCACGGTTTTCTGTATCACTTACATAGGAATTAGACTGTCATTAAATTATCTATTCTGTAATAAGCAATACGCAAAATGAATATTCTAATTAAGTCAAAACTATTTTTTTGTACGCAATGTATTAATACTAGACATGGTTATAATATCAGGAAATAAAAGTAGCAATTTATCCTTTTTTTGAAATTTTGAAAAATTTTACATAATCTGACTTATGCGACACATATCACCTCATTGACAACACAATCTTATTTTTTTAATAACCGCTGTAATAATCATAAAACTACTTTCATTTGGACTTAACATAAGATACCATCTTTCGTTATGAATAATTACACAGAAAATATCCATTTACTCCCGTATCTCTTCAACAACACGATCACACGCCAGCATCGGAGCGACGAGTCGGTAGTACGATAGTGGGGCATATACCATCGACTAAAAAACCCTATATAATACAATATGCAACCGACTTTGACTCAGTCCTTTCATAACTCGCAATAATATAATTTAAGGGGTCGGCACCCTGAACAACTTGCTACCTAATTTTTCAAAAATGAACAGCTACGTAGTGCTCGTTGTTATGTTTTTGGCCGTAGCCTTTGCTGCGGAAGAAGAAGCCAAGGCTGATGGCCCGAAAACTTACAGGAGGTTGATCCCTGCTGACGTTCTTAGGGGTGAGTTCGAACTTTGACATACGCATCAAATACACTTCTTATTTAATAATAAAATTATTATGTTAGGTAAAATATTTAAATAATAAGAAATGCAGTCGGTAGGATTGTGTAAAATAAATATGGTAATCATATTTAAAATTTAAATTTATATCTTATATAAAACAGCCTAAAATAAAGAAGATGATCCGGATATTTGAAAATGACTGCCAGTTTTATTAATTTTTTAATAAAGTGAAAAAATAAACATTATATATATATATATATATATATATATATACATATATATACATATATATATATATATATATATATATATATATATATATATATATATATATATATATGCAAGTTGTTGTTTGTGACCGGCAAGTAAAGTAAAACTTTCAATGATTCGTGAGGTTGCGGTCAAAAGGCTCAGTGATTACAACACTAACATAGTAGACTCTTTTTTTTAAAGTAAAGCTTTCGAAACTGCGTAGTTTATTTATCAAGAAAACTAAAATATATTATAATTCGTTTTATAACATTCTATTTGCAAAAAATACTCACTAAATGTTGATATGGATTGCTAACTATTGAACATTTTTACTAAGTACTTTTTACGAATAAAATTACACAAAACTAATTAAAATATATTTAACTAAGCAGGCTAAAGCAACTAAGCAATTTCAAAAGCTCGACTTTTAATAAAAGTGTCTACATATGTTTAGTGTTATAATCACTAGGCCTATTGGCCACAACCTCACGAATATTTGGAAGTTGTATATACAGGGTGGTCCTTAAGTAATTGTACAAAAAGAGACCATAGAAATTCTACACCATAGAAATCATAGTTTCTATTAAATTGCTTTAATAAAGTGTTGATATTAAGAAAGATAAAGAGTGTTAAGTAGAAATTTAAAATTTTAATTTTCACTATAACTTTCATGTTTGTTAACAATAATGTATAAAAATTAATAGCTGGGTACTATTGAACATTAGAAATTATAATTTAATGCACACTTTAATTTAGCTGATAGAGGGCGTAACATATGCCACATATGTGGCATACATTTGCACTTAGCTTTTTGCTCTTTACGTTACCGGTGTTTGTGATAAAAAATATTAAAGAAACATTATTTTAACAAAAAAAAACGAGGCAACTCTAGGCAACGAAAGAAAATTAGACAAAAACATCAATACTTCTGAATTTTCGTATAAAATGCCTTTACTAAAGTTAATATTCGAAATATTAAATATAATAAATATATCAGCAGGATAGTTAATAGTAGGATTTGACAAAATAACAGAATAATTGGATTTTACATCAAACATTTTACATTTTGTATTAAATTAAAGTCATAATCAAAATATTTTATTTACAAACCAAATTAGGAAATAGTTAAACTAACTATCATTAAACTTTTTATCAAAGTAAGTTCTTTAATTCATTTGTCAATAGATTCCATAAAAGAACGTCTCATATTAAATAGCATTATTGGTTCTAAAGAAACTGTTGCAGTATTTATTATAAGAGACGATCTTTTATGGAAAGTATTGACAAATAAATTAATGAAAATGGTGAACATATCGAACACTTACTTTGACAAAAATTTTAATGTTATTTAGTTTAACTATTTCTTAATTTGGTTTGTACATAAAATATTTTGATTATGACTTTAATTTAATAAAAAACGTAAAATGTTTTATGTAAGATCCAATTATTCTATTATTTTGTCAAATCTGTATTAACTATCCTACTGATATATTTATTTAATTTAATATTTCGTTAACTATTAACTTTATTAAAGGCATTTTATATCAAAATTCAGAAGTATTTATGCTTTTGTCTAATTTTCTTTGGTTGCCTGGAGTGATTGCGTTAAATCAGAATTATGTAGTTCATTTGTAAAATGCGGTTATCTCGGAAACTGTTGAGTTTTGAAGTTATTAACAAGTATACCTTTTTTTGTTAAAATAATGTATCATTAATATTTTTTATCACCAACACCGGTATCCTAAAGAGAAAAAAAGTTAAGTGCAAATGTGCTATTAGCTACATTAAAGTGTGTATCAAATTATAATTCCTGATGTTTAATAGTACCCAGGTATGAATTTTTATACATAAATGTTCACAAACAAGAAAGTTATAGCGAAAATTAAAAAAATTTAAATTTCCACTTTAACATCCTGTATCTATTTTAATATCAATATTTTATTAAAAAAATTTGGCTTAAATCGTAATATTTTAAAGTGTAGAATCTACGGTTTCTTTTTGTCCAATTTCTTAAGGATCACCCTGTATAGGTATAATGTTCATTTTTTTTTTATTTTATTCCAAAATGAATAAAATTGGCAGTTACTGGCAGTTGTAAGTATATTCAAACGAAACTGTTCAGTGTATACACACTCGTTATCTTTCTTATATCGTTTGGATTTTTTTTAATTTAGATTTCTTTCGCTGTACTTTACCAGGAAATAGAACTTCCCGCACTTTAGACTTTTTCATGAGATAGGTATGCCTTTATGTCGTGTTTATGTTCGTAATAAAAAAATCCCCAAAAAGTTTGCGCCATTAGCAATTGCTTTTTTGCTGAGAGGTGTTTAAATTCAGCCAAAATATTTATTTCCTCTGATAGCAATATACACTGGGAGGCAAAAATATGGAAAACCCCGTTTTTTTTAGAATAGGCGACTTTAGGGAAAAAATTCCAACAGTTCGATTTTTAAATTTTAAAATATGATTTTTGGTATATATATCATACTAGTGACTGTATCCATCTGGTCGTGATTTAATTGATGATTTTTTTATTAAATAGGGTATGGGTCGTGTGCTACCTTTTCTGAAAGATTTTTTATTCAGTGATGTAAACATTATCATAATTATTGGTACATAGTGGCCAAAAAATATTTAATTTTTGAATTAAATTAATTTGTACCCGTATGTATATTAATAGTAATTAGAAAAAAATATTTATTTGACAAAAAAAATTGAGTTTCGATAGACTACATGTTCAAATAGCTGCCTGCTTCTTGGCAGTAATTCAACAACAGCAATATTCTTGAATATTGTGAAGTTATAATTACGAATTTTTAATTTATTTATTTTTTTTAATCTTGTAAAATTTGTTAAACTCTTCATTTTAAGTAAATCCATAGGAAAAGATAGTTTAATATGTGGATATGTTGAGGTCACTCTAATATTTCTCGTCTACCAATCCAGCTCCCAGGAAAACATCTATTTAAAAAATCATGAGCAGAAAGTGAAAAGTACTGAGGTGCACCCGTCTTACTGAAATATTATATTTTCATTTAGCAAGTTATGATTAATAAAATCAAGATATTTTTGCCCCGTAAGAGGCTCATTGCCCATTTTTATGGTGCTTAGGATCTGCCTGAATCATCCAATGAGGATTGATTGTCTTTACTCCAATATCTGCAGTTTTGCCAATTCACTGTTCCATGTAAAAAGCAGTTTGGCTTAATAAAAAAATGATTTGATGAATGAATCGTGGATTTTCTTCTTCTTCCTCCTCTTCTTCCTTCTCTTTATAAGCAATTCTGCTTTATCATTGGCGGATTAATACCTCTATGGAAGGTTGTCACTCCATCTTTTGCGCTGTCGTCCGATACTTCTTCTGCCGATTGGTGACTTATCTCTTGCTATTTTGACGACACGGGTCTCCTCCATTCTGCTTATGTGGTTATTCCATTCTTTTTTTCTGTATTTTCCATTTCATTTATACACTGTACGATACATTTTCTTCTAAAATCTTCACTTCTCTTTCGATCTCTGAACGTATTTCCTGTAATTCTTCTCAGTACTCTCATCTCCGCCGTTTCTAGTAGCCTTTGTGTTGTGGCTGTGTCGGGTCTTGTTTCTGAGGTATATGTTATTATTGGTCTTACACTGGTTTTATAAATTCTTGACTTCATCTCACTGTCAATGTGTCTGTTTCGCCATATAGTGTTATGGCATTCCTATTTGCTGTACTTGATATCTCACTTCTTTGTCTAGGTCTCTATATCTAGACAGTTTAATTCCCAGGTATTTTATTTCCTTTACTTGTTCCAATACTGATGCTATCAATTTCTATTTTACATCTGGTTGGTTCTTTGCTGACTACTATTGTTTTAATTTTCTGAGATTAAATTGTAATATTAAATTCCTTTTCTCTTATATTAAATTTGTGGAGCAGTCTTTACAGACTATCTTCATCTTGGGATATTAGTATTGCGTCGTCTGCGTAACAGAGTATTTTGATTTCTTTGTTTACCATTCTGAATCCTCTTCTTTTGTTAACGCTTTGGACGATTTTCATCTATAATCAAATTGAAGAGATTGGGGCTGAATGAATCCCCGGGGATTTTGATAAATCCTGAACATAAATCTTGAATTGCTTCCGCAAAACTGCTTTCAATTATTTGGATCGTACTCATTGACTTTCTGGACATGACGAATTTTATACGAATGGTATTTCTCTTTGATAGTACACAGAACACAGACCTGTTACAAATGTTTATAGGAGCTGCAATTTGCCTTAAATTAATTCGATGATTCTTTGCCACACCTAATACTACTCCGAAGTTTATTTTATCATATATTGGTGGACGACCCAACAACAAGGGTTGTTGCATCTCAGGGCATAAGTTTATCCTTTTAGAGCTGGGAAATTGTACGTTTCCTTAAAAATGTATGTATTTAACAATCATTTAACCTCATCAGTGGCTAGTTCCAAATACTGTGTAGACGTTTTTAACCGAGGATGATCTAATAGGATTGAAAACGTCCTGAAATTTAAAAATCCATTGGGGATAATTTTGAACAAATTTTACCATTCTGCAAAAAGAAGTTTTTACTTCGTTTTAAGTTTTTTTAAACTACGGTGTTTTTAAACCAACTACTTTGAATTTTCCTTTTTAATTTAAAAATCTAATTACATTAATTTCGTTGTATTTTTCTCAATTGTTTTATGGTTTACAATAAAAATATAGTAATACTGAACATTCTACAATTTCCTCGTTGTATGCTGCTATAATATAGAAGGTCAGTCAGTAAATGTCAGTACAACAATTTCCTTCATTTCCTTTTTTGTATTAGACATAAATATTATTCTTGTGTAATACAATGTGTTCAATTAATTCTGGTTTTGCTCTAACAATAAATAAAAAATTGTAATTAGTGTTTATTTACTTCTTAATAAACAACCAGGCAATATGTTAACCAGAAGTGAAAGCTTGTAAATTAATGATTACTTTTATCACTCGTTAACACCGAATAAAGTTTGTAATGTAATTACCTGAACAACTTAAAAGATAAGTAATATTTTTATTCTATTTGTTTGCTATTGAAGCTATTATTTAATTTAATTAACACTCTTTATTATTATTATGTATCAAAGTGTATAGTTTATGTTAGATATAACAATTTAGAGCAGGAGACTTATGGGGTAAAATTAATAATTTAAACCTTTAGAACTATTTTTTTATAGATTACCTATTTATAAATCGCTATTGCGCGTGAAAAGGGGACAAGTCATAAAATGTGAAAACGAGAAAAACACTATTTAAAATTTTACAAAAAATGATGTTTTTTAAAAGATGTTTTGAATGATAATCTACTTGAAATTTGTTTTTACATGTACTTTTCCAACATGGCTTAACATTTTTTTGCTGAATATTTGGGAAAAAATATGTTTAAAACGATATTTGCTTGACATACCTCGTTTTTCACAAATATTCACATCACATGACTTACCCCCTTTGTAATTGAACATAATAATGATAATACAGGATAATGAAAAATTTTATTACGTTAATACAAGCTTACTTGTATAGTGCTACATTTATTTATGTACTAAAAACATTAAATATAAATTACTTATGCATACAAATCTAGCTAAAAGATACTTCAAACTTTTAATCGTCGTCAGAAGTTGATGAATCCGGGAGCACATCAGCTAAGTCTTTATCTGTGGGTAGATTTTTGTAAAAGTCCCACAGTGATTCTGATATATACGGCAGTAAGTCCATCAGGTGCTTTTTCTTTTCTATCGGTATCGGCACAGGCTTGTTATATGCGTTTTTGGAAAATAAATTTATATCTGCTATTCCCCTCTTTCCTAAATCTACGATCTTAAAAGGTTCTTTGTCAAAGAACAACTTGTATTGAAACTGGTTAGATTTTTTATACCGTATCCAACGAAATTTTCTCCAGTTTATCTTGTTATTTTGAGTATCAGTTTTGCGGTTAACTAATACAGAATTAAATAAGCCACCAAAATTAAAAAATGCAGAGCGCTACATTTCTGTAACTAAAAATTGACGTTTCCTTCCTACTTGCCGAATTAGTTGAGCCCAATCATGTGGATGTTCTATTTGACTACTAAATTTTTTCTTCTTTTATTCTATTAAACTATGATCCGTATCGCACTCCATATGTGTAGGACCTGGTATTAAAAACTTGTGGTCAATAATTTTTTAAGTTTGCAGAGCATTGTAAAGCAGTTAAGCAAGCTGCTGTTATGAACCTGTTCTTATTCTGGCCAGGACAGCAGTCTGAATACATTATTAGGTGTTCAACTTTAGGATCTAAATCTTTTGTTAGGTATTGATATAGGCAGGAACTAATTTCATTTCCGTCCCGTTTTGCTAAGGATTCGGCCTAGGAAAGCGTGAAGCTCTTTTTTTACTTAATATACTGATACAAAGATGCCTGCACATCAATCAAGATATGTACGCATGTTTTATTGACTATAATAAAGCATTCGATAAAGTACTCAAAAACAATTAATGAATGTCCTGAAATCAAAGACGATTGACTACAGCGACCTCAGGATCATATCAAATTTATACTATAAACAGCCAGCAAAAGTACGTGTTAACCAACAGCTGTTTGAAGAAGACAGCAGAAGAAATTGAAATTAAATGTGGAGCGAGACAGGGATGCGTATTATCGCCAATTTTTTTAATGCCTACTCCGAAAAGATCCTGAAAAACGCTCTTGAGGGCGAAACAGCTGGAATAAAGGTAAATGTAGTTCCCATGCACAACATTAGATATGCGGACGACACTGTGATCTTAACCGAAAACATTGAAGATCTTCAGAGACTGGTGACCGGAACAGCAGAGTATGGAAAAGAGTATGGTCTAACAATGAATGTCAAGAAGGCGAAATTAATGAGAACAAAAACAACGTCGAACAAGTGGACAAATATGCATATCTGGGAACAATGATTACCTCCACAAATGACTACATTCAGAAAATCAAAATCACCATAAAAAAGGCTAGAGCAAATTTCAACAAAATGAGAAGAGTGCTATGTACCAGGGATTTAAAACTAGAACTAAGAGTTAGGTTGGTGAAGTCCTATGTTTTTTCGACTTTATTTTATGGAATGGAATCTTGGACCTTCAATGTAACATCAATGAAAAAACTGGAATCATTCGAGCTGTGGGTGTATAGAAGAATTCTGAAACTATCGTGGACAGAACACGTCACAAACAAAGAGGTTCTGAGAAGGATGAATAAAGAATTGGACATTTTAAATACAATTAAAAAAAGAAAATTAGAATATCTCGTACAAATTACACGTGGAGGGAAATACACCTTGCTCCAACTAATTATGCAGGGAAAGATCCAAGGAAAGAGAAGCATAGGGAGGCTTAGAATGTCATGGCTGCTCAACCTGAGAAAGTGGTACGGATGTACATCAAATGAAATTTCAGAACAGCCGTCTCTAAAGCCCGAATAGCTATGATGATTGCCGACCTCCGCCGCGGAGATGGCAGTTGAAGAAAAAGAAGAAGAAGTTTAGCTATTATCATACCACTTACCTGTAGGTAGTTACTTTTGTTGTTACTCTTTAACTATTGTAAGAATTTCATCAAAACAAGAAAGCTGGAATATTTAGGCCACATTACCAGAGGTGCGAAATATAAGATAGTATGGAATATGAAGAATTTCCTGGCTAAGAAGCCTAAGTGGTATAGTTGCAGCTCAGTAGATCTTTTCATAGCAGCTGCCAATAAGGTACGGATAGCTGTGATGATAGCCAACCTCCGATAGGAGAAGGAACTACAAGAAAAAGAAATCCAATCTCCAAAACGACATTAAATGCATTAAGTTCAGAATTTTGGCAAATTTTTTGAAAATTTTTTTTCCAACAAATTTGTTGTGGCATATTAATTAAGAAAGAACGGTAAGATTTCTATAAACGGTCTGTGAGATATATTATTTTAAATGTTACAAAATATGATATAAAAATCAGATAGAAATGTTTTGAATACTTCAAATCTTTTTAATACACTAGTGTCACTATAATAAATTAAATAAATAAGGCTAATAAAATTGATAATATACCTGTAAATTACAACTGAAAATATCGCCTTGTAATTATTGATACAGACCATTGAACTTACAACATCCTGTACAAACCGCATAAATCAATTAAAATAGTGGTATCTACTAAAAAAGTTGGATTTAAATTGAGGAAAATTACGAATTGCATAAATAAATTAAGGAAAATTATATTATTATGCATTGGACAAACATTTTCTGCAAAATTTCATAAATAAAAAAATTATTACATCCGTTTCTATGTTTTCCGGAGTTTTCATCATTGTTGCGATTTTAATTATAAACAATATTCTAATAAAAAAAAATTATTTAAAAATTCCTTGATAAAAGGTAAATACTATCAATATATACCTTTTAGAAAGGAATCTTTAAATATTTTTTTTCTGAGGCATGGTATACAGCCCAGCTACAGGAATTTAGTTTCCTTGTGAATATTTTAATACTGTTCTCGCAGATAAAGCACAAATTAAAGCTTGGGCCAGTAAATAAATAAGAATTGTACAAGTTAGAGCAGTAGCAAAGTAAAATAAAAGGGAAAAATAAAGAAGTTGGCGTGTAGTAACTACCTAAGAACCAAAGCACAGTAGAGTGTTAAAGATGCCAACAGATGTGAACAAAAGTGAATGACATGGTGCTAGAAGCAAAATGGAAAATCCAGGAGGATTTTGGTAATAAGACTTAAGAAGACTATCACACCAATCAAAAAATATTTTACAAATCTCCTGAGAAATTTAAGAACACAAAAAAGACAACAAATGCCAAAACAAATAAAAAAACAAAGATGGTCATATTCTCTGAAATAAGGAAAGTATTATACATAGATAGACAGAATAATTTTTAAGTATATTAATAAAAAAAAAGCCAAAATAAGAAAAATAATATGCCACCTAAAGAGAGGAAACGCAACTAATGTTCATCTTTGGCTCGAAAATCCTCAGTGGATCCTTGCCTGCTCCAAGATTCGTCGCTATTTTGCTGAGTCTCTGGCGACGCCAAGTGTTGTTATCTTCTGATTTATAATATCCCCAAGAAGGTCTCAACTCCAGCTAACCGCAACTAGCTACAATAAAATAAGAGGGTAAATGCTTAAACGTATGGATGAAAAAGGAAATAAAATGTTTAGGAACGGACGAAACAAGACATAAGATGAGAGCAAAATACCAAAAGACACTGAAGTGATGGTTATCTTACCTGTTTTAAAAATAGCTGACACTTATGATTGTTGTATCTGTAGGTAGGTATATTTTCGACAAGAGTTTACAAAACAAGAGAAGTAGACACTGTTGAATATCAACATACTTTGTTTCTAATTTAATTTCTATCGTAATTAATCAAAATTTGATGAAAAATAATCTTAGGTAAGAACAACAACTACGGAAATGATGATGATAGCTACAGATAGCGACAGAATGGTGCGGCAGCAGGACATTATGCATATAAGTACACTTATTTTCATCTTTAAAAATCATGGTATAATTTTATACTTTATGACCAATCTTTTTGTGACACCGGTATATATTTAAATAAGTAAAAGTATGAATATACACTTAAATCCCATAGCTACTTTAATTATAATTTAATTAATGGTTCGAAATTAACAGAACTGCTGAAATCAGTTGTCGCGCAAAGGTTAATAGATCAAACTAACCAGTTTTTAAACTTTTATATTTGCAATATCTGACATTTAAAATTCTTTATGTTAGGGCGTGACTATAATCGAAATCAATGCTATTCAAGATATTGTTTAAGTGAGTCAACTCTTATGTAATATATATTGAACAATTATTATTCTGTGTTAGCGTTGAATATATCAAAACTCTTTCTTTAGACTGCTAATTGGCATATTCAACCAAAAAAGGATGGTGACGAGCATTATTATTACCGAAAGGATTTCCTCATGATCTGGTGATATGATTATTAAATCAATAGCTTATTGTTATGCACATACATAATAGCAGTTATATCTTAAAATTTATTGTTTAGTGACACGGTGTAAATTACCTAAGCCAACAATTAATAATTATATGCTAGTGAAAGACGATTTTAATTAGCAATTGGAATTAGTAAAGAATGCTTAAGTACTTCAGAGGTTTACGTTATATTTTTTGGAAAATACAGTTTATTGGATTACAGTGTCTTTATTTAGGTGTTTAAATCTTTCCGTTCTAAATCTTAAAAATTCTAATTATTAAGTTATTTTCAATAAAGCCATAAGGTACCACAACAAGATTGCACGAAACCATAAATATTTACTTATACAATAATGTGTTAGAAGCATAAAAGAGCTGTTTGTAAAACTTATTTCCTAATAATCAAATTTTGAATAAAATGTTTAACAAATACAAAATCAACTAAAGTTACGAACCAAAACTCTACTGCGAGATAAAAGAGAATTCAGCCAACTAAAATCCCACAAAGCTGTAATTAAAATTTTTAGAGTATATAAACAAGATGGCCAATTAAAATATTCCACAATAATATTTGGTAATATTTTGGATTTGGATTTTGTGAAAATGCTGAAACAGGTCGATTTTATTCCAATGCAGTCATCTTTTAACTATGTATATAGACACTTATCAGTTCTCAAACCTTTCCTTCCGGTACCACAAACCTTAATTTTAAATAGGTAATAAACCATGTGTGGCACATCATTCGAAGGATACTTCGCTGAAAAATTTAAACATCCTTGATTTGTCTAAAATCTTTACTGGAATCAGACAGCAAATCTCAGAGTTGAAGGAGAACACACTGACTATGTGAAAACCAGGCATGTAGTGAGGCAAGGCTGTATTTTGTCTCCTCTAATCTTCAATGTGTACTCTGAAAGAACAGTTATCGAAGCTTTGTACGAAACTGAAAAAGGTATTCAACTAAATGGTTACCTGCCAAACAACATCAAATATGCAGATGACACCATAGTATTTGCTGACAACTTAAAAGACCTACAAGTTCTTATGAACAAAATCACGTATTACAGTCAACAATATGAACTCAATATAAACGTTAAGAAGGCAAAGCTTATGATAATTAGCAAGAAAAGGATAACAGAAGGTCAACTCTACGCAACCAACCTCCTGTAGAAAGAGTGACGCACTATAACTACCTCGGCACCATAATAAATGAAGAATGGACCAACAACCAGGAGATTAGGACACGCATCACAAAAGCTAGATCCACCTTCAATCGGATGGGGGTCTTCTTTAAAAGTCATAACCTTTCTCTTGATACAAAAGTAAGAATGCTGCGATGCTACGTCTTCTCTGTCCTTTTGTATGGTGTTGAATCGTGGACCTTGAACGAAGATATGTGCAAAAAACTGAAAGCATTTGAGATGTGGCTATGTCGGAGAATATTTAAGATCCCGTGGACTGACTGAGTCACAAATAAGAAGGTCCGTAGAAGAATGAATAAGAACCGAGAGGTACTGACCACCATTAAATCTCGAAAGATACAATTTTTCAGACATATTATTCGAAATGAATCTAGATATGCTCTCCTTCAAGCCATTCTAAGAGGAAAAATAGTTAGAAAGCGAGGTCCAGGAAGAAGAAGAACATCTTGGTTAAAGAACCTCAGAATCTGGTTCAATACAACATCTGTGCAGCTTTTTCGCGCTGCTGCAGATAATATAAAAATTGCCATGATGATCGCCAACATTCGTAACGGATAGGCACATCAAGAAGAAGATGATTTGTCTTTTCATATAAGCTATCGATTTATTAAAATTGCGTCTTAAAAAACTAAACAAAACTATGTTTTGCTAATTGTGGTAATTATTTTTTTTTCAGTCACGTTAAAATCTATTTCAAATTTCGTGTACAAACTTCCCCATTTCTTTTTATTTCTTGCTAACTTATTGGTTAGCTCTTCGCTGACTTATCCTTTGTCTAGGATGGAGGATATTTCATCACCTTACATCTTTATGGACCTCTCTTTGGTATTTTGAAGTTTCTGCTTGGTTCACGTACTTGCTTTCCTGTTCTCTCTCTTGATTTATTCGAACAATGCAGCCATACCATCATAGCTGAGCTTTTTTAATAATTTTAATTATTTTTTAATTAATTTTACATTAACACGTTCTTTTATTACCTTATGCCGAATGCTCTTCATCTAGTTATACCCTGTACTCTTCTTTAATACTCAATCTCCATGATTTTTAGTTTTAATCTACCAGTGAGCGTCCAGCTTTAACTTCCAAAGGTTAAGATCGGCACAAATACTGTTTTGAATGTATCTTAATTTTTTGGATATTTTTGAATAGAAATGTACTTTTAATTTCATGATGTATTGGGGATAGCACTTGCTATTCGTGTATTTATTTCTGTGGAACCCCCTCTCTCTAATTGGACTAATTAATATTTAAAGGTTTCGATTTGTTTAAATGTGTCATTATTAAATTTTATTTTTGTACGTTTTTCTGTTTATTCACAAATGATAAGTTCTATAGGGAAAGACTGTTCGGTATTAATTGGTAAAAACTGCAAATTAATAAGCAACACAGGTAAAATGAAAAATAATTTTCATTATAATCAATTGTGACTTAACTCCATATAAACACAATATTTATGCATATAAACACTATATTTAGACAGACATGCTCCATGAAAACAGTTTCAGAACCTTATTAAGATTTCCTTTTGCTTAAAAAATATCTGTTACAATTACAGCTTGCTAATTTTTTAATAACGTTTATAAGGTTTAGGTAACAATATTTAATAACTAAATGATAATAAAGGTATGATATAGTATTTATTAGCATAGTATGTACATCATTAACTTAGTAAGGAATTATTATATTATTATTAAATTAAATTATTAAATAAAGTGCTTAAGTAGTTTGTATCTGGAATTTATATATATTTTTTTGAATAAATTTCTGCATTCTTAACGTAAAAAACACGTGCCTACCCAGCATTTTTACTTAATAACATAATAATTGTGTCTCTTTTGACTTTGAAATGGAGTAGGCACTTTATATTAGTTTCTCATGTGTGTTTACATGCACCTATTTTTATGTAGATTTCATGTTCTGCGTTTTGAAATAATGTGTGTCGCATAACCTTCATTGTGTAGTAAATTGAGGTGATCTCATTTTCTACACAATTTTTACACTTAGTGAACTAAATGTGAAGGATGAAAAGGAAGTAGTTCAAGTTAAATTTTGCATTACGAAAGTTTTCTGAATTGCTATTGTTTACTTGAATGACTTCACGTTTTTTAATCTAAATATTCCAGCAACCTACCTAGTCGAACTATTAACGTTACAAAAGCCATTCTTGTACGTGGGCTAGGTGGTTTACATTGCTAAATTAACAGGATATGCTGAACAAGACTTAGAATAGGAGAGTAGCGTGTGAGGATATTAAATTTTTCAAATTCATTTAATTGGACGAGTTTAATAATTATACATTTAAGAACTAGGTCCTGTCTTCTTCTTCTTTGAGTACCGTGCTCAAGTTTTATACGTGGGTAGCTTCCATAACGATTTGCCGATATTATTCGCGATCTTGCGCGGCATGTAATAATTCATCTCCTGATGAGCCAGTCCATTGACGAAGGTCCTGTCTGGTTTTATGAAATGTTAATAATTTGGAAATATATTTATTGTAAACATGTGAAATACATAGATATTTTAAATAATAGGTTACCCATCAGTATAAAATAAACATATTTGATTGGCGGTATCTGGTTTTTGTTATAGAAAATAATGAGTTCTATTAAATAACCTAAAGTTCGAACTTCCTAGGATTGTATTAAGACATAATTAAAGCCGGCTAGATGGCGCTATTTTTTGGCAAAAAAAAATAAGGGGCCAAAAATTTGAAAATTAAACTTGACTGAACATAAGACAATTTTGAAAGATTTCGCTTATGTTAGTTTTATTCATGATTTTTATCATAGAATAATGAATTTTGGGTCTTTTGTTTCCGCAAGTTTAATATTATACTTAGGTTTAGATGGGTTAAATGCCTTTTAGGAACTTTTCTTCTCTTTCACTCCCACCACTAAAATTTTTTATTTAATTAATTACTGCGTATATACTTGTGTGTATAATTACATCAACAAGCAATGACTAGTACATCCATCTATCTATGCATTTTTCACACAGATGATTGAGACTTGAATTCAATATCATTATCATTATCTTTGACTCGACAATCCTCTGTGCATCTTGGCCAGCTCTATGATTTTTTACCATTATGTTCGGTTTCTGGCGACAAATTGCCATCCTCTGATTATTAGTTTCCCCAAAGTTGGTCTCAATTATAACTACCTAATTCGTGGTCGGTCTCTGCTTCTTCTTCTTCCTATAGGTGATCCTGTCGTTAGATTTTTGGCAGTCATATTGTCAGGCATTCGTATTATGTGTCCAGCCCATCTAAGTTGGTGTGTTTTAATGAACATTACTACATCTGGTTTATTAAAGAGTTGATATAATTCGAAATTCGATCTTTTGCGCCACTGCCATTGATCGTTTATAGCTCCAAATATTTTGCGCAATATCTTATGCTCAAATATTCACAAAAGTCTTTCATTCTTCTTATCAGTGTTTTGTATATAATAATTTTAGTTTTTCATTGGATATTTATTAAGTGGACTAGTTTTTGGGGTCCATAGTATTCCCTATTTTTAAGGTTTATTCGTCGTTTAGTTTCTTTGCTCGTTTTGATAGTAGTCACTAGCTAGCCAAGGAATGCGAAGCTGTTAACACGTTCAAAGGTATGACTTCCAAAGGCTGGTTTTGTCTTCTTTGATGACTAGACCGACCTGTTTCGTCGCCGTTGTCAATTCTAGGAAATATTGCTCAACATCTCGTTTGCTACACCCTATTATGACAATGTCACCAGCGTATACTAAAATTTGTACAGATTTATTGTAAATAATACCGTCGTCTCTAATTAGTTTGTCTCAGATTATCTTTCCCAAGGCAATGAAGGTAAGCCAAGGCATCCCCTTGTCTGAGTTCATCCTTTATTATAAAGGATCGAGAATTTTCTCCCTGTATATTAATACTAGCTTTTAAATTAGACATTGTCATTCTCGGTAATCGAATAAGTATTTCTGGTACACCAAACTCACCCATTGACTGGTAGACTTGGCACTGTCGTATGCTGCCTTGAAGTCGACAACTAGGCGATAGGTTTTGTTCAATTCTGATTGTTGGAATTGATTTTTTTGAGTAAATCCGACATAGTACCAAATATGTGTAGCCTACTGTGTAGCCTTTCGTAGAGAATATTTGCTATTATTTTGTAAGCTGTTGCTAACAAGGTTATTCCTCGGTTGTTGTCACGATGGAGCTGATTGCCTTTTTTATATAACGGACATAACACTCCTTGAGATTATTTACAGGACATGGTCTTATTTTGACAGACAAGAAGTAAAAGTTTATGCAGTATTTGTAGCAGTGCGTCGTCACCAATCTTGTAGTGCTGACTGTAAATTTAATCACCTTTGGTTGGTAAATTTGGTAACCTTTCAGTGGTAGATGGTCTTTCGTTTGGTTTAAATAGATTCCAATCATTTTGATCTGCTAGAGTGTTATCTGCTTCTTTAATATTGTGACTATTAAATTTTGCCTAGAAAAATTCAGCCCATATGTTTAAGATTGATTCCGTATCACTTAGATTATTTCCTTCTCCATCCTGGCAGCTCCCTATTTTTGGCTTAAACTCTTTTACTCATTTTGTGAAGCTTTCGAGTTTTGTTTTGGTTTCATATCCATTCTATGCTTTCTAACTGCTTCTCTCTAAATTGTTTTTTTTATTCTATGTAATCTTTTTAGTTCTCTTCTTATGGTCCGGTATTATCTATTTTTGTTATCAGTTGTTTCTTGGGACTCCTTGTCAAACCATTTGTATTCTTTAACTGGTTTGATTTTCGCCAATATTTCCATTAACTTCTCAGTTATTATCTTTCTGCATTTTGGCCACAATTCCTCCTCATTGATCCCCTGCCTCCAGGTTCTCCGTTTCCTTATCCATTTGTTTCCTATACTATTTCGCAAGGTTTCAATGCGAAGATTATCAACACTGATTCTGTCTTGTTTTATTGAAAACTCAACAATGACAAAAACTTTCTTATTGTGCATTAAATAGACAGGCCACGGCTGCACTGTTGCAAGCTTGTAAACAGTGCTGAAGAATTGAAAAAAAAAACATTATTTACAAACAAGATTTAAAACTAAAAGTATGGTGACATTATGTAGATAATGTGATTTCCATATGGCTTCATAGATTCGAATTATCGTGCAAAGTCTTGATAGATATCAAGAGTAAAAAAATATATTTATAAAATTCTGTATATTTTATTCCTAAAGCAGGTTTTAACCTCAAGGTCGGCTTCAACATCATCCTTCCATCTTATTCTGAGACGGTTCTACCTTTCTGGTCTCTCAAAAGACACTGTATTTAGCACTCTATCTTCCTCTGATCTTACCACATGACCTGCCCATCTTATCCGATTGAAACAAAATCTGTCTATTCTTATACATATAATATTTTTATTTTTATTCGTTTTAAATTAGTTTGTTATTGTTTGTTTAAATCAGGTGTTTTACAAGGAGTCATGTAATTGTATGATATCGTATACTGTAATGCCTGATCGTTCACCTTTACCGTAGGTATCACAGAACCTTTTGGTTCTGCCATCTGTAGTCCATACAGAGACATTGTGTCAGGATCAGCAGCAACCAACATTGGGAGTGTTAGGTTGCCTTGCAGAGTATCCTTTAAAAACTTCACCAACCATAACACCACACCATTTTCTTAACCATAATATAACATATTATAACAAATTTTGTACCATTTTAAGGGTTTTTACCCAAATATGTAATGGTTTGCCTCATGTACACTAGGTAAATACACTGATGGTAGACTTATTAGTCCGAAAACGGTATATGATGTAGCCCGAAAGTCTCTTCTTAAATAAATACCCTTTATAAAGTATTTTTGAATAAAATTTTTGTTATTTATGGTATACAGCCAACTACAGGAATTTCATTTTATTGTGGACCTTGGTTTCATCTAATAACTCGTGAAACGGAACGTACCACATTTGTAAACTTTTTTGAAACGCTAAAAACGATGAAAATAAGATTTTTGGTCATTTCTACAATTTTGCACTACAAAATGAGCTCTTGATCACTTTAGGAATTGAATAAATCTTTATAGTTAAAGATTCGTCTTTCGCAAATT
Source organism: Diabrotica balteata (assembly GCA_918026665.1). Lineage (NCBI taxonomy): Eukaryota > Metazoa > Arthropoda > Insecta > Coleoptera > Chrysomelidae > Diabrotica > Diabrotica balteata. The sequence continues at coordinate 62,322,373 of OU898277.1, forward strand.
TGATATCTAGTTTTATATACTCTTCAAATTTCCAACTCAGTTCTCCTTGCTGTATTAATTATCTATATAAGGATATTAAAAATATTAATCAACATCTTAACAACTTTTTATTCAAATTTACTGCTAATATAGTTAATTTGATTGTATAAAGAGTAGAAAGTTTGGGCTCACTAAAATGATTATTCAATATTAAATATTATCGAGATAATTCGTGTAATTTTTAACTTTTCGAACTGTAACATTTGTAGCATTAAATAGATTAATTATAAAATTTTATTATAAAATAACGGTTACGGGACTGCCAAATAAACTATCACTAAAAATAACATACATACTAGAGAACCACATGTTCCGCTTTGGTGGCTTTGATTGGGTCTCTGATCTGTATCAACTCTTTTATTTCGAATGTACAATTTCCCGTTTTATATTGTTCTCGTTGTTTCAGCAAGTTTGATTTTAAACAATGCCTTTCATGAGTATGTCTACACGTGATATTTGTACTACAAACGACAACTTACAACAGCTTAACTTTTAAATAAATTAGCAATAGAGGTCATTGTCATTAAGGTAGTTAAAGTTCTGTTACTTGATTCATAACAAGTATGATTTTTAAATGAGTATAAATATTACCTAATCAAGTAAAACAATATAATAGTAGTAGTAAATGTGCAGCTCAATAATATTTACCAAGTGTTATTGAAAAAAAAAGGAAAGAAAAATGACCCTTGTGTATACCCTCTTTAATTACTATTTAACTGGGAATAAGCCACAATTAAAGATAAAAATACGTTTATTGACGTTTCAATTTCCACTTCGGAAATCGTTCTCTTTGTACTTCATGAGATTCAACAAGAGCGTACATGTTACAATACATTATTTATACTGGCGATATTTAACAACAATATTAAGAGGCACACAATATTATTGGAAAAGTAAATATAGTGTAGGTACTGACTACTGCTAGCGCTTTACTGAATACTACGGATGTTAACAAAGCTCTTGTCCTCTAGTAGTCAGAACAGACAGAAAGGGTTTTGTAGAATTCTGCATATAGCATATTATGTGCATAGTAAGTACTTTTTAATATAAATAAACCCAGAATATGCACCTAGTACTTCCCAGAACTTTTCCGGGGATGCGGGTGTCATCTAATCGTAACCTACCTAATTATTATCAAATTAAGTAAAAAATATAAGAAAATAAAACTATAAAGAACAAAAAAAATTAAACATATACCTTCCCAAAGAATAAAAAAACCAATATTTAGATTATAATCAAATGAAAAAAAGATGTGCTAAAAATAAATGGAGAAAATCTAACTAGACAAGTGCAGAAATATGAAAAAAAAAATAAAAACACTATTACTAATCGTCCAAAAAAAAGCAGGCACTCAAAAAATAATAACAAAAAACAAAAAGACGGTAATATAAACGTAAGAAAGTTGAGTAAAAGTCTTCATCTTCTTCTTCTTCTTTTTATGTAGACATGACTCTGTCTGTTTTTGAATGTGCCTCCAGTAAGTTGTGATTTCATGGTTTTCGCGTTATTCCTACTAATCGTCTTCCTATTGGGAAACCTTCTGTTGCTGTCTTTACTACTCTATTTGTTGTCATTCGGCTTATATGATCGTTCCATTCTACTCTTCTATTTCTTACCAAGTTCTTATCATCGGTTTTATTAAGTGTTTTCATGTCTGCTGTTACTAACATCCTTTTTGTTCTCTCTGTGTCAGGTCGTGTTTTTCCCGCGTATGTCATTAATGGTCTGATGACTGTTTTGTAAATTTTTCGGCTCTGTTTGTTCTATTCACTTAATCCTTGACTTCGGTTTCGAGCTTTCCGTGGCTAGATAATGTGATGCCTAGAGATATTTAAACTCCAAAACTTGTTCTGACCGTCCTTCTATTATCTGACCTTCCAGCTCCAATTTATATCTTAGTAAATGTGTTGTTATAACCACGCATTTTGTCCATTTTAGGGAACACGTTAAATTTGCTGGTTAGTATTTTAAATTGGTGCAGCATACGTTGTAAATAATCTTCGCTTTGAGAGTATTGCGTCGTCTGCATAGCTGATTATTTTAAGTTGTTTTTCTCCCATTTGGTTTCCTTTTTTAGTTCTTACTTTTTTTATTAGGTCATCCATAATCAGGTTAAATAATAGAGGACTCAGGAAATCTTCCTATCTTATCCCATCGCCAGCTTCAACAGGGTCAGTTAGTTGTTCTACTCATTCTTTTTTGTGTTGTTTTGGTAGATATTTTCCACCGTTTTGGTTATTTCTGACCTGGTCAAATGCCTTCTTAAGGTGCACGAAACATAGATAGTCTAATAATTTCTCTGGCACTTGTCTCATTATAATTATAACGTCGGTGTATGATCTTCCCCACTTCAAACCTGCTTGTTCTTCTGCTAGTGTTATAATTTCATTCAGTTTATTTGGTATCACTTTGGTTGTTAATTCTTTATTCTGTAATTTTCTGGGACCGATTTGTCTCCCTTTTAGAAGAAAGGTATTAGGATGCTTGATCTCCATTATTGAGGAATTCTGTTTTGTTTTATTTTTTTTATTAGTTTTAATAGTTGTTTGGTTAGATCTGGTCCACCGTAATAATAATAGTAATAAAAGTAATAGGGTTAAGATCAAATTACTAATAGCAACAGAGAAGTTAACGCTCAGTCACATTACAACAGAATTATTTGTAAAGATATAAATCTGGATCGGAAAATCTGAATACTAATGTGGTGTGAGTTTTCAGTGCTTTTTTATGAAAGTATGAACTACAACAATATTGTGCATAATATGAAATTAAAATGTACCTATTAATTTCGCACAAACGATTGATTCTATTTCCAGCGAACAGTTAGTAAGTTAACGATCGCTAATGTGATAGCTAACGTAACAATGTGGAGGAATATATACAACATTTCAAGAAGAAAATATATTGACATAAATTATAAATTTAATTCTATATTTAACTAATAGATAAAAACTCGTAATTTAAAAAATAATTAAAAGTGAAACTGGAACAAAACCATGAAGTGGAGATATTCAGGAGTGGGTAGTATAGCTGTTGAATACAAAGCACGTGATGTTTGTGTGTATCAAGGTATAAAAAATGCTTATTGAAAGCTTAAAACTTTATTTTAAAGAAGATATATTCGGAATTAAGTCATTCCATCATCAGTTTAATAAAAAGTTGTTAAAAACATTATTTGGCCACAGAAAAACACTAGACGGACATCAGCAACAAAAACAATCCTTGTGCAATTTACAAATTTAAATGCAATAGACCGTTAACTTCGGTAATTAATAAAAACTACAACTCGGGGCATCTAACATGTTCCCCAGGAGCTGGTGAAATTTTGTCGACTTACATTACCACTGATCTGTGCTGGAGTCTAGGGCTAATCCAGGGAGTCTAGGGCTTTTCAGTTAGCTTTCAGTTAGGCTAGTTAGCCTTTCAGTTAGATCTTTAAAATAAAGTTTTAAGCTTTTAATAAGCATTTTTTATACCTTCATACACACGAACATCACGTGCTTTGTAAAAAAGAATCTCCGGGTACTATACTAATGATATTTAAAATTTCCAGCGAAAGGATTCCAAAGAGAATGTCCTAGTGTCAAGGTGAAGGTAATTTTTATAAATTCTTTATATAATTTATATATTTTTGCACTGTATAAATATATATATTTATACAATAACTGCTGATAATAGGTATAAATTATGGAAATTTACATTCAAATTGTAGTATTAAATAATACTACATACATTTTTAAAATAAATGCATAATTTTATATTCAATAAATTATTAGATGGGTGGATTCTTGCGAAAAACCGAAAAAATATTAATAGAACTGAAAAACTGTTAATTATTATATATAAGTAATCACACGGATACAAATCATCTGTCAAACTCTTGCATCCACCGTTTCTTCCACTCTTATCTTCTATCCTGTGCTGTTTGCGTCCAATTTCCTGCTTTTTTTTATAAATTGTCTCTCTGTCTTGGTGGTCTACCTCTTGTTTTCTTCTAGGTATGCATTCTATGAGTTTTTAGGTCCACCTTTTATCATTTAAACGAGCTGTATAGCCAGCCAATCTCCAGTTGTCTAGTGCACTATTTTCCATGACAACTGTTGTTTTAGTTCTTTTGGTTACTATTTTCTTTGGTATCATATCTCTTATTGTTATCACCTGTACTGCTTACTCTTAATTTACTAACAGATTTTTACTTTTTGGTATTTAGCTCTAAGGTCATTTTTAATTTACTACCAGATTTTTATACTGGAACCAAAAAGCAGTAGTAAAGGTGAACGATATAGAAACAAATAATATACTGATTGCGAGAGGAGTCAGGCAAGGATGCGACTTGTCTCAAACGCTTTTCAATGTGTACTCACAGGTTATATTTAGAAAAGCCGTATGGAAAAGAAAAAGAGGGAATAAAAATTGGTGGAGAAATCGTAAGATTTGCAGATGACACGGTAATTAAGGCTGAGAGTATAGAAGAACTACCAACTTTACTAGATGCAATAAATAGTGAATGCATTCAAACGGGACTGGACATCAACACAGATAAGACCATATTGATGATAGTATCAAGGAGTCGGAAGAGAATATAGTACGAATAGAAATGGCAAGGGCAGCGTTCTTTAAATTCAAGCAATTGTTCTGCGACAAAAATCTGAAAACTGCGCTGAGACTGAGGTTTGTTGAATGTTACGTCTGGTCCCAACTACTGTACGGGGTAGAAACATGGACGTTAAAAGCGCAAATAGTTAAGAAGCTTGAAGCCTTTAAACTTTGGATATACCGGAGAATGTTGAGAATTCCATGGACTGCCAGGGTCACCAATGAGGAAGTGCTGAGAAGGATGGGTCGAGACAAAAAATTGTTGAGAACAATAAAAGTACGCAAGACTGCATACCTTGGACACATACTGAGGAATGATAAATATAGTCTTTTGCAGGTCATCATGCAGGGTAATGGCCAAAAGGGAATAGGTAGAAAGAGGAAGTCATGGCTGCGAAATATTCAAGACTGGACAAACATGACTGTAGATGAATTATTTCACGTTGCAAAAGACAGAGAAACTTTTAGAAATGTGGTCGCCAAACTCCGTTAATGGGGATGGTATAGGAAGAAGAAGAAGACCAAATTTTTTAGGCAATGTTTGGCATTAGTTGTAAACTTTTTTCTCTAAGCAAACCCGGAGCGTTCGTTTTAAATATTTTTTAATAAATGCAGTCCATCCCAAACCTATATGGCGCTGAGTCTCACAGATTTGATTGTCCTTTCCTATTCTAAGGTTTAGAAAGTGGATGTCAGTTACTGACCACATCTTTGTCAAAGCAAATAGAAAGGATATGTTACGAAAATAATATGATACCCTAACAAGTAACCTTATAGACTTCAGACATACCTGTAGTACCTAATAAGGAACGTTGTGATGAGGATCAGGTAAGATCGGAAGCAGTCAGAACGTTTCAAAACAAACCCAAGATTAAAACAAGGCAATCCTCTGCTTATAACTGTGCAATGTAATTCTTGAATGGATAATGAAAAAAAACCGCAATCCTAGTAAGATTCAGGGACATATTAAAAGAAGTCTGCACTACTTTCAAATTTTTCGGAGAAAAAGTAAACCTGAACATTAATGAACAGGAGTCAAAATAGTTGAAAACAACAATAGTAAATTACTGTGAAAATAAAGCAGAAAATCGTTGAAGGGAAAAGCTGAAAATAGAATAAAATTAAAACTAGTTCGAAATTCTTCTTCTTCTTCTTCAAGTGCTATCTCCGCGGCGCAGTTTGGCAACCATCATAGCTAATCGGACTTTTGAGACAGCTGCTCTAAAGTTAGAAATTACACATGAAAAAGAAAAAAATGAACTAACAACAAAATTCTTCTTCTTTCTCTGTGCACTCACTCCATTACTGAAAGTTTGCGATCACTACATCAAAATGTTCTCTATTCTGCGCGACTCTAAGTAATTGTTAAACATTTATGCCTGCCCAAGTTATGATATTGCGAAGCCATGATATAACTCGTGTGCCTGCTCCTCTTCGGCACCGTATCTCTCCTTTAATTATTAACCTTAGCATGTTATATTTGTCATTCTTCGTTAAGTGGTCTAGGTATGAGGTCTTTCTTTTTTACTCGTTGGTATAAGTTCTAACTCTCTATTTATACTGTTAAATACTGTTTGATTTTTTATGTGTTGTATACACGATATTCTGAGCATTTTGCGATAAAGCCACATATCAAAGGCTTCTAGCCATCTCATGCTATTTAAATTTTACTGTCCAAGTTTTCACTCCATAAAGAAGGAATAACCAAACGTAGCATTTAATAACTCTAATTCGGATGTCTAGGCTTAGTTTTCGATTATAGGTAATTTGCTTCCATTTATTGTACATGTTTCTAGTCTATTCTATTTGTGTTTTTAATATATAATATTGTATAACACAACAAAATTACAAATAAGAAATGAAAAAGCTGGTGTGTTACATAAGATATTTACAGTAAAGGATGTTTCAAGGAAATCAAAATTGCATATCTATAAGACGGTGCTGGGTGTTGTATGCTGATGAGACGTGGACTTTAACCCAAGTAGAAGAGAAAAAATGGACTTATGGAAAATAAACATTTGAGGAAGAAGTCTAGGAGTGGGCAAAGAAGGAGACTTTGATAGAAAAAAATAACTAATACTGATGAGATAATGAGTTTATATGGGGAACTTTCAACGGCCAAAGTAGCCAAGGTTATTTGAAATACCAAGAATAACTGTCGAAGGGCTACCAAAGAAATTGAGATAGAATTGGTAAATAACAACATAGAAAAAGATGGCTCGACAAGATGAAGAAAGACTTAAAAGAGAAAGACATTCAAAACTGGAGTTAAATGTTTTACTGTGATTTGATTTTGCAAAAGTATTTAATTTTGTAAACTTAAAATATAAATCCGTAGAGAATAAGAAACAGAGCTTGAAAATCAGCCAAATACAGATATAATAGCGAGACAAAATTTAAAAATTTGTTTTTTTTTAATAAATTTATTTTTTCAATCTAAAATAAGTAATATATTTGTGCGTCTATGGAATTGACGAGATCCACTAAATGCATAAGTATACGTGATATCATTAATATTGGGTAACATTGAAGGGTGTGACACGAAACATCGTTTGGCTGGTAGTAAATAAAACTCAACTGATTTCAGACACACCTACAACAAATCCTCTCTACTTTCTCCCTGTCAACTGTTGCGTTGGACGGCAAAAAATTGCAACACAATTTGCATGTAAAATCGCATGCATAAATGTTAAGGTATTAAAATCTCACTGTTAAAAAATAAGTGTGCCATATACAGTTGTGATGCACATACGGTGTGTTACCTATTAAAATTTAAGTAAAAGTTGGCGAAAGTGAATCAAGGCCCTTATAATTTAACTCGTCGCAGACCAGTTGTGGAGACCAGAAAGTGAATGGGTACTGGGTGCAATCGTTTTTTCTTTTCGTTTTTTAGTCACTTTCTATAGTCGATAACGGCGAAGTGAATGTCTGATACATCTATTTGTATAACTAATTAAAATATGCACTCTGATGTAAAAATAACTAATATATCTTTAAAAAAACAATATTTAAATCATGTTTTGACAACACTTTGAAATAAGAAGTGCATGTAATTGTCGCTACAGCGTATAAAAAGTTACAAAAAAACTGCACACCACTAATTAAGACACATAATTGAAGTCAATTAAACTAGTGTAGATGATAAATAAGAATTATTACTGCGATTTGTTAAGGAAATCTAGTCATGTAATTGAACGAATTTCTACTGTTATTGAGATATTGTTACTTGACCTACAAATACAGTGTTGCAAACATAGCCCAGAGTTTAATAAACTAATGGATAAAACTCAAGAAAGCTATAAAAACAACGTTATCATTATTATTTATTTACTTATGTCCACTTATTTAAATTCAGTTTCCTATCTTCTTTAAGATAACACTCTCTTAACAGTTCGGCAGTTCTGTCAACTTTGTCTCCTTTCGGCGTCTATCTGTTTCGGATATTAGTATCATACTCCACGTCTGCTCGAAACAGTCTAATAGTAGTTGTCATAGAAAATCATTTGCAAAAAATGTTTAAACCAGGATATTGGTGTGGGTCCGGAACCTCTTTTTCCCATTACTTTTTATTATAAAATCAGCTTTAAGCGTCCATAGCGTTCGTTGCTTTACATAATGTGTCCCAACTCATCATCCAGCCGAATTTTCACATCCATTGTTGGATATAGGCCTCCTCCAAACGTCTCCAGTTCTCTCTATCTCTAGCTGCTGCAATTCAGTTTGTTTCTATTCTCTTTAGGTCGTCGGTCCATGGGTGGGTGGTCTGCCTCGACTTCGCTTGTCGGCTCTTGGTCTCCACTCCAATAATCTCTTCGTCCATCTTCCGTTTTCCATTCTAGCAACATGGTGTCCCAACTATCTACTACAATTTACGTGCCTTTAGAATATTTAGTAGTTCAGGTTGTATATTCATTCTACGAAGTATTTCCTCATTCGAAATATGGTCCACCAAAGATATTCTTAAACTACGTCTATACAGCATTATTTTAAATGCCTAAAGCTTCTTAACTGATGCCTCTAGTCAGTGTCAATGCTTCTGTCGGTATATAAGTACGAATCTATGAAGATAGTTCATTCGATTACATGAAATCAACTTTAACTTGAGAATATCTGTCAGAAAAAAAACATAGCATGTAATTCGTCTTTAAAAAAACAAACACATGACATGATGACAGTAAAATTCTCCTGTTAGTGATTCCATAGTAAATTATGAGGGAAAAACCAGGAAAAAAACCTCATAATACTATCCCGACATTGTAAGTATTTTTTCGTGAATTTAGTTTACCTTCAACAAACATCAAATTTCTGATTTTATATGTTACGTTATTTAAAAAACATAAATGATGTATCCTCTATATGTTACTGACTTACTAATACTGGTATTTTCTTATTAATAACTTCTTCTTTTAATATTGGTAACCAGATCCTACTACATTCTGGAAATTGAAACGTCAATAAACATATTTTTATCTTTAATAGTGGCTTATTCCCAGTTAAATAGTAATTAATTAATATTCAGTCTTAGATTAAGTTATAAGGCATCCAGACTATCAGCAAATATGACGGTATCATCCAACTAAAATGCCTTCACCCGTCTCACGGAATGCCTCCTTGAATAATTCCTCAGAGTATATATTAAATAATAATGGTTACAAAATACACCATTGTCGTACTCAACGTTTAACTTCTATAGTTTTTCACAATTCGCTTTCTTTATTTAATTCCACTGACGGATTTTAATACAGATTTATATTGATTCGAAGGTCTGGATCTGGTACGTCTAGACTTTTAAGAATGTCTATTAATTTTTTATGTCTAACGCATTCGAGCACCTTTGTGTAATATATAAAACATGCATGTATTTTTATACTGACGTCTCTGCAGTATTGAAACAATACTTGGATATCAAATAGTGCATCCCTTGTACCTAGTGCATCCCTAAAACCAAACTCCAATCGAACTCCTTTGTGTTTTTAATATTTTATATAGTCTCCTGTGTATGATTTTGAAGAATGCCCTAATGAGATGGTCCATAAGACTAATTTTTTATTAGTCCTCACAATTTTTTGCGTTTGTCTTTTTAGACCAAGCTATAAATATCGATTGGAGACTAGCTTGAGAAATATTCTTCGTCGAGTAGCTCTAGCAGTTCTGCATGAAATTTATCGGGGCCTGGAGCTTTCCCGTCTTCTAACTGTTTTATAGCTATGGACGTTTCGTCGTCTGGTATAGATAATATTGATTCAAGTATTACCAGGACAGCGTCCACTTTAGTAGTGTCATCAAAGAGATTCTGTATGTATTGTTTCCAGGTGACCTGGTAGGTGGTTGTTTTCTCAGTTCCGTTTGTAGGTCACCTTCTATATTATTTTTGCCCATCTGTAATATTTTTCCTTGTCCGATGACGGTTTCCATTTCGGTATTACTACCTTTCTTATGACTCTTTTATATCAATTGACAAAAACAACATTTTACAGGTAAATATTAAAGAAAGCAATCAGTTTCAGTGCGACAACTACAGAGGTTTAACCCTCTTAAAAACTGCTTTCAAAATACTAGCAAATATTCTCTACGAAAGGCCACAAGTTTACATAGTTGAAAAATAACAGGTCAGATTTCTCAAAAAAAAAGACAATTCCTCTAGAAAACTTTATAATTTAACAATGAAACCCATCACCTATTAGTCGACTTCAAGGCTACATAAGACAGTGTCAAGAGAACAGTACTATACCAATACTATGCCTGAGTTTGATATTCTAGAAAAAATTATCTGATTTACGAAAATGACAATAAATGACAGTGTTAGGATACAGGGAGAAAATTCTTGATCCTTTGAGATAAAGTCTGGACTCTTTGGCTTGCCTCCTATTTAACATTGCCTTGGACAAAGCAGTCTGAGGCACAGGAATTAAAGACTGCGGTACTATTTATAATAGACCGATATCAATCTTAGCTAATTTGAATCGACAAACTGTACAAATCAAAGCATATGCAGATGATATTAACATAATAGGGCTTAAGAAAACAATATGTCAAGCAATATTTATTAGAATTAAACACGGCAGCGAAACAGGTCGGTCTAGTCAGCAACAAAGACAAAACCATATACATGTTGGTTACTAAGGATTCTAGCAAATGAGGAACGGAAAACACCCTTTGTAAATAATATCTTAGTGTTGACAGTTTCATGTACCTTGTCTTGCTAGTGACTACTACCAAAAAAAAACAAAGAAATTAAAAGACGAATAAACCTAGCAAATAGGGCATATCCTGTTCTCCAGAAACAACTTCAATCAAGATATTTCCACAAAAGAACTTGAATTATTATATATAATAAATAAGACTTACTCACAATCAATTTAATTTAACTATCTGACGACCGGTTTCGCTTTCTACAATATGCAAAGCATCCTCAGGTCTCGATACAAAGTTAAACAAATGCTGAAATAATAAAAACCCATATTAGGGTGTTGTCCAATAACGATAAACAAAGTAGATGTTGTAAATTACAATAATTATGCCAATATTACATGTCTGCTAAAAAGCTAACGACAGGAACACCTATAGATGAAGAAACTTAGGTCTACAGCGAATTAGCTAGTTGAGGCCGACTTAAGAATACTAAAAATCAGAAGATGGCAACACGTCACCAGAAACCCAACAGAATGGCGACGAATCTCAGCAGGTCAGGATTCACAGGAGATTGTCGAGACAAAGATGATGATGATGATGATGGTGATGATTTTTTTAAATTTTACTTTTTGAGAACGATTTCCGGAATAGAAATCGAAATTTTAAAACAAAAAACATCTATTTTAATTATAATTCTTTTTCTTCTTCTTTTTATATGGACATGACTTTGTCTGTTTTTCAATGTGCCTCCAGAAGTTGTTGTTTCATTATTTTCGTGGTCTTCCTACTCTCTTCCTACTACTGCTCAAAGTAACAATGTTAATTATAATTATTGTGGTTTATTTTCTCCTTCTTCTTTCTTCTTATTAAGCAATTCTGCTTGTTTTCTTGGGTTGTGCCTTCATGTTAAATTGTCACTCTATCTTTTCCGTAGTCGGTCCACACTTTTTCTACCCAACGCAACGGCGAGGTTTGTCTTGCTATTATGACCACCTTGTCGTCTGTCATTATGTTTATATGATTACTCCATTCCCTTTTTCTATTCTATTCTACTTTTGTCAATTCTTTTTTGAACCCTTAGTGTAGTTCCCGTGATTCTTCTTAGTATTCGGATTTCTGTTGTCTCTAGCATCCTTTGTGTTTTGGATGTATCAGATCTCGTTTCTCCCGTGTCATTTTTGGTGTTATAGCCGCTTTGTAAATTCTTGTCTTAGTTTCCATCTCAGAGTGTTTGTTTTTTCATAGTGTATTATGACATTTTGATATATTGTATTTCTTTATTTATTTTCTACCTCTGCTTTTACATCACCAATGGTTAATTTTCATAATCTATTCAACGCTGCTTTCATAAATTTTGATTTTACATCTGGTCAGTTCCTTGCTAATGCAATGCTAATGCAATGCAATATATGTGTGTCATTTCCTACTGTTAGCATGACATCGTCTGCGTAGTAAAGGATAGTGATTTATTTATTTGCCATTTTATAACCTTAACCATTCTTCACAGTTTAAATTATTTTATTCATTATGAGATTTAAAAGAAAAGAGCTTAAGAAATTTCCCTGCCTTCTATCTGTGCCTGTATCTCTTTCCTCTATCAGTTGTCTATATGTTTTGACCTGTATTTTGTTTTTCTTGTATATGTCTTTGATTGTTCTAATAATATCTAATAGTATTTGTCTATTGCATAAAACGATAAATAATGGCCTTCAGTTTTGCTCTGTGACAGACTTTCCTTAAGCCAATCAAGCAAAAGAACGCTGATCGGTTGTATTCTACTGCCTTTTCCGTGATTTTTTTATAACAGATACTTCGTTTGTACATAATCTTTCACTTTGCGTTTATTAATTTGGTTAAATTTTTTGACGTTAGTTTTAGTGTGGTATTGAATAGATTGATTCCTTCATAGTTTTCCGGTTCTTTTGTGTCACATTTCTTAATAATCAGGATTAAAACGATTATTTTTCATTATTTAGGTATTGTGTTGTATTGTAATATTTTGTTTAGCTGTGCTAATTGATCTGTCATCATTGTTCCGCAATATTTTATTACTTCCTTTGATATTTCGTCCATGCCTACAGCTTTTTTTTCTTGTGCTTCCCTTACTTTCACTGTGCAATTCTGGTTTGTTCTTGAGTTGTAATTTCCGATACTTCTGGTTCTGATAGTGTTCTATTCTTTTTTTCATTTTTTGTCTCTGTTCTCTTATAAATCTCCATTTCTATTTGTTTATTTTTAAAGTATAAATGTTTATTAGGTAACCGGATACAAAAAAAAACAATTTAACAATCATGACAATTATTTGCTTCTGTTGAAGCTTCTTCACAGCTCTCAAAAGGTATAATATTATATTTTGCTTACTGTTAGTTTCTAAATGACCTCTAGCACTAGTAAATAATATTTTTTACATGTATGTACCGATACTTATCTAAATTATTTAATGGGAGTTAACCACAATTTTAGTTGAAAATGCGTTTATTTTGACGTTTCGATTTCTACATCCGTGATCGTTCTCAAAATTCAAATCAAAATTAAATTAAAATGTACTACTTAAATAATTTTAAAATTAACATCTATTAATTTTTAACATTTTTATATATTGCATAACAAAACCAGAAATTGCTATTAAACATTATAATTCGAGATAAATAATACAACTTTTACGGTTATATTATACAAAACCATATGTTTAATATGGCAAATAGACATTCGTGGCAGTATTACCTGAACTTATGTAATATTTTGACAGAGAACACTATCTTTATATATATACCATGAATCTACCAATCGAGAAATTAAAGCAATTTAATAGTAGACAGTAGCTTTCGTAATTCACCGGTTACTCAATGCTGCTTTTTGTTACCATTTCCCCTTACAGATAAATATCCGTAATTAAAATGATATTTTGTAATCAGGTTATTCTTTTATGTTTTAGTAAATAGAAAATCTGTAAAAATTTCCTTATTACAACGCTTTTTGTTATTATGGCAGGAAGGTTTTTACGGGACCAGAGAATATGTCAAAGTGTGTATTTTCTTATTACTTCTTAATTTTTATTCTTTAATGAGATATTGGATATTTTAAACTGCCCTGTTCGGCTTAAGCCACCATTTTACCTCTTTCCATGTTCTGTTATCCTACTGCTGATTTATCACAAGGAACTTCACCACACTCCCTTCTCAATTTCAGTTAATATGTTTATTCCCCTTATTTTTTATTTTTAATAAAGTCTTATACCTTGCCTTTATATCTTATCGTTTCGCTTTTGTTTTCTGCCTAGGTTTCCTTTAAAATATTCTACAAAGTTTATGTTGTTTCCATAAGTGTTATGGATTTTAAATGTTTTTGATCTAGTATTTGCATTATATACCATGATGAGCCTTATAGTCATCTTATAGCTTATTGATTTGGTCAAAATGCTTTTTTTTGTTTCATTACATTCTATCGTTTAAATATCTGGTCATTTTTGCTGCTTTTATTCAGACACTAACTGACAGCATTGTTCTATGGAATATATAGTTAGATGCAGTGCGTTAGTTCCTGTTTAGAATTTTGTAGTCCTCTTCCAGATTTGTAGTTGATATATAAGTTTTATTATGTAGAAAACTCGTCCCAGTAAAGTGTCTTTGTTAGAGTGCAGCATATATCTTGAATTGCACGAGGTGACTTTCTGAATCGGAAAAGAGAGAAACTGTTTAGCGTTGCATTTTCCGTTTGAGGTAAAAACAAAAAAAAAATAGTAGTAGGCAATTTTTTACTAGAGGTTGCTATAAAAATAGTTGCGGCTATTTCCTCAGGGTGAAGAGGTATCATTGTAGAAAGAGATTCTCTCTCTTTAACCCAACCCTAACCCCCGGAGGGATTGTAGTGGACATCGTGATGTCGTGTATTGTCCATCCCCAAAGATCTCTACCCATGCATAGATATTTTTGCGTATTCCTGAATTTGATCAATCCATCTTTTTTGGGATCTTCCTCGTGAATCTTCGGCCTTCTATCTTTCCTTGGATAATAAGTTTTTCCATAATTTCTATATAGTTTTTTCATAATTTCTATGTCTGGTCGTTTAATATATCCAAAATATTTTAATTTTTGGAGATGAACTTTACTAAATAAAAATTAAAATCCGTAAAACGACGGATTTCCTATCTTCAAACGGATAGGCACCACAAGAAGATATGTCATCTAAAAAAAATTGAGCTGATTTATTTGTTATTCTTTTTGTTATTTTATTTATTAATAAAATATGCATCATTGATTTGACGAAGGCATTTGACAGAGTTCGCCTGGAAGACATTCTAAATATATTAATAGAAAATAAAACACCGACCAGTATAACAAAGATACTCCATAAACTAAATAACAACAACCTAACCAAAGTTAGAGCAGGAGACGAATTCACTGAAAATATTTCAACACCGGGAGGAATTAGACAAGGCGACAGTTTAAGCCCCTTCTTGTTTAATCTTCTCATGGGCAAAATTATCAACAAAGTAACATCTCTTAATCTCGGATATAGAATGGGCAACAAAAGAATTGGTATGGTGTGTTACGCAGACGATGCAGCAATTATTGCCGAATCAGAAGATGATCTCCAAAGGCATCTCTTTCAGTTCTTTCAAACAAACCGACTACTAAATATGAACATCTCTACCAACAAAACTAAATGTATGACAATAGCAAAAGATCCGCTCAGATGTAAGTTAGTGGTTGAGGACAACCCCATAGAAGAGGTGATGCAATTCAGATATCTGGGCATAGATATATCAAGCACCCACGACCCAGTAAAGGACCTGAGGAGTCAGATCAACAAAGCATCTGCACTGTCAGGATGTCTGCGGGAGATAGTCTGGTCAAATTTGTATATGCGCACAGATAGTAAAATTAGAATCTATAAGACTTGCATACGACCGATCATGACATATGGCATAGAAGTGCGCGAAGATACTAACAAAACGAAACAGATGCTAAGGGTTGCCGAAATGAAAACCCTAAGAACAATAATGGGGAAAACAAGAAGAGACAGAGCGAGAAATACAAACATTAGAGAGCAGTGCAAAATTCAAGATATTGTAAGATGGGGAAGGCAGCGCAAGAGGATGTGGTACAACCATGTAACACGAATGGATGAGAATAGACTCCCAAAAATTGCCCTAGAAAACAATCCGCCCGGTTCAAGACCTTCCGAAGACCACCTAAAAGATGGAGGGATAGTTGGCAATCTACCTCCCAAGAAATTAACCAGAGGCAGCTTCAGAATTAAACAGATCGAAAGATCTACAAAAAGTAGAAGAAGATTTATTAATAAATTAAAACGAAATGGACTCAGGACTTTGTTCAATTTGCCTATTTTTATGATGATCGGGCTGGTTTTCTTCTCTTTTTAGCAGCCCGATTACATCGGACAGTCGTACCTTGTTATGTTTTACAACTAGTTCAAGGACGAAGTCAACATATATTCTGACTCTTTAGATTCAAAAAAGAATTAGATTTGTAGGTAAAATATCGATAACATTAATCTCTTTTTATATGACTTTATGAATTATTTATAAATGTTTAAAATTTTTGCAAATGTTGTTAACTTGAACTAAATTAGAATACTGGAAAACCAGTAGTTATAAATTATAAAGATAAAATTGTATCTATATCCTTTTGGATATTTATAACTATAAGATATTATGTAATTTTTTAGTCATCTTAATAACGAATGGTCTATCTTGATACCCTTGGCAGTTTTTAATAAAAAAATTAAGTGCAAACATTTTTAAAAAATAGTGAATATTATAATATACTTCATAATTGACCGTGAAAGTATGTTCTATAAAACTATGTATTTGTGTTAAATTGTCGGTACTGCATTAAAACTCAATTTATTTCTAGATTTCGATATTTCGTTGATTATTTATTTTTACAACTTCATCAGGAACACACTACAAAATTAATTAACAATTAGATACAAAAACAAAGTTCACAACATTCTAACTTACGAAATGCTAAATTTTATTTTATGGAGCCAATTATATCCGAGAGACGCATTTTATTCTACATACAAGACAGCACCGATTTCGGTCTGTTTATTCACATGTGTCATTAGGCCCAACGTCAATACATGTCGCTTAACTTGTAAGTATCTGTATATTAATTGACCTTTGGTTTTTGTTGATGTGGTACATTTCAAGAAATAGTATTTTTTTATAGTTGATTTCTATGTCCAAGATTGCATCTACATCTGATGAATTAAATATCTGGCTTCTTCTGTTCGAATGGTGTGCTACTGCAAAATAATTTTTCTTTGTTTTGCTATTACTTTTGTGGTGTGCTATTTTTTGTTTTAGTCAGTGCGATGTTTGTCCTATGTACTGCCATGACATTTGAGACAAAAAAGTTGGTAAATGAGATTATTTTGATTTAGATGAATTATCTGGTCTTTAAGCTTCAAGAATAAACTGTAATTGAATATGATGTTACATTTAGTTATTTTAATTAGCAGTTTCATTCAGTAGCTTAATTATATTGTTAGTTAGGCCGTTTACATAGGGTAACTTTTTGTACATAACGGAATTTGTTGATCTGTTTTCCCATTGCCCCCCATAAAAGTCTAAGTAAAAGATTAGTTGCTTGAGAATTTATATAATATATAGAACACATGCAGTACAATGTGGTGGAAATGGTACTATAGAATCATCTTCATTATTTACAAATTTTGCGTTACATCTTTTAAGTTTTCTGTTATCTTCATTCTTCGAGTTTTAAAAACACATTACTAATTTTTAAATTATTGTATTTTAGATTTCCCTGGAATGTGCTTTGCCTCCACCAAATGCGCAACAGTTGAACCAGGTAAATCATGGGACCTTACACCATTCTGCGGTCGCTCAACCTGCGTTGTTTCTGAAGACAAACCACCACGTCTATTGGAATTGGTAGAAGATTGTGGACCACTTCCTTTGGCTAACCCCAAATGCAAACTTGACGAAGGTATGTACGATTCAATAAATGATATATTTAAAAAACGAAAGGTAAAATTAAAGCGGAATTCAGGATCTAAAAATTAATTACTATTATTAGTTTAAGAGGGTTTTTTGATGTCTTGGAATGTAAACTTAAGCATTAATTTAAGAGGTATTGCTTTTTTTTGAAATCAATAATATAACATCGGATAAGAGGTAATACAAATTGTGGATATGACAAAATAATTCCTATAATAATGGTGTGCTATAATAGTGGTCATTGGTTTAAACCAAACACCAGCAATAAATTTTCCAAGACACTTGTACAAAATAAGGAGTACCTACTTTCCTACTTACATATATTCTATGCCTGGAAATACACAAACCTCACTTAACATATACACCGTTGTACGTAGATAAAAAAGGTAAAATTAAATTAAATTATAAACGATTAAATTAACATTAGGTCTTCTCACTATCGAAGTATTACTTGACTAAAATAGGCAAGTCGGAAAATCAGTCAAATCAAACAAATAGGCAAATCAGGAAAATGTGTCGTTTATGCAAAAATAAAAAAAAAGTGCAACGCTGGTTTATACAAAAACATATAAAGCTGATTAATTTAGCCAGATTGCGGCATTCAAGATTTCAAATAAAGTAAAGCTTAAGAACAAAAATCGTGCTAAGGACATGGCTTAGTCCTTAGCCATGTGAAAAAAGGCTAAGAACATAAATATATCACCTTTTTATAATCCCTAATTAATCTTTATCAAATTAGCACAAGACCCAAGAATCAAAACTTGAGAGCGCTGAAGGTCGTCAAAGTTGTTATTTGCTACAAAAATTTAATGGCGTTAGTTAGTTCTCACGGATGATATTACCTAGTCAATACCACCAAGACAAAGACCACTTACGAGTGTAATTGAATTTTCAGCATATAATCACCGGAGGTATTTGCTCTGTATTTGAGATTAATTCTAAAGGTAAAAATGGTTTCTTTAGGAAAATCAGCATTTTTTTCTTCATAAAAGAGGTCTACATTTTTTTTTACAAGACAAGATTTAGTTAAGACATAAAAGGATTTTCGGAATCGATGTTTCCGAATTAGTGGTCATTTAACCTCCATCAAATCGAGTTCAAAGACATTTTAAAGTTTATTTGAAGTAACCGGCAGGTCATGTCAATGTTAGATTGTGAATAAATATAATCTAAAAATGTTTATTAAATGTAACATCGCTTTTAAAACAGCCATCAAAAGATCACCGTCAATGATACTCAAAGTTTACAATATACCTCATATGAAGCAACATAGATGATTGATTCTTTCAAAAGAAAATACATCACCAGAGGAACAATCATCTTATCGTTCACTCTGTATGCAGGATACAGCTGCCAAAATATTAGAACAACTACTACATCAATAACACGAAGCAGCAATTAAAAGGCTAGCGCTGCTCCACAGCAATCAGTATAATTTTCGAAAAAAATATTCAACACTAGCTGCGATTAATCTTTTCGTTAACACAACTAAGAAGGCGATTGCAGGGACCAGATGGAAGAGAGGTACAAAGAAGTATTATCTGGTGATAGTCTCGTTTGAAAAGTCATGAAATTGACTCTATAAACTGGAATTGCATTATGCAAGCTTTAACTGAAATGAGAGTACCGGTATATCTAAGGAGACTAGTGACTAGCTACTTTACAGATCGACTTTTGCAGTATGACACAAAGTATAGACCAAAGGAATTTAAAATCACTGTCGGAGTACAACAGGACTCTGTGTTAGACCTTCTTTTGTGGAATATTATATTTAATGAGTTGCTAAAGCTAAAATTACTAAGGGATACTAGGCTGGTGGCATATGCCGATGACGTGGTTGTGGTGATCGTCGCAAAGCACCTTGAGGAAACAAATCTCACGTTCGACATCATGTTTGAGAGAATCTTCCAATGGATAAACACAGTTTATTTAAAACTAGCAAAACACAAAACTGAGGCTGTGCTTATTACTAGTTGGAAAGATTAACTTATTAATTAGTAGAAACCGTAACCAATATATTGTATAAGTCACTAGTATTTTTCTTAAAAAAATCTATATATCATTTGTTGATATTTATTTCTTATTTCAGAAAAAACCAACAAAACTGCACAGTTCCCTTACTGCTGTCCACAATTTAGCTGTGAAGAAGGAGCCAAATTAGAATACCCAGAAATTCCAACCATTGCACCTGTCCCGGAAGAACCTGCAGCAACTACAACCAAAGCTTAATTTTTATAAGCAACTAAATTTTCCTTGTTATTTTTTCTCCCTTTTATACTTAAAAACTGATTAAAAAAGCTCACAGACAATATTTTCATCAAAATGTAGTAAAAATTTGGTGTCAAAAAGTATACAGTTTAAGTTCTATTGCGTAGGCACCAAAAAAAGCTGTTAGAAACAATATGAAGTAACTTACGTATTAAAAAAAAATTGTTAAATATTTAAATTATTGCAAAAAATGTATCTTCAAAGTTTATTCATTGTTTCACTAATTTATAAACACGCTTTGTAATACTTGCCTCCATTTTATTTTTCATTGTTTACGTTACTTTTGTATTTTTGTAAACGAAATAAAGTAAATTAAACAGAAATCGTAGATTTTTATTGGTACCAAAATAAAATAGACTACACATTATTAGTCAAAGTAACTGTCAAAGTGGTTTTAGTATTTTATTTTCCCTCACAAAAAATAATTATTTTTGGCAGTTTTATTTTTTGGTAGATTCTAGACTTGTTTCTACCTTTGAAGGCATCGGACCTCGTCGTGTCGTTCCTATCCTTAAACCCGGAAAGGATCCAAATATTGTGAGTTCATATAGACCAATATCCTTACTCTCGTGCGTATTCAAAACCCTAGAAAGGCTTATAAAATTTAGATTAGATTGGTGGATACAAAAAGAGAATTTATTACCAGTAAACCAGTTTGGCAACAAAAGAGGTTTTGGAACTCAAGACGCTTTAACAACACTTGTTGTTGATGTACAGAACAACTTAACTAGGAATAACTATTTAGCCGCCCTATTCTTGGATATTGAAGGAGCATATGAATCAGTTTGTTTGTCAATATTGAAATTCAAAATGGTAAATTTCTTTCATTTGCCAATTGCTTTCGTTAACACAATTATCGGTTTCTATACAGACAGGGTAATCTACGTCAGATACCATAATAACAAGCTAATAGGACCTAGACACAACTATCACGGCATACCACAAGGCTCGGTATTATCGCCAATTTTATTTAATATGTACAGGTCTGACATACATAATATGCAAATAAACAACATCATATTTAAAATAATACAAAATGCAGATGACTTTTGTATCTATACAGAAAGTAAGAAATATGAAAACGGTATGCAAAACCTAGGTAGAGTATGTAGTTCTCTTTTCCCATGGTACTTAGAGAACGGCTTAAATTTATCAATTGACAAATCAGCAGTATCTGTCTTCACAAGACACAACCTTCCTCCAAATCAAAATATACTTCTTGATAATCAATCTTTTACATTCAAAAACCATATCAAATATCTGGGCCTTATACTGGATAAAAAATTGACTTGGAAACAACACATACAATATATGCTGGATAGATGCAACAAAGGTAGTAATTTTCTTAGAATGACAACCAAAGTGTGGTGGGTTTGCGATGTTGAAACATCCTGATTGTTTTACAGAGCTTATATACGATCCATTATAGATTATGGTGCTACTCTTTACTGTTCTGCATCTAGAAATCTTCTAAGAAAAATTGACATTTTTCAAAATTCTGTCTTAAGGGTCTGTTTAGGTGCTATGAGATCTACCCCTATACAACCACTACATGTTGAAGCTTATGAACCTCCTCTTTCGATTAGAAGAAATTTATTAAGCGAAAAATGGGTACTCAAAGCCCACTCAACATATCCCAAATTATTTTCCAGTATACGTCAACTTAACGAATCAGATCTCACTCATAAATATTGGATTAAGAAGCCGTCTCCACCTTTGTGCACTGCTTTACAGAACAATTCAATTTTTCAAAAAATTTGGCCAAAGTGGAAAAAAATTTAGACTTCTTTGCTCTCTTCCATAAAGCTGAAGTTATAATACCCACATATAGTCACAACAACAAATTGAGCAACAATATTCTGAGATCTGTTTTGAACTGTTATAGTGATGCCACAGTTATATACACGGACGCATCCAAATCAATAGAAGGGACTGGCTGTGCCTATTTTCTACCTTCAGGAGGTTCTGAATTTAAGTACAAACTTTCCAAGGAGTTTTCAATTTTCTCGGCGGAATCATTGGCTATACTCGAAGCTTTGAAATACGTTAAAAACTCTTATATTAAAAAATCGTTAATTCTTTCAGACTGACTTTCAGTTCTACTGAACATAAAAAACACTTTTTTGTCCAAAACATTTAGTAATCCTTATATTTTTCTAATAAAAGATCAATTAAAGCACTTAGTAGACTCTGGCTTTAATATAAAATTTATTTGGTTTAAGGCACATATTGGACTCAAAGATAATGAATATGTAGATTACTTAACTAAAACCAGTATAATATCAGGCACTTTATTGCCATATTCTTTATGTGTATCAGATGCCATTAGGATATTTAAAAAAAAACCAGCTAGCGACATGGAAAGATCAATGGAATCTTTACTGCCTTACAAACCAAACAAGATACACCACTTTACAACCAGTTATTCCACAAACTACTTGGTTTAAGAATTTTAAATCTCCACGTAAATATATAACCACCATAAATAGACTACGCTTTGGACATGCGTGTTATCCAAGTCATTTATATAAAATAAATGTGATTGAAGATGATAATTGCAAACATTGCGGAAAACTGGGTGATCTTGATCACATCTTTTTTGAATGCCCTAAGTTTCAACAGCATTCAAACTCTCTCTACAAAAAATTAATCGAATTTAATATGTATGCACCATTTAATATTCAGTCGCTACTGGCGACAGGCTCACAAAAAATATATAATATCATTATAGATTTCTTGTCAGACACATGCATGGTTCTATAGAATTTGTACTCGAGCATGAAATTTTTCATGATCGTGTGGAAATTTAGATTTGTATCCTTTGTTTACCCTAAATGTTATAACACCTTATCCGTGGTCCAGTTTTGTTTGTCTACTAAGAATGTCTTGATGGGCCCCTAGACGAGAAGCAAGTGACCCTGTAAGTTTCCTTGTCGTATATTCTTCTATTAATAATTATCCGTTAGTTTTCGATTAGGGATAGAGTTGTGCATTTGTCTGATTGGAGAATCTATTGCAACTGGCTGAATGACTAATGTCAATGCCATTAAAAAAAAAAGACCTCGTCGTGTTTTCAATGCAGTTTTAACAATACATACAAGTTTATAGCAATTAGTAAAAAATTGTGTTTTGAAGACAGGACTATTCTATAGCCAAATTTTTTTTCTAAATCAACTATTTGTCTATCTAAGTTAGATTTTAAAAAGTTTTTTTGTTGTTTTAAACCGTTTTGATGTTGTATTAATTTATTTCAATACACAATTTAATTTTTCAAATTGTTTTTTATCATTTTGTTGTTCTATTTTATTTTCTAAAATATTCTGTTTCTGAGCAGCAAACATTAAATTTGATCTGGCTATTCCATTTTTTTTAATGTCGTCCACCTATCTTATATCTGGTCTTACTTTTGTTCGTCTATATAGGGTCTCCAATGTTGTATAGTGGCGTTCCAACGTTGGTCTTTTTGTCTAGCAGTGTGACCTGCGATGCTCCATTTGCGTTTGGCAATTTTTGTTGTGATATGCTCAACTTTTGTTTTTTATCTTACCCAGTCGTTCCTATTTTTATCTGACAGTCGTATACCTATCATTGCCCTTTCCATTGTCATTTCTGTTGTGGCTAGTTTATTCATATTTGCCTTGGTTAGGATCTAAATCTATATCTCGAATCTATTCTATAATTATTAATAGCTTGTTCTATAGTCCACATCTCAATACTATCAAATGCTTTTTATAGTCAATAAAGGCAATAAACGGGTAGTTCTCATTGTCAGCAAATGGTCTAAAGTACTATATCCTTTGCGAAAGCCAGCCTGTTCAACCGGTAGGTAATTATCCATTTTTGCAAGCCTGTCGTTCCAGTTTTTAACGATTTTGCTAGTATGGAAACATCTATTAAGTAGCTTTATTAGTATAGGAATTGTTACCGTCTTGCTTGTTCTTAAGAGCTCGGCAATTATACCATCGTGTCCTGGAGCTATATTATTTTTTAGATTTTTTAAAGCTCTTTCTATTTCGAATCCCTCTACAGTCGGTAGTACCTCTGATCCCAGGTTTTTTATTTTTCTTTTGGCGTTTTCTTTTGTTGATTCATCATAATGGCTTTGAAAGCTGTAAAGGTTTTGTAGAAGTCCTCCATTACCTTTGTTGTTTTATATTTGTCCTTCAATAGGGGCCTCAACAGATCCAGCAGGCAACTAGCGGAAAAATCTTTACACAAAATAAAATCGAATGGGCCATTAAAACCTTTAAACCTTTTAAATCCCCTAGTAAGGACGGAATATTTCCTGCTTTACTCCAAAAAGGCTTCATGCAAATACAACCGCAACTATAGCGGTTTTTCATAGCAAGCCTTGTATTAGGTCACATTCCAAAAACTTGGAGGTACGCAAAGGTGGTATTTATACCAAAGGCGAGGAAACGTCCTACGGACGAAGCGAGGTCTTATCGTCCTATATGCCTGACCTCCTTTCTTCTAAAAATAATGGAGAAATTAGTAGATTACTACATAAGAAGCGAAACTTAAGCGAGGAAACCACTTCACAAACATCAGTTTGCCTACCAGACTGGCAAATCCACTATAAATGCTCTGAATTCGCTAGTCAGAAGAATTGAAAAGACAATAGTGGCAAAAGAAATAGTTCTTTGCGCTTTCATTGATATATAGGGAGCATTCGATAATACCTCATTTAAATCAATAAAAAGAGCACTAGTAAAGAGGAGCATTGAAGTCTCACCAATACAATGGATTCAGTCAATGATAAAAACGAGAATCATCACTGCTAGTATTGGAGGAGAATATGTGACTATGACAGCGGTAAAGGAGTGCCCTCAAGGGGGAGTATTATCGCCTCTGCTGCGGTCTTTTGTTGTGGATGACCTTCTCACTAAGTTGCATGATTCTGGTTTTATAACCCAAGATTACGCAAATGACCTAGTTACTACAATTTAGGGCAAGCTTGACCGGATTATATCTAGTCTTATGCAAACTGCTCTTAACGAAATTATAAGTTGGTGTTCGAAAGAGGGCTTAAGTGTCAACCCCAGTAAAACGACTTTGATACCTTTCACAAGGAGACGTAAATACAATTTACAGGTTTTAACTATGAATGGCATCACATTAGAGTATTCTAAGTTAAATATCTGGGGGTAACCCTAGATCAAAAACTCACCTGGAATAGTCATATTTAAAAAATTTTATCCAGAGCTTTGGTGGCAAGTTGGACCTGCCGCAAGACGTTTGAAAAGACTTGGGGCCTACAACCGAAAATGACTCTCTGGTCATATAAAACAATAATTAGGCCCATGGTCACATACGCATCATTGGTATGGTGGCCAAAAACAAAACAAACAACAGCTGACGCCAAGCTGCAAAAAGTGCAGCGGCTAGCTTGTCTGGGAATCACAGAGGCAATGTCAACATGTCCCACTGCAGCTCTAGAGGCGATGCTGAACCTTCCTCCCTTGCAGTTCTGGATAAGGAGGAAGGCAGTAACTACCGCCTTAAAATTGCGACAGACACAAATAATGAAACCTGGAGATCTAGTTGGCCACCTGAAAATCTTAGAAGAAATTTCATTAGATTCTAAGGATATGCCGACAGATGATATGCCAGTCAAATTCGACTTTAAAACACCCTTTAAAGTGGTCATAAAAAACCACCAAATGGGTAAATAAATTGAACCAAAATTGGAAGAAGGTTCAATCGTATGGTATACGGATGGATCTAAGATAGATGAAAGGGCAGGAGTGGGAGTTACTGGGACCAATCTCAGGCTATCTAAAGAATGTCTTAACCAAGACACTCGTATTGCAAAAGTCTTTATTTTATCAGAAATCCAAGCCGCCTTAAAGGCTCTAAAGTCATTTACATGTGAGTCAAAGTTGGTTTGGGACAGTAAACAATATCTCAAGAAGCTGCCGGAACGAAACAATGTAACTGTGATGTGGGTGCCAGGTCACAAGGGAATTGCAGGAAATGAGGAAGCTGACAGCCTCGCAAAAGAAGGAGCTAATACCCCATTCCAGGGTCCGGAACCCTTCCGTGGACTATGGAAAAGCCACATCCGAGAGGAACTTTCTACCTGGGAACTCAATCAACTAAGATCATGTTGTAAGGCTCATAAAAGTGTCTCCTACTGCAACAAACCGCCTTCTAGAAATGAGTAAAAAAGATATCAAAATGGTCACTGGCCTTCTCACTCGTCACTGCCCTCTGAGATATCATCTCAAGAAGATGGGCAAATCAGATAGTGAGAACTGTCGTTTCTGTCACAATGAAAAAGAAACGGAAGAACATATACTATGTAACCGCGTAGCACTGTTCTGCAAACGACTAAAATTTCTAGCAAAGGTCAGTCTGGCGTCCTCTGACATAGGAAACGAGTCACCTAGGAAGCTAAGGAACTTCATTAGAAGTATCAGTATTCTAGAGTTTAACTAGATTAAGGTATGCACAAAAGATCTCTATAGGTCAAAGTGCGGTGAGGCGGCATGGCCTTAAGACCTCACATAATCTAATTTAATCTAAGATTTGTCCTTTAGCTTCTTATTATTGGTGTCTTTAATTTAGATGATTTTTTGGACACCTAGTGTTGGGCTTAGACATTTTAGGCCTCTGTCGTTTTCAATGACTTGCTCTATTAAGTTCTCGTCCCATTTTTTTATGTTGCGTTTTAGTTCATTTTTAATTATTGTTTTAAGTTTTACGTATGCTTGAGTAAGGCGTTTGTGTTCCTTTAGTAGTTGTCTTTTTCCTTAATTTGTTGTTTAATTTCGTTGCTTGTTTTGTCTTCTTAGTTCTTCTCTTATTTGCGACCTGTAGTCCGGCTTCGAGAAGGTTTGTATTTATATTTTTGTTAATGTCGTCAATTTGGTCTTTATTATGTAAAGGATCTGATTCGAACCTACTCGCTAAGACCTTTCGAAATTCCTTTTCATGTGTTTTTACTTTAAATGCATCTCTTCGCGTTGTTTTTTTTAAGATCCTTTTTTCCTCTTCTTTCATGTTAGTATTTATTTTCACTTTAACTATACGATGGTCACTACCAGTTGTTATGTTGTTTATTGTTGTGATGTCTTTAAATATTCTTTTGTTGTTTGAGAGAAAATAGTCTCTTTCATTTTTGGTAGTTCCATTATATACGAGATATAGATTCATAGACGAAAATCCACCTGCTAATCCTTTTACTGACAATCTGCCTGGATGAGGTTGGTATAGATCCTATTTAAAGCGACACCCAGATTTAAGCGAGAAAACTCCAGAAGCGGTAACAGCAGTAAGTTCAGTCGTGTCTGCAAAAGATATATAAAAAATAATTCATCAGTGCTCAAGCATACTTGCATTGTAAAGGTTTCATTGATATTCTTTAAGACCCATCACGTCTTTTAAATGGGGATGAAACCTGCTTTGTCTTGTGTCCTAAAAATAAACAAGTGTTGCCTGTAAAGGGAAGCAAAAATATGTTTCAAATAGAGCATCACGCCAAAGTTAATTTGACGGTTATATTTACCTTTGCAGTTCTTGAAAAAAAAAACCAGCAACAATAATTATTTACCCTTGTAAACACATATTCCACAGTTCCACAAGAATGGGCATAGTATATGATACGGGATTTATAAAGGATGATAATTTCAATAAATACATATGAAACGTCTTATATAAATAACTAGTTGCGAAAAACACTAAATTTCCAGTTATTTTGTTCGTTGTTGAACATCAAACTCACTTAATTATTCAAATCAGTAAATTTCGTACAAAGTTACAAATTATTTTAGTGGTATTGTATCCTAATGTAACCAGAACTAAGCAACCTGTGGATATTGCTACATTTAAACCGTTTAAAGTAAATTGTAACCAGGCAGTATTCAAATTTAGACGAGACAACCCGAACTCGGAAGTTACCAAAGAGAATTTTGCATTGGTACTAAATATAGCTATTAGTCAATTAAAATCAGATTCTATAATTAATGGCTTCAAAGCATCTGGATTGTGTCCATAGAATCCTAAAGCAATAGACCATTCTAAATGTTTAAAAAAGATCAAAGACTCGAATAGATATTAATTATATTAACCACACTATTTCTGCAACTAAATCAGTAACATATAAGATTTTTTACAAACAGTTTGAGCCGCAAAAATATTAGAATTTAAAAGTTTGGGTAATTTCTAAGAACTCAATGGAGAAATTTATTATATTTAATTTATTTCAAAAGCCACATATCTACCCACAATTTAAACTACAGAGACCGATGGAATCATATATGACATACATAATATCTCTATATGTATATCAATCGGCATCCAATAATCTGCCTTTAATCAATCAAGAGAGCTCAATATCTTAAGAAATTCACCCCTTTTTTGACAATTTTTTTTGCCAAAAACCTCAAAAGAAAGAGTAAAAAGCAAACAGAATACTCTCTTTCGTGCTCACTTCTTCAGATCATTAAAATGCAGAGAGACGTAAACTTAAAGAACAGGAAAAAATAAAATTAGAACGAAAACAAAAGCGAATTGATGCAAAAGCAAAAAATGAAGATAAAAAACAAAGGAAACAAGATTAAAGTCAAAACAAACATTGCCACAAGACATAATTCCGAGAGCAAACAAACTGTTATGAAAAAGAAAGAAAATGTTAGGAGTTAATATTGATACAAAATTTTCAAACCATACCTATGTGTGAACCATAATTAGTTCTGCGGTAAGGAACATGGAAATCTAAATTCTAACGCAGTGAATGGGGAGGAATATGAAAACAAACTAGCTGAAACCATTCAGGAGATTGGTTATTTTATGAAAAAGTTTAAAAATAAAGATTAAAAGGTAATACTTTTGATAGCAGAATCCAGATTCAAGAAATTGATCATACCAGAATAAGAATGTGTTATACACAATTTACCAGAACAGTAGATGCTTGTAGACAAGTCAGTATAAATCCAATAATGCAATTATAACATAAACAGTGTAAATTACTAGAAATTAAACAACTAGACAGTAAGTAAACCATGCTATCCAGTATGAAGCTGATTCTTCAGATTTACTGTCAAAAAATCAGTCAGTAAAGCCTCGAAAAATTTAGGAATAGTAGGAAGAATTATAATGGAACGATAATTAGGAATCAATGAGTTATGGATAAAATCAATAAATACATTGTGATGAAAAATGACCGTCAGTCAGAGATTTATAAAAAATAAGCCATAGAGGCGTAAAAAGAATGCAAAATTCCTTAAAATTAAGTTAAGATATTCCGTCTGGACCAAGACCTGTATTGGTATTAAGACACTGTAAGCATGCTAGAATGTCACAAATTTTAATAGTTAAAGAGTGAATATGGCTGTGACTGATATGGGATCTTTGACTACACCTGTCTACACAGGAGAAAGAAGGATTGTGTATACTGCTAAAGAAATTACATATAAGACACAGTTAACGATATGCTTCATCAGTTGTATGCGGCCACTTAAGTGATAGTGTAAATTCTTAAATGTACCTTAAATTGATTTATGTTTATAAGTTACAAACCTTTTAAAATCAGAGCTATATGTGTACAATCAAAAGCTTTATATTGTTTTTTCCCAGCCAACTAGATTTTATTGCAGATCAGCTTCTTACGGCTTCTCCTAACAAATTCGTTTATGGTCTCCTCCCCAATTTTGGAAAGCTCATTATCATATGTAACAGTTATCTAACTACCCCACAAACTTAATCATCCATGTTTAATTTTTTTAGCTTAAACTATCTAATAAAAAAACAGCCTCTGTAACAAAATTAATCAAAACATTCATTTGCAAATTTTGGTTTCTCATAACCATGGTAAATGCCTATAAAATCTACAATTTTAGGATATATAAACAAATTGCACCAACTAGGATAAAACTAACTACTAAAACTCTTTTTTAATGGGATTCCATCAAAATTTACACAAATTTCTATAACTGTTTTATTGTGAAGATAAAAATATCTTTGAAATTTGAATCATATGGATCAGAGTATTTGTTCTCTGGGTGAAGCAAGAAGGGTTCTAGCATCTGAACTCAAATGAGAAAGATCACGAACTACTTTATGAGTTTTTAATAAATCACCTAGTATTAAAGAACAAAGTCCAGTTGTATAACTTATTGGAAAAATTAAAAACATCTCGATGGGGTTCTCCAGAATTCTGGTTACAATCATGTTTAGAGTTTAATTGAAAGAAAAGCTTTGTAAAGGATCACCGTAATAGTCGTCTATGTGGTAATTTGGATTATTTTAGACACTTAACATGTTAATAAAAAGTTTAAATCGGCTTCGAAACAAATCGTTTTCTTTTAAACATAAATAATTTTAGGAAAAATTACACTTACCTTTTTGTATTAAAATAAAAACCAAACTCGAAGTAACCTAAGAAATGGCACAAAACCTTTAACAATCACCAAAGCAAGCATCAATAAAAAACAATGCACTGTACACTGCTTAAATACAATTCTTTTATTACTCTTTTATTAAAGCATTAATAATAATATTGTAATTAAACTGTCATTTGTTTAAATAGGTATGACATGACAATGACAATTAATATCATCATCATTATTTTGTCCAGCCAGAGTATATACCACCACTTGTTTATCTTTGAAAAGAATCTTCAAGATTCATCTTGTTGATAAAAATCTCGGAATTCGCAAACATATATCATCGTGATAACTAGAATAATAAAACAATTGTAACGAATTATCTAGAAATAAAAGATTTTTACACTTTACCTAAAAACAAAAAAAATGTTTTGGATATATTAAACTATACAATTTTTAATTAATCCATTAATTAATCAATAATTTTTTTTTTGTTTAATAAAACTCCAACAGGAATCTTATGACTATTGCTATCTGATCATTCACTATGATCAATAAGCAAGTTAGTTCTATATATAAATATTACAAGAAACTTATCTAAGGTTATATTCAGCAATATTCCTTAGGCTCTAATACATTATAGTACTACTAGCTAACGTGTACACTTTAGCCGCACTTTACTCTGCTTTTTCACTTTCACTCACTTATAGCACTAAATCAAACGGCTTCGTTCTCTTTAGTCTTCTTATCTGGTTAGCGTTGTCTAGGAGTTTGATGGCCTCGACGTTCACGTG
The DNA here is from genome assembly GCA_918026665.1 of Diabrotica balteata. Taxonomy (NCBI): domain Eukaryota; kingdom Metazoa; phylum Arthropoda; class Insecta; order Coleoptera; family Chrysomelidae; genus Diabrotica; species Diabrotica balteata. The sequence goes on from OU898277.1 coordinate 62,353,518, forward strand.
GTTGGAGAGCCTCTGTTCATGACTCTCGGCAAACTTACTTATTGTCTGGATAACTGTATCCATCTGGAGGTCTCGATGAAGATCACAGTTTCTAAAGTACCATGGAGCGTTAACGATGTTCCTTAATACTTTATTCTGATATCGTTGTATATGTTGGATGTTGCTTTTTTTTGTACAGCCCCATAGCTGTATTCCGTATGTCCATATCGGTTTAAGGACTTGCTTATATAATAGCAATTTGTTGTAAATAGACAGAGTGGATTTTTTTCCCATCAACCAGTACATCTTTCTGAACTTAATTTCTAATTCCTTCTTTTTTTTCTTAACATGTGCTTTCCAACGTAGCTTGGAATCTAACGTCATACCCAAATATTTTGCCGTATTTGCATAAGGTATTTGGTTTCTATTTATATGTACTGGGATATGTTGTTCTCTTTTGTTAGTAAAATTGACATGAACAGATTTTGTTTCATTCAATTTGATACGCCATCGGTTGGTCCAGATGTTAATTTGTTCAACAGAGTTCTGTAACATGGTAGCTGCATCCTCGTGGTTTTGTCCGACTGCTAGTATGCATGTGTCGTCTGCAAATGTCGCAATTGTGTTTGGTTCTAATGATGGAATATCGCTGGTATGGAGCAGGTATAGCACTGGCCCCAGGACACTTCCTTGTGGAACTCCAGCTTTAACTTCTCTTAATTCTGAATATACTTCCTCATATTTAACTCGAAAGTATCTGTCTGATATATATGATTCTAGTAGTTCAGAATATTGTTTTGGTAAGTAGCATCTCATTTTATGATATAGTCCATCATGCCACACCTTGTCAAAAGCCTGCGCTACATCGAGGAAAATTGCTGAACAAACTTTTCCTTCTTCTAGAGCTTTTTCTATGATATCGGTTATTCTATGCACCTGATCTATCGTTGAGTGGCTTGCTCTAAACCCAAACTGATAATTAGGAATTAAATTTTTTTCCTCTATAATCGGTTTTAGTCTCTTCAAGAGTAATTTTTCGTATAATTTAGACATGACAGGTAACAGTGAAATAGGCCTATATGAAGAAGCTTCTTGTGGAGGTTTTCCTGGTTTTAGTGTCATTATAATTTCTGCCACCTTCCATATCTTTGGTACGTACCTCAACCTAAAGGAAGCGTTTATAAGATGTGTTAATTTTATAATAGCTTTCCTTGGAAGTTGCTTTAACACTTCCCCAGTAATTAGATCAAATCCAGGAGCTTTCTTTGGATTTATATTTTCTTTTATTTCCAAATATACTTCTTTTGGAGTTACAAGGCTAATCTCCATTTCGTCTTGATCAGGGAGCTCCCAGTTTATTCTTTCTTGTTCTTCATTTGGTTGAAAAGTATTTTCTAGGTGGTCAGCAAACCTGTTGGCCTTTTGTATATTGCTTCTTGCCCAGCTACCATTAGTATTTCTAATTGGTGGATACTGTAAGATTGGCCTTTTTAATTGTTTAGTAGCCTTCCACAAAGAGTAATCAGTAGCGCTATCATTTGATAGTTCACTTAGGTAAATGTTAACCGATTCGTTTTTAATTTTTTGTATTTCTCTTTTTAATTTTTGTGTGGCATTATTTAGTCTAGTTTTATCAACTGGTGCTCTAGACTGATGCCACTTGCGTCTTAGTTTTCTTTTTTCGGTTATCATTTCTCTGATTTCTTTCGGGTAGTTATTACCTTTTATTCTTTCGACACTGTTCGTGCTGTTGTTCCAAGCAGCTTGTTGTATATTTTTATTGAGTAATTCTACTTCTGCTTCTAGTTGATCAATGGTTCTTAATGGCACTGAGAGGTTAATCTTCTCTTCAAGGTCTATCTGGAAACTTTTCCAATCAGTATTTTTGTTAACAAGTCTAGGGGGGCTTGCTTTTTTGATAACAGTGTCACTGAGTGTGAGAATAATTGGAGAATGGTCCGAGGTCATATCCAATGACTCTTCTATCTCTATGTAATTTGTAGAAATATTTCTAACTACAAAGAAGTCGATAAGGTCTGGAATTTTATTTGTGTCAGTAGGCCAGTATGTTGGTTTTCCCGTTGATACTGCGTCGCATTTTATGTATTTCATTGCTTCTAAAAGTTCTTTCCCTTTGGTTGTAGTCAGTCGTGACCCCCAATGCGTATGTTTTGCATTGAAGTCTCTCCAAGGATAAATCTATGTCCTTGACTGGTCAGGAAATCTACGTATTGATTTTTCTTGATGATATGTCTTGGCGGACTGTAAACTGCTGTGACGATTACCTCATAATTTTTACATTTAATTTTTACTGATGTGGCCTGAAATTCTTTTGTTCTGTACCCAATTTCCTGATAGTGCATAATATTTTCCTTGATTATTACTGCACTACCTCCTTTGGCTGCATTATCAGGGTGAGTAGTATGATAAGTTTTGTAACCCCTAAATCTAATATATGACTCATTCGTAAAATGGGTTTCAGAAATGAGGCATATGTCTATTTTTTCTATATCTAGTATCGCTTGTAGTTCTTGCTGATGTTTCAAAATCCCATTTGCATTCCATTCTAGTATTCGTAAATTACCCGCCATTACCAAGTCTTTTAGGTATAGCTCCTTTGGTGCTATATTCTATTCTGGTTATACGCTCGTCTAGGTTAGTTAATCTCTCTAATATTTTTTGTAGTGTTTGTTCTATTTTCAGATCTTTTTGACTACTATAGTTTTCTTCGTTACTTTTACCAGCTGTTACCATACTATAAGTTCTTGTTTTGTTTTCTTCTTGTTTTGGATTTTCTACAGGTTTTGGATGCATTTTTTGATAAAGGTCTGGATAAGGTCTGTTTCTTGTTATTGTTATGTTTATTTTATTTTTTTTGCCACGATACATCCTCTATAGTTAGCCGGATGCCCTTCTCCACAGTGGACACATTTAGGTTTTGCGTCCTTGGGATTCTCACATTTGGCTGTTAAGTGTTTTCCTGTGCAGCGGACACATCTCGGTTCTTTCGAACAGTAACCTTGTGTGTGTCCATATGCCTGACATCTCTTACATTGAGGTACCAATTTTGATTTTCTGAGCGGAAGTATTTGTACTTTTACGTTCATGATATCTGAGATCTCATAGATTATATTGATATTTTCGTCATTTCTGAATACCAGCATAAACATATTTAGTGGTTGCTTTGTTTTGTATTTTAATTTTGATATGACATCTATTATCTTGAATCCTTTATTACTTAAATCGTTCATGATCGAATCCTTACTGGCTGAATGATGTAACTTATTGACCATAACTTTAATGGGTCGGCTTTGCTTATTTTCGTATGTATGCCATGGATAATTTACTTCAGTCAACTTTTTCGTTAATTTTCTGAAGTCTTCTTCACTATCGACATTAATTTTAGCGCTCTTGTCTCCTAGTACTTTTATCTGGAATTTAGCAGTATGTAGTCTGACTAATTCATGAAATTGGCTAAATTCGGCAATACTCTCCACAATTATTGGAGGTGGGATTTGTGTTTTTCTGGTTTTTTCTTCTCTTTGTTGGATATATGACTCTTTTTGTGGTGGGGTCAATGATGTATCCACTTTACGTTTTTTGAAGTTTTTGACACGTATCCACTCTGTCTCCTTAGCTAATTCCTCATCGTCAGTATGAAACTCCTCATTGTTAGGTTCTTTCTCTTTGGATAAGTTTTTCTCTAGATCTGCAAATTTTAATTGCAAGCTTTCATTTAATTTTTGTAGGGTATCTAACTGGAGTTGGAGCTGATCAATCCAGAAATCAATAATTTAATGATTTAACCTTTTTGCTTTTAATTATTTTATTAACGTAAATAATTTTTTATTTTATTGAAATATTTGTTATTTGATCCCAGAATTGGTAAATGTCGGACGTCCAGAAAACGTCCGAGTACGGACGTCCAGGGAACGTCCGAGTACGGACGTCCAAGGAACGTCCGAGTACGGACGTCCAAAGAACGTCCATATTTAGTCCACAATATGCCGTCGACAATACCAAACTTATATCATTCAGACGAAACAAAATCATTAGAAAAGAAGTAAACATAAACACTAATGAATTAGAACCAGCCGAGGAACCATCCAATCAGGATTTCATTAGCACCCATAAAGTTTCAAAATTCTTTTTAACGATCAATGTAACGATGAAACAAGTGACATTCGCACTGTATACAAATTTTGTACAAATAAAATAGAAAACAGTATCTTAAATGATACTGAACCCTTACTCAATTTAACGGAATCAGTTATGGACCAGTTGCCTATCCAATTCGATGACATACCCTATTTTGGTATAAACAATGATATAGGAATAAAATAAGTAACACAATGTATTGCTAACAATTCACAAGACACTAGCATAATTCAAACAGAGAAGAGTGAAATAGAAGATAAAGAAGTTCAAATCAATGAACCTGAGTTTAGCAAAATAGCTCTAGGTAAGAAAACTACCGAATTTAAATATATTCAGTCTCAAGAATTTACGGAAACTTTGTTTGAAAGTAAATCAGAAAGCTGGACTCATTTGACTGAAGTTGGAAAAGAAGATATAAGATTAGTTCCGATTCTAGAACTCATAAAAATATGGTTGGTGAAAGTAGGGGTAATGACGAGAACAAAAAGACTGCCGATGATACTGATAAAGCTAGTATCAATACTGATAGCCAAAAAAATGAAAAAAATATTACAGGCACACGCATAAATATTCTATCTGATATAAAGTTAGTTTGTGGTAGAAAGGAGCTCATAAATATATATAAAGAAAATATAATTACTATTTATAACCGGGAATAAGCCACAATTAAAGATAAAAATACGTTTATTGACGTTTCAATTTCCAATTCGGAAATGGTTCTCAAAATACAAACCAAAGTCAATTTACTGTTTATATTTTGAGAACGATTTCCGAATTGGAAATTGAAACGTCAATAAACGTATTTTTATCTTTAATTGTGGCTTATTCCCAGTTATAAATAGTAATTAATTTACAATGCCACAAGAAAATAGTTTCAGAACAATATTAAGAAAATATAAATAATCAAAAGGGAGAAATGCAAAAAATTGTTGAAAATGAGACTGAAAATAAAATTTCTAATGAAGGGATTAAAAATTAATAACGAAATATGGAAGAAACATCTACATTGGCCAAGAGTAAAAAAAACTGAGCATAAAATTAAATCAAAAACAGCAATGCCTTTTGCACTAATATCTAAGGAATGGAAAAATTATTATGATAACAAAGAGAGGGACAAAACGGGCAAATTATAAAAAATACAGGCGAGAAAAGAAGAACGGAAACAAAAATTGAAAGGATAGAAAACAACAAGCTTGACCGCGTTAACAAGAAAACACTACTAAACAAACAAAATATCCATACGTAATTAGTAAGTGAAGAAGAAATAATTCTGCCTGATGTAGAGAATGTAATCTGCCTGATAACCAAAGTCAGGCAAATATGCAGGCTAAAAAGTAAGATATATGCGCATATATAGGCATATTATGTATGTCAAATATGCATGTATATGTATTTAATTATGTCAAATATACATGTATATGCATATATTTTTTGTGTCAAATATGCATGTATATGCATTATTTAAACAAAATGTGCACTTCATAAACCGTTTAAATATAATAACTTTATAAAATATTAGTTGAGTGCTTGATATTATAAAATAAAACAAACCTTTTAAGCAACTATTTTAATTAGATAAATATATATTATACATGACTATTTATTTAAAAAACAATATGTGATAATATGTTTTTCAAAATTTTCTAACAAAAAGTTTTGTCGCCTATCTGTATACATATGTTTGTATATAGAAAAGCTCCGTTCTACATCCACCGAAGTTATAGGAGCGTATTTAAAATTATTTAAAACTTCAGCCTCTATATTTATTGTTTCATCAAACACCCCACTTAAACATTTGCAACCTTAGATAGAAATATGAAACCAGTATTTTTATCTACGACTGACTTAAATTTTGCTAAAATGTCTTTGCCAATTTGACCCTCAACAATTTTGCAAGATAGTTCAAATTTTTTTATTACTTTAACTGCTTCAATTAACGATAAATTCGTATCCTGTAGCTGAAGGATGCAACTTGGCACAAAATCATAGTTTGATTTTATGTATGAAAGTTGCTGTGGAAGTAATTTATTTTTCAGTAATACTTTGGAAACTGTAAGTGCTTCGGAAGAATTGTCAGCTAATTTCATTATTACTGGCTTCAATTCCGAAAAATGTTCTGCATAAAACATTGCAGCCTCTAACCAAGTTCCCCATCTAGTAACAATAGGTTTTGGTGGAAGAGGAAGATTGGGCAAATGTTCTTTATACAACTGAGTTCTTATAGGTGGCTTAAGAAATATTTTTTTCATATTTGAAATTAAATTATTAACAAGAGGAAATTTATTTCTAATTTCTTCTGCGACCCTATTTAAACCAAGTGCTAGGCAAGTTGTATGTACTAAACACGGATAAAAATTTTTCAAATTGTTTCCTACTTTAACCATGTAAGGTGCAGCATCTAAAAGAAAAAGCAAACATTTTTCATTGGGAACAGCTAAAGGAAGAAAAAAATTTCGTAAACTATCTTGCAAGAACCTTGTAACTGTTAGTGCGTTGGTTTTATCCAACTGCTTGGAAGCAATTAAATGCGATTTACAAGCTTGTTCATTTTTAAAAGATCCAATTAATAAATGTGCGATATAACGTCCAGAAGAATCAATTGTTTCATCCACACATACATAAAAATAATTGTCTCCTATATCTAATTTTATTTTACTCAGTACAGCAAAATAAACAGAATCGACCTCGTTTCTTCTTAAGCTTCTTTCACTCGGAATATTCCATTTGCAGTATTTTCCAAGAAACATGCGCAAATTGTCGTTCGATAATTTGGACAAAGGTATATTTGAGCTTAACAATGCTTCACACAAATCATGGTTAAATATCTCTTGCTCATTTGATTTCCGATTAGTTGATTGTAAGCATCTAGATATCGAATCTTGCTTTTTCTCTCCCGATTCTAATTTCTGTTTTTTGCCGGTGTGTAAATCAGTTTTGCAATGCTGAACTATTTGGAATTTTTTTTCGCATGGTATCAGCAAAAAAAATCCTACAGGAAACTAAATAATTTTTAAATCGAGGGTTATTAAGGCATTTATTATGCCTATTAAGCGAAACAAAAACGGCCCTATCTAAAAGCTGAGCTTGGCTAAGCTGGAGATTAGGATTTGTCGGTTCAACCAGGCATTAAATGTGTAACAAAATAACTTAACCATCAAAAATGCATATTTTTTTGTTTTTGATTTAGTCTACTCGCAACATAAGGAGTCCCGTGGGAAATTCTAGCTCGCCGTGATTTGATGGTGGTATTATAGGTTTTTTGGGTCGCTTAATCTAATGGAAGTGTTCTGGAGGCCCAAATATTACCCTTCTTTTCCTTGCAGTAACGTCTCCTATCGGAAGTTGACTACCATCACAGCAATTTTAACTTTGTTGGCTGCAGCTCTGAACAACTGTATTGAACACATTTCTCTTTCCCCGAGATTTTTTCTTAGATTGTGAGTCTTAGCAGGAGAGTACTTTTCTCCTCTCGTTATGTGGCTTAGGTATTCCAGTTTTTTTTTTTTGTATGCTGTATGGTAACAAATTATGGTAAAATTAGGTATTTTTCAGGTATTATTAGAAGCCCTGCAAAAAAATGATAGTGTTATCTTCTCTGGTGTATTTCTGCTCGCTGAATCGAATGCGACTAGTTGCGATTACTCAAAATATATTCTTATTTTGTTAATAACAAAATAATTGTTTATTCGCCGAAATACTCGAAATAATGCGCTCTCTACATAAAGTTTGTAGTCTTTTTCATAGCTTTTTTAAGAACAAAATTTTTGGAAAAATTACTTTTTGAGTTATTTACGAGAAACCGTCTAAAACGTGTTTTTTTTTTGAAAAATGAGCATATTCACTCGCAAATAACTCGAAAAATATTGACTTTGTAGAACAAAAGTTGCTTAGAATAATTAATCACTTAATCAGTTTATCCACTTCTGGACTTATTTTAAAGGTATTGTTTTCACCCCCGAAAAAAGAGGTGAAACTCAACCCCAGGGTAAAAACACACATCGGCACAATATCAGTTTTTTGTTTGACATGTTAGATTACGTGTATGCCAAATTTAATGTTAACTCAAGTGGCTTTTTAAAATTAAGAGCAAAAACCGTGAGTTAACGTACTATAAAAACAGCTATTTTTGCAATAATTTATTAATAACAAAGTAGGGGCGCGGTTTAATTCATCACGACTAGTGATAATCGATTTGGTATAAAAATATTATCAAAAAAATTACAAACTTGCGGTAGATAGCGCATTATTTCGAGCTTTTCGGCGAATAAATAATTATTTTTGTTATTAACAAAATAAGAACATATTTTGAGTAACCGTGACTAGTTAGCTTCAGTAACCAAAACCACAAGAGAAGACCTGGACCTTCACACTATCAACTTCTTTACTGGGCTTCTAATAATAGCGCTTTATTGGGGGTTTAAAATAAATATACCTTTCACACAGAAGATTTTCCTTAAATTTTTGTAATAAATGGTATGCAGGCAGCTACAGGAAATTTTTCCTTGTGAACATCTAAATAATACTTGAAAAATACTTCATTTTACCATAATTTGTTAATAACAATTAAACGGGTAATATTTGGGCTTCCAGTCCACTTCCATTAGATTCGGCGACCCAAAAAACCGAGAATACCACCATTAAATCACAGCGAGCTAGAATTTCCCACGGGACCCCTTATGTTGCAACTAGACTAATTATTTTAATGCAATTTAAAATATTCAGGTTTACTTGTTAGTTTTGTAATTGTATTTACTTACAATTTTACTGTATGCTGAGCAAAATACTTTTCCCATATCAATGACTAATTCTGGATATGTCTTGATCCACGCAGATACATTTACTTCTTTCTACATTGTAACTGCACTGGATAAAACTTTTTATCACACAGTACACTCCAAAAGTAGGTACAACTGTAACTTGTATTTAACAACTCAAGTTCAATAAATAAACTTGGTTGAAATTTTTCTTACCTAAGTAAATAAAAAGGCCAATAATAAACCCAATAAACTAATTCTTGGTAATTTTTACCTTCTATTTTAAGGTATCCATTTAGAAAGTGTTAAGGGATTAAGATAAGAATAACATTTTATATTTTGGAAATACCAGGTGCTTATGAAGGTATTTTAACCATGAATCAACAAATAAATTCATTTTGAAAACGTATTATATGCACTTTATTTTTAAATTTACCAATATATGCAAAATTAAAAAAAATACACAAAAATATGCAAATGCATATGCATATGCACTCTTGCATATTTGCCTGACTCTGCTGATAACAAACAAGTGATGTTTGAAATAGGTGATTTTGTTATGGTAAAATGTTGTTGTCAACATTTTTCAGGAAAAATTACCAATAAAGATAGTAGTGATTATGAAGTAACAAAAATCCAAATTTCCAAACTTCCAGTGGAAAATTGTCGAAATGACACCAAACTGCAAATAAAATATGGCATTCCTCAGAAAACATTTTGTTCAAAATTGCAGAACCTAAAAAAGTAAATGCTAGAGGGTTTACAATATAACTCCCGTACAATGTAAGGGAAAAAATTAATACAGATGTAAAATACAAATGTATACATATTTCTATATTTGTAATGAATACATAATTTTATTATAATACCTATATGTGTCTACAAGTTGTGTTCATTTACTGGATATGTGTTGTTTATTCATTAGATTCTGCTGTTTATTTACTTGCGTTTTGAAAGTTTTTAAATTTTGTGTACAATAACTTAAAATGAATATAATAAAAACATATTTGGCAGTTAGTATGTAATAATATCATTATTTCTGTGTTAGAAACTTCCACAAAGACCACTGAAATATGTGTATTTTATATAAATACAAAAGTTGTCTACCTTATCCTTACATGTTCATTTATTGGCGCTTTTATCCTATCACAAAAATTTTATGTACAAAATCCTTTATAAAAGGCACAATAATAAAAGCCCTATTGGGCTACATCACAAAACGTTTTCAGAATATCTATTCAATCATCAGTCATCATCATCATCAACTAGCCTCTAACGTCCACTGCTGAACATAGGCCTCTCGCATGTTTTTCCACTTAGTCCGATTTTGCGCCATCTGAATCCAATTTGTAGTCACTCTTTTTATGTCATCTGTCCATCTCGTTGGGGGTCGACCTCTATTTCTTTAAGCTTGTATTCGGGGTCTCCATTCCAAAATTCTTTTTGTCCACCGGTAATCAACTGATCTTGCTACATGACCTGCCCAGTTCCACTTTAGTGTTGTTATCCTTTCAATAACGTCTGCTACTCCTGATCTTTTGCGTATAGTAGCATTGGGTATTCTATCACGTAGAGAAATCCCTAACATAATTCTCTCCATTGCTCTTTCCGCAACTTGTAGTTTACTCACTGTTGTTCTTGTGAGCGTTAGGGTTTCTGCGCCGTAGGTCATCATTGGCAAAATACATTGATTAAATACTTTTCTTTTCAGACACATTGGAATCTTAGACCTAAAAATATCCTTCATCCTTCCAAATGCAGCCCAAGCGAGGTTTATTCTTCTTTTCAGCTCGATTGTTTGGTTGTCTCGACTTATTCTGATCTCATGGCCTAAGTATTTATAGGAGTCAACTGGCTCAATATCTTTGTCTTCTACTGAGATGTTTTTGTTGTGGACTAAATTTGTCATAAATTGTGTTTTTTGAAAAATGTATTTTAAGACCAACTCTTTTTGTGGCAGTATGGAGTTCTTGGAGCATTATCTGTGCCTGATCAAAGCTGTCTGCAATAAGAACGATATCATCTGCAAATTTAAGGTTATTTAAAAATATTCCATCTACATTGATGCCCTTTTCGTTCCAATCATCAGTGCTATCTGGATTTACATGTTTGAAGCCACAAAATATATAAGTAAAAACCCTTTAAATATTATTAGATTAACTTTGTGTTACAATTTTTATAATTAAAAACTATGATGTTTAAGTTACAAAAGGAATTGATTACATGACAACGTAAGGCTCCACTAGGGTTGCTAGTCCTTAGACGAAGTGTCTGTGAGGATTTTTTGATAGCAACTATGTTTGAATTGCATGATTAAAAAGTGTCTCTGAACGTTCAGTATCACATGTATTTGGCCAGGAATAAAACAAGATGTAACAGATTTTATAAATAATTGTAATATTTGCCAAGTAAATTAATATGATCGTAATCCGCCAAATCAAAAACTAATGATTACACCCACAGCTTCAAAACCGTTTGAAATAATATTTGCAGACACTTTTCAAAGTCAAGGCCAAAAGTTTCTTACTATAATAGACACATTTTCTAAATACGGTCAAGCATACCCACTTTCAGCTTTGACAAGTACTGAAATTGTAAGAGCTTTTCTAACCTTTATGACACATCATGGAATTCCTAATCTTGTAACTATGGACCGAGGCACAGAACTAAAAAATTCTGTTGTACAAGAATTCTTTGATATACATAAAGTAAAAACTCATTATGTTACTACAAATAGTGCCCAATCTAAAGGATCTATAGAGAGATTTCATTCTACTCTAATAGAACATCTACGAATAATTAGAAGTAAATCAGATGGAAAAATTGATATCTTAAATCAAATGCCTTATGCTATTTTAGGATATAATAACTCAATACATTCCGTAACTCAACAAAAGCCTATAAATATTATAAATGGACACATTAACACTAAAGAAATATTTGATATGAACATAGACCAAAAACTGATTAATAATTATATGCAAAAACATAGACATATGACCAAAGATATCTATAAAGAACTTAATAAAAAATTGATCGAACAAAAAGAAAAAAGCATTGAATATAACAATAAGGATCGACACGAACCAGTCACATACGAAGAAGACAGTGATGTTTATAGGAAAAACACGACACTTGTACGAAATAAACTTAACCGTAAATTTATGAAAGATAAAGTTGTTAAAGATGCAAAAAATTAAAGTTGCTACTCAAAAAAGACTTTTACACAAACAAAACTTAAGCCGACCAAAAACTAACTGGAAAAAACTCTTGCAGGTTCCTAGTGACAACGATGATGGTCCTGGGCCTTCAACAAGCCGAGACTAAGGAAATCACTTTCACAAATCTTAAAGACAATCCCGGAATACTCCCTTATAAATTAGGTACTGCAAAAATTAAATCCAGTACTCATTCATTTATTCATTATGTCAATTTAGAACCAATTCAAAAAGAAATTAATACCCTAAGACTTTTCTACCAAAATGTAACAGCTGCAATTAAAGACGGCCTTAGTAGTCCTTATTATTCCGAATTAGAAAATTTTGATCGTGTTCTTTCTTCCAACTACAACCAGCTGAACAAAAACTCCAATCACTTTTACCCAATCACAGAGCAAAAAGAGGTCTTATAGACGGACTAGGCTCAATTATTAAATGTATTACAGGAAATTTAGATACAGAAGACGCAAAACATTACGATAGCGCACTAGAAGAACTAAAAAGTAACCAAAATAATATTGTAACTAAACTTAATAAACAAATTTCATTATCGACAGACATTGTAGATAATTTCAATAATACTATTTCTCTCATAAAAAGTAATCAAGAAGTAATTTTCTCTGGTTTAGAATCTATCCGTTCAAACCTTAATAAATTTATTTTTAATTTCGAAGATTTCCTTATAACTAGAAATATATTAGATCAATTAAGTATAAGTATAAATATTATAGTACAGTTAATAACAGAAATAGAAAACTCTATAACATTTGCGAGACTAGGTATTTTAAATAGTAGTATAGGAAAGATTAATGAACTGAAGTCAATATTAACTCAAATTACGAAATATCATTCAAGAAACGAACTAATTTATCCGAATATCACATTAGACATAAATAAATATTATAATATCTTAGAAAATAGAACATTGTCCATGTTCCAATAGCGTATCCCGACGAATACTCCTACTATCATTTATACTCGATTCCTACTATAAATCGAACCACCATAGTACCCCCTAATAACTATCTGATAATGAATGAAAATTTTTACCAATACACATCTGTACCATGCTCAAATCTGAAGCCCAAATTCTTCTGTCCCGAGAATCATCTGAAAGCAAAAATGAAGAAGACTGTCTATTTCAACACCTTAAACTGAAATCTAATCCTACGAGATGCCAAAGAATAAAAGTTCACATTTCAAAAAATATGATCCAACAAATAGATGAGTCCCACTACATCGCCGTTTTGGTAACCAAAACCAAAATCCAAATGAACTGTACCAACACAGACCTTCAATTAATTTCTGGAAATTATCTCATCACAGTTCCTTTCCAATGCCAGTTTAGAACAGAAGATCAAACATTTAGCAACAATCGCCTTATTTCTGAAAGTCAACCATTATTACTTTCAAATATAGTTATTCCTTATCCTCATCAAGAAGAGATTCCCGAAGTCCATATCGAAGATGTCCAACTGGACAAGATTCACTTAGTTAAGAAGAAACAAGAAGAAATTAAATCATTAATACTTACTAAAAACCCAAAAGCTACTACTCCGTTTAATTTTTGGAAGATATCAATAATATTACTGATTATAATAATTTTTGCATATTTTGGTATTAAATGTCTAAGAAGAACGAATTCACAAAGAAAAGATGATAGTCCCATGGAGAGTGCTCACATCCAAGATGATCCTGAAGAAAACCTACCAGAAGCCCAACCTAGGTCATTTTTCAATTCCATGAAAAATTCCAGAAACTAAGGGTGGAGGAGTTATAGTCGTTGACCCCATAAGCCAATACCCTAAATCCGATGCGTCAGCACCTGAACTATGATCGACCTGAATGTAAAAGTGCAACTTATGAATTATTGTTTTATTTTCCAATGTGTAATGTATTTTATTTTATGAATTATAATTCAGTCTGATTTGAAACTTTGTACTGTGAAGTCCGATTTTAATATTGTAATAAAGTTCTCGCATTTGTAAAGTAAATAATTATTTTTTAAAAATCGTCCCTGAAGGGCAGAAACTATTAGTCGCGCCTTTAACAATAGCAATAACTGAAATCTAGAAAATTTTACAGTGATTTCTACTGCGTACCTTATTAGCCAGTTCACATAACACCATACCGTTCAGTATGCACTGTGACAATCGGCAATTATTAGAAACTATAGTTTCTAATAATCACGTGCCAGGTTTAAGCCAATCAATATACGTCATAGCAAAACCCTCGTATATACAGTATCTAGAAAGATTATCTTAACATATATATTCCGAATTTTAAGAATTTGATATTTCTGTGTTCATGTTTATTTATTGGTGCTTGTCTATTTACTGGTACCTTTACCCTACATGGTATACAGCTAAAGAGTTTAGTTTTCTTCTGGAACCTATTAAAATATACGGAGAACTATCAAAATGTTGTAAATCGATATTATTTTCATTTTCGTATTGGTAAATGACGTATTTGGTTTGCACCTGGGTACAATCAGTTACATTTATGGGACACCCTCCCCAATTTCTTTTAGGTAGGGGAGAGGGGGGTTAGTGTGGACATAGTTAATTATTTAAAAACTCGCATTTAAAATCTGCCGCCCAGTCTGTTCAGGAAGTGACTATTAACGCCACCGAACACCACGTAAAAGTTGGTTGAAATATTTTCTATAATATGGCCGCCAGTGACAGAAAGTGATTTTGTGTGTTGTATCCTTTTATTTCACACGGTAAGTAAAATTATACTAAAATTGAAGTTATTGAACTAATTGTATACCTAAGTTAGTGTATGGCTTCTGGAATATTTAATTACTACATTTGATATGGAATGAGATAAAATTATCATTTTTCGAAACGTCATTCCATTGTTACTGTCAAACATGGCGTTCGGGGTTAGTGTGGACAAATCATCAGCTGTCCACACTAACCCCACAAATGATTCATCATCATCATCATCATCATCATCATCCAGCCTCTATTTATCACGTCCACTGCTGGACATAGGCCTCCCTTAAACTCCTCCATTCCTCACGATTTTGTGCTCTTTGTTGCCAATTTTTAGTGATACGCCTGATGTCGTCGGCCCAACGTGTAGGTGGTCTTCCTCTACTGCGTTTGTCTGCTCTTGGTCTCCAATTTGTAATTTTGCTCGTCCATCGTGAATCGTGCATTCTCGCTACATGGCCTGCCCAGTTCCATTTTAGTTCCGCTATGCGTTCCACAACATCAGTAATGCTCGTCCTTCTTCGCAGATCTTCGTTTCTTATTCGGTCCCTCAACGTCACTCCTAGCATAGACCGTTCCATTCGTTTCTGTGCCACTCTCAGTTTCGAAAGCCGTGGTCTTGGTTAAAGTCATAGTTTCCGCCCCATAGGTCATGACCGTAATACGCATTGGTCAAACACTTTTCTTTTGAGGCTGATTGGTATGTTGGCCCTAAGTGTGTCTCGCAGTTTTCCAAAGGCTGCCCATGTTAAAGTAATTCGTCTTTGGATCTCACATGTTTGGTTATCCCTGTTGATTCTTATTTCATGACCCAAATACGTATATTTCTCCACCAGTTCTACCACTTTGTCTTGAATTGTCAAATGGTCATTGGGGACCAAATTTGTCATAAGCTTAGTTTTGGTCAAGTTCATTCTCAGGCCCACCTTCGAACATGCAAAATCCAATTCGTTTAAACATATCTGTAGCTTCTCCTAAATTATTTGTGATAAGGACAATGTCATCTGCGAAACGGAGATGGTTAAGCTTTTCGCCGTCTATCGTTACTCCTCTGTGGTCCCAATTGATCATCTTAAAGGCATATTCTAATGCCGTTACTAATAATTCGGCGACAATGTATCTCCTTGCCTTATTCCACGATTTATTTTATTGGTCGGTTTTTATTGTCTATTTTAACAGTCATAGTGGCATTTTTGTAAATATTATAAATAAGCTCACTATACCTATGGTCAATCCTGCTGTCATTCATTGCTTCTATAAGGCTGTCTAATTCGATCGTGTCGAACGCTTTATGAAAATCTATGAAAGTGAGAACAAGAGGTTTGTTATATTCTATAGATTTTTCAATGAGTGTCTTTACTGTTGTGGAGGTGATCATTGGTACCATAGTTTGAGCGGAAATCCTGCCTGCTCTCTCGGTTGGTAGAAATCTAATTTTTTCTCCAATCTTGATGTCACTACCCTAGTGAAGAGCTTGTATATGTGGTTCAACAGGCTTATAGGTCTATAATTTTCTAGGTCCGTTCTATCTCCTTTTTTATGCAAAAGGATGGTTGTAGCATTGTTCCACTCTTTGGGCACCTCTCTTTGCTGCAAACATAGATTGAATAGTTTCTTTAATTTATTTAATAGCATATCTCCTCCATTTATGATAGCTTCTATTACGATTCCATCCTCTCCTGGGCTTTGTTATTTTTCATTTTTCTTAATGCTTGTCGAATCTCATCTAGCTTTATCTTTGGCATTAGTTCGGAACCTTGATTCTTGATCTTCTTTGAAATGGCTGTTTGTATTCCTGTTTTATCTTCTCGTCTACTTCTATATAAGTCCTCGTAAAACTCTTCGACGACCTGTATTAACTCGTCTCTACGTGATTATATTTCCAAAAATCATGTGATAAAAATCGCTTTTTTGTTTCAGATGGGGACTTACAGTAGAAAAACGGCGAGAGCTAATATTGATGAAAAAGTTGTAGAGCGTGCAATAAAGGATATCCTAACAAAAAAAGGAAGCTTGAGAAATATTGCAGAGAAATATGAATTGAAAAAAAGTATGCTTCACAAAAGAGTCATTTCGGCTAAGAGGAACCTTCAAGATGCTAATATACCCTCTGGTGATGATTCAGGTAACGAAGATGAGTTAGAAATTGTTAGCTTGAATGTTTCTGGCGTCAATAAATTTCGAGGTCACCAAATATTTTCTGATGAACAAGAACAACACATTGTCAATTATCTTAAGAAGGCGTCTCGATTACATTATGGCTTGACTTACAAGCAGGCTTGTACCCTAGCTTTTGAGTATGGTAGTGCTCTACAAATAGAAATTCCTTCGAATTGGGCTAAAAATAAGATAGCAGGAAAGGACTGGATATATTCATTTATGAAACGACATGGTGATTTATCTCTTAGAAAACCTGAAAATACAAGCATAGCACGAGATGCAGCCTTTAACAAATCCAACGTGGATTTATTTTTTGATAATTACATTGGAGTTTTAGATAAATTTAAAGGAAGGCCAGAAAGGATAATAAATTTAGATGAGACAGGTATACCCACGGTCTTACCACCACCCAAACGTATAGCTGAAAAGGGAAAAAACAAATAGGAGCTGTGGCCTCTCAAGAACGCGGTGAAAATGTTACAATGTGCGGAATTATAACAGCCACTGGACAAGCAATACCTCCAGTTTTCATATTCCCCAGGAAGAATATGAAAGACCGGTTCTTAGATGGTGCACCAATAGGGAGCATTGGTCTGGCTCATCAGTCTGGCTATATGACTGCTGAATTATTTTTAGAAGTACTAAAGCACATAAAAATGCACTTAAGTGCTTCTAAAGAAAACCCTCTACTTATATTAATGGATAATCATTCAAGTCATATAAGTTTGGAAGCTATAAACTTAGCTCGAGAATCTGGAATTACTCTTTTATCGTTTCCGCCACATTGTAGCCAGAAACTACAGCCGCTAGATGTTGCAGTATATGGTCCTTATAAAGCTGCATTACGGGTTGCAATGGGAGACTATCTTCAAAATCATCCAGGCAGACCTATACAAATATATGATGTTGCTCAACTGTGTGGTATTGCTTTTCCTGTGGCATTTACAATGAAGAATATAACATCTGGATTCAGATCTGCTGGTTTATGGCCAATAAATCGTCTTGTATTCACCGATGAGGAGTATGAAGCTGCCGAAACAACAGATAGGAATCAAGAACCACCAACAGCAATGAACCCAAGAAATCCTGAAGATCCTGAGCGAATATTAGAAGTTGCTTCAATCTCCACAAGACTGCTACCTGTAGCTCCCAGTACGCTTTCACCATCAGTAGCAACTACATCAACAGCTGTAATTACTCCTGAGAGCTGCCGCCCTTTTCTAAAAGCAGATCGCTCATCAAACTCCAAAGCAAGAAAAAATAAAAAGTCTACTATTTACACGAGCACACCAGTGAAAGATCAGTTGGAAGCTGAAAAAGAGGCTAAAGATTTGAAGGAAAGACGTGCGCAAGAAAGAGCTGAAATGCGAGAAAAGAATAGAGTGAAGAAATCTCTTTCCTATGAACCAAAAAGGAGTAGGAAAGAATCTTCCTCTTCCAATTCTTTTACAGAAGTAATACTTGAATCAGAGGATGAAGGCTGGATGGAAGATGATGGTCAGGACAACGATATTTTTATGGACAAACAAATGGAGAAAAATGATTTCGTACTTGTAAAGTTTATGGGTAAAAAATCGGTAACACACTATGTTGGCCAAATCGTAGATATTCGAGATGTGGAGGTACAAATTAATTTTTTAAAGAAAAAAGTGAATAATTTCGTATTTCCCGAAGTTGAAGATGTCTCAGTTGTCGACAAGAACGATATTGTCGGAATTTTGGAGCACCCAGTAGACACTGGCACGAAAAGGCAAGGAAGATTATTTTCATTTAATATTAATTTCAGTTCTTATAATGTATTGTAGTTTCTTTTTGTTAACATAAAGTTTTCAGTATTCCTGTATATGTTTTACTATGCGTCCACTATAACCCCATACTCTGTCCACTTTAACCCACCACGGGGTCATTGTGGACAAATTATTGATTCCGATTTGAATCAAAATATTTGTTCTATTAAGAAAGATACAAATAAAATATTCACATCGAAAGTTGAGTTGATGTTTACAGTAAATATGTGAGGTAAGTTCAGCCATAAGAATCTTATACATATTTTTTTAATTTGCTAATAAGTAAAAATGGTCCACAGTAACCCCCTTCTCCCCTATAGACTACGCCATACTACTGCGTGACATGAGTGCCATGATTCCCCCTCCCCTCATCGCATGACTTATATCATATATCTCATAGGTTATTTAGAAATAATGATGAGTCCGGTGTATTTCTGATTAATCTTTAATATCAAAATTAATTGAACTAGTTTTTCAGAACAAATTTAGTTAGTCAGTTATGGTGTAAATATTTTCTGCTTTCCTTTTTTCTTGCAACGAAAAATTTTTCAGGACTGTCAATAATTGCCTTTGTTTTTTCAGGACAATTATACATAAGATTTATTTTAGTTATATCTGTCTTCGTCAATCCATTTCGCTGACCCATCTTCTTAAGGAATGATGTATCCTGCAAATCAGACTTATTAAAATTAAAGAAAAAACCTTATAATAAAATATTATATGTCTGCTTATAGTACTAAAAATAAATTAGATCTAAATCTCGAAAGTAAAAATCTGAAGATTTTTATTGAAAAACCCAAATTGAAGCCATTTTATTGTTGCTTCTTTTGACGGAAAAAATTTGTCTTCATGTTTAGAGCTTTTGTACCAGTCGCTCTGATGATTTCTGCTAGGGATGGCGGTTTTTGACAAAACACCGGTTTTTGGTTATACCGGTTTTTTTTGCTTACGGTTTAACCTGGCAGTTATAACCGGCCAAAAAAAACCGGTTTTTTTCAAAAACCGGTTTTCGGTTTTTTTAATCCAATAGATTAGAAAGTTACATTTACAATGCACTTTAATTTGCGATACTACATTCGACTCGATATCAATATGATCAAAATTAGTACTATCGAAAGAACAAGAACATCAATATCAATGTAAATACAACACAATTTTTTGTGTTGTGTGAGAAAAAAATTCCCCAAACCAAAATTTCCCAGACTCTTTCAAATGGGATTTTAAAAAAATAATATCAACATAATATTTTACTTAACAATAAATTGGATAATGCAATTCATCTTTTATTTTTACGACCATCAAAAAAAAATTATTATGTATTACTTTTAACTCATTTACGACTTCCGGTATGGGTATAAATCGTTTGAAAACGTAGGAAATCCTTGGAGATTCGTAATCGGTAATTCGATATTCATAGTCATTATTTTTGGTATAATAATCAGAAAAAGCCATTCACCCACTTTCAATGTCAAGAGTCAACTGTGAAAATTAGATGATGTGTACAAATACCAGATCACTTCTTATGTAAAAATACAATGATTACAAAAACTGTTTCAACGAAATACTATAATAAAATTTAATTGTTTCTGGCTGATGTGAGCTTGCACTTTCAGTTTGCTTCTGTATTTATAAAAATAAAATAAAAAATTGAATTTTAGTTTTGTTTGGAATAATTACTGGAGAATAATAATTATGATTGGATGTGATCCAAAATAATACCTAACCTAATCCTAATCACTGTAAAAACCTAATAACCGGTTTTTACTTTAAAAATAATAAACCGGTTATAACCGGAACAAAAACACAACCGATAAAACCGGTTATTTCGAAGTAAAAAAACTGGTTTTCGGTTAAAACCGCTAGGTTTTTCCCATCCCTAATTTCTGCTAGGATGAAATACGTGTAAGCGAATGCCCCCATGTACTTTTATACCTGAAACCAAATCTTAACTGTCCTTTCTTTTAAATTAGATCTAATTTATAAAATAATTTTGACGATTAAATTACATTCAGCCAGTTAGCTTTAAAGTTAATAAAGTACCTTATATATCACCTTACCTTATATATCTTACCTTTGGAACTATTGTATCATTATTGTTTTTGGTAAATGCTCTAGAATGATAATGCATAATGGATTCATAATCATAATATTGGCCAAAATTGTTATCAGTTACTTTTTCAAAATTCCTACTTCGTCCTATAAAAAATTAGTTTAAAACAGTATCAGTTAAGGCATTTTATACCAATTTTAGTATTAATAACAATTGGATTTGTCCTTTTAAACTGCTAAACAATAAAATTATAAGACCATACCTACAGTGTGGCGCTTATATATATATATATATATATATATATATATATATATATATATATATATATATATATATATTTTGTAAATAAAAATCAATACTTGCCTTCTAATATATTATCGTGTATAATGTCGACATGTTTGTCTCTGTCTTTTCTACTTTGTTCATGCCAAAAACCAATTACGTGCATGAATTCATGTATAATGTTCCCCAAACGGCACTTGTCTCCCAGCGTTACGTTTTGTGTTCCAGCAGGTTGCCTTCCAACAGAGGAAGCACAGACCTTCTGTTTTTCGTTTACAATGTTAATATGATACCTATCATGCGGTCGTTCAGGTCTGAAACTGAATAGATATAACAAATTATTAACAAATATCAACATTTTTTGCACTAATTTGACACTAATCAAATGAATTAAATTTATTATATATATTTTTTTAAAAATCGTTGAGTTTATAAAACATACGACGACATTAAAATAACATACGACGACAATTTTGATAGAACATTTTATTGCCTAACCTAAACGTGTTTACAGAACTGAGTTTCAAATGAAGCCCCTTGTGGAGAGGGAGGTCGTTTCTAAAAACTGTAAAATTTTACCTTGAGGAAACACGTGAATGACACAACTTTAAATGTTAAACTACCTAATTTCTAAAGACAGGGATTATAATCTACAAATTTTTCCCAGAATTATGTAAAACTGATAAATATTTTAATCTTTAAATAGATTTCTGGAAGCTAATTTACCCAAACTTTAAGAATTACCGATATGAATCTAAAATAATAAAGTAAAATCGACAAACAACATGAAGTAAATTATAATGAGACGGAACATGACGCCCGCCTTGAACTACTGAAGTTCAAAATAAAGTTGTCGGTTGACGTCGATAATCTAGCTGATCGGAAGTGGACACAACTTCTTCACGCAGCGTCTGTACTCTCCAGTTTTGGTTTTCAAGTTTGCCACTCTGACAACGCCAATCCTCCCTAGGGTGCACCGACGTGATGCGTCCAACTGCCCATTGTAACGGTGGCAAATTGTCCACAAGAATTAACAAGAAGGATAGACCATTATTCGATTGTCAGTAGCATTAACATTATTGCTGCTGATCAATTGATGAAGATATTCCTTATATCACCGTTTCCAGACGTGCTGCTTCAGCTTGGCGTGCTGCCAAGCTAATAATTTATTGGCTGACATATCTAAAAAGTCAGTCTTAGGACAGCTTGTCATAGGACCACCAATTTAAAAATTTCCAGGGGTAAGGGGAAGAAGATCATTTGGGTTAGACGACATAGGAGAAATAGGACGAGAATTTAATATTGTTCTAGTTAAATAAGATAAATTTCTTATTGTTCATATGTTAACAAAGTATCACCTACAGTACGAATTAAATGATTGTTAAAGGACTTAACCGCGGCTGTCTAAATTCCTCCAAAGTGGGGAGATTTGTGCGGTATAAAATGCCAAGCGAACATTTTAACATCCGAATATTTTCTAATGGCCTGTTTATAAGCTGATGAGTCAAATAATTCATACAGCTCGCGACTTGCTCCCACGAAATTGGTAACGTTATCCGAATATATTTCTGCACATTTTCCTCGTCTAGGACAAAAACGGTAAAATTGACTAAAAATGCTTCGGTTGTTAGCCGTTCACGTCGCTTAGTAGTTCTAAATGAACGGCTCGTATAGACATGCATACATACACTGTACTGATACCCATTTTATGATTAGCCGGACGAGGTTTTACGAGAAAACAAGGGATGCATCGATGTAAAATTGTTTTTATGACGGACTAAAAGCTAGGGTCTAAAAGCCAATAAATTTGGGGGACAGAGTATAAGGTAGTTTGGGGACCAGCGTGTTTTAGTTTTACGTATAGTGATTAGCTGGAAGCAAGATTGGATGTTTTTGCGACTCAGGATGTATGATATATGATCAGTAACGAGGATCGATTAAGTCTGCCACCAACCCTTAAGATTTCGTTGTTATCTAGGAATGGACTCCAAGGCACCAATTTACCTTTACCAATAACGAAATCCTTGTTTTTTAAAGAATTAATTTTTTTTGAAAATTCCGAGAATTGTGTCATCTTAATTATTAAATATTGTAAATCGACCAACTCTTGAGCATTTAGCTCGTTTAAATTGCGTTTATCTTTTCCCTTCAACTTTGCCTTGACAATAAATCGACGAACATAGGCAATCACGCTAATTAATTTATGCATCGAGCTGTATTTTTTTAAAATAATATTATTATTCAACAAAACTTGCATACACTTTATTGATTGAAGCCTTACCATTTTTAGTTCGGAAATTTCGATCGAATCCAAATTCGATTGGGTTCGCGACAACCAAGACGGACCGATTTGCCAAATATTATTTTTTTAAAATTCTGAGAGAAGTTGACCGCGCGATAAAAAATCTGCCAGGTTGCCTAAAGAGGAAACGTGCTAACAATGACACCAACTAGTTAATCTTTGTATTTCCGCAACCCGGTTGGCGACAAATGTTCGAAGAAGATACGGCTGGGTATTTATCCAGTGAAGAGTGATTGGCGAGTCCGACCAAAAGTAAGTACCGCTGACTTTCAGTAAAAGAGAACACTAAAGCGTTGCATAGCATTGATTTTTCACAAATCAATCGCTCAAAAATATTTCCCTCAGCATCAACAGAACGACAATAAAGACAAGCGCAGTAAAACTTTTCGACGCTGCGCGACGCTGGCATCGCAAAATCTATGAATTTGGATATCGACGGGTTTTGGTATTGTAATACAACGAGAAAAATTGAAATGTTCGATAAGTTTTCATTGAGCTTGAAATAATAACCATACATCGTGAATTTCGAGCGGAAGTGATTCATCCCAGGTAACTCCCGATTTCCAGCACATTTGCATAATTATTTTTGCGTATACGATAACTGGGCCCAACAATCTCAGCGGGTCAAACAATTTTGCGATTTGCGACAAAATAGAGCGTTTCGTTACAGTTTCGATACTTGAAATGTCCGACCTATAACATAGAGTATCTTCGCGAGAATTACATTGAATTCCTAATGCCGTTATGGTGGCATCAGGATCTAGAGACATGTGAGTATTCTCATCGTGTTTATTTTGATCAACTATTAATGAGCTATTGTTTGATGCCATTTTCGAAGAAAAAACCGCCTTTTTTAACAATGCGATAAGATCTTCTCGCAAAGCGGACGCTTCTGCGCGATTCTTTGCACCAGTGAGAAGATCATCGACGTAAAAGTTTCTGTTAATGCGATAGCTGCGAGAGGATGCGCAAAAACCATCACCTTCATCTAATTTTTTAAAAACCTGAGTTGATAAATATGATGCTGGTGCAATACCGTACGTCACGATATTAAGAATGTACGTTTTGATTGGCTCTTGTGGATTTTTCCGAAATAAAATTTTTTGATAACTGTGAAACTGCGTCATCGGGATATACAAGAATATATGTTGACAATAACAAAGAAGAATGACAAATAAGTCATCCTGCAGCTTTGAACGTTTGCCGAGTTCTGCCGTTGACGTTTTTGCCGAGCCGTAAAAGATAAAAAGTTATGAGGAAGATAAAATCCAATTACTTGACCATTTACATCATTTGTATACGACATGTGTGTTAATTTTAAGTTACAGTAAAAAAATTGCATTCAAAATTTTATTTAAAATTTATACAAACATTGAAAAGTTACCAAAATGTCACAATATGTTAACAAGAACAGTATAATATAATACAACACTTCTATTCTATCGCTGATGATCGAAACATGAAGCCAGGAGATAAAGTACCTTGTTTTTTAGAGCACAGTGAACAATTTGAAAAAACTATTTTTATTGAAAAAAGCATGGAAGGTTAACTTTGTTGTTAGATACACCAAAGTAATTAAAAAAAGTAACTATTTTTGATAGATAGGGATCTACTATTCCGAAAAGCAAAAAAAAATTAAATGGCTTTGAAAATCTATAAAATACATTATAATGTATTATGTCATTAGTAAATTTGCTGTTATAACCATGCATTTTGTCTTTTTGGGGAAATTAACATGTTAAATATTCTGGCGGTTATATTAAATTTGTGCAGCATAGGTTGTAAATAATCTTAAGTGAAGTAGTCGTATTGCGTCGTCTGCATAGCAGAATATTTTAAGTTGTTTTTTTCCCATTTGGTATACTTTTTTAGTTCTTACTTTTTTTTATTATTTCATCCATAATCAGGTTGAACAATAAAGGACTCAATGATTCTCCCTGTCTTACCCCATTGCCAGCTTCAATAGGGTCGGTTAGTTTTTCTTCTACTTTTACTTTTATTGTGATGTTTTGGTTCGCATTCCTTTATCCCCCCAAAACTTCTAATAATATGGTTAATTCGTACGTCGTGGCATTTCATCAATGTATCCTATATTTCTTCCCGAAGCTATAGTTCATTATCTGCCATTTTAGATGTAAAAGTTGGGTGTTCATCTTCTTGTTTATTGTGGTATGATTCATTCTAATACTATAATGCTGTTTGGAGATAAATTTAGTAGAAGTTTATCTCCAAGTCACTTGTATTACTTTTCGAATTTCACATCATTATAATAATCACTTAATTTAGATTTTTATTTTCTCCTTAAATACAAATCATTAACTAATCTATTTTCATTGCCAGTGAACAGAGCCATGACCCATGTCAGGGGTGTAGAGCTAGTTCGCGTCCGTAGTAGAATACTACACGTGCACCCTGAGTAACGCTAAATGAACTAGCATTGTCGGAAGCCAAACTGGCGATTACGCTCTCCTGGCTAACAATACGATGAAAGACACAACAATAGAAGGAGATATAACTAATGGCACTTCTCAGCGCCAATCGACGAGGCATATTGGACCAACAATTCGAGTATGCCAATTGAATATAGAAGGAATTAGTAGGTCAAAATCAGAATACCTTTCTAAGGTATTGATCGAGCAGAACGTTAACGCCATAGCCGTTCAAGAAACACACCCATCTTCTGAACCCGACCTCCTCAAACGAGGAAAAATTCCAGGATACCGCTTGATTGGAGCTACTTATAGCAAAGTCTACGGCACTGCAACATATGTACGCAAAGAAATACAAGACGTGCGCCTTGATGAGTCTAGCTGTGAAAATGATATATTTGTGATCTCTATATCAATAAACGGGATGAATATCATAAACGTTTATAAACCTCCTAAAGCTAGATGGTCACAAAATGTAATCAAAGTCGGGAACAACCACCGCATGGTCTATCTAGGAGATTTCAATAGCCATCACACTCTATGGGGATATGATGATAATGACGACAATGGAGAAAGACTAGTGGAATGAGCTGAGAAAAACAACTTACACCTTGTCTATAGCCCTAAAGATAAGCACACATTCTTCTCAAGAAGATGGCACAAAGGATATAACCCCGATCTTTGCTGGGTTTCGAGCAACTCACAGATGCGACCACTACCTAGTTCCCGAACCGTGCTCCACAACTTCCCTCACAGCCAGCATCGTCCCATCATAATCGACATAGGAGTACAGATTCCTATCGTTGAATCCACACCAAGACCACGCTGGAACTTTAACAAAGCAAACTGGCCGGAATACAGCAAAAGACTTGACGATTGCATCCGTTTTATTGATCCGAAAGCCAAGAACTACCACCGCTTTGTAAGCTTAGTACTTTCCATAGCCAAAAAACATATACCCCGTGGTTTTCGAAAGGAGTACATCCCAGGCTGGACAGAAGAAAGTCAACGACTGTATGAAGAATTTGTGGATTCCGAAGATCCTGAGATTGCTGATAGTCTACTGACTTCTCTGGACTCAACCCGACTTAATAAATGGAAAACAACAGTAGAGCATATTGATTTTTCACGATCTAGCCGGAAGGCATGGGGATTCCTACGTAGACTCGGTGGAGCCGTTAGAGAGAAACGCTTGAACAAGAACAGTATAGATCCGAAAAGGATAGCTAACAGAATAGTTGAAGTATCGCGTGCCCCCTCTGACAAAATCCATACGACGTCTACAAAAAAAGCTCTAAAAGAACTTAAGACAAACACTCCTCCTACTTCAGAGTTTTCAAGATGCTTCTCTCTGAACGAAATAAACGATGGCCTCAGTCAAATTAAAAAAGGCAAAGCGGCAGGTTTTGATGGAATGTATCCTGAGTTCCTAATTCACTGTGGTCCAAAAACGCGACACTGGCTCAAAGACTTTTTTAGTGACATAATGAAGACATCTGTACTACCTCCAGAGTTCAAAAGAACCAAAGTTATTGCAATTTTAAAACCTGGTAAGGACGGTGAACTACCCGAAAACTATCGACCCATTGCCCTCCTCAGTTGCTGCTACAAACTACTAGAGCGACTTATATATAACAGGATATACCCCATCACCGACACTGTGATACTAGTCGAACAGGCCGGATTTAGAAGCGGGCGTAGCTGTAGTGATCAAGTACTGTCCTTAACGACATTTATTGAAGCCGTTTCAAAAAACGGGAAAAAACAGCCGTAACGTTTATAGATCTGACGGCTGCATATGACACTGTGTGGAGAGAAGGTCTGATCTACAAGCTAATGAAGGTCATACCATGCCTGAAAACCTGCCAACTAATCAATAACCTCCTAACCAACAGACTGTTTCAAGTATATATAAACGATACAAAGAGCAATGTCAGAAAGCTAAATAATGGCCTCCCACAGGGTTCAGTGCTTGCTCCACTATTATTTAACATTTACACAGCCGATCTTCCAGAGACAAAATCAAAAAAATTTGCTTACGCAGATGACCTGGCTATCGCATTTCAAAACCAAGCCAAAGATGTTGGAGAAAGGGAGCTTACCGAAGACTTAAGGGTTCTCTACGACTACTTTAAACAATGGCGACTTCGCCCTAATACAAACAAAACTGAGACAAGCCTCTTCCATCTCACAAATCAGCTTTCGGATGACACCCTTAGCATCACCTTCAATGGCGAGACTTTGAAACATAATAACAACTCTAAATACCTGGGTGTAACGCTCGACAGATCACTGACGTTCAAAACCCATCTTACGAATGTAGCTGCCAAAGTGAGAACCTGTAACAACATAATAACAAAGCTTGTTGGAACGACATGGGGTGCCACTGCGGATACACTTCGTACCTCCTCACTGGCCCTGGTGTATTCTGTCGCTGAATACTGCGCACCGGTATGGCTAAATAGCGCTCATGTCAACAAGATTGATGTTCAACTAAATTACACTATGAGAGTAATATCTGGTACTATTAAATCAACTCCACTAAGATGGCTTCCAATTCTGAGCAATATAGCACCTTCAGATATTCGACGAACGGCAGCACTTGTCAGAGAATATCAGAAAATCATGGCAAATAATCGTCTGCCAATTCACCAGTATATTCCGCACGCCGCACGAGACCAACAAAGACTGAAGTCCAGACGACCCCTGTCCAATCCGTTCAGGAAATGGGTGATAGCTACAATAAGCAAGAGCAGTGGACGAAAAGATGGATGCCAACAACAGAGCCAGACGTCATCAAAATAACAAATACGTCGATCGGCTTCACTGGATCAAACCTGCCACGCCCTATATGGACAAAATTAAATCGCATACGCACGGGTCATGGCAAATGTGCCGATTCTCTATACCGATGGGGTCATGCAGAAAGCCCACAATGTGATTGTGGATCCCCAAGACAGACCATCCAACACATCATGGCTGATTGCCCAATCCGCAGATACAGCGGAGACCTTCAAGATTTTGCAGAGTGTTCTCCTGGTGCAATTGAATGGCTGTGCAATTTGGACATTAATATTTAATATTTAACTTAGATTACAATTCCAATTTGAACATAATTATTATCTAAATACTACTTTTATCGTATTGTAATTATCCATACGCTAAATAAAAATAAGAGCCATGTCGAAGCTGGTGGTCGGTTTTCCCTACATAATTGTTTAATTTTTCAAAGACAACCTAATGTTAAGTTGCATGTATTTAGCCTTTTCATTATGATGTGTGTACTATTTTCTTTTTTAGATGGAAACTACGTACTGTAAGTACTCCGTCTTGTTTAGACGGAAAAGAGAATTTATTTTTAGTTGAGCTACCATTTTCTATTTGCCAGCCTCCGTATTGATTCTATAAGATCACATCTGTAAATAATATATAATAATTGATTGTCTAAAGTCATTTTTTTATTAAAAATAAAAGTAGCATTTATTGCTTGTTAGGGTATAAGTACTAGCCAATAAAGCAAATTGAATAATGAAATTCAATAATATTAATTGTATATTAATGTTTAATGATGTTTCATAATGATGCATTATGTTTGATTTATTATTAAGTTAATGACCTGTAAAAATAACCCACATATTTTTGTATTCTTTTCAGATTTACCAATAGTCACAATAAGCTTGTTCTGTAGTAAACTTGAACATATTAAAAATAATTTATCGTGCATATGATCCTTAAGTTTAAATTTTAAGTTTAAAATTTATCCGTTCCGATTCAAAAAAATATTTAGATATTTGACAATACTGCAATGAATATAACATTAGGAGCTCGATCTCTTCCGCTTGACGGCCAGAGAAAAAATTAATTATCTGATAATGTGAAATTTGGTCTGGTAATAAGCGTACGTAATAATAAGCGTAAGTCTGTACCTTACTTAAAAGAGGACTTGATTGAATTGTCCTTAGAGTGAAATATGTGATTTGATAAAAATACCTCTAAATACAGTCTATAGAGAATTTTGAAAAATATTGTTTTTCCATATCACACAAACGGCAAAATGAGTGTTGTTATGGAATGCCGTAGAATACTAAATATGATATTAAGAGTATATAACTACAATAAGAAAATACTGTTCTGAAAATCGCCGAATAGTTTACCTGAAAGAAACATGGTTTTACACCCATTCAAGAACAACTAAAGGATTAGCTGAGAAAGAATAATAAAGACTCCTACATCGACTACCATAAAGACACGACGGCAAAACTTTTGAAAAAATAGTTTCAAAATAGTCTTATGCCTCATATTCTTCAACATAGCGTAATATGAATGACCAATGCAAGAGCTATCACAGTTGATAACTAAATTTTTATAATCTATAAAACAAGTATTGTGATAGATTAAGGTGCTGCAACTCCCATCATATTATTGTATATTTTTAAACCACAACTGATGACGTGATCTAACGTTGAAATAGCTGTGATGTAAGGTCAAAAACAGATAATGGAAAAATGCTGGTAGTTTGATCGTGAGCTTCATCAGATGTTCATAGATTTTAAACAAGCATTTGATAGAGTATGTAGGGACAGACTGTGGACAGCGATGCAGAAACTTGGCTTTCCAAAAAAACTAGTCCGGTTGATACGGATGTGTATGGAACGGTTACGATGTAAGGTGAGAGTTGGACAACAATACTCGGAGACATTTGAAATAAACAATGGACTAAAACAGGGAGATGCACTTTCACCACAACTCTTCAACTTAGCTCTGGAGCACATAATCAGAAGTACAAGAATCGAAAAAACCGAATACAGTATTTCATGCAGAAGGACCAAACTTACTACTGGCATTTGCAGACGATATAGATTTAATAGGAAACACGCGATTAAGGATGAAGGAGACTTTCGTAAGGTTGGAGAAGGAAGCAGAGAAGATGGGGCTCCAAATCAACGAAAATAAGACGAAATATATGTATATGAGCCGCAATAACCAAAGCAGAGACAGAATCGGTCAGAACATTACCATCGATGACTTTAACTTTGACCGCGTTAGAGAATTCAAGTATCTTGGAACAACAATAACTGAAGACAATAACGGATCACAAGAAATAAAACAACAGGATTCAGGCCGGCAACAGATGTATTTTTTGCCCTCCAAAACCTTATAAAATCAAAACAACTAACACGACGTACGAAGATACAGGTCTATAAAACAATCATACGACCCGTTGTGATGTATGGAAGCGAAAAAGTGGACGATAACAAAGGCAAATGAAGAGAGATTACGTGTTTGGGAAATAAAAATCCTAAGGAAGATCTTTGGTCCGGTGCTTGATGAAGCATCAGGACAATAGGATAAGAACTAATAAAGAGCTTGAAGAACTTTACCCAGACGCCAACATCATAAAAGAAATAAAGTCCAGAAGACTCCAATGGGCAGGACACCTCAGAAGACATTCTGACGAACGAACAGTAAGACTGATTTGGGAGGAAGTCCCAACTGCAAGGAGACCACGCGGACGCCCTCGTCTCCGGTGGCGAGATAATATAGCAGGAGACCTAAGCACTATGGGCGTCGAGAATTGGATGGAGGTTGCTCAAGACAGAAAACAGTGGAGGCATATTGTCGAGTCGGCTAAAACCCACGAAGGGTTGTAACGCCACGGAGTAGTAGTAGTAGTAGTAGTAGTAAGGTCAAACCGTACCCCAACCTTTTAAAATAATAAAAACCAATGAAAACAAATTTTGTCATACAAAAAATAAAATCAGTTTTGATAGAATTTTATTAAAAAAATTAAAACAGTATTTTAAATAAAAATAAGTATTTTTAGTTATATGTGAAAAATGACCAGTAAATTTGCACTAAATAGATTATTTATTAAAAATTAGGCTAACAAACAACAATTTGAGCAACATTCGTTTAGAGCTTAACTTAGATATGTACGCCTTAGACATATTATCATTAAAATATAACATTTAACAAAAAAGTTCACATTTACTCAATTGTACAGTCCTTACACACTTTTTATGTACATTCTAAAAAAATAGGCATCATATAAAACTTGCAAGTTACCTACAAGAACTTTTTTATCCTTAATTCTAGGACATTTTCCACGTCATCTTCTTATCTGCAGCAGGAATCGTCACTACTAGAATTGGTTCTTTTAAAATTGAACTAATTATTGATCCCAACTCTCTCGACAAATGATAGTTGGTCAATCATTGTATTATATGTGGTGTTATTAGATCAGTACCTAATTCAATAGTAAATAACAGTATTACCTCAGGGTAAAACAGACGGATTGTGGCCCATAATAAAGTACAAAAAGAACTGTAAAACTGGTCATGAAAGAAAAAAAAAAATTTTAGGAAATACAAAAACGAGATATAGTAGGATCGTTTTAGCCTATCGCATAAGTAATCAAAGTGTCTATTCAGATTTGCCCCAGGTAGTCAGCGGTTCTCAAAATAAAAATGTACGGTTTTCTTAATTTGATAATACGACATTAGGGATTTTTTAATAAAATAACTTTGTATTATGTTTTATAATAATTGAATATCAAAATGTAAATTGATAAACATTGAGTATGAAATATACAGGGTCATTCACGCAACATGTTGGTTAAAAGTTTTCAAAGTTCTGGTCGTCACTGGTTTCTGCAAACTTGGAATAATGGGTTATGCAAATCATTCTCCATTTCTTAAATATTTGCATTCTTCTAGTTGTACCGGAAGTCGCCATTAAGTTTCTTATTTTAAAAAGAAACTGTGCTTTTTGTTATTTTTTTAGAATCTATGTAAAATTCTGGATCGATTTTTATTGGGATACCATTCTCGAAAAAATAGCCATTTTTGAGATATTCAAAGTTTTTGAAAAATGTTTCATATTACACATGCAACTTCAAAAATTATTATTGTGGTTAATATTTATGCTGAAAAAACAAAAATTCTTTTTCAGCGTGTACTAAACTCTATTTTTATTTAAGCATAAAAAAATTTGCCAAGGTTAATACTGGGCGTTCAAAATTTTGTATTATATTTTTATATATTTTATATAATATATCTATAAAAATATATATGTATATAAAACAAAGACTTATTTCTACTTTCCACATACACCTTTCCAAACCCACCGAGGTAGGTTGTCCTCCTGCGGTACATCCAGCCCCGGCTTTCCTCCGTTCCCTGGTCTTTGGAGCCAGGTCTAGACTATTTCGCGGTATCCCCCGTCAGGCAATGGGAGATTTTCGTGTATTTACATTTAAGTGGTAGGTTAGCCCATTTGGCTTTATCACTATCGGTCAAAGCAATTGTTCGGCGATCTAATGATGGTTGTGTGTGCCGATACTTGCTTTCCCTTTTCTGCACCAAGTGCAGTCGAGAGCGAGCAAGCATCGAATCCTTTCATCCGTCGTCTAATACCCAGTCTTTCGTCCAGTCATGTCCTTAATCTAACTTACTCGCTAATCTAATTTTTTTGGTGCTTGCATTCAAGAGCGTCGTGCGGCGTGCCTCCGGCTCTCTCTTGCATGCGGTTTTTGTTTAATTTTTTGTTTGTTTTTTTGGTGGTTAGTACCATTTTGTGTTAATTTTTCTATCTACGTCTTAATTTATGGACAGGTATCATCACTATCTGACTCGCTATCCGATTCATCTGAATCTTCATCTGTACGAATAATTAAAGGTCTTACTTCATCAATAACTTGTTTTATTTTATACGACTCTAAATTTTTTTTTTCAGTATGCTTAATACATTTCCTCTATTTTTCCTCATTGACTTGGTTTAGTGCGTCTTGCCAGAGTTAAAACGCTGGCTTCGTCGGTGGTCTTACATGCATGTTTATCATAGTAGTTTTTAGTGATGCCCCACACCAATTCAATTGGATTGTACTGGCAGTTATATGGTAGTCTTAGGAGCTCATGACCATATTTTAGTGCCATTTGGTCAACGACAAATTGTTTCCCAGTAATGTGTTCTTTGTACTTATTTAATAATTCAGCTTTTAAAACTAGATGTTCGTGCTCAAACAAATTGTCTGGCAAATTCGAAATTCTTGTTTTTCAAATAGTTTCTTATAAATTTCCACCTTTTGCCAACAACATTGGACAGCTCGCACAACACTTTACGATTATTGGTTTTTTTTTTATCTACAACCCATAGCTTTTAATACTTTTGATAAACTGGTCAAACCCATATCACAAAGTTCTCTGTCCTTTAGTTTTTGAATAAGTATCTTTCTTGTAACATGTTCTTTTGCTTTGTACATGTCATAAATGATATTTTTGATTGAGATTTTAATACCTTGTGGCACGTCGAGGGTTTTCGAATGCAAACGAATCCCTTTATTTTTCTTACTTAATTTCTCCTCACTCATTTTGCGAACTCTTTGAAAGGTCCGTTCTGAAATTTCACAAGCTGCACTTGTTCTTTTTTGAACTGCCAGTACTGATGTAATTGGTCCCATGTTGATTTTTTCTAAAGTAAAATAATTTTCCACTTTCAACACAATTCGACGCTCACTCGGAGATAAAAACTTATATTTAGGTATTCTATCGTTTTCTTGTACGTTATCCATTGCCACTATTAAAAACCGGCGATCGTTGAATACCAGCGAGATTTTTCGGAGCTCTCTGAATATAGTAAATATACTTTTTTCTGTAAACGAATTTTGAAATTTGGGATAAAGTGTAATTTTATTTTCATATAAGTATTTCTCATACATAATCTAATGCCAAGATATAAAGATATTTTATTACAATATAAATTTAACTTTAGTTTTGTATAAGCATTTCCCATTTGTAATTTTATACCTAAACACAGACTGTTTATTTCTTTTCTGGGAGGGCGTAACCTTTTAACGTAGAACCTTTTAATTACTTTTTGTTCGTTATAAAATAATAAAGGTTAGCTCTGTTTTAAAAGTTTCATTTTATTTTTTTGTCTGAGCTCGTTTCCTTTTGAAAGTAAACTATTTAGGAATGGTGCCAATTCATTTTAATTTTAAAGATAATACAAACAGCTTGTATATGAATTTTGAAAAAAAACACACTCAACTATTTTCCGATACGAGCAGAAGGGCCTAGATTGTTTTTATACAGAAGTAAATATTTTGCTTACGTTATAAGAATATTTCAGTACTCGTAAAACCCTATCAACTAAAACTTACTGAATAAAGATTCACAATAAATAAAGTAAAAAAATATTATACAACACAATATAGATTCGAAACTCCTCAGCATACGACCTTATTACTGGCAAAACTCTGCAGGATTTTTCATAGAAAGGCTTCCAATTTCTGACACAGTTATTTAACTCTATAATGATCTTAGGTTATTTCCCACCACCATGAAAATTAATATAAATAGCAATAATACTAAATATAGGAAAAGAGCCAGAAAATGTACAGTCCTACCGTCCCATTAATCTTTTTCCAGTGTCTTTTCATAGTTTTTGAACTAGGCTAATAAATCTTTTTACTAGGGTAATGTCTATAATAAAAAACAAAAAACTAAAATTATCACACCTGTTTGGGTTCATAAAACAACATTTAACAATACAACAGATACACGGGGTAGTAGAGAGGATCCATGAAGAATTATGAACTGTTCAGCGGTATTTCTGGATTATAATTTAGGCATTTGACTTATGTAAACTAAAACACAATATACCAACAAATTACTATATAATTTTAAAGTCCTATAGAAGCGTGCTAGGAACCATATAATACCTTATATTCACTGCTCACATACCAACAGATGATACAAATATTACCACAGCCACTTTTGCGGATGATACGGCAATACTATCAGCTAACAAAAATCCCAAAATAGTCTCAGAAATCCCAAAATGGAGAGTTAAATTAAATGAAAACAAATTACTACACCTAACATTTACCACGCGTAGGAAAACATGTCCGACTGTAATCATAAACGGCAAAGGAATCCCACAAGGTGACGAGTCAAATATCTAGGTATGTACTTGGAGAGAAGATTAATGGAAGGAAGCATATATTAACTAAGGAAAAACAACTGGATCATAAGTTATGGAACGTGTATTGGTTGTTAGGCAGAAAATCAAAACCATCAAGTGAAAATAAAATATGAATCCATAAATCCATCCTGAAACGAATTTAGACTTATGGACTATAATTATGGGGAACTGTGTGAAAATGGAATGGAATGTATCGCAAAAAGTGTAGTGAATAAACCGCATACGGTTAAAACGAAAAGTTCCGTTAGAGTTAATTGATTACTGCATATTATTGTAATTGAATAATTTTAGGAGTATTATGTATTATGTATAAAAAGGTGTCAAAGATAGTCAATATTAAAGTTTAAAAACTTTTGCATCACCGGATGCCTCACTCCATGTCATAATTGTCAGTCCTATTACTTATTGTCTATTATCTATCTGCATATTTAGGTTGAGATTTTATAAATAGATTGTAATAAAAATAGATAGTTAATAATATATATATATATATATATATAATATAATATATATATATATATATATATATATATATATATTGAAAGTAACTAAAAATTTTTTAATTCATCTATCCTGAAATTTTTGCAAAGCAAATCTTAGTTCAATGCAAGCCGCTTATATATTACTCTATCTAGATAATTGATGAATTCGACCGTAACTTGATGGAAATTCATTTTATGTAACAATAAAACACTAAAAACTTTGTTTTCAAACTTTCCACAAATTTATTTTAACCTCTTATCACTACAGCTGTTTCGGCTGATTGCCTTTCTCAAGTGATCTATTTTTGGCATGCGTTTTACACTTTATAGTCTCTAATGAAATGGGTTGTGGAGGGGAGAACTATTTGTCTCAAGTTGGTCATTCAGAATTATGTCTTTGTTTTTTAATTTGTTTGATTTTCATAGATTCTAACAAGGATAGTTTAAGACCTTTATTTTGAATGTGAATAATTTTAAATTCGTAAAAATCTGTTTTTTTTTTATTATTGAAAGCCTTTTATGTTCTGCTATTCGTTTTTAAAGTTTCTACCAGTTTGACCGATGTAAGTTTTTGAGCAGTCGCCACATTTAAGCTTGTACACACCACTGTGTAAGTGTTTTTTATTTTGGCTCTTGTTGTTTTTGATATATTTGCCTAGGTTGTTATTTGTTCGAAAAGCTGGTGTTATTCCTTTCTTTTTTATGTGTTTGGCTATTTTTGTTGATATTTTGCCTGAATATGTAATCGAGCAGAAGGTACTGGGTTTTTTCTCTGGTGGTGGAAATACTAATTTCAGGGCTTTAATGTGTAGTTTTTGATTTAACATTTTATTAATTGTTTGTTCGTTGTATCCGTTGTTTACTGCTATGTGCTTGTTGATATTTAATTCTGTCTCAAAGTTGTATTTTGACATCGGAATTTTTGTTAATCTATGTAACATACTATGATAGGCTGTCAGTTTATGTTGTGTTGGTTGGGATGATGAATTATGTATATTCGTGTCAGTATGTGTAGGTTTCTGAAATATGGAGAAGTCATGTTTGTTTTTAAGTCTGATAATTTTTAAATCTAAAAAATTTATGGATTGATTTTGTTCCGTTTCTATTGTAAATTCAATATAACGAAGTGAATTAATATACGATAAAAATTGATCGAGTTGCCTGTTAGTTCTTGTGAAACATACTAGTACGTCGTCTACATATCTCCACCAATATAAAAACTGTTTAAATACGGGCTGTTTTGAAATCTTTGTCTCTAGATGATCCATAAAAATATCTGATAGCGATAGGCTTAGAGGACTGCCCATTATAAGTCTTGCACTATTATATGTATATATTTGATTATTAAAGTCAAAGTAGTCCTGGTTTATGCAAACTTCAAGAAGATGTAAAATTTCAGATGTAATTATTGGATTTGTACTATTTTGGTCTAAAAGGTTTTTTACTAGAAAAAAAGTTTCTATAGGAAAAGTAGTCTACTAAAAGTAGGAGTATCCCTCCTACATAAACTTTTATTCTAGTAAAAAACCTTTAGGAATAAAATAGTACAAATCCAATATTTATTTATATATATATATATATATATATATATATATATATATATATATATATATATAATCCGGTTTTTTAGGCGTTACGCCCGTCCGGTAGGGATCTATGGAGGAGTATCACCGAGCCGCAAGCCCTTATTTCTTGCCGTACTGCTCCACCATAGGCCGATCAAATCCCAGCATATCCTAGTCTAAGCCGCAGATTCATCTAGAATTTTAAACTGCTGCGTTAGACTTTTTGTTTTCCGTACACCGAGCTGGGGCTCAACCCACATCCACTGAACCATTCGACAGTGAAGCGAATGAGAGGCAGCCGCACAGCCCGCTGAGCTATCTAACCGACACAAATCCAATATTTACATCTCAAATTCTACATCTTCTTAAAGTTTGCATAAACCAGGACTAGTTTGAATTTAATAATCAAATATACACAAATAGCAGTGCATGGCTTCAAATGGGAAATTCTCTAAGCCCATGACTATCAGATATTTTAATGGATCATCTAGAGACAAAGATTTTAAAAACATCCCGTATTTAAACAGTTTTTATATTGGTGGAGATACGTAGACGACGTACTGGTATGTTTCACAGGAACTAATAGGCAACTCGATCAATTTTTATCGTATATTAATTTACTTCATAGTCATATTGAATTTTCAATAGAAACAGAACAAAATAAGTACATAAATATTTTAGATTTTAAAATTATCAGACTTAAAAACAAACATGACTTCTCCATTTTTCATAGACCTACCCATACTGACACGACTAT
Source organism: Diabrotica balteata (assembly GCA_918026665.1). Classification (NCBI taxonomy): domain Eukaryota; kingdom Metazoa; phylum Arthropoda; class Insecta; order Coleoptera; family Chrysomelidae; genus Diabrotica; species Diabrotica balteata. The sequence continues at coordinate 62,392,145 of OU898277.1, forward strand.
ACACAATTCATCATCCCATTCAACACAACATAAACTGGCAGCCTATCACAGTATGTTACATAGATTAACAGAAATTCCGATGTCAACATACAACTTTGAGACAGAACTAAATATCATCAAGCAAATAGCAGTAAACAACTGATACAACGAGCAAACAATTAACAAAATGTTAAATCAAAAACTACATATTAAAGCCCTGAAATTAGTATTTCCACAACTAGAAAAAAAAAAAATTTTTCTCTGGTGGTGGAAATACTAATTTCAGGGTAGTACATATTTTGCTCGATTACATATACAGGCAAAATATCAACAAAAATAGCCAAACACATAAAAAAGAAAGGAAGATCACCAGCTTTCCGAACAAATAACAACCTAGGTAAATATATCAAAAACAACAAGAGCCAAAATAAAAAACACTTACACAGTGGTGTGTACAAGCTTAAATGTGGCGACTGCCCAAAAACTTACATCGGTCAAACTGGTAGAAACTTTAATAAACGAATAGCAGAACATAAAAAGTCTCTCAATAATAGAAAAACAGATTCTACATACGCACTTCACCTTCTAGATCACAATCATTCTTTTAATGACGAATTTAAAATTCTTCAAATTCAAAATAAAGGCCTTAAGCTATCCTTGTTAGAATCTATGGAAATCGACAAATTAAAAAACCCAGATATATTTCTGAATGACCAACTTCTCCCCTTCTCAACCTATTTCATTAACTATAAAGTGTAAACGTATGCCAAAAATAAATCACTTGAGAAAGGCAATCAGCCGAAACCGCTATACTGATAAGAGGTTAAACTAAATTTTGTGGAAATTTGAAAACATGTTTATTGTTACTCTAGATATTTGATCTTATTCGCCTCTTTGATCACTCAGAAGAAATGAGGATCTGTAGAGGAGTTAGACAGGGATGTGTGTTATCACCACTTTTGTTTAACTTATATTCTGAAGAAATTTTCCAAAACACGCTCAATAATATCGAAGCGGGAGTCACCGTTAACGGAAAATTAATTAATAATTTAAGATATGCAGACCACACTGACGATATGATCATAGCAACGAGTATAGAGGATCTACAACATCTTATCGAAAGCTTGAGTATAAATAGTGATGAGATGGGAATTACTATAAACGCCAAAAAAAACGAAGTACATGCTGATTACAAAAAGGCCACAAAATATACATCACCTATTGACAATAAATGGTAAACGTGATAGAACAAGTAGAAAAATATCAGTATTTGGGAACTTTGATCAATGAAACCAATGATCATACTGTAGAAATAAACAGACGAATAGAGATTGCCAGATCAGCATTTATACGAATGAAGCCAATCCTAACGTGCAAAAATCTAAATTTGGAGATCAGACTACGTACCATTCGCTGTTATATATTTTCAATATTATTATATGGAGCTTAGACTTGGACATTAAAAAAATGTAATTTTAAAAAGAATCGAGGCCTTCGAACTCTGGTTATACCGCAGAGTATTGAAAATATCATGGACTGATAGAATTACAAATAAAGAAGTACTGGAGAGGGTTGGTAAAGAAACAGAACTAATCACCACTATACAAACCAGAAAACTGGAAATACCTAGGCCACGTGATGAGGGGACCAAAAAATATGAAATTTTGAGACTGATAATACAGGGAAAGATTCAAGGAAGAAGATCTGTTGGCCGAAGGCAGAACTCATGGTTAAAGAATCTACGTGATTGGTACCAATGCAGATCGATTGATTTGTTTAGAGCAGCAAGTTCTAAAATAAAAATAGCCGTTATGATTGCCAACCTCCGTAGGGAGACGGCACTCTAAGAAGAAGAAGCCTCTTTGATACTGTCTCCATATAGAGCGGACATCCAGATGTTATCTAGGTTCTGCTCCTTGTGAAACTGACTACTATTATTTTACTAGGATTGGCAAAAAGTTTTTCCTTGTCACGCCACCGAGTAAGGATATTTATTAATATTTGAAGGGTGTTGGATAGAATATTACTGTATTTTCGTCGTACCATAATTACTAAATCATTCCTATGGAATTGCACTTCTACCCCTTGTGAGTCAATGAGCGATTTCTAGGCATCCACCAGGAGCGACCACAGCGCATACCCCAAGACAGAATGATGACCGATGGAATAAAGCAAATATACATTGGAGACCTTGGATTCATTACCGTCAAAGAGAAAAACCACAACTTAGGTGGTTAGATGACATAAAAGAACATGCTTGAGGGTGATGGATGTATGTGGCACCAGATAAAAAATCTCTAAAAAAATTCGGGGGAAGCCTATGTCCAAAGATCGGTGTTATTGGCTAATTAGACAGATAGATAGATTTATATATTTCCAATAAATATTAAACAAATTTCAAACTTACGTAATACATGTATATTTATGAATCGTAGCAAATGCTTGATAAATCTTTTCCCTTTGCTCAACAGTAACATTTTCAGTCATTTTAAATGGAATTATTCCTTGGTCCCATCTATATGTTTCCCCAGATCTGCCGTTTCGCAGTGAATCCAGTGGTAATATGATGTCACCTTCAAAATAGTCGTCATTTTCTTCTGGACTCTTATAATTTACTTTAGGTTTTGATTTTTTAACACTTTTGTTAGCAATATCATCAATGAGAAACACAGCTACAAATAAAATCACATGTAATATATATTTCGACATATCCCACAATAAATCTTTTCATATAAACTAGAAGATAAAGAATCCAATACTGGATATGAAAATTTATTGAAAATATAAATTGCTATTATTTAAACAAAAACCTACATACTATTCATACATTATAAGGCAGCGGTAAAAATTAAATTAAACATAAAAATATACAACCACTCTTATTTTTTAATAGGATGATGTGATGAGCTAATGGTAACTAGTATTACTTTGAAAAAAATTACTTTTTAGATGATTGTTTATTGCGATAGTGTAAAAAAGTTTTTCGATTAACTAAATATTTAAGTATTTGACTATTTCAACTTATCGTTTTAATATCTTCTTCTTCCTATGCTGTCCCCATTAACGGAGGTTGGCGACCACATTTTTAAAAGCTTCTCTGTCTTTTGCAACGTGGAATAATTCGTCTACAGTCATGTTTGTCCAGTCTCGAATATTTCGCAGCGATGACTTCCTCTTTCTACCTATTCCCTTTTTGCCATCGACTCTACCTTGCATCATGACCTGCAGAAGACTATATTTATTATTTCTTAGTATGTGTCCAAGGTATGCAGTCTTGCGTACTTTTATCGTTCTCAACAATTTTTGACTCGATCCATTCTTCTTAGCACTTCCTCATTGGTGACCCTGGCAGTCCATGGGATTCTCAACATTCTCCGGTATATCCAAAGTTCAAAGGCTTCAATATCTTTAACTATTTGCGCTTTTAGTGTCCATGTTTCTACCCCGTACAATAATTGCGACCAGACGTAACATTCAACAAACCTCAGTCTCAGCGCAATATTCAGATTTTTGTCACAGAACAATTGTTTGAATTTTAAGAACGCTGCCCTTGCCATTTCTATTCGTACCCGGATCTCTTGGTCTGGATCTAATTATGTGTTGATGTAAGCTCCCAGATATTTATATTTTGTCACTCTCTCTATTTGCTGTCCACCAAGAGTTAGTTGTTCATTATTTATTGGACTCCTTGATACTATCATAAATTTGGTCTTATCTGTGTTGATGTCAAGTCCCATTTGAATGCATTCACTATTTATTGTATCTAGTAAAGTTTGTAGATCTTCTATACTCTCAGCCATAATTACCGTGTCATCTGCAAATCTCATGGTGTTTATGATTTCTCCACCAATTCTTATTCCCTCTTTTCTTTCCCATAAGGCTTTTCTGAATATGACCTGTGAGTACACGTTGAAAAGCGTCGGAGACAAGATGCATCCTTGCCTAAACCCTCTCGCAATCGGTATATTCAATCGGTTTCTATATCGTTCACCTTTACTACTGCTTTCTGGTTCCAGTATATAGCCTTAATAAACTCAATGTCTTTTTTGTCTAAATTGATGTTTTTTAATTCATCTATTAACTTCATATGCTGCACTCGGTCAAAGGCCTTCCTAAAGTCTATGAAGCATACAAATGCACTCTTGTTATATTCCCGACATTTCTGCAAGAGTACCGTCAACGCAAATAATGCCTCTCTTGTACCCATGCCTCCTCTGAAGCCAAACTGAGTTTCATCTATCTGTTCCTTACATTTCTTATAAATTCGGTTTTGAACAATTTTCAAAAGAATCTTTAAAGGGTGGCACATTAGGCTTATCAATCTATAGTCATTACATGATCTGGGATTTTTGTTTTTTGGTACAGGTAAAAATATCGATTTAAGCCATTCTTCCGGGATGTTGCCCTCTACATATATGTGGTTGAGAATTCGGGTGAGTCTCTTTATATTACCGTCATCTAAGGCTTTTAACAGTTCAACTGGAATTTGATCAGGACCCGGTGCTTTTCCTTGTTTTGCATTCTGTAGGGCATTCTTTACTTCTGAGGGTAAAATTTGTAGGTATTGTTTTTCTTCACCTATATCTTGTTAATATCATTTACTAAAATAGATCGTGACAAAGAAGCATCGATCGGGATCCATCGAGAAAAGACCTAATTAGAGTAGTCCGTAAAACAAAACTAGTCTTCTCCCCGTTCCTGGGAGAAGACCAAAAGGACGGTCACCAACCAGATGGTCCAACCAAATTCAGAATTCAGCGAATCACTCACTCTACGAAAACCTTTGCGCGACTGAAGATTTTGACCAATGGAGAATTATTAATGGCTAAACGACAAAAAAGGAGAAATTAAAAAAAAATTAAATGTGTGGAGATTTTATCCACAAATAGAATAAGACATGTTTTATAAATATCGACAATAGAAAATGAATAAATAGAATGCCATTTTCCAAACACAGACATCTATATTTGTTAAAAACTGATATATTTTGTCATCAGTATTAAGATTTTGATTAAAGATTTTTACTGTTATCGAATGGGACGGAAGCGCAAAATAAACACTTGACAGCCACTGAAAGGGTATGCTATAGAGAAGATTGAATGTGTTAAGTTGGTACTGACCTGGTATCGATACAAGAGCGATAAAATAACTAGAAGAACTAAATATGTATGACGTTAAAGCCATTCACGTACTAAGATGGACAAGGTCAGGAATAATACACGTGGGTAAGTCCGTAATGTTGTGATCTAGGCATAAAACCCGACATGAAAAAGGATGTGGGTGTACAATAAATGAATCAATCCAAACAGAGGTATTGAACTTTAAATCTTTTTCTCAAATAGGACTTCAGATCACTCTCTAGCATCTGACTCCAAGTATCCTTTTTCTCGGCTGCTTTTCTTCAGTTATCCACTCTTAATATATCTTTAGCATCGGTTATTTCTTCGTCTATTCACTTCTTCGCTCGTCTTTGTACTGATCAACGTCTCACTATAGTTCTAGTAATCATTCTACTAGGTATTCTGTTGCTTCCCAGCGCAATCTTTGTCGGTTCTTAACATCTAGTTAAACCTAATTCTTTACATACCATTTTCGCAAATGGGTCCCAATATCCTTGTTAAGATTTTTATTTCAAAGGTACTAATATGGTTTATAGGTTTCCTCTCAACACTAGCAGAACAACAATGTTTTAGGTCTGGAAGATCATGCACCGACGCTATAGTTATAATGAGGCAAGTGCAAGAAAAATCATTAGATTAAAACAAACCAGCAGATATATGTTTCTTGGATCTAAAGAAGACATTTGATAGGGTTAAATTAACGGACGTTAATTAATAAAAATAAACAAACAAACCAAAACAACACAGTAAAAGTAAAAGTAAAAAAGAACTAACCGACCCTATTGAAGCTGGCAATTTAATAAAACAGAGAGATTACTTAAGTTCTCTATTGTTCAACCTATTTAAGGATGAAATAATACAAAAGTAAGAAATAAAAACGACAAAATGCATGGTTATAACAGCAAATTTATTAAAATATAAATTGGAGCTGGAAGGTCAGATAACAGAACAAGTGATGGATTTTAAATATCTAGGCATTACATTATCTAGCTACGGAAAGCTCGAGACTGGGGTGGAAGATAAAGTGAATAGAGCAAGCAGTGCCGCGGGTTGCTTGAATGAAACAATATGGAGAAAAAAAAATATCGGGAAATCATGAACGGGCTGACAAGCGTATCAGATGAAATACTAGAACACACAAAGAAAACAAAAAAAATGGTTCGATGATGATTGCCTGAACTCCATAACAGCAAGAATTATGGCTAGAAGGAACATACTATAAAACCCCTGGCACAACAACAATGAAATGTATAGACAAAGAAGAACCGAGACAAGAAAACTAATGAAAAGGAAGAAGAGGGAGTATCGGGAACAAATAATCAGGAATATAGAAGAAAAAAGAAAGAACGGACAAGCGAAACAGTTCTTTAAAGGAGTTTCAGATATCAAGAGCGGCTACCAAGCAAGAAGAGGAAACTGCCTTTAAAACGACAGCGGGCAGCTTATCAATGATGACAAGGCAATCCAAAGAACCTGGAAGAAAAATTTCTATCAACTATTGAACGACCAATCTAGCAAAAATACATCAAACATAGAGGTACATACAGCTGAAATAGAAGACCAATACTCGACATACGAAGAAGTAACACAGGTAATTAAAAAACTTCAAAATATTAAGATACCAGGTAGCGATGGTATATCCTCAAAGTGTTAAAACATGGAGGAGAAGCGCTGTATAGTTCTATATACAAGCTAATTCAAGACATTTGGTGAAAAGAAACAATGCCAGATGAATGGAAAGAAGGGGTTATTGTACCAATACACAAAAAACGAAACAAAAAGCAATGTACTAACTACCGGAAAATAACACTCCTAAACACTACCTACAAATCCTTGCAAACATCCTGCTAGAAAGAACCAAAACATACACAGAACAAATCGTTGGAGATTATCAATGCGGATTTAGACCGAGCTGCTCTACTATTAACCAGATATTTACAATAAAACAGAAAATGGAAACATGCTGGTAGTTTGATCGTGAGCTTCATCAGATATTCATAAATTTTAAACAAGCATTTGATAGAGTATGCAGGGCCAGAGTGTGGACAGCGATGCAGGAACTTGGCTTTCCAAAAAAACTAGTCAGGTTGATACGAAAAACCGAATACAGTATTTCATCGAGAAGGACCAAACTTACTACTGGCATTTGCAGACGATATCGATCTAATAGGAAACACACGATTAAGTATAAAGGAGACTTTCGTAAGCTTAGAGAAGGAAGCAGAGAAGATGGGGCTCCAAATCAACGAAAACAAGACGAAATATTTGTATATGAGCCGCAATAACCAAAGCAGAGACAGAATCGGTCAAGAAATACACAACAGGATTCAGGCGAGAACAGATGTCTTTTTGCCCTTCAAAACCTTATAAAATCGAAACAATTAACAAGACATACGAAGATACAGGTCTATAAAACATTCATACGACCCGTTGTGATGCATGGAAGTGAAACGTGGACGATAACAAAGGCAAACGAAGAGAGACTATGTGTTTGGGAAAGAAAAATCCTAAGGAAGATCTTTGGTCCTATGCTGGATGAAGCATCAGGACAATATAGGATAAGAACTAACAAATAGCTCGAAGAACTCTACCCGGATGCCAACATCATAAAAGAAATTAAGTCCAGAAGACTCCAATGGGCAGGGCACCTCAGAAGACATTCTGACGAACGAACAGTAAGACTAGTGGGAAGGAAGTCCCAACTGGAAGGAGACCACGCGGACGCCCTCGTCTACGGTGGCGAGATAATATAGCAGGAGACCTAAGCACTTTGTGCGTGGAGAATTGGATGGAGGTTGCTCAAGACAGAAAACAGTCGAGGTATGTTGTCGAGTCGGCTTAAACCCACGAAGGGTTATAACGCCATGGAGTAAGTAAGTAAGTAGGCCCTAATTTTTTTTTGATTCGTTCCGTCTTCTTATTTTGTTCTACTTCTTTGGTTTTTTCCAAATTCTCAAGTTCTTTTGTATATGGGCTACTGGAAAGTATTTCGAACTTTTGAGATTTTGTTTTGCGTCGATTAGGCTTTTCTTTAATTTTGAGTAATGGTAAAATCTCTGCCGCTGATACTGACATATTTAAGCTATTAGTGCTAGCTTGTGATGGTATTAATACACCATCTTCGCATTCGATATCAAGATTAGTAACATCGAGAGGCGGTGTAACGTGAAAAGAGATTAGATCATCTTCATTCTATGGCTGCTTTGAAGGTGGTATTACTTCAAATGGTATTGGAAGCTAAAGTCCATTATTTTGTTCTTCTACACGGACTCAACGTGAAGTATTATCTACTACCGCGCTTACTGGATTGTCCAAAAGGTACGTCGGTAACATAGGAGGGGGCAAAATCCATGTCATGAAACTGATCAGGGTTAAACGGATATATTCCCGATGCTTTAAAAAAATTTTCGGCCTTCTGAATATTTGCTACAGAACCATAAGCAGTACTAAATAATCCAGTAACTTGAAATTGTGTAAATACTTTACCTGGATTACTTACCATCGACTTGTCACATTCCCTACTGTATGTTTTTTAAATGGTCAAAAAACCAATATCCAGTGACTGTAGTTTATGGCTTGCATGAGGCGATAGAGATAAAAGGTCAATGTGATTCTATCGACAATATTTTATAGCTTTCAGGTCACAACGAGAGCTGTGATTGTCGAGAATTAAAAGAACTTTGTTTGCAGCACTGGGTTTGGCAAACTTAAATTAAAATGGATTAACCACTTACAAAAAAGATCCGTGTTGATATATTTAGATTCAGAAATTAATTTTACATGGCGTATTTAAAAAAAGCTCTTCCTTCATTCTTTTTCTGGGGAATATAAGTGCTGAAGGAATATAGTTACCAGTGGAGTTCATGTAACATACAGCCGTTACAAGTTGTCCACGATCTGCACTAGCTACCTTCCCTACAAGTTTCTTTCCTTTGCTCGCTAATGTCTTGGGTAACTTATTAGGCACGGTTGATAAACCCGATTCGTCCATGTTAGATATTGAACTTGGAGAGTATTGCCTTAGTTCATAAAGATTTTTAAGTATATTGTAAAATCCTGTTACTTCCTTTTTATTAAAATCCATAATTCGGGCCATAGAACATTTTTCTGGCTGTCGAAGCGCAATTTTGTTCCGCTGACAAAATCCTCTTACCCATGACTCACCAGCCATTTGTAGATTTCTATTAAAACGGTAAGAAATATTATTAGATTCAGCAAATTTATAGGCTGCTATATGCATTTTTTTTTGTAATTTCATAAAACATCTTATCTAATTCTCGTATCTGTTGTGCTAATTCGGCTTCTACGTCGCTTGAAATATCTCCATTTACTACACTTCTTTTACCACATCCTTCTTCTAATTTTTGCTGTATTTCTAGTAAGTTTTCTTCAGTAAAAATTAACTTTCTATCGGTTTTTCGCTTGTACCGACTCATTATGAATATAAAATCTGAAAATAAAAAGAAAACTTAAAACAAATCAAAAATTGTTTAAGAGTACCCAGCTGTGTATAAGAGTTCGCATTGCGTAATCTTATACATCGGTAACTGCGTACTCTTATACATATAATATGCATTTTGTGATTTTAAAGCGTTTATTACGAAAACAAATAGATTTACGGCCCATTTTTTTAAAGCAATCACTATTTCATATAAATGCAGTCTAAAATTATTTTATAAAAATCTGACAGTTTGCTTACCTCTCAATTGATTAAATTGCGAACACACAAAATTATAAATCTGAAGGTTCCAGCATGTTTACCTTGTTTAAGCTCTAGTGCTACTTCAAGGATGGGTTTAATTTATTTTGGGTGCTTATGCTTATTTAGTTTCTAATGCTAGTTTTCGTTCATGAGACCTCTGATTCCCAAGACTAGGGACGCCGCCGCTAAAGAAGTGTATCGGAAGAGGAGTCACCGAGAAGAAGAAAAAGGGACGAGGAGAAAACCCGGATCTTCCGGAAGAAGTAGTCGAGTGAACCAAGCCTGTCACAAAGTACAAGTTCCGTGAAAAAAACGATTCCTTTCAGATTATTGGCCTTTTTTGTTTGTTGGAAAACGCGTGGAGGATAGCTGTGGCTATGTCCTCACCTAGGATCAGGTATAATGTGGAATGAGATTGGGAAACCACAGAAAACCAATCTCCCCCTGTCCTTGTGATATTTATTCGACTCTTAAGGAGTGCAGTGTTGGATTTATATATTTATTATTTAGGATTATGAGCGGAGTGGAGGTAAAGTGTGTGTGGGATGGGTATTCTGTTAGGGTGCATGTGTGTGATGATGTGTATGTGTTTTTAGATGTGTAGATGGGTGAAGGTTTGGTTTATAACGTTGTTTGTGCAGGAAGTGACTATGGCACATCCGTACATTGCGTTGGATATTTAGTTTAGAAATCGAATGGTTGCGCTTCTCTTTTCAGGGAAGACGTTGAATAGGAGCATGGATGTGAAGTGGATTAAGGATTTCATACCGGAGGAAGGGATTTGTTTCTCTGTGTATACTGGTTGGTTTGGTCACAGCGGGATGAGCGCTACGGTGTGGACATCATGGTGAGAAGCGGGATAAGGACCGTTACAGTTTGGACATTTGGGAGCAGATATCGTGGGGCAGGCAGAGGACCTGTGGCCGAGCGGACAAATAATTTATTTTTTGGGCATTCGTTGTTTAAATGTCCGTTTTTGCAACATTTCGAGCAATACTTCGAACGCATGGGAACGGAGTTGCCTGATCGTGGTATTTCACAGGCCAACCGCTCACCCTCGATCAAGATACCGCTCGAGAGCGCTTCAGCGAACTTTATTTCAGAGTTAGTGAATACTCTGATAATAGGAGGTAGGTTGGTTAGTGGCTTAGGCAATTATATGAACTATTTTTGTGTATGGGAAGTTGGTTTCGGATAAATTATCCTCAATGGTTTTTTGAGGGAATGTTTTTGCAACGCCGGCTATGACTAAGTGAAAGATAGGCGAATTGTTTGGATTAGGTTAAGAGTTTTGGGATTAATTTGGTAGACGAGCAATAATTCGGAATATGTCTTTTTTGTAATATTTCGGAGTTTTGCCGTGATGTTGGCGATGTCTCGAAGCTTGGTAGTTCGTACGGAAGCTGCCTTTTGGGCGGGGAAGAGTATTATCGAGTCTAAATGTGGGATGAGGTTGTGTTCTTTGAGAAGACGGTAGAAAGGTCTCTGCTGACCGATATCTGTGGGGATGTCCTCGATTCTGTAACTTTTAAAGTGAGGTGGTTGTTGCGGAGAGGACGAAAGGAATGTTGGTTGAGGGTTTGGTGAGGTGGTTTGTGAGTGTATAGGATGTGGTGTTGGTGGTGTGTGTGGTGTTATTATTTCTGGAGTGTGTATATGGGTTTGAATGGAGGGGGACCCTTCTCCCATTCCTTTAGGTTGGGAAGAGGGCCTGTTGTGTATAGGATGGTCTGGCCTTCGGATGCTTCCGTTTCCAGTTCGAATGGGATATCTCCGAGGAGATTATGGTTTTTTAAGGTCCTTAGGAGTTTTCTTTGGCTGAAATATTTTTGCGGGATTAGGGTGATGTAATATCTGTGTGTGTGATGTGTTTTTAGGGGTAGGTTTTGGGATAGGTTTGGTTGGTTTTGGTGGAGGTTCAGGGGATGGTGGAGGTATGGGAGTGGGAGGTGGAGAGGGTGGAGGAGGGGTAGAGGATGGAGGAGGGGAGGGAGAGTGAATGTATCCAGTAATACCAGACATGAAGGCATTTTGTATGATTTTTCTGAGGGCTTCAGGGGTGGGTGATGCTTTTTTGTGTTTTTGTTTATTTTATGAACTATTGGTGTGAGGTGGTCGCTGGCCGCCTCAGGATTTTGGTGGCAGATCTCACTGAGAGCCTGCTTCTATTCCTGTGGCGTCGTTGTTTCATGTCCGTCATTATTGACTGACACGTATAAGGTGTGTAAGAAAGAGGATTGGGAGTCGGAATTACTTTGTCATTCGGCTTCTGATTTTGTTGGTTTCGTTGGTTGAGGGAGATCTTGCTGTTTTCGGGATTTGGATCGTGTTCGTGGCATATTCTGTAAGAGTGGGTTTTAGGTGTGTATTAGAAGGTGTTGATGTGTTTATTATTATGAAGGATATTATTAAGTGTAGGAAGTAGGATGGGTTATATTGGTAAGTATAGGGAAGTGTGTGAGTCTTTACCTGGGAGTTTGTTCACTTGCGTATTTCGGTAGAACTCTACGGAGAAAAGCTCCAGACAGGCACCAATGTCAACACCTCCTTGCCCCCTTATTTTTCAATAATCGGTATACAAGGATTCGTCGACCGGTTGGCGCCACGCCCGTTCGATTTGATGCTAGATTACTAATTTTGGCGCCTTACATCTACATTTTACACCTCCACGTAGCAATTTCGCATCTATTGTTTGTTTCTGGTGGTCCTTACGTGCAGAAAGCGTCTCACCGGCACCGTGGATCCGTTCGCGAATTCTCCAGGATTTTTTTCTGGAACTTCACTATACGTTCAAGTTGAATGCTTATGTGGAACTAACGATAAATCTGAACAGCAACTATTTGCAGCGACCATATTGACAAAACTAGGACAGATTTAGGATTTTAGGATAGTGCAGATTTCTGCATTATCGTCCTAGTCCTAGTCCTTTCTATGACCGTGCAGTAGGAATGCATTTAGAATGTCTTCAAGTAAAAATTATTTTAATAGATGAAGATATATATTAAAAATAATAGGTGCGTACTCTTATACACATGTGTGCTCTTATACACACTTACCCTAATATTTTCTGCATATTAAGATAAGAATGTATTTTATGCAGTTTTTCAGAATATGTACATTCAAATCTGCAATAGACTATTATTGATTCATTTTTTTATAAGAGGCAATTTTGACCGATTTCAAATTATTTCAGTTTGTAAGATCATTATATAGTTTAAGACCCGTTTACACCCGTAGTAATGATGAAAGTACTTAGTTACAAGTAGAATAGAGTAACTCTACCCGTGAAAACGCTCAGCGCAGTAGAGTAGCAAGTAGAGTGCATAGTAGGTAGTAGAGTAGACTGACTAGCAACATGTGGCAAAGTAACTCTACTCTACTACCACCACCACCGCCAAAATGTCCACTCGCCTGCGAACTCTACCCATGGAACGCGGTCAATTCTGGTAGAGTAGAGTAGGTAAGAGAGTGCATAGGGATGCTATCATTCCGGCTGGAGTTTTGTTTTGTGTAAATAGTGAAAACGAAGTTCACTGAAGATGAAACTTTAAAACTTGTAGAGATGTATGGCGAATACCAGTGTTTATGGAATTTAGGTAGTGTACACTACAGAAATAAAAGTATGAGGCAAACTGCGAAGGATGAAATCGTCGAAAGAATGACAAAAGGGTGCTTTAGAGTAAACGAGCTCAAGCAAAAAATTAAGAATATAAGGTGCACTTATAATCAAGAGTGTTTAAAAATACAAAAATTAAAAAAATTGGGTTCAGGTTCAGCCGATGTATACGTTCCAAACGTGAAATGGTTCACTCCTATGGAAGCAATCATGAAAGGTGCAAAAGGAAACAAAAAAACTAAAGGCTAACGTGTAAGTTACAGGTTTTAATTACTTGTTAATGAAAAATACAATAAGAAATAAAAAATGTATTCTTATCAAGATAAAAGTCAACGATTGTATATCAGATTTGACAGTAAACCGGATCAGACACATCTTATATTCCAACTTATCCTTGAAGGCTAGTTCTCTTAGCAGAAGAGCTGAGGCCCCGTGCGTATTCCTTCTTTTAATCCACTCTCTCATCCACTACTTTCTTTGTTTGTTTACCTCATCATCGATAGCTTCAGCGACTTAAGTTACAAAAAATACATTTGCAACTGTAGCTAAAAAATTTTGAATCAATTTTCTTTTCCTTGAATTAATTTTACACTAAAAAAAACACCCACTCCACACTATACTAGCATCAGTACTATACTTGTAACTCGTGTGAACGGTATCAAGCCATTTTTGGTAGAGTAGCGAGTAGAGTCGACTCTACTCGCTACTCTAGTCTCCTCACAACTCTACCCGTGTAAACAAGTTTTTGGAGTTATCAAATAGTGCGTCCGTAAGTTTAAATGCTGTTGTTTCATGTTATTGAAACTAAGTTTTACCAGATACATGTACCTACAGGAAGAAGTGGTTAAATTGGACGACAAGAAGGATACTCTTATTTATTACCATTAGATTATTTTTATGGGCATATCTCAAAAACATTATAAAGAAAATAAATCCCGAGAGTATGTAATGTCTTAAAATTATACAAAAACTTCAAAATATATCTTAAATACTATCAAAAGAACGAACAATATAACTTAAGCATTTAATAAAATAAAGATGATTTTATCATGGTTTAACAACTATATTTAGAATTTAATATATTATAAAAAAATCAAATAATTTACGAGACATGTTGAATGTAAAAATATTTTAATTAAATTTAGGTAGCAAAAACTCCTAACTCTAAAATTCTATACTACCTAATATAATTATATACAATAACTAAATTCCAGTATTTGTATAAGTATATCAGTTTCAAAACCAATGTATTGCCATAGTTATTTTTTTTCTCTTGCAACAAAAAATTTTGCAGGGCTGTGAAGAATTTTTCTTGTTTTGTCAGAACAGTTATACATAAGATTTATTTTTGCTATGTCAATCTTCGACAATCCTATTCGTTGGCCCATGTATCTAAGTAGCGTTTTATCCTACAAACCAAATTCATTGTAATTAAAAAATATATATTGGGTCAAGATATATATTGATGAGCTAAACAGTGAATTCATTCACAATTTAACAAAAAGTTTTTTTAAATTAAACAGATCAATTTATTAATTTTTATGAAATAGAAAAGCTAATTTATGTATGTCCTTATGTTTGACATAAATATATAAATACACGTATGTACAAACAACGAGAAACATCAGATCCATTATCGATTACATAATTGTCAGCAAAAGTAGTACTATTAAAATTAGAGATACACGAGTAACGAGAGGAGCAGCCTAACGTGGCACTGACCACCGATTAATAATTTCACAAATGGGGTTTCCCTACACGTTGAACACTCAAACTAGAAGGAAGAAAGAACACGAAGAAGACCAAGTAGAAAATAAACAGAAAGAAGAAGAAATGAAGCTTAACATAAATTTACTTCAAGAGAAATCCATAAGGGACCTATACCAGACAAGACTGGACCATAATTTACAGGATTTCGGTTTCAGAAACGTCAAAGAAACGTACGAGCACGTCAAACACAGCATAAAAAAGGCGGTATTAGAAGCTTTGGGGAAACATGAAAAAAGAAATAGCCAACACAAAGTAAAAATAAGCAAAGAAACCAAAAAATGTATTGAGGAGAAAAAAATTCTATACCGTATAATGGGGTGAATCGGATCGCTGTGGTGAATAGGATCAAAAGTACGGAATGTGTTAATTAAATCCACAATGTTTAAATAACGCGCCAAAACCGTTCCATTTCAGCGTGATGGGTTGCGATCTTCATAGTCGCGTAAAGGTTGGTGATATCTCGACATGCGCAGCATGTAATACTGAAGGTCAACACATAACCTAAAAACATTGTTAGTCACATATTTTTGAGCGTACAAAAACTTTGTGGTAATATCCTAAATAAGGAGACGTACATTCAAATTCTGCAGTGTTTGTGGGTCCAATAGGTTAGTAATTATTGTACACAAAGTAGTTTTTGTTCATTTTTTATTCCATAACAAACTGGAAAATTATTTGTAATTTGCTGCATTTGTTTTAGATATTTGGGGTGAATCGGATCAATAGCTGGGGTGAATAGGATCGATAGCTGGGGTGAATAGGATCAATAGCTAACGTAAATAGGACAATTAGCCGCTGTGAATAGGATCAAAAACTGGTCTAAATAAGGTTATTCTAGGTATCTACATCTTTGCTCAAGATGCCTAGAGTTTACAAACCTAAAGTTGGTGGGAAAATGTACAAAAAACCAAACCAACATGTCATTGATGCTGCGAAAAAGGATGTCAGTAATGGTTACAGTATAAGACAAGCCACTAAAAGAAACAATGTTCCTTACACCGTACTCCATAGGCATCTTAAAAATCAAAATGTGCGTAATCAAGGAGCCCAGACTGTTTTAACGGAAGAAGAAGAAAGATATATTGCTGCTAACTTGCTCAAATGCAGTGAATGGGGTTATCCTCTTGATACCTTTAATTTAAGAATGCTTGTCCAGCACTATTTAAATAGAATTGGAAGAGTTGTTCCTCGTTTTAAAGATAATCTCCCTGGTAAAGAATTTACGTATAGTTTTTTAAAACGACATTCCAATGTGTTATCAGAAAGAATGTGCCAGAATATAAAACGAGCACGTGCAGGTGTTACGAGGGTGACAATTTCCGAATATTTTGAACATCTATCTAATGAATTGGATGATATTCCCGCTAGCAACATCATAAATTATGATGAAACCAACCTTTGCGATGATCCTGGCAGGAAAAAAATAATTGCAAAACGAGGATGTAAATATCCCGAACTCATTATAAATCATAGCAAATCATCTACATCAATAATGTTTGCAGCTTCCGGTAGTGGAGTTTTACTGCCATGTTATGTAGTCTACAAAGCGTTGAATATGTATGATTCTTGGACAACTGGAGGACCATCTCGGACCAGATACAACCGTAGCAAATCAGGATGGTTCGATAGTTACTGTTTTGAGGATTGGATACATTCCATTGCAATTCCATACCTAAAAAAGTTACCAGGAAAAAAAAGGTATTAATTGGAGACAACTTGTCGTCCCATCTTTCTGTAGAGTCCATATAACAGTGCTCAGAAAACAATATAAGATTTATTTTTTTGCCGAGCAACTCCACACACCTGACGCAACCTTTAGACGTTGCTTATTTCAAACCGTTGAAAGTTGCGTGGAGAAAAATAGTCAAAACGTATAAAAAAGGACCAGGAAGGAAGGAGTGCAGTATTCCCAAAACTGTCTTTCCCAATCTACTGAAACAGCTGCTTGAGTCTATTGAGGCTAACAGTTCTAACAATATAAAGGCAGGGTTTGATAAATGCGGAATAATCCCTTTAAATTCTGATCGTGTGCTGCGTATGCTACCTGTGGAAGGCCCAGACTATTCGGTACGATGACAATCAGCCCAGACAGCGCAAAAAGAAACTTAACGTTCCCGCTGGTAAGAGTGTGGCAGTTGATGACGTTGAATCTTCTAATGAAAGTAGCCAACACTTTAGCACTCATGATTCAAATTCAGATATAGATTCCATGTCTTACTCTGAAGACGACAACGCGTCCATATTTGATGAGAACGAAAAGTTTCTTCAGTCACCAGTTAACTTTGACCAAGAATCTGTAACGAATAGTCTGCATAAAGTTACAAGAAAAGCTATCAAGATTGGGGACTGGGTCCTGGTAAATTTGCCTTATTGCAAAAATGATAACAGACCGGGTACATCGAAATCTTTCAGTAGACTTTATATTTCACAAATTGTAACAATAACTGAAGACGGATATGAGGGAAATTTTTTACGTGAAAAAACTGACACAAGGGATTATTCCGGATATATATACACATTTCCAGATGTAAAGATGAGTACCTGTTTAAATTTGAACAAGTTGAGGGCAAGCTAGACTCCCCAGAAAGACATGGGAGAGGATCTTTTAGATTCCAAATTAATTTACAGGAATATTCTAAACAAATAAAATAATAATAACCTGTTCAATATTACTTCTTTAAAAAAATGTTCATTTTTGATGTAATTTTTTTAACCTCCTTATAATTTTAAGCCAATTTTTAATCATAGCTAACGAAATTATATGATTCTATTAACCACTACGGTAGGTGAATGCGATTAAACATTAGAAAAGCACGGTCGATTATATTTACCCCAGTGGCAGGTGAATAGGATCATTGAATAAAAAAAATTCTATAGTGCGCCACTGGGCAGTATACAACAAATTTGCACCGAAAATGATTAATACTGATGTAAACTAATGTTTTGATGTATATAGCTAAATTCTATGCCTAATAATCAGAAAGTTACACATTCCCAAAATTCAAAAATGATCCTATTCACCCCATTCTACGGTATATGAAAAGTATGAGCACCCAATCCCCAGAAGAGACACAGAAGTACAAAGAGAAAAACAGAGAAGTAAAGCGAAGAAGGGCAAGAGAAAAGAATGAAGAATGGGAAGTGTGCACAAATTGAACAATACATAGGAGGAACAAGGAATTCGGAATCCTGGAAAATACTGAAATCTTTAAGGAAAAATAACAACGAAAAAGTCCAAATGTAATACATATCAGAAAAAGAGTGGGAAGACTACTATAAAGAACTACTCACAGAAAACCGCCCAGATTTCATAGAGACAGACACAAAACAGGAACAACAACAAAATCAGAATGAAAAACAGATTGAGATAACATTAATCGAAGTAAAGAATGCCATGAAGACTTTAAAGAACAAAAAATCAGGGAGACCAGGAGGAATCGGTAATGAACTAATTAAGTATGGAACAAGCAACTATACAGAATTATACACGAAATGGGAGATAAGAAGAAATGCGGGAACTACAGAGACATCAGTGTGATAGCATGTATGGACAGGTTATATGAAAAATTACTGAAAGAAAAACTGAAAAAATATATCTTAAATAAAATCGGAGAAGATCAGGTGGAGTTCACGGCAGGAAGATCTTGCATAGACCACATATATACGTTCCAACTATTAATTGAAAAAAAAAATGGCAAAAAATAGACCAGTACACATGGTATTCATAGATTTAAAAAAGGCATATGACACGGTTTCCAGAAAACAACTATGGAACACGATAAAGAAAATCGAAATAACTCAGAGGTTAATAGAAGCCGTAAAAAACCTTTACAACAACAACAACGTAAGAGTTAAAACCAGCAACAAATACTCCAACTAATTAAGGACCACAAAAGGCTTATTGCAGGGATGCTCTACATCTCCGACACTGTTAAAGATATTGCTCGAACAAATTGGAAAAAGAAATGTGAAGGGATGGAAATACCAATCCGGTACAACTTCTTGTACACATTAAGCTTTGCAGATGACCAGGTGGTTACGGCTCAAGATGAAGAAGATCTGTGCTATATGCTCCAAAAATTAGATAAGGTATACACAAAAAATTAACTGGAAATAAACCTAGAAAAGACCGAATATTTAACAATAGAGCAAAAACCAGTGAGAAACTTGGAAATGGACGATAATAGGGAAATTAACGGCACTGAAAAATTCAAATATTTAGGATTCATACTCTCAAAAAATGGAGCCACTGAGCAAGAGATAACCAACAGATTAGAACAGACAAGAGCATGTATTAAACAAATGAATGGGGTACTGTGGGACAGACAGATTACAAGAAATACAAAGAAGAGAATTTATAACACCTTGGTATGCAGTATAATGACCTATGGAGCAGAGAATTGGGTAATAAATAATCGAAACCGGTCCAAAATCACAGCAACTGAAATGGAGTTCATGAGAAGAAGCTGCAGAGTGACAAAAATAGATAGCATCAAAAATGAGGAGATAAAACGAAGAGTGGCAGTAGAACAAGACATACTCAGCTACATCAAAGAAAAACGTTTAATTTGGTATGGAAATCTGAGAAGAACAGATCATACAAGGTGGATAGCAAAGATTTCGGATTGAAGCCCAATAGGAAAGAGGAAAAGAGGTAGACTCCGAAGATCATGGAGGGATGAAGTGGACGAGGCTATGGAAAGACGAGACCTTAGAGATGGAGAATGGCAGAATGGAAAGGACTGGAGACGTTGGCTGAAAGAAGGAAGGCGGCGACAGCTGTAAAAATCCTTATATAGATAGATAGAGATAAAAAAGCTAATATAGTTTTATAACAACAAAAAATTACAGAAGGCAGAAGAAAAATGTTTCTCGGGGGAGTCTGTAACCCCTAGAGAGCGCTTACGAAGTTGGTGCATAGGGAAACGCCTTCACCAGCTTCGGCTTCTTGCATAGGTAAATTATACGAAAGACTTCTAAGAGGGCGAATAGACACAGTCATTGAAGAGTCCGTCGGGCTTTCACATAGGCAATACGGTTTCAAAAAGAACAGGAGCACGGTGGATGAGATGATGAAAGTTTTTCGGGAGTTGTGGGCGATCCTACTGTTGTTTGACGTCCGGAATGAATTCAACACATTAAAATAAAAAGGGGTAATAAAGCTTTTGCGAGAGAGAAGACGTCCAAGGTACTTGGTGAATTTGTTCTCGGACCATCTGTCGGAGAGAAAAATTGTGGTAGAAAAAGAAAGAAGTGGTGATTGACGTAACGGCTGGAGTGGCGCAGAGGTCGGTTCTTGGACCTACGCTGTGGAACTTGGCATATGATGGAGTTGTAAAACAACAATACGGAAAGGGGTGTATCCCTTTTCATATTTGCGGACGACCTCACTATGTTTGTAGTGGCGCGAGACAGGGAGGACCTTATTTTCAGTGCACAGCTTACTTGCGACCAAATCTAGAAATGGATCAAAATGCATGACATAAAACTAGCTGCGGGTAAGACCAAGGCTATAGTTCTTAAGTAACCAAGAAAAAGGCACGGGATAACATTCAAATGTACAGGAAAGAGAGTGGTTCTACAGTTTAAACAAAGGCGTATCGACAGCAGCTCACCCTAGCGGATAAGAAGAGTCTAGTGAGGGTGGCATGTGCATACACAACAGACTCTGCCGCGGAGCTGTGGGTTGTCACCGGATGTATTCCGATGCAAGTGCTAGTGAAGGAAAGAGGAAGAATATACGAGAGAAGAAATTAATACATAGAAGAATGTATAGATGATAAAAGAAAAGGATCTGTCCATAATGGAGTAGTAAGAGAAATGGGACAAAATGAGAAGGGTGGCGCAGTGGACAAAGTCCCTGATTGCTAATCTAAAAAGATGAATAGACTGCGGGCATAGGCATTTGGACTACTTCCTGACGCAAAGGATCACATGACATGGTTGCTTCAGAGTATACAGATTTGGAAAGGCAGAAAATGACAAATCTCTGTACTATGAAACTTCGCACACTGAGAGCAGTTCAGAAAAATGTTGAAAAAACGTTGGAGAAAAACAAACAAGAATAAAAGCGATGCGAAGAGAGGCAGGGAGCCAAGGAGCAAGCATAAGATAAGGCAGAATAAGAAGGAGCGAGTTTTGCCTATGGTGCTATTCAGCTGCGATGGAATCAAACTGTGCTTAGAAGAAGAAATACTCCAGAATTAAACACTAATCCTCTAAGACAGGAGTTAACATATCGGGCTAACCCAAACTCAAAAGTTATTAATTTGTTTTATACAAAATGTAACGTCATTTGACTTCGTCTGCAAAATGTCTAATAAAATATCAGTAACTGGAAAAATCTCTACAAAAATATTAAGCAAAACATTCAAATTGACATTTTCTTTATGCCAATATAAATAGTATTTGGCAGCAGTAAAAGTCTTAGTATTTTTCTTTATCATCCCAAACGTTTTGAAAAAAGTCTGTTAACGAATCACAGTAGTGAAACACTGTTTGCGCTAAATATTTATTCTAGTTCCATCTCGTTTGAGCGACTTTTGGAAACCTTTTCTGAACCTGCATATACAAAGCACGCGTTCTTTTTGATGATTTTGATTAAAAATAAGAGTCTAAGCCGCTTAGCGTCGAAAAGAAAAGTTTATCATCTTTAATACTATCCATGCGTCGATATAAAATGAAATTAAGTGAAGGTTTAAATTTTTCCTTTACTTAAGCTTGAAGATCTGCTAACTGACCAGCCAATATCGCAGCACTATCATAGCTCTGAGCGACAAGCTTGAAATCACATTCTTCTTCTTCTTCTTCTTACGGTACCTATCCGTTCCAGATGTTGGTGATCAACATGGCTATCCTAACTTTGCTTGCTGTTATTCTGAATAGTCCGGTTGTCAATGTATTAAACCACTTTCTCAAGTTTTGAAGCCAAGATATTCTTTTCTCTCTGGTCCTGTCTTTCCAAATACTTTGCCCTGAAGAATGAGTTGTAACAAGACGTATCTCTGTTCATTCCTCATAACATGGCCAAGATATTCTAGTTTGCGCTCTTTGATAGTGTTAATAATCTCGCATTCCTTGCCTATTCTACGTAGGACCTCAACATTAGTCACCCGATCCACCCATGAAATTCTTAAGATACGTTTGTAACACCATATCTCAAATGCCTTGAGTTTTCTTAAGGAAGCTTTGGAAAGTGTCCAGGCATCTACTCCGTATAATAACGTGGAAAATACATAGCATCTAATGAGAGAGATTTTGGTAGCAAGTGGTAAATCGTGACTTCTGAAAAGAGACTTCATCATTATGAACGCTGATCTCGCTTTTCCTATGCGTTGTTTTATTTCACTGGAGTGATCCCATTGGCTGTTAATGTTGGTACCAAGGTATGTGTAGCTGTCCACTTTGTAAATTGGATGTTGGTTAACCAAAAGCTGTATATTTAATATTTCGCGCTTACTGACTAACATGTACTTTGTTTTCTTCGTATTAAGATCAAGTCCGTGTTCTCTACTTATATCTGATATTATTTTTTGCAAACCGTCTAGACTATCTGCAAAAACAACTGCGTCATCGGCATATCTAATATTGTTTAGGCGCATTCCGTTGACTAATACGCCTTCTTGTAGTTCTCCCAACGCTTGCTCGAAGATATATTCAGAGTATATATTAAATAACACCGGGGACAGAATGCATCCTTCCCTCAATCCTGTATCTACAGAGACTGCCTCTGTCAATTGGTCATTCACTTTAATATTGGCTGTTTGTTTGTAATATAAATTATAGATGATTCTCAAGTCCCTATCATCTAACCCCACTTCTTTCAAGATGTTTAAAAGTTTATCATGTTTTACTCTATCAAATGCCATTTTGTAGTAAATAAAACAAATATAGACATCGCAGTTAACATCCCTACATCTTTGTATAAGCACTTGGATAGCGAATAGAGCCTCTCGGGTGCCTAAGGAATCGGAGAATCCAAACTGCGTCCGTGATACTTGTTCTTGGCATTTTTTATATATTCTGCCGTGTATCACTTTCAAGAACGAAGTGGCTCATTAGGCTAATTGTACTGTAGTCTTCGCATGTCATGGCATTTACTTTTTTTGGTATGGTCAAGAAGGTCGACTTTAACCAGCTTTGGGGTATTTTTCCAGTTGCGTATATGTGGTTGAATGCAGTTGTTATCCATTTTATTCCCTGTTCATTCATAAGTTTTAGGAATTTTGCACAAAACTCGTCAGGCTCTACCGCTTTACCATCTTTAGTTCTTTTAATAGCTGACGTGACTTCTTCAATGGTAATCGGGGGTCCTGTTTGGCATTCAGTGTCTTCAATGGTATTCTGCCTTTCATCTGCAGAAGTTACTTCCACATAATTCTTCCAAGTGTCTAGTTTTTCTTCCACAGTTAACAGTGTTTTGCTTTGGTTATCTACCAAACACCCAACTCTCCTAGGTTTGTATAAGTCTGAGGCTTCTTTAACTTTTTTGTGCATATTAAATGAATTGTGTTTATGTTGCAATTGCTGTATTTCCGCACACTGTTTTCTTAGATGTGTATCCTTAGCTATTATTTAGCTTTTAGCTTTTTTGATCTTTTTATCGATTCTTTCGTTTAATGACATATCTTGATCTTTGAACTTTCGCTTCTCTTTCATCATATCTAGAAATTACATTCTAACTACGAAATAGCACCACCACAAACAACTTTATTCATAGCCTCTGTAGTTCGATCGCTAGTTATATTCAAAAATTTTAAGAATCGCTCTTGAAAAATTCCATCAACCACATATCGCACAATAATGGATAACTGACAAAAATTAGTTACGTATGTTGTTTTATCAAGTGCAATTAATATAATAGTACAGACACTGAAGGTTTTCACTCCGATTTCGTTGAACCTCTATCGATTTTCATGAAAATTGGTGAATAGTTAGAGGATACCTTAAAAACTAAAAGTGACATGGTGTCAACTTACGCTTTTACCCTGGGGGTGATTGCCACCCCTTCTCGGGGGTGAAAATTATTTTATTAAACATAACACCAGGAATGGATAGAGGGGCCAAATCTAAACAAAATTTATCATATGAAGTTATTAAAATAAATCAATACATTTTGAGTTATTGAAGATCAAAGTTTTTTCGTGAAAAACTGCATGTTTTAAAGCAGTTTTTCATAAATAACTCAAAAACTATAATAAGTTTTTATAAAAAATTTGTCATTACCAAAATTGAAGTTAATAATTTTTTTTTTATTTCGACGTTAACGTGGTCGGCTACTATGGCCACTTACACAGGTACTATAACATGAGTTTTCATTAGGGTAAAGTGTGCAAATCGCGGTCACCTAAGAAGAAAATTTAATATAAAAAAAAGGTAAAAACTCTGTGAATCAAATTTAAGCCGTCAATCCGTAATTTGGGGTTTTAACTTATTGCAAGATACATTTAATTTCAAAAATATAAAATTTTTTGTCTTTGACAGAGACAAAACATAAAAAAGTATCTTTGACCGGTATTGTCACCATACATGGACAATACCGGTCATGAGTATGGGTAATGCCAGTCAATTTGTTTGTGTTATTATTAAAATAAAAATCAATATCTATTTAACATTTTTTTGACATTTGACACATTTAACGATGAACGAATGTGGCTTAATGGGTCATAATTCAAGTAAATCAGTAAGAAAGGTGAAAAAATATTTTTTATTACAAAACAAACAAAAAATAACAAAAATATGTGTTTTAATGTAAAAATAGTTGACAGTCATCGCAGGTATAACTCTCTGCAGAATCCCATCCACTGCACTCTGAATAAGTCCATCGTGAGCAAACGGTAAATATATACCACAATTCATTGTTTTTGGCAAACTCGCTGTAAACCAGGCATCTATCTTCTTATGCATCGTCACTGTTACCACATGATATATCAATATCCGATTCCAAAGAACTAGAATCAAACACTTTTTTCTTGTAATGCCAATTACAAGAAAAAGGTGTTTTATTGCAAGAAAAATTATCTTGAAAACCCAAATGCTAGAACTCAGTTTTATTGCTGTTACGCCATAAAAAATTAAGCTAAATATTTTTTTTGTGTGGCTATTTTAGCTTCTTGTTCGGCAGAAAATACTGATTTTCTACCTAATGAGGCACCTTGAAGATTTTTATTTTTTATTCTTTCTTGCAATGTCGAAAAATGGATGGATTAATCCCTAAGGATTAATAGTAAAGGGTATAAATTATAGCATGGGGGTAATACCGGTCAACTGACCGGCATTGCCTCCTGTTGGCATTTTTTTTCTTAGAATTTTTTACTCGTAAACATGTATTAAAATATTGATCTTTAAAAAAGGAATAGGCAGCTAACGTCATTATAATCAATGGTAACCAATTTTAAGATCTACAAGTGAATAAAAATGAATTAAGACCTTATATTACTCAGCATAAAAATAAGATCGAAAACACTGAAAACAGGTTAATAATATTTCTATGACAATGGTTTGCGCCAACTCAACGCTCGTCAGCAATCTGAATACAGAGTAGTGTAGCGACACGTTGGCAGTTATAGGAGGTTGCCAGATTAAATAGATTTCGCACAATCGGGATGACCGCCATTACCCACTGACCGGTATTTGCACAGTTTACCCTACACAAACAATAAGTGTTACATTAAGAATATGTTACAATAATACGGAATGATAATAATATGTTACACAATGTCTAAACTAAAATCTAATTATATTTTTTGATATAAGTGTTCATCTCTAAGGAAATGTAGCACAGCTTTTACTTGGTCAGGGTCGTTTAGGATATCTCGTACTTCATTTTTGAGTTTGTATTGTAATCTTCTGGCCGAATATTGATGGCATTCAGTGAGGATATGTTTGATTTTCAAATATGATTGGCAGCTTTGACAGGAGGGACGGATGCTAGAGGACATTAGGTAGCCGTGTGTAAGTTTTGAATGTCCTATCCGTAGTCGTCTTATCACAATGAGATCTCGTCTTGACAGGGCTGAATAGTCAAATGTAGGCTGACTGATTATTGACGGTTGTATTTCGTGTAAGATCGATAATAAAAAATTAAATAAATTCCTTGCTTGAAAAACCTTTTAATATTAATTCAAAGTGAGTTATAGATAATTAAATGTATTTTTTTTTGAGTACTCAAATCTGAATATTAAAGCTTAAATAACCGGAAAAGAATGCATTTTATAAAATAAACTTAGTTACAAATTTTCAAAGTACTCAGAAATACCTATAAAATGAGCTCTAGAAAAAGTGGATAGCATCAAAATTAAGCAAGTTATGATGAAAATAAGACCATTTCGAATTTTTTTGGAAAAAGTGAAAAACACAACATCTAAATTTCCACAAAAATTAAAATTTATAGTAATCCCTATAAGACTTTTTTTTATTTTAGCTCAAATAATGATCTCAAAAATGTTGACCGATTTAGAAATCATATTTTTGAAAAAAAAATTGATTTAAAAAAATCAGAATTTTTCAAATTTTACTGCAAGAATCATGTAACCGGAGCCCTTTAACCTTTTTTATTTTAAAAAATAAGGGATTTAAATATAATAAAATATAATTAAAGATACTTGAAAATAATTTTTTCAATGATTCTGCTTTAAGGGGGTGGTTTTTAAGGGTTGAAATTTCACAGTCAATCAAAAATTATATTATAAAAATTAAAGAAACTATTTGGGTAATTTGAAAATGCCATTTGATATTTCAGAAATATAAAAAATGATTTATTGAAAATCATAAGTCATGATTACAAATGTTGCTAAATAATTATTTTATTTAATAATTCGAGGTTACTTATGCCAGAATGATTAAATCTGCATTTTGTACCATTTTTAAAAAAAGGGGTGGATTTCACCCCTAAAATGCAAAAAGCGCAAGTTGAGCATATCTCACTTTTGAAGTTGAGGGTAAAATATACTCGATCCCAAATTTTCATGCAAATCGATGGAGGCTCACCGAAATAGGAGGTAATAGTTGATTTTTACTTTCATTCATTGTACTATAAGGGGTGATTTTTTAATCTCATTTTTAATGTGATCCATTGCATTTAATTAAATCGAATTTGCATTTCGAATTTTTTTGGAAAAAGTGAAAAATACAACATACTAAATTTCCACAAAAATTAAAATTTATAGTAATCCCTATAAGACTTTTTTTTTATTTTAGCTTAAATAATGATCTCAAAAATGTTGACCGATTTAGAAATCATATTTTTGAAAAAAAATTGATTTAAAAAAATTAGAATTTTTCAAATTTTACTGCAAGAATCATGTAACCGGGGCCCTTTAACCTTTTATCTTTTAAAAAATAAGGGATTTTAAAGATTAAATTTAATACGACTTTATAGCCCTTGAAATTACCTTTCAAATGCTTTATGAATGAACCTGATATCATAAAAATTAATTATTAATGATGAATTTGAAAAGAAATTTCGATAGTAATGTAACTGTTATTTTTTATTCTTACGATGAAGATAGTAATAAGGCTGCAGAAAGGAATCGTCGGTCACAAAAGGTTACTTCTAAAAAATTTAAGTTTACAAAAGATATGCGAGTAGCTATTAGTCAAAACAAATTTTTGAGTAATTATAAAAATAAAAGGCTTTTTATATCATATCGTATGGAGGAACTAGAAAAAAAAATCCATTAAATGCAAGCAAGGAAAAGGAGAAGCTGACGAATTAGTAGTAGAGACAACATGGATAGACAACACAGACAATTGAGGATAAGGGCTCAAGTTTACCAAAAGTTATAGTAGCAGAACACATTGATGTTTTAGTTATTTTAACTGCCCGAGCTGAAGCTGATGAAAAGATGTATTTTTTGAAACTTGGAAAACAAACTCGACATATTCTTCAAAAAGCTAAGAACTAAATTATCCATGCATAGGAGTATATATTCTATTCTCTCATTGTTTCTCTGGATGTGACTCGTCTTTTGTTTTTTATAATATAGGGAAGAAAAAAATTATCGATCATCTAGACAAAAGACCTGAGTTGAGAGAGAAGATCGATATATTTTATAATAAAGCCCTGAAATCGATGCCATTTTAGAAGCTGGCTGTTACTGCACAATATTATTGAACAAAAGTGCGAAAGATGTGAATATGAGTAAACTACAACGCATAGAAGACCTATAAGCTTATCTGGAACAGATGCGTAACGAATCCTTTATTAAGGCTACCACTAAAAATAGTGCAGTAAAGTTTTCATTTCTGGTCCCAACGATTGTTGCATTGGATGAATACATCAAAAGAGTTTATTTACAAACCCATATATGGCTTGGAAACAAAGACATTCGTCTAGTTGACTGGGGATTAAGTCAGATTAAGAGAAGGGTTAATTTGCAGTGCAGTCTGCGGATCATGCAGTGGGGAGAGTTGCCAAAATAGCCCTCCAATAAATGAAAAAGAAGAAATTATTGGTGAAGAGAGCTCTGATGAAGACTGAAAAATTAACAATTAAAGTACTATTAATATTTGATTAATTTATAAAACATTACTTAAATAAAAAATGTATGAACTTTTCATATATTTTTTTATATTTATTTTAAAACGTTTTCCTCTAAACTAACAAATTAAATTTTTATAAGTCACATAAGCAATGAAAATTGTTCAGGAAAAGTGGAAAGAATAATATTAATAAAGTTTGAAATATATTAATAAAGTTTATCATACCAATAAAAAAATTTCTAAATGATTAAAGCCATTAAAGCTAATAAAAAACATTTTCCATTATTTATATGACAAGAGATAGTTTATAAGGGTGCAACATTACGCAATAAATAAATAAATACTTTAATACTCAGTAAATGAGATTTCATTTCAGTAATGTATTATTCAAATAATTAAAGATTCTTGAAATTAATTTTTTCAATGATTCTGCTTTAAGGGGGTGGTTTTTAAGGGTTGAAATTTCACAGTCAATCAAAAATTATATCATAACAATTAAAGAAACTATTTGGGTAATTTTAAAATGCCATTTGATATTTCAGAAATATAAAAAATGATTTATTAAAAATCATAAGTCATGCTTATAAATGTTGCAAAATAATTATTTTATTTAATAATTCGAGGTTACTTATGCCAGAATGATTAAATCTGCATTTTGTACCATTTTTAACAAAAGGGGTGGATTTTACCCCTAAAATGCAAAAAGCACAAGTTGAGCATATGTCACTTTTGAAGTTGAGGGTAAAATATACTCGATCCCAAATTTTCATGCAAATCGATGGAGGCTCACCGAAATAGGAGGTAATAGTTAATTTTTACTTTCATTCATTGTACTATAAGGGGTGATTTTTTAATCTCATTTTTAATGTGATCCATTGCATTTAATTAAATCGTTTTGGATTCTGTTTGAGGTACCTCTGAAAACTGTCGAATTAATAAAATAATTTGTTAGGGTCTTATCATATTGTGTTAAAAAATGTACAAGGTCCTCGATTTACTGATTCAATTGTTTCGTTATGACCCCTAAAACTTAATATTGTTCTGAAGCTATTTTCTTTTGGCATTGTAAATTAATTACTATTTAACTGGGAATAAGCCACAACTAAAGATAAAAATACGTTTATTGACGTTTCAATTTCCAGGTTTTTTTCCTGGTTTTTCCCTCATAATTTACTATGGAATCACTAACAGGAGAATTTTACTGTCATCATGTCATGTGTTTGTCTTTTTAAAGACGAATTACATGCTATGATTTTTTCTGACGGATATTCTCAAGTTAAAGTTGATTTCATGTAATCGAATGAACTATCTTATAAGTAAAGTCGTCCCAGGAGCGCAACTCAACAATATTGGCAATATCATTTTAAAGTCGTCTACTTTAAAATGCATAATGTATGTCTGAATTGTCAATATAAATGAGTCAGATAAAATTGAATTATTAGAAGAATTTTTTACTATGTAACAAAAAAACAAAATTTGTTTAATTTACTGTTTGTATTTTGAGATCGATTTCCGAAGGGGAAATTGAAACGTCAATAAACGTATTTTTATCTTTAATTGTGGCTTATTCCCAGTTAAATAGTAATTAACCCTAAAACTTAAATCATGCTCTCCCAAGAAACAACAATTAATCGTTTTAACAGATCCCTATTTTTTATCCTTTTATTTTGAAGTATGTGCCTTATTTTTAAATGATTGTCCAAACTATGTTGAATGCGATGTGTCCTGCTTTTTTTTTAATTGTAGAACTTAAAAGGCCCTTACTATTTACATAGCATTTTACGCTTTTGTAAAAATTATTAAAATCTCTAGTGACAACTGAGTTTTAATGTGTTTTTTTCGCTTGTATTAAAAAGTCAACAAGGTCAGCAAAATAATTTTGATACAATTTTGCAGCCGGTTTTAAATTTCTTTGTCGATTTTCCACTTTTTTGTCTCTAAATTATTGGGATCCATTGACCTACTAGACTTCATAATGTCGAGTTTATCTTTATATCTTTGACTTGAAAATCTTTTTTTAATGAACAACACAGAATACAAAAACAGTTTTCTACATTGTTCACAAACCCACATGACGATCCTTCGTTCGCTTCTTTCATTGCGAAACGATAAACAAAAAAGTAAAGCAGCAATTTTTGACAATACACAAAGGCGGAAAACCCCCGGGAAAGCACTGCTTGTTTACCAAAGTTCTGCGTAATTTAAAATTGCTGCCTGAGCCGTGTATGAAGGGGATAAGTGCGTCAATTTGGGAAGCATTTCCATTAACACAGGTTCCTACAGAATCGATTCGTTGAATTATGTTGCCCAAGCATTGCCGTATTTGAGTAAATTTGATCAATTTTTAATATTTTTCGATGCCTATTGCCAACCAGTGGCGCACCCAGGGGTGGGGGGTTTGGGGGTTAAACCCCCTCCCCCAGAACACTAGTCCGATATTCCGACACTGTTATTCACAACTTTTAAAGACTTAAAATTGTGAAGGTAGCATAAAAAACATTCGGTGCCCAACCAAAACCCCCCCCCAGAGGAAAATTCTAGGTGCGCTACTGTTGCCTACGTAATGGATTACTTAGATTAGGGAAAAATGTTGATAATTTAATAATAATAGTAATATATTTTTTATATTAAAATTTGGGAAGAGGTGCTTTCTCGCTTCCATCGTAGACTCTGTATAGTAGACCTGATTTGTTGTTATGATCTCGTATTTTTTATTTTGTCGACTTGTTCCTCATCTTTTATTATAATAATTTTCGGTATCATTAGCTTTGCAAGGACCCTTAAGCTAGCGTGGACAAATGAGCGGAATCCAATTTAACCTACTTAATATGTTTTTACTGTAATTGGAAATTGGAAAAGACTAGTTTTTCACCTTAAATTTTAAACTAACAGAATTATTGGCTTTAGAACCCTGTAGTATTTCAAAAATATATCTTTTTCCAACTAACAGGAACATTTCCAAATAAGATTGGTTTAGGGGTGCAATATTATCAGGGTAGTTAAAGTTTAGTAAACATTTAAAAAACAGATTTTTATTTTAGTTATAAGTAAAGGAGAGTGAATTTGAAAAACAAAAAGAATTTTTCCCTTAAATTTTAATCTATCCGAATTATTGACTTTCCATAAGGGGTGGTTAATGGGTGAAAAATACTAAGGTGGTAATAAATTCATAAAAACCTAGCAGAGCAGTGTAAATATATAAATTTTTTTTTGAATTCTACTAGTTTTAACCGTAAGCCAGCAAAATCGCTCCCCTTAAGGATGGTTTGGTGGTGAAACATTATTAGGGTGGTAATAAATTAGTGACAAATGGATAAAAAAATTTGCCGTCGGCAAAGTTTTTTTTCTGAATTCTGCTAGCTTGAACCTTAAGCCAGCAGAATCGCTCCCATTAAGGTTGGTTTGGTGGTTAAAAATTATTAGGTTGGTAATAAATTAGTGAAAAATGGGTGAAACAATATGCCATAAGCAGAAAGTTTTTTTTCCGAATTTTGCTAGCTTGAATCTTAAGCCAGCAGAATCGCTCCCCTTAGGTTGGTTTGGTGGTGAAAAATTTAAAGGGTGGTAATAAATTAGGGAAAAATGGGTGAAAAAATATTACGAAGTTAAATTGGATTCCGCTAATTTGTCCCCGCTAGTTTAAGGGTCCTCGCTTTGCATCCTTTCTCAAACACTAAATAAGTTTAAATTTAAAAAAGGGAAACTCGTTGTCATTAATTAATCACCGTGATCTTCTTCTTCAACCGTTAGGACAACGTTTTATTAGGTTTTTTATTTAAAGAAAGGACGAATAACAATAACTGATTTTTATTTTTTACTTATGGTGTTATATTTTTAAAAACAAGCGTTTAAAAATTGCTGTGATATATAGTGACTAGAAACGTAAATGTTAGCATAAAAAAGAAGAATGTTTGACTTATTTCTTATCTCTTTTGGATCCATATCAAGCTTTTGAAACTACTCCAATTAGTGTTCCGACAAGCTGTAGTTGTACGAACATACTTTGTTTATAATGGGAGTAATTATATTGTTTACTTTATATTACAAAATATTAAAGAATTTAAAATTTCCGTTAAAATATTACCATAGTCGTTGCGATACCAGCTGGTTTACCCAGTGCGACAGAGAAAACTGACGCAAAGCAGTATCTGCATCTCTTTCTAATTTGCCAGGTTTATCAAACACGTGAACTAAATGGACAATGGGATGATTTTGTGGTCGGTAAACCCGATCTATTAGAATGAGATGCACCAACTGCTTTGCGTCTATAAAGACTACCGACTTACAGTAACTTTAATGTTTACTTATCCATATAATATGTTGACTCCTTACCTTTGGAATTATTGTGTAATTACCGTTCGTGGTAAATGCTTTAGGATGATAATGCAATATGGATTCATAATCATAAGGTTGACCAAAATAAATATCGTTTCGAGTTTTATGAAAATTAGTTTCCATGCCTAAAAAAGGTAATTTAAAAACAAAATAAAATGATTATCAAATATGTTGTTGAAAATAAAGCAAAAATTATAAAATAAATTAATTATTTAACGTCTCAGCTCCCTGATCGGATTTTGTTTTTAATTAATTTATTTATTTTCCTATTTAAAGTTTTTTTCCGTAGCTAATGTTAAAGTGTTGCTATAACAACTGTTTTGAGTAGATAAAGTATCACTTTAACCGCAAGGGTAGATAAAGTGACACTTTAACAGCAAGAGTAGATAAAATGTTTTAACTTTTTTTATTCACTAAAATTTACAAATTCAAATATATTAAGGATTAAAAACAACTGAAATTTTACAATTAACATTATTAGAAATATCTATTTTTGGAGCATCACAACTTGTACTCGTTTGCTTAAACACTTGATTCGAGGTACTGCATTGATTTTCTGTAACATTTGTTGACAAAGTAATTCATACCCCTAGCAACGGAGCAACACAATTGCGATTTTTGTGCTAAAAATTACAATTTTCTTTGAAATTCTATTTTTCACCTGAACTTGAAGTCTTGCTATAGAAAATTAATGTTGTATTGTACACGACGATAAAATCGCATTATCTCCTCGAGCATAATTAGCTAAAAAAAACGCTCTCGAAGATCAAGTACAATTTTATCGTCTTGTACAATAAATAACTATTAGTCGCTTAAAATTTATTTATTCAAATGGTTTATTTAGATAATTATTTTTTTACTGACCCTAGTACTCATCACTTCGAACATTTAATCAATATAGTTAGTGAGCAACTAAACTTAAATTATTAGGCAGAGGTTTAGAAAAAAAATTAAAACTGTAGACTCGTAATGAAATCGCAGTAAAGTGACAAATAACACAGGCCAACAACAAATTTTAATTAAAAACTTTTTTGACTTCAATAGTTGATTTTCACTAATTTTTATGTGCTGTAACCAAATCTCGCCTTAGTTTCTTTGTATCACACATAGTCTTTGAACAACCTGCTTTATTATGGTAAAAATTTTAAAACGCTTTGTTACATCACAATTAGGATTTTTATTTAGAGTAGAATGCTATGACGGAGTTCTCAATATCAAAGAAACTCATTCGGATGACCAAAGTCTGTATGGAGGGTGAAATATCTAAAGTACGTGTAAATAATACACTGTCTGGCAGCTTTGAAATCAACAGTGGATGCGTTATCTCCACTACTTTTTAACCTTGTATTAGAGAAAGTCATGAGGTCGGCAGAAATAAAAACAGAATTGCTATCGGTTCAAGGTCCCAAGCTGTTACTCGCATATGCAGATGACATAGATCTCGTTGGAGACTCCATCCTATCCGCGAAAGACATCTTTAACAAGGTGGAAGGAGCAACAAGTGAAGTAGGGCTGAAGATTAATAAAGAGAAGATGAAATATATGTGTATAAATAGAACGACACGAAGAAGACAGAATAGGACAAAATGTGACGGTCAACACCTTCAATTTCGAATGAGTACAACGCTTTAGTGAAGAAATAAAAGACAGAATCCAATCTTCAAACCGCTGTCTATTCGCACTGGATAAGCTCATAAAATCAAAAAACCTTACAAGAAGTTCAAATATCAAAATCTATAAATCCATGGTCAGACCTTTAACTACATACGGATGCGAAGCGTGGACCATGACCAAAGCAAACGAAGAAAAGCTCAGACGCTTTAAACGAAAAATACTGAGAAAAATTTTCGGACCTCGCCATGACATCACCACAAACCAGTGTAGATCATAACCAATATCGAATTAAAAGCACTCTACAATGACGCCGATATTGTCCAAGAAATTAAATCACAGTGACTGAAATGGGCAGGCCACGTGCACAGACTGCATAACAAGAGACTTGTAAAACTGGTATGGGAGGAGATTCATACAGGCAAAAGACCACTTGGACATCCCAGAATGCGATGGAGAGATAACATCCAAGCAGATCTCCGGAAAATGAACGTTCCATTTCATTTGACCCTAAGTTAATGGAAGATCGAACAAATTGGAAAAAAGTTCCAAGAAAAAGTACAGCCAGCCAAGATCCACCCAGGATTGTAGCGCTACGTGATGATGAGGTTACTTAAAATATTGTAAGTGTACAGTGTAGTAATGTAGCTTTCACTATTCAGATGAAATTGGTTTATATTTCCTTTCTCTTCTTTCTTTGAAGCTTTTTGCGTAGCTTTCGGAGAGCTTCTCGGTGAAGTGACCAACAATAGTCACCCATGTAGCGTTTTTCTATCTACTATCTTGGCGAAAATGCTCATCTTACTTTTCCCTAATGTTTCCCAAATTTTTTGAAAAGTAATCAAGATAACTGGTCAAAAAGTTAACTTCTTAGCTACAATAGTACTATGTTCTGAGTCTTTTGCATTTCCTAAAAATTTTATAACAACTTGCTTGAATGATACACATGCTTCTTTCTCATTTATGGTCATTGTGGTAGAAGTGGTAGACGAATGTTTTTGCGATCTACAAGATTTTTGCGAAGAATGTTCATTTGGAGTTCGTGGAGTTTTAAAGACTCCATCACAGGCCAGTTCTTTCTGCACCAATTTCAATCCTTAGCGCTCCTGTCCCATTAACAAAAGAAACATGGAAATTTGGTTAAACCAACTTGCGATCAAGAAGCATATATGTTACTTTTAAATCGTTACATATCATCCAACCATGAGCAGACTAGCCAAATGATCTTCAACAATATTTCTAGATTTTCGTAGCTATCTTTTATATATACAGAATAACCAACAGGTACAGATGCATAAGTGTTACCATTGTGTAATAAAACAGTTTTTAAACTAGCTTTGGATGCATCAATAAACAGTACACAGTATTCTTTTTTATATTCAACACCAAACTACTATCGAAACGCTAAATCACCTTCTTATTCAGAGACAACTGAAAACTGCTACTCTCCCGTTCTCCTACACATATATTCTGGTTCCAACTGTTAACAAGCGGTTAGTCGTAGTGTGTGTCGTAGTCGGTTGTGTCCATCTGAATGTTGGATAGTTTTGCGCCTATTGGGAGATATTTTGTTTTTTGTGTATTGAGTTGTAAACCCCACTTTTTGTATTCTTCCTGTACTTTTCTGGCCATATATGTCAGGTCTTCTTTATCGTTGGCTATAAGGACTTGATCGTCTGCAAACTGTAGGGTATATAGGCAAGTTTCTCCCAGGTCAATGCCCATTCCTCTGCACTTTCTCTTCCACTGATACAGTGCTTTCGCCACGTAGATTTTAAACAATATGGGGGATATGCAACACCCCTGCCGGAGTCCCTTGTTTACAGGAAATTTTTTTGAAAGTGAAAAAGAAATTTCCAATTTTTATTCCCGACGTTGATCCTTCATAAAGCTATTTAAGGGCGTTAATTACTGTGTGATTAATGTTTGTTTACTGCAAAACTTTCCATAGCTTTTTAGCGGGTATAGTATCCATATATACAGTATATATATACAGTATATATATATATATATATATATATATATATATATATACAGATTGAACGAAATAAATTCGGAACATAGGAATATAATGTATTTCGGCTCAATTCTGCTGTAGCTGGTTGGCCAACAAAAGATTGTCAAATAATTATATTATAAAAAATCCCATACTTCAGCGGGCTGCTGGATTCTGAACTCATAAAAATTGAAAGCTACACATAAATCTACGATTTTATTATGCTGTCAAACCAGTTATAGTCCAGGAAATGTAGCATTTCACCTCGCAATTTTTTCGTGCGGCGTGGATTGACTTGAAATTTAACAGAAGGTAGGTAATAGCCTAAGGATCAAAATCTATATCGAACCAAAGTGCGCCAAAGCCTAGGGGGTGGTTGCCACCCCATCTCCGGGGTGAACATTTTTTTTACGTTTTAACTACAGGTTTCGATTAGAAAAGTGATTCTAAACAAAAAATGTGCTATACATTTTTTTTATAAAATGATATTTTTCAAGTTATTCGCGATTGAAAGTAACAACTTTTAGACGAAAAAATCCACGTTTTTAATCGATTTTTCGCGACTAACTCGAAAACGGTGCATTTTATCAAAAAAATTGTAGAGAACAAATTTGTAGCTTTTAAAAAGACAAATACAATTACAAATACAATATCAATGTTCAGCGGTTTTCTTCAAATGCCAAATTTGAAAGTTTCAAAGTCAAATATCGGGAAAATGATGCATTTTTGGAAGAAAGCTCACAAAACCTTTTTTAAAGAGCATAAGTAGACCTATCATAAAAAAATAAGGTCAATACCTCATTTTTTACGAAAAAATCGAGGAAAACAACACCCTAACCACCCCCATAATTAAAATCGATCTTCACCCTTCTGCAATTCCCTTTGTAGATGTACTGTTAATACGTCCAAGAAGTTTGACCCATTTAAAATGCTTAGTTTTAGAAAAAGTACAGCTTAAAGCGAGAAACGATTTACAATTTCATATTTTTTACCCTTCTTTTTTTAAATATGCCCGAAAATACTGAATATATGAAAAAAATAAAAATTACCAAATTGTAGCTTTTTTAATGACTAAAATTATCCTTTATTTAGATTTGTTGTACAATGAATATTTGGCGAGATATAGCCGTTTAAAGCATCGATTTACGATAAAGCACCATCTTTTTCGAGCCCTTTAAACTCACCCCATTTAAAAACCAAGGGTTCCAAAAAGATTTAATTTACAGATCCTTGTAGGTATTAAAAACCTCTACAAATCATTTTTGAAGAAACACTCTATCGTTAAAAATTAAAGGAAATACGTTAAAAAAAACCAGATAATTTTTTTCCGGAAAATTCCATTAGTATAGTATAGTACATTTCGGAGCATAATAATCTACAAAACCGGTATATTAGCTAGTGGGGCGTTATACATTCGAAATTTTAAGCGTTCTTATTTTGAAATCCCATACAACAGAATAAAACATCTGCTCATATGTCTATGGCTTGGCAATGAAAATATCAGAGCAACAGATTGGGGATGGTATTCCAAAGATGGTTTGTTATTACCCGTACGCATGAACAAACAACCTGCACCCGATAAATTTTTGAAAATTATTTTTTGTCAATGCAAAAAAAGATGCGGCGTTTCACATGGGTGCAGAAAAGTTGGTTTATACTGTAACTCTACTTGTTCTGGGTGCTCAGGTGAAGGGTGCAATAACAGTCCACCAATAATTGAAGAAGATGAGGATGACATTGATCACGATGAAGATGTAATTGATGACGAATAAAATTAATATTATAATTGTTTTACCTATAAATGTAAATATCTTTAACTATTTATGTAAATGTATAAGAATATATGGTGCCTTTTTATGTTGATAATTTTTTTTTGTATTTAATTCTACTTTTTTCAATTTATATCTTATAAATTAGTTTATATAAACTGCAATGTTGTTAAGGGTGATTTTCAAAAGTTGAGAAGTTGCAAAATTTTGGCAAAAAATTGTTTTTACCTATAGCACTCATAACAATTGATTTTTAAGGGTTGAAAATGTATGAATTTGTATTTTAAAGTATAAAAAACTCACTATTTAACTAATCCAAACCAAATTTCACTCATCTTAAGATTTGTAACATTATTTTACAATTTTTTAAAATTAAGGGTAGTTTTCACCCCTAAGAACAAACATCGGCATGACATAAACTATAATGCAGAGGGTGAGTTAAGCTTAATTCCAAATTTTTATGCAAATCGTTGCAAGGTGAAATCATTTTCTTCGCATTACTAATTTTTTTATATTAATCTCTAATAAGGGTCGCTTTTTAAGGGTTGAAATATGATGGAACTTTATTCAAAAGCACGAAACTATCCTTATTTAATTAATTCAAACCAAATTTTACCCATATTCAGGTTTAATATGTTATTTTATAATTTTTGACAATTAGGGGTAGTTGTCACCCCTAAGAACAATCAGGGTTCGTCGACGTGATATAAAGCAGCGGGTGAATTGAGCTTAAATCCAAATTTTTATCCAAATCGATCCAAGGCGAAATAATTTTTTTAGAATTAGTAATTTTTTACATTAATCTCTAACAAGGGTTGCTTTTTAAGAGTTGAAATATGATGGAACTCTATTCAAAAGTATAAAATAATAATTATTTAACTAATTCAAACCAAATCTTACCCATATTCAGGTTTAATATGTTATTTTATAATTTTTGACAATTAGGGGTAGTTTTCACCCCTAAAACCCTTTAGCGCACTTCGGTTCGATATAGATTTTGATCCTTGGGCTATTACCTACCTTCTGCTAAAATTTCAACTGGATACATGCAGGACGAAAAAATTGCGAGGTTTTAACTTTTTTCGAGCTTCATTTCCTGAACTATTATCGCCTCCTTAGACAAACCCGTCTTACGCAAACAACTTTGTTGCGAGACAGATAGTTGAACGATATTTTATACAATGTCTATACCCAGGTATGGATTTATTTTTGTCCAAGTTTTATATTGGTCCACTATTTCAAATGCAGTTCAAACAGACATGTATTAAATTGTTATACAGACAATATTAACCTATGCTATAGAAAAAAGAGCAGAAGCAACAACTACAAAGAACATCTTAAGATAAACAGACATGAAAACACTGAGGACAGTAGCAGGTAAAACTTTAAGAGACAGAATCCCTAATACACAAATCAAAAACATGTGTAAAGTACATAATATCGTCAGATAGAGATGCCAAAAAAGATGAACATTGAAACAATACATTAACAAAATGAGAATAGAGAGACTTGCCCGAATAGAAAGATATTTAAAACCAGGAGGTACAAAACCACAAGGTAGCCCCCTAAAAGGTGGAGAGATAGCTAGTAGTCAACATCGCAAATTCTGCTAAATTAGACCGGAAACAATAGGCCTTAAGGACTAACATACGAAGAAGAAAAAGAACTTTTTCTTGTGGGCGTTTCTATTTGCTTATAATTTTATGTTGTATTATTTTTTCATCTTCTAAAATTCCTTGTTTATAAATGGTAATGGATAGTTAATCATTTTTTGTTCAAACATTTGTTAACAGATTTTTTTCCTGAAATGCATTTTTATTGGAGCAAGTTATTTGGTTATGTTATGGTTTTAGTGATAATTTAAATATCTGTTGCTGTGGGTTAGTTTTCTGTAGACTCTGGTTGCATATCCTGTACCCTGCTTTGTGATTAACATATGCAGAAAAGGTAGTGAGTTTTTATTTTCGTTTTGACGGTGAATTTGATTAATTATTGTTTACTATTAATGTCCATCAAATATTTATTCAGTGCATCTTGTCTTAAGGCCAAATGGACATTTTTTTACATAATTAAATTTCTCTATGAAAATATCTTCTAATAATGGAGATAATGCAGAGGGTATGGTTAATCCAAAATCTTGTTTATAGTAATGATTATCTACTCGAAGATAGGTGTCTGTGAATAGTTCCAATGGCTCCATTATAGCTGATATATTCAGTTTGGTTTGTTTATTAATGTTTCATCCCTCTCCAGTTTGATGCTTTTATTTTAAAAGTTTTTTCCAAAGGCACATTGGGAAAAAGGCTTGTAATTATGGATTGTACTTTTATTTCTGATAGGTTTTGCAGAAACTGCTGCAAGTTTATTATAAATACGAGTATTGTTATGTTATGTGCCAATGGCTGTATTATATCTAGAAGGAACTTTGACCATTTTCTGCTAGGAGAACCCACACTGCTGCAAATTGGTTTGACAAACGTTTTATTTGTCTATTTTTGGGACTCCTTGTAGGGGTGATGTCCCACTGTAGTGGAGTGTTAGCGTTCTCTTTGGAAGTAATGGATATCGACGCGGTTCAACCCGGAAGATTGGTGAGTTTAATATTAATTTTGATAATAGAATTAATCTTAGCTCTAGGTTTAATTGTACTAACCGCGGAAATCTTTCCGAACATTATATATATATATATATATATTATATATATATATATATATTATATATATATATATATATGAAACTTAGAGCTAAGATTAATATTATTACTAAAATTAATATCAATCTCACCAGTCTTCCGGGTTGAACCGCGTCGATATCCATTTTGCCGAGCTTTCGGCATCCTTTTTGATGCCTTCCTCAGGGCTTCCGAGGTCTCAGTCTCCCGAGCCCCCAGACACTACTACACTGTTCACTGATCACTGCGTTGTCACTACTGTAGTGTGAAGTTTCATTGTACTAACCGCGGAAATCTTTCGGAATATTATATATCTATATCTATATATATATATATATATATATATATATATATATATATATATATATATATATATATATATATATATATGCATATATTTTATATATACATATATACATATATACATATATATATATATATATATATATATATATATATATATATATACAGTGTAGGTAAAATTTTAAGGTCGGTATGGTAAAATTTAACAGGATATCTAACGCAGATATAAAATCATATTTTCAACGAATTAGACAAAGATAACAATCATATTTCCCCTTCGTCTCCCCTCCTAAAATTCTTTTAACACTCATTGGCCATTGCCCATTAGTGAGACGATTAGTTCCGATCAGATATTCTCTGGTTCCGATCCTAATATACCTAAAAAACTAGAGGTGGGTCTTCTCGTTTTTTTAATTTTTATCGGAACCGTTTTTCGTAAACTGTAACTAGTTGATTGTTTACCAGTATTCAAATTAGCGAGTACACAAACATATTAGCTATTATCGTTTATGTGTATAAGTATTGAAATAAAAGAACCTAACGAAGGATATATTTATTGTAACTTGAAAAATAAATTAAATAATACAAATGGTACTTAAATAGTTACATTTACATTACACATTATTAAATCGCGAATCGTCTAAATTGACATTTAAAAACATAAGTTTTTCCACTTTTCTTGTTAATCGCGTTCTTCTTTTATTTAAAATTATACCAGATGTGAAACATGTGTTCACAAGGAAAAGATTTCGTTACAATACTACAACATTTTATGAATATAGTGGTTAAGTTACGATATACATGGCGAGGGTTTTTTCACCACGGTAATGGACAGTTCCAATCTCCGTTCGAAATTGTTAGTGGGTAATATATCATCAGACAATTACATGTCGACTTCTTTTATACCTCTCGATACAGGTGTATGTTTAGATGAGTCATGTCCAATTAATTCATCAAAAATACACCATGGACTTAAGTCATCTTTATCAGTTTCTTTTTCTTGAACTGATTGATTTTCAAGATTACCTAAACTTTTCGTTTCATCCATTTTCCATAGTTAAAGAACCAGCTTTTAAAAAGTTTGCAGGGTGGATTCCTGGATATAAACCGCCAACAAGAAAAACTTTGTCAGGTTCATTACTTCAGAAATGTTATGTCAAAAGTGAGCAAATTATTAGATCGCAAGTTGTTAAAGAAGTAGAAAATATCTGTATTACTACTGACCTCTGGACATCTGGAGTAACTGAGAGTTACTTCGCATTAACAGGACAATATTTAACCGAAAATTTAGTATTCAAAACTTTTTTATTAGGCTGCTGCCATTTTTCTGGAAACCATAATCCAGAAAACAGCGATTACTGAAATTATTAATCAGTCGGGTCTAAAACGAAAAGTAAATTTTGCAGTAACTGATAATTCCTAAAATATGGTCTAGCTTATTTATAGCTGGTTAAGCTATTAAATATGTTTTGTTTTATGATGATTAAAAATAAAAGTCCTTTTTTCGACAATTCTGCAAAAAAACACATTTCAAAAAAGTACCTTATCTTCAGAAAGGCTGTTAAAGTATTAATTACAACAGAACACAGTTCCCAAACGGCCAATCCAAGACGTGGAAACTAGGAAGAACTTCACCTATTACATGTTAAAAAGAATGACCGAGTTAGAAGAGGCAACCCGTTCCACATTGGTATTAAATAATACAGACTTAGACTTAAACCTAATCTAAATAAAGAACACTGGATTATTTGTTCTCAACTTTCCCAAATTTTACGGCCGTTTAAAGAAATAACAAGTACAATGAGTGACCAAAAAAATACTTGAATGCTAGTTCAGTGATTGTTATGGTACGCTGCCTGCAAGAATCTTGCAATAAAATTTTAGCAAACGGCATACTTACATCCATAGTATATGACATAGTACAATTACTAATATCGGGTTTAGCAAAAAGATTTAGAGGGATAGAACAGAGTGGCACATTGTCATTATGTACATTTATGGATTCACGATTTAAAGTGCAGAACAAAACAAAAAGTTAAGAAGCTGGTTACTTCTATAATTAACGAACAAGAAGATTGTACTATTGAAAATCAACCAGTACAAGAAAAAGAAACCAATAAATATGACTTAAGTCCATGGTGTATTTTTGATCAATTAATTGGAGATGACTCATCTACACGTACACCTGCATGGAGAGTCCATTACAACGGTAGAAAAACCATCGCCATGTATATCCTAACTTAACCACTATATTCATAAAGTATTGTAAATGTGAACATATGTTCAAAATCTGGTTTAATTTTAAATAAAAAAGAATACGGTTGACAAGAAGTAAAGTAGAAAAACTTATGTTTTTATATCAATTTAGACTATTCGCGATTTAATAATAATATGTAATGTAAATGTAAGTCCGATTTACTATTTGTATTGTTTAGTTTAGAACAGAATATTTAAAACAGAATATTTAAAAATTGGAGGAAATACCACAGATCTGAGGCTTGAAAACGCAGTCGTAAAAGGCTGCAACCAGTATAAATATCTAGGAAGCATCATATCAGCAGATGGCAGAGTTAAGATAGATGTACAAAACCGAATAACCCAAGGGAAAAAATGCATCCGAATACTGAATTCATTACTGTGGTCTAATAAAATAAAGATGCATACCAAACTTCGCGTATACAGAGCAATTGTAGAACCAATTACCACATATGGTGCCGAATGTTGGACGATGACAAAGAATGAACGAGATAAAGTAGACGTTGTGGAAATGGATTATCTTAGAAGGTCATGTCGAGTATCGAGAATGGAAAGAATCAGGAATGAGGAAATACGAAACCGTACAGGAATTAGAGATACTCTTTCAGATAGAATACAAGAAAGGCAATTACAATGGTATGGTCACGTGATGAGAATGGAGGAGGAGCGGTGGCCAAAGAAAGCCTTAATGTATGTTCCGCCAGAAAGAAGGAAAAGGGGAAGACCACCAAATTCCTGGAGAAGAGAAATTACAAAAACAATGCAATCTAGAGGCTTAGAAGAGGGAGATTGGGGAGATAGGAAAAGATGGAGG
Organism: Diabrotica balteata; assembly: GCA_918026665.1. Lineage (NCBI taxonomy): Eukaryota > Metazoa > Arthropoda > Insecta > Coleoptera > Chrysomelidae > Diabrotica > Diabrotica balteata. Next base: position 62,436,569 of record OU898277.1, read on the forward strand.
CTGAAATGCGAGAAGCGGCAATCGCCGTAGGACCCCCGTTATATGATGATGATGATTGTTTAGTTTATTTTTCAAGTTATAATAAATATATCATTAGGTAGTTTCTTTCACTTCAAAAGATATACACATAAACGATAATAGCCGTTATGTTTATTTATGTAGGTACTATCTTACTTGAAACTACTTTTAAACAATCATAGTTACTTGTTTATGAAAATTAAAATTTTTAAATGCTTTTTAGCATTCAAAAAAATTTAAATTTTTTTGGAATCCTGAGAAAACTAACAAATATTTTTGAAAAATTTAAATGCAGAATGAAAGATTACATTATTACCGAGGGCCGAAGGTCCCTTAGAATAAACAAAAAGTTTTTTTAATGAGATATTTGAAATTAAAAATCACACTAAATTTTGTTTTTTTTTTCATCCCTATAACTTATTAAAATAAACATTATAGAAGTTTTCAGGGACTTTCAGCTCTCGGTAATAATGTATTGTTTCATTCTGCGTTTAATTTTTTCAAAAATATTTATTAGTTTTCTCAGGATTCGAAAAAAATGAATGCATTTAAAAAACTTTGTCCCGAAATTTTGCTCCTACGCTGTTAACGATAAACTAGCACGACCCACCTCTACTTCTCGTTACTCAATCTTTTGACCAGACGACAATCTAGACTAGACGTTGCCAAATAAATTAGTGTATGAATATTTTTTAATTTGGCGTTATTGTATGCATGTTTAATTGTTTATTATTTCATATTGGGAAATTATTTTGATATTTAGATTTTTAGTTCGGAAATCGTACTTAAAATACGAAACATTAATAAATTTTATTTATATAAAACGATTTCCGAAATGGAAATCAAAATGTTATATTTACAATTATTGTAAAGAAAACTTGTGGCATATTCCCAATAAAAAAAACAGTAACCTGCCATTTAAATCAATTTCGCCCAAATTTGATTGTCTTGAGCATTTTATCTTCTTGATAGAACATTGTTCAAATGCAAAAAAAGACAACAGGTCAAATAAAACCAATAAGTTTGGCAACGTTGAATTTCCCCTTTTTTAATATTTCCGTTCGGCGATATAAAGGGCGTACCTAATATACCTCTCTCTTTTTAAACAGCTGTTTCTCACTCCATCTCACGTAAGGTCCATACCGACCATAAAATTTTTCCTACACTGTATATATATATATATATATATATATATATATATACAAACAACAAAGTTTATTAGAGTTACAGTCAGAAAATTGGCCAGGATGTTAAAAAAACACTCTTTTGGCTTTTTGTCTAGATTTCGGAGTGATTTTATTCCTTTTTCAAGACACTGTATTAACCCATTTTCTACCAGAATAGCAATAAATATATTTTTTTATAGATATAACTGCAAATGACAATGGAATAAAACTAAATAATAAACGTAAAAATATGTTTTTAATAATTTGTTTTATAAACTTAAGAAAAAAACGCTGTGACCATATGATCGCACAGGGAGGTTTCCTATATATACATTATGTATTTACTACTGTGTATGAAAAATTTCAAAACACTCAATGCAAAGTCCTAAATTACACTTTTTACACTGTGTACATATCACAGAAAAACATCCTTCTCCTGCACATCTACATCTTTTGCCGTTAGGAACTAGAACAACAAGATGGTCAATTTTGTCATATCGTAGATTGTCGGATACTCTATTCATGGACAGACTATTCCTGCTGACTAAAGGCTTACCAGGACGTCTAGGTGATGCTCCATATTTCCGCAAATACATATGTGCAATTTCTCGGCGTTTTATTTATTATTGTTATATTAGGTGTTTTTTTTCTTGCCTTTGAGGACTTCTTATAAAGCACCCAGGCGTTATGTACGCATACGTCAACAAGCCAAGTAAAAAGAGGCCAATACCAGTTTTTACTTCTGATGCCAATTCTGTATCGTGCCACATCTTCATCCATTCTATCCGTGCCACCCATGAATGTATTATATGTTGCTATAATCAAAGGCCTTTGTACTCGAATAATTTTCTTCTCTTGCTTAGAGTATCTTTTGACGTAACTTTGAGGATTGATGCCGTAGCAAGTTGATGCAGCAGCCGTAACTACAGCATTATCCATCCATTTGACCAAGATAATTCCGTCATTTTTAGATATAACATAATCAACAGAACCTTTAGTTTCAGTAGCCATTACTTTGTTGTCCAGCAAAGGGCAATACTTAGGAACTCTATTTTGTCTTATTGTTCCAATACAGTCATATCCCCTAAATTTTAATTCTGCAAGTAAATTGAAACTCGTAAATAGATTATTAGTATAAATATGGTAATTTGGCATCTTGGTTGAAATCTGCTTAACTTGATATAACTGAAAATGAATCAAATAACTGTCTTCAGAATTCAAACACCAAGCTTTATAGCCAAAGCGTATTGGCTTACCTTTGATAAACTGTTTACAGCTATGTTTTCCAAAATACTTGATCATTGATTCATCATAATTCATATGCTGGGTTGGTTTAAAGTACTTAAGACATTTCATTTGCACCTTTTGTATAATGGGGCGTAGCTTCCACATTTTATCAGTCCTTCCAATTCTGCTGTTATTGGCAAAATGTATACATTTCATGATTTGATCAAATCTATTCCTGCGCATAGAATTTTTCACCAAGTGTACTGCCATGCCATCCTGTTGATCCCAATAATATGTTCTGCCCGGTAAGGGATGGTAGCCGGATAAAATTAAAACTCCGAAAAAACATTTTAATTCATCAATGGAGAGATTTAGATCTGGAAAATTCTTGAACGCAGCATATTTTTTTTGTTTTTTGTAAAATATGCTCAAACCTATCGTTGTCAATAGTTCGAATAGTTCTAATGGACTCATGTTATAAAATTCATAACTTTCAGATTTATTCCCGTTTTTAAATTTTTTATTATATATCAAATCTCCATCTATCCATTGTTTGATCTGAGTTTTTTTAGAAATTCTACATTTTTTTATTTTTTCCCTTATTTATTTGACTCACCTGTTCATCAGGTTCTGTTGTCTTTATTTCATCCACAGAGTCTTCCTCTCCTTGTTCCACATTTTCGATACAATTTATTCGAACTTCAGCTGGCGCTAATAACTGTCTATGAGACAAATTGTCAACTAAACCTTCATCGTCTTCGTCGCCGGAATTTTCATCCTTATCCTCATGAACATCTGGAGGAGAAATAAACACCAATGTTTCATCATTTTCTATATCTTCGTCATCATATAAAATGGTCAATGTTTCTTGTAATGTAAAACCACGTCTAAAAAGAAAAAACAAAAAACTTAATAATTATCACATATTATCCCTGTGTGACGTTATGGTCACAAACAAATATTAAAAGCTCTACCGCATTTGATACAATACTTTTGTGATAAATTATATAAACACATGTCTCTAGATCCTATTTGTTCAAAAATATTTTTGGTTTCTTTAAAGATTAAAATGATAATGAAAATGATAATAATGATAAGATTAAAAAATATTACTTACTCAAATCAAACGTCCATTTTGATGTTTTTTCGTTGTAACACCAACAAACAATAACTATAACACGACTTTACCAGCGAATAGATCAGGTACCGGCTATGTCATTCGTTACATAGATATCTCCAGTCCGCGTGGTCGTATTACTAGTTGCATATATCGCTGTATGTGTTAAATGTTGTATATTTAAAAAGGGCCATTTAGTGTGACCATACGGTTACGCTAGCAGAAAACGAGTTAAGAAAAAACATCACAATTCTTCAGTGTCACTTACTAGTCGTTGAGATTATTTGTAAAAGCATTGACACTCAACATTGATAACACACATATAAAATATAAAATAATAGACAAAATACATTCTAAAATTTTTAAAATTTGGGTAAAGATAGTAAAACTTAGTTTATGGCATCTTTTACTGGTGTGTTTTAACTCTGATACATAGAGAACAGAAAGTAAAAACCCTGTGATTATAATGTAATTAGGTGTACTTGATATTATTTTTCAATAAATACTAGGGGCTCATCTTGGGTGATTTTACTTTTTAATTTTTAAACCTGTCCTAATGGTATGCAACATATTATGCATACATGTGTAATTTGTGTACACGTAAATATTTATTTTATTTTTATGTTTTCCAGTAAATAACGATAAACGTTGCTCAGTTTATCTATGTCAGACTTTTTATTGATGCAAGATGTACTAGATTTTATGAAACACATTTCCAAAAAAACACGTTTTGCAGATTTCTTTTCTTTTGCCAAAATACAGAAATCCTCGAAATTAAATTCATGTTTCAACGTTAATGCATGTTCTACCAATGCACATGCATTTACTTTTTTGGTTTTAATTCACTACGACGTGAGATCGCCTTACTATGAAAATTACGAGATGATTCTCCTATGTATATTTTGTTACACATTCCCAAAGCTAGACAAAAAGTCAAAAGAGTGTTTTTTTAACAGTTTCTGACTGTTATCCTAATAAACTGTATTGTTTCTTTATATCGACAGTCACTAATACCCAGTATTTGTTATATATATATATATATATATATATATATATATATATATATATATATATTTTAGAAGAACTAAACTCAAACTAAAGAACCAAGGAACCAAGAACTAAACTCAAACTCTATATATATATATATATATATATATATATATATATATATATATATATATATTATATATATATATATATATATATATATATATATATATATATTATGAGGTTCCGGGTAGAAACGATATTAAACTTGGATACTTGCCTTTTTTAATATTCCTTCTAAGAACGTTAACAAATTTATCTCTGTCAGTTCTGCTTTGTTCATGCCAAAAACCAGCTGCATGCATTAACTCGTGTATCGTGGTTCCCAATTTTTTAAAACATCGATTTCCAAGATTTACGGTTTGTATTCTGTTCAATTGCCTTCCTATGAAGGAAAAACAGTACGATTTAAACTCATCAGTAATATTGATATAATATTGATCGTTAGGATTTCTCGGTATGAACCTAAAAAATACTTATACATATTTTATAACATAGAATAAAGCAAAATTTATAAACTGCATTAAATAAATAATTTATTGTGTACGAGACACTAAATTTTTTTATTTAAATTTATTTTCAAAGTATGTCAAATGCCTAAACTTTTGCCAAAAATACAAATTCAGGTACTATTAACCCATTTATGCCCACAACTATTTTTGTCAAAATATCTCGATGATTTTTTCAAAAATATAATAAAATACCCTTAAATACATTAAAAAATTACTAAAAAAATTTTTTAAAAACTGGTTTTCGAAAAACATGCTGGGTCGTTAACGACCCGTTGGGCATATAAGGGTACAAAATAATACTAATAGTAACTTTTATGCAATTACATTTTATTTTATTTTCTTTCAACAAATTAAATATTTACTCCCTAAAATGAAAACAATGTTTTGTTTGAACATATGCGACATCTTCTTCTTTGAGCACCAGTAATAATTAGATGCTGTGTTGATGAGGATGGTGTAGGAATTATTGCAATATTTTGTGGTCCAGTGGAATGGGGTGACTTTCCATAATTAGATAATAATATACGCACTATATGTCTTCTAAATTCTAAGTTGTCACTTTTGTATTCAAATTGTCGTGCTAGTGTCCTAGCATTAGTAACACAAACATCTAGCATCCATAGTCATATCGGAAACTACCATTTTTTCCACGTATTTTTATTCCCTAGTTTGAAATGTTGTTGTCCATCAAGTCAACTCCACCCATATATTTATTATATTGCGAAATTACAAATGGTTAATCTATTTGAATTTTTAGTTTTTCTTTTGCTGAATATCGGCTTGCTTTTTGTATTGGCTCAGTTCCATGCTCATTGGATAATATAATGACAACATTATTATCTTTCCATTTTACAGCCGCAATTTTAGCGCTAACTTCAAAAGAGCTACAATAATACCCTCTTTACTTTTTTATCATAATTTTTTTATCTTCTAAAGGACACTTTTCTGTTCTGTTTTAGCGTACAGTTCCAGTGCCACTAAATCACATTTCTCCAAGTGATGATAGCAAAGACATGCTTGTAAAAAAGTTATCGAAATATAAGGAAAATTTTATATTTTTATATGTATTTCGCAAAATCTCTGCAAAGTTCAAGAGAACACTAGTAGCTAAACTTCGGCCTTATAATATGTCAAAATTTAGGCAATATCCATTTGATAGAGCCATTACCCATGCTTTATAGCCAAATCTTATTAGTTTGCCGCGAATAAATTGTTTGTACCCATTACGACCAAAGTAACGAATCTCAGATTCGTCGATAGAAATTTGATTTTCAATGGGTGCAAACGTTAAAAACTTTTTATTTAATTTTTCGATGAAAGGTCTAATCTTGGCCAATTTATCATTTTTTGCCAAGTGGTTGTTGTCAGCAGCGTGAAAAAATCTAAATATCTCTTCAAACCTATTGAGTCTCATAGATTTCGTTACTAAAATATTATGTGTATCATCAGAGTTTTCTCAATACATTCTTCGCCTTGGTAATGGAACTTAACCACTTAAAATTAAAATTCCCAAGAATACATAAAATTCTTCAACTTCTATTGAAATATTATGATTTTTCGAGGCAGCATAATTTGTTGTTTCTTTAACTAAATACTCTATTATTTCTCTGCTCATAAACAATTCAAAAAATTCAACTGGATTACTGTCAGAAGTGAGTGTTAAAACTGGTAATCTCGGTAGATCGGAATCCGCACGTAATGTTGGTAAATTTATAATGTTCGACCATTTTCGTGGCGTCTTCTTTATTTTCTTTGTTGGATGTTGTACATTAAAATCAGATACTTCTTGATGAACTTCGTTTTCTATGTCTTCTTCATCCCTCTGAAATTGTATTTCAGCGCCAGCATTGAATTGACCTATATTATTAGTCTATCCGGATCATTACATTCCTCGTCTCCAGAATCCGAATCTGTTAACCAACCATTATTATCTGGAGTCAAAATATATATGTCATCCTGTATAACCTCATTATTTTCAATTCTTTCTATTTCCTCCAGAATTTCTGCAGTAGATAGTGGTTTCTTACTAAAAAAACATTTTCCCAGTATGATATGTCATGTGCCCAACGGGTCGTTAACGACCCATCAAAATGTAACATTATATTTATGGCATATATCAAATTATTTTCATACTAGTATTATTATAATACTAATAGGAAGGAAACATAAGGTTATGGAGATGTTTGTCAAAAATTTGTCTATAAACGATAAGATCGTCTAAGTAAATGGCACAAATGTTACAAAAAAATTTCCTCAACACCGTCTTCATCAATCATTCAAAGATGGCTAACAAAGGGTATGATAACAAATTGTCATAGACTTTGGCCAGTCAAAATTGCTGTCTTGGCTTTGTCTGGTGGACCTATTTTCACTTGTCAATGTCCATTTTTCAAATCTAATATTGCAAACCATTTCGCTCCAGTCATAGCATCCAAGGTGTTGTCAATACGTGTCAATGGATAACTATTCGGAACCATAGCATCATTTAATATCTTGTAATCCACACAGAATGGAGTAGAGCCATCCTTCTTTTTCACCTAGACGACAGAGTAACTCCATGGACTTTCATTCAACTTCTTCTTGTTTTGCAAACGGGACTCTTCTAAAAATCTTGTGTTGCGAGCACAGTATTTCCGGTGTTAATTTAATATTGCTTTACCTTTATTCGCATGTAATTATTGAATTTCAAGGAGAAAAAATCTTCAGAAGTTTATAAAGTTTATTTTTCTGATTTTTGTTGAGATATTCATTAGACTTCTGGTAAAGGAGTTAAAACGGTGCTGTTTATTTTAAAGAAATTAGGGATTTTTATGGTTGTACAATAGAATGTCTGATACCAGTGACACCCTCGAGAGTACCGATTGAAATTACTTTATTTAATCGAACATGGTAATCGTTAAGATTCGTTATTCGTTGCCAGTATTGCGCCAGTATTAATGGTTATTTGACAAATGTTTCCATTAAGTTTACTAGAAATCATAAGATTTTTCCCGTTGTGCTGAAGTTGTGAAAATCTAACTACCGGGACATTGTAGGTGTCAACCAGCTGTCGCCCCTTACAGCTAATTACTGCTCATTTTTCTGTTAATTTTTCTGAGGCAATGTATACTGACATTGAATTATACGATGACCTAGTTCTCCACACTGAGAAAACCTACAAGTTTTCTTAAAAGTTCACCAATTCTTTTATTATCGTTGGTGGCCTGAACCTGGCGAATTTTTAGGTGGCTACTCTAATGCATGAGCCACAACGTATCTTAGTGTTTGATTTCTATATCGGCTTTAACTTCTTGTAAAGATTCACCGAATTCCTGTTGTCCGGATCTTAACTGAGTTTGGTACACTTGCTACAGATGTTTGTTACCATATAGCTTTTCCAATTAAGACACCAATCTAGAAAGGTTTTTTTGGCTGTTCCTCAAAGGTGGTCTGCAAAACATTCAAGGCTTCTTCTCGGAGGGATAATACAAGTGCAGTAGTCTTTTCTGCACTAGATCACGGCTTGGCTAGAGCAGCTGCAAAAAACTGTTTCAAATAAACTGACCAACTAGTAGTGTCATCGAATGTTAATGGTTGAATGTGAAATACCATGTCTTTCACATTTTCTTGCAATGCAGTCTGGTTTTCGGTCATCTTACTTGTTAAATTGTCTTGCAATGTAGTCATCAGATCCTGCAGCATAGCTAGAAATGAAGGATCTTGGTAGGAGAACATCTTAAATTCTGATTCTGGAACATCTCCAGAATCAGTCGGCAAGTCGCAATGACCTCTAATACTTGGCATTTTAAATTATTGCTCTGAGCTCGGCCACTAAGACGTCCTACTTCTGACACCAATTTGTACAGTGATTTTCTTAAAAAACGTGGATCACGAACTTTATTAAAAAATGTATAAAATACAAAATGACATTAAAAAATTAATTAATTTGACAAACCACCACGACCCTCAACTGTCCTTGCCTAAGACAAGGAAAGTGAGGAAACGCGTAATCGTATGGAATTGATTAAAGTCTAAACTGGCACCAACCGGCACCAGAAAAATTGCCAGATCACTTTTTGAATAGGATTTTATCATTACATATTTTTTAGTCAATCGATATAGTGTTTTAGTAAATCAGTAAATTAAAGTTGAAATTAGATTTACTGAAAAATCAGTAGACCTGGTAACCCTGCGGAGAAGTAGTAATGTGCAATGTAATGGCACCAAAACATGCGGTCACATCGTTCACTTTTTGAAGATTTATTAAATGAACGTTACCTATCATCTCTCTTTCCTTGTCTAAGGTCCTTGCATACATTCTATAAAAATGTCATCTCATGACACTTGACTTAATGATAATTCCAAATGCCAACAGCTATCACTCTATTATCAGTTGTAACAGCTTGTTAATTACTCTATCTGAAATCTTGTTAATTTGTAGAAACTTTTTTTTTTCGTGGGGTTTAGTTGGAGCCTACATATTATTTGTAAAATATTTTTCAACTATGTCTAAATCCATCGTAAGGATTTTTTGAATTTCTTCAAATGATTTACTCTTTATTGCAAAGTCCCAGTCATCGGTGTAGCTAAACTTTCTTAATGTAGTTTCCATTTTGTTCGTGTCCATTCTTATACAGTCCATTCTTCAGATTTGTAGGTGTAATGTCGGTTACTATCACCACTTGGATCCTTCACTCGCTTAACATACCCTCCAAACTGTATCGTAGGCCGATGTTAGGTCTATAAACGTGGCTGGAGTTTAACGTTTGCTCTAAAATATTTACTTAATTAAGGTGGTAAGTGAAACAACTTGATTTGATATGTGTAACTTTTCTTTGGTCGGAAGTCTAGCTGTTTAGCTGAAGGGAGCTTTGTGCTGATTATATTGAGGACTAGTCGTCATATTACCTTAAATTTTGCAGATAATAGAGCTATTGCCTTGTAGTTTGTGGAGTTATTATCATTTGACTTATCAGGTTTTAAATAGTAATGACCTTTGAGGTACCTTACGAACCTTCAGGACTTTAGATAAAAATCGGCTATTTTTAATAAGGATTCGCTATTATTATATTTTCTTAATACCTCTGGGTACAGTTAAAAGTCTTAATTTCATTTTTAGCGGCAGACTCTAATAAAACAGATATGTTGTTTGAGCTACTTGCTGTAAATCTCCTTAAAAATTTAATTTATTACTTCGTCTGTATTGCTAAAAAACTCTGCCTGTATTAGGTGTGGGGTGAACTAAGTAGACTTACACCTGACGCAGCCGGCCCCAAGTCAGGATAAAAGAGGAGGGGAGAGAAGTAACACCTCTGTAAAAAACCAGGGTTCAGCTAGCCCAGCTGATAGCACCCTGTAAGGGCCCCTTGTCTATGGTTACAGATAAACCGAATGATTGCCGGTATAAGCAATCTTCCACTTACTGTCCAACGGCTTCGGGCGAATGAGTTGGTGAGTGGTAGGGCACTCTGTTGTCCTAAGACCGAGAAATCGGTCTCAAAGTTGAAGGAACCAAGAAATAGTTAACGGCATTAGGATGTAGAAGGCCAGGAGAAACCACTACATTAAAGATCCTTGTGTGTATCTCTAGTACAGCTTTCCATGAAAGAGGAAGAAAGTATGTATACTTTTAATGATCATGGACTTCGTCATTCAAGATCCGGCAGGGAAAGAAGATCACAACCAGACCACGGGGCCTCTCAGGTCATAAATCCACGAAAACCCCGTGTCGTGGAAGTCCACAAGGTAGCTACATGGACGTCACAACTATTTTTGAAGGCGCGAAGTTACACAATATTTAGCTGGAAATGAGCTATCCTAGGTATCTATGAGACGAAACGGCTAGGGTCAAACATATTCGAGAGCAATGGATACATTGTCTACCACTCGGGAAATACAGAAAGACCCAGACGTAACGGGGTCGCAATTATTGTCAAAGAAGAAATTAGTAACTGTATTAGAAATGTCGTTCTCTTCAATGACCGCATCATGATGAAACAGCTGTAAAATAAATTAAGAAATATTAATATAATACAAATATATGCACCAACAGCTGACAAACCAGATAAAGAAATTGAGCAATTCTACAACCAAATTAAACAAATTCTCCAGAGCACAGAAAAGCATGAAGCTACGATTTTTATAGGAGACTTCAACGCAAAAGTTGGTGCCGAAATAACATAAGATATAAACGGAAAGTATGGTCTTGGAGAAAAGAATGAAAGAGGGCAGAGACTAATACAGTTCTGCCAAGAAGTGAATTGCATTATAGCAAATACTTTGTTTCAACACCCTAAACGACGACTATATACCTGGAAATCTCCAGCTGATCAAGAAGGAAAGGTACCTTTCCTTCTTGATCAGCTGAAGGAAAGGTCAGAAATCAAATCGACTACATTATCATTAACAGAAGGTTTAGAAATAGTATTACATCTGCAAAAACATTTCCAAGTGCAGACGCAGCAACTAATCATAATCTGCTCTGTGCTGGATTCAAACTAAAATTAAAAATAATAAAAACCCCGGCAGCTCAGAAAAAAAACATAATAATTGACTCCTAAGAAATGTCGTAATAGCAGATGAGTTCGGAAATAAGATAAATTATGAAATTAAAAAACAGCTAGAAAGATCTGACCAGGAAAATATCGGACAAAATATAGATATAATGAATTCTGCCATGGCTACCATAGCTACCATAGCTACCATAGAAGTTTTAAAATCAGAAAAAGAGCCAGTAACGAAAAAGGATTATATGACCGATTACTAGACCTTATTAAGCAAAGAAGAAATTGTAAAAATAAGGATGAGACTCGATATAGAGAAATATATTGACAAATAAGATACGAGGTTAAGCGAGCAAAAGAGGACTGGATGGAACAGAGATGTCGTGAGATGGAAGAACTATAAAGAAAACATTACGAGTTTAATATACACCAAAAACTTAAAGAAATTACCTTCACTCAGATAAAAAGACCTCCTCACTTTATGATAAACTTCAAAGGTAAAATTATTCTCGACTTAAACGAAAAAAAAGGAAGAATGGACCAACTACATAAAAGAACTCTTCCTGGATACGATGTCATCACTTAACGCCACACAAAGTACACGAATACTGGTCCTAAAATTTTAAAAGCAGAAGTAGAGAAAGCCATCAAACAAAGCAAAAATGGGAAATCTCCAGGCTCTGACTAAATAACATCAGACTGTACAAACTTCTAGACGACTACAATGTCTCAGAACTAACAAACATTTATAACCACATATACGAAACTGAAACACTGCCACAAATATGGTTGAAGTCTACATTTATCCCACTTCCAAAAAAAACCTAATACATCATCATGTAAAGACTTTAGACTAATTAGTCTCATGAGTCACTCTCTCAAGCTACTTCTTAGGACAATGCTTAATAGAGTCAAGCACAACTGTGAGGACAAAATGGGAAATAAACAATTCGGTTTCAGAGAAGGATTGGGAACAAGGGAAGTTTTGTTATCAATGCTAACACTACATCAACGATCATGGGAAGTACAGAAACCAATTTACGTCTGTTTTATAGATTTTAAGAAGGCGTTTGATAGGGTTCAACATGGTAGGCTGTTCAAATATCTAAAAATAATTGGAATAGATGATAAAGATCTGAGGCTTTTACAACATCTATATTGGAATCAAGAATTTTCTATTCTGGTAGACGGCAAAGAATCAAACAAAATTTGTATTCAAAGAGGTGTTAGACAGGGTTGTGTGTTGTCCCCAACTTTGTTTAACGTTTACTCAGAAATAATTTTTAACAAAGCCTTAGAAGGGCAATGTAGAGTTCGAATCGGGAGAGAAACTATTAATAAAATCAGATATGCAGATGACACCGCAATCATGGCTGAAAGTATCGCAGATCTTCAATTCCTTATAAATCGAGTCACTAGAGAATGCTCTAATAACGGACTAAGCATAAATACAACAAAGACAAAGTTACTTGTAGTTAGTAAACAAGACTTCGGCGCTATACAGCTATTTGTCAATAATGAAGCGATAACAAAAGTTAACCATTTTAAATATCTAGGATGTTGGATAAACAAGACACTAAATCCGGATGAAGAAATTAAAACTCATATAGAAATTGCAAGAGGAGCATTTATGAAACTTAGATCTATTCTGAGAAATTCTCAGCTGCAATTACAGCTGAGGATTAATTTCCTAACATGGTATGTGTATCCTGTATCACTGTACGGATGTGAAACCTGCCCTATAAAGGTTAACATGATGAACAAATTAGAAGCCTTTGAGATGTAGTTATATCGTAGAAAGCTCAGAATATCAACACATTTCAAACAGAGAAGTGTTAAACAAAGTAGGTCAAGGTAAAGGTGACTTAATAAAGATGATTAAAAAGAGAAAACTTGAATATCTGGGGCATATAGTGAGATGAGGCAGATACAGGATCATCAACCACTTGTAGCAGATATTAAACTAAGGTTAAAACGAATTCAGCAACAAAAACTAAAAACCAATGAACTTAATTTTGACAATATAAACATAAAACATAACATTAAAAAAGAATTTATCAATAGAATAAAAAACATCGGAGAACAACTAGAAGATCCAGAAGAACTATGGAGTGAATTTAAAAACCAAGTTAACAAAATCTCCACAAACAATGATTATAGAAAAAACTTAATCAAGAAAAATAAATGGATGACAGACGACATCTTGAAATTAATGGAACAACGTCGACTGATAAAATCTAATGTAACAGATATAGACACCTGCAGAGAAGAATAAAAAAGGAGATCAAATTAGCCAAAGAAAAATGGATGAAAGAAAGGTGCGACGAAATGGAGAATGTAATATCTAAACACGACTTATTTAATGTGCACAAACAACTAAAAGAAATGAGCAACATATTTAAAAAACGAGTCCCCTCTGTACTCGTTGACAATAATAACAAAATTATAGTAAATGAGCACGAAATAAGAGAAGATTGGTAGCTGTACATATCAGAGTTAGAAGAGAAGAACCGTCTTAGAGAAAGTTATAGAAAAGCGAATAAAGCTGTCAAGAAGGCAGCAAAGAAAGACAAAAGAAAGTGGGCAGAAAGCGAGTCGCCGATGAACATCAAAACATGAGACAATTATATAATATCACTAAACAACTAGCCAATAAAATATATACTACCCACCAACCAATTGTAAAAAGTGCTACAGGTGAAGATATTACAACGCCACAGGAACAAGTCAAAAGATGGCATGAATATTTTAGCGAATCTCTAAGTGCAGTCCCAACACCACCAGAAGACGCAGAAAACGTAATACCCAATATCCAACTGAGAATTAACACCAACGAACCAACAACGCAAGAAATAGAAATGGCCATAGAAAAACTGAAAGCACACAAAGCAGCCGGCCCTGAGAATATTCCACCAGAGTTGTTAAAAGCTTGCCCAGGTACAGTGTCAGAGCTAATCCAACCACTCTTGAAAAGGGCTTGGAGAGAATAAAAGTTCCCCAAAGAATGGAAAACGGGATTAATAATAAAGATACCAAAAAAGGGTGACAGATGATATTGCGAAAACTGGAGAGGAATCACACTTCTGAATACTATAAATAAATTAACAGCAATAATTAGAAACAACCGAATAACAAACAGTGTAGAACCAATGTTGAGGAAGGAACAAGCCGGTTTCAGACCAAACAGATCATGCGTGGACCAAATTAACACACTAAGAATAATTGTAGAACAGTTACAGGAATTCAACTCTCCTCTCTTTGTGTGCTTTGTGGACTTCAAGAGAGCTTTTGACACGCTCACACATACGGCCATATGGAAAGCACTGCAGGAAATAGGAATACCAGAAAAAATAGTAAATCTCATCAAAGAACTCTACAGTGACACAGAAAGCAAAATCCTACGCAACGGCATAACATCTGACCCAATAGCTATGCTAAACGGAGTAAAGCAGGGCTGTGTTTTATCCCCCATACTATTTAACATTGTACTGGACTCCGTACTAACAAAAGTAAACTCTAATAGAGGAATTTACTGGGGATTAACAAACATACTGGAAGACCTAGATTACGCTGATGATATATGCCTCCTAGCACATACAAAACAGGACATGTAACTCCAAGTAAACAAAGTACAAGAAGAATCAAAGAAGGTTGGTCTAGAAATAAACATCAACAAAACCAAAGAAATGCGATTTGGTACCAGAAACAACCAACCTATTATGATCAACGACCAGAAGATTGAGAGAGTAGCGGAATTTGTATATCTGGGCAGCATAATTGACTGTAATGGGGGTACAGAGTGTGATGTACATGAAAGAATAAATAAGGCTCGCAACGCCTACAACATGCTTAACAACATATGGAAATCCAGGATTTACCCAACTAAAACGAAATTAAAAATCTTCAACGCAAATGTAAAAGCTGTATCACTGTATGGCTGCGAAACGTGAAGATATCAGCACCCATAGTACACCAATTACAAGTTTTCATCAGTAGAGCGTTACGAAAAATCCTTCGTATATTTTGGCCTAACCGAATCTCTAATGAAAATTTATGGAACCAAAGCAACCAAGAAAATGTCATAAAGCAAATAAGCGCTGGATTGGAATCCCCAAGGCCGACGGAAAGTAGGCAGACCTAAGGGAACTTGGAGAAGGACAGTACTGGACGAAGGGAGAAAAATGGGAAAATCCTGGCTTGAAATGAAAGCACTAGCCAGAAATAGAGTTCGCTGGAGACACTTTGTGGAAGCCCTATGTTCCTCTTAGGAATCTTGGGACCATATATATATATATATATATATATATATATATATATATATATATATATATATATATATATATATATATATATATATATACATATCAGAGTTGTTTTCAGATGACAGGAATAATATTGCCAAATTCTACCAAAACTGTACTGACGGACCAGAAATTATGAAATGCGAGGTAGAACAGGCTATAAATAATGCTAAAATAAGAAAAGCTTGTAGTCCAGATAATACACCAACTGAGTTGCTGAAACTAATAGAGAATGATAACATAAAAGTAGTAGTAAGACTTTTTAATTCGTTATTCAATATATAACACCGGAGTGATTCCCGCAGATTGGCTCAAATCCATCTTTGTCGCCATACCTAAAAAACACAATGCAAGAAAATGCGCAGAATATCGATTAATTAGCCTAATGAGCCACACTCTTAAAATTTTCCTCAGAATACTTCACAACAGAATTAGAGGCAAATGCGAAGAAGTTCTTGAAGATACCCAATTTGGTTTTAGAAATGCTATGGGAATCAGGGAAGCGCTTTTTGCTCTTAACATCCTATTACAAAAATGCCGTGACCAAAGAAAAGATGTATTTGCATGTTTCGTGGACTTCGAAAAGGCATTCGATAAAGAACAGCATATAAAATTAATGCAAATACTGAAAAATATCGGAAAGATGACAAGACCATTCGTGGCATTAAAAATTTGTACTGGAATCAAACTGCTATCGTAAAAATTGGAGATAACTACACCGATGAAATCTCTATACAACGAGGAGTCAGACAAGGTTGCATTTTCTCGCCAATATTGTTCAATGTTTACTCGGAGCAGTTATTTAAAAAGGCACTTGAGAGACAACCATATGGAATAAAAAGCAACGGAGAACTACTTAATGTGATTAGATATGCAGACGATACAGTAAATCTATCAGATAATACTGAAGGTCTTCAAATTCTGCTTGATCGTATTCACGAGGTAGGAGAGAAAATGTGCATTAAAATAAACTCAAACAAAACTAAATTTTTAGTATTTAGTCGTGACCCACATACCTATGCAAAGCTTCAATTAAACGGAGTCCAAGTTGAGAAAGTTCACAAAATGACATATTTGGACACTGTGATAACGGACCAACTAGATCCAGACATAGAAATAAAACGTAGAATAACAATGACTAAAACTACTTTTATAAAAGTGAAGTCATTTCTTTGCAATAACCATCTCAGTTTAGAACTAAGGCAAAGAAGGGAGAAGTGCTATGTGTGGTCCGTACTTTTGTATAGTGCAGAAGTGTGGACGCTAAAAGTATCGATCATAAACAAAAATGAAGCATTGGAAATGTGGGTTCATAGACGCATGGTGAAGATACCTTGGACAGCAAGAAAATCTAATGAAGAAGTAGTAAGGAGCGTTAACAAAGATAGAGAACTGCTAAAGACTGTTAAACATCGAAAAATGTCTTATCTGTGACATGTAGTAAGAGGAAGTCAATATAAAATATTACAACTGATCCTTAAACACAAAATAGAGGGCCGTAGAGGTGTAGAAAGAAAACAAGTTTCTTGGTTAAAGAACATTCGTGAATAGACTCAGATACCAAATGCAGGACAATTATTCCATATTGCAAACGATCGAGAGCCTTCGCAATGGTGATCGCCAACGTCGGATAATTCTGATATGGCATGCGAAGAAGAAGAAAAGCAGAGTTTGGTGTTTATTGAGAGTAAACTAAATTTAAGATCAAATACTTAAAAGGAAAATTGTATTGTCCTTATTACATGTGATTATCAATTTAAAGACGAATCACAAGTTTCTCAAATCATGATTTGTCTGGCAGATATTCTTAAGTTAAAATTGCAATATCATTTTACATAATGGCAATATCATTTTACAGTCGTCTACTTTAAAATGTATAATATTATTGACTATATGAATGAGTCAGATTAAATTAAATTATTAGAAGAATTTTTTACCAAGTAGCAAAAAATAAAATTTGTTTAGTTTTTTAATGTTTTGTATTTTGAGACCGATTTCCGAAGTGGAAATCGAAACGTAAAAACTAAACTTAACTTAAACTTAAATTGTAGCTCATTCCCAATACAAATAGTCCTTGCATTAAGATGCCACAAGAAAATGGCTTTAAAACAATATTTAAAATTTAAAAATAATCCGGATTTTAATAATCATAGTAGTGTCAACATATAGCCAAAAAAATTTCAATAAATTTTAAACTTACTTTAGACATGTGTATTCATGGAATGTGGCGAATGCTCGATGAATAATTTTTATTTGTTCAGCAGTAAAATTTGCAGCTATTACATACGGAATAATTCCTTTATCCCATCTAAATGTCTCTCCAACTATGCCGTTTCGCAATGAACTCTCAGGTATTAAGATGTCGCCCTCATAAAACTTTTCGTTTTCCTCAGGATTCGTATAATTCGCTGAAGCTTTTTTAACGGTTTTGTTAACAATATCCCTAATGAAAATTAAAGTTATCAAGAAAACTATATGTAAAATATATTTAGACATGTTCCAGAAATAAAAATAAATTCTTTTTTACAAAGTCAAAATTAGAGAGTTTTAAATTCTGGGCAATAATATTATTTGCTTTTACTTAAACATTAACCTACACACTATTCATAAAATGTTATCGTAGTTAAAATTTTAATTAAACATAAATAATGTTTATTATCATCCTATATACATAATAAAATTGTTACTGCAATTCAATGATATTTCATGCATTCCATATTAGTACTGTAACAATATGAATTTTAGAAATTATTTATTTTTCTGTCCCATAAAAGAGAACCTTATATAGAAATATATGACATATAAATAGTTAATTGAAAATGCCCTGCAACTCAGCAACATAGCTGTCTTTTATAAACAAATTTTTGGTAGTCCTATGGGATCTAGTCTTTCACCCATTCTTAGTAGCTATGTCATGGATGATGTTATTAGTGATTGTATCAACAATTGCACTTTTTTCATTCCTTCTAATAAAATATATGTAGATGATTTAGTTTTGGCACTTCCTAAACACAAAATTCATGAAACAGTTAACATTTTCTACAATCATAATCAACATATACAGTTTACAGTTGAGGAAGAGGTAGATAATTCTCTACCATTTCTTGACATGAGAATTGTAAGAACTACAGACAATGTGTTGAAAACTAGATAGTTCAGAAAACCCATATGTAGCAATATATTTTTAAGCTATTACTCACATCATTCAAATAAGATGAAAATGAACCTATAACAGGATTAAAAGGACTTTTGTTTGAAGGCTTTCCCATCCAGATTATCTACAAGATCTTCAGTTGTTAAAAAATATTTTAATTGAAAACTCTTATCCTCCAGATATGCTACATATGATGCTTTTTTCTAATATTTTTAATATAAATAACTTTTTTTGCTAAATCTCAGAACATTGTATCCAATAATCAGAACATCGATTATCATTTACTACCTTTTACCTATACCATCATTAACACCTAAATTAATACAAAAAACACTAAAGGTTATTGACAATATAAAAATAGAAACAAAGAACATCAAAACTATTTCATCTTTATATTCCAAAACTAAGTATCCTATAGATAAATTAGATAAAACAAATATACAATAGTATACAGCATTGGTTGTATCTACTCAGTGTAAAGTTGTGTATGTTGGTAAGACCGGAAGAAATCTGTCAAACCGTATTATTTCCCACAAAAGTGGCTGTAGAATTAAAAACCATCTTGTGCTTTGGCAGAGCATGTAATCGACAAATACCATATTATGGATTTTGATAACATTAAAATTTTATGAAATAAAAGTAATAAATTCAAAAGGACTTTTTTAGAAATGGTTTGTATTAGCAGAAGTGATAATAATTTAAACAAAAGATCAGAAATTCAAAATCTTAGCAAAATTTATAATTATATTATTTCTCTATAGTTTATTCATGAAAATATCACATTTTAATTTAATATTCAATATACTTGGTACATTGTTTATCTATCAATGATGAATAAACCTTCTTTTTTATTACTAAATAAAAAATAAATCTTTAAACAAAATTTTATTTTTTGGCAATATAATTGTCAAAAATAAAAATTGTAAGTTGGCATCCATGACATTAAGACTTATTTGTAATTGGTCGCCATTCTAACTTGGCGTATATATATATATACATATATATATATATATATATATATATATAATATATATATATATATATATATATATATATAGAAAAAGAAGTACTTGTGACTCGTTTGGAAAAAATATAACACTGTTTTTGATGGGTTGGAGTCAATAAAAGGGGCTATTTGTTGACTATTTTTTACTCGAGCTTTCAATTGTGATTACAATTTTTATCAAGAGCTTCTAAAAAATACAAAATGTCTTACAAAGTTGAACTAGAAAAACTTCTAGTTCAACTTTGTAAGACATTTTGTATTTTTTAGAAGCTCTTGATAAAAATTGTAATCACAATTGAAAGCTCGAGTAAAAAATAGTCAACAAATAGCCCCTTTTATTGACTCCAACCCATCAAAAACAGTGTTATATATATATATATATATATATATATATATATATATATATATATATATATATATATATATATACTAATGTATAAATTCAATTATTTTTGTTAAAAAAGTTTTTCAAAATTACTAAATAGTAACAGTTTAGATTTAGTAACAAAACTAATTTAATTTGATGAGTTAAAATTTATTTAAATTTTTATTATTGAAATGATTTTATTATAGTAATATTAAAAAGTGTAATGAAGTTACCACTTTTGGCCTCCTTAGCTGCTACCTGCAAAATGGAAGCAACAATTTAGAAATACATATGACAGAACAACGAGGCGAGTTGCCAACCACTGGTGTGCTTATACCTTTTTCTTCTTCATGTACCATGTCCTTTCAGAACGTTGGTTACCATCATAGCTATTTTAATTTTATCCACTGCCACCCTAAATAGCATGCTTGTATCTACACCACACCAATCTCGTGTGGTTGTACCGCTTATTGAGCGTATACCGCTACCGCTAATATAATAAATTAGCTGACAACCTTGTCAGTACAAACCAGAAAATGAAAAAAAAAAGGTGGTTAAGATCACCATTTTCCCCGCACTGATTGGTTCAGAGAAAAAATGAACAAACACGTGAGGTCGATCTAAAATATCACATATTTTCACACATGATATTATTCTAAGTTGGTCACCATTGGGTATGTCATTTAAAGAGGAACCATAGATAAAGGTATTTACTAATGATGGAAGATGGATAGGAATATTATCAAATAATTCCATTAATAACACTTTACCTTATTTTCCTCAAGTTACTGAAAAACTTATTAAACTGTACAAACAGAATAAAGTACCTGTTAAAATTGCAGTTAAGAATACCATGACTGTCAGAAATTTGATTTCTAAAACAAAAACACCCTTGTCCCTTTTGGAACAAGTAAATGTCATCTATCATATACCTTGTGCTGAGTGTGACTCGTGCTACATCGATCAGACAGGGCGATCACTGAGAGGGCGTCTTACGACACACCGCAGTGATATTAACTTATCTAAGCATACTTGTGATCTTACCCAGCATTATATTAACACTAATCACAAAGTGGACTTTAATGAAGTTAAGATTCTTGGCAATGAACGCAATATTGTTAAAAGGCAGTTTTTGGAAATGTGTTCGATACTCAAACACCCTAACGCTCGTAATAAGAGAACGGACATTAGTAAATTGAGCCAAATTTATCATGCATTAATATTGCAGAATTAAGCTTAATGTGTTGTTTACTTTAAAAGTGTCCCCTAAGGTGTATGTCTTTTCATATTAAATAAATTCAAATAAAATGAAATAAAATAAAATATTATTTTCTTACTTTGCTTAACTTAATATAGATTTATTCAACTAATATTTTGTTGATTATTTTGTCAATGTTACATTTATATATCTAAAATAATTTTCTGATCAAATAGTTTAATAAAATTTTAAAATTAAATTGATTCATAGAATCTTTATTAATTTCTCAGTTCCAAATTATTATGAACCATGGACTGTTGGAAGTTAAATTTAATATTCACCTGTGGCTGGCTAACCAGCTAGAACGTAGACTCTTATAGTATGTGATATTTTAGATCGACCTCACTTCTTTGTTATAAAATCTTAATCATTTTAATAATAAAATTTTTTATTTCAAATCCTTTATAAAGGTTATATAATAAAATACCCAAACGTGCTATATCACAATTACATTACAGAACGTTTTCGGAATGTTAATTATATCATCAGTGTATCGAAATATACATGCTATGAGCCACTAAAATATATGGGTAAAAACCCGTTAAATGTTGGTAATTTATAGTTGTGTTACATTATATATTATTACAAATTAGGATGTTCAAGTTACCGTTGGAATTGGTAACATGGCGACGTATCTTTTAAGGGGTTTTTACCCATATATTTTAGTGGCTCATAGAATGTAGCCCGTTTGGGTATTTTGTTATATACCTTTTATAACGGATTTGAAATAAAAAAAATTGTGATACATGGTATACAGCCAGATACAGGAACTTAGTTTCCTAGTGCATTTCAATAAAGTTACCTTAAGTAAAAATGAAATTTAACTAATAATATACTGTTGGAAGTGTGGTCTTATGATCTTGTTAGTTCTCGGCAAATAAGTGTTTTTACGTAAGTTTTTTACA
The DNA here is from genome assembly GCA_918026665.1 of Diabrotica balteata. Taxonomy (NCBI): domain Eukaryota; kingdom Metazoa; phylum Arthropoda; class Insecta; order Coleoptera; family Chrysomelidae; genus Diabrotica; species Diabrotica balteata. Next base: position 62,459,129 of record OU898277.1, read on the forward strand.
TACTTTTTTTATTACAATTATGTACAATTACCACATGGTCTTTTTCTGTGCTAAGTTTGAGTTTATTTGTAAACTGTATTTAGTTTCAATTAATTGTTTATACAGCATAATCATTTAATGTCCAATGTCGTAAGCTTCTTTACATATTTAATATCATTGAGTGGTACATGTCTTTTTGGGGTAAAACACTTATAATTACTTTTCTATGAATGTTTGGCAATAAGGCAGCTGGATTAGATGAAATACCAGTAGAACTGTTAAAACTAGTGGACGAGGATAACTTGAAAGTATTGGCAGATTTATTCACACGGTGTACGATACGGAAATAATACCACAAGATTGGCTGAAGTCAGCATTTATAACCATCCCTAAAAAACAAGCAGCGAAAGAGTGCTCTGGTTATCGAACACTGAGCCTCATGATATCTACAACATCTTATCGAAAGCTTGAGTATGAATAGTGCTGAGATGGGAATTACTATATAAACGCTAAAAAAACGAAGTACATGCTAATTACAAAAAGACCACAAAATATACATCACCAATTGACAATCAATGGTAACGTGATAGAACAAGTAGAAAAATATCAGTACTTGGGAACTTTGACCAATGAAACCAATGATCACACTGTAGAAATAAACAGGCAAATAGAGATTGCCAGATCAGCATTTATACGAATGAAGCCACTTCTAACGTGCAAAAATCTAAATTTGGAGATCAGACTACGAACTCGCTGTTATATATTTTCAATATTATTATATGGAGTTGAGACTTGGACATTAAAAAAATGTAATTTAAAAAGAATCGAGGTCTTCGAACTCTGGTTATACCGCAGAGTATTGAAAATATCATGGACTGATAGAATTAAAAATAAAGAAGTACTGGAGAGGCTTGGTAAAGAAACAGAACTAATCACCACTATACAAACCAGAAAACTGAAATACCTAGGTCACGTGATGAGGGGACCAAAATATGAAATTTTGAGACTCATAATACAGGGAAAGATTCAAGGAAGAAGATCTGTTGGCCAAAGGCAGAACTCATGGTTGAAGAATCTACGTGATTCGTATCAATGCAGATCGAGTAATTTGTTTAGAACAGCAAGTTCTAAAATAAAAACAGCCATTAGATTGCCAACCTCCGTAGGGAGACGGCACTCTAAGAAGATGGATGTTTAGCTTTTCATATTGTTTTTTTTAGATGAACTGATCATCATCAGCAATACAGGATAGTTTGAACTATGTTCCCCGAATCAATAATTATTAATTCTTATACCGGCATGTAAGTAATGTTTTGTTTATTTACTAATTTATTATAATTCAATAGATTATCTTATACCAATTTGTGGGTTTTACTTTGTCTGCTTATACAATTTTATTCATATTAAAAGTCAGACATGTAATATTGGCATAATTACTGTAATTTATTTTTATCTTTATAAGAAGCACCCTAATATGGGCTTTTTATAATTCGGCATTTAATTTACTTTGTATCGTTTGACCTGAAGATGCTTTGCAAATTGTAGAAAGCGAGACCAATCGTCTTGGTAGTAAAATTAGATTGATGGTGAGTAAGAATATTTATTTTATTTCTTTTTTAGCTATTTCAAATGGACTCACACAGGCAACACATTCATGATCTGTATGAGATTTTATCATCTTCTTTTCTTCCTTGATGGGATAGTACGGTTCCTCAAAAGTTTCTTTTTCGTTTAATCACCTTGTGTAGTCAAAGGATATTCACACCAATTGATTAATTTTATTTTTTCTATTTTGCTTCGTTATCGAGGGGCGTAATTGATCATTGTCATTTAATTTGAATATTGAGTTTAATATTGGATATCTTAATTAATCTTTATACCATAATTACAAATATTTAGTACTTCTGAATAATTGACTTTAGTGAATTATTCGTTTATTTGTTAATGTTTTCCCATTTGTCGTGAACAATCTGGTGATTTTTACTGTTAATAATCAATTAATTGTTTCTGTTTCTTGCAACCTTTTTACCGTTATTAGTTTTTAAATTTCTAAAGCATTTTGTTTTGATTTTGTGTTTATAAAATTTTTGGAAAGTTGTTTTCTTGTGGCATATTTTGTATTATACTAATAAATTTTGTGATAAAAAATCACAATAAATGCAGCTATATACAACCTAAACGTAAATACTGTGTTTGCTGAACTGGATCTAGTTTTTTGGTTAAATTTTTTTCTCTTTTTAAATATGTGATTATACTTACAATTATTGTGGTTTATTTCCAAAATATACAATACTTAAAGGATAAACCAGATATTAATAGGCTCAATTAATCAAACACAATTAATTTGGATTCAAGCTAAGAAGAAGTTGCGCAGAAAAACACTACGTTGAAAATAGAGGATGTTAATCAACTTTGTTATTGTGTTGTAAATTAAATGAGCTAAGAAAACTGGAAGAAGTTAATATGTGAATTCCTAATTATATCTTATTTAGAATAAAATGTGGCAGTTTTTTACCAAAATACATTAGATAAAAAGAAGACCGACGCAGCAGTTTTTTTTATTTTTTTATCGTTTTTAGTAATTTATAAAAGACTATTTTCATTCTGTAAAAATAACCAGTGTAGAATAATTAAGAAACCTCCTTTTAACCACTGCTGTATTACTTTTTGTAACGATATAAAACTTTTATTCCAAACTAAGATTTGTACAATATTTTAATGGAATTTAGGAACATTTTTGAAACTTTTAGGAAAAATTAAATATTTAGTAATTTATTAATGATATTATAAAGGCCGACACGAACGTGTCGGCCTTAAGTTGTTAAAAGATTTTAGCAGGAATTGGAAGGAAATAGCTGAAAAAGAATTCATCGCAGAAATAAAAGAACAATGTGAGTTCACAACGTCCCTTCACTACTACCTTATATAGAGTGCGATGAAGATAAAAACATGAATGTTTTAGAATGTACATTGTACATATAGACGTTCTATTATTTGGAACAGAAAGTTTAAGACAAATTGAAGAAACAAGATACATTTTGGAGATCATCTATAACACCAAGAGAACTTTTGGAGGTATGTTTGAGGTAAGTTTTTTCTACATTTTTCATTAGAACGATGATATAAAAAGAAAACCTGTTTAAATAATTTTTCTACTTTTCCATTTAAATAATATTTGAAACTTAAAGATATAAATATATAGGTAAGTGTTGTATTCTTATTTAAATATTGAAGAAAGGAATCGTAAGGGAAAGTCTTTGAACATTTATGGTGGACTGAACCTTGGCGCCGTTCATTGTGCAAAAAAAATATAATTGAACATAAGATTAAATTAAAACAATCAGGTTTTAGTATCATTAAAATAATATTTAAAAGTAATTAACGTAATAAGATATAAAAATAACAAATACCAATTTAGGCCAGTAAAAGAACCTGAAATACGTCGATAATGTGTAATTTTTCATATCACCACCGAATTGCAAAAATTTGGATGTAAGTTCTACTTAAAATTAATTAATACTTAAAAAATAGTATATTACTTTATGAGGCGGGGAAGCATGACTTTTTTTGACGCGCCCGATATTACACGCCGAACGAAGTGAGGCGCGTAATAGAGGGCAAGTCAAGAAAAGTCGCTTCTTTGCCGAATAAAGTATACTATTTTTTCTTCAAACGTAGCAATTTTCAACCATAAATAGTACAATTCATACGCTATTTTTACTCGAAATTAACTGTGACAACTATCAAAGTCGTCTAGATGTTAGAAATTAAAATAATTAAGTCGTCGGTGGGATCTGCATCTCCCTGGTTACAGTTGTTTGACAGTTGTTTGCAATTATTAATGAGAGCTTATTGTTGTTGCAACCGCAAGTGCAAATTTAGTGCGAAAATGGAAAACCTAAACGAAATTGAGTAGGCGGCTAATGATGCAGTAGCACGTTTGGGGCCCTCCAAGTCCGGAATAAAGTATCGGTTAGCGTACAAGCACTTCCAAGAGTGGTGCGATACAAGAGGAGTACGGCAAGTTACCGAAGACGTTTTACTGGCATATTTTAATATAATGGAAAATGAAAATAAATGGAAATCTTCTACAATGTGGTCACGATACTCTATGATAAAATCCGAGTTAGTTATTAGAAAAAATGTGGATATAAGCAAATTTTTAAAGTAACGTGCCTTTCTGAAAAAAACAAGCGAAGGATATACCGCAAAGAAGTCTAAAGTTTTCACTAAAGACGAGTTTGATAAATTTTTGTTTGAAGCGAGAGATAAGTTGTACTTAGGATTAAAGGTAAAAAAAATTATATTGCAGAGCATGTAGTATACTCTACTAAATTATAAAAATATTTCAGATTGTTTTGTTAATTGGGGTTACCGGCGCCTGTCGATGAGAGGAAATGGTAAAAATGAAGACTGTGGACATTGAGGATAAAGAAAATGTAATAATTATCAAAATTCCAGACAGTAAAACACGACAAATTAGATCTTTTACGATACAAACAGGCAAGTTTTAGAACTTTTAGATAATCAAGTCCTAGCTACCAGAGTGTGTCTGTCAGTGTAGAATAATTAAGGAACCACATTTTAACCATTTTCTTTTGTATTTTAGCCTTGGTTTAGAACCTTTGGCCACGTAATTAGGGAGGACACCTTTCACTCTCAGTGGTTCATCAGAGCGATTTCATTATAATACACAAGAAATAAACCTCAGTTAGATAGGTGGGCAATAAATGGATACACATATAAAGAAAATATCCATTCAAACGATCAAATTTTTTATTTACACCTTTAATTTAATTTTTTGCAGAAATGTCATAGTTCTTGAAGCAGCTACCTACTTGTGTTGATATGTAAGGAACAGTTAAAGAATATGTGATTCAGATCAGCTATACTAGTTCCACACTCACATCTATCTGTTGGGAGAACTCCAATTTTATATAGATACTTCGGCAAAAATATGTGGTTGACACTGTATTTCTACTTATAGTCCGACAATTTTCAATTAAAGGTGACTAATCTACAAATTGAACTAAACGGTAGCAGCAACCGTGTAAAATGTCAGTACTAAATTCTTACAGGAGTCATTTTTATCGTGTATGCTTCGCCCATGTAAATAAGCGAAAAAGTAAAGTAAAAGTACCATAACATTTTCCCCCGTACCAATATAAATTGGTGCGATTCACGAGTGTATAGTGAGACAAGTTTATTGAATAGTTTGAAACATCCGCAAACTTATAAATATTTTGCTGGTCTATATATATATATATATATATATATATATATATATATATATATATATATATATATATATTTACATTCTTAGAAATAATGGTAATGAGTTAAATATGATATTTTAGTTTATTCGTTCGAAATTCTTATGTGCATAGGCGTAGTGTGTTCTATTTCTTGGGAATATATTTATTAAATAGACTTTATTATTAACTTTAAAATAGTTGTGAGGTAAGTTTATTCTTTATATACTATTAACCCATTAACGGCCGGTCAATATACAAATAGAAATTTGACAATTAATATATTAGATTGAAATAAAAACACATAAAATAATACTAATTGATAACCAAAAAGATTTTTTTCTCCTTTTCAAGAAAAACAGTACAATTTTTAATAAAGGAACGTATTGTATCTTAAATGTAAATTAAATTTTAAGGTTAAAATTTTCGAAACATTCGGGGTGTTGATACATTCTACACCTTTAACATAAATAAATAGTATTACTTTTGCACATCCTACATTCTTGCACTATCGTCTCTTTTTGTAATATGGCCAATATTGTCGAATCTCTTTTCATTTGGTAAAGCAATTAGATTGACGTACATGTTCTAAGTTTGACACTGATGTAGCGATTTTTCACTATTATAAATTATAAATATAAATCTATGTCGGCTCACGCATTTCTCTTATAATGTGCACTTCTTTAATCTCATCCTTTGACCAATGCGTATCAACTTGAAGCAGAGTGTGAACCAGATAATACACATATGCTAATATGTTTGCAAATTTGTCCAAAAAAGAGTGAAAAAACTTTAATATATGACTTGCTTCCATGGTTGGCTTTTATATTGTCTAAATATCTATTAGACTGATGTTGAATTACTACTGAGCACAAAGCAGCACGAAGAAGTATCTGTTGTTAGAACTGGAGACAAATTTGGATTTACTATTTTTGACTGGTTTTTCTCCTTGGACGTTTTATCTGTGGTTCAGAGGAATATCATAATCAGAATCGTCAGAATTCCCAATCACTTCTTTTTCATATGTACCTGCAATATCCGATTTTATTGATTCTTCACAAATAATATTATCATTAATGTCTTTTGCATAAGAAACTTTCTAATCTAATTTTGGCGGCAAATAAACCACTTTAAGTGAGTCAGTATTTTCACAAACTGAGTCTTCTAACAAAGCTATTAATTCTTTAGTGGTTAGTGCCATTTTTATTTCATATTTCGAGAATTTACTGAAATAAACAAATGCTACCTTATACACGCATTCACACAAGGAAACCTTCAAATTATGAAAAAAAACAAATATAAGGTTTACAGCACACAGCAATTCTATAAATAGAGAATGATCTGTAATGACGAGATTGTATGTTAAAATTTCAGATTTATTAGTCTAATGAAAAAATAAGTATTTGTCAAAGTTTTCTGTTTTTTGAAGTTCTGTATTAGGTACTCTCTAATAAGAATAAAATTTTAAAATCATGAATGTGTTGATTGTGTGAGTCCATTTCAAATAGGTAAAGAAATAATAAATAAGACTTACTCACAATCAATTTAATTTAACTATTCAGACGACCGGTTTCGCATTCTACAATATGCAAAGCATCTTTAGGTCTCGATACAAAGTTAAATATATGCTGAAAAAATAATAAACCCATATAAGGGTGTTGTCTAAGAAAGATAAACAAAGTAGATGTCATAAAATTACAATAATTATGCCAATATTACATGTCTGTGGTTTTTCAAAATGAATAAAAAAGAATAAAAAGGTATAAAAAGTTTTAACAGACAGGGTAAGACCCACAAATTGTTATAAAATAGTCTATTAGATTGTAATAAATTAATAAATGAGCAAATAAATAAAACATTACTTACATTCCGGTACTCTATTAATTGATGGATAGTAGAACATGGTTGAAACTATCATGTATTGTTGAATGGAGAACTTAAGTCTGCTATTGTAGTTGTTTGACAATAAACGGGAAGTTCTTGAGGAGATAGATTTGATCCAATGAAGTAGATAGGTGTAATGTGATTGTTTGTTACATGAAAGTGATGTTATATACCATTGTGTTATTTAAAAGTTATTTATACTTATTCAAGAGATATATTTATGAAATGTGTGTTATTTATTGAGTATTTATTGTATGAAGGTGACACTTTTATGACAATGACAATGTGCAGGTTAAAAGAATTGCACACCCACACAATGTGTACATTGTTTAATAGACTATTTTATAACAATTTGTGGGTCTTACCCTGTCTGTTAAAACTTTTTTTACCTTTTTATTCCTTTTTATTCATTTTTTTACCTTTTTAACTTTTTTTACCTTTTTATTCCTTTTTATTCATTTTGAAAAACCACAGACATGTAATATTGGCATAATTATTGTAATTTTATAACATTTTTTTTGTTTATCTTTATTAAACAACACCCTAATATGGGGTTATTATTATTTCAGCATTTATTTAACTTTGTATCGAGACCTGAAGATGCTTTGCATATTGTAGCGTTATTATATTATTGTAGCGTTATTATATATGCAGCGTTATTACGTATTTAATAATCTTAACTTAAAAGGCCATAACATATTGATCCTTTTAAAATGCCTTTATAAGAGACAAACGCATAAAAACAACTCAGGGGCGTACTACAAAACTTAAAACAGAATTCACACTATTATGCAGACACCAAACATTAACAAATTTAAAATGCTACAGTATTTAAAACAGGGTTTCTAAAAATTCATCATAATTTATCTTTGCAGCCCCAAAGAGAAAAGAAAGGGAAAAATCTAGTACTGGCAAATCAAGATGTTCATGTGGAAGAGCATTTAGTTAAAAACATTAATAGTAAAAGTTATGATATAAAAGCTAAAGTCATCAGGCACGCCGCAGTTAGCTTGAAGCCTTATAAAATATCATTTAAGGTAAATTATTTAAATTTTTCCCATTTCAATTGCATAAAAATGAAATTATGGGATATTTACTTTTTCATATTAATAGCACGAATCCATCTTTTTCTTTTCTCTAATTTATATGTAATCTTTGGAAACCTATAAAAACTACACTCACTATTTTTGCTATTATTAGCATAATTAAATACGGAACATGTATTTGCACCCATTTTTGATAAAATCTATGCGTGAAAGATAGGTCTTTCACGGTTACCATGGTTACGCACGGAGCGAATAAGATACCTGTTAAAAGTCACATGATAATTTAATAATCATATCGGTCTTAGATTTAATTAATTACTTATATGTTTACATAAATATTTTTTTTGGTACGCCTCTGCAAAATTGATAAGTGGAATATGATTTCGTTGAAAAGTTATCATTAAGGGCTTCGTTAAGTGCGATGTTGCCAAATAATCAATCACCTTCAATTAAAAATTGTTTTAGTATAGTGCAAAAGCTTTGTAAAATTGTTTCGCAGCCACTGTTGGTTGTAATTTAAACAAATTAGTGCCTGTAGTTTTACCGAACTGATTCCAACGTCTATCTCATTTAAATTTAATATGCTGTTTTACATTTATGCAAGAAAATTATATGTGTTAAGTCTTAAATCAATATATGTGGGTGCTTTAGTGGATTTTTAGCTATTAAGTCCCCAACACTATTACCCAATATGTCTGAATGTCCCTTAATTCATGCGAATTTCATCATATGATAAACCCGATAATTTTAGTAATTGTTAAAACAATTTTAATATAAATATCTTGCTCTTAATTGTGACTTTAAGGTTTTGTAACTTATTTAATACTAATAATCAATCAGTGCCACAATTTTGTTAAACTGCTTTTTATAAAACCTGTTCAAGCGCTTTATATATAGTACATGCTTCAGCAGAAAAGATGCTGGATTTATTATTTAAAGTTAATGTTTTTAAGTATTTATTTTTGGTACAAAGTAAGCACTGGTTGTATACGTTATAATTTTTGACCCATCTGTATATATTGCAATCCAATCTGACCAGTTACTTAAGATCTCCTTGAGAATATGACAAAATTCAGTTTGGTATTTAGGAATAATAATTTTTGTAGAAAGAACACTTGTCAGGGTGGTATGTCCAACGATTCCCAAATATGATTATAAGAAGAATTTATTAACTTAAGTCCATTGCAAGTTACAAATGCTTTTGCAAGTGGTAGGGAATTCTTTTTTAAGAAGAATGTAGTTGTTAAATCAGATGTATTTAATTGATTAATTATTTTAGCATTATAGGTGCACCGATAATGTTGGATTAGGAAGTACTCGTATTTGCTTGCCAGATATTCTATGCATTATAAGAGTGGATTTTCAGAGGCTAGAACTAGTGTGGTTTCATTTAAAGTACCTACTTTTCATTAACCCTAACATAATATTCAAAGCTTTAAATTGTATACCAAACAAACAAACATATACCAAACACTCATATATATAGTCCCAAGATTCCTAAGAGGAACATAGGGCTTCCACAAAGTGTCTCCAGCGAACTCTATTTCTGGCTAGTGCTTTGATTTCAAGCCAGGATTTTCCCATTGTTCTCCCTTCGTCCAGTACTGTCCTTCTCCAAGTTCCCTTAGGTCTGCCTACTTTCCGTCGGCTTTGGGGATTCCAATCCAGTGCTGTCCTGGCAATGTCATTTGGCGGTCTACGGAGTGTGTGGCCCAGCCATCTCCATTTTCTTCGCCTTATTTGCTTTATGACATTTTCTTGGTTGCTTTGGTTCCATAAATTTTCATTGGAGATTCGGTTAGGCCAAAATATACGAAGGATTTTTCGTAACGCTCTATTAATGAAAACTTGTAATTGGTGTACTATGGGTGCTGATATCTTCCACGTTTCGCAGCCATACAGTAATACAGCTTTTACATTTGTGTTGAAGATTTTTAGTTTTGTTTTAGTTGGGTAAATCCTGGATTTCCATATGTAGTTAAGCATGTTGTAGGCGTTGCGAGCCTTATTTATTCTTTCATGTACATCACGCTTTGTACCCCCATTACAGTCAATTATGCTGCCCAGATATACAAATTCCGCTACTCTCTCAATTTTCTGGTCGTTGATCATAATAGGTTGGTTGTTTCTGGTACCAAATCGCATTTCTTTGGTTTTGTTGGTGTTTATTTCTAGACCAACCTTCTTTGATTCTTCTTGTACTTTGTTTACTTGGAGTTGCATGTCCTGTTTTGTATGTGCTAGGAGGCATATATCATCAGCGTAATCTAGGTCTTCCAGTCTGTTTGTTAATCCCCAGTAAATTCCTCTATTAGAGTTTACCTTTGTTAGTACGGAGTCCAGTACAATGTTAAATAGTATAGGGGATAAAACACAGCCCTGCTTTACTCCGTTTAGCATAGCTATTGGGTCAGATGTTATGCCGTTGTGTAGGATTTTGCTTTCTGTGTCACTGTAGAGTTCTTTGATGAGATTTACTATTTTTTCTGGTATTCCTATTTCCTGCAGTGCTTTCCATATGGCCGTATGTGTGAGCGTGTCAAAAGCTCTCTTGAAGTCCACAAAGCACACAAAGAGAGGAGAGTTGAATTCCTGTGACTGTTCTACAATTATTCTTAGTGTGTTAATTTGGTCCACGCATGATCTGTTTGGTCTGAAACCGGCTTGTTCCTTCCTCAACATTGGTTCTACACTCTTTGTTAGTCGGTTGTTTATAATTATTGCTGTTAATTTATTTATAGTATTCAGAAGTGTGATTCCTCTCCAGTTTTCGCAATATCTTCTGTCGCCCTTTTTTGGTATCTTTATTATTAATCCCGTTTTCCATTCTTTGGGGAACTTTTCCTCTCTCCAAGCCCTTTTCAAGAGTGGTTGGATTAGCTCTGCCACTGTACCTGGGCAAGCTTTTAACAACTCTGGTGGAATATTGTCAGGGCCGGCTGCTTTGTGTGCTTTCAGTTTTTCTATGGCCATTTCTATTTCTTGCGTTGTTGGTTCGTTGGTGTTAATTCTCAGTTGGATATTGGGTATTAGGTTTTCTGCGTCTTCTGGTGGTGTTGGGACTGCACTTAGAGATTCGCTAAAATATTCATGCCATCTTTTGACTTGTTCCTGTGGCGTTGTAATATCTTCACCTGTAGCACTTTTTACAATTGGTTGGTGGGTAGTATATCTTTTATTGGCTAGTTGTTTAGTTATATTATATAATTGTCTCATGTTTTGATGTTCATCGGCGACTCGCGCTTCTTCGGCAAGATTTTCTGCCCACTTTCTTTTGTCTTTCTTTGCTGCCTTCTTGACAGCTTTATTCGCTTCTCTATAACTTTCTCTAAGTCGGTTCTTCTCTACTGCTGTCTTGGAATTTAGTAATTCTAGATTAATGTGTTTGCGACGTTCTATTTTGTTCCACGTTTCTCTCGTAATCCACTCTTTCTTTACGTCTTTCTTTAGGCCCAGCACGTTTTCACTTATTTCCACAAGGGCTTTGCTAATCGTTTCCCAATTTTTGTCCTGTCTTTCGTCGATTTTGGATCTCAGCTGTCGTGCGAATTCTACTTTCGTCTCGTTATTTTGTAGTTTCTCAATGTTGAACTTTTTTCGAATAGGTTTGTTCAGTTCTTTTCTATTCCTAGCTATTTTGAATCTAATTTCGGCCATCATCAGGTAGTGATCACTGGCCGCATCTGCGCCTCTCCATGATCTGACATCTAAGAGAGATGTTCTCCATTGCTTACTGATTGCAACGTGGTCGATTTGATTGTAGGTGCGGTTATCTGGCGATTTCCATGATACCTTATGGATTGTTTTGTGTGGGAACAAAGTCCCTCCAATGATTAGGTCATGGTTACCACATAATTCAATGAAGCGTTCGCCGTTGTTGTTTCTCTGGCCAGTGCCATGCTTTCCGATAACGTGTCCTAGGTTGGTGTTGTCAGTGCCAACCTTGGCATTGAAGTCTCCCATCATTATTTTTATATCGGATCTTTTAATTTGTTCTAATGTTGCTTCAAGGCATTCGTAGAAATCCTCTTTTTCTTGTTCTGTTGCTTGTTCTGTTGGTGCATAGCACTGAATCAGTGTTACCAGTCTTAATTTGGTCCTAATTCTTGCAGTGATTATTCGCTCTGAAACAGGTTTCCATTCCACAAGAGAATTTTTTGTGGCTTTACTAAATAGAATTTCTACTCCATTTTCATGTCTTCCGCCATCTGTTTTACCAGAGTATATCAGCAGGTCGCCTTCCATGTTGACGTGCTCTCCCGTCCCATTCCACCGTGTCTCACTGAGACCTAGTATATCGACTTTATATGCTTTCATCTCTCTACAAATTTGGGCAAGGCGTGATGCTTGCATCATAGTTTTTATGTTCCAATATCCGATTCTTGTCCGTTTACGTAAGCCAAAGGTCGTTATCAAAGGATCCGTCCGGTTGTTCTCTGTAGAAGTTTCGAAAATCTAGTAATTTGAGGCGGATAGGTGATTGGCCTCTCGCGCCCGATTCTGATGCCAGGGCTGCCAGCTCTAGCCATCAGACTGGCCTCAGGAATTCCTGGAATGGGACCAAACACTCATAATCTAGAATATATCTTATATAGGCTCGATAAAAATTCAATGCAATATTTTATCTGCACCCCACGATCTTCTACAGAGTAGTAAATTAATACCTTTTTCGCAGCGACTACTTATGTAGTTCATACGTTGAGTCCAAAGCAGTTTTCTGACGAGTATTACACCAAGGTATTTAATTACTATTTATAACTGGGAATAAGCCACAATTAAAGATAAAAATACGTTTATTGACGTTTCAATTTCCAATTCGGAAATCGTTCTCAAAATACAAACAGTAAATTAAACAAATTTTGTTTTTTTGTTACATAGTGAAAAAATTCTTCGAATAATTTAATTTTATCTGACTCATTTATATTGACAATTCAGACATACATTATGCATTTTAAAGTAGACGACTTTAAAATGATATTGCCAATATTGTTGAGTTGCGCTCCTGGGACGACTTTACTTATAAGATAGTTCATTCGATTACATGAAATCAACTTTAACTTGAGAATATTCGTCAGAAAAAATCACAGCATGTAATTCGTCTTTAAAAAGACAAACACATGACATGATGACAGTAAAATTCTCCTGTTAGTGATTCCATAGTAAATTATGAGGGAAAAACCAGGAAAAAAACCTCATAATACTATCCCGACATTGTAAGTATTTGTTCGTGAATTTAGTTTACCTTCAACAAACATCAAAAATTCTGATTTTATATGTTACGTTATTTAAAAAACATAAATTATGTATCCTTTATATGTTACTGACTTACTAATACTGGTATTTTCTTATTAATAACTTCCTCTTTCAATATTGGTAACCAGATCCTACTACATTCTGCCGAGGAATTTGCGACACAATTGGCCTCATTTAGCATAATTAGAGCCGCTTCTTTGATTTTTCTTTTTTTACCATCCGTTTCTTTTAGGACTATATTTGAATTATTCCATTGAACCCTATGTTCATTATCCCATGCGTGTTTACATATTTGAGATCTATCAAATTCTCTATTTTTAATATAAGATTGATGTTCACTTATTCTAACATTTAATGGCCTTGATGATTCACCTAAATAAAACTGATCGCATTCACAAGGTATTTTATAAATGCAATTCTTTGTCCTTTCTTGTTCATTGTTAGGTTTGGTTTTGGACAAAATAGATCTCAACGTATTTGTTGTTTTGAATGTTGTTGAAATGTTGAATTTATTTCCTATCCTTTTAAGTTTTTCTGATAATCCTTTTATGTACGGTATTGTTATTTTCCTCATATTATTCCTTGTATTATGATGTATTCTCAATATGGCCTCATGGATCAGAGTTGTTGGACATATTCCTAAACGATATAAACGATAAAGAAGAGACAATAACATTTACCATGGAAAAGGAATATAATAACACGCTACCTTTCCTGGATGTTTTAATCTCTAAGAACGATACTGGATATGAGACTCAGGTGTATAGAAAACCAACACACACCAATAGATATTTAAATTTCAAATCAAATCACAATATTAATGTAAAAAAGGGAATAATTAAATCCTTATACGATAGAGCCAAAATTACTTGTTCTAACGAAAATTCGTTCTTGGAGGGGAAACATTTGTTAACATCTATTTTATTAAAAAATGATTATCCTTTATCGTGTATAAATAAGGAATTTTCAACAATCGATCGAATAGAACAGAATAACTTAGAACGAGATCCTACAGCATACACAAGGAATAATATGAGGAAAATAACAATACCGTACATAAAAGGATTATCAGAAAAACTTAAAAGGATAGGAAATAAATTCAACATTTCAACAACATTCAAAACAATAAACACGTTGAGATCTATTTTGTCCAAAACCAAACCTAACAATTAACAAGAAAGGACAAAGAATTGCATTTATAAAATACCTTGTGAATGCGATCAGTTTTATTTAGGTGAATCATCAAGGCCATTAAATGTTAGAATAAGTGAACATCAATCTTATATTAAAAATAGAGAATTTGATAGATCTCAAATATGTAAACACGCATGGGATAATGAACATAGGGTTCAATGGAATAATTCAAATATAGTCCTAAAAGAAACGGATGGTAAAAAAGGAAAAATCAAAGAAGCGGCTCTAATTATGCTAAATGAGGCCAATTGTGTCGCAAATTCCTCGGCAGAATGTAGTAGGATCTGGTTACCAATATTGAAAGAGGAAGTTATTAATAAGAAAATACCAGTGTTAGTAAGTCAGTAACATATAAAGGATACATAATTTATGTTTTTTAAATAACGTAACATATAAAATCAGAATTTTTGATGTTTGTTGAAGGTAAACTAAATTCACGAACAAATACTTACAATGTCGGGATAGTATTATGAGGTTTTTTTCCTGGTTTTTCCCTCATAATTTACTATGGAATCACTAACAGGAGAATTTTACTGTCATCATGTCATGTGTTTGTCTTTTTAAAGACGAATTACATGCTGTGATTTTTTCTGACGAATTTTCTCAAGTTAAAGTTGATTTTATGTAATCGAATGAACTATCTTATAAGTAAAGTCGTCCCAGGAGCGCAACTCAACAATATTGGCAATATCATTTTAAAGTCGTCTACTTTAAAATGCATAATGTATGTCTGAATTGTCAATATAAATGAGTCAGATAAAATTAAATTATTAGAAGAATTTCTTCACTATGTAACAAAAAAACAAAATTTGTTTAATTTACTGTTTGTATTTTGAGAACGATTTCCGAATTGGAAATTGAAACGTCAATAAACGTATTTTTATCTTTAATTGTGGCTTATTCCCAGTTATAAATAGTAATTAATATACAATGCCACAAGAAAATAGCTTCAGAACAATATTAAGGTATTTAAATTTTCAAATAATATTTTCATAAATAAAATTAATTTTATAAATAAAAAATATTTATTTATTTATTTATAAAATTGTGTGGGATTGCAAACCCCAGAACTGGGTTGATGTTCCAAGAATTATTTTTTGTAAAAATTGCTCCCCTTAAATATAAAGATGTTCGTTGGGACACCTGGCTTCGTTACTGTCCTGGCTTGGCGCATGCTAGAACGGTTTACATGTGGCTAGGAAATTTTCAGCCAGTAGCTAGTACTATTGCGAGATCAATAGAGCAACAACTCCACTGAAAATGGTAAATATTTCTAAACTAAAGAACAATGTTCGACTGAAATAGTTACTTCAGAAACTGTGTCGAATTGCATTGGATGAATTAACAGAAGCTTTATTGGAAAAACGCGTTTGGACAAGACCATGGATTTTAAACAGGAATGAACGTGGATCATCCGCACTGGTTTTGGAAAAACGTCAGCAAACTATTATGATTGAGACTTTACCAGCAAGAGTGAAGTTGAAAATCACTTTAGATGTTCTTTCATCCGGCATTAGTTACAGAAGACTGAGTCACTTTTATCGGGTTTCAAGGTGTTCCATATCTAAATTCATACCAGAGATATGTGAAGAAATCTTCAAGGCATTGAAAGAAAACATAAAGGTTAGTACTAATGATAACTTTATATTTGTATTTATTTATCGCAAAATTACAAATAAGATAATAAAAAAATTGTGCATTGCGAAATGCTAAAGCAATAGGATTCTCATTGTCCTGGCGTAAAAAATCTAAATTAATCTCGTCTATTGGATTTTGTTGTTGATAATTATTAGCTTCATTTTCTGTAATTATTGACAACTCCGAATTACTATCTTGATGTAAGTGGCAATGGTACAGTATTAATTGTTGTGTGTGAATTTAAAGAGCAATGACTACTAGGCGTCTGGTATGTAAATGTGGTGTTTACGTAGTTCAGATCTTCCATGCAAGACTGAGATAAGATAGCATTGATTTTGTCCCGAGTCACAATAGCTCGTGCAGTAGATAAGTAGTGCATTTTCAGTAGGCTACTCACAAAAGTTCCAAAAATATCATGTTCATTTTCGTGTGGTGTAGAATGCTCACCCGTAGGTGTACTATTTAAATTATTCTTTATCGACTTTATTTTCGTAACCAAAGATGCCACTTCTGAAATTTTTCTCTTTTGCGGAGTTGGAGTTGACATTTTATCGTTTGATTTACTAGTAGTTTTCGTAGTTTTCGTCGCAGACTCGTTGCGTTGTGGTTTATTACCTGTCGCAGATGTAGATGATCGTGATGAACAATTTTCAGAATGTAAAACGTCTTCACTGGTATCACTATCGTCATTGTTGTCAATATTATTTTCAGTGGCTTGGTTCATTGGGCTGTTATCTTGCTCTTCATATATTGCTGATTCTTGACTGTCCTACAACAAAAAAGAAACACTTTAGTAATAATTATAATAAAAAGGTATATTATTATTTTTTTTAGATACCAAATAATGCCGAAGAATGGTCGGAAATAGAAAATGGATTTAGAAAGAGATGGAAGTTTCCTTTATACTATGGTGCCATTGATGGAAAATATATTCAAATTATCGCTCCTGGTAATAGTGGAAGTATGTACTTTAATTATAAAAAAGTGTTCAGTATGATGACTATTGCTTTCGTTATGTTAATATTGGGGCTTGTGGAATGGCATTAGATGGAAGTGTATTTAAAAATTGCTACATATATAACAAATTGGAGAATAATCTTTTTCCAGAGGGTGGAGTGATTGTTACGGACGCCGCATTTTCATTAAAAACCTTCATTATGAAACCTTACCCTAGTGACAATTTAACATTGGAACAGAAAGTAGAAACAGTCAACAAAATTGTATTGGCATCAGCAGTGATGTCGACCGGGAATATATTGATGCAGAAAACACCTCCCATGGCTCTTGGAGAACAGAAACTGCAGGATTTGAAGGCTTATGTCAACAAGGGAGTAATCATTCTTCGATGTCAGCAATGGCGAGAAGAGAGACTTTTAAAACCTAATTTAACAATGATGGTGAGGGCATAGGCAATTAAAAATGATTTCTTGACTGTTTATTTATGTGTGCACTATAGAGAAAACACCCTACTTTTCAAAATTTCCCTGTGGCTTGACACACATTTTCTTTACTATAAATAAATAAATAATCTTACTTACCGTTGTTTTTCTTTTCATTGGTACACATTTAATAAAACTGTGCATTTCATCGAACCAGTTTAATTTTGACTTACTCGTCCTTGGAACCTGCTCCAGACTAGGTTGATATTTCAATTGTTAACAGTTCCTAACAGTAAGTTGCTCGTAAATTTTTTATCTTCATTTTTATGTCTTTGATAGACATTTTTATGTCGAGTTCTAATAATTTGCCACATATTTTTTGTAGTGCTGAATCACAAATACACTTATCTTTATATGATGGAATAGTGGCGTTCCACAGACATTTTTCCTCACGATACATTTGTACAAACTGTAAATTAATCTCGGCACATAATTGTGGCATATTAGATTTAGAAGCACGTGGTTATCTCTTTGAAAAATATAACAGGTCGACACTACGCACTTGCCGTTCGAAAACACTAGCTATGCCGGCCAGACGAGGGTGGTACACAAGCCCCAGGATAGTAAAACCAGTGAGGGGGAAGCAAGTTGCTTAACAAAGTAGAACTCCATGCTATTAAACTATCCTAGCTTAAGGCACTGGCTTACTGTCTTTCTCACTAGCTTACTAGCCTACACACGAAGCTAGTTTACTAATACTGCTAGTAATACTAGCTTGCTAGTTTAAAAGGGTTAGTTTGCTATCCTAGCTTGAAAAACTAGCCTCGTGTATTCCGGGCATAAGTGAATAAAAAAGGGGCTAGAATGCAATAACTACAAAGAGATAAATCAGAAAGTACTTATATAGATTTCCTGGGCAACACAGCATAAAAAGATTCCTAAACTCTTTAAATTGGACGCGGTTTACAAGAACCTTCCTGCTGGATGGAAAGAACGGCTTTTCTTTCCTAAAAAATATAAAAGGATGAAAAACTTTTTAAAGGAAATAATACTATACTTGGTTTAGAGAGAAACATTAGATATTTATTATTACTTTAGCATAAAAAATTATTACAAATAATAATAGCAAAATTTAAAAACAACTTAAAATGGTGCTATTTGTAACGATTTACAACCAACTCTAGACGTTGGGGACACTAAATGAATTTAAATTATTATTAAATTGAAAATATCTAGATTTTTTAAAGAAGCTTACATTGAGGTTAACCTTCAAAACAAAACAATTCAAAATGTATGGTAATGTACCAAATGTATGAAGAGGATAATACTAACTGTCATATGTCAAAATAAAATATCAAAACTTTTTGAAATACTAAAAAAATTTTAATATTATTTGCGTTTAAAAGAAGAATAATATAATAATTAGCCAATCCATAAAACTTATAATTTTAATTATTAGAATTTTTTAACTTGTCTTGAAAGCAAATTTTTTATTAATAAAAAATTGTTTATTTTTTCTTTGGAAAATATTAACAAAAAAGTACCTTGATATCACTGTCTGATGTATTTCCTTTAAGAAAGTTTTTGGACTCTAAGTTGGAACTGAATCCAAAACACTGCAAAATAACAAAAATGCGTTACACAAGCTGCAAGTTGTTCCGAAATGAACAGAGAACCAAATAGACGATTCTTTGGAAGTCAGTCACTGGATTCGGGTCTCAGATTATCTTGGATGAACAAAAACCGCAATCTTCAAAGCTTGGCCTCTCAAACACTTCTTCTTGAAACCATGTGGGCCTCTCAAATCGTAACGCTGCTTGCAAATCTCTCACATAGGACACAACACGTACAACAAATCGGTGATTACATCAACAAAACTGCCACATTTGCATTTAATTAGATTCACCTCTCCACAAAAAAAAATTGCCGGCTTTTGAAGACTACACACCCATGGTACAACGAAAATAAGGTATGATCGATAGCGTGCTAAATTTCGTCTGTTCTGCGCAGTGACGTCATGTGGAGAGGTACATTCTTAAAGTACATGGAAGGACTGCTTAATTCCATCACTTTAATATTTTATTATTTATAATTTATTGTTTTTATTATTATTATTTTTTAAATCACTTTATGAGAAATCTGATATTTCGTGTCGGATTAAGCGTTTCTGGGACCGGGAGCTAAATAGCAAAGATTGTTAATCCGGTTCCAGCAATATTAATTGAAGGCTTTGGTCAACTTTAGTATTTAAAACTATTTAATGTAAGTCTGCTGAAATTAAAAATAAAAATTCTTTTATTTGTGGTTATAGCATGATTTTATTTCGTTTATAATACAAATAAGAAAGAGTAGTTTTTTTGTATCATATATTTACATTTCACTGATATTTAAAATTAGGCAGAAATTAAACGTATCAATAATTTTAAATGATACATAGTTTATTAAAATAAGTCCATACAATTCACAAAAATATGAGGGGTAAAAACATATTTTTTTAAGCCCTTTTCTCTATTCGAATTGCCGAATATAGGCATCTCCTAATTCTCGCCATTCATCACTGTTGTTTGTAAGGCGTTTCCACATTGGCCCTGTAATTCTTTTTAATATAGTCGCTCCATCGCATTTGCGGTCTTCCTCGTGGTCTTTTCGCTTCATATGGCCGCCAATTTCCGATTTCTTTATTTTATCGGCCATACGTAAGACGTTCGTTATGTCCAGCCCATTTTCATTTCAGTTTAGCTGCCTGTTCGACAGCATCTTTTACTTTTGTTCTATTACGAATGTCTTCATTCGTTTTATGGTCTTTGAGTGAGATACCCAGCATCTGTCGTTCCAAAGCTCACTGAGTTTTTCTGGTCTTCTCCATGTTTATTTTAGTGAATGTCCAGATTTGAACTCCATATGTAAGCACAGGTAGGATACAGGAATTAAACACTTTGGTCGCAGTCTTTGAGATATATTTTTATTTTTTAATACGTATGAGAGTCTTTTATTTATAAAAGTTCATTTATTTCAGCATTCAACCTTATATCAATTTAAAGCATAATAAACTGTTCTTAAAGTACAAACAGATAGTCTCAAACAGTTGCGAATGATAAAGCCTAAAGTGTTTAATGAATTAATTGTTACAATGAATTAATCATTTATATGTTGTACAAAACGAAACTGTTCATCAAATGTAACTCCTAAGTATTTTATTGCTTTTACATAAGACTATTAATTATCATTAATTGTATAAGAAGTATCATATTTTTTAATACATCTATCTGTTGTATATTTATATAGTTCTAATTTATTTGTCTTTATTCTAATTTATTGTCTATATTCTAATTTATTAAAACTCACGATAACTAATTACGAATTTATTAAAGTCTTTATTAATTCTAATTTATATTACAAATAATTTATTTTCGTTTCGTTACAAGTACCGCGTTTACCGATCTTCTTATGACTGACTGCCAAATAAAAATCTTTCATTTATATACACAACTGTGTCATCCAGAGAATTCGGCGGACTTCTTGAATAGTCTCGTATTTTGGTGAAGGCGCTCGACTCGTTTTTCAACCTCGAGACGTGGATGATTCACCAAAATTAGTGTCTAGAGATTTCTGGTAAACAACTGGTAGCTAAGCTCAGGTATATTTTGACCTACAAATTACGAGAATCAATAAAAAGAATTAGTCATAAAATATTTACAGTTCTATATGCCATAACATTTAAAATCGTAACATTGCCCCCCTCTTAAAAGATGGTTCCTCCTGGAACCTTGTCGGGACTGGAACCGGAACGACATGCTGATATCGGCAACTGGACCCTCTTTTACAACTTCCAGTTGTATAGAAATGACAAGGGACGGTTTTCTCTCCGCAGCAGTAACTATGCGGATTGCAACAGACTAACACCTGGACTTCGGTGTCTTTAAAGACTTCCTCCACCATGTTTCGTATAACCCTCCAATCTAATTGGCGGCACTCCAACTTTGGCATGGCTAACTTTTGCACGTCGGACTCTAGTACGTGCTCTCTCAACTGAAGTAAGGCTTCCCATACATCTCGGTAGGTAGGTTGGTCACGGGCAGTGTCTTTTGTTACCAGGTAGAAAAGGTAACGTGATGCATCTTGAAGTTTCAAGGTTTTACCAGGAGCTGGCACTTGGCATTGAAGTTCTGCAACTCGACCAAACTTCCTTCGAAAGACGGATGCCAACCCTGGTGCATCTTTGATACTGGCCGGGATGGTAAGGGCCAGTGAGTAGTCATCGGGAAGCGCGAGTAGATCTTGCCTTTCTTCAGTGGTAACACCATGTCTTGCTTTACCGGTACCTCCATAGGCACCCATGAATTCCTCAAACGTGAGGTCAGACACATCTTGGACTTGGTTTACTTCCACTTCTTCATCTACGTCGTGGTCACCCTCGAAAGACGCCAGCCGGTTATGGTGTACTATCATCGGCTTTCCTCTCGGAATCTTGCTTATTCGGTAAATAACATCATTGATCTTCTCCATAATGAGGTATGGACCTTCCCAAAACTGCTGCAATTTGGGAGAACAACCTTTTCGCTTTTTGGGGTTATAAAGCCAGACTTTATCGTTCTTCTTAAAACACCCCTTTTCGGCTTGCGTATCGTACCGTTTCTTCATTCGGTCACTAGCGATCTGGAGATGGGAACGGACCAACTCGTGTACATCGTCCATTCTTCTTCGTAATTCGATCACATAATCTTCACCTGCTACATCTTCTCCAGGTCGACACCCAAACTCTAGATCACAAGGTAGTCGCATCTCGCGTCCGAATAGGACTTTGGCTGGTGTCTGGCCTGTTGATTCATTAACAGCAGATCTGTAGGCCATTGTGAAGAACGGGAGATATTGGTCCCAGTCTCGCTGATGATCGGACACCATCTTTGTCAAATACTTGCCAACTGTTCTATTCATTCGTTCTACCATACCATCCGATTGCGGATGATAAGCCGTAGTCCTTGTTTTCTTCATACCTAGTCTATCACATATTCCTTGGAATAAATCGCTTTCGAAGTTCCTGCCTTGGTCACTATGGATCTCCAAAGGCACTCCAAATCGGCTGATATATTCTTGGATCAACTTATCTGCAACGGTGGCCGCCTTCTGGTCTGGAAGTGCGTAAATCTCGACCCACTTAGTGAAGTAATCCATTACTACCAACATGTACTTGCCTCCATTATCACTTTCTGGAAACGGCCCAGCAATGTCCAAAGCTATTCTTTCAAACGGGCTTCCAACGTTATATTGTCTCATAGGAGCTCTCCTTTTTCGATAAGGCCCGTTACTCGTAGCACAAATAGTACATTTCTTACACCAGTCTTTTACATCGTCGGAACTGTTCATCCAATAAAACCGTTCCCGAATTCGCTGAAGGGTCTTCTTCACACCAAAATGCCCTCCTGATGGACTGTCGTGTAACTGACGAAGTACTTCGGCTATTCTGCTCTTTGGAATCACCAACTGTCTTCTCTTCTCTGAACCGTCATCATTTTCCAGGACTCGTTTGAGCAAGCCATCTTCCATGATAAATGAGTCCCACTGGGCCCAATACGTCTTAACTACTGAGCCTAGGTTCGATATTTCTTGCCAAGGTGGTCGACGGTTTTCCTCTTTCCATTTTCGGATTTTCTGTATAACTGGATCTCTCTCTTGTTCTTCCCTGATCTTGGTAGGCGTCCAGTCGTCGTGGACCACCGTCGTTCTTAGCACTGCTGCTTCCTTGGATTCCGTTTTGTTGCAGTGAGAACACTCTGCTGGGCATGGCCTTCTGGAAAGAGAATCAGCGTTTCGGTGGCTAACTCCGGCCCGGTGCTCAATCTTAAAATCATATTCTTGGAGTCGTTCGATCCACCTGGCTATCTGACCCTCTGGATTCTTAAACTGCATCAACCACTTAAGGGCGGCATGGTCGGTTCGGATTAAAAACTTCCTTCCATAGAGGTATTGATAGAAGTGCTCTACTGATTTCACTACTGCCAGAAGTTCTCTTCTCGTGACGCAATAATTCCGCTCAGGTTTTGAGAGAACTTTACTGAAATATCCAAGGACTCTTTCCTCTCCTCCCTGAATCTGGGACAGCACTCCTCCAATTCCCACATTACTTGCATCTGTATCTAAGATGAACTCTCCTTCTGGCAGTGGATACCCTAAAATCGGTGCTGTGATTAAATGCTTTTTTAAGGTCTCAAAGGCATTTTGGCAGTCTACATCCCAGCAGTATTCTCTTGCTTCCTCTGTAAGTCGCGTTAATGGTTTAGCGATATCTGCAAACTTCTTAATAAACCTCCGGTAATAAGTACATAGTCCAAGAAAACTTCTCACTTGATGTTTGTCAGTTGGTTTTGGCCATTCCTTAATGGAATCGATTTTTCCCTTATCCACGGCCACTCCTTCTTTACTGACTATATGACCCAGATAATTGACTTTACCTTGAAATAGCTGGCACTTCTTGGGGTTTAACATCAATTGGGCAGCTTTAAGTCGATTAAAAACGTTTTCTAAATTCTTCAGATGGTCCTCAAATGTCTCCCCCAAGACGATTATGTCGTCTAGATAAACTAGGCACGTTTTCCAAGATAACCCTCTCAACACATTTTCCATAAGTCTCTCAAATGTCGCAGGAGCGTTACAGAGTCCAAATGGCATAACGTTGAATTGCCATAATCCAGATCCTGTGGTGAAGGCTGTCTTTTCTTTATCTACCGGGTCCATTTCTACCTGCCAGTATCCAGACTTCAAATCCAAAGTAGAGAATAATTTACTTCCAGCCAATGTGTCTAATGTGTCATCAATCCGAGGCAGAGGATAACTATCTTTCTTGGTAACGTTGTTCAGCAAACGGTAATCCACACAGAACCTTGTCGTTCCGTCTTTCTTCTTAACCAGGACCACCGGAGAGACCCATGGGCTCGTAGAAGGTTCTATCACCCCGTCTTTCTTCATTTCCTGAACAATCGTTTCAGCTTCCTCTCTTTTCGCCTGTGGTAATCGTCGAGCTGTTTGACGAATTGGCTTAGCATTACCAGTATCAATTTTATGCTTAACAACGGTAGTTCTTCCCGTCTTTCCTCCTTTCGGTACGAAAATATCACGATACTGCCGAAGAAATTCCCTTAATTTCCTTTTCTCAATCTGATTCAGAGACTGTCCAGCAACCGCAACCATTTGATCAAATTTATCGTTGGAATTATCAGACGTTGTCGTCTGACGGATTATGGATGTGACAGGTACACAAGTTCCTACTTTTGTCTCTTTCTTGATGGTCACTGGGTAGTCATTGACATTAATAAGTCTCACAGGAATTTCTTTAGCCGAAGTCACTAATTCTTTTCCAATTATGATTCCACGGCCAACTTCGTCGTCATGATTCCAAGGCTCCATCATAACAGGTGTTCCTTCGTCCACAATTCCCTGTAGCCGCGCTACTATTATCGTTTCACTTCTCGCAGGCACGACTGTATCTTCTTTAACGGCTGCTTGCATAGTGTTGTCATCATGTGGATGGAGAAATACCTCCTCGTTACCAACTTTGATTACCTTATTCTTAAAATCCAATTGGAATCCATGCGTATTCATTACGTCCATTCCTAATATAACATCCTCTTCGATGTCAGCAACTATAACAGTATGGACGAACTTTTCTGCTCCAATTCCTAATTGTACCTGGATTTCTCCATGAATGTTGGCATTTTCCCCTGTGGCGGTCCGAAGTCGCAACCTCGTTGGTAACAGTTTCTTTCGGCTGTTTATAACTGTCGGGCGTATAATGGTTCTGGTCGCTCCAGTATCCACCAACAATGTATGCTTTTTACCATTTATTTCTCCATCTACATATACACTATCTTCACGACATTTCAAAGAAGCTATTAGTATCAGAGGGTCTTTGGTAAAGTTCTGGGTCGAAGCTGCTCCCCTAAGGCCGACGCGTTCTGGTTTTGTCTTCGGTCTTATGGTCTTCGTTTTCTTGTGTGTCATGCTTTTTATCATATTAAAGAGCTGGTCAAGTTTATCTTCATCTCCTTCCTCTTTTACAGTCCTAACTTTACTGTACCCGCCAGAGGCCTGCGTGGCTGACTCGTATTCAAGAGCGGCGGATAAGACATCAACCAGCGTCTTGTGACGAGCTAATCGTAGTGTTCTTTGCATCTCATGATCACGAAGACCATCAATAAACGTTTGAACGGCCAACTTTTCCATCATGTCTTCGGGAGCTGTTGGATAAGCATATCGCACTAATCTGGCGATATCTACTTCATATTCTTCAAGAGCCTCATCTTTCTTTTGTCTTCGATTTTTGAGCTGCGACTGATATACATGCTCCAAGTGTTCGTGGCCATATCGCATATTTAACCTCTTCTTCAATTGTTCGAAATCATCTGTCTCCTCTACGGCTATGGTCTGGAGCACATCTAAGGCATCTCCTCGAAGAGCGATAGTCAGGTTTACAGCCTTTTCTTTTTCAGACCATCCATTCGCTCTTGCAGCTGATTCGAACTGTTTCATGTAGTTGTTCCATGATGATTTTCCGTCGAAAGTTGGGACTTTGACATGAACGGAACTTCCACTTCCTTCACATTTCGGCCGTGTTTCCAACTTACATTTCGTCTCGTCTTCTTTTGTCTCTGCAATAATTGGATTGTTTTCTCTCTCTGCGGTCGTTGTTTCCTCCATCTTCCTTTCCATCTCTTTTATCTTCTCTTCGAAGGCCAACATATCGGCAGCAACTTGGTTCTTTAACGAAGACATTTTATCGTCGAGGGCAGACATCTCAGAGGTGACTTTAGAGATGTTAGCAGAAACCTTGCTTTCCAAAGAAGAAATCTCGTTAGAAACTTTGCTTTCTAAAGAAGCGATATCACAGGAAACCTTGGCTACATCACCACAGACTTTGGCTACATCAGAGGAAACTTTCGAAATATCGCCATGAACTCTGTTCTCTAACGATGCGATGTCACCAGAAACTTTATTCTCTAATTTTGAAATTGACGCGATGACAGCATCTTCAAATATATAAGTTTCCGGATCTAAACCCTCTTCCTCCAAAGCATTCTTTAGTCGTTGGACTAACTCAGCCTTTTTTCCGGTAGAAGCTAATTCTCTATCCTCAAGATGCCTTCTTAGATTCGTAACTGTGAGCTCGTAAATCGTAGCCATTGTTCACCAATTTCACTTCTTTTTATTTAAAGTCCCGCTTGTTTATTTAAATATCCCACTTCTGGCACCAAATGTTGTATATTTATATAGTTCTAATTTATTTGTCTTTATTCTAATTTATTGTCTATATTCTAATTTATTAAAACTCACGATAACTAATTACGAATTTATTAAAGTCTTTATTAATTCTAATTTATATTACAAATAATTTATTTTCGTTTCGTTACAAGTACCGCGTTTACCGATCTTCTTATGACTGACTGCCAAATAAAAATCTTTCATTTATATACACAACTGTGTCATCCAGAGAATTCGGCGGACTTCTTGAATAGTCTCGTATTTTGGTGAAGGCGCTCGACTCGTTTTTCAACCTCGAGACGTGGATGATTCACCAAAATTAGTGTCTAGAGATTTCTGGTAAACAACTGGTAGCTAAGCTCAGGTATATTTTGACCTACAAATTACGAGAATCAATAAAAAGAATTAGTCATAAAATATTTACAGTTCTATATGCCATAACATTTAAAATCGTAACATATCTATCTTTAATACATCTATCTATTTAAGCACTGCATTTTCTTTTAAAAGACGGTGATTTTTAAAAAAAAACTCCCATAAGTTCAGATTTTAAATCTCTCTTGAAACTATCTGCAGTAAAATGCTTTGAGCAAATCCTTCCATTTTTAGGAATAAAATAGTCCTTTCGTTTACAGGTCTCTACCCAAATTTTTACAATCTTTGGATCGTTTGGGAACCGGAAAAACATAATATCTTTCTTAACCACTTTACTTTGATTGTCACTATTACATAGAACTATTGACCACCTCATCTTTAAATAACAAAAAGAGTATATTTCGCTTAAAAAGCTTTAATGATCATTCTACACATCACAACAATACAAATACTAGAGGTTAAGTATACGCTTTACCTCTCCACATTACGTCACAATATAAACGACAACTCCGCCCTCATGCGCAAGATCATATCTTCTCTTTTCTTTGTATCATGCTACACACCAAAATCTTTCCTAATACTGTTCTGAAGCTATTTTCTTGTGGCATTTTAAATTAAATACTATTTAACTGGGAATATGCCACAATTAAAGGTAAAAATACGTTTATTGACGTTTCAATTTCCACTTCGGAAATCGTTCTCAAAATACAAACAGTAAATTATTAATTATGGCTTATTCCCAGTTAAATTGTGATTAAAATCTTTCTTCTTCAAAATTTCAATCCCAACTTTTACTTAAACTACACATTTAACTGCTACTATTACTTTACACTGTATTTCCATGACAAAAACCAAAAACGAAAAACCATTAAGAATTTTAAAAAAATCTGGACTAAACAATGACTTGAATCTTTACGTGGTCTATTGCAGCGTGATGCCATTCTCTTCCCCGCATAACTTTCTCACCAATCTAAGTGGATATTTATTTGACGGGTAATATTAGGCTGCATCACCACCAAAGTAAGGCAATTAAAATTTATTATATAAATACCAGAAATGTTTATATTATCAATCCCAATGACACAAAAAGATTGAGAAAATATTTCGGTGTTTTAATATATACAAGGTGATTTTAAGTGCTACAAGATTCAGAAGTACAAACAAAATATTTATCAAAGTTTAATAGTAATCTCAATAAAATAAAACATTTTTAATAATTATTTCTATAAAAATAAATATAATTTTTATATAAATATTTTCTATATTCATTTTTTCCTGCAAAATAGATTTTTCTTTTGTTGTCATGAATAGCGGAGGTCCTTTCAGGACAATTATACATAAGATTTATTTTAGTTATATCTATCTTCGTTAATCCTCGGCGTTGACCCATCTTTTTTATAAATGATCTATCCTACAAATCAGAATAATTGAAATTAATAAAAAATACGTCCAAACTAGATTCACATTTAGACTTAACGAACAAAAAATTTAGATCATGTATAATTGAAATATTTATTACCGATAACCATACTGTATGATTCGCGCGGTATGTATCTGCAATAGGGATGCACGCGGGACTTCCCTTCCCGCAGTTTGTCCCACATTTATTCCTGCGGGACGAGACGGGACGCAGGACGGGATAGCGATTTATCTGGAACGGGGCACGGAACGAGACCGGCGCTTTTTTACACGAGACGTCTCGCATGTCCGGCAAAAACATCACTTTTATTATTTTCGGAATGATTTAGTTATTAAAGTTATACAAGTATCTGCATTATGCTTGCAATGTAAAAAGATTTATGGACATTAAAAAAGGTTTTCTAGTTTAATAATTCATATTGATAAAACTTATTTTCATAGACTTCCAGCAAGCATATGATTCCATAAAAAGAAAAAAAAAGTGGATAGTAATGTAAGAAATGGGAATACCAAGAAAATTAGTTGAATTAACGCAAATGAGCGTGACAGACTCATATGCGCAAGTAAAGATAAGAAGCAGAACATAAATGTCATTTGGTATAAATTCAGGACTTAGGTAGGAGGTCACCATTGCTGTTCAATTTTGCTTTAGAATATGCAATTAGTAAAATATCATCTGAGCTGACAGGAGGATTTGCTGATCAAGGATCAAAACTGTTGCTGGACTTTGCTGATGATATAGATAGAGTCACGCATTCTACAAGAGGAAACAGGAAGTCTGGACATCTTTATCAAGAAAAAGCGATGGGACAGAAAAGTTATATTCCGAGAGACAATCAAGAGGTCTTCATCTTCATCTTCATCTATATCTCCAAAAAGAATCAACCATAATATCAATTAAGAACAAGAACCAAAAGAAAAATATTTCTTAACGTATGTATAATAAAAATGCTACAGATCTAGTAATTTTTAACCGTTATCTACTCCAGGAATGTATCGCATTCGCTGCAGTTGTAGTTTGGTACCTACTGGAACAACAAAACGTAATTTAAATACTCGTTTGACTACATACGAGAAGATTTGGTCCCTGCAAAAAATTATCCGTGGTAGAACAAATCAATACTCAAGAATCACTGGTTTTTATTGAAAGAAACATAGTTGCTTAATAGATCACACTACTAAGCATGGATGTGGGCTTTCGAAATTAAAAACATCCGATTAATTCTTCTCGTAATGAAGAGTGTCCTTATGTAAACAAACATTCTTTAAATATTTTTCTACCGATTTGTACCATTTATTAGATTTTTGAAGACATATTATGACTACATTTAGTTGGGTTAGATTATTTACTCTAAAATTAGGTCAAAAGCTATTGAACCGACAAGTCAATATTTATCTGGCATTAATATTTACATTGGCTTCGTTGAGTATGAAAAGGCATTCGACTCCATAGAACTTTGAGCAATAGAAAGAGCTATGAACAACTGCAGGCTAGACTCCCGATACAGAATGCTCATACATATTATTTACAAAAAAGCTACAATGAAAATGGAAATAGATGCGAAAACCAAAGCTATACCAATCAACAGGTAGTTCGCCAGTGAGATGTTATCTCACCAAAGCTATTTACACTTGAACTGAAAGACGTGTTCAAAGACATTAACTGATTGGATAAAGGAAAAAATGTTAATGGAAGAAAACTGAGTCATTTGAGATACGCTGATGACAATGTAATATTCGCTACAAGTTTCGAAGAACTACAGACAATGATGACGCAACTATTTCAAGCTTCGGAAAAAGTAGGTCTTCAGATGAACTTGGAAAAACAAAAATAATGACAAATAAATCAAACATTAGAGAAATAACGTTCATCATCATCATCTTTGGCCCGACAATCCTCTGTGGATCTTGGCCTGCTTTAAGATTCGTCGCCATTCTGTTCGGTTTCTGGCAACATGTTGCCATCTTCTGATTTTTAATATCCGTAAGTCGGTTTCAACTCCATCTAACCACCTAATTCGCGGTCGGCCTTTGCTGCTTCTTCTACAGGTGTTCCTGTGGTTAGCTTCTTAGCAATCGTATTTTCTGGCATTCGTATTATGTGTCCAGTTGAACGTTATGACATCTGGCTCATCAAAGAGCTGATACAATTCAAAATTATATCTTCTGCGCCACTGCCCTTGGTCGTTTATAGCTCCAAATATTTTGAGCTCAAAGATTCCCAAAAGTCTTTCATCTTTCTGCGTTAGAATCCATGTTTCTGCTTCATTTGTGAAGACCCGCCTCAGCAATGTTTTGTATATAATAATTTTAGTTCTTCTTTGAATGTTTCTTGAGTGGAAATGCTTTTCTAGTCCATAGTGTGCCCTATTTGTAAGATTTATTCGTCTTTTGATTTCTTCGCTTGTTTTATTGGTAGCAGTCAATAGCGACCCAAGGTATGTGAAGTTGTCAACACGTCCAAAGGTATGACTTCCAAAGACTGTTTCTCGATCCTCATTTGCTATCGGATCCTTTGTAACCAACATGTACTTGGTTTTGTCTTCGTTGATGACTAGACCGACCTGTTTCGCCGCTGTTTCCAATTCTAGGAGATATTGCCCAACATCTCGCTTGCTACGCCCTATTATGTCAATGTCATCAGCGTATGCTAAGACTTGTATTGATCTATTGTAAATAGTACCGCCATCCCTAATTCGTGTATCTCGGACTGCCTTTTCTAAGGCAATATAAAATAGGAGGCAAGCCAGAGTATCCCCTTGTCTGAGTCCATCCTTTATCTCAACGGATCTAGAATTCTCTCCCTGTATTCTAACAGTGGCTTTTAAGTTAGACATTGTCATTCTCGTAAATCGGATAAGTTTCTCTGGTATACCAAACTCATTCATTGATTGGTGTAGCACTGTGCTCTTGACACTGTCGTATGCGGCCTTGAAGTCGACGACTAGGTGATGGGTTTCAATATTGAATTCCAATGTTTTCTCGAGAATCTGTCTTATTGAATGAATCTGGTCAATTGTTGATTTTTCTGGAGTGAATCCAGCTTGATATTTACCAACTATGCTTACTGTGTAAACTTGTAGCCTTTCGTAGAGAATATTTGCTAGTATTTTGCAAGCAGTTGTTAACAGGGTTATACCTCTATAGTTGTCACACTGGAGCTGGTCACCTTTTTTATGTAACGGGCATATCTTGCCTTGAGACCATTCACGAGGCATGGTCTCATTATGCCAAACAAGAAGTAAAAGCTTATGCAGTGTCTGTAGTAGGGCATCGCCACCATTCTTGTAGAGCTCACTGCAAATTTGATCAATTTCTGGTGATTTATTATTTTTAAGCTTTTTAATGGCTTGGGCAACGTTTTCGATGGTAGGTGGTCTTTCGTTTGGGTTGAAAGGATTCCAATCATTTCGATTTGCTAGGGTGTTATCTGCTTCTTCGATATGATGGCCATTAAATTTTACATCAAAAAATTCAACCCATTCTTTTTAGGATTGAGGCCGTATCATTTAGGATGTTTCCTTCTACATCTTTACAGCTCCTTATTCTTGGCTTAAACTATTTGCGCATTTTGTTTAGATTTCTGTAGAACTTTCGAGTTTCATTTTGATTTCTTAGCCATTCTGTGCTTTCCAACTGCTTTTGCCCAAATTGTCTTTTTTTTCTTCTATGTAATCGTTTTTCTTCTCTTCTTAGCGTCCAATATTCTTCCTCTGCTCTTCTTGTGCATTAAGCTTGATTTGTCTTTAGGTATGCCCTGTTTTTGTTATCTGTTTCTTCTTGGTACTCCTTGTCAAACAATTCGTTTTCTTTAACTGGTTTGGTTTTTCCCAATATTTTTGTTGCTCTCTCAGTTATTATGTTTTTACATTTTGTCCACAGTTCCTCTACATTTTTCCTCACCTCCAGACTCTCCATTTCCTCGTCTATTTGTCTCCTATACTCTCCCGCAACGGTTTCAATGCGTAGATTATCAACATTAATTCTGTCTTGTTTCGTGTGTTTATCTATCTTTGGGTTTGATATTCTTCCTCTGATTTTTGCCTTTTGAGAAATAACGTTAAACGACATAACTTTGGAAACAGTAAGCTAATACATCTACCTGGGACAGATAATGAAAGTTAACAGTGAAAATTAAACTGCCGAAATTACCAGAAGAACTAGATTAGCATGGGCAGAATCTAGAAAACTGTGTTGGACCTTGAAAAGCACTAAAATAGAACAATCCTCCCTATATTCATGTATAGTTCACAGTGTATCCTCTCTATACTCACGTATGATTCACAGACGTGGACACTCACCAAGTCTAATATGGATAAAATAGTAAAAGCACAAAGAGCGATGGAAAGAGCGATGGAAAGACTGGTCAATACTCGAGGGTGAGATTTATAGACAAAAAAAAACAATCAAATGGATTAGAAGCAAAATGCAAAATGGAGCTTCGCAGGACACAATGCCCGACTAAAAGATAAAAGATGGAACCACGAAATACAACAATGGAGACCATAATTAGGTAAGCGGAGCCGAGAAAGACCACAAATGAGATGGTCTGATGACATTTAGAAGATTGCAGGATATAACTGGGAGAAAGTGGCTCAAAATAGAAAACCCTGGATTGATTTAGGGGAGGCGTATGTCCAAAGCTGTATTACTTAAGGATGAAGAAGAGAAAAAGAAGAAACATTCACAAGTAAATAAACACACGTCTCGCAACATTAAATAAACACGCGCGTTGATTGACCCCATAGCATTGCAAAAGACACGGTTATTTTCATAAATTGTTATGAAGAACAAAAAAGACAATTAATCAATTATTGTATTGTCAGAGTCGACATGAAGTTTATTCGAGTCTGTAGAATTATTGTTAACATAGTAATCTTGACGTAGCATTATTTTATCATAACATAACTTTAGTTAAAATTTACAAGTTTAAAAATGAAAGAGACGTTACAGAATGACAATTTTACAATGAAATTTTATATATAGCCCTCAATATTTATATATAGCCCATTGAAAAGTTACATTGAGATTACATAAGAGGACGTAATTTTTTTCCATGTGTGGGAGTGCTTAGTAGAAGCTTGGGTTTAAGTTTTTTGTGGTCGCCACCTTTGTTCCCCGACCACAATAATGAAACTGGGGGCAATGGGTGGTAAATTAGCAACCCTACAAAAAATTTTTATAATATAAAAGTTATTAACAAAAATAACTAAAAACAAATGTTTGAACAAATTTTCTTCTGGACTTTATAACTTTTATATAGATTATATAGACTCCGAAGTTGACTGAAGGAAAGAGAAGCATAGGGAGGCGTAGAATGTCATGGCTGCGCAACCTTAGAGAGTGGTACGGATGTACATCAAATGAACTTTTCAGAGCAGCCGTCTCAAAAGTCCGAATAGCTATAATGATTGCCGACCTCTTAGGTTTACTATAGCTTATATAGCTTTATAAGCTTAGTTTTTTACTATATATTTTTTATTCATATAATTTATTATTTTGTTAACATATGGTATTATTAGTTTATTAATGACCTTTTTCTCGACCACCTATAAGGTAGAGTCTGGAGGCGCGTTTTTTTCAGGCGAGATAATATTAGCATAAATATATATTTAAAAAGTTGTTTTCCAGCTAATGTTTTGTATTTTCTTTAATGGTCCAGGCTACGATTCAAAACTAATTAAGTATCGAAGTGAATTTTTGCGAAAGAACAGAAATTAGAATTGGCGTTATTGTGGGTAATTCGTCTTCGAATTCTTTAAATTTTTCGATAAATTTTAATGTTTACATGATGTCACTATATGTTTCACCAAAAGATTTAAGGCACACTGCAGAGCATTTGAGGTCTACTTGACGGCAACCATACATACTTTCTCAGTTTCCCTTGTATCTGCAGAAAATTAATTTTAAAAGTTCGGGGGATGCTGGAGTTTTGATTGGTTTCCAAATTTTTTCATGCTTTTTCCAACCCCAATCTTCAGAATGGCAGTATTTCCTGTTGATAAACTCTAAGACTCTGGAAATTAGTCTTGTGTTGGCGGAAGCAAGGACAAGTTTATTGTAATTTTGGTCACTCTTTTAGCGAATCGGTTGTATACCATGCTGTTAGAGAATCATCTTTATTTCCATTATATAACGACACGAAAAAACGTTCGTTAACGACAGTGGACAGATATGGCTAGGCTTTCTCACCGAGAAATAATGCTGTTCCGCTAGATAACAACGGATGCTTCTATAAAAATTTGATGAATTAAAGTTTGCCGATTTTGTGTGGCGCATCCTAAAAAACCATGGAAAATAGCAAATTCTCTGCAATACCGTCGCCGTATATAAAACTTAAAGGACAGTATAATTGACGTGACTTACACCCTTTTGGAGGTTTAAAAAAATTGGATACTTTGGGCACATAACGTTGGACTGCTCCAATTCTAATGCCGTGAGCAAGACAAGTATATCAATATCCTCTGCTATGACGGTCACAAAAAAATAGGATTGGAATGCAGCAAGCGCAGCACGGATGATGACTGTATCAACATCAGATTCAGCCTTCTCGACACCAACATTTGATAGAGCAGTTTTGAGAAGGTCTATTAAGTTTGTTTGGTTCTTTTTATTGCCAAGAAATTTGTCTTGGACTAATATTGATATAACGCTCTTATTAAACTTTATCGCTGTCCATTGGTGCCTTTTCGTGCGACGTAAGCTCAGTTCTGTGGTGGGGGAATGGATCGATAATAAATTAATAATACCCATGTATAAATGTATAATGTTAAGAATGTTAATGTTAAGAAAATAATAAATTAATTTAAAATGTTTTGAATAAAGAATATATATTATAGAAAACTAAGTCTAAGTGCCGTTTCACATGTAGCCGACGGTCAGCGCTAAACGTCAGTGATAATGAATAAATGCATTGCATTGCACAGCTGATCATACGCAAGGCATGTGAAATGGTTAGTTTCCGCTAATGCATTTAATTCATCATCACTGACGGTCAGCGCTGACCGTCGGCTACATGTGAAACGGCATTAATGGTTCGTTTTTACGTATTCTTAAGAGTAGTAAACCCAGAAAAAATTATGAAATTATACAAGTTAACATAATTCATTGCAAAAACCATCTTTAATATTGCTTCATCATTTTTTGTAAAATTATTAAAAAAAAAGTTAAAGGCCAAAAAGAAAATTTGTTCAAAAATTGTTAGTTATTTTTGTTAATAACATTTTGCATTTTATCATAAAAAGTAATGGAAATGAATTTGTAGATCATTTAATTTGCTACAATGTGTACAGCGCGAAAACCCTTTTGACCTCATATTCCAAGATAGCGAAAAAGAACCCGGAAAACTTCGGAGCACAGTAAAATACAGAGAAATTAATTATTATGAAATTTATGAAATTTAATTGAAAAAATTATTACATGAAAAAGCCTCTATGATATTGCTTTAATCTTTTTTATTAGTTATTTTTGTTTATAACTTGTTTATTTTTCATTTTACGATTAAAAGTAAAAAACAATTTAATTTGCTACAAATAATGTCTAATAGAATTTTTTGTAGAGTTACTAGTTTACAAGATACAGCGTGAAAACCCTTCCCCCCCCCCTTTTCTAAGATAGTGACTAGAGGACAAAGGTGGCGAGCCTACAAACTTGAACTTAAGGCTTATCCTCGAAAATTGTAACGGTAAAATTCAGATGGATATCTATTTCAAAAATATCTTTCTTTACGAAAACAAAATCCGTTCACGAAGAATATTCTAAACGTCATCTTGTACTAGAGGTTAGCTTTATACCTACCTTATAAAACCCCCTATGGTGAAAAGTCTTGTGTCTATACAGTAAAGCGAGCTGGCGGCCTTCTATTCAGTGCGGTTTTGGGGTAATTAGAATAATACGAGTATACCAGAGTAATATTATTTATTGAATAATTAATTCACAACTTAGCAAGGGTACATACAGGTAACCAATAATTGTCCTGTAAATCATAACAATCAAATCGAAGACAAACTTTTATGAAATTTTATTACAAAATAATGTAAAACAAGACATTTTGAAGTCACAGTATTCATTTTTTATGTCTTATATTTCCTTTTGTTACTTTTTTCTACTGACAAATTGGGTTTTTAACGTAGATTACAGTTTGATGATAAATATTCTGAAATGGAAAATGTTGAGATGTGGCGAATAAAAACATTCATGAAATTAAAATGCAAGGATTTACGTCTATTAGTAGTGCGATTTATAAAATTAGTACTTGAAGCCCAAATCGCGGAAGGAATATGTGCATCAGTTTTCAAATATTTATTATTTACTATATAATTTCTAAATTGAACCACTTTCACTTCTTTAGGTAACAGTGTATCTGTTTTGACAACTAAATAGGTAATTAGACAAAAGAATGAGTATTATTAATAATTTCAAAACAGGAGTTTAAAGACTTAGAAGGAGGTAGTCCGGGCCCAGTTGAACGGTCAAGCTTATTCCAGTGAAAGCAATAAGAAGGATTATTTTTTGTGCTGGCTCAGCTGACATGCTCTCTCTAGCACTACAACCCATGAAACTGTGGTAAAAAAGCATGCTTTATTTATGCGATTGTGAAACACGACGATTAACAGAGATATCGAAGAAAGATATCTCGTCGAACTGGATGCAATAAAGTATGAGAATAGAAGGTACAGTCATGGATGGCATACAACGAAAGCAGCTCAAATGGTACGGACAGGTCCAATGAATGAAAGACAGTAAACTCCTGAAACAAGTACCTGTATGAACACCTACAGGAATCCAAAAGAGAGGATTACCTTAGAAAATACGGATGGAAGGAATAAGAAACTTAATGAGCTCGAAAGAACTTAAAGAAGAATGGAACAAACGAATTGAATGAAAAATAGACGTCAGAAGACGTTTTATAGGGATTATATCATATTGTAGGTACATTTTTTGGACTAAAAATAAATTTGAAGAAAACCAAGTTCATGGTATTTAAAAAAGCACAAAGCATCAAAGTTAAGCTTGTACTAGATAATACAGAAATTGAACAAATATCTTCGTACAAATACCTTGGAGCATGGATCACAGAAGATACTGATTAGACAAAAGAAATAAGATGCCGCATTAGAATTGCACGGTCAACTTTTAATAGAATGAGAAAACTTATATAATGCTCCGGATAAGAATGCTTCGATGTTATATTTTCTATACCCTTTTGTATGGGATTGAAGCTTGGTCACTTAAAAAATCCAACATTAAGAAACCTAGAAGCATTCGAAATGTGGTGTTACCGACGTATTTTAAAAATATCATGGATGGATGAAGTTCTCGAATAACTAGGAAAACAATGCGAAGTTTTAAATTCCATAAAAATCAGGAAATTGGAATACTTGGGGCACATCATGATAGGTGAAAATTGCGAACTACTAAGGAATATATTTTTGGGTAAAATCAAAGGCAGAAGAAGCGTAGGAAGACGTAAAATCTCGTGGTTACGCAATCTCCGTGAATGGTTTGGATGGAGTTCAATTGAACTATTCAGGAGTGTAACCAACAAAATTATAATTTCCAGAATGATTTCCAATCTCCGATAATAGTGGAACTTGAAGAAGAAGAATAATTTCTTGTAGTTCTGCAGGAATATTAGTAATTAGAAATATGTCGTCTGCAAATCTTAAAGCTGCGGTATTCTCCATCAATGGATAGGCCTTATATAATATACACGATATTGAAAAAGGTAATACAACATAGACAATGAACAAAATCTACATCGTCAACTACTCAGTGAAGACCCAAAAATAAATAAGAAGTGTCAAATGCCGTCCTAAAACTTAAAGACAATAAAGCCACAGGAATCGATTAAATCTGTTGGGAAGTATATAAAAAAAGGTGGTGATCAACTTTTTGCAGTAACCCATAAACTAATAGTACTTATATGGCAGAATGAATTGGTACCAGAAGCGTGGCTAAATGAAATAATATGCGTTGCATAAAAAGGGCGATTAACTGCATTGTAAGAACTATAGAGGTATTACTCTGTTAGCATCTGCGTATAAAATCTTCGGCAATATATTGTTTGAAATAATTAAACTTTTTACAAAGGATATTCTTGGTCAATATTAATGCGAATTTATTGCTGCAAAATCAAGTATACCTCAAATTCAAGCACATGGGTAGATTCTAGAAATGTAACTAGAATATAACATAGATACACACTATCTCTTTGTCGAGTTTAAAGCAGCCTATGACAGTGTCAAAAGAACTAGTGCTAAAAATACAAATCGCATTCTTTAAAATGGCGTCAATAAGGATCCTTAATTATTATAATCAAATTAGCTGTGAATTAACAAAAAAACATGGCTAACTTTGGCCCAAATTAACCTAGGCCAAATTTTTTGATTTGAAAATTCGGGTGAAAATACTAGCTTTTCGAATGTAAAAAAAGCTTTTTTTCTAAGGACAATGTTTTTAAAGTTATTCTAAATGTTTATAGACTACATAATTTCAAAAATTTGGCATCAGGATTTTTGACTATAATAAATCATTTTTTTTTATCTTTTTTTAATACATATTGATAGTATAAGTCTATTGCTTTCTTTTGTTACCCACAGCATTACCCTATCTTTATTATTTTCCGTCTTATGTTGTTGTAAAAAAAAAGGTCTCTGGGATAAATTAATACAATAACTTTTAAACTAAATAATATATTGGTGCCAAATTTTAAGGGTTTGTTAAGTACCCTAATACCCAACCTTGGATGGAACTCTAAAGTTTAAAGTTTAAGTTTACTAAAAGTTTTTAACAAATATCAATTGTCGCTTATTTTGCAGTTTGCAAAGCAACAAATTGATTTTTCAATTTACAAATATCGGTATTTTGAAACTTTGTCAAAATTCTAAAAAATAAAATTTTGTTATTTTATATCAAGTATTTAGCGTTATAATGGAGTGCAAAAAGTCGAAAGAATCGCGTTTTTTGCATTAAATTGTTAATCATTAAAAAACGGCTCCGAACTTTAGGCAGGAAACAGGTAGGTTTTCTTCTTATAGGTCTACAATAACTAAAAAAATTGTCAGCTACCTGGATTATTGAGTGTCACGAGAAAATCCTTATTACCCTGGACTAATATGACTGGACAAGCAAGTGAAGAAACAAACTTCATATATTATGTAAACTTTACTAACAAAATCGTTCAAAATAAATATTCCAATAAATATAAATAATCAAATTCCATATTCAAATACTGCAAAATATTTGGGTATTGTCCAATAAATATAAATAATCAAATTTCATATTCAAATACAGCAAAATATTTAAGTATTACTCTAAGCTTATGTAAAGAAAAAAAGAAAGTAATAATTCTGATTGAAATACAAAGAAATGTACTGGCTGATTGACCAAAATTCTACGCTGTTTTTACATAATAAATTATTATTCTATAAGCAAATACTGAAACAATAATATTATTATAATAACAGTAGAAACATTTAGAAGAAAAATGTCACAAATCAACAGAAAATATTTCTATTCATATAAAAATTTAATTAAATTATAGGTACTTAGTGCTTATTTATGTAAAATTTCCTCAATCAGAACATAAACGTCTTCGTGAACTACTCATTTTAAAAACAATTAACACTCTGGTTTGTCAAAAGTAGGAATAAGCCCTAATAATGTTATTCAACATTATTTATGACCCACCCTCGAGAGGGTATTATACTATCTAACCAACCTAACCGTCGGCGAGAGTTACATTTAGCAAAATTTGAGATTTTTAATAAAGTTTATACCAAATAGCTGCTTTGTGTTAAGGTCGCGGCATATTATCCTTCACATATAGTTTCCGGCACATAGTCTTTCGGGTCGAGCAATCGGACTGCGCGTTCACATTTTCATACATAGAACGTTTCAGTTTGGTGCGGTGAAAATATGTTCTTGCTTTTCGCGACAAAAATTATGTGCAATTGCTCTTCTACTTAACGATGAAGAAAGAAAAAATGTAGTAAAAAGAAGATTTTAAATACATCCAATGCTAAGAGAAATGAAAAAGGAAGGTGAATACTGGACTTTATACAAAGAATTAATTGAGGATGATGGAAAATATTTTGGATATTTTCGAATGAATAGGATTTAATTTAAATATATTTTAAATTTAATTACACCTTTAGTTATAAAACAAAATACTACATTTAATGAAGCCATACATATCAAACCAAAGAGTATTTTTAAAAAAGAAGAGGTATCACTTCCGTGCAAAAGTTCTAATTGTTAATCACTCCCGTGATTAATTGTCACAAAGCAATGAAAACACATGTATAAGTGACAAAATATCCTTGAAAATTATTTTTTTTAATTATCTATATCAAAATCAAACAAATCCTAGATAAACAACGAGGAGAAAACGACAGATCCCTAATTCACATTATCCGTACCAACCGGTTACGACCCATACGTAGCCGTCGGCATCAGTAAAATATTGTTTTCGAATATACTGATCGGAAACGTTGGGTGTCTGTAAACGACACCTTCGGACAGTGTGCGTTGTTCATATTTAAAACAATTTAAATGATATTTTTCGGAAACTAAACGCTATCGGCTGGAAACGCAAAGTGTATGATAATATGCCACGACCTATATATGTTAAAAATAAAAACAGATTTGGAAAGTGGGTCAAATTCTATAGTGCCCTAATTAAAAAAAATTACGTTTATTTTAACCAAAAATATTTAAAAAAAATTGTTTATT
Source organism: Diabrotica balteata (assembly GCA_918026665.1). Lineage (NCBI taxonomy): Eukaryota > Metazoa > Arthropoda > Insecta > Coleoptera > Chrysomelidae > Diabrotica > Diabrotica balteata. Next base: position 62,500,535 of record OU898277.1, read on the forward strand.
AATTTACAACCAAATAGTGCACTAGAACTTTTTAAGACTTTCCATATAAAAAAAGAATCATCTCAATATCTGCCATAGTTTTTGCGTTATTTGATATAAACTTTTACATTGGAATTTAGCTATGCCCAGAATCGCGAGGAACGGCCTTAAGCTTATACTTACCCTCCCAACACTTCAAAAATATAAAATTGCGTCCTCTACGAAATGCACCCTAGGCATAAAAAATTTCAATTGACTAATAGATCACTTACCTTTGGTGCTATTGTGTTTTTACCGTTTTTAGAAAACGCTTTAGGAGAATAATGCATTACAGATGCATAGTCATACCGTTGATTAAAATTAATATCTTTCATTTTTCTGTTAAAATTAGATTCCATTCCTAAAAAAACAATGTACGTACATATGTATATTAGTTCTGATTTTTTATAAAAATTAAAAATATTAAATTAAAAGTTGTATTTAAAAAAAACGCTTAAAAAAGATATAAATATAACAGCTAATTTGTCATAAATAGACAATATGATCAATAGATAGAAAGTGACATTTGGAAGTGTTTATTGAAAACGAAGTAATGTTGAGGCAGACAAATTTCTAGAATATTTGAATAAATCTAGAATAAACTAATGTTTATGGGAGAGATAGATTTATTTGTAAGGACTGTGTTAAGAAGACTATCAGTTTCCTGTTGTTTCCTGTCATATTGAATTTACAATAGAAACATAACAAAATCAATCCATAAATTTTTTAGATATAAAAATTATCAGACTTAAAAACTAACATGACTTCTCCATATTTCATAAACCTACACATACTGACACGACTATACACAATTCATCATCCCATCCAACACAACATAAACTGGCAGCTTATCATAGTATGTTACATAGATTAACAGAAATACCGATGTCAAAATACAAATTTAAGACAGAATTAAATATAATTAAGCAAATAGCAGTAAACAACGGATACAACGAACAAACAATTAATAAAATGTTAAATCAAAACTACACAAGAAAGCCCTGAAATTAGTATTTCCACCACCAGAGAAAAAACCCAGTACCTTCTGCTCGATTACATATACCGGCAAAATAACAACAAAAATAGCCAAACACATAAAAAAGAAAGGAATAACACCAGCTTGCCGAACAAATAACAACCTAGGCAAATATATTAAAAATAACAAGAGCCATAATAAAAAACACTTAAATAGTGGTGTGTACAAACTTCAATGTGGCGACTGCCAAAAAACTTACATCGGTCAAACTGGTAGAAACTTTAATAAACGAATAGCAGAACATAAAAGGGCTTTCAATAATAGAAAAACAGATTCGACATACGCACTTCACCTTCTAGATCATAATCATTCTTTTAATGACAAATTTAAAATTCTTCGCATTCAAAATAAAGGCCTTAAGCTATCTTTGTTAGAATCTATGGAAATCAACAAATTAAAAAACACAGATATAATTCTGAATGATCAACTTGAGACAAACAGTTCTCCCCTCCTCAACCTATTTCATTAGAGACTATAAATTGTAAATGCTTACCAAAAATAGATCACTTGAGAAAGGCAATCAGCCGAAACAGCTGTAGTGATAATAGTTAAAATAAATTTTGTGGAAGTTTGAAAACAAAGTTTTCAGTATTTTATTGTTACATATTAGAAGGGACTTGTTTTTATTAAAGGTCATATTGGGGAAAGTTAAGAATGAATATGTACTGTTAATAGAAGTAAAAGGTAAAGAGGACGAAAGAGATGCATTATTAGTGAACATGGAAGAATTAGATTAAGAGAGAGGCTTGGTTTTGAATTTGTTGATTGTTTGAATGCAAGAGTTTCTTACTGAAGTGTTTTTGTTTGAGAGAAATGGACACATTTTGGATGAGTGTATTAGTCTGAATTAAAAGTCCCTCTAAATCTTTAAATATTATAAATATAAATAAATAGATCAATTAGTAGGGATGGACGATTTGAGTCCTAGGTTTAGCAGTTTTAGTTTTTCTGCATGAAATTTAACATCAGAAAAATCTTTTATCCTGAGATGGAATCGTAAGTTGGAAAAATTTTTGTATTTAGAAGCAGAAAGTTGATAAGATCTAATCTTATCATTGATTAAATGTTGTAATTTTTTGTCTAAGTCTACTTAATTTAATTGAATGAGAGTTATCAACTTTATCCTGAACTCCTCCTCCTGAATATTTTCTCCTTCGTAAGTATGTAGTGGCGTCCTGTAATTTTTTTGACTATTTCTGTCCAATTATCTCTCTCCTATGCGTGTTGTTTTGCTTCAGAAAATGAGCAACCAGTCATCTCCTTTATCCGACCATCGTACTCGAGATCTTCCTCTGGATCTTTTACCTGCTACGTTACCTTCAACTCTCATTTGCTCCATGCCCTTTCTTCGTCTAGTTATATATCCAAAATATCTCAGTATATTTTGGTTGATAGTTGTGATGAGTCTAGTTTTTATGTTTTCATTCTACGATAGACCCACAATTCAAATGCCAATATATGCTTTGAATCGGTTTTTTTAATTCTCCAAGTTTCTGAAGCATAGGTGGCAATAGGAAATATCCATGCTCAAACAAAGCGTAATTTTGTGTTTTTTGTGATGTTAGTGTTCTTCCAAATTTTTGTAAATATGGCTGTTGTCGATCTGGCCATTGTGATGCGTCGACGGATCTCGTCTTTGCTTTTCCACTGTTAGTAATAACGAAGCCTAAGTAATTAAATTGCCTGACCGCTTTGTAACCTGCCATGATTCTTATCTCTGCTTAGTTATTTCTAATTCTATCGATGATTATCACTTTGGTTTTCTGCATATTTATTTTCAAACCATATTCCGTACTCACCGTACCTAGCCACTCACAAATTCATCATTTTTTCTAGTTCTTCTGGTGATGACGTCAATATCATAGTATCATCAGCATAACGTAGGCTTTTGATTTTTCTTTCTCCTATCATGACTCCACCTTGCCACTTGTTTCAAATAGAAAGTCATATATTACCTTCACCTTACAGTTGATACAGTTTTGCTTACTATAGTGCTATAGATAGAATACTATAGTATTCTATCTAGTATCTAGATAGACGTTCTGAGATTAAGAGGTACATTTTTAAAGCTTTGATTTTACAGAAAGAAAAACCTTATGATCTAAACATTTAGAGTTGAACCATATAGGTATCCAATTTGACATTGCTCTGTTGTGTGGCTAATCGCAAGTACTGTAGAGCCAAATTGACCAAAATATTAACTATAAAATCTGTAGACAGTCAATTATCACCTCTGACATATCAAATTAGTTGACATTTAACATTCTTACAGTGTATATCTGGAAAATCATTTCGACTGGAGACTAATGTTTCCTGTAGACTGTCTAAGTCCATCGGCATATTGCCAGATAATTTAAGTTTTGAGGTTATTTTGGAAGTACTACAAAGTAAATGATTAACCAGATGTTTGCATGTAAAACTCAAAATAAAAACTTACGGTTTATTAATTTAGTTAGATTACTTGCTCTTTCTTGGGTTCACTTAAGATGAACTGAGTAGTCCGAAAACGTTTTGAAATTGGTCCTTTTGGATTTTTAAATTTAATTTTTAATGAAATATACCCAGTACAACAGAACTGTTTCTTATTATATTTATTTCGTTTACTTTCGTTTAGTATAAAAAAAGCAGCATTCGAAGCCCTTGGAGAAAAAACACATATAACAAATAAACAGCACTATTATGAAATAAATGAACCAACAAAAAGAATGATTGAAGAAAAAAAGCAACTATACAGAAAATGACTGACTAGAAACAACGCTAAAGTTTATAAAGAATATAGAGAAAAAGATAGAGAAGTGAAAAAACAAATAACACAAGAAAAGAATAAAGAATGGTAAAGAACCTACTTAAATATTGAAACATACATAGGAGGTACAAAAACTTCGGAGTCATGGAAAGTACTGAGAAGATTGAAACAAAACTCAATATAGAGGACAAAGAATGGAAGGACTATTACAAGGAACTGTTAACAGAACAAAGACCACAATTCATTGGAAAAGAAAACGGGCGAAGACGAAGCAGATCCCCACAACAAGAAATAGAAATAACAGATAGGGAAATGAGAACGGCCATAAAAGCAATCAAAAATAAGGAAGCACCGGGACCTGGAGGCATCTCACCTAAGCTTATAAAATACGAATAAAAAAAATAACACCAGATGATACAATGGATATTTCAGAAAGCCATAAATGGAAGAACAGCTCCCAAAGGAATGGACGGAGGCATATATGGCATCTATATTTAAGAAAGGAGATAGAAAACGATGCGAAAACTACAGAAAAATAAGCGTAATATCATCAATAGGAAGAATTTATGGGAGTATACTGCAAGAAATGATAGAGCAAGCGATAAAAGGCAAAATCGGGGAGGACCAGGCAGGCTTCACGGCAGGAAGATCATGCATAGACCACATATACACACTGGAACAACTATTGGAAAAGAAAAAAAACAAAAAATAGAGATATACATTTCGAATTTGTGGACCTGAGAAATGCGTATGACTCTGTAACAAGGTCAGAACTATGGGAAGCAATGTACAAATTAGAAATACGGACGGAACTCATAGAAGCTACAAAAGCTCTGTATACAGAAAATAAAGTGTCAATTAAAGTGGGAACAAGAATCATAGGAGACTTCATCACAACAAAAGGGCTCCTGCAGGGTTATTCCACATCTCCAACCCTATTCAAAATATACTTAGAGAAAGCCTTGACTACATGGACAAGAAAATGCGAAGGCATAGGAGTACCGGTACGGAACGAATACCTATATACGTTAAGCTTTGCAGACGATCAAGTAGTGATTGCACAAGATCAAGACGACCTCAGCTACATGATGAAGAAACTACAAGAAGAAATGGCCTAAATGTTAACCTCGCGAAAACAGAGTACCTATCTACAAGCGAAGAAGGCATAGAAGATCTACAGATTGATGACAACGTAACAATCAAAGAAAAGGATAAATTCAAATGCTTGGGGTTTATAATCACGAAAAAGGCAACAACAGAGGAAGAAATTACACAAAGATTAGGACAAACAAAAATAGCAATCCGACAACTTAACTCAGTATGGTAGGATAGACACCTAAATATGAAGACAAAAACATAGATTTATAAAACATTAGTTCAAAGTATTATGACATATGTGGCTGAAAATTGGATTATAAATAAGAAAAACAGCAGTAAGTTAGTAGCAACAGAGATGGAATGCCCGCGAAGATGCTGCAGAGTAACAAGAATGGATAGAAGAACTAATAACGAAATAAAGCAAAGAGCATCAATAGATACAGACATACTAACATATATAGAACAAAAAAGACTAAAGTAGTATGGACATGTAAGCAGAACTAGCGGCAGCAGATGGATAAAGAGAATAACCGAATGGAGCCCTATAGGAAGGAGGAAAAGACGAGGACCCCGAAGATCCTGAACGAGGAAAGGTAGTAAATACTGTAGAATCTCTGAATATATATATATATATATATATATATATATATATATATATATTATATATATAAAATATATATATATATAAATATATATATATATATATATATATATATATATATATATATATATATATATATATATATTGTTATGATATGTAAAATCGAAAATAATATTGGTTTGCTTAATACATTTCAAAGTACAAAATATAATAATTCAAATAATTCGACTAAATAAACTATAAAGACATTTCGAAGAAATGAAAGTCCATCATCCTGGATTACCTGTAGTAAACAAAATTTTAAAGATATGCATAAATTATTTTCTTTGTAAAGTGACACGAGTGAGTTTAAGTGAAATCATAGACAATGCGAGCGGGTTTTCCAAATGGAGTTGTACAGTGAATAAGACAATACAATAAGTATTTAGAAAATATATTTCTCCGTTAGTTCTTAAGAATTTATAGAAATCAATTAGCATGCTAATAGTTTTTAGGAAATTTATGGAAGGAGATTGAAAAAGTGGGATAGGTATGTAGGAAGTAAAGTTTAACTAGATTTTTAAAGGAGAAAAGATAATCAGTTGTTTTCGAAGGGTGTAAGGCGAACAGTCGTTGTTCTCTGGTGGTTCCCCAGAGGTAGGAAGCAGTAGAAGTGAATGCTTGTGAGTTTTCGTGGAGTTAGTGTATCTGACAGAAGCTGATCCAGTAAAATATTGTAAGTTATAATTTTCTACTTATATTCCAAGAGTCACTGTTCAGACCAGAACGGGAGATTCAGTTTATCGAGAGGAGAAGAAGCTAGCATAATGCATTTGAAAGAGATCAATAAAGACGTTAGGCTCGCAACAATTTGTTGTAAGATTGCTGATTACCTAGGGGACTGCTAAGAATAGATAGTGTAGGCTACAAGGAACAAGGATTTGGACAACTCATCATCAGAGAGATAGTTTTACTATTCATCAGTTTTTCTTTATTATTAACACAATTTTTACAATTGCTTGAGAAAAGATAAGAATATTTTGACCAGGAGATTTAGAACAACAATTTTGATTTCAGATTTTAATTTATATTGTACGTACCATTAATTTTGAAGGTTCACGTACGTAGAACAAAATTTTGATAATCATTATATGAGATATTTTTATTGAAGATATTTGAGTGTAAATTTTATTTCAATATATTTTTATTTCAATATATAATATCGTATCATATATGTTTTTATTATTCCGGTATTCTTTGGACCTTACGTATCATATGTAAAGCATAGATATTGAAGTACGAGTATAACCCTGATATAAGAGAATTAAATAGTGTGATAGAATCCTAATTGCATCATTTAAATAAGTTTAATTGATTAATTAATTAGTTAATTAATTGCTTGACGCACTTAAGACTTTAAATATCACATTAATATATATATATATATATATATATATATATATACATATATAAAATATATATATATATATATATATATATATATATATATATATATTATACATATATGTATGTACACATTTTTTTTCAACGAGAACTTTAGCAATCTTCATACATCACACTTCGATGTAAAATGCTTTCCAAAAGGAACCACATGGTTCCCCAGCAATGGTCATCGGTACATTTTATTATCAACCCTCTTATAATTAGATTTTAAACAAATTAACTTTTCTATTCTGTCCTGTAACTAAGTAGTTTTGTCATCAGTTAATTTTTCATACAGAGACTGATTTCTAAAGCCATTTTATTGTTTGTTTTGCTTTTCGGAATAGTAGATCGGAACTATCTAACAAAAATAGTTGCTTTTTTTAATTACTTTGGCGTATCTAACAATAAAGTTAAGTTCCATGCTTTTTCAATAAAAATTGTTCACTGAGCTCTAATTAAAACAAGGTACTTTTTCTCCTGCTTCATGTTTCGATATATTGTACATCAGCGATAGAATAGACGTGTTGTAGAAGTGTTGTCTATTATATTATACTGTTCTTGTTAACATAATGTGACATTTTGGTAACTTTTCAATGTTTGTATAAATTTTAAGTAAAATTTTGAATGTACTTTTTTACTGTAACATATTGCATTTGTTTAATGTATTTTATAACATCTCAACATATGCATTTGACATTGTTTGACATCTATATATGACTTTACAATCATTAGAACTAAAGAAGTGCAGAAATACTGCGCGAAACGTTTTCTATTAAAAGATTGAAATAGTTTTTTCATTTTTAATTTCTCCTTGAACGATATCCTCATTTACCGTGAGATTTTATTCTCACTCACACTGTGTATTTAAATTTAGACGGTCGTACTCCTTTCAATTTCAATATATATATATATATATATATATATATATATATATATATATATATATATATATAGCAAAACTGGTAGGATTATCGACCGAAACGTAAGTAACAATTTATTGTTTTGGAGTATCAGGTACGCGGTCTGTTATTAAAAAAAAAACTCTTTTTTCCTTTATTACTCTATATTTCGCTGATTTTTGTCAGCTTCTTCAGGAGATAACTAAAATATGGTTAAAATTTTATATACATAACAGGTGATAATAAACAATGAATTTACTTACAGATTAAGAGTTAAAATATTTAAAGGGTTTTGAGCCATATATTTTGGTGGCTACTAGCATGTACAACCGTTTGTACTGATAGCCCGTTTGGGGCATTTTTTATATACCTTTTATAAAGGATTTTAAACAATTTTTTGTGATATATGGTATACAGCCAGCTACAGGAACTTAGTTTTTTAGTGGAATTTTATTTGAGTGTTTCGTTTAGGAAGAGCTAGTAAGCTAATTGATCTGATGTCATTTTATAAAGTTATCTTACCTTAATGAGGCCGCAGCTGAGGTTTTTATAAGATATATCATAGATGATGTGCATTGAGTTAAGAATCTTTAAGTTTTCTCATTTTTATTGCCTCATATATTTCTATCGTCCTCAATATATTGGACACGTGTTACGCCTCTTTAATAAATCTTTCTTTTATTAGCAACCTTCATTGTATATTTCGATACTTGCCAAAATTTGCCATCGTGAGATTCATTGACAGTTAAAACATCGCACTTCTCATTTGCATAGGTGAGTTTGTATTCAGCCGCCCACTCTGGATAAAACGTTGTATGCAGCCGTCTTGACAGAAGAGACATTGCTTCTTTTTTCGCATTAAAGAGTGTTTATCACTTCGGCTATTAAGTAAGCGATAGAGAAGATGAGCCTACCCTTCCTAAGCTACGTTATTGAGCATGTATGATACCATGCTCAAAGCCTGATATCATATATGCCTGGTATGAAACATGTATGTATACAATGTAAATTATAATTAAAAATACTTGCCATCTCGAATATTCTCTTTAAAAATGTCAACGAAGTCATCTCGGTCAGTTCTGGTTTGTTCATGCCAAAAACCAATTTTATGCATTAACTCGTGTATAGTGGTTCCAAATTTGTTAAAACATGGTTTACCCAAATTTATAATTTCTTCTCCATCTGATACTCTTCCCGTTGTGGTAAAACAGTATCGATCTATCTCATTAGTAATGTTAATATAATTTTTATCCTTCCAAGACCTTCGAGGAATGAACCTAAATATAGTACAAACATTAAAAAGTATTCACATATACATATTATATATATATATATATATATATATATATATATATATATATATATATAGTGTAGGTAAAAGTTTATGGTCGGTATGGTAAAATTTAACAGGATATCTGACACACATATTTTCAGTGAATAGACAAAGATAACAATCATATTTCCCCTTAGTCCCCCTCCATATTTCTCATTGACGCCCATTGCCCATCAGTGAGACGTGAGTGAGAAGAGTAAGAAACTAGAGGTGGGTCGTTGACATTTTTTTTTCGGAACCGCTTTTCGTAAACTGTAACTTGTTGACTGTTTACCAGCAGTTTCAAATAAGCGAGTACACAAACAAACATATTGACTATTATCGTTTATGTGTATAAGTATTGAAGTGAAAGAAACTAAAGAAGGATATATTTGTTATATATATTAGAAGGTTATATATATTATAACTTGAAAAATAAATTAAATTAAACAAGACAAATAGTACTTACATTCACATTACACATTATTAAATCGCGAATCGTCTAAATTGACATTTAAAAACATTTACAAACAAAAAAAAGTTTTTTCCACTTTTCTTGTTAACCGTGTTCTTCTTTTATTTAAAATTAAACCAGATTTTGAACATGTTTTCACAAGGAACAGATTTTGTTACAATACTACAATATTTTATGAATATAGTGGTTAAGTTAGAATATACATGGCGATGGTTTTTCCACCACTGTAATGGACAGTTCCAATCTCCGTTTGAAATTGTTTTTTATAACTATGTATTCTGATTAATGAAAGAGTTTCGATTTATAATTGATCTGCATTTTCCATTTCAAATCTTTATTAATAGTTCGTCAAAGGATTTATTTATTGTAAATATTCAATTAAGAAATCTTTTTCTTAGTTAAAATTATTGACCTAGTATAAGAATAATAATTTTATTTTCAAAAAATGCACATTTGTAGAAGATGCAGCTTTTATGGTCCACTTTCTGAATATTGCAATGATTAAAACTTCTCCTGACGCATTTCTGGCCGTTTCGACTACTTCTACTACAAGTACTGACATACTGCCACCCCATCCAAGCGTCAAAAGGTGATGGATACTTCCATTAATAAAAATATTAGTTTAGAATAAAAGAAACAAATAGTTATGGAGTTACTAAACCTATGCAGAAACTCGTTTCATCCGCTTTCCATAGTTGAAGAACATGCTTTTAAAAAGTTTGCAGGGTGGATTCCTGAATATAAACAATCAACAAGAAAAACTTTGTCAGTTTCATTACTTCAGAAATGTTATATCAAAACTGAGCAAACTATTAAACACAAGTTTTTAAGGAAGTAGAAAATATCTGTAATACTACTGAGTTCTGGACATCTGGAGTAACTGAAAGTTATATCACATTAACAGGACAATATTTAACCGAAAATTTACAATTTAAAACGGTTTTATTAGGCAGCTGCCATTTTTCTGGAAACCATAATTCAGAAAACATTGCTTTTGAAATTAGTGAAATTAATAATCAGTGGGGTCTAAAACGAAAAGTAAATTTTGCAGTAACTGATAATGCCTCAAATATGGTCAAAGCTATAAAAGATGTTTTGGAATGAAAATATTTAAATTGTTTTGCTCATACGTTAAATTTATTGGTGGAGGGGGCACTTAAATGCTGTCGTGTACAAATAGATAAAATAAAAAGACCTTTTTTCGACAATTCGGCAAAAAACACATTTCAAAAAAAGTACCTAATCTTCAGAAAGGCTTTTAAAATATCAGTTATAACATAAAGTTTTTAAACGGCCAATCCAAGACGTGGAAACTAGGTAGAATTTCACCTATTACATATTAAAAAGAATAACTGAGTTAGAAGAGGCAATCCGTTCTACATTAGTATTAGTTAATACAGACTTAGACTTAGACCAAATCTAAATAGTGAAGACTGGATTATTTATTCTCAACTTTCCCGAATTTTACGGTCTTTTAAAGAAATAACAAGTACAATGAGTGGCCAAAAATACTTGAAGTGTAGTTCAGTGATTGTTATAGTACGCTGCCTGCAAGAATCTTGCAATAAAATTTTAGCAAACGGTAACCTTACATCCATAGTATCCGACGTAGTACAATTACTAATATCGGGTTTAGCAAAAGATTTAGAGGGATAGAACAGAGTGGCCCATTGTCATTATGTACATTTATGGAGTCACGATTTAAAATGCAGGGATTTTCTGATAAAAATGAAGCTAAAAAACAAAAGAAAGAGTTAAGAAGCTGGTTTAAGTAGGTAGTTTAAGAGCCCTACTGAACTCAAAATACGTTTCTAGATTTCTAGACAAGGTAAACTCAGAATATATAGAACAGTAATTCGACCCACAGTAACATATGCCGGTGAGACATGGATATTAAATAAGAAGAAAGAGGATACTCTGGAAAGATGGGAAAGGAAAATACTGAGACGCATATTTGGAGGATGGAAGACAGATGATGGTTGAGAGAGAAGAACCAACAACGAATTAATGGCTTTATACAAAGAACCTACCATTACCAAGTTCGTCAAGTCACAAAGAATCAGATGGTTGGGACATGTGGAAAGAATGGAAGCAAACAGAATGCCCAAACTAGTAATAAACAGAAAACTAATCGGCCCCAAAAGAAGAGGTAGACCCAGAACGAGGTGGATTAGTAAAGTGTAGGAAGACCTTAAACACGTGAAGGTGAGGGACTGGAAAAGAAAAGCACAAAATAGAAGCGAATGGAGATATTGTCTACCAGGTCCTTCAGAGTAGTTAAAAATGTTGTATATACATATTTAAGTTAAGATTATGTTTTAAAAAAATGCCCTAGGCCTTAACGGCCTGTTGTGCGTAAAAATAAATAAAAGAGGCCTGTTACTTCTATAATTAAAGAACAAGAAGATTGTACTATTGAAAATCAACCAGTACAAGAAAAAGAAACCGATAAAGATGACGTAAATCCATGGTGTATTTTTGATCAATTAATTGGACATGGCTCATCTAAACGTACACCGGTATCGAGAGTCCATTACAATCTTGAAAAAAGCATCTCCATGTATATCCTAACTTAACCACTATATTCATAAAATCATAAAATATTGTAAATGTGAACACATGTTCAAAATCTGGTTTAATTTTAAATAAAAGTTATAATAAATATATCCTTCATTACTTTCTATCACTTCAATAAATATACACATAAACGATAATAGCGATTATGTTTGTTTATGTAGGTACTCTCTTAATTGAAGCTAATGTTAAACAGTCATAGTAACTTGTTTTGTCTTGACATGACTTAAATGAAAAAAGTTTTGACAAAAAATGAGTACCCTTTGTCATTTATAAACACGGAATTTAACAAGATTGGATAAAGGAAACAACAAAACACCGCAAGCAATGTAGAAACACTTATAAGAAGTGATGTAAAGATGAAAACAATACTATATATAAGGGGCTTATCAGGAAAATTAAAAAAGATAGGAAAACATCACAACATTCCGTTATTCCAAAACAACCATCATTAAAGTTTTGCTTGTCTACTGCTGGACATAAATCTACCCTCATAATTTTCCATCTGTTTCGATCCTCTGGCTCTTGCATGCAGTTTCTATGGCAACGTTTTAGATCATTAGTCCAACGTGTTGGTGGATGACCTCTTTCCATTCCAGTATCCACTTTGTTCATCTATTATCTGCTTTTCGAGCCACATGACCAGAGCAGTTCCACTTAAGTGTTGCTACTCTCTCTACAGCATCAGCTACTTCTAATCTTTGTCGTAGCTGGCGGTTTGGGATCTTGTTTCGTATTGAAACGCCCAGCATAGCACGCTCAATCGCTCTTTGGGTCACACGGATCTTTGTCACTGTTTTCCTTCTCATAGTCAAAGTTTTCGCTCCGTAAGTCAATACTGGTAAAACACAAGACGAAGAAGAATATCCTGGCTGCATAACCTACAAAAATGGTTTATCTTAACCACTACCGGACTTTTCAGGGCAGCAGTCAACAAAGTCAGAATAGCCATGTTAGTGTTCAACATCCGTAAGGGATTGGCACCATAAGAAGAAGTGGATTATTATAATCAATACATTTTTTTAAGTTTACATTTAGTGATTATTTTTGTAAATAGTTTATCAATATGGGAAAGTAGACTTATGTGCCTGTAGCTTCCGAGGTCGGTAGCATGGCCTTTTTTATGAAGTAGGATCAGTTCTGCGTTATACCACTGAGTTTGTAGTACTGCTTCCTGCTAACATTTAGTTAGTACTTTAGCAAGAACCTGCCATAATACTTTTGAGCCACTTTCAATGCATCTGCCACTATTTCATCGCCTCTGGGAAACTTATTGTTTTCCATTTCTTGCATTGACCTTCGAACTTCATTGGCTGTTTGGCATGTCTCGTGAAATTTTAGATCGCTGATTATTTATTTTTGATAATGACCCACTCCGGATATATTGCTGTTTTTTATATAGTTGGCTATAAAAGCTCTCTATAGTGTTAATATTTTAATCTCGATTGTTAATGATTTGCTCCGTTCATTTCTTTATTTGTTGTTTTTTCTTCCAATATATTCTATCTGAGTACTTTCAAGTTTTTGTTTTCTTTTATTATTCTAGTTATTTTCATCGTATTGTATTGTCTTAGATCCTTTCTAACCTGATTTTTAATTTTCTTATTTAAGATTATTAGTTCATTTTTGTTATGATCCTGATTTTCTCTGTTTTCTTCTTTCCTCTAGAAGATGTTTTGTACTGTGAAAATACTTAAAAATAGGCAAAATACTTTTGCCTATTTTTTTTTGTTTTCAATACAAGAATAGTATTTCTTTTCAGCTTCCTTCAATGTTTGAATAATATTATTGATAATTTCATTGATGCTGATATTCTCTAAGTCATGTGTAGCAAAACTAGTTTTAACGATTTCTTGTTACATCTTCTGGGAACATCCATCTTCCACTCTCTTTTTTGAGCATCATTTTTGTTCTTTCGACATCAATGTTAAAAGTGGTTTTTGCCCTTATTAATCTACGGTAACTCCCTGTTAAAAATTTATTTACAACTGTTACATCCTGAACTATATCTTTCCGATTTGATATGAAATCAGTCTCATTTTTTATTATTTGTTTCGGACTTTTCATCATCCAATTACGTTGTGGTTTTTCTCTGAAGAATGAGTTTATCACAAAGAAATTCTCCTGTCCTTATCACAAAGAAAGAGTCCAGAGAAAGAAAGTCCAGAAGCCTGTTATCTCTATCATTTTTATTACCAAATCCAAAGTTTCCCATAGCAGATTGTGGCTTGTCTTGTTTGAATCCCAATTTGGCGTTGAAATCTCCAATTATCATTGTATAATGGGTTTTTGAAGCTTTTATATCTGCTTTCATATCTTTATAAAACTGATCAACTTCCTTATCTGAGTGGCTCGTAGTTGGTGCGTAAGCCTGTGTAATTTTAACTTTATATCTTGGATTTAATTGATTAATAAGATAAGTGGCTCTAGTAATACACTTGTTATTGTAATTATGTTTGGTAACATTTTTATGGATTAAAAAACACCCTAGACAGATGACACTTTATCTGTTTTAGTTCTTCCTCCAGTTCTATCATTGTTGCTTCTGTTGATAGAGTTTTTACGTTATGAGCACATATATGCAATTGTCGTTTGTTATGGTGGTCTAATCTCTTCCGGTGATTTTGAGCACCCTCTGTTCTGACCATCGCCTTGGTCAGGGAAATTGGAACCGCCGGGGACTGAAAGCCGTACATTTGATGTATCCCTCATGAGGGGAAATTTGGCCTTCAAACGCCGCGCTTGTCAAGCGTGTTGGCGAGTTTTAAAGTGTTAAAACAACCAATACACTGAAAATGATGGAATAATGAAAAATATAGCCATAAATGATAAGGAATAGACCGAACGAGAAAGGTGGAGATCAAAATGCGGGATGCGACAAAGGCGGTATGCAGGACTGTTCCGAACCGGTGGTGCAAAGGTTGTGGTGCCCCCGGACGGTAAGTCAAGGAGGCGATACGAGCCTCTATTTATCGCCCTAAATATAGGGAAAAACTAATTAAAAAATTATAAAATACAAATAGATGATTATAGTTGTACTGGCAATAGAAAGGTTAAATATAAGAAATGAAAATGTAATTTTATATTTAAATTTTAAGTTTTATATGGATATACAACTTCAGGTCGCAACCAGTTAAAAATAGAATCTTATATTTTGGTGTTTTAATTTTTTAACTTGTTTTTCGAGCCGCATCGAAAATTTTTAAGAAAAATACTCGTCTGCGGTCAAAGAATATAAATGCATGGTGCTGGATTATTTGTGCCATTTTAATTTTGAAGGCGATGTAATGTATAACTGTGTACCTAATCGTGGTAAACTTGATAAAATTATGTTACATATTGTGTTGTGGTTACAGAAACAGAATAAATTAAAGGTAAATTACTATTTAACTAGGAATAAGCCACAATTAAAGATAAAAAAATACGTTTATTGAGGTTTCAATTTCCACTTCGGAAATCGTTCTCAAAATACAAACAGTAAATTAAACCAATTTTGTTTTTTGTTACATAGTGAAAAATTCTTCTAATAATTTAATTTTATCTGACTCATTTATATTGACAATTCAGACATACATTATGCATTTTAAAGTAGACGACTTTAAAATGATATTGCCAATATTGTTGATTTGCGCTCCTGGGACGACTTTACTTATAAGATAGTTCATTCGATTACATGAAATCAACTTTAACTTGAGAATATCGGTCAGAAAAAAATCATAGCATGTAATTCGTCTTTAAAAAGACAAACACATGACATGGTGACAGTAGAATTCTCCTGTTAGTGATTCCATAGTAAATTATGAGGGAAAAACCAGGAAAAAAACCTCATATACTGTCCCGACATGGTAAGTATTTGTTCGTGCATTTCGTTTACCTTCAATAAACACCAAAATTCTGATTTTATATGTTTCGTTATTTAAAAAACATAAATGATATATCCTCTATATGTTACTGACTTACTAATACTGGCATCTTTTCATCCTACTACATTCTGCCGAGTAATATGCGACACAATTGGCCTCATTTAGCATAATTAGAGCCGCTTCTTTGATTTTTCTTTTTTTACCTCCGTTTCTTTTAGGACTACATTTGAATTATTCCATTGAACCCTATGTTCATTATCCCATGCGTGTTTACATATTTGAGATCTATCAAATTCTCTATTTTTAATATAAGATTGATGTTCACTTATTCTAACATTTATTGGCCTTGATGTTTCACCTAAATAAAACTGATCGCATTCACAAGGTATTTTATAAATGCAATCTTTGTCCTTTCTTGTTCACTGTTAGGTTTGGTTTTGGACAAAATAGATCTCAACGTGTGAATATTATAGATCTCATTTGGCCCTTAAATTTTGACAATCATTACGAATCAAATATTTTATTGACAGGTATTCTTTTAATCCAGTTGTCAAGAACGAAAATGCCACTCAACCTCTAAAAATCATACGAACAAGCTGAAATTTGCCGGGAATATTAATTTTGTAATCCCAAAAAAGATGCAAAAAAGTTTACTCCTTTCATCCCGGGCTTCCGTCTAAAACTTCCCTTATTGGGTGGTAAAAATGCATAAAAATCGATTTACCAAGAATCTGTACGCCATAGAAAAAAATGTTTCAAATAAAAAATGTAGCTGAGATAATTTTAAACAAAAATGTTTAATTTTTTGTATAGATTGAACCATTCTCTCAGAAACGACGCTTTAAGCGACCGTCGATTTTGAATGTCAGTCACGTGCGCGAAATCACTGTTCAATAAAATTTGTATCAGCTCGACGGAAAAAATTCGATATCTTTTGATCCAACTGTTTAATCAACAAAAATCAGAATGTATTTTAAAGATAAACAGTCTTATTAATAAAAATTGCTTAGTCCGAAGTTAGGCTTGGACTAGTTAGTCCCAGATTTAGCGAGTACCAACTTCATTTTCAAAATGTTATTAATAAACATGGACTAAGCTCAGACTAACTAAACCTTCCTTAGTCCTAGGTACAACAAGTTTATGTTGGCAACCATGGAAGAAGGAAAATGGAGAGAATTTTGTGAAAAAGGAGAAAAATATTTGAGAATTTGACAGTTAGCATAAGTTGGAGCACGTAAAGTTAATTTTAATTGGACTGTGTTCTGAGAAAGTTTGTTTATATTTTATAGTATTTTTTTTATTTGAAAAGTTTAAACTTCATAAAAGTTCAGGAGGAAACTTTAAAATAAAAAAATATTTTATTACAAAGGGAAAATATAAAAAATACTAATAAACATAATAAATTAAAAAATATTTTATTAAATCAATTTTATATATTTTAATATGTCTTAGATGAATATTATTTCACTGATTTCTATGGTCATTAAGTTGTTCTATTAATCTTAACTAGTTGATAAATAGTCTTCCATTATTAAATAATGTTAATGTATATGAATAATCAAAAACAATTCAGGTTATGAATACCAAAACAAAACTCCATTCAATGTCAATTGTCAATTTAGTCACTCTCTAAACCTCCCACTACCTCGGATTAAATGTTAGTCTGAGACTAGCCAAGGTTTATCTTAGTCTGTCCTTAGTCGCTGTTTATTAGTACGAAAAATGAATGTTATTGGTGTAGTCCTCGGACTAATGTTAGTTCAAGGTTAGTCCGTGTTTATTAATAAGAGAGAAAGAGTGCAGCTTTCGTCTTTGTATTTTGCTGCGAATAAACTCAGTTTTTATAAAGGTTTTAAATAAATAAACGTGGCGCGACTTTTTTTCATTTTCTAAAATTGTTATGAGATCAATATAATATATCCTTTTTATTGACTGACCACTATTAAGTTTCGATTACTAGAGCCTAAGCTTTAAATCGTATAGCATGAAATTTTAGTTTTGAGTTTTGGCAACAAATGTGAGGCATTTAAAATATGCTTAAAAAACGTTGAATACAACATTTAACATAATAAACAATATAAAACGTTTAAACCTTTTTTTTAAATTAAACTAGCCTGTTTTTCAAAAGAACCAAACTTCTGCTATAAACTACACATAAAACCGTCTTCTTGGAGGCATTTTCCTTGACGTGCAATCGTTTGAAATGTAAAGAATTAAATTCTGCGTTTTTTATTCATATTTCAAATGCCTCATCTTTGTTGCCAAAATTCAAAAATGAAATTTCATGTCAACTCGCGCCACCTTTATAAAAACTAAAGTTACTCGCGGTAAAATACAAAACTGCATACGAAAGCTGCAATCTTTATCTTTAAAATGCAGCTTGATCTTTGTCGATAGGACATTTGTAGCAAAAGATATCGAATTTTTACCGTTAAGCTGACACAAATTTTATTGAACATAGATTTTGCGCATGTAACTGACATTCAAACTGAAAGAACGGTTCATTCTACACAAAAAGTGCTAGAATATATTTTTGTTTAGAAATATCTCAGCTACATTTTTTATTTGAAACATTTTTTTCTATGGCCTACAGATTCTTGGTAAATCGATTTTTTTGCGTTTTTACCACTCTACCGGGTGGGTTTTAAGGGGAAGCCAAGGGGTAAAAGTGGTAAACTTTTTGCATCTTTTTTTGGAGTCTCAAAATTAATATTCTCGGCAAAATTCAGCTTGTTCGTATAATTTTTACTGGTCAACTCTCTGATGATTGGACTATTTTAATTTTTCACTTCTGATTTAATGTCTGTATTTTGTTAGTTATTCCTTATTTCTTATGTAGTTTTTAATTTAAACCTGCTAAGAGCAAATATATGATGACTAAAAATATTTTACTATTTTACTATAAAAAAGCAATACAACGCCAGTATATAAGCTTTACTTTAAAAAAAGATGGGTTTCTGTTTTAGAAATTATAATTTATGTTGTTAAATTTTTAGGTTGCCAAAATTTGAGTTTTAGGGGTAAAAATAACAAGATAGATGAGCAATAAAGTGCAAAGATTTTCAATTCATTTCTATTTATATTTATTTCCTAAGTTAGATTATAATTTCATTAAATTAAAATAATAATTAATAACTGACATTGTAATTTAAAAGCTTTATCATTATGGAAAAATGAATAGAAGTGAAAAGAAAAACAGTAAGCGAAAAAGATACAGATAAAGAAGCGAAGCGCAAGAGAAGATACCCGGATGAATATATTAGAAGAAGTATAATGACAAAGCGAACACCATCTAAAAGTGACACGAAGTGGAAGGAAAAGAAAGAGAATGTCATAATTAAAATGATGGAACAATTAATAAAAGACATAAAGAAATTATGAATGAAAACAGAAAATTAAAAAACGAAGGGACAGAATGATACAACTTAGGAAAACAAGTAAAACACAAGTTTGATTATATTGAGTTTAAGAGTAGATACCAATGAAGAGGAGGAAGCATGAAAACATTCATATCGTAAGAACTGTAGACGCAAATAAACTGAAAAACGCAACAAAAATGGGAGAAAGAGTGTATGAAATAGAAACCTTCACAGAGAAAATTGAGATATTAAGAAAAGTAAGTTGAAATCCCAAAAAGATCACATCTACATAGATAATGACCTGACATCAAAAGAACACGAAATACAGAACGCAAAATTTAAAATAGCAAAAGAAGAAAAAAGTAAAGAAAAACAGACAAAAATGGGCTATAAGAAGTTGATCGTAAGTTGGGATTAAGAAAAACAACAACTAAAAGAAAATACCAGAATAAAATTGACAAAAAAACTTATAAAAGAAAAACATCGGGGGAGGTATGTTACCAAAACGGCAAAGCAAAAAAATACGACTATGGAAAATGGAAAATAAACACAAAAGAATAGCAACAATTCAAGAAAATAATAAAAATTGGGACATGGAATGTGAGAGGTACTTTAAGGGTGCTTTAAGAAACTTAGACCAAATTATGAAAAAATACACAATATATATTTATTCCCTGTAAGAAACAAAACAATTAGGAAATTAAATAATAAAAACAGTAAAGAGCACATTTTTCAAAAGTGGGGGATATATTTTGAGAGGGATATTTTTATTTTAACCTATTCTCTATCCTTCCATTGTTGGATATAGGTCTCCCCCAGTTCTCTCGGAACCCCCCGTGTCGGTCTTAGCTTTCGTGGAGGAGGAGCTCTGAACTGAGTAGGGGTTCTTCTGTACTTCACGGAAGACAGACTGGCATGTCCTCAACCTCGACACGGCACGTCCCATATGGCTGATAGGGAAAGTTCCTGCAGATATGCAGGACAGGTACGAATAAGGCATTGCCAAATAAGTACCCGCGGATCAACTGAGGATATGACATTAGGCAGCAGTAATGTTATTACTGGATTAAGGCTATGGGAAGTAAAAATTCTGTAGGCTTAATTCCAGATACTCACAGGCGTCACTCACATTATGAGTTAAGCGGCTGTGATACAACAGTAGCAGCCCATCTGGCCAGCGTGGTGAGTTCACGGCGAATCTATGACAGATTACCCCCCCCCCCCTCTTATGACAGATTATGACAGAGAGGGATATAACCAAGAGATATTTTGGAGTGGGATTTCTGGTGTCGGAGTAAGTAAACAAAGCAGTTGTAGTTTTGTATCCAATATCAGACCAAATATGTTACTTGAGAGTAAGAGGAAAGTATAGGGAGATAAGTATCATTATTGTACATGCGCCCACTGAAGATAAAGATTAGAATCTAAACCAGCTACGAAAAGCTAAGCACCCTAGTAGTAGACAGACTAGAGGAAGAAATAAATAAAAGGTTAGAGAATCCAGTCAAAGACTGGATATAGAAGAAGAATGGCAGACCATACAGACAGCCATGCCGGAAGTGTCAGAAAAGTGTATGAGAATATAGCATATAAAAAGACGACAAGACTGGTTCGATGAAGAATGAAGGAATGCTTTGGTAAGAAGAAACAAAGCAAAACTAAAAAGGGATAGAGAAAAACAAAGGTTTGCAAAAACAAAGGTTTATTTTAACAAAAACAACATAAAAATTAAACAGATAAGCGGAATACTTCGAAGATTTAATAAATACTGACCAACAAGAGGAAGTCGAGGGAAATGAGAATTGACAAGAATATGAAGAACGAACGTGCAAGGAACCTTAAATGAAGTCGAAGAAATAATAAGAGACCAAAAAAATAACAAATGTGCACGAGAATGTGGTATCCCAGTTGAGATTTTTAATGAAGGTGGCGAAAGATTGAAGGAAAAAATATTTCACTTGACATTAGTCACTTTGCAAAAAGAAGAAATGCCGAAACAATGGAATATCCCTCTTACTGTCATCATGTCAGGTGTTTGTCTTTTTAAAGACGAATTACATGCTATGATTTTTTTCTGACGGATATTCTCAAGTTAAAGTTGATTTCATGTAATCGAATGAACTATCTTATAAGTAAAGTCGTCCCAGGAGCGCAACTCAACAATATTGGCAATATCATTTTAAAGTCGTCTACTTTAAAATGTATAATGTATGTCTGAATTGTCAATATAAATGAGTCAGATAAAATTAAATTATTAGAAGAATTTTTCACTATGTAACAAAAAACAAAATTTGTTTAATTTACTGTTTGTATTTTGAGAACGATTTCCGAAGTGGAAATTGAAACGTCAATAAACGTATTTTTATCTTTAATTGTGGCTTATTTCCAGTTTAATAGTAATTGATGCTGTAACAGCAGAAAGGTTGTGATACTGCGATGCAATAGGGCAGGGGAAACCATTGCATAATAATTCCCAAGAAAGTTATGCGTGATGTCATCGAATGGAATGAATCTCTGGACTAGCTGAAACTCATTGGTTAGGAGAGGGCCATTTTAGAACAGACAATGGCAATTATATTTACTTCTCTGGCGGTGAGACCCAGAACTATACAGGGGTTGCCATTCTGGTCTCACCAAGATTACAAAAGTCAGTTGTCGAATTTAAAGCTGTGAACGATAGGATAGTACTCATTAAACTGGATGGCAAACCACATAAACTTAATATCATACAAGTTTACGCGCCAACCAGCACATCAGATGACATAAAGATCGAGGAGTTCTACGAAAAACTGGAGACAACAATCGCTAACATACCAAATAAAGAACTTACTATAATATGTGGCGACTTTAATGCAAAAGTTAGCAACACTACACAAAATGACGACTTAAAGAATGTACTGGGAAAGTTTGGCATAGGGCAGAGAAACGAAAAAGGAGACCGTTTAATCGAATTTGCTATCACAAACAACTACTCCATCATGAATACTCGATTTAAACACCATGTACGTCGACTTTATACCTGGAAAAGTCCTGGAGATAGATTTAGAAATCAAATAGATTACGTCCTCACCAATATTCGCTGGAGATCGTCCATTCAAACAGTCAGATCATATCCAGGGGCGATATGCGGATCCGATCATACTCTCCTCGTAGCTAAAGTAATGCTTAAACTTAAAGCACCCAACAAACAAAGAGAGATAAAGAGGATAGAACTGAGAAAGAAAGAAGACCATCTACAGGAAGTACAGAAAAGTATGCCCTCTATTCGTAACGGAACATCACAAGAAATATGGGAGACTGTTAAACATTGCGTAACAACACCAGTGGATCGCTCAAAGAAAAATAATACGGTGAAACGGAAGCACTGGATAACAGATGAAACTCTTAAAATAATTGAGAATAGAAGAAATCTTTGTAAAAGTGGTGTACATAGTGAAAAGGAAAAAGCTAGTTTAAGAAACCTCAATAAAGAAATAAAACGAGGATGTAAGGTCGACAAAAAACAGTACTATTAAAGTATATGCAAAGAAATTGAGAGACATGGTCAGAATAATCAGCCGAGAGATCTATTTAGAAAAATACGCTACCTGACAAGAGACTTCAGAGCCAGAACTTGGGCCATTGAAGATAACACTGGAACCCTGAGAACAAACAGGGAAGACATAGCAGAGACATGGAGATCGTATTGCAGGGACCTATATAAAGATGATCAACGCCAAGAGCTTGTTAGCCAAATCTCTGACGAGGTGGAAGAAGAACCTGATATACTCGAAAATGAAGTAAGACAGGCTATCAACAAGCTCAAATATAACAAAGCACCAGGTCCAGATATGATAACAGCAGAAATGCTTAAAGCCACAGAAGAAACCGGCGTAAAGTTACTTCATCTACTCTATAACCAAATATGGCATTCCAAACAATGGCCTAAAGACTGGACAAAATATACAATAACGACCATACATAAAAAAGGCAGCTTCCATAAATGCGACAATTATAGAACTATCTCTCTTATATCCCATGCCAGCAAGATAATGATACATATAATCAATGAGAGACTGAAAACATTCCTTCAAAGAGAAATTCCACAAGAGCAAACTGGATTTACCAAAGGTAGAGGCACTCGAGAACACCTGCTGAATATAAGACAGATAATCGAGAAATCTAGGGAATTCAACATCCGACTATACATCTGTTTTATAGATTATCGTAAAGCGTTCGACAGGGTCAACTAGAGACATTTATGGCAAATACTAAAAGAAGTAGGCGTACCACAACATCTAATTACGCTTATAACCGAACTATATGAACACACTACTGGATCAGTTAAAGTACTTGACACACTTTCGAACGAGTTTCATCCAGAACGGGGTGTCAGACAAGGATGTATACTATCTCCACAATTATTCAACATATATGGGGATTATATTATGCGAAGAGCACTTGAAGGATGGGAAAAGGGCATCTCAATAAATGGTCATAAACTAAACAACCTACGTTTCGCAGATGACACAGCCCTTCTTACAAATAGTCAAGCAGAGCTGATAGAACTTATCCGACTGATCGAAAACGAAAGTCAAATATTTAGTCTGCAATTAAACATATCAAAGACAAAGATCATGATAGTGGATAGACTACACAACAATCATCCACACATAACCACAATTGACCGGTTCGAGGTTGTGAGCTCATACTTATATCTGGGATCATTAATCACAAACACAGGGTCATTACAAGAAGAGATTAAACGTAGATCTGATCTAGCAAAAGTTACCACAGCAAAATATGGAAGGACTGTCAAATTTCAAGACCGATAAAGATGAGGTTGATCAACTGCTTAATATTCCTAATACTGACCTACGGATGTGAATCTTGGACTCTGAGACAATCGGAGAGAAGAAAAATAGACGCCACTGAAATGTTCTGTTGGAGACGAATGTTAAGAATTGCTTGGACCGACCGCAGAACAAATAATTCAATTTTAAGAGATCTAAAAGTTAGCCAACGACTCTCTAGTAAAGTTCATCTCCAATAATTAAAATATTTTGGGCATGTTATGAGAGCAAACACAGAAAACATGGAAAGACTCATAATACAAGGAAAGGTAGAAGGCCGAAGATCACGAGGAAGATCCCCAACAAGATGGATAGATCAAATTACAGGAATATGCCAAAGACCTATTCATGAATTAAAAGAAATGACCAGAGACAGAGATCTCTGGAGACGTACAATACACGACATCACGTCGACCACTACACTCCCCCTGGGGGGTCAGGATTGAAGAGAGAGATGATAACCAAGTGATTGAAGAATACCAGGAAGGTTTTAGACCAGCAAGAACAACTTTTGATCAAATAAGTATATTAAAATTAATAGAAAATAATAGCTACGAACAAAACGTAGGATTACATATTAAAGTTAGGAACAAATCGAGTTTTTTGATACCGAAGGACTCCAAGACCTGTACTGTAGAGCTGTTTAAAACGTCTTATCATTCTTCTTTGTAAGCTATTTTTATTTTATGTCAAAATTAACGCATTTATGTTTACTCATCTTATTTCTAGTACCTTAAATGCTGCTGAAGTTTGGAAAGCTTCTGGAAAGCTTCATTTTTGGAAATTTGAAAGTTTCTAGTGTTCTCATGCTGTTTCTATGCCGTCTACAAGTTTCACTTGTACTTATTTTGCATTTTAGTCTATTCTGACATAAATTTGTGGTTGATCGTTACCATACACTTTTAACGTTTAACATTTGTTATTTTTTAGTTATCGGCAATTTCTTAAAACGTAAAAAATATTGCCTATAAATATTAAACAAATTTTAAACTTACTTGATACATGTATATTTATGAAACGTGGCAAATGCACGATATATAATTTCCTTTTGTTTATTAGTATAATTCCCGGTTATTTCATACGGAATGATTCCTCTATCCCACCTATATATACTTCCAACTCTGCCGTTTCTCAAGGATTTCTCAGGTAACATGATATCGCCCTCAAAATAAATTCCGTTTTCCTCAGCATTCGAAGAGTATACTTTAGATTTTTTTTCTTTAATACTTTCTTTAGCAACGCCTTTTAGGAAAAGCAAAGTTGACAACAAAAGCACACATAATTTATATTTCGACATGACCCAGAATCAAGTGCCGATAAACTGAGAGAAAAGGGAATTTAAAATCAGGGTGACAGGTTTTTAATGGAGACCTAATTTTATTTTACATAAACATAAACCTACATATAATGCACTAAAAACATATAAATTCAATTATTAATCAAATAATAACTACATCATAAAAAACATGTAATCATAATATAGACGAATGTGTGTGCCGAATGTGTGTATCGAATGTGAGATAAAGACACCCCGATATTTTTGTTATTTACGAGATTTTTACCTGACATTTTTTTATTTTTATCATGGTTTACAAAAAAATATTAAATGAATATTTTTAAATTGGTTTTCCATGGAAAGTATTATTTTAAAACTCTATCAATTTAATATTGTCTGTATTTAAATGACAAGTGTCACTTTTTTATAATTTACTGAGAGTCCTTGTTTCACATAGACCGTCGGAAGGCCGCCAAAAAGGTGAAAAGATAATGTACAGTCGACAGAAATATTGACGATTGGGGACGATCCACGTGCAATATGTATCAAGAAATGATCACCGTAGAGCAGGTAAATAAAGGTCCTATAGAAAATGTCACACTGAGAGTGCAGTACGGGTAAGATACGGCAATGCTTTTCTTATGGAGAATAAACGCGTAGGGTTATCGGTTTTCTCCAGCTGTTGATTGCTCATTGTCTCACAGGACCGGCTTGGATAAAATGCATCTGCCGGCAGTACGAGTAAAATATTTTATATCATGTATACGTATACAGTAGAATAAAAAGGCATTGATGAGTTATTGACAATGAAAACTATGAATTTTGCATATAAAACGTCAACATGACAATTGAATCATATTCATAAGAGTAACATTTGAACACATCTTTACAAGAACAACATACAATAACTGTAGTTTTAATGTTTTACATAAAATATAAAAAACCTACATAATTTCTAGGAAAGAATTTGGAAACTTGGAAATAATATTATTTATAGATATTATATATAATATTCAAATTTCTAATTCTTTCATAGAAATTAAATTTTTTCTATTCTATGTAAAATATTAAAAATACAGTTATGTTGTTTCTATAAATAGGTCTCTTTCTACTTTATACAGACTTCTGAAAGATATTGGATTTGTTTATAAGAAACGTGGCCGAAGAATCATCATGGTGGAGCGAGAGGATATTATTCATTGGCGCCATAATTATTTGAGAACTATACGACGTTTGCGAAAAGACCATTGCAATATCATATATTTGGACGAATCGTGGGTTAATGTTGGCCAATCTATAAATTACGAATGGTACGATATTACGATACAAAACAGTCGTGATACTTTTCTCAAAGGTTTAAGTACTGGCTTAAAATCACCTACTAAACGAGGTCCACGATATATTTTATTGCATGCAGATTTTTGAGAAGGTTTTCTTCCTGGCACACAGCATGTTTTTGTGAAATAACACAAGGTTTCGCTGAAAACTATCAGATTGCTATGCCAAGGAACTATGTAAACTTATGTTGTGTGTAAAAAATGCGAGACTGCATTATGTTTTAACAAGGACAAAAACTGCACTTCAGATTTCCACAAAAAAAAATTCATAGTAGGTGTTAAAATTTCGCAGTGAGTCAAGTGCGCAACTTGTTTTTTTAATAACATCGCCGGGATTAAAAAATGTGCAAAGCTTTTTCGATATTCCCGTTCCTGATAATTTTTCACATATTTACAAATTCGTTAATTTTACACATTCGTTTTTCGATTGCTTGCTTTTAAGGGGTTTGGGGGGCGCCACTGGCTATGTTAGTGTCGTTTGATATAAATATACTCTTTTTAACGCTAGTTTCTTTGAATTTTACAGGTATGGCGATCAGAAAACAAACCAAGACGTTAGACTGTGCCATATGTTATCCGTCGCTCCTATTGCTCGTCATAGATCGGCTGACGTGAATGCCATCCCCTTGAAAAATCTTGTGTCTCGTATTTTATTAAGCGCGACAACAAAGCAACGCGATTATGTCAAAAGTTTTTTCTTGCTGCACTGCTATTAATACTGTTGTGAAAGTCCTTCTCGCAGGTGGTGTTCCGAAGGAAAATAGGGGCGGTGATCATAAATCTAAAAAAATGAAGTTAAAAAAGAGCGCGTTGGACATTTTCTCAAGAGATTAATAGCTGTTTGGTGAAAATTGGATGTTGCGAGCAGATCTAAAATAAAAAGGATTTACTTGTTTTCGCCAATGCAGACACGGAATCTACTGACAAAGATGTAGATGAGAGCGAGGAATGTAACTGTTTGGATGAAGAATATGCTCTTCACATATAAATATTTTTTGTTTCTCTTGGTTCCTTTTGACTTTTGTGTTCCAATTTTATAATAAAAATGTGTTTTTTGGCGTTTTAATTAGTTCTTTTTGAGAATTTTTAAAATTTTGCAATCAGAACTATCCATATCCCGATTAATAATCAATTTTTTTCAAAAAACCTTAACTAAAAAAATAAAAATCATATTGAATCAAACTACTTTTCTAAAACACTACAAATAAACCTTATCTTGTTACCCCAAGTACTAAGCCCAACCGAGAAGTTTTTTTCGTTTCCTGGACATTTTTTCAAAATGGATATAGCCCCTTTTGAACGCAAGCTCCTCAGTTAGGTGTTTTTAGCTTCTTATCTTTTTAAGATGTTCCTGACCATATAAAATCGAAAGTATTGTATACGGTTGCACTAGTATTAAAGTAGATATTTCAATAAAGGTAATTACTATATACATGGTGTTGTACTTAAAAATCCAAAAAAACTAAATATATGAAAAAAATTGTAAATTTGGCTACGTTGTAAATATCGAATTTGAAATATCCATATTGCAGATTCAGCCAATCCCAGTTTTTGTACAATTCAGATCATCCATTCAACAGATAAGTTATTAGGCGTTTCCAGACTGGTGATCAATTCTGTATATTGCTCGCTGTATAATTTTCTATATCCAATTATCTTATATAAAAAAATAGATTTAACTTTTCATATTAATTACCCTTTCACGATTAATCATTAGGTAATTAACGCTTGTCTTAGGTATATAGCTTGTCTTCGATCTATTCTACGAAAAACAAAGTTCTACTTTGTTCGCGGATTTTAGTCCCAACTGTCTAATAATGTAGTAATTTCTTCTTCTCATGGCGCCGTCTTCTTTCGAAGGTTGGCGATCCAAATGGCAATTGAGGCAGTCTACATGAGAAGGGCACATAGGACAAAAGTGGGTTTTGAGAAAAACCACATTGAAATTTTAACTTGTTGCTATACATCAGGGTTGCACAGACTTATTAAGACTAGGGGCCACTCAGGCAAATCATGAACTGATGGCGGGCCGGCCGCCAGAAGTATAGGTAATTAAAGACAATAAAGAATTGATAATAATTTATTAAAATTGAAAAATAATGTATTAATTTGAAGCGTGGCACTGCATAGTGCTTACAATCTTTTTTCTGTTTGGCTCAAATTTACTTGTAGCAACACGTAAAACTGCTTCCAAACTTTCATTTGCAAGGCAGTTTCGATATTTTGTTTTATTATTATTTAGTATTGAAAAAGTTTGTTCACATATATAGGTAGAACCAAAGAAGCTGGCACATTTCAGAGCGTTTATGCGCAACTCTTCGTACATATTTTTATCAATGCAGAGGTAAAAGTTCAGCAAATCTCCTTCGTTAAATTTGTTGCATAAATCTTGGTCGTTTTGAATGTCGATAATTTCTAACTGCATTAACTCTGGAGCATTTTCAACTGAAATCGTGAAAGGATTGCTGAATATGTCCAACAAAGGTTTCACTTTTTTAAACTCCGAAAATCTTTATTGAAAAGATTGAATCAAAATATCTAGCTTTTCTACATAACTGAAATTAATCGCAGTTTTGTTGAATTTTTCTGCCAGTTTCTTATAATTCGGAATATGATTGTAATTTCCATAATTCAACTGTGATCTGAAAAGTGTCAGCTTGCATTGAAAGGATGATACATGAG
This sequence comes from Diabrotica balteata, assembly GCA_918026665.1. Taxonomy (NCBI): domain Eukaryota; kingdom Metazoa; phylum Arthropoda; class Insecta; order Coleoptera; family Chrysomelidae; genus Diabrotica; species Diabrotica balteata. The sequence goes on from OU898277.1 coordinate 62,530,068, forward strand.
CGTAGAGCTGAGATATCAGTTAATTTTTGCCTTGAAGCCGTGTGTTCAAGACATTCAAATGATTTGTAATGTCAACTAAAAAAACCAAATCACAGAACCAATCAGGATTTTTAAGTTCCGGGACATCTCTTTGCTTTTCCGCCAGAAATATTCCAATTTCTTCTATTTAATTTAGAAATCGTTCCAGTGTCAATCCACGACTTAGCCACCTTACTTCTGTATAATACAGTAAATCTCTGTATTCGCTTTCGATGTCATCAAGGAATTGTTTGAATTGTCTGTGATTGAGTCCTCGTGATTTTATGAAATTTACAATTGAAACTACCACTTTCATGACATTTTGAAATTCAATTTTTTTAGAGCAGAGGGCTTCTTGGTGTATAATGAAGTGAAACTGCATAAGATCTTCAGCGTTTATGTTTTTTCTTGCAGATGCTTTTTCAGCAAAGTAACTAGCCCGGAATTGACACCAATCATCGAAGGAGTACCGTCACTCGCAACTCCCGATAATTTTGATAAGTCCAAATCAGTTTTTGAACACTCATCCAAAAGAACATTGAGTATATCAACTCCTTTGGTTTGACTTTTTAATTAACACATTCCTAATAACTCTTCTAAGACTTCAAAATCTTGAGTAACACCTCGTATGAATATGACAAGTTGAGCTGTGGAACTAATATCAGTGGATTCGTCGAGTGCTAATGAAAAAAATTCAATGATATTAGTTTTTTCAATTAATTGTTCCGCAATATTACCTGACAAAGATATTATTCGTCAACAACGTGAAAAGATGTTTAACACCTGTTGCCTTCATTTCACCGGCAGCACTCGACAAGCTTAGTGATAACTTCATTATTACTTTTAAATTACTAAAATTTTTAATTATCATTAGAATAATGCCACCTAAAGTTAAAATGAAATCTTAATTATTTAATTACTGTTGGAAGTGCATTCTTGGACCTTTTAGTTCTTTTCTACACTAATTTTTGTCTTTTATACATGATAAAGTTTTTACATATATTTTTTTAACATACATGTACTATTACCACATGTCTTTTTTGCTGTGCTAATTTTATGAAAATTGTCAACTATATTTAGTTCAATTTATTGTTTATTCAACATAATTATATAATGTCCATTGTCGTAAGCTTCTTTACAATAATTGTGAATATCTTTGACTGCTACATATCTTTTTGAGGTAACATACTTAATAGCTTTTCATTGGATGTTAGGTTTTTCATAATGTTCTTTTTAGATGAACTGATGATGCTATGAAATTGGATAGCGAAACGTTTTCAATAAATAGATGAAGTAGCCATCATCTTTGTCTTTTTTTCTCCAATTTTTGACCGAAAAACCCGCCACTCTTCGAGTGATCCTTATTTTATATTGGATTGACGGTCCTACTCCTTTTCTCGATATATATAGATATATATATATATATATATATATATATATATATATATATATGTATATATATATATATTTATATATATATGTATATATATATATATATATATATATATATATATATATATATATATGTATATATATATATATATATATATATATATATATATATATATATATATATATATATATACAAAAGGAATATTTTTATTCTCGAGAGAGGAAGAGAGAGAAAATATATCTTCTGTCTCTCTCTTACTCATTGTCTTACATATGTAATGGTTTCACAGATTCACTCCCACAACGCCGACCGTGCGTATTTCAAAAATGTTTCAAATAAAAAATGTATCTGAGATAATTTTACTTTTACGTAAAAATGGTTATTGGCACTTTTTGTGTAGAATAAACCGTTCTCTCAGGAACAACGCTTAAAGCGACCGTCGATTTGGAATGTCAGTTACGCACGCAAAATCAATGTTCAATAAAATTTGTATCAGCTCGACAGTAAAAATTCGATATCTTTTGATCCAAGTGTCCTATCGCCAAAAATTAAGATGCGTTTTAAAGGTAAAGAGTTCAGCTTACGTATGCAATTTTTGTATTTTGTCACAAATTAACTCAAATTTTATGAAAGTGTTATATTAATAAATGTGGTGCGATTTTTGCCATTTTTATGATTCTCATGAGATCAATATGATCTATACCTTTCAATGACTGGCCACTAGAAAGTTACAATTACTTGAGCCTAACCTTTAAAATCTATTACATAAAATTTTAGATTTGAGTTTTGAGAAGAAATGTGAGGCATTTAAAATATATTTAAAAAAACGCTGGATTTAAACTTTCACATTAAAAACGATCTAAACGTTTAATTTTTTTATCAATTACACCAGTACGTTTTTCAAAAGAACTAAACTTCTGCTATAAATTACATCCAAAAACCGTCTTCTTGGAGGCATTTCTCGTGACCTGCGATCATTTGTAATGTAAAACATTAAATTCTGCTTTTTTTATTCATATTACAAGTGCCCCATATTTTTTGCCTCAACTCAAGATTGAAATTTTATGTCATAAACGTTCATTCTAAACTCGGATTCACCAGTAGATTTCAGCGTTGGCTCTTACGGACAATGTTAATCAAATAAAAGAAAAGCAAGCAAGCAATTTAATTGAACCCAGCCTATGAGAAATGTTCACCCAGGTAGTACGATCGGGTGTAACAATTCATTGGAGCAAGGTGTTTTAATTCGTGTTTAAAAAACAGGAATCACCCCACCGTGCTCCAATGCTCTAGACCATCCCTTTCCCCCCTATAACAATCTGATTCGCTATAGAGGCACAACAATCAGCCAAGTGCTCTTCATGTGGAGGTCCTGGGTAATTGAACCCCAACATGGTTTCCTAACCGTATGTGAAAACTCAGGACAGCGCATCTCCGCTTTATTCATGTTTATCTTAATCCCGTGTAGCTGTAGCCTGTAGCTTATCCGCGAACTAAAATTGCTTACTTGGGCCTCAAGTCTCCGCTCTAAGTCCCGGCTCAGTTCGGCGACTTGGTGCTCAAGGGGGTTGGGCCCTACGTGCCCGGGTTTTGGGGTTTTTGTTAATTTTTTTTGGTGGCCGAAGCCGGTTTTTGTTAGTATTTTTTGATTTTTTTGGTGGCCGAAGCCGTTTTTTGTGTTCTTTGTGATTTTTTTTGTAGGTCACCTGTGAACAAAAAAGTCATAATTAGTATATTGTCTACATTATAATAAAAAAAATATATAAATATTATACATTACCACAATATAGACTGTATCCTAGTGTGAGCAACAGGGCCCACTGTGAATGAGGCGATTTGCGATATTCTGGGTGATTTGAGCTACGAACTGTCTTCTTTATGTGTGTGTGTTTTGATTGGATTTTCTTCTCACTCTGGGCTTTTTGTAATATTTTGTCCCTATTGGGGGGTTTTTTTATTTTTCCCTCTGGTTTTGCGTTAATCTAATATTTGTTGTTTTGGTCTTTTGTGCTTCCATCTGTGGAAAGCGTCATACCTCATTATCTCTCGTAGGATGTGACTGGGGTGGTTCTCTAGTTCTGCGAATTTTATCCTAGCTTTTTCTTTCACTGTGTCAGTCACTCTGATTTGCTGTAAATCTCTGAAAAGGAATATTTCAGCTACGTATCTTGGTACGTTTACCGCTTCTCTTAGGCTTTTGTTGTGTTGTGCCTGTATTTTCTTTTTCGTTGTGTTGCATATGTGTCCCCATACAAGTGATGCGTATGTCACTATAGGAAGGATTATACTGTTTATTAGCCTTATTTTGGTTTTTATACGTAGTTTGCTTTTCCTTCCCGCTAGGCCTCTTATTGCGGCCCTTGCCATGTTGGCTTTTTGTACTGTGGCTTCTACGTGTTTATTGAAAGTTAGTCCTTTGTCCATTATTACTCCGAGGTATTTTGCTTCGCTTTTCCACTCAATGGGATTGTCTTGCACAGTTACCTGTTCTTCCGGTCGTTCTCTCCTCTTTTGAAAAAGTACAGCTTGTGTTTTGTCTGAGTTAATTTTGATTTTCCACTTAAGACTCCATTCTTCAATGTCGTCTAACGCTGTCTGTAGATTGGTGACTGCTATGTCTACATTTCGGTGTTTGGCCGCTATCGCTGTGTCGTCAGCATAGAGACTTAATAATGTACCTGGTGTTCTAGGTATGTCTGCTGTGTATATCGTGTACAGCAGTGGTGACAGTACCGCTCCCTGTGGTACTCCAGCTTCCGGGTTCTCGAGTTTGGACAGGACTTGTCCTATCCGGACTCTGAAACTGCGGTTGCTGAAGTAAGAAGAGATCAGCCTTGTCATTGCTCCGCTGTACCCGTAATCTCTCATTTTGTATAATAGTCCCTTATGCCAGACTCTGTCGAAAGCTTTACTTACATCCAGGAATGCAGCTCCTGTGTACTGTCTGTCATTGAATCCTGCTGCTATGTACTCTGTTAGTCTGAGTACTTGTAGCTCGCTGGAGTGTTCTGATCTGAAGCCAAATTGGGCTTCTGGTATGATGTTTAACCTGTCTGTTTCAGCTTGGAGTCTGCTGAGTATCACTCTTTCTACTATTTTGCTGATTGCTGGTAGTAAGCTTATCGGCCTGTAATTTTGTGGGAATGTGCTGTCTTTGCCGGGCTTTGGTAGCATTATGACATGGGCCTCTTTCCATCTGTTTGGGAATTTTTTAAACCTTAGCATTGCGTTAATGATGTTGGTTAGGTAAACGATGGCTTTCACTGGTAGATACTTTAGAGCTCTGTTTGTAATTTGGTCTGGACCGGGAACCTTTTTTGGTGAGCTTCTTGATTAGCTCATTTATCTCCTCCGGTGTTGTTGGAGGGATAATTTCGTTTGGGTTTTCCGGTCTTTCTCTTTGTCTTTCGACTTCTTCTATGAAGTCGATGTCTTCGTCTGGGTCAAATGGAAGAAAACGATGCAGCGTTGCTAGTTAGTTCATCGTCGGCCTCAACGTGGCAGAGCCGGCTTCGAACTTAACACTCCCTTACACACTGAGCATTTGCAATTTTGCACTAACATTTACTGATTTGCCCTAATGACTGTTCCAGAAAATATTCGGACGTCGTCGTAATATAGTGCTCAACAATTGATAAGGATCATAATTATGATTTCAAATATTTTAAAAGTTTGTTGAGATCCTAGTATGATGACTCGAAAAGAATAAATGAAAATAGGCAACTTAAATATTCAACTTTTTGCTGACCCTAGTAAAAAATTGCCATAATGGCAAAATTATATAGACAAAAAGTGCTAATAACCATTTTTGTGTAAAATTATCTCAGCTACACTTTTTATTTGAAACCTTTTTTTTACAACGTACAGGTTCTTTGTAAATTGATTTTTTTTTGCATTTTTACCCACCCCCCCCCCCCCTGCGAGGAGGTTTTAGGAAAAGCCCGGTGGTAAAAGTGGTAAAGTGGTAAAGTTGTTTTTGGGGTCCCAAAATTAATATTCTCGGCAAAATTCAGTTTATTCTTATGATTTTTAGGGGTCAACCCTCTGGCGACTGGACTAAACAGATAGTTTATTTGGGCTATTAATACCGAAACATAGCAATTTTTGTATTGTACGTTTCCGGCAATAAATCTTTCAAAATATTTCCAAGCTGAGCGAACGGACTATATCAGTAAAATTGAATATAACAGATATTTCGACATGTCCCAAAATTAATTGCGACATATTTATATAAAAAATTAAAGAAATTTCAATGCGCGTGAGAAGTTTTTATTGCAAATATTTTATTATCCATATATTTAATTATCCATAAAATATTGTACAAATAAAGAAATTCAATTAACTATTAAAATATATAATCATAACTTAATTATACGTAATAAATTATTATTGGGATCGACCGATAATTTATAGATGAACTCGAAAACTGCTCCCTGTCATAGAACCTTGAACCTTTATTTTTTTCTAAAGGTGAAAATTTCTAAAATCGTACCAGGTTAACCAATCCATTAGATTGGTTAACCTGGTACCAATACCAATAAAAGGTAGAGGAGTACATCTAAGCACATTTCCCCCTATAAGTTAATCCTGCAAAACGGATGCCTTCCTGTTATCCTGCCTACTATCCAAAACCATCCTCTCCTACTTAGGCGCAGTTGACTGTTGCACGTACCGTACTCCGAAAGTGGGATGGCTGCTATACGACGGACGATACTTTCGAAGAACTCCCATCTTTCATCTAGATCTAATTCTTCTTGTCCTCTTTTTTCTTAACTACTGTTGGGATGTAATTGTGTACACTATTCTATCCCTCCTTACTTACCATCCTCTTCACGATCATCTACCTCACAGTCACAAGTTTCTCTCCACTGTCCATTTACTACACTCCACCATTGTGTAAGTGACAGTATCGAAGTATTGGCAGTATAGGCATTTGTCTGTATTTGTCTTTCTAAACATATGAAAATACGCCCTAAAACGTCCATGTCCTGTAAGCACTTGCGTCAGTAAGTAATCCAGTCGCCTGTGACCACAGTTCACCCAGTTCCTTAGGCTCGGGATCAACATCTTAGTCCACTGGACAACATCTTCAATGTTCTTCCATTTTTCCATCTTTCCATTGATCTTTCCCTTTCTTATTTTCTTAAGGCTGTTGTCAAATGCTCTCTTCTCTAGTAGAGATGTCTCCTTACTACTGTTAACACATGCAGAGAAACGCAATCCGTGATGGTACACAAGGCCGTCGCAGATACAGTTCTGTTGGAAAGATATTCCGCTATCACACTCATCAGATAGTTAATACCATCTCCTTTAATGCCCGCATCACCTCTTTGTACTGCAGAGTACATTTCTAACATCGAAGAGCAGCAGAGCTGACCAGCGCTGTTCATCCCCAATGCTGTGCAATGTCTGGATTACACTCAAAATTGCGTCAACTGTGCTCTTCCCTTTGCAGAATCCGAATTGGCTCGGGGATAATCTTCCTGATCTCTCAATCGTTGTCTTGAGTGCATCTAATGCCTCGACTTATTCATCCATTGTAAGGGGTACGGCCCGCTAAGCTCCCTCATTCCTTCAAACTCCATGTCATCTGTCGGTCGGAAAAAGCTCTCCTGTTACCTCAAGTTTTTTGTCTAGTGGCATTTCGTATGAGGGTACGTATGGAACTTTTTCATTGCGATCCTATATCCCTGACCAAAGATATCCTCATCCAGCTTGTCACACAGTTCTTTTCAGTGGCTTTTTTCTGTACAAATTTTTCTGTAGAGCTCTCTCTTTCGTGCGTGGTATTATATTTTGATTTGCTGGATTTTCACGACGACAACACAGTTTATCCCTGCTCTACCTCTTGCACTCGTTATCCTTCTCCTCATGGCTCTGCATTCATCTCTAAGCCACCAGTATGGCATTATATTTACCTCTCAATGACCTATTCTACTGCCTTCTATAGCTTATTTTATGGTTGCCTACTAGTTCTTATAAATATGCATAAAATGAATAAATATAATTATAACCGCATTTTTTCGTTGAATGATGTGGATTATTACTTGATTTTTCAAAAGGTGTTCATAATGACTGCACTCTGTACACTTTTTAAATGCAGGTCAACAAAAATTGATGATATTCGCATTAATTTATTAAACAATATAGTAATAATATTTAAACGTTAAGTTTACACGTATCCAAAAGTGGCACCAGTCTCACTGGCATGCCAGTGCTAGAACAACGCTGAATAGACACGTTTACACGTATCCAGTATCTGACGCTAACTAGTAACTGGCACTCCAGTTCCTACTTGGTGAAGTCACTTGTTTGTTGTTATTGTCAGTATCGTGTTATCTTTGCAAAAATGGAGTTAGAGCAAAGCAATGGTTGAAATAGATATGCAGACGACACTGTGATCATAGCAACGAGTATAGAGGATCTACAACATCTTATTGAAAGCTTGAGTATGAATAGTGCTGAGATGGTAATTACTATAAACGCTAAAAAACGAAGTACATGCTAATTACAAAAAGACCACAAAATATACATCACCAATTGACAATAAATGGTAACGTGATAGAACAAGTAGAAAAATATCAGTATTTGGGAACTTTGATCAATGAAACCAATGATCATACTGTAGAAATAAAGAGGCGAATAGAGATTGCCAGATCAGCATTTATACGAATGAAGCCACGCCTAACGTGCAAAAATCTAAATTTGGAGATCAGACTACGTAGCATTCGCTGTTATATATTTTTAATATTATTATATGGAGCTGAGACTTGTACATTAAAAAAATGTAATTTAACAAGAATCGAGGACTTTGAACTCTGATTATACCGCAAAATATTGAAAATATCATGGACTAAGAATTAAAAATAAAGAAGTACTGGAGAGAGTTGGTAAAGAAACAGAACTAATCACCACTATAAAACCCAGAAAACTGGAATACCTAGGCCACGTGATGAGGGGACCAGAATATGAAATTTTGAGACTCATAATACAGGGAAAGATTCAAGGAAGAAGATCTGTTGTCCGAAGGCAGAACTCATGGTTAAAGAATCTACGTGATTGGTAGCAATGCAGATCGATTAATTTGTTTAGAGCATTAAGTTCTAAAATAAAAATAGCCATTATGATTGCCAACTTCCGTAGAGAGACGGTACTCTAAGAAGAAGAAAGATAAACACATTGACAAAAAAAGACTTTCATCTCTACTTTAACCAAACAGCAAAAGTCAGCAAAACCAAGGCAAGGTTGCATACTCTCCCCCTTATTGTTCAATCTATATTCGGAAGAAATAATTAAAAAATCACTCGAAAATGTAACAATTGGAATAAAAGTCAACGACAGACCCATCAACAATATCAGATATGCCGATGATACTATACTAATTGCAGAGAATATACAGGATCTACAGACACTCTTAGATAATGTAGTAAATACTAGTGAGGAAAGCTTAATGCTAATAAAACAAAATTTATGACAATTTCCAAAATACAACCACAAGATATTTTAAACATAAGAGGGATTCCAATAGAAAAAGTAAAAAAATACAGATATTTTGGTACAATTATTAACGAAAATAACGAGTATACACAAGAAATAAAAATGAGAATTGGACAAGCTAGACATTTAATAAGATTAGAAAAGTATTATGTAGTAGAGACCTTAGTTTGCAACTCAAAATAAGAATATTACGTTCATATGTGTTTTCGGCACTGCTGTATGGGGTGGAAGCCTAGACCTTAAAGAAAGAGGTGAGCGATCGACTTGAAGCATTCGAGATGTGGACCTAACGAAGAATATTAAAAATAAATTGGGTAGACCAAATAACAAATGTTGAGGTCCTCAGAAAGATAACAAAGTAAATGGAAATTATGAATACGATTAAGATAAGAAAGTTACAATATTTCGGCCACGTTATGAGAGGGGATAAATATATGTTGCTACAAACCATAATGCAAGGAAAAATACAGGGAAAACGAAGTATTGGAAGAAGACGCATCTCCTGGCTCAACAATCTGAGAAAGTGGTTCATCGACTTCTTCAGAGCTACAATCTCAAAAGTGAAAATAGTTGTGATGATTACCAACCTCCTTAGAAGAGACGGTACCTAAAGAAGAATATTATTATTAGATATAATAAGTCCATTGGAAAACTAGTAAAATGATTTTTCGGTTCTTCGACGTTAGTTCGAACCGGAGTGCATAAACTGTGTATAATCTCGTGTCGAATTGCCTTCAGAGATCTTTTTATAAATCTAAACTCATTGGCCAATGTTTTGATGGAACAATTATAATGTCAGTGCATTTTAATACCCTGACATTACACCATATTATGTCCTTATATTGTATATATATTTATATATATAATTTAGCTCTCCAGGTCTAGAAGACCCATGGCTTGGTTTACTATTCTTTTCCATTCTTTCTGTTTGTTGCTTTATTTTTCCAGTTTGGTATTTTAAGTTTTTCTATGTCTTTTTCAACATCCTTCTTCCACCTGGTTTTCGGTCTGCCTTTCTTCTTTTTCCCTCCTATTCCTCCCATTAGCATTCTTTTTGGCAGTCTCGTGTTTCCCATCCTTTGGATGTGACCCAACCATCTCAGTCTTTGTGACTTTATGATCCCTACGATATTCGGTTCTCCATACATCTCCTCTAATTCCATATTTGGTCTTTTTATCCATATACCATTCCATAATTTACCTCCAAATATTTTCCTGAGGATTTTTCTTTCCCAGACTTGCAGCAAGACTTGCTCGGATTTGTTCATTGTCCATGATTCACTGGCATATGATACAATAGCTCTTATTACTGTCTTATATATTCTTATCTTAGCCCTTCTAGATATGTTTTTGCTTCTTAATAAATTGTTTATTTCAAAAAAAACAACGGTTACCGGCCATAATTCTCGCTTGGATTTCTTCCTTCATATTTGGTCTTCTCGTGAATGTCGCTCCTAAATACTTGAATATTTCTTCTTCTTCGAATTTATATGTTTTGTCATCTGTTATTACTGTCAGATATTGTTCTTGTAGGTAATCTCGTTCTGTCCATTCTATATGTTTGGTCTTTTCTTCATTTATGTACATCCCTTTCTTTCTCGCTTTCATTTCTAATCTTTTTATTATTTCTTTTAATTCTTGCTTACTTCTGGCTATCAGTACAATGTCGTCAGCAAATGCTAAGCATTGGTGTTTTCTTTAATATATAAGTCCTGACCTTTGATTCCAGCTTCTCTGATGGTAACTTCGAGGACGATACTCAACAACAGCGATGACAGTGGGTCTCCTTGTCGCACTCCCTCACTGACCTCAAACTTATCTGTTTCTTCGCCATTTATTTTAACCCTATTCTCTGTTCTTCGGAGTGTCACTTGTACCATTCTTGTCAGTTTTTCACTAATTTCCATTTCACATAGTGCTTTGTATATTTCGTTGCGTTTTATCCTATCGAGCGCTTGTTTAAAGTGGATGAATAGGGCCATTGTAGGTTTCCCATATTCATAGCTTTCTGCTTGTATTTCGCGCAGTAGGAAAATCCACATTGATATACCCCTATGTCATTATCTATATTTTGAGATAGTTTATCTTTTATATATACTGCAAGTATTTTATATGTAACATTTAGTAGGGCTATTCCCCTGTAATTGTGGCATAAACGTTTGTCGCCTTTTTTGTGAAAAGGGCACAGTGTCGCTTCGGTCCATTCCCTCGGTAATTTTTCTTGTTCCAATATGTCTTTTAGCAACTTTTCCAAATACTTAATTAGTACTGGTCCTCCATATTTAAACATTTCAGCTGGGACTTCATCTCTTCCTGGGCTCTTATTATTCTTTAGTTTCTCTATTATTTCTTTTTCGTTAGGCGGTCTTTCTTCTGTTCGTTCTTGATCGATATTTTCCTTCACTTCTTCTTCCTCTTCATATTTTGTAGTGAGAATTTCATTTAAAAGTTCTTCAAAGTATTCTTTCCATCTGCTCAATATTTCTTCCTCGCTTACTAAATTTCTTCTACTTTTGTTTTTGTAGTGTACAGGTTTTCCTGGTACCCCTTTTTCTCATTTTTCACCCCTTGATATAAGTTTCTAATTTCTCTATTTTTATAGCTCTGTTCTATACATTTTAATTTATCTTTATTGTATTTTCTTTTCTTTGATCTTATTATTCTTTTGGTTCTTTTCCTTTGTTCATTGTATTTTCTCTCTATCTCTGTTATTTTTTCTTGCATCATTTACATTCTTAATTTATTTCGTTTATCTAGTTCCATTTTACATTCATCGTCGAACCATTCTTTGTATTCGTGTTTTATATTTCTATTACTGGCCTGAGCTGCTTTGGTCATACCTGTTTGACCATGTTTGTTCAATATTCCCACTTTCTGTTCAATATTCATACATGTTTGTTCAATATCCCCGCTTTCTGCAATATTATCTAATCCTCTACTGACTATTCTTTCATATTTATTTTGTTCCTCTTCTGTCAGTAGTCTCACAGGTTTAGTTGCTTTATACTTTTTCTTCCGCTGGTTTCTAAGCACTGGAATAAGTTGTTTCATTTGTATTCCAACTATAAAGTGATCTGAATCTGCATCTGGACCTCTGTATGTTCTTATGTTCTTTATACATTTTTGCATATCTTTTTCGACAAGCACATGATCAATTTGGTTTATGGTTTTCCCATCCGGTGATCTCCACGTTCCTTGGTGTATTCTTTTGTGTTGGAAGTACGTGCTCATAATGATCATATTTCTTTCTTTCGCGAAATCAATTAGGAAGTGATCATTTTCGTTCGTTGTTTCATGCAAGCTGTATTTTCCTATGGTGGGTACATATATTTCTTCTTTTTCTATTTTTGCATTACTATTACCTAGCACTATTTTTACATCGTATTTGGGGATATTTTCGAATACTGTATCTATTTGATTATAAAAGTCTTCCTTTATTTCTATACTTTTGTCATCAGTCGGTGCATGTATATTTATAAATGTTATTTTTTGATATTTTCCTCTTATTCTTAATACACATATTCTCTCTGAAATTGGTTTGAAGTCAACGATTAGATCTTTCAGCTTTTTATTTACCACAAAGCCTATGCCTAACATTCTATTTTCTCCCCCGCTATTGAAAAATAAATAGTCGTTTATTTCCATTGAGTTTTGCCCTAATTGTTTTGTTTCTTGTAGTGCTACTATTTCGAACTTGTATTTTTTGCATTAGTCGATTATGTGTTTTAGTTTTCCTTCCTCGTACGTTCCTCTTACATTCCATGTCCCTACTAATATGCATTCGTTTATTACTTTGTTTCCAGTAATGATCTTTACATTTTGTTCATCTCTTGTACCTTTATCTTGCCAAGGCGTCTTCGTTATTTTAGCCTGTTTAAATTTTGCTGTTAGTTTTTTGGTTTTTACATTTTTATCTTTTACTAATTGTCGTTGGCTGTTATTCCATGTCCATATTTCTCCATCTGTGATTAGCTTCTAGAATCCTATTTTTACATTGTTTCCGTTATATCTCTCTGCCATAGCCTTACTTCTCATTTCTTTCTGGATAATTCTTTCCTCCTTTGACATATCATCATTTATGTAGATTCGCTCGTCTGTTTTGTTTTTTAGTTTATTTTTATTTTTCATTACTTCAATTTTGTTCTTCACGCTGTTAAGTTCCACTAAGGCAGTATTTTCTCCTATTTTTCTCGCTCCATTTACATCTGCTTTTTGTAGAAAGTTCTCTACGGCCTCTCTCAATAGTTTTTGATCATTTGTGTCAATGTTTAGTCCTTGTATTACTACATTTTCCTCTTTTTTTCTCTCTCCAGTTTCTCTATTTTTTCGTTTGCTGCAGTAATTTCCTTTTCTAATTGGCCTATTTGTTTAATACCTTTTTCGTTTGTTTGTCGCAACTTTCTTATTTCATCTTTGTAGTCGTTTTTTTTTATCTTTTAGTTCTGTAATTTCCCTCTTTAGTTGCGTAATTTCGTCTCGTGATCTATATTGTTCTTTTTTATGTCTTTTACATCCATTGCTAATTCTTTCATCATTTTCATCATTTGGTCGATTCCACTTATGTTTTCTTCTTCTCTTTTTTGTGGGGTTCTTAGTGTTTTTTGATCTCCTGGAGTACCTAATATTCATCATCTTCTCTCCTCCTTTTTCCTTCATCAGTTAACTCCTCATCTGAATTCATTGTTCTTTATTTATAGTAATTTTCTGTACTAGGGTTATTAGTCAATGCGTCACGGGTACAGTTGGGCGAAAACTCTACTCAATTTAAATTTCCTCCCACACACGCGCTGGCTGCGTCCAATACTACAACACTTTTATTCCTAAAACTCAGAAGCCGGCCCTGACTATATGTTTATATTGTTTGTATCAAAGCTACTATTATTACTATTAAAATTAAGATTCTGCTTACTTACAATTTCCTGTTGGATTTTTTACTTAATTATCTGACTAATGATCTTAAAAACCAACCGATAAATATTTCTTATCTTTTTGTCACTTTTCCGAAATCTAATTTCCTTATCAATGCTACTTTCACTATTTTAATTAAATTACGTTTTTTTTTCAAAGTAGACTAATCGAAAGTTCTTTTTTATAAATACTTATTATCTATATTTTACTTTAATAACTTGTATTTATTATTTGACTTCCGACACCGTGAAAAGGTCCGATATGCGAATTTATTTTCGTCGATGTCGTTGTCTGCAGGTGTGTTCGCTTTGGCTGCTAAACCCAAACTCCCTTATATTGTAAAATATAAAAATAATTATTAATTTTATATCAAATAAATAGTAAATTTTATTCATATGCATATTTTATTTATAAGCCTTCGATAGAATACACAAAATTGATATTTATAAAGGAATAAAAAAAAATATCGAAGGATAGGTATTATTGGTATTACATTTAATTTAGTAGCAGTAGAATATATATAAAAATTACCTCTGGTAAATATCTAAAATTGGGTATGTGTAAACGGTTAGACCTCTCAACAGAACAACATAACTACCTACCAACATTTTAAGAATAATTTGAAGACTGTTTTAAGGAAGAGATATATTCATAGTCAAGAAAATATATCACCCAAAGCATCAATTTTTAGATTATGCCTATTACCCGGTCGTAGCTGCCTTAAACAAGAATTTAAAAGGCATGTAATAAACATTAGAAAATGCTGCAAAAGAAGGAAGCCCAAAACTAATAACGAAAAAAAAAAGAAAATACATAATAAGAATTTCCCCTATAGGTACGTTAGTACTTAAAACAGTAAAAATCTGATAATCATGTTTTATCTAGTTGTTTAATCCAAAAGTAGAATAAAATAATTTATTCACATTATTTATTTTAGGTAGCCAAATTGCGCCAAAAGTAGGCAACTTACAGTACCGTGTTGCGGGTGTACATTATTTTTAATTTAAACATACCAAATTCAAACGGAACGTGGTTGGGAATATTTTATCATTGTAATTTGTAATACTACATCTTGCATTTACTCCAAATCAAAATTTGTTCAGGACCAACTACTATAATTTAGGATTTTTAACATATTTGTAAAGTTTCTGAATTCGGAAATATGTTACCACAGTACATTCAAATTCTCTTTATGTCCTGTGAATGTTACCACCTGATGTGACAACACAGGCATCCAAACTTCCTTGCACATTTGCCAGATCTATGTTTTAACTGCCAGATCTAAGATGCACGCAACTATTAAAAGACATAAAAATACTAAAGAAAAGAAATATTTAATAAGTATCGACATTTATAGTTACCATTTGAGCGTATATAATGTAAATGTATTGAAAAATTATAGGTATAATATATTCATATTGTAATAATCCCAGAATTCTGTTTGTATAATATATTATTTCTAGAAGATCATACAGCAGTGTATTATGTTTATATTTGAAAGAAGACAATTTTAAAAAGAGCGCTAATTTTTTAAATTACGCGCCAACAAAAAATATAAACAAAAGACAATCAAAATTGCTGTGACCACCTGTCAGCTTCAGTTTTAATTTTTAATTTTAATATTGTAGAAATATTAGTTTTTAATTCTGTGTCTATGAAGTATTGTACAAAAGTATTAATTTAATAAGTAAAATGAAATTATAATCAGTGACAATATAATAAACCAATCCTATGTTCATCAACTGATAAAATCTAGTTAGTTTTATTATTTCCATTATTAAAATGGTATCTGTAAAGGCAGATCTTAAAAACTTGATAAAATATATACAAAAAGTAAGTATTAATTGCAGTATAATAAAATATTATGTTATAAATAAATAAAATCAATTTTAGGCTTTGCAGGAAGAGATCATAAATGAAAGTTCATTATCGCTAGGGGCTGATAGATTGGGGAATATACCTCCAATAATTAAGCCCAGAGCATTTATAACATGTATTCTAAAATACATAGAATTAGTTATAATGTTTGGCAATGGCAGGGACTATTATACACAAGCCATTGTGACCAGAAAATATTTTGAGATTATTAAAGTATGTATAAGCCTTACTCAATTTATTTTACATTTTTAGTACAATTTCCATTAATTGAGATACCTACATAGAAAATTTAGAGACATTTATTTTGTTTAAATCACATTTTATCACATATTATCACACTATAAACAAACATTTGAAAAAAAAGATTGAACAAAAATATTTTATTACACAATACTTACATGTTTTATTTTTCTAACATAAATTGTCTTAAAAAAGCAGAAATGCATTGAGATGCTGAGCATTGCTAAGCTTTCTCTGTGATTTTTATATCTAATTAAAATATATACAGCTTCATATGCAATCACAATCTGAATACAAAGTAAAATACCATGATTTATGAGTATATTTAATAAATGCATTACATATTTACAATTGGAAAATCATTTGATATCTCATTATTAAGTATTTAATATTCCTGTGACAGCTTTGAATATAATTAGATCTTCACACTTTACATTCACATCAAAATTTAAATGTTATACAGATACATAATAGTTTTTCTTTTTTCATTAATTGTAGCTAAACAGTTACAAAAATTTTAATACTACCTAATTATTGTGAATATTTGTGAAGTATGAGAACTTGCATGCACATCATTTTAAAAACTTTACTTGGTTTATATGAGGTCAAAACTTCTACAGATTTGCCTACTGCCTTCAACAGGTTATTAATAACATTAATTACCAAATACCATATTAAGTTTTTAGTAAATGTTTTCCATTTTTTCTCCTAGTGTATAGTCTAAATTAATTAGTTTCTTATTTTAGTTCATTTGCATTTTAAGTAAAGTAGAAAGTTGTGAACAAGTTAAGCTGTGTTATAATTGCTTTGAATTCTTGTGTGGGAGTAGGACAACTTATTAGAGCTATTTTACAACAGACCTATTTTGCTTATTCCAGATATTCTTTTCAGCACTTCTCAGTGATCCTTCATTTTAATAAGTACTGCCCTTTTAGCTACAATTTGTGTAACACATAGACTTCCTCTAATAAGTTTAGTTATTATTAAATTTTTTTGTCACTCATTGATCCATATATGTATTCAGTCGATTTATAGAATTTACCTTTTAGCTGTATTCAAATCTTTCTATCACACAACCCTTGATTGTTTCTCTTTTGTGTAACTCTTAACACCCCTATTTATTCTAGATACTTAAAACTATTACTTTTCACAATCACGTCACTAGCCAAAGTTATATTTGTAGTACTAACACCATCTTTAAATAAATGTTGTAGGTACTCTGTCTTTGTTTTTCTTCCTAGCATTCTTTCACCTATCAGAGTTGCGAAGCTAATCGGAGTGTGGCTAATATGTTCACTATTTTGAAGATATTAATAACCCCACTTCTAGAAAGTTCTCTTACGTTTCTCAGCCAGGAATTGTGGCGTCTGTCAATTGAATCATCAGCCTAAGTAATGCATATGACCTAAATATTCTACGGTTATATCTCTCTCTTCTTTGTCAACCATTTTCCATCCACTCCTGAATGTAGGCATCTCCCAATTGCTTCCACCTTTCTCTATCTTGCGCCAATCTAATCCACTGTTTGCCTGCCACTGCTCTTATGTCATCTACCCATCTTTTTTGAGGTCTTCCCATGCTTCTTGTTGTAGTCCTTGGTCTCCATTCTAGAATTCTCTGTGTCCACCTGTTGTCATTATATCGGGCTACGTGACCTGCCCAGGGGCGCTGGGCAGGTCATATACGGTTATATGAATGTTCAAATTCTCTTCTTTTCAATTCGTTTGTGTGAATATTTTGTTAACTATGTACCTAAATATTTAACCATATTATTTATATTTTCTATTGTTGTGTGGTTGATGGTCAGATTATCTAGTCCTGAATTGTTTTGAAAACCTGCAATCTAATACCCTGTAGTATTGCAAGATATGGTTGACTGTTTCATAATTTAATTTCAGGTTACAAAGTTGCAGCTTAAGTCTTCATGAAACAGCTCCATGTACAGTAAGGAAGCTTGTTATGGTCAAAGATATGTCACCAATCTTCCAATTAGTGACTTATCTTGGGCTATTCTAACTATTCTATTTTCTCCCATTCTGCTAATGTAACTAATAACTATCCCATTCTTCCTTTCGATATTGCACCCCCACATTGATTGTCATTACTAGACCTAGGCAAATATGCAAAAACAGTGAAAAATATGCACTAATTTACCCAAATATATGTATTAAATATGCACTTCTTCTAGAAAATATGTAAAATTGCAATGTACTATTTAATTGTAATGAAAGTAGTAAAAAAATAAAATATTATTCCTTAGAATTATAGAAACAATAAATGACCAAATGTTTGTCAAAATTGTCCAATAAAAACATTGCTTATTTGTGTACATATATTTGTAAATTGAGAAGCTTCTTTCCACATCAAGGGATGTAATGGGAGCATATTTTAAATTCACAAAAATATTTGGTTCTAAATCTATTTCTTCACAAAAATTACCAACATCAAGAACGTCAGCTACCTCAGTAATATTCTGAAAACCATTGTTTTTTTAATTATTGTTTCAAATTTTTGAAAAATAACTTTTCCAGTGTCTGTAAGTGCCATAACCTTACCTTATGACCTTTTGTCAGAGTTCTCTGCTTTTGTCAAGAGAAGTTAGCCTAGGGCCTAGGCCTAGCCACAGTATAAATTGTCTATATATTATGTCCCATGCCATGATATACTTCATTTGCTTAGCTCTGGCATATTTTGACAGATTCATTGTCGGAAACCTACAACACAACAATTCCTACTTCTCAGTATTAATAGCTTAAGTATACTACTATTGCAGACTTCTTTCTTTGAAAAAAGAAGAATTAGTCTAAATAGTGGAAATGTATACTAAACCCATCAAATTTTGGGTAGTATATATTTAAAAAATATATTTTAGTTGTTATAATTTAACATAGCTATTTATTATATGGTGCAGATAAATAAGTATTGATTGTCGGTAATTCGCAAAGTTCTATTTTATTTACTATTTAGTTTGTTTACTATTAATATTGGCTATGAATACGTGTGCGTGGTTGTATAGTAATTTCCAGCCACTTTTAGTCTGTCAAAAAGTAACTTACTTGGCAAAAAAATAATTACTAAATTCACTATTTATAGACAGTTCCACAGATCACCTACCTCCCATTAGTGGTCTGTGGACAGTTCGGACTGGGAATAGCGAACCGAGTATACTAAATACTGTGGTCGTGGTCGTCGTGGTCTAGCCCATAGAGAAATATTTTTATTTCTCTATGGTCTAGCCTAGGCCTAGCCACTAGCCACCCAACAACAACCCGAAGGTGCACTTCAATAAATATAAATTTACATTGGCAGCTGTCAGACACATTTGGTTACCTTGCTCCATTTTTTTTTTTTTTGGTAAGACGCCAGGTCCGGCTTAGACTAAATACTAAATAGAACCTGCAGCACCGGTCTTGATTTTTCAAAAGTGTATGAAATAAATGTTAATTGACGATTCGGCTGTAACAGCGTTATACATACCTACATAAAAAAGTTAATCGAATAAATCGCGAAATACGGTAAAAATCACCACTATAAACATGGAGCAACTGCAATAATTAAAAATAACAGTAAAATAAATTTGCATTTGCACAAAACTAAAATAAAATAAGTATTGCTTTATACTTATAGTAAATTTTTATAATAAGGAAATAATAAAATGAAACATAATTATGGTGTAATTGGACCTAGTTCAGCTGTATGCATCCAACCCAAAAAAACTGATTATTGGGAAATTGAATGTAAAAGTTTGTAATGCGCTCTAATTAGACAATGTATATTTTATTTTTCTGTAGTTGATTTTACCATTTAAAATTAATTTGTTAAAAACTTTCTTTGCATATTTATTTAAAAACATAATTTTGAAGCAAGATATTTTGAAAAATATGGGTCGGATTTATTTAGTGGAAAGCCAAATATCTACAAAGTAATTGTAAAATGGAACTTATCGTCGGCTTAGTGACACAAAAATGTATCTCAAAAATGACTACTTTTCAGAAGAGCTTATTTAAGGGTTTTAAAAAAATGATTTGCATTTTGTAATGACTTGTAGTTTATCCTCAACTTTTTTGTTCCGAATTATTAATGTTATAAATGTTGTCATTACGGTAATACAATCATACACAACAATGGCTAAATTGTGTTCTCAAAATATCAACAATTAAATAAAGTAGCGGAGATACATTTTTGTGTCACTAACTGAAAAGTCTATTGAGACTTACTTAGGTCCCATTTAATTTTAGAAAAGCTTAATCTTAATCCTATTACAGTCATTTGTATTGGAGTAATAGGGATAAGTTTCGAGAGATAAACATACTGAGTGGCAGGAATAATAATTAAAAGTACAATAGATTAAAATTTATTATTCTCTACCTGGTCCGAAAACTTAACCACGCCATTTAAATAAAAATAATTTTATAGGATTAAGACTAAGCTTTTCTAAAATGTAATGGTACCTACTTGTAATAATTCTTTGTTGTTAGAGCTTTATAATCTAATTTCACTACTGAGGGTTACCCAATTTATTAATAATAATAATAAAACTAATAATCGTAATTCATTTTATAACTTTTTATTGTTCTGACGATATTTTCTTATGGCATTAAATACTATTTAAAAGTTTTGATGGAAATAACCACAATATTATTTATTAAAAAAAGAAACTTTATAAAATGTTTAGACAATGATTTCTGAATTTAGAAGTCGAAACGTCAATAATTTTTTTTTAATAAATAGATTTTGGTTATTCCCATCGAGATGTTTATAACATTATTTAAAGTCATAAAATATTTTTTTAATTAAACACAAACTTTAAAAGCCTTATCAAACAATAATTTTAATCATGTTAATCTGATTGATTGTCCATATTGTTGGTGAGCAACGACTTAAAGAAGAGATGGTACTGGGAAGGAATAATGCCTTTATTACACAGCTCTTCTAAATCCTTATATTTTTCCTCCTTTATTGGCCTTGCTCCTTCATATGCCGTTGTTAAATTTGGCATGGAAATTTTCCTAGTTTCTTTTCGGGTAACCTCAAAAGGCCCGAAATTTTAATTTTCCTTATTATATTTAAAAAATATATGTTTATTATTGTCTTTTCTGCACTGCAGCCATGTTAATTTTAGCCAATTTATGCTACTACCATCGATGTCCACTTTTTTGTTTTTTATTAAAATTGTGACAAAAGCTTTGAAATCATAAATTTCTTCCTGTCCAATCTCGTGTACAGTGTATTTTGATTTCTTTGACGCCGTTCTTACAATGGTGTACCACCCAGTGGGATCAAATCATCATCATTGAATGGCCAGGTTCAAAAAAGCAATGGTCAATTTTTGGAATATCTAATATCTGAACAGCGTAAAGCAACATAGCAGATACATTTACGTTGCGGTTTTGGCCACCACACGTGTCACTCATTAAAACAAACTCTTTACCATCGCAATTGTCCTGTAGATATTTATAGAGACAAAAGGACACTTCATTCGAACCTCTGCCAGACACTCCTTCATGCCACATATAATTAGTAGCATTTCTGGTCCTGACATCGTAAACAGTAAGATTATAATACGGCCAGTCGTCTTTTGTAAAATATTGCTTTAGCATTGGCAACAGAACTGGAAAGGCAACGGACTACCCTGATAAATATAATAAACAAATTATCAACTGATTCACGTGTTTCACAGCTGTAACAAAACTGCAAATACAACAGACCACCCTGCTAAACACAATAAACAAATTATCAAATCCACAGATACTACCTGCAACCACTATTCAGTGCAATAAAATTTATGCCACAAAAAGGTAACTCAATATCAGCTTATTTATAGTACGAAAACGTAGTATCACAGAAATGTAACAGCACTTACATTTCTGTGACACTAAAAGATTGTTAAAAAATGTAGTTACGAAAACTCCTTATTGGGTTTTAAGTGCTCGGAGAGATACAATTTTTTGTCGGTCAATAGAACTCACTAAGGTAAGTTCAATGGTGTAAATATGTCAAAACGTGAAAAAATGTAGTTACAATTTTTGTGTCACTAAGCCGACGTTATGTGGGTCGGAATGTTTTAGATAAATGAACTTTCTCACATTTTTATAACTTTTTAATTAATCCAATGATACAAAATTTATTACATTTTATTTATAAACTTACAACAATCAGCCTGTATCCTGGATATTTAGGTCAAAATCCAGAAGTCGAACATTGAATCTTTCAACATCTATCACATAGGCAGGACAAGCACAGAGTTTTCCCTCTTTAAAGAATTTGTATCGATTGTTGTTGTGTGCTGATTAACTTCTTACGGCAAGAATTTTTTGTATTTTTTTTACATCCTTTATTTATTGAAATCTGTTTCTACAAATAAAAAAAAACAGTAATCAATATGTTTATCAAGTAATTAACATAGGGGAGATCAGTCCAGTGACAGAAATCCTTAAGATAAATTTCTAATATATATAAATATTTGAAATATATATAACAATTTACAAAGACATTTTACTAACATATTAAAAAGAATAGCAATAGTTAAAATTATAACAACACACACAATTATAAGTTGTAGGTATATGTAGTATCAGTTGTAGCTATAAAATGATATATACGTTTATGTATATAAAGGTATAGAGAGGTCTAGAGGATCACGTCGTTTTAGTCTTCCTCTCCTTGGTCGCTTAAGTAGGTCTTGGGCAAGTGTGTTTGGATGGTTTAGTAGTCTATTTTTGTAAGTGCCACTGAGTGAGACAACGGTGTCTTTAATATTTTGGATCTGAAGATCTCGGTGTATAACATAATTGGGCACGTACCACGGTGCATTGGTAATATGTCCGAAACTTTAGATTGGAAACGTTGAAGTTTCAGTAAGTGAGAATTAGATGCTGTACCCCATATCTGCATACCGTAGGTCCAAACTGGCTTTAGAACACATTTATACAGTAATAATTTATTATGTAGACTTAGTTTGGATTTTTTATTCATGAACCAATCAATACATTTTCCTGTATATTAATCCTAATTGTTCTAATTAATCCTAAATTAATTATTATTATATTATATATTATTATATATTATTTTCCCTATTAATCCTAATTGTTCCTAATTTCTCTAGTTCATTTAAATGAATTTGTATTATGAATGAATTTGTATAATTAGTATAATTAGTATTTTAAGAACATTTTTTTTGCTGTTCTTACGGCTTCCGCCTTACGCAAGTGAAAGACTTTTTCTGTCGGAACTAAAGCGTTTTCTTCTGCCGAACCATGAGTTATTTTTCTCTGAAATTCGTCACATTTATCACAGATGTCTCTATTTTACTTTTTGAAACTAAGGTTAAACTAAGTATTAAAAATCTTTCTGTAAAAGCTTTTACTTACAGGTTCTTTCCATTTTTCCTCCTTACAGCATTCACAATAAAGTTTGTACATTATTTTCAAATTACACTCCTGAGAAAGATATACTCGATTCGCTAATCCCAGTCCTAACTGTCTAGTAATTTTAGTAATTATATTTTTACGAAGTTAGTTACTTTCTGACAGACTAGAAGTGGCTGGAAATTACTATGCAACCAAGCACACGTGCTCATGGCGCATTTCATTAGAGTATTTCGTCGACCTCTTTTGCAAACTTATACTATGACTTAGAAATTTATAGCACGTATAAAGAAAGTAAGTTTCTATTATACAGAGTGGCCCAAAAGTCTGGAAACGGCTAATTATCTCGTAAAATGCTAATCATAATTGTACAAAATTAGAGGTACACCTATTTTGGGATACGGAGATTTCATATTTGATATTTACAATGTTGCTAGATTTGCCGTTTTTCTTATATTAGTAACTTTGGTTTTTCAAATACATCACCCTGTATATTCAGTCATTATTGGAATCTCCTATTCAATACGAGTTCAACAATATGTAACACTTATGATTTTATGTAATCTGGAAGGTCATAAATACATAAAACCGAAGTCTGGCAACGCCTAAATTGTTTCAATAAATTTTTTAATACTAACTATTTTCAAATACATTAAAACGTAACAATTGATAGTTTAGAACATTTTTTAACATAGTAGTTACGTTATTAAGTGTTCAAAATGTGCTCAATTTGTTTGACAGCACCCTAATCGATGGTAGAAGGCGTCTACCAAATTTCTCCATGATTGTCTAGAAATTATTCGAGATTCATTGATAATTCGTTGCCTTAGCTCTGCAAGACTTGCTGGTTAAGTTTTGTAAACTGAATTTTTCAAGTATCCCTAATAAAAATAATCTTTAGGATTGAAATAGGGTGAACGTGGAGGCCATTCAATTCTACCTTGTCTACCAATTTATTGTTCAGGAAATATCTCATGTAAATATCGCCGAACATTTACACCAACTGTCTGACGTTAAATTTCTTTCGACAAAAAATGACCCAATTGAATAAGTAACTACTATATCTGACCATAAATTTAATTTTTGTAGTCTTTGAGTATGGTTTTCACGCATTCAGTCTTCAGTGTGAATTTACGTCACACCAGTACCTTAAATTGTGTCGGTTTACACTTCCACACAGTTTAAAAGTTGCTTCATCGGAAAAACATATTCTGTTTCATCGGAAAAACGAAATTTTAATAATTTTCAATTTTATCCATCATTACCTGAGTAAACTCTAATCTACGACCAAAGTCATCTTCACTTAATTCTTGCAATAAGTTAATTTTGTATAATTTAAATTTATTTTTACGTAATAAACGTAACACTGAAGAATGACCTACATCATGTACTTGTGCAACCCTGCCTGGGGATGTATGTGGATCTTCAACAAAACTTTGCTTATATCTGAAGTTTTGTTGTCATTGATAACTCTTTTCGGTCAACCTGATCGGTATCTGTCTTTTACTTCTCCAGATTCCTAAAATCGCCTTACAGTTTTTTGTACCGTCGTCTTATGAATAGGAGAACGGTTTAAAGAACGACATTTTAGAGAAGCAATTTAAACTACTGTCAATTTTAGTTCATAATTTAAATGGTGAACAAATGTCAAAATCACAGCATTCTCCATTTAAATATTTAAATTTATTAAAATCTACATATTTTGCACTGTTTTATGTATTTAAGATCTTTCAGACTACATAAAATCAAGTGAACATATGGTTGAAATCGTATTGAATAGCTGAACTCGTGTGAAATTCACACTGAATGCGTGAAAACCATACTCAAAGACCACAAAAATTAAATGTATGGTCAGTTATAGTAGGTAGGTACTTATTTAATTGGGCCATTTTTTATCGAAAGAAATTTAACGTCAGATAGTTGGTGTAAATGTTCGGCGTTATTTAGATGAGATATTTCCCGGACGATAAATTGGTAGACAAGGTAGAATTGAATGGCCTCCACGTTCACCCGATCTCAATCCTAAAGATTATTTTTATTAGAGATACTTGAAAAATTCAGTTTACAAAACTTAACCAGCAAGTCTTGCATAGCTAAGGCAATGAATTATCGATGAATCTCGAATAATTTCTAGACAATCATGGAGAAATGTGGTAGACGCATTCTACCATCGATTAGAGTGCTGTCAACTCACAAATGGAGCACATTTTGAACACTTAATAACGTAACTATTATGTTAAAAAATATTCTAAACTATCAATTGTTACGTTTTAATGTATTTGAAAATAGTTAGTATTAAAAAATGTATTGAAACAATTTAAGCGTTGCCAGACTTCTGTTTTATGTATTTAAGACCTTCCAGACTATATAAAATCATAAGTGTTACATATAGTTAAACTCGTATTTAATAGGAGATTCCAATAATGACTGAATATACAGGGTGATGCATTTGGAAAACCAAAGTTACTAGTAATATAAGAGAAACTGAAAATCTGGCAACATTGCAAATACCAAATATGGAATCTCCGTATCCCAAAATAGGCGTATATAAAATTTTGTATAATTATTTTTAGTAATCTACGAGATAATTAGCCGTTTCCAGACTTTTGGGCCACTCTGTATATCAAAATATATTTTATAAAAAAAGTTACGGTAATTTAGTTTATATCGTTAGGTTGCGCCAAATGTATTCCAATACAATTGCGCCAATTGTCATCACGTGGTTGCGGATTATCGGAGGTCAGTCCAGTTGAACGAGAAGATGTTTATACGGGGCCAACTATTGCCATGCCAGTAACAGCTACAAACAACACAAACCACGTATATGTTTTGACTGACACCAGAGAACTAGGGGGAACTGGCAAAAGACAAGACAACACTACTAGCATACACCGTTCACACGGCGCCAATTGTCGCAACAATTTATATTTCGAGTGGTGGGGGGCTCACTGGGCGCAGCTCATTTTCCTCAGTCTACTCCCGGAGACAACTGAATTTTGGGCCAATTGTGAGGGCAGTTGGCAAGGCAATTGGCCTGAAGTGTTTAGACGAAGACAATAATTTCATACCAGTAAGTTGTCTTCTGACAATTATTTCGCCAATTGTCATCGTAAAGACGCGGCTTTAGCTTGAGTTTCTTGAGAATATATTTAATAAACGTTTAATATTTTTTAGTTAATTTATTATTTTTTTTAAGTGATGATAATGTTCAATAAGCAATATTTCAAATTATATAATCACAAGACGTACTTAATATTATGTTATATAATATAATCCTGATAATAAAGTACGTTAGATAAAAAATATCATATTATAATTAAAAAATATCATTCATCATAAAGATAATCCAATATCATCAAAAATATAATATAAAAATATCATAATCTATTATTCCTATCAGAACCTAGTTTTGGACGACCCGGGATTTTACCTTTTTATCTAACGTACTTTGTTATGAGGATTATATAACACAATATTAAGTACGTTTTGTGATTAAATATCATGTAAAATATTGCTTATTCAGCATTATTATCATCACTTTTAAAAAATAATAAATTAACTGAAAAATATTAATTACTATTAATATTCATTCATATTCACTATTACTATTCATGACACGCCTGAGGTAACTTTTTTTGCTTTCAACTACATTTTGTAAACGTTTGTTGGAGACATCAAGAGTTTTTATTATAAACTATTTACATACTCTAAAACTTTCCAGATTATAAATAAATGACACCTCCTCTTTGTTGCTAACTGCATTTAGTTTTTATCTGTATATAGGCTCAGTCTGTTTGGATCAATTTAGAAAAGCCTATTGGAGATTCCAGTGCTCAATGCTAAATACTCCTTAAAAATTTAAAGTCTTTATTCTTGTGGTGTATTTATTCCAATAATGATAATTTTCAAGTTATTGTAAATTTTTAGCTTCATGAGTATTGTGTTTTTTGTCCATGTAATCTTCACCTGAATTTCTATTTTAGCCCTGTTTTTTTCCACTTCTCTGGCATCCGAATGCTTTTCTTGCCAGTCTGCTTTGGGGGTGAAAATGCATTAGCATGTAAATCCTCTATCACTGGCTCCGTATTCCGCAAAGAAGCAAAACGAACTCTTCTTTAAAACATTGAAGTTTTTAATATCTAACAGTCTGACACAGTGGAACAGGGGTACAAGTGCACCCGTATCTCTTCTCTTCCAAACCCTACTCATAGTTGGCTTAAAAGCTAAGTAACTTGCCGCTAGTAAGCAGCACCTGTTAGACTTATCGCTTAGATCTCTTTACCTCCAAATAGAATGAAAGATATGCAGTTCTTTTAATATTTACAAAAATGTCACTTATACCCCTTTACTTTTAGGGGCCTCATATATAATATAATAACTGAAATATTTTAGTTTTCGTTTATTCCTTTCATTTCGGTATCAATGATAATATTTTTAAATTATATTTCACATTTTAGGATATGATTTCCACTGAAATTAAAGAGGAATTTTTAGAAGAAGGTACTCAAATCATTTTTGATTACGTTCTAGAAGAAAATACTGAGAATTGGTGTGTAAAAAAGGAGCTACTCAGATTTTTTAATGACGTTAGTTCAGATTGTACAAGGAATGTGAGACATGGTATAGTGAATAAATTGCCACACATATATTTGTAAGTTGTTTTTAATTCCTTAAGTTGATTTCGATATAATTTTATTTATTATTCCTGAAATATAAAAGTTTTTATAGAGCCGTACTGCAAATTAGGAATAGTATCAAAAAATTAATCGATCGATTAATCGAATAGTCGATCGGATAGCCAATATGCTGCTATCTGATCGGTCTATGGTGGAGCAGTACGGCAAGAGATAAGGGCTTGCGGTTCGGTGATACTTCTCCATAGATCTCTACCGGAAGGCGGTGCTGCCTAAATACCGGATTAATATATATATATATATATATATATATATATATATATATATATATATATATATATTTTTCTATCTGCTTCTGTTCTGCGCCTCTGCTATCCAATTGGTCACGATTCTTTTGAGGTCGTCGGTCCATCGCGTTGGGGGTCTTCCTCGGCTTCGCTTGTCAGCCCGTGGTCTTCACTCAAGCAATTTTTTTGTCCAACTGTCGTCTTTCATTCTTGCAACTTCCTCGTTTCTTATTCTATCTCTTAAGTTTATTCCAAGCATTGATCTCTCCATCTTTCGTTGTGTCCTTCTCAATTTTTCGGCTGATGTTTTTGTGAGAGTTAAGGTTTCTGCTCCGTATGTGAGGACTGGTAGAACGCACTGGTTAAAGCTTTTCTTTTTAAATGGATCGGTATATATATACTATATATTATATAATGTATAGTATATATTATATACTATATATTATATAGTACACTCAATATTATATACTATAATATTTAGTGAAGAAGTTGGTCTGTCGCTAAAAATAAAGAAATCAAAATTCATGGTTATATCAAAGATAAATATTAGATACATCAATCTACACGTTAATAATAAGACAATAGAACGCGTTCGGAATTATAACTATTTAGGGGCAAGCATTAATGAAACAAACGATTATACCAAAGAAATTAGAGTTAGAATAGAAAAGGCTAAAAGTGCATTTAATATGAAACAAATATTGTGCCAGAGACCTCGGCCTAAATCTTAAAAAACGAGTACTAAAGTGTTATGTATTTTCTATTTTTTGTAAAGTGTGGAGACATGGACTTTAAATAAACAATTTCTTAATAAATTGGAAGCACTTGAAATGTGGACATATCGATAAATGCTGAGAATATCCTGGACAGACAGAATAACCAATGAAGAAGTACTAAGAAGAATAAAGAATAACAAGAGATACTGGACTCCGTCAAAATAAGAAAACTACAATATCTGGGTCATATAAAACGTGGTGACAGATATGAATTCCTAAAACGAATAATGCAGGGAAAGATTCAAGTAAAGAGCAGCATAGGTAGAAGAATAGAAGTGATCATTGCCAACCTTCGTCGCAGAGATGGCATGTAAAGAAGAAGTTTCGACACTTCCGAAGTTTTCCTGCGAATAATCTATCGTAACTGTTTGTTTTGGACGTACCAACTTGCCATCCTGTTAATGATAAATTTAAAAAATATATTTCGGTTTAACATGCACAGTTGCAGAGATGAAAGGTAGAAAAGATACAGGTTCCAATTTTAGCATTTCGTATATCCATAATATCGCCCATAACCTTTTCTTTTTATATTTTGGATGTTAAGCTTATTGCCTCTATGGTGTTTCCTCCGTATTTACATACTACACAGACCAACTGTCGTTTGAACTGACAAGAACCACGTCACGTGTTCCAGTCGAGCAAGGAACCATGTTGCTCTTTACGTATTAGCATTCACAACCAATGTCATTGACCTAGAGTCGCATTATATTTTAAATTTATAATATGTAAACCACATATTGATGTCTCTACTTTAATTTTTGTGTTAGCCACAAGTACTAACGGAATGTACTGAGGATGATCTGATTCAGATTGAAAACGATATGAATTTCTAATTTTTGGACGACACTTTTAACAAGTTTTAATAAAACATGTTATATTTATACCAATATATAAATTTAAAGTTCTTACTTCTGTATTAGTTTTTTTAACTATGGTATATAGCGAACTACTGGGATTCTCCCATTAATTTTCTTTTATATCTTCCATAATTTTTACCTCTCTCCTTACTATAATTTTTTTGGTGGTTGGATTATACACTCTGTATCCTTTTCTACTTTCAGCATATCCTACTAAAATATGCAAAATAGCCTTTTTCTCTCACTTTGACTTTGTTTCTTATAGAACGTGTACCATCACATCGCCGCCAAATATTTTAAGGCCACTAACATCAGGTTTAATATCTGTTTATATTTTAAACGGTGCTTTGTTTAAACCAAAAGCCAAAGATCTACTTTTAACGTAAACAGCTCTATTTACAGCTTCAGCCCAAAATTTTTTCTTAGGATTAGCTTCAAACAAGAGACACTTTGCCTTTTCTACAATTGTCCGTGTGTTCAAACTTTCGGATACTATATTTTGTTCAGGAGTGTAGGAATTGGTTTTTTTTATTCTTCTTCTTCATGTACCATGTCCTTTCAGAACGTTGGTTACCATCATAGCTATTTTAATTTTATTCACTGCCGCCCTAAATAGCATGCTTGTATCTACACCATACCAATCTCCCAAGTTCTTCAACCATGAGGTTCTTCTTCGTCCTGGACTGCGTTTGCCTACTATTTTTCCTTGCATGATATTTTGTAGCAATCTATATTTGGGACCTCTCATTACATGTCCGAAATATTCCAGCTTTCTCTGCTTGATGCTTTTTATGATCTCAGTAGTCTTGCTGAGACGTTCTAGTAATGTGGAGTTACGAATCTTCTCCACCCAGGAAACTTTTAAAATGCTTCTATAGCACCACATTTCGAAAGCCTCAAGACGATTTTATTCACAGTCCAGGACTCGACAGCATAAAGTAAGACAGATAACACGTAGCAGCGAAGTAGGCGGATCCTTAATGCCAATTTTAGGTCTCTGTTACATAACACCTTGGACATCCTTCTAAAAGCAGCTCTAGCCTGCTCTATTCTGGATCTAATTTCGCCGTGATTTTCTGCATTACAGTTTAATTGTTGTCCAAGGTAGACGATTTTATCAACTTGCTCAAGTTTGGTATTATTTACATATATAGACGGTTTTATATTCTGTTGTTTACTTATTACGAGTATTTTGGTTTTCCTTATGTTCAGATCAAGACCTGCCTCCCTACAACTCTCAACGACACTATCAAGTAGTGTTTGCAGATCTTCTTGACTAGAAGCTAGGAGTACTGTATCGTCCGCATATCGCAAATTATTGATGACTTCGCCGTTCACAAGTATTCCTTCTTGTTTTTCAGAAAGCGCTTTTCTGAAAATTCTTTCGGAGTAAACGTTAAGAAGCAGGGGTGATAAGAGGCATCCCTGCCGTACTCCTCTTTTAATATTGAGAGCTTGTGATTCCACACCATCTACTAAAACTGATGTTGTTTGATTCCAATATAAATTTGCAATTATTCGAACATCTCTGCCGTCCAAGCCAATGTCTTTTAGAGATTCGATCAATATAGAGTGTTTAACACGATCAAATGCCTTTTGAAAGTCAATAAAACAACAGTATATGCCTACAGATATATCACGACATCTTTGAGCAAGTACGTTCATTCCAAACAGTGCCTCTCTCGTTCCAAATCCGTTACGGAAACCAAACTGAGTGTCATCCAGGTATTCCTCACATTTATTGTAGATACGACCATGTATTACCTTCAGAAAAATTTTCAATAAGTGGTTTAACAAATTGATGGTTCTATAATCAGCACAGGTTTTTGCTGTTGTCTTCTTAGGTAGAGCTATAAACAGTGAGTTAGACCAACCATTAGGTAGTTGTCCGCTGGTATAAATGGTATTGAAAAACGAAGTTATAGCCTCTAAAACATTGCTATCCTTTATAAGCTTATATATTTCAGTTGGAATTTCATCAGGACCAGTCGCTCTGCCATCTTTTGATGATTGTATGGCCTTTATAACCTCACAGCGTGTTATTAGGGGTCCGTCGCAGTTAGTAATATCGGGAGGTGAACTACTCCTATCGTCTTCGAATAGGTTCGTGACGTAATTTTCCCATTCTTTAAGTTTGTCCTCTACTTCGAATATTACTTTACCATTGTCATCCTGTAGCAATGCATTTTGTTTCTTATTGAAGATACCAGCCGCTTCTTTTACTTTTTTATACATGTTAAACGTGTCGTATCTTTTTTCGAGTTCTTCAATGTCATGACACTATTTGGCTAGATGTTGACTCTTTGCTTCTCGTATTTTACGTCGAATTTCTTTTTGTATGCTATTGTAAAGTGTTTCGTTGGTTTTTGCTAGTCGCCGTTGTCCCATCAAATCCAGTATGTCATCTGTCATCCAAGCCTGCTTTTTTGGCTTTGACCTGCCTTGTAAATTTCTCACACAGATTTCTTTTACTGTCGTTACGATTTTATTTAAGCCCTCATCGACGTTTTCACCAATATTTTCCCAAATTAAATTTTCGTTCAGTTGTCTTTGAACTGATTCCTTAACTTTCTCGTCTTGTAGTTGGGCTGTATCAATCTTTTTGCGAGACTTCTTTTTGATCACCTTTTTTAATTTTAATTGGGTTACAGCTACTATGGGATTGTGATCGGACCCAATGTCAGCACCTGGATAAGTTTTAACTGATTTGATGCAGTTTCTAAATCGATTTTTTATTAGAATGAAGTCGATTTGATTCCTAATAATTTTGTCCTCTGATTCTGCATTTGACTTCCAGGTGTAGAGTCTTCTCGGTGGTAGTTTAAAATGGGTATTCGATATAATGAAATCGTGTTCTTGACAGAACTGGACAAGTCGATCTCCACGTTCGTTTCTGTTTCCCAAGCCATATTCCCCTACAATGTTCAAACAGCGTCCTTTGTCGACTTTAGCGTTAAAATCTCCGAGGACTATGGTATTTTCTGCTGCTTTGACAAGAACTAGAGCATCAGTAAGATCTTTGTAGAATGCTTCTAATTTATCTTCATCACTAGATGATGTTGGGGCATAGACCTGAATTACGTTGGTAATGAACGGCTTTGAACTAAATTTTACTAGCATTACTCTGTCAGATATGGGAATATAAGTTAAAACTGATTGAGCTAAGTGTTTTGCTACTACGATTGCAACTCCATTATAGTGATTGGCATTTTTTTGATTATAATACCATTTACACTTAAA
This sequence comes from Diabrotica balteata, assembly GCA_918026665.1. Taxonomy (NCBI): domain Eukaryota; kingdom Metazoa; phylum Arthropoda; class Insecta; order Coleoptera; family Chrysomelidae; genus Diabrotica; species Diabrotica balteata. The sequence goes on from OU898277.1 coordinate 62,563,163, forward strand.
TATCTTTGAAATTCTTTTGAATAAAATTCTTCACCATTATCACTTCGCAGAGTTTTTATATGAACACCCTTGTCTTTGTTTTTTTTTCTAATATTTTGTAGTTTTGTAGCCAATCTGAGATTGTACAAAAATTAGGTGGATTCATTCTTTAGACTTTAAAAGTTATATTTGTTTACACTCATAGTTCCGGTCGTTTTTTGTTCATATTGATGGTCGCTGTTATTTTACCGGTATTTAATAGATTTAACTAACACTTGACATGGTTAGGTATTGATCCGATCCACACTTCGCTCCTCGATACACCCTTACGTCCAAAACTTTTAGATTTGATTGTTGGCGCATGATAACATAATGCATATTTGTGGATCTCTTTTTTGGTGTATAATCCATTTGCCACTTTTAACGATAAGCATAACATTGACTTAAATAAGTCAATAAGTCATTAGCCATAAGCCATTTAAAATAACGTCATATATAATTTTTAATTTATTAAAAATACGATATTTGCGAAATCATTAATTCTTTTTGGGATTTTATTTTAACATTATTTTTAAAAACTCTATCATTTTCTTGTATATAACATGTTACTGATATGACTGAAATACAAATGATTTTTTCAGGTTTAAGTTAATGGATAGTATTACTTCTTGTGCAGATTACGACTTACAAACAGTAATATTGGAAACAATCTTCCGTATGTACAGCCAAAGTATTATTCACGGCAAATTAAAAGAATTAATACCCGAATCGGAAGAACTGACCAGTCTGTTTTCCCAAATAAAGACCACAACATTTGATGAAGACATAAAAAAATTTTGGATACGCTGAATGGAAAATATGACAAAGTCTTTACTATTTTGTGTACTGATATAATCATAGATACCACATATTCTAATCCAGTTGAGGTAACTTGAAATTTTACTCAATTTTTATTTTTTGTTTTTTATTTATACACTGTAATTATTAATTAATAAGAAATAATTTCTGTAAATTGTATTTACATAGTTAAAAAAAGAATATTGTTTTCAATTTTATGGTGTCATCGTAATTTTGGACATTACGTAGTGTAAAAATGAGCAGTTAACCTGTTTTTGGTTAGCATTTTTCAAGTTACCAAATAGACGACTGTACATGGCGATCGCCCACAGATACATCGGAGAAAGTAGTCAGAATCCCTACAATAGAAACAAGATAACTTAAAGAACCTAAAGTAAGAGAATGCCTCCAACATGAACTGCATGTGTACTACAGCAAATTGAACACAAACACCAATGATATTGACGAGTACTGGGATCGACTAAAACATTGTCTACTGGAAACCTGTGCAGAAATACTAAAGACTTCCGCAAGCAGAAAAGAAGAATGGATAAATGGCGACATACTTAATATGATGGAACAAGAAAGACAATTTAAAAAAAGACAACAGTAAATACAGAGAGATAAACCACGAGATCAGGAAGATGATAAAACAGGCAAAAGAAAAATACTTTGAAGAGAAATGCAAAGATATCGAAGACCTTCAAAATAAATATGATCTGTTTAATCTACACAAGAAAGTTAAAGAACTGGCAGGAGAAAGACAACAAAATCCCACTCGTGCAATTTTGGATAGATACGGGACTACTATAACACATACGGACGAAAAAGTACAAAGATGGGCAGAATATATCGACGAATTGTTCGATGATGAAAGAGGAGATCTGGAGCACATAGAACTTACGTCAGAAGAAATAGGTTCATATATTACAAAAGAAGAAATATTACACGCAATAAAAACAATGAAGAGTGGTAAAAGCCCTGGACCTGACATGCTTCCTATAGAAATCCTAAAAAGTCTAGATGAGAAGCACATTGATGTTTTAGTGATACTCTTGAACCAAATTTGTAGTTCAGGCGGATTACCCAAAGAGTGGTTAACGTCGATTTTTATATGTCTCCCCAAAAAGAAAAACGCAAGAGAGTGCAGCGATAACCGCACCATTAGCTTGATGTCTCATGTGCTAAAGTTACTACTTAAAGTCATCTATAACCAAATATATCACAAACTGGACATATCCGTTAATGGTATACAATTTGATTTTCGCAAAGACCTAGGAACGCGTGAAACTCTTTTTTTCACTTAATATACTAATATAAAGATGTATGAACGTCAATCAAGACATATAAGCGTGTTTTATTGACTATAATAAAGCATTCGATAAAGTTTGACATAAATAATTAATGAATGTCCGGAAATCAAAGAACATTGACTACAACGACCTCAGAATCATATCAAATTTATACTATAAACAACGAACAAAAGTACGTGTTAACGAACAGCTGTCAGAAGAGATCCTGAAAAACGCTGTTGAGGGTGAAACAGCTGGAATAAAGGTAAATGGAGTTCCCATTATATTGGAAATGGAAAATATTGAAGATCTTTACAGACAGGAGACCAGAATAGCAGAGTATGGAAAAGAGTATGGTCTACCAATGAATGTCAATAATGCGAAATTTATGAGAATATCGAAAACTCAAAGAAATAACGAGAATCTTCTAATAAACGGAATCAACGTCGAACAAGTGGACAAATATGCATATCTGGGAACAATGATTAACTCCACAAATGATTACATTCAGGATATCAAAATCAGAATAGAAAAGGCTAGAGCAAATTTTAACAAAATGAGAAGAGCACAAAGTATGTACAAAGGATTTAAAATTGGAACTAAGAGTTAGGTTGGAGAGGTACTATGTTTTTTCGACTTTTTTTATGGAACGGAATCTTGGACCTTGAATGCGACATCAATGAAAAAATTGGAATCATTCGAGCTGTGGGTGTATAGAAGAATTCTGAAAATATCGAATCGACAGAACACGTCACAAACAAAGAGGTTCTGAGAAGGATGAATAAAGAAGTAGAAATTTTAAATACAATTAAAACAAGAAAATTGGAATACCTCGGACATATTACACGTGGTATATAATATATACACATTGCTCCACCTGATTATGAAGGAAAAGATTCGAGGTAAAGAGAAGCACAGGGAGTCGTTGAATGTAGTTCCATGACCGTTATCGATAATAATGCAGCAACATAATATCGCAGGAAGTAGAGGAGAGCCTAGGAGAACCTAAATACAACCTGTTCAATACTATTTATCAGACACGAAAGTTTCCCGATAATTGTCTGCGCTCTATATTCATACCATCACCAGAGAAAATATATCCAAAAAAATGCGAAGACTACAGGATCATAAGTTGGATGAGCCATATAATGAAGATTTTTCTATACATTATACACGATGGAATGTATTTAAAGCTGGAAGTATTTGTATAGATTGAAAGCTGTTCTGTGCAATTTGGACCTTAATATAATGCTTAGACTTCAAGTAATTAACTGTTATGTATTCTTTCTATACTACTCTTATATGTAGTAGAGGTAAGCACCAGTACTGAAATAAGCAGTAAGAAAATAACAGCATTTGAAATGTGGTCTTAATGAAGAATAGTGCGTATCTCGTGGATGCATCGACTTACCATCGAAAGTGTTTTACAATTAATATTTTTGTTTTTATTGGTTTTGTTTCGTTTAACTGCATTTTAATTGTCACGTTTTAAATAAATTGACACAAACTATTTAAAATTATGGAAAAAAATACCTATTTCAAAATAAATTTTGTAATAATTTATAGCGTTTTTTAATTTTAGGAAAAAGGGTTTGATGTTTATTTTAATTTGTGGCACAAAGCTCTTTCGTGGTATCAACTTCAACAGGATGATGATGGACCTGAAATATGGGAACTGATAACACTATTTGTATCTAATGTAGAAATTGCATATGCACAGAAGTAAGTATATTATTTGTTTTCTTAAATTAGTATTATTAGACCATAACCTGAAACCAAAATTATTGTATTAATTGCTATTTAACTGGGAATAAGCCACAATTAAAGATAAAAATACGTTTATTGACGTGTCAATTTCCACTTCGGAAATCGTTTTCAGAAATCGTTAGAACGATTTCCGAAGTGGAAATTGAAACGTCAATAAACGTATTTTTATCTTTAATTGTGGCTTCTTCTTCTTCTTCAGATGCAAATCCACTAATGGATGTTAGCGATCACATTTTCCATTAATTCTCTATTTCTTGCAATATGTATCAGAGATTGTATGTCGTTAATCCCTGTCCATTGCGTTCTGTTTCGAAGCCAGGACATTTTCTTGCGTCCCATTCCTCTCTTGCCTTCAATTTTACCCTCGATTATAAGTTGGAGGAACTGGTATTTTTCATTTCGCATGATGTGACCTAGATACGCCGTTTTCCTTTTCTTGATGGTTTCGAAAAGTTGGCGTTCTTGGTTTATTCTTTTAAGGACATCTATATTTGTGATTTTCGCTGTCCATGGTATTTTTAGGATACGGCGATAAAGCCACATTTCGAAAGCTTCTAATCTGTTTATTGTGGCTTATTCCCAGTTAAATAGCAATTAGTTTAAAATGCCACAAGAAAATAGCTTCAGAACAAAATTTTTGTAGTTCAAAACTAAGATGCAATAAAAAGTATGAATTTGTTTATAGAGATTCGTAAGTCGAAGGACTTACCAAACGCGATTAAACATTGGATTATATGTTATGCTTTTAGATGGAAGATACAGAGATAATGTTTTATATCGTAACACAGTACCTATAGAAGGAATACAGAATATTCCATGGTACTATTTTTGGTGTATCTTTTATAATTTCCTTGGTATTTTTCGTTTTTGTTCTTCGATTATACCCTATGCACTTACTTTAATGTCGTGTTTTTCTTGTTATCACTAAAATTAATATTGTTCTTGTTATTTGCCCAATTCGTTACCAGTGACTACGTTCTTCTATATTTATTGCGAGTTTTTTAAATTAATAATCTTTGCTACTGCATTTTGATCTATTTCGACAAGTTTATGCTCTTCATGGAATTACGCTTTTACGTATATTAAGGTGCTTTACATTCTTATTCGTAGATTTAAACTTATATTTTGGTTATCAAACAATTTTTTAATATTGATGAAAGTTTACTTGGCAATTTCAGTACGCTTTCGGATTTCAATATTTTATTCACTTGGTTTATTTGTTATTGTGGAATATCCAGGCTCTTTTTCCTTATCTTTTTCTCTTCCTCTCCTCTTTTCTTGTTAGAAAGTATTGTTTGTTAACCCACCTACTACACAAACACACACTTATACAATCAAATCTCAGCAAAACAATAAAACCGAGTACAGTAGTAAGTAAAGGGGCAACAACGGAACGGACTATTTTCCCATGTAAAATCCCATAAGAAATCGCTAAGGTTCATTGTGGTCATTTTTTGAGCTTTTCGTGGTGGAGGCGTGACAACTCGTCAGATCGTGACGTGTGATATGTGTGGATCATACTGTGCGCATGGTATATGTTCCATGGTTTGGTCACAATGTCAGAATAAGCAAGATCCTTATGATGTGAACCTGTGTGTAGTAGTTTATGTTCAGTTGTGTTGTGATTTTCAGTGATCGTTCAGATAAGATTCATGTTGAGCAGTGATCAGATATCTATATCAAGGAAGATAAGTTTTATAATGTAGCTATACTTCCATACTTCTTTGTAAAGAGCAGGTGTATGACTGGAGGGAGATCCATGTATAGTAGTGATCAATCATGGTAGTTTAGTGTGTAGAGGTCAGAACCTTGTCAATTTATGATGATTCGTATATTGTAACGATCGGTCAGAGAAGATTATATAGTGGATGTTTGTTGGTTTGGTCATACTGTGAGAATGGTATACGTTCTTCGATTAATCATGCTCTACTTCTAATAATACCTCATGTATGGTTGTACGTTATATCGTTTTCAGCGTCACCTCGCTTTTCCTACAAATCCAATCTCCTTCACATGTCAAAAAGGTCCAATTGTCTTGTTTGTTTGTTTTTCTTAGCCTCAATGACCACTCTCCTTTCCTTCAACGTCTCTCTTATGCTAAAATCTGATCAATAGCAACGAAGATCCGATATAGTGCCGTTTTGACAACGCTGCCATCTTTGTTTTTTGTGATAACATATTCGATATCTCCTCCTCTTTCCCCCGAGCCCTCATTCGCAAAGATCGGACCAATAGAAATGGAGATACGGTATAGTGCCGTTCTGACAATGTCTTTGTCTTTGTTTTTTCTGTTAACGTATTCGATATCCCCTCCTCTTTCATTTAACGTGTTACACGTAGTAATCTGACTAATAACAACAGAGATACGATAGAGTGCCGTTTTGGCAAAGTCTTTGCGTTTTATTTTTGTCTTAGCATATTGGTTACCATCTCCCCTTTCAATCGATAGCTTGCACATTGTTGTACGTTGAGCCGTTTAGACGTTGCAAGCTTAGAGTCCTTTCGGCTATACGCAGTCATCTTTTTTTCTTGTGTTAACCTATTCGTTAGTCCCTCACCTTTATGATGATATCGCACACGTCATGATTGGAGGAGACGTTGCGCCTCCACTACGAAAAACTCAAAAAATGACCAGAATGAACCTTAGCGATTTCTTATGGGATTTTACATGGGAAAATAGCCCATTCTATTGTTATCCCTTTACTGTAGTAGATATAAATTGAACGTTTGCGTTCTATGAAGACGAATATATTTAGATTTGTCGAGTCAGTCAAGTGGTCTAACTAACCTAATTATACTTTATATTTAGATGCAAGTTATTTGTAATTATTTATTCATCTTTTGTCAATGTTATTTATGACAATGTTTGTATGATGAATACAAACTGTACAATTATTGCATGTTTTATTCACATTTTCTAGCAAAAGTTGAAAATCTTTCTATGTTCTGCCGACAGGACAGTATCATTTTCATATCGAATGTTATTTATGACTTATTTCCCCATTTACGATTATTCTTTCACTTGTAGAGAGTGTATTTACTATTGGACAAAATATTTTTACGCATAAATTTTATCAAAAATGTGTGCAAATACATGTTGCGTATTTAATTGTGCTAATAATAGCAAAAACAGTTAGTGTAGTTTTTATAGGTTCCCAAAGATTACTTATAAATTAGAGAAAAGAAAAAGATGAATTCGTGCTATTAATATGAAAAAGTAAATATCACATCATTTCATTTTTATGCAATTCAAATAGGAAAAATTTTAATAATTTACCTTGAATGATATTTCATAAGGCTTCAAGCTAACTGAAGATGACTTTAGCTTTTATATCATAACTTTTACTATTATTGTTTTTAATTATATGCTCTTTTGCGTGGAAAACTTGATTTGCTAGTACTAGATTGTTCCCTTTCTTTTCCGTTTGGAGTTGAAAAGATATATTATGATGAATTTTGAGAAACCCAGTTTTTAATACTACATTTATTTTGTACATAAACTAAAAAAATATACTTAAAAAACTAATTTATTAATAATTGTCAATTTCGCATGTATTTAACAATGTCACATATGTCATATGTTAAACCTGAAAATTGGGACTCCAAAATTGTCAGAGGAAGGCGGTAGGTGTCGCGTCAGTCACGCACGGAGCGAATAGACTAAAAATGATTTTTAAAATTTTCAGTGCTTTATGATATTTCGTTGGGTATTATTAGCTCTGTCATAAAAACTGTGCTTACAACAATTCTTAAACGGAATTTCTTCTCCTTCTTCTTCCTTCTAGTATGTAGGCTTTAAAGCCAGTTTCTTCTTCAATATTAGTCTCCTAAATTGTCGCACCATCTTTTTCTTGGTCTGTCTTCGGTGTTTGTTCTTCCAGATTGTGTCATTAAGAGAACCGCCGCTTTACTTGCTTTTAAGCTTTGTTGTCGTACTTCTTCTTCAACATCTCCGTAACTAGTTATATCTATTTCTAAGTATCTAAACCTTGCTTCCTGTTTATTATTTAATAAAGCAGGAATTTAATACTAAAAAGATATTGTATACATAATTTATATTTGCAATATTTGATTTTGTAGTAAACCAGAAGAACCAGAAAAGTTATTTCTTGAAATTAAAATAAATGGCCCGTGTCTATCATCACTCACAAGCTATCAGGAATCGAGAAATACAATTAGGTATATAACGATAGTCACAGCAAAATCCCAAATAACTGATGAAGATATGTACAGATGTATATTACAAAAATTTTTTGATGGCAAATATCGTATGCCGACAAACGAAAATATAAAAATCTTAAGAACAGGTACGTACGCCTATATAATTTTTATTATCCATAAAGCTTTTTAAGTAAAAGGTATTCAACAAGTATGGCCTATTTGGTGAAGGCGCGTCATGTTATTTCTTAAACATAATAGGACAACATAAAAAAATTATTAAGGTCCATTCTTAAGGACCATTCCATTTGACGATTTTTAAGATTTGCTTAGATAGCCTATCGAATTATAATGGTGTGAAATATCAAAGAAAGGGATAGTAGAAAGTTCCACTAAACATAAAAAAACAAATATTCCATCAAGCCACTATTGTATCTTAGGTAATATTGATCCGAAAATAACGTCTTACATTTCGAACGAACGAAATCGTCTTGTTCCTACATATTTGATAGGCTTTGATATTGATAGCATTACATATATAATATAATATATAATGTAATATATATATATATATAATATATATATATATATATATATATAGCAAAACTGGTAGGATTATCGACCGAAACGTAAATAACAATTTATTAAAAAAAACTGTTTTTTCTTTTATTACTCTATATTTCGCTGATTTTTGTCAGCTTCTTCAGGAGATAACTAAAATATGGTTAAAATTTTATATACATAACAGGTGATAATAAACAATGAATTTACTTACAGATTAAGAGTTAAAATATTTAAAATTGTTAAACATAATATATTCAAAACAGTAGTTACAGTTTTAGTCAAAAGCATCTAGTCACTAGTAATTAAATATAACAAAAAAATATAATAAATAGAAAACAAAAACAACCAAGAAACAATAAAAACACAATAAAATTACACATTAAAAATATACAGGATGATTTAAAATATAATTGTAAAAAGAAAAATTATTTGAACATACTAAGAATATTACAGTAGATATTGCTCAACTGTCCCGTATCTGCCTTATAATTAACTGCATATTTTTCTTTATTAATGTGACACATTTCTAAAAACAATCTTTTTTTGTAATTGTTCTCTTGTTGTAGAACCCTGACATTTGAGTAGTCAAATTGATGCCCAGTTTTTTTTAGAATGCCTATTTTAGTTTTAATGATAAATTCTATCGACAAATATTTGGAGCACCTATGGGTAGTCCACTCAGTCCCATAATAGCAACCATTATTTTGGACCATTTACTGGATGTCATTATTCCACAATTACCTTTCCCTTTACCCTTCATTAAAAAATTTGTAGACGATCTTATATGTTCAGTTCCTACTTCACAAATTCAGAATACTTTGAACATTTTCAATAACTTTAACAAACATATTCAGTTTACGTTAGAGATTGAAAATGATTGTTCGATATCATTTTTGGACACCAAATTAATAAGAACCAAACAAAACAAAATATTGATAGATTGGTATCAAAAGCCAACATACTCTGGAAGATATTTAAACTTTTTCTCAAATCACCCCACTCATCAAAAGTTTAATACAGTAATTGCAATGAAGAATAGGGTAAGGCATATTAGTGATGAAAAATTCATAAACAGAAACTTAAATTTGCTTTTAAACATTTTTGAAAATAATGGATACCCAAAACATATCCTTAAAAAATTAATATTTAACTCAGACATTTTTGACGGTCCCACTGATATCGGAGCAGTACAAACAATCCAATATAAAAAATTGCCATTAATAAAACAGTTAACACCTTCTGTGACTAGTTTATTTAAACAATTTACTAACATCAAAATTGTCCAATATAATGTATTAGAAAACCGACAACTGTTTTCTAAAGTAAAAGACAAGACACCAACTGTAAATAAAACTAATGTCATCTATAAACTGCCTTGCTTGGATTGTCAGAGCTGTTATGTTGGCCATACTTCTCAATGGCTAAAACAACGGGTCACACAACACAAAAGTGACTGCACAAAAAAGAAGAATACATGTGCGGCAGTTGACCATTACCTAAAAACTGGGCATCAATTTGAATACTCAAATGTCAGGGTTCTACAACAAGAGAACAATTACAAAAAAAGATTGTTTTTAGAAATGTGTCACATTAATAAAGAAAAATATGCAGTTAATTATAAGGCAGATACGGGACAGTTGAGCAATATCTACTGTAATATTCTTAGTATGTTCAAATAATTTTTCTTTTTACAATTATATTTTAAATCATCCTGTATATTTTTAATGTGTAATTTTATTGTGTTTTTATTGTTTCTTGGTTGTTTTTGTTTTCTATTTATTATTGATTATATTTTTTAGAAGCTCTTGATAAAAATTGTAATTACAATTGAAAGCTCGAGTAAAAAATAGTCAACAAATAGCCCCTTTTATTGACTCCAACCCATCAAAAACAGTGTTATATTTTTTCCAAACGAGTCACAAGTACTTCTTTTTTCTTACTCTTATATATATATATATATATATATATATATATATATATATATATATATATATATATATATATATATATAGCAAAACTGGTAGGATTATCGACCGAAACGTAAATAACAATTTATTGTTTTGGAGTATCAGGTATGCGGTCTGTTATTAAAAAAAAAACTCTTTTTTCTTTTATTACTCTATATTTCGCTGATTTTTGTCAGCTTCTTCAGGAGATAACTAAAATATGGTTAAAATTTTATATACATAACAGGTGATAATAAACAATGAATTTACTTACAGATTAAGAGTTAAAATATTTAAAAATCAGTATTGTCAGTATTGTAAGTACTGTTTTGAATATATTATGTTCAACATTTTTAAATATTTTAACTCTTTATCTGTAAGTAAATTCATTGTTTATTATCACCTGTTATGTATATAAAATTTTAACCATATTTTAGTTATCTCCTGAAGAAGCTGACAAAAATCAGCGAAATATAGAGTAATAAAAGAAAAAAGAGTTTTTTTTAATAACAGACCGCATACCTGATACTCCAAAACAATAAATTGTTATATATATATATATATATATATATATATATATATATATATATATATGTATATATATATATATATATATATATATATATATATATATATATATATATATATATATATTACAGTGGATTTTCTTGGGCTTAGGTTCATAAAAAAAATGTTTTGGTACTAAGACATTTTCATATATTTTTTCGACGTTTCGGCAGGAAATCAACGTCTTTTTCAAGAAGTAATATTGACTAAAAAAACATTTATTAACATAATCATGAAGTAGTTATAGTGCTGTTTTCTTTATGTAGGGTCAGGTCCAGAAAATTAATTTGACATTTTTTTTTTCAATTTATAATATGAATTTTAGTTTTTGGTGAAAGTTATTGAATTCATTTAGTAAAATATCCATTTTATCCTCTGGTGCTGCACTCAAGCAGTCATCTATATAGCGATAGAAAAAAAGTATTTAAAAATCTATTTTATTTAAAACAATTTTCTCTAGATGTATTAAAACTAATTGAGCGATGGCAATGGAAGAAGGCGAAATACCAAACAAAATATTCAAACAGATGCCAGTAGGAAAAAGAACAAGAGGAAGACCGAAGCGGAGATACTTAGAACAAATAGAAAATGATATAACAACCTTAAAAATAAAAAAACTGGAGGAAAAAAGCATGAAACAGATCAGAGTGGAAAAGAATCCTGGAACAGGCCAAGACCCAAAAAGGGTTGTGAAGCCAGTGATGATGATGATGACAGAATTAATGTTCATGCCCAAGAGTTCTTATTTACTCTTCAAACAATTAAAAAACAATATTTACAACTTCTTATGGGACAAATACACACGAAATAAAAATGTTCCGAAAGGTTTTCTAAGCCCTAATCATTGTGACGTCAGACTTGGTAGTCTGAATGCTAGTGTGTATCTGTTTTTGTGACAATATTTCTTACTTTGTTTGAGCTTAGTATCGGCTGTGCGCTGTGGTTGTTTGTTAGCTATACTCCATCTAATTTACATACCGATGCACGTCATCGGCGTCATAGCCCGTGACGTCACATGATACCAACACGAAATAGTTAGGCGGTAGGTGTGTTCTTTTTTAGAATCACTTTGCCGAGTACACTGGCATTACAGCCACTAGACATATTTTATTATATACGCGTAGACATAATATTTAAAGATTTCTATTAATGTTAACTTAAAGAAATAGGCAATAATATGTTTCATTTAATTTGTATAAATGCATTATAAAGCGTTTTTTTGAAGAACATTTGTTCGGAACACACTGTAACTGTAATCGAACGAAGGTGAAATTTTGGCATAAATTGGTAACACTTATTTGACAGTTGCGATGTTGACACTTTTTGTACTTCATTGTTTTGAATTTTAAAGTGAATACCTCTTGTTTAATATTTTTACCTATTTAATAAGATCTGTGCTTTTTAGAACAAAATTAGTGTGTTTTATTTAAAAAATGTCACGTAAAAATTTAAATAGTCGTTGTAGAGAGATGGTAATACTTTTGCAATAATTATGTGACCTATTTGATTTAAAATGGAGTCAGGATTTTTGTATACTTTGGCAACTATGTCAACTTCTATCTCTGTCAATGATAATGACGTGCATCGGTAAGTAAATTAGATGAAGTATACTTATTCAACCCACCAACTAATCCCAGGCAATCTTTAATGCCTAAATGTACCGGCAGTTTATTAGACTTCCCTTTAGCGCTTTAATTATGCCACTACATATAATAGTGACAAGTAGTGCATATTTTAGTTGTTTTGAGCTTGTACGACTATTTCGTTTAACCAAATTATATTACTAAAAGTCCAACTTGATTTAAAAAATGTTTAAAACCTGTTCTAGAGATTTAAAAAATATTTAAAAACCTGTTTTAGAGGTTTAAAAAATGTTTAGAAACCTGTTTTAGAGATATATAGGGAAATTCGTAATAATATATTTTAAAAATAGTTTAGTTTACTATGACGTAAAGAAAATTTCATGTGTTAAGTAGTTGAACCATATGCACTGAGACGGAGAGATCCATGTCTCCTTGGAGCTTGATCTTCTATTTGAAATCCATCTATTAAATGCGAAAACTGTATTTGATAATACAAAAATGTATATAAAAGCTGTTTTTTGTAAAAGATATATTTTATACGAAATGGATTTTTAAAATCCATCCAAACGTTTTCTGTTATAGCGAACAAGTGAATACTTGTTCGAATAGCGAACAAGTGAACAAAAGAATATTATGTAGCTGCATGAATCTTGACAAAAAGATACATGCATCTACACAATAGTATATAAGTGTAAAAACTCCAAAGTCACATTTTAATTATTTTAATTTTTTATTTTAATTATATTAATTTTAAAAGATAACCCCCTAGGTGGTTACCAACATAGTACCCTAGCGAAAGGTTTATACACATACGCTATAAAGGATATATGTTCTTTTTTTTTTCAATTGTATAAAACTATCTAATTTAAACTATATAGGCGATAAATACAAATATAATTATCGGCAGCATCTAATTTTATTCTAAAATTCTTTTAGATATTATTCCTGCACCGGAAAATGAAACCATAGAACAATCATCAAGTTTAAATCAAGAATCTGAAGAATCTTTAACTATAGTAAGTAAAACATTTATATCGTACATTTTTAGTGGTTTGTGTGCAAATTATTTATTAGAATATTTTTTTGTTAAAAAAACTTACACAATGGAGTAAACACTTCTGGTGTAAATGGTATATTTAAAAAATTACTTTCATCTGAACGTTTTCAGTCTTATCAAAACCATCGTCAGAGAAAACTTGAGCATTTGCAAATAGTACGTTAATAGGTGTAAAAACCTTATAAAAATGGTACCTTGAGATAAAAAGAACTGTATATTGGGACTGCTTCTCTTTTTCGTATTTTCAGTGGTTAAATAACTTTAAATACTCACTTATATATATATATATATATATATATATATATATATATATATATATATATATATATATATACAGGGTGCGCCAAACCTCTGGCTTTCATTTTATTGCGGCTAAATTATGGAGTATATAAAAAATGTTTACAACGAAACTCATGTTTATCAAAGATGTCTAGAATGACAAAATTATTTTCGATTATACAGCTGTAACAACGGAATGAACCAAAGTTGTGTTTTTTATATAGAATACTCTATTTATTAAAACATTGGATGCCACTTTACTTTAAATACACTTAGCGTGATGCCGTTGAAACTGGCCCATACAAAATAATAATGTGACTGACTAAAACGCTTATGAGCGACTGCAGCACCTACGCAAGTCATCACTTGACGCTTATAAGCGACATACGTATCAAGACTAGGATTTCATTTTACGAAGGTCATACATGCTTGTATGACCATCACCACTCTTGCGGCCTATCGTTCATATATTTTTCTTCTCTTAACCCCTTCCCGCATAATGGGTCATATATAGCACAATACTTACTTTTATACCTAACCGTTAGAGATCGAATCTTATTTTAAAGTATTTATGCATGAAATGTCCATATAGAGCACATAATTCGTATAACCGGTAATAAATTAAGCGCCATCTCAATAAAGCAAAGTGAACTTTGCTGGTCTGACGCAATTATCGAAATTTCTACTGAATATTTTTGTACAAAAATAGCGACATTAAGGATAGACCTTCAAGAAAAAATTTCTGTATTTCTTAAAAAAGGTATTTTCACGTATTTCTTTATATTTTGGTATTTTTTGATCAGAAATATGCTTGTGCCGTATATGTCTCAATATGCACTGTCGTGCAAAACTCTCTTCAATATATGGCACAATATGCGTTCTGAACTAGGTATTTTTTAATTTAGATAATGGATCCAAAAAAGTTTTATTTGAAAACTCTTGTGGTAGTGGACATACTAGATGGTAGTGAATACAAAGGGCTATCAGATGATGATTTTTTCCCTATTATATTAGCCCCAGAGTCAGACTATGAAGATGATATAATAGATAATAATGAATCAGATATTATTATCCCAGAAACGGATTTAGAAAGTGAAAGCAGTTCGGATAGCGAAGATGATATTTAAGTCGCGGCAATTAATGGTACAAAAATATCTGTTGTTACATGGTATGACAACAAATTAGTAAATATTTCATAAACATATTCTGGGAATATGCCAACCGTTTAAGTTAAACGGTTTTCAACAAAGGATAAGACACATATAAGGGTTCCATGTCCAAAAGCTGTAACGATCTACAACAAGTATATGGAGAAAAAAGGTCTCCTGGATTTAATGTTGGGATATTATAGGATCTAATTCAGATCCAAAAAATGGTAATGCGTATGTTTCCATATTATTGATTTGATGACTGTCAATGCGTGGATTCTTTGGAGAAGAGGTGACAATGAACATAATTTAGCTCTGGCAGATTTCAAAATGGCAGTAGCAGAGTGTTTATGCAAAGTTAATAAAGCTGGTTTTACTACAAAAAAGGGTCGTCCGTGTGGAGCTATAGAAAATTTATAGCAACCGATACTCCAATGCAAGATGTACGGACAGATAGATATGGTCATCTTCCATTATGGTGTAGTAAAAGGCAAAGATGCAAATAAATTTGTAGTTCAAAAAGCTTAATAAAATGCGAGAAGTGTAATGTTTTTCTTTGTTTAAACAAATATATAAACTGTTTTTACAATTTCCACACTGAATAACTATTATAATTAGAAAGTAATAAACGTCATTTTTTTTATTAATTTTACTTGTTGAATTTATATCTTTTTTTTGTGTGCCATATATGATACACAAAAAAAAATAAAAAAATACAAAAAACTAACCAACTAGAATTTTTTTATATTTATACCGTAAAGTCAAGTTTTTAATTATAGATTTTCATGTAAAAAATAAAAAATCATGCAGTAAGGGGTTAATTATTAAACTTGAATTATAAATGATGATATGAATATGTTTATGAATGATATTTTTATTTTCAAAGTATTTTCTTTTAGGATATATTGAATCCAGTAGCGTCGACGATCCATGATAGCAGAATGTCATCGAAAAATATATCCACAGATGAATCAAAAAAATTACTTACTTCAAGTGGATCAGTTATAGAGTGCATTTCTATAGTTACCACCACAGAACACCACGTTAGTACTGACCTGAGTGAACACAGGACATCACCAATAAAAGATTTACCTCCATTGAGAATATTGGGTGGAAGATGTACTGACCGTTCAATTGTGTATAAAAAATTGATAAGGTAGTTAATTTTAATTTTAACAGTTTTACTATTTAAATTGTGTTTAAATGATAATGCTAGATAATTTTAAAGATAATACAATCAAATAGAAGCAAGCTTGTAAAAATGTTTTTTACAAGTAACAAAAATATGTCATTCCTCTTGTTCGTCTAACCTTTCACAGTGTGCTTTTTTGATCTGGAACTCAAAATAAATCTGTAGTTTAAGAATGAATATTTTAAACCGTTTAAGTTATCTATAATATAAAAATTTATCGAAATGTGTTCGTAAGCGCATAACTCAACAACGCTTGGATCAATCTTAACAATCCTTTTTTTAGAATGTTTTTTGAAGTCTAAGGATGGTTTTTACGGCATGAAAAAATCGAATAATTTCCGGGAAACCCCTAAAACAGCCCTTTTCTTTGTCCTATACAAATATTTTCTTACTAAATGTAGAGTTAATTTGAACTTTATTGCTATTCAATAGTTTATAGTAAAGTTTATAGTAAATTACAAGCACTAACTGTTGTCTAAACAATCTATAATATAAAAATAAATCGCAAAATGTGTTGGTAAGCGGATAACTCAACAACGAATGGACCAATCTTAACAATTCTTTTTTTTAAATGTTCCTTAAAGTGTAAGGATGGTTTGTACGGCATCAAAAGTTCGAATAATTTCCGGGAAAACACTAAAACAGCCCTTTTCTTTTTCCCATACAAATATTTTCTAACTAAATGTAAAGTCAATTTGAACTTTATTGCTATTCAATAAAGTTTATATTAAATTATAAGCACTCACTGTTGTCTAAACAATGTTGGTGTGTTCCTAACGTCGAAGATTCAATTTGCGCTTTATTGTCGCTGCACAGAGTTCAAATTCAATCAAATGTATGTGTGTGCGCATTCGTGTGTGTGCGCGTTCGTGTGTATGCGTGTTCGCATTGGAGGATCTAATGTGTTCAGACAAAAGTGATAATATCGTGAACCCGACCAACTTGAAAAGTCTAAA
Organism: Diabrotica balteata; assembly: GCA_918026665.1. Lineage (NCBI taxonomy): Eukaryota > Metazoa > Arthropoda > Insecta > Coleoptera > Chrysomelidae > Diabrotica > Diabrotica balteata. Next base: position 62,580,488 of record OU898277.1, read on the forward strand.
AAATATAAGAGCTATAGATTTGATTTATATAACAAATCTGTGCAAATCCTAGCATATGCTGATGATATCAATATGGTTGGGAGAACGGAAAACGCAGTACGAGAGGCGTACCTAGCACTAAAGGAAGCGGCTACAAAAATAGGTTTAATAATAAACACCAATAAAACGAAATACATGAAAATAGGTACGCAACCACAAGTACTACGGCCACTTGTTATAGAAAACGACGTCATCGAATCAGTTAACGAATTTGTATACCTGGGAACGCTCTTCAATACTGAAAATGACTTAATCTTGTTTTTAAATCTATAGTTATATCAAGAAATACAAAAGTAAAACTCTACAAAACAATAATTCGCCCAGTCCTAACATATGGTTCAGAAACCTGGACTTTAAAAAAAGCAATGAAAATATATTACGATGTTTCGAAATAAAAATACTAACGCGAATCTATGGAGCGGTAAATAAAAATGGTGTCTAGAGAAGACGATACAACTTCGAACTCTATAGAATATACCAGGAATCAGATATCGTAAAACACATTAAGATAGGACGTCTAAGGTGGGTAGGCCATGTAATGCGGATGGAGCAAACCGACCCAGCTAGAAAAACGCTACTCGATAGACCTATTAGTCAAAGAAGAAGAGGAAGATCCAGAACAAGATTCCTAGATAACATAGATCAAGATATGCGAAATATGGAAATACGTGCTTGGCGGAGGAAGGCGATGAATAGAGATGACTGGAAAAAAAAATTTGGGGAGGCTAGGACCCACACAGTGTTTTAAAACCAAAATGATGATGATAGATTTGATTGGCTTCGCAATATTTTTTCTTTTGTTTTAGTTTCGGAACGCGACATAAATTGCATCAGATTTCAAGTCGTTGCATGTGTTAAACAAACCGATGATGTTTGTTTCCAGAAAGTGTTTCCAGATGTTGCTCAAAATTACAGAAACCATGATTGGTTAAGCGAACGGGCTGTATTAGCTGCAAAAAAACATAGATGTAAATGAATTAAATTTTAAAATTCAAGAACAAATTACAGCGAATTGAGGATATATAAATCAGTTGATTTAGGATTGTCTCCTCACAATCTTTAATTAAAGGTTGTATCGGTATTTATAATGTTGAGAAATATCAACCAACCTCGTCTTTGCAACGGCACACGGTTAGCGATAAAAAAATTATTGAACAACGTGATAGAAGCAACTATACTGAAAGGAAAGTATAAAGGAGAAGACGTTTTGATACCACGCATCCCAATGATTCCGACCGATGTACCATTTGAATTTAAACGACTATAGTTTCCAGTGTCTTGCTTTTGCTATGACCATAAATAAGTCCCAGGGACAATCATTAGGTTTTTGTGGTATTAATCTAGGAAACCCATGTTTCTCATATGGTTAATTATATGTTGCCTGTTCCCGTGTTGGAAATACATCAGATTTGTTTGGTCAAATAATCAAACAAAAAACATTGTATATCAGAAAGTACTACAATAAAAATAAAATAGATTTTTGTTAATAATTATGATTCACTTGCTTTACAATAAAGTTATTACTGAATCTGAAGAGATAACTTATCGGTTATTAACCCTAGGTTAATAATAATAATAATAAATAATTAATTATCTCTATGTTTTCTCATTGAAGCACCCATTTTATAAATATTTGTCACCTTTGGGTTTTCACTATCCCTTTAGATTATTTTTCAATCAGGTTTGAACCTTAAGTTCTCCTCTTAGTTTGAAGCCGTCTGGTAAACATCCCAGTAGGGATTTTTAGTGGGTCCAAAAGGCTAGCCAGAGTTCGTCGAGGCGAAGATACTTAGGTCACTCGAGCTGACCCTCACACACCGCCCTATCATCATGGTGACGGTTCTCTTCAAGAGAATTAAAGAAATAAACTGCCACATTCCAAATCTATTTGACAGAACGAAGTCTGTTTGGTCCGCTAGTTAAAAATATTTATAGTACTGGAACTGTTTAAAGCTAACGTAAATCCAGATGAAAAGTTTTACGGTTACCGGAAAGATTAGTAACTTAGAGTAGATGCTCTTTTATAGATACCCTAATAGCACAGGTACTCCAGTGGACGTCCATAGTTCGTTCCTCGCGGACTTTAAGGACGTCCCTCGAACGTCCGCTTTTGTGATGGAAAGTGACCCTCAGGAAGAAATTTATTAAAAAAAAAGGTTAGTCTTCGTAAGTAAGTATATTTATTTAAAAAACCCTTAAAAGGGCTACATCACAAAAACAAACGTTTTCGGACTAAACAGTCCATCATTAGGTTTAAATTTTAAAATTGCTAGGTTAAAATGCCTGAGCCACCAAAATACATGGGTAAAAACCCTTTAAATTACATATAGTTGTAAAAGATTATACATATTGTTGTTAATAAACTGTGATGTTCAGTATTAAATTAAATATGACTTCAGGTAACATACATTGTTGAATTGAGTTCCAGAGCCGGGGAGTAAACCTCTACACACGGAGAACAGCTGGAAACTCCGTGTTTAGACTACACTTGTCCAGACAGGAGAAAGAACGATTGTGAATACTGCTAAAGAAATTGCCAAAATCGTTGAAAATTACTGTGGCTCATTAAAAACAGAAACATTCAACTTCCCTTATCCCTTAGCATTCTGATATCGCTTACAATTGTGTCGTAGCCAATTAAAAGCAGACAAGTCCATTTTTGAGTTTTAAAGTTAAAATCATAAGTATGAAAAAGATCAACGCTTAATATGGAAATTTGTCTGTTTTATTTCAGCAGTAGATAAATTTTTAGGAACTTATTTTTTATAAATAAAATGTCTCAAAAATTGACTGTCTCTTTCTGTCCACCAATCACACAATGTAACCATTACAAAATTAATCACATCTGCTAATGCTATATGAAAATTAAATTTTATTTATATTTTTATTTCAACATCTGCCCTATCTTTAGATCCCTTCAGATATTTCATTAACAAGGTTCAATTTCCTTCCAAATGGCAGCGCTGGTTTTGGAGTTTTTCCAAGCAGCATCTACAAACAAAATTAATCTACATTCATAAATTGAACAAACTGATTACAGATTTAGTTCATTATACTTTGCTTATTATGAATAAATCATCATTCAAAATAACGTAAAATAATAACGTGAATTTCAAGTGCTGTATGAATCTGTGTAATGATCTCGCCTGAACTAACCTTCATTTCATATCTCTAGGTGTAGTTCTTAAAGCATTCTCATGGCCAGACCTGAACATTTGTGAGTTGGTAAATTTTGCCATAAGATACATATAAGACACAATTAACGATATACTTCATCGGCTGTATGTGGCCACTTAAGCAATATTGTAAAATCTTAAATGTACCTTAAATTGATATATGTTTATAAGTTAGAAAACTTTTTAAATCATAGCTGCTTTTGTGTCTTCAAAAGCTTTATATTGCTTTTTCCCTAACCAACTATATTTTTCTTGAATTTTATTGCTAATCAGCTTAAGACTTCCCCTAACAAATTCATTTACGGTTTCCTCACCAATTTTGGAAAGATCATTATCCTAAAATATAATTATTTTGATCCACAAACTTGATCATCCATGCTTAATTATTTTAGCTTTATAAATCAAACATTCATTTGCAAATTTTGATTTCTCATAACCATGGTAAATACCTATTAAACCTACAATTTTTGAATATATAAATAAATTGCACAAACTGGGTTAAAACTGACTACTAGAACTCTTTTTTTTTAGTGGGATTCTGTCAAAATTTACACAAATTTCTATAACATTGTTTTTTGTCGAAGATAAAAACACCTTCGAAATTTGAATCATATGGATCAGAGTATTTTTTTTTAAGACTAAAGTAGAAATGTTTTCCAGGGAAAACGTCCTTAAATTTAAGTTCTCTGGGTGAAGCAAGAAGGGCTCTAGCATCTGAAGGCAAATCAGAAAGATCAGGAACTTCTTTATAAATTTTTAATAAATCACCTAGTATTTTAAAGGTCAAAGTCCAGTTAAATAATTTATTAGAAAAATTAATAAAAAAATCTCGATAAGGTTCTCCAGAATTCTCGTTACAACTATGTTTAGACCCTCCTTCAGTTTCATTGAAAAAAGAGCTTTGTAAAGGATCACCAGAATGGTCGTCCACGTGGTACATTTGGATTATTTTAGGTACTTAACATGATGTTGATAAAAAGTTTAAATCGGAAGTGTTGTAACCTGAACTAATTGAACTTAAACTCTCATCAAAATGATCAGTTAGGGATTCTGAAGAAAGGTTTGAAGATTGAATATCGGGGTTATTAATATTTTTAACAATATTCTCTACGTTTTTCGTAACCATCCTCTGTTAATGACGCTTAAAAACAAATCGTTTTCTTTTAAACATAACTAGTTTTAGGAAGTATTACACTTACCTTTTTGTAATAACATAAAAAACCAAACTCAGAATTAACTTAGCAAATGGTACCAAATCTTTAATAATATATAACAATATCTATAACCAAAGCAAGTATCAAAAAAAAGTTGCTAATTCACACCATTTGCACTGTATACTGCCTAAATAGAATTCTTTTATTTCATTGAATCATTAATACTATTATTGTAATTAAACTGTGCCATGTGTTTAAATAGGTTTGAAATGACAATGACAAGTGATATCATCATTTTGCAACACTTGTTCATTTTCGAAAAGATGCCTCTTTAAGATTCATCTTGTTGATAAAAATTATATTTTTACTTTTAGCAAACTTACATCATCGTGGTAACTAGAATAATAAAACAAATGTAACGAATTAGCTAGAAATAAAAGATTTTTACACTTTACCTAAAAACAAAAACATGTTTTGGATTAATTAAACTATACAATTTTTCATTAATCATGATTTAATATTTTTTGCTTTTAAATATTTTATTAACGTAAATAATTTTTTATTCTATTGAAATATTTGCTATTTGGTACCATACTTGGTAAATGTCGGACGTCCAGAAAACGTCCGAGTTCGGACGTCCAGGTAACGTCGGGGTACGGACGTCCAGAGAACGTCCATATTTAGTCCACCCAAAGTACGTCCAACTTCGAACGTCCGCTTAACATCCAGGGACGTCCGGACCAAAACTGGACGTATATTGGACATTCAGAGAATGTCGTGTGTTACAAGGGTACTTTAACCTTAGCAACCAAAGAAGCTAAAAGAAACATAAGTGGTAAATTAATTAGAGAAAAACAAATTATATAAAAATATTGAAACCTAGTTTGTGTTCTTTCATCTTTTAACCCTTTATAACTGGAATTCCTTATCAGATTTTTGCAAGCCTTTCAATCTCTTGCTATAGATTTCAGTTTTGAGACTGATGATTATGTGATCCTATTTACTCATTTGTCTCCTTTTTCTTCGTTGATATATCCAGTGTCAATTTTTTGTTTACTGTTTTGAATGGAATGGGTCTGGATGGAAAGAACATTCAGATAATAACCGGTTTGTACTGGAACATTAGAATTAACGGTTAGGCATCCGAAGAAGTTCGTATTATTAGAGGAATTCGACAAGGATGTGTGCTCTCTCCGCTTTTGTGTAATTTATATTCAGAAAAGATTTTCGCAGTTGTGGAAGGCAAAACATAAGGTATAATTGCCAACGCAGTAGTCATCAACAAATTAATATGCTGACGATACAGTTTTGCTAGCAACCGTTATCAGCGGTAATAGACCATAGTAAACAAATGGGTTTGAAAGTTAGTATAAAGAAAACCATACGGCTTGTCATCAGCAAAAACAAAAATAGTTCTAACAATCTAACAGATATCAGAATAGATGGAGATATGGTGGATATAAACTACATTATAGACTAGATTGTAGACTAAATTCATACAAATATGCACTGTTGGGTGAACGAAAAGTTAGACTTATCTCCAGATGTAAAATGCAGAGTGGAGTAAGCCAGAGCATCATTTAAGAAGATGCAAAATATAGTAACCAATAGAGCGCTAAGAATTCCCTGAAGAATGCGATTATTACTTGTCTTCATCATTCTGCTACTTGGAAACGTGAAACAAAATGTAAAATAATTGAGGCTTTCGAGATATGGGAGTATCGCCGAATGTTGAGGATATCATGAACGGATAGAGTGATGAGTGTCAGAGAGAAGCAGTTTTCCTAAAAATCCTAAATGTGACTTACTACGTGTAATTATTCAGGGAAAAATAGACAGGAAACGTGTTCCTTGCTCAAGAACCTCCATAAGTGGTATGCAGTAAGCACCACTACTGCACTATTTAGGTCCGCTTTCTTACAAACTAAAGATCATGCGATTGGTTGCCAATGTTCTTGGAGGATAAAGCACTTAAGAAAGACAAAGAAACTTTTGAAATTGATCTGTTGTTCTCTCTAGTTTCATTATGGTTTTATACCCGTAAAATTCGTTTAATATATTTCGTAGGATATATACCTCTCTGTCTATGGCCATTTATATTATATCATGCATAGATCTTTTGCAACTTCCTATAATTTGATCACGCCATCTCATTGAAGATCTTCCGCGTGCTATTTGGCTTTCTACCTTCCCTTGAATGATGAGTCTTTCCATTTTGTGTATGCCTAACGTCATGATTTCTCTAATATATTTAAAAAAAAACACAGAAGTTAAAACACTTCACAATTGTGTATTTTGGTATAAAAACATACAAGTACTTAAAAACTTTTTAAAAGTGTCGTCAACATTTAAAATTATGGCAGAACGTTTTCAAACGACGACACAGACCAAAATCGTTTCAACTGACAAGTACCACGTGCAAGTATTCGAGCTTAAGAGACATGTAGTCCCTAAAGTAAATTTTAATTTAAAAACAATTCCATTGTCATCGACCTAGACTCTCAATATTATTAAATGTAAAATGTGATATATTTTTTAAATCGACACATGGAAGTCTTATAGACACCTTATTGTTAGCACCAAATACCAAAGGCACTGAAGATGATCTGTATAGATTGAAAACGTTCTGCCATAATTTTAAATGTTGACGACACTTTTAAAAAGTTTTTAAGTACTTGTATGTTTTTATACCAAAATACACAATTGTGAAGTGTTTTAACTTCTGTATTTTTTTAAACGATGGTATACAGCCAATTACGGGGTTTTTCCCATTAATTTTGTAATATATTTTAATTGTTATAGTTGGATTTTACCGGAGCGTCTCTTAGACATGTTTAGTTCGTTTAGAATAGAATTATTTGTTCTACGGTCAGTCCGTGGAATGCTCAACATTCTTCTCCAGCAAATATTGCACTGGTAAATATATGATGCCTAGAAACGAATTGATTGAGAGTAGTGAATCAATGTGAAGAACCGCTAGTTTGTGACGCTACCCGTGACGACGCCATCTTGTGGCGATTCAACAACTTATGTTCTTGTAACGAGAAACTGAAACGAACTTTAAATTTAAAATATTTAAAATAAAATACAGGGTCTTTTGTTTAACAAAATATATTTTTGATGCGGTAGAGTGTTATGGAAAACTATATATTTGTAACTAATTTTAAAATTTGAAGCTTACAGCTACCACCTATTTTTGTAAATAACTTTTTGTTGGTATTTCTTATAATGACAGATACAACGAATTGTAAACAATTAAATGCTAATCAAGAAATAGCTAATAATCTTCAAGGTTCTCGATATTAAAAAGATTTTGTCTTTAGGCCTCAAGAGTCACCTGTGGAGCAGTCTTTATCCGAAAGCCATCAAACAACTAATCAAAATTATAACATATCTTTCGAAGAATCAAATCATGAAGCTGAAGACTCAATGGCGATTGAGGACACGGATACAACAATGTCGGAGTCGACAGGACAATTTAAATCGAAGAAAGTTATTATAAATCAGTATCGAAGATCATATAGGGAAAAGTCAATAGGTAAACCAAAAAGTAGTAAAGGATTAAGTTCTAAAAATAATCGAAGCACCAAAACAAAGAAAAAACAAAATGAGGTAAGTTTTTTATACTGTAATAATACTGTAATACTGTAGGTACTAGACAAGTTCATATTTTAATAAAACTATAAATATAATATATTTGCAGGAGTGGGAGTTGTGGGTGACAGCAGGAAAGATTTTTTCTCCTGCTGTCAAGCACAATATAGCTTCTTAAATTTTGAAAATAAAGGAAACTGTCCTTTGTCTAGTGTTGTGTAAATGTATTATTTAATGTTTATAATATTCATAGAAGTGCTGGATAGTCTACAATTTTGACGGAGTGTCCCTGAAGATACTCTGAGAACGAAAGTACTTGGGCAAGATTTAATAAAAAACTGTGCTCAATATCTGCCCTTTATTTGATTAAAGTTCATTTATTCGAGCATTGAATCATATATTACTTTAATAATAAGACTGATATTGTTTAGAATTAATGTATCCGCATATATTAGGATGTTTTAATAATTGGATAAGCGTTTTAATCGTTTATTGGAACCTAAATACAAACTTATATTTTTACAGATGATATTTTCGATAGATGACATTAACCTTGACAGTTGACACCACACGTCTAACGCCTATGTTCGGTTTAGTAATACATAGTTAAACACCTTCCCCTCAAAGGTCCATTCTATGGGGGGTGGGGCTTTTGATTAGACGATATGATTTTGAGCTATTGGTCTTTTTGGGGCTAAGATTGTTTGAAGTGTTTATATATGTTTTTGGGGGCTTAACAATTTCTAAGTTGGTAGTACTGTGGGGTTCGTGATGGTGGTCATGATTCTGTCTATTTTTTGTTATGTCACTACCATTTGGGTGTGTGTTTACATTGTTCTGTTTATGGACATTATTTTGTTTATGTCTTACCACAATGTTTTGCTTTTGGGCATATACATTATTGGCTTGAGCTAAGTCAGGGTACAACTCAGGTTCTAGTAGCAGCTCACTAGCTTGGGATTTTGTTATAGAGTGTTTCATTTGGTTTATATTGCGCCTAACTATTCTATTGTTATACTCTTTTCTGATCCAGTATGATCTTGGTTCCTTAGTTTTTTCAATAACCACTGCTTTGTGCCATATTTCATCCTTTCTACTTTTCACTACTACCTCATTACCCTTTTTAAACTCAGTTACTGCTTTATGTGCTGTTTTATCATAATGTATTTTCACCTTTCTTGTTGTTTGCACAGCAATCCATATGTTGTTTTCTGTATCTGAGGTTCTAATTGTTTACTAATTATGGGTAGTTGAGTCCGTAAAGTCCTGCTTTGAAGAATCTGGGCTGGAGAAGCATGCAGTGCAATAATTCCTGTATTGTTATATTCCATTACAGATTCAGGATAATCAGTGTTTGTTTCTGCACTTTTCCTTAATATTTGTTTTGAGATGCTGACAGCCTTTTCTGCAAGGCCATTACTTTTGTGCCACTCTGGAATACATGTTACAATAGTTATATCTTTTTCACGGTAATAATTCAAACATTTCTCTGGCACAAAGGGTAAGTTTTCAGCAATTAAAAACTGTGGGTAACCAAATTTACTGAACAGATCTTGGAATGCACTGATTACAGAAAAGTCTTATCTTTTAAAATGGCAAGATCTATCCAATGGGAAAGATAGTCTATGGTTACAAGATAGTATTTAGCGCAGAACTCCACTATATCAGAGACAACTTTATTAAATCGTAACTTAGGTACAGAATGAGGTAACATGGCTTCCTTGAAATTCTTGGGTAAGGACTTTTCACATGTCCTACATTCTTTTATGAATGTTGTGATGTTATCATTAAGGTGGGGCCATTAAAATATTTTTCTTGCCTTATTTATGGTTTTGCTTATACCTAGGTGTCCCTTATGCATTATTATCATGTAATTCTTTCTCAGAGCTGTAGGAACTATAATTTTGTCCTCAAGGAAGACTATACCAGCTTCAGCAAAGATGCTATCTTTTAGCTTATAGTATGGTTTGCAATTTGCTGGTAGCATATTCTCTTTTGGCCATCCATTGAAGTAGTAGTCAAAAAATTTTGAAAGTGTTTTATCCTTACTCGTGAATTCTCTTAATTCAGATCGTTTCTCAACACTCATTGGTAGATGTTTGCTCACAGAATGTACCATTTCAATAATTTTAGGGTCGTCTTCCTGCGGTTTTAAACTAGCACGCGCAACAACATGTCTGCAAAATGGATATTTTTACCTGAAACATATAATGTATTCAAGGAATACTTCAGAAGTTTCAACCGTAATCGTTGTAATCTCACAGATCCAATTTTACATATAGGTTTTACCATAATAGATATAATTGGTTTATGGTCTGTCTGTACATCAACAATAGATTTATAAATGTAATCATGGAACTTTTGGGTGCCATAACAAAATGATAAAAATTCTTTCTGTGTTTGGCTGTAGTTCACTTCGTGATCATTCATATTTCGAGAAGCACAAGCTACCATTTTTAAAATTTTATTCTCATGTTCTTGGAACATACAGTAACCTAATCCGTTCTTAGAGGCATCATATTGTAGTATAATCTTCCTCTTTGGGTTAAATGGCGTTAATGCAGGAGATTTAGTAATTATTCCTTTTAAGTTTTCAAAGCACCTTTGTTGTAATGGCAGCCATTTAAATTCTACGTCAGATTTTAAAAGTTCACATAAAGGTTTAATATGCTCTGCCATGTTCGGGATATATTTTCTAACATAATTAAAGCTTCCAATTATTCTTAGAAGTTCAGTTTTGTCTTTTGGTCTTTCCTATTTACAAAGAGATTCAACTATATCTGGGTCTATTTCCATACCTTTCTCTGAGAATACTTGTCCCATAAATTTTACTTGCCTCTGGCAGTATTGGAATTTTTCTTTATTGAATTTGGCGCCGGTTTCTTTAGCTCTTTTTATCACTTGTGCAACTGCTTTATCATGTTCCTCTTTATCTCGGCCCACTACTTTCATGTCGTCATGTAAGATCTGGACATTTTCCAAGTCTCCAAAAGTTCTTTCAAATTGTTCCTGGAGTAAGTCTTGGGAGTTTGAAAGTCCATAAGGCAGAACCACATATCTGTAGATACCAAAAGGTGTAGCAAGACTACATTTCCAAGAGGAGTTCTCATCTAATTCTAAGTGGTGGTACCCTTCAGCCAAATCAAATACAGTGAATATTATTTTTCCGATCATATTGAAGCACACTTCTTCAATAGTCTTGAATGGTTGTGGTTTTCGTGCAAAGTGACCATTAAGGTTTTGTGGATCTAGACATAATCTCAATGTAGCATTACTTTTTCCAACAATTACTATACGGTTTATGCTGGCACGAAGGTCTATTTCATCCACTTTTACTATGGCTTTCCTCTGCACTAGCCTGTCGAGCTCGTTTTTTATAGCATCTTTTATGACGAATGGAACTTTTGTAGGTGGATAACTGACTGCTTCGAAATTTTTTGTAGTAGTTATCTTAAATTTCCCTTCAAATCTTCCATAGCCAGAAAATATTTCATGATGCTCTGTTATGAATTGATCTTTCTCAACATTGTTGTTACATTTTTAATATTTACCCTGTTTATTTGTTTTAAAAGACCAAGATCAACGCAAGCCTGCCCACCCAGCAAAATTTTGGTAGCTCCTTCAACAATTACAAAGTTTTCATATATATTTTTGTTCTTATACTTACAATGAAGGCTTACAGTACCAACAGTTTTTGCCTGCGTGCCTTCAAAACCCTTTACAATAAATTTATTTTTACATACATTTAACTGCTTGTCAATCCTTTTAAAAATTTTGTTTGGTATTACTGAAATGTCAGCCCGGTCCCGTAACTGATTTGAAACATTAACATTATTTATCACTAAACTAGAACTACTATCACTACCACTGTCGGATTACTCTTGGTTGTCCACATTCTCTACATTTCTTACTCTACAAGCAACTGCAAAGTGGTTCAAGATTCCACACCGTGAGCATGATTTTCCAAATGCTGGACACTTTCTTGGCCCGTGCATTATTTGACAGCGCCTACATTTAAATTTGTTTTGCTGTTTTCTGCTTGTATGCGATGTATGTTTATCCTTGGGAAACCTGTTGATAGCCTGAATTTCTGCGATGCTCTCTTATGCAAACATTTTGTTCTGGTTCTTACTGATTTCACTTGCACGGCAAATTTATATGGCTTTATTTAACTTATCTATTCTTAGTAGAGCTTCTCTTGTGACTGTATCACGAATGCCCATGACAATTCTGTCTCTTAGAGTTTTCTCCTCAGTTATTTCATCTGGGTCAGTTACATTAAAATTACAAGATTTTCCAGGTGCATTACTTCAGTGAGGTAATGCTCAAAAGATTCGCCCTCTTTTTGGTTTCTGCTTAAAAACTTGTACCTTTCAAACACCTTTCATTGGCTCTTGGATTAACATATACCTCTAGCTGTTCCATCATGTATTTGAAGGGCTTAGCGGTTCCATCAGTGATGGCAATTGTGCACATTATTCTAGCGGACGTGACTCCTATTATATTTCTGAGGATTGCCAGCTTTATATTATCGGCAGACTGACCTTTCCCTGTGGCTACTAGATAATCTTCAAATGAGATCTACCAAAACTTCCATGTGGTAGCGGCATTCTGCCCCTGTAAGTCGAAATCCGGAGGCAATTTTACAGGTCCATGCATGTGTGACTGTGCCATGTTTAGAATTAATGTATCCACATATATTAGGATGTTTTAATAATTGAATAAGCTTTATAATCGTTTATTTGAAACTAAATACAAACTTATACTTTTACAGATGATATTTTTGATAGATGACATTAACCTTGAAAGTTGACACCACACGTCTAACGGCTATGTTCGGTTTAGTAATACATAGGTATTCTAAACAGATATAGAAGACATCTCTAATATACCTATATCACAACTTTGTGAACAACAAAAATTAAGTTGTTCGTAAATGCACCATTGGCACATATTTTAAATACGACCCTGAACCATTTGTAGTTTGAAGTGTCTGCCATCTGTTTTTAGGGTAAAATATCACTGTTGCATTCCATCACAAACTATCAAATAGTGTAGATACAAATATAAATTGTATTAAGTAATGTTTATATAATTAAATAGCTTATTTAAAATGGCAAATAGCTAAAACGTTTAAGCAATATTTAAGTATTTTATTTGTAACAGTCCGACAAACGACAAACCCAGGAATAAAAAAGTTTCTATGCATAATGTTTTATGTTTTTCGAATTTGAAATAAGTTGTAAACGTCTAACCGTTTTTAAATTTTAACAATAGCTGATTTATGTATTCCTGTCAAAGAAATTTTTAATACCGTCTTTTGTTTATACCGAAGGCATCATCCCACTGGTCGTGGTATGTAGTACACGTGGTAAAAAATATTTAAATCATGTTTTTTTTAGATCACAAGAAACAACAAACCGGATGTCACTTCCAAATATCGAATTAAATCCAGTAAGTTTGAGAAAATGGCTTTACATGAAAAGGAAATGATCTCTGGAAACTATGTTACTAAGGAACACAATTCAAATGTTGTTTTGTCACCTAGACTCACCGTTCTACCTAAAGTATCAACGTATAAAATAAACGTTTCTAAGAGCTTGGATAAAGCAGATAATTCAACATCTGAAAAAGAGTTTTCCGTAGCTCCAGATGTGAGAGAAATCCAAGCTCCCAAAAAAATATCTAAATTTGATCAGAAGAAATTTAAAACATTTGAACAGCAAGAAACATGTCCCACTGTCAAAGAAAATGAAAGAGATCCAACAAAAGTCAGACTTTCAACTAGTAATGAAACTACAAAAAATCCGAAAGAAAACGAATTAGAAACAAAAGTTTGTTCGGCTCTAAAAGGAATAAAAATAAAAAATTCGAAAAAACCGGTGCGTACAAAGCATCTCCGACCTTCTGATATTTTAGGACAAGAAAGTAAATTGGGCCGCGACAACGAAAGTCAACCTTTAGCAGTTGTTTCTGCAATAACACAACAAAATACAAGAGAAAACTCTATAAAAGTATCAGTATTTGATGGAATACGCGAATATGATTCTCAAAAGGGTCCCGTCGAGTCCGAGAAGATTGTTTTAGGTACCAAGGAAATCGTATCTGAAGAATTTGATTCAAATTATCCTTTACCATCTACAAGCATCTTTTTACCTAAAATATCAACATTTAAAACAAACGATTCTCAAAAGAGTGGCGTCGAATCCGAAGAAAGTGTTTTAGGCACCAAGGAAATCGTATCTAAAGAACTTAATTCAAATTTTTGTTTACCATCTACAAGCATCGTTTCACCTAAAGTATCAACATGTAAAATAAACGTTTCTGAAAGCAAGGGTGAAGCAAATAAATCAATATCGGAAGAAAAGTCTATCCCAATTATAGATGTAAAAGAACAAACATTAGAACACCAAAAAACATTTCACACTATTGATGAAACTGAAAGTAAAACAACAAATAATGCGAAAGAACATAAATTAATACCTTCTGTTCTAGAAGGAATAGAAGTAATACAAAAATCTAACAAACCAGTGCAAACAAAACCTCTTCTATGTACTGATATATTAGTACGAGAAAAAAAATTCGAAAACCACAAAGAGATTCAACCTGCTGCAGAGGGTTCTGTCTTAAAAGAACAAAATATAAAAGAAAAACCGGTAAAAATCTCATTGTATAGTAAAAAACCTGAAAATGCTTCTCGAAAGAGTTCTATTGAGTTTGAGGAAAATATTTTAGTTAACAAGCAAAGCATATCTGAAAAAACAGCCACTGAAGAACTCAATTTAAAGTATATTTCGCAGCCTACGCTCACCGCTTTACCTAATGTATTAATGTGCAAAACAAATATTTGTGAAGACTTGGGTAATGGGTATAATTCAACATGCGTAAAAAAATCTTTAGCAATAACAGATGGGACGGAAACGCAAACTTCCGAAAATGTTTCAAAGTTCCATCAGAAGGAATTAAAAATATTGAACCAGCAAAAAACATTTCCCACTATTGATGAAGATAAAAGAGATCGGAAAAACGTTTTGTCATCCAAACTTTCAACTTGTATTAAAACTACAAAAAAAATTAAAGGAAAAGAATTAAAAACTAAGGTTGGTTCGGCTCTAAAAGGAATAAAAATAATAAAATCGAAAAAACCAGTGCATACAAAACATCTCCGTCGTTCTGATAGTTTAGGGCCAGAAAATAAGTTTAATGACGAAAATGAAATTCAATCTTTTGAAGCTATTTCTGCATTAACACAAGAAAATACAAAAGAAAAGTCTGCAAAAATATCAGTATTTGATGGAATACATGAAAATGATTCCCAAAAGAGTCCTGTCGAGTCCGAGGAAATGGTGTTAGGTACCAAGAAAATCGTATCTCAAGAACTCAATTCAAATTATTCTTTGCCATCTACAAGTATATTTTTACCTAAAATATCAACATTTGAAATAAACGATGGCCAAAAGAATGGCATCGAGTCTGAAGAAAGTGTTTTAGGTACCAAGGATATCGTATCTGAAGAACTCAACTCAAATTATTTTCTACCACCTACACGCATCATTTTACCTAAAGCATCAACATGTAAAATAAACGTTTCTGAAAGCACGAGTGAAGCGGATAATTTAATATCTGAAAAAAAGTCTATCTCAATTATAGATGTGAAAGAACAAACATTAGAACACCAAAAAGCATCTCCGACTAGTGATGAAACTAAAATTAAAACCACAAAAAATGAGAAAGAACACCAATTTATACCTTCTGCTCTAAAAGGAATAGAAGTAATAAAAAAATCTAACACACTAGTGCAAACAAAATCTCTCCTGTGCACTGAAAAATTAGAAGATGAAAGAAAATTCGAAAACCAAAAAGAGATTCAACCTGCTGCAGATGTTTCTGCCTTAAAAGAACAAAATATAAAAGAAAAACCGGTCAAAATCTCATTATATGGTGGAAAACATGAAAATGCTTCTCGGAAGAGTTCCATTGAGTGTGAGGAGAGGAATTTACTTAACAAGCAAATCATGCCTGAAAACACAGTTACTGAAGAACTCAATTCAAAGTATTTTTTGCCACATACACTCACCGCTTCACCAAATGTATCAACGTGCGAAATAAACGGATCTGAAAAATTGATTAAAACGCATATTTCAACATGTGCAGAAAAATCTTTAACGGTAACAGATGTGAGGAAAACGCAAGCTTCCGAAAATGTATCAAAGTTCCATCAGAAGGAATTAAACATATTGGACCAACAAAAAATATTTCCCACTATTGATGAAGATGGAGATCGGAAAAAAGTTTTGTCATCGAAACTTTCAACTTGTATTAAAACTACAGAAAAAGTGAAGCTAAAAGAATTAAAACAACAACAAAGGAAAAAACACACAGCTGTAGAAGAAATAATTAAACCAAGAGGATCATCGCAAACAAAACGTCTTCGACGTACTGGCATTTTGAAACAAAAGCATAAATTGGACAACGAAGAAATTATACAACCTATACAAGCTGTGTCTCTCCTAAAAGAACAAAATACTAGAGAAACGCCTGTAAAAGTATCAATATTTAATGCAACTGAAGAAAAAATTTCTGACTGTAACAAAGAAAACGAAATACCAGCACTAGAAGCATTTGCTGCTTCTCCGATAAAAATGGGATCAAAGGGTGAACAGCAAAAGGAAAATAAATATAAATGGAACCAGGAAATGTCTACTCCTATTTCAACAGAAGCGAGTATAGCGAAACAATTAAGACGTGAAACATCAATTAAATCTTACTTAGAGCGCGAAAAAGAATTAGAAAAACAAAATGAAAAACAAAAATTAGTTGATACTACTTTCGACTTCTTAGAAATAACACAAAAAAACTCAAAAGGAACAGAAACTACGATACCACGTGATCATGAAGGCATACATGATTTCACAGAAGGCAAAAATTTTAAATATTCATCATCTTCTGATCCATCGGTAAAAGAACAAATATCTGACAAAGAAATTGAAACCCTAAAAGTAACTACTGTTCCAGTAAGATCTGAAAAAACAACAACAAATGATGATAATGTGGATGAAGAGTCTACTACTGTAGAAACTTCTGAATTCAATGATACCAATTTAAATTTAAAAAGCACCGAGCAACTATCAACATTTGCTCAACTAACGGTAAGATTAGAGAGATTTGACTATGATGTGCAAAATAAAAAAGCAATTGAAGATGTCTCAGAAAATCGTAAGCAAGAACAGGCACAAAGTATGTCTAATGATTTGAATCTCAAAAATATAGAAGATAATTCGATGAAATTATTAGATGCCGGTGCTATAATACTAGATGATAAAAGGAACCAAAAAGTATCTACTTCTAAAGCAGAAAAAGAAAATGAAATTAATTATATCATAGCAGAAGTTGTAGAAGATAATTTAGAGCATCAAAAAGAATTGAGAAACGAAAAAGAAAAACTGAACATAACACAGAACAAATCCACAGAAACACAAATAATGATTTCACATGATGATGAAGTTATACAGGATTTCATATCGAGCAAAAATACGAAACAATTATCATTTTCTGATCCAATGGTAAAAGAAAAATTATGCGACAAAGAAAAATCACCTGCAAAATTATACATTGTTCGATCGGAAGCAGAAACCTCGGAAAAAATAACCGAAGAACACATGCATGATGATAAAGTGGCACACGATGATAAAGTAATACAGAAGTCTACAGTACCTACTTCTGAATTTAGTGATATCGATTTAGATTTAAAAAATATCGAACAAGGACCATCTTTTGATCAACTAGTAGAGTTGTTAGATAGTTACGGCTATGATATACAAAAGAAAAAAACAGTTTCAAAACCGATTGAAGATGCTTTAGAAAAACGCAAAGAACCTCTGTTATCTAGAATAATGGGACTAGAACAATATGGACTAGCAGAAGACGAAAGTGGTACGCAAACATCTACAGTAGATATTAATATTTCACCCCAAGTAATACACTGGAACAAAGATGTACCAGAAAAGATAATAGGTGATGATTTAGGACAGTGTAAAAAAAGTAAAAGTCTGAAAGAGAATTCTGAAAATGAATGCGAAGTACATTCTGTGCTAGATGTGGGATCAAATCGATCAAGAATAATAATGAAAGTCAAGGAAATGATAGAGCACAACGAAATCAATTTAGTACAGCCAAGTTTGCAAAATGAAAATGGCGATATGTGTATCAGGTAAGACATGTGTTTAGATTTGGAATATGGGTTATAGTTCAGAATTTTTTTATTTTAGTTAAACATTATTTTCTTTAAACTCCGTTGCACGCTATGAATGACATTTCTTTGTCGTCAATAGTTTTAAAATTATTTCGACTTATGTATATTTTATTCTCAATTAAATAAAATGTATAGAAAAAATTTAGCACCCAAAAAATAATCATTTATATTAAACATCAATGAAAAAACAATATGTTAATTGTGTGCAAATGACAGTTAGGAACTGCTACTATTATTTCCAGAGTTGCTATGTGTATTTTTATTAATATCACAAAGTTTAGTGAATACCAACCTAAAAAATATTGTGAATAAGCAATTATTTATTGTATTTCTATCTATATTAGATTTTTTTAAGCGTACACGTTCGTCTGGTAGGGATCTATGGAATGAGAAACACAGATCCCCATATCGTGCTGTACTGCTTAGAGGGCGATCAAGTATAACATAACACAATTTTTCAAGATTTTCGATAACAGCGGGGATATAATGCATCCCTATCTGATACCTTTTTGAATGTAACATTGTCTAATCTCCCAGCGTTCTTTCAGGTTTTACCCTATCAAAAACCTTCGCAATCGATGAAAGCCGATCTCAATTATCGAAATTATATATCGAAAAATATCTTTACGTGGGTCGTGGCATTTATGGAGAAGCACATTTAAGCCTAAAATTGTCTCACGGGTACCCAGCGAATTCCTTAATCTGAACTGGTTTTCATCTAGGTCTCTTTCGCAATGAATAATGCGAGGAAAAAAAAATTCAATGTGTGGCTCATCAGACTAATTTACCTGGATTTGTCGCATCTTTTTACCCTGGTTTCTTCGAAATTGTTAGAAAAGCAGACTTCAGCCATTCCTTAGTCATTTCGCCAGTAGTATATACATAGTTCAGCTGGGATATTGTCTACTTCACTTGCTTTCTTGGTTTTGACTGATTTTATTGCATGAAAAAATTCAGATTTTAATATTTTAGGTCCTTCTGGATTTACATTGCCCTGTACGTAATGATACCTCTTCCTGCATTATCTACTAGAGTATTAGTGTTTTTCTTATTATATAACTTTATTATACAGCAACTTCACGAATTTTCTTGTGCCGCAAATTGAACGTGTCATGCTTATTTTTTATTGCTTCTATTTCTGAATATCTATCCTCCTTCCAGTTTTCTTTAGCTGCTCGTATTTTTTTTATTTATTTCTCTTTGTTTTCTTCTGTATTTGTTTGCTTAGTCCTTGTATTGCCTTTTTTGTGCCATAAGGTCTAGTAATTCTTCCGTCATCTATCGAATCTATTAGTTACACTGTGTTCTTCTATTATCTTGGTCACATGTTCATAAAATAATTTCCATGTTTTCTCAACATTTTCGGTTGTTTTTATTTCTTTCATGTAATGGTTTATATCATTTTCTACTTTAATTTTGTTGACGTCTGAAATGGTAAAATTATTTTGCTGATGTTTTTCTCTATTCGTTTTAGCCTTATTCTTGCATCAGTGACTAAAGGGTTGTGATCGGATAAAATATCTACTCTAGGGTATGTCGTAATTCTACTGAGGGAGTTCCTAAAAATTTTGTTGATAATAAGGGAAGAAAGAAATATATGTGTATAAACAATTCAATTGTAGGTACTACTCCTCTGTCCATGAGTTTGTCAGTTACTCAGATTCTTTTAATACTGGCATCCGGAGAGCGGAGGAGGGTTGCGGAATTATTAAATTACTTACATTAACTTCGTTTTCGTCGAGCCCACCGACATCCTTAGACGATCTTTCATTGTAGCGCACATTGCAAAGAATCTCATTTTGGCAGAAAGTTGTTCTGATGTTCTGTTCAGAGATGTAAAATAGATCCTACTGGTTGCACATATTATGTTTTTAAGGTCTCATTGTAGTGATAGAAAAAAAGAAATCATAAGGCACCTGCTTAAATCCTTTCAGTGGAGGCGGTAGATCAACGGACAACCTCACAAGAAATCTAGTGGTGAAAACTTGCATGCTTCTTATATCTAACTGACTAGGTGACAGGAGCTTGCTTGGGATTTGAAATATTAGGCAGGCGGGTCTGTAGGAAATTCGGAAAGACAGATTTCAATGCACACCTCTAACGGCAACAGGATAATTCGTCAGCGCGTTTAAAATGTGCAAAAAATATTGCGATTCGTTGAGTTCTATACCATGCCAGATTAGGTTTTGCTGGATCCTGCAGACTATAGTTTGCAGGGTTTTCTGTAAATTTTCATGTATTTTTGTCAACTTTTGATGGTATTACAGCAACGTGTTTCTGTGTATTACTGACAACAAAAACAAAATAAAAAGGACGTATAATACAGTCGAAGGATTCTCTGTAAAACATAAACAAAATAATATTGTACAATACAATCGAGGGATTCCCCGTAGAAGATAAGCAAAATGCATTGCCAACTTGGGAGATTTTAACTCCATAGTTTTTAAGGGATTTTTAAGAAATTTAAGTAAAAAAACAATGTTACGTAACGCTTTGTTCGAACTCTCTCCCGCCCCTGTAATGCACCATAACGTTTTATAAGAATTGTCCCCCCACATTGTGTCACGTAGTACTTCAACAACCCCTTATCCATAGACTAAATTTCAGATCCAGTTTTAATTTTACTATGTTATATACTTTTTTAGAAACACCAGCTTAAATGATAAAGACATGACAACTAAGCCAGATCATTCAGATAAAAATTTTCCAGAAAAAGGAGAAGTAGATGTTTTCAAACAACCGCAAGCAGTTAATGCAGTTTTAACCGAAACCAATATGAGTATAAACGATCATTCCTCTGAAGTGCACAAATTATCTCCGGTTGCTAAAAAAGATAGAGAAGAAGAAAATAGTGTTAAAACCGTAAGAAATGCTCGTCAAGTTCTAGAATCTGATGGTATTGAAGCTTATAATAAGAAGGTATGACGAATACTTGGACGTAGATCCTATACTTTGTAGTATTTATTACCCTAACTAATTTTGACATTTCTAATAGTGTTTTCTTTTAAGGATTTATCTAAATAGGTAACTACATTCTTAGCTGTATTATTTTAAATCTTATGTTCTTTGTGTTAAATGTTACTTTATCCCTTTATTACATTTTTGTTGATAACGTATTACAACTTCTACTAAGTTTCTTAGTATCATTGCCTTATTGATTTTATCATCGTCACTTCTCAGAAATTTCTTAGAAATCTTGACTAAACCTCTTTTTTTCTCGTGAGAAATCTAGCCCTATATCTTTTGCAGCCATTCGTCTTCTATCATTCTCTTTACATGTATATATACTCAGTGACATTATAAGTTTTACACCCAGAAGGAAGAATGAAGCGATAACGTTATCAAGAATTTTTATTAATATGTCTGCTTGTGGCACCTGGTTCCAAAAACTTTGAACTTCATGTAATAACTGTGTCAGAGTTTGTGGAGGATGGTGCAAAGTTTACAGTCTCCTTCCCATCATATCCCATACATGTTAGATAGGATTTAAATCCGGGGCACGGGGCGGCCACGACAAGACAAGCTTCTTGGAGAAAGTCCATAGTTTGACTAACAATATGTGGACGCTCGTTTTGTTGCTGAAAAAGGACGTCTCGACGGCCATCGAGATAAGACAGTAAAGTGGTTTGTAAGATGTCATCAACATAACGCGCAGCTGTCATATTGCCTCGAATAAACACAAGTGGTGATTGGCTACCATAGGCAATAGCCCCTAAACCATTACTCCAAATGTCTTGCGTACATGCCTCTCAATAGAAAACCCGATATCTTGTCGCTTTCCACGGCGGCGTCTTACCATCCTACGACCATCGTGCATTCCTAAACAGAATCGTGATTCATAGCTGAATGCTACATTACGCCATTCTGCCACCCAATGCTGCCGTTCTCTGCACCAATTCAAACTTTGATGACAGTGGTTCGCAGTCAAATGAAGCACTAGTCGTGGGCGGAATGAAACCAATCCAAAGGCTCGAATGCGACGATATAGTGTACACATACTAGCAGGTCTACCTACTACTCCAAACCATTGGTCAGCAATGTGATGCTTAGTAGCAAAACGGTCTCGCAGAGCCAGTAATCTAAATCGCCTATCTTAACGCTCTCTGGTACGCCTCAGTTGACCAGTTGATCTTCTTTGTATTGCTCTACCTTCGTTTGTCCACACACGACAGACATACATAACCGTCATTGCTGTACAATGAACACGACGGCCAATTTCGCGATACGACAAACCCATATCTCTATATGCAATAATTCTACCCCTGTCGAGATCGCTTATATGGTGGTAATTTTGGTGTCTTCAAACTCGAGACATTTTCTTACACTATACAATTAGACTGAGAAATAATAATAACTAAAAACTTTTATACGAACCGGTTTTCAGAAATCGGTCTCTTCATAAAGAAATTTAAAGATAAAACTTTATTTTTACAAAAAGTGAAAAGATAAAACGTTGGTATTGGCATGTTTTAAATATAGTCATTCTGTTGCCAAAAAATTAAGTTCAAGAAATTATTCCTTCTGGGTGTAACACTTCTAATGTCACTGAGTATAATATGTTGATTGATTTTTCGTGTCTTCTATCTTCGATTCAGTTTATTTCTGTTTCGTATTTATTCGTTTTTGGCCTTTCAAAGTTCCCATCTAAAGATGATTTCTTTTGTTTTTTTTTTCATGACATTTATAACGCATAGCAGTAGAGCACTAATATTTGTAACTTTCAGAACTTCTACTTTATTATAAAGTTTTTTTTGTTGAAAAATTTTATGACGAGACAGTCAATATGTGCAGTAGATTTGGCCAAATGCATTTTTTCTCTAGGCCAGCAGATAAATAATAAACAGATTAATTTTTCTACATATTTTCTCACCAGCATGTTATTTTATAGGTAATAAGTGATGAGGAAAAAAAGAAAGAAGTAAATGAAAAAAATAAAGAGAACAATTTGTCTACAACGGAACACGAAGAACCCCCAGTCGAAACGAGTTATATTGCGGATAAGAAAAATAGTAGTATTCGAAGAAAAAGAAAATTATATGATCCAAATGATCTTTCTGTAATTTCATTCCAAGAAGATGAGGTTGAGAGATGCGAGAAAAAGAGAACTACGGAACTACAAACTGAGATGAAACAAGGTATCATTATAATTTTTACTTTCCTGACGACTAACCGTAGTCAGTTGGTTGCGTTTCACAAACAAGGTTTGATTTATAATCCGATTAAGTAATTCATTTATTTTTTGTGATCGATTGAATGTTAAGATCATATTTTAACATTGAGCGGTATTACGACCATATGAACGGTTACTCTATAATTTCTATTTTTACATTGTATTAATTAAAGGGCAGACTAAAACATGACCGTTTTTGATCCAATTAGCTCTTAAAAAATATAAAGTCACTAGTAATCTTTTAAAATAAGTTATTACGTGAAGACCAAGGATTTGCAAAAAAAAACTTTTACAATCATGTAGAGAGAACTCACACTTACAATCCACTCGTAAGCTTATTTAAGCCTTTTCTGCAAAAGCTTCAGTGATACACGACAAACTTCATTCTGATGAAAATGGTAAATTGTATTTCTAATGAACTATTTATCTTAGTCCCTTAACCTTCCATTCTTCTTCTTCTTCGCGTGCCATGTCAGAATTATCCGACGTTGGCGATCACCATTGCGAAGGCTTCTCGATCTTCTGCAATATAGAATAATTGTCCCGCATTTGATATCCGAGTCCATTCACGAATATTCCTCAACCAAGAAACCTGTTTCCTTCCTACACCTCTACGGCCCTCTATTTTGCTTTTAAGGATCAGTTGTAATATTTTATATCGACTTCCCCTTACATCCCCAGATTACATCGTCCCAGATAAGACATTTTTCGATATTTAACAGTCTTTAGGAGTTTTCTATCTTTGTTGACGCTCCTTAGTACTTCTTCATTAGTTTTCCTTGCTGTTTTCCTTGCACATTTCCGATGCTTCAATTTTGTTCATGATCGATACTTTTAGCGTCCACACTTCTGCACTATAAAAAAGTACAGACCAAACATAGCACTTAATTATTCTTTGTCTTAGTTCTAAATTGAGATGATTATTGCAAAGAAATGACTTCATTTTCATAAAAGTAGTTTTAGTCATTGCTATTCTACGTTTTATTTTTATGTCTGGATCTAGTTGGTCCGTTATCACAGTTCCCAAATATGTCATTTTGTGAACTTTTTCAACTTGGACTTTATTTAATTGAAGCTAGCTTTGCATCGGGATGTCTTCTTCTTCACGTGCCATCTCCGCTACGAAGAAGGTTGGCTATCATCATGGCAATTTTGACCCTGGAGGCTGCCGCTCGGAACAATTGTATGGAAGTGCAAGCAAACCACTCCCTGAGGTTTCTCAACCATGACATTCTTCTCCTACCTATGCTGCGCCTACCTTCAATCTTTCCTTGCATAATTAGTTGTAACAGTTGATATTTATTCCCACATGTAATATGTCCCAGGTATTGTAGTTTCCTCATTTTAACACTCAATACGACCTCCTTTTGTTTGTTCATCCTATCTAATACAACTTGGTTAGTTATCTTATCCTTCCAGGAGATTTTTAACATTCTTCGGTACGCCCACATCTCAAATGCCTCCAGCTTACTTATACATTGCTTATTTAGTGTCCACGCGTCCACCCCATATAACAGGACCGAGAAAACATAACATTTAAGCATTCGTATTTTTAGCTTTAGGCTTAGGTTTCGGCTACACAACATTTGTTTCATATTGTTAAAGGCACTGCGGGCTTTCTCTATTCTTATTCTTATTTCTCTGGTGTATTCGTTTGACTCGGTAATATTTGTTCCGAGGTAATTGTAATTTTGTACTCGTTCAATGAGATTCTGTCCTACGTGTACGTTGATATTATTGATACGTTTCTTTGTAATTATCATGAATTTGGTCTTCTTTGTATTCAGTGACAGACCAAATTCTTCACTTGCTTCTACCACTTTGTTTAGTACTCTCTGTAGGTCGTCAATATTTTCTGCTATGAGCCCGGTATCATCAGCATATCGGATATTGCAAATGGGGTGACCGTTGATCTTTACTCCGGCTTTTTCGTTCATAAGAGCTTTTTTAATAACTTTTTCCGCGTAGACATTAAACAAGGTTGGAGACAACACACAGCCCTGCCGAACACCTCTTTTGATCTGTATTCTATCTGATATCGAGCTGTTAATTCGTACTGTAGCTTCTTGTTTGTAGTATAGATTCCTTATCACTCGCATGTCCCTTGTATCAATATTTTTATTTTCCAGTATTTGCATCAGTAGCCTATGTTTTACTGTATCAAATGCTTTGTTATAGTCTAGGAAACACACAAATATGTCCTGATCGGGATGTGGGTCACAACTAAACACTAAAAATTTGGTTTTGTTTGAGTTTATTTTAATGCCCATTTCCTCTCCTACCTCGTGAATATGATTAAGCAGAATTTGGAGACCTTTAATATTATCTGACAGAATTACTCTATCGTCTGCATATCTAATCACATTTAGTAGTTCCCCATTAATTTTTATTCCATATGGTTGTCTCTCAAGTGCCTTTTTAAACAACTGGTCCGAGTAAACATTGAACAATGTTGGCGACAAAATGTAACCTTGTTTGAGTCCTCGTTGTATGGTGATTACATCGGTGTAGTTATCTCCAAATTTTACGATAGCAGTGTGACTCCAGTACAAATTTTTAATGACACGAATATCCTTGTCATCTCTTTCGATATTTTTCAGTATTTGCATTAATTTATCGAATGCCTTGTCGAAGTCCACGAAACATGCAAATAAATCGTTTCTTTGGTCACGGTATTTTTGTATAGGAAGCGCAAAAACTGCCTCCCTGGTTCCCATAGCATTTCTAAAATCAAATTGGGTATCTTCGAGATCTTCTTCGCATTTGCGTCTAATTCTGTTCTAAGTATTTTTAGGAATTGCATTTGCATTTTTTAAGTGCATTTTGGAAATTTGCACTGTTTTTTACCAGTACGATCCCGAAAAACACATTAGTGGCCTATTTGATCGTAACGGATGTCCTCCGTCGGAAGATATGCTATCTTTGGTGCTCTTGCAGTGGTTTTAGGTGAACAACTGGAAGGTCGGCCAACAGGTCGTTTGACCTGGTGGCCAACACTAACAACTCAATTGTTTCTTTTTGGGGATGAATCCTGTGATACATTAGGTAAGCGTTGATCACCGCCACATCTATGAGATGGTAAAAAATACGATTATTCCATTTTCTGATCTTCATATGAATGCGATACCGACCTAATAGTCCATCCATCAAATCAACACGATATGCCTCATATATGCCGATTATATTCTTTGATGATGATCTGTGGGCAATCGATTTCATCATGAACTCTTTTTTTTCTGTCCCACCGTCTAATTTTTTGGGACTGTACGCAATCATTTTTGGATGCAAATGGTTTAACGCCAACATAAATTGGCCAAAGGCGCACATATTTTGTATCGTTCCACAATACAGAGGTAATATCTATACCATATGCGGTACCAACAAATTCTTCTGAATAGCCACGGACAACTTTCTTCCGTTGCAAAATCTGCTTGGGTCGATAATTTGCAATTGGGTACTCTGTTTTTCTCACTGTTCCCAAGCTGTATATTCCTCTACGTCGGAGATAGGTAAGCACGCCCAAAGACGTATAGAAATTGTCAAAGTATAAAATGTGATTTACGAAATTTGGAATGTGCTTTAATAAGCGAACCACAACATTCGAGGCAGCCCCAAGATCAGGAGTGTCGTCCAATATTGTGTTGTCTCCTGCACCAGTGTAAATTTTCGAATGAATACGAAAATCCAGAAGTGTCACAAAGGCAAAAAAATTTGAAACCCCACTTAAGTGGCTTGTTGGACATATATTGTCGGAGGTTACTTCCAGTAATCTTTGTAGCATACATTTGTTCGTCTACGCACAACCTAGAAGGCATAGGGACTGATAGAAACCTGTCATTGAAATATTTCACTAGCAGACGAACTTTATGCAAAGGATCGTATCCAGGGTTACCCCTTTCCACAGCTACTGAGTTGTCATTATAATGTAAGTACCGGCGTATGGATTCAAACCGAAGCGAAGGCATAGTCTAACGAATTGGCTCAAAAGAGTGTTTTCCCCAATATGATCGGACATTCGGATAACGATAAACAGACATATATAGAAGAATGCCAACAAATTTTCGAATATCATCGGACTGGATGCTGAATTTTGTTTGTGTATCATTTTGCCGAGCGTACAAGTTTATGTGCTCCACTAGATGATCAACCATTGTGTCGTCAAGAAAATAAAGAAAACATTCGTATGGAGTGGCTGATTTCTTAATTTTTTTCTGGAAACTGCTTTTGACCTCGAAATACCATCTCATTTACATTAGGTTGAAGGTGTTTACTTTCCCAAACAATAGATTTAAATTCGCTAGAATCATTTTTCATTGCAACAACATCACCTGTTACACCACGAACTGCTACTACTGGACCACCATCTTCTTCTGTTTATTCTGGCGTTCGAGGACGTTTCTGTCGCCGAAAAGGTTGTGAGGTTCCCTGCACTGGAATTACCTTAGATACACTTTGTACTTGCGACACCTACCTCTGATACCCCTAGTTTATCTGTATTGGATTGCTCTTGAATTATCTGGGTAACTGTTGAAGCTGCACTATCCGATTTAATTTCATCAGCACTTAAATCAGCAGCATCCTCAGCAACATGATCAGCTAAACTATCGTTACTCATTCTATCGTTACGCATTAATCAGAATTATAGTCACTCTCAACATCTGTTGCTTTAGCGTCAGCAGCAGGTATATGATCCAGCATCTCCCAGATTTCTGCATCTCCCAGATTTCAGACAGTCTGAAATCCCGTTGTGCCATTTCTGAAAAGAAAAATGTACTATACCACATCTCACAACGCTTTAGTAATAAGCCATCAAATAAATTTTTACTACGCCAGAATGCACGAGTATGGAAAATAGGGCATATCAAAAATGTGTAATAGAGGGATTTAACTAATCACCTATAATTTTTTCTGCCTCACTTAGCGTTCCACAAACAAATACTTATTTGACTAAAAATGAGTATTTGTGTATTCGCGCCAAATAATTTTTCACCCAATACTTCTAATTGTTCCCAAATAACTAATCGTCTCGGCTGCTCTGTGACAGATATGAAACTACTGACATCGCTATAATGTAAAACAAGCCATCCACGAAACATTGTAGGTACGCAACCAGAATTTCTCCCGTTCATATTAACATGACTTTGATCAAAGTCCACCTCAAGGTATGCATTAGAGGGTTAAATAAGCATTCCCAGATGTGGTGCGGAGCTTTTTTCAGATTTTACATAATTTTTTATTCCTGGTAATTGTAGAATAATATTTGCACTACGCGTTCTAACGTTTTTCGGTGGATAATGTTTTTCCATTTTGTTGTCTTTCGTTTTATATTGTTTTTCCCTGCGAAATATGGATCAAGCTGGTGTGTGTTAGGGTAATAATTCTCTAGGTTTTCATCAAACTCCTGTTCGCTGTCACTATCCTCTGATCTTTGCTTAATTTTGTCAACGTCGTCTTTAACGTTTTAGTTATCATAATTGTCATCATTACTTAGGACATCCTCCATCAATTTTAACAACCTATCCTGCTTTTTTTCTATCTACTCAATCTCAATCTGCAATGAGTTTACGACATATGTATTAAAGAAAACTAGCAAAAGCAAAAAGAGACTTACCCAAAATAACTATTAGACAAAATAATAACTGCCCACAAAATAGAAAAGTAAACGGACGGATCGATTTGTACCCCCCTACTTATGCGAAAGATATTTGCTTTCCGTTTAGCAACTATTGCAGCTAGAAATTTTTTGTGAATTATTTGAATCTGCCTTTGTTTACATATTCGCTTGTTGAATTATCCTTTTTACTGTGCGTACAGGTACCTCAGAAGCGTCGCTCACACGCTGTTTAATATTAGTTCGATTATTTCAGGGAACAGATTAAGCGTCTTGTAAATTATACCTTTGGATTGCAATGTAAATATGATATGTTAACTATAACTTTCATTATGAGATTGGAAAACATGCGACTGAATTACATATTCGTTTCACATCCAGTAGCTAGAAATACTCGAAAATAATTCTTATCGGTTTTTGGTTGCCCCTAGTGACTGTATAATAATAGTTTTAAAGATAAAATAATTTTTGTAAAAGCAAATTTCATTTATTGCTTAAGTGAGTAATACAATATTTTGCGGTTTTAAATATAAAATATTGTTCTCAAATTGTTTAATATTGAAACGCGATTACATAGTTGTTTCAAGTATCTCAGTAATACAATATTTTGTGCAAGTGCTTGCCACTGCATTTGAAACCAGCTGTATTTTTGAACGAAAATTGATCAAGCGTAGAAATAAATCTTAAAATCAACGAAAATTAGAAAACAACAACTGTTTCTTTTATTAAATATCTTAATAAAACTGATTTGCCATACATATTTCGTATGTCTTTTGTTAACCCAGAACATTGTCCCTGAATTCCGTACAGATTACTAATCTGAATTTGCATTTGTGTATATGTACAAATGTTTCGACAATACTTCTCATGAATGAACCATGTTTACGCTATTTATTAATGTATTTTATAAATTATGTTATGAAATGCTCTTAATTCTAATCTATTCTTTTCAGGCATAGATGAATCTAATACAATCAAAGAATCACGTTCAATTCTATTAAGTTCAGCCAGGGAGGGCTATGAACCATTAAGTTGTGCGAGAAAAGATCAGGATTCACCAAGCACTTACAAAAAGCAGTCTGCTTCATTACCTTTCGCCAAAAAATATCATGATCCATCAAAACATGGCAGAAAAAATTTGACAATAAGTTATGTCAGAACTAAAAAAACCAAAAAGGGAACTAATTCACGAAACCGTTCATATTTATGTGCTATGTTGAATCTACATAAAAGAAACAAACATGAAAGTAGTAATAATATCAGTGAAGCTAATCGAGCAATGTTAAATAGAACCTTGCACAAGATTTTTGGTTGGCCAGTTGAAGCAGAAAGTTTCTTAAAAAAAGTTTTTAAAAAATCCAATGCAAACTCCACGGAATTAAAAAGAGAAGAATGTTCAGAAAATAAATACGAAACACAAAATGAAAATACTAGAAGCCCCATCATTGTCAAAGCTAAGGGCCCTACAAAAAAGAAAAAAATACCAAATGATCAAATTCGTTATGCTGATTTAGTCAAGGCCCGAGATGCTAGTCACCATAAGGCAAAGGAAACATTTATGAAGGTTCTGAAAGATATTCAAGATGATTTAAATGATGGAGAAAATTTGATGGAAATGCTTCGTAAACATAAGAAAAAATCAATAAGTACGGAAAAACGTTCTTCGAAGAATAAAAGTGTTAGGAGTAAATCAAAAGGTAAGTAGCTTACAAATAAAAACCAAAGTTGTATTAAATTATTGCTTTAAGAAATATGTTTTTCTCTATTACTACTACTCCCACTACAAAAGTAATGTAAGTAATATGGCCATCAAAAAGATTGTTTTTTATTTTTCTGATAGTATGCAAAGAATGAAGTCTGTATAAAAATTATTACCTTTATTATCACTCTCTATCTTTCTAGTCGTTTCCTCATTAGTGAGTGTCACGATCTCCTATCATACGAGCAACTGTCTCTTTCCATCGGTTTCTTTTCTGGGCTTCTCTCATGAACTCAGATAATGGTTTGCCACTGGCTTTTTGTACTTTAGCTATCCAGTGAGTGGGTGAGCGACCTCTGCCTCTGCAAATTTTAACTTTCTCTTCTAAGTATCTCAGGATTATCATTACTTCTAGCACCACATCTCGAAAGTGCCAATTTCTATCTTCTCGTCCTATTCCATTGTCCATGTTTCGGACATGTAACTAAATATAGGAAAAATCAAGGCAAATACCATTCTCATTTTGGTGTTCTTCGACAAAGAGTTGTTTCAAACTGCTCTAAAGTTCCAGTTGTTTGTAGTCAGTTTGAATCATGATACTATAACAAAAAATAAGTCAACGCGCATCTCTTACATTTTTCTCGCGCACCTATGATGGCGTTAAATTGAATACTCTATTTTTGTTCATGTTGTAGTGTTAATATTTTACAATTATGATTGTAAAATCACAAAACACATATTGTTCGAAATTATATCGAAATTATTGGATACCAAGTTAACGCGATTAATAGTGATGTGGGTGATAGTAATATGTAGAAGTCTTTTGAGTGGTCTAAATATAAATAAACAAAATACGTGGTTCAAAAAATTACATTAGTAGAAAAAAATGTTTGTTTTTGCTAATACATATGCGCCACATATGATCAAATTAGGAAACATTTTTTGATTCTGGTTTTTTATTAAATTGGCTTATAATTAATTCGAATTCCGTTTTAGAGTTACTTAATAATAATGAAAAATTGGATTTAAATATTGCTCACAAAGTAGATAAAGACTTTTGGACTGTCAAAGGTGTTTAAAGTCAAAAGTTTAAATTTGCTATTAAATTATTTTCACACACAGTTTCTCTAGCCATTTCTAGATTAGCAGTTTTCATCATCATCTTGGTGCTACAGCCCTTAAAGGGGCCTCGACCTTCTCAAGCTTTCTACGCCATCCACCTCAGCTTTGGTCTACCCCGTCGTCTCATTCCCACAGGTTGCGCTGTTAGAATCTTTTTTATCATGTTCGATTCAGGGGCCCGGGCTACATGTCCTGCCCACTGCAGGCGGTTTCGCTTAATTATAGTGGTAATATCTTTACCACCAAACGTATGCTTGTAGATATTCTGCAGTTCGAAGTTATATCTACGCCTCCATATTCCGTTCTCACAGACCGCTCCAAATATCTTGCGTAGCACCTTTCTTTCAAAAATGGATAGAGCGGATTCATCTGTTTTCGTTAGCGTCCATGCCTCTGGTCCGTATGTGAGAACGGAGACTATCAGTGTTCTATACAGCCTTATACGAGTTTTTTGAGACAGACGTTTATTAGCTAAGTACTTTGATAGACCATAATAACACCTGTTTGCATTTATTATTCGCCTTTTTATTTCCTCAGATGTATTATTATTGGGGTTAACCGATGTCCCTAGATATATGAACTCATTGACTGCTTCGAAGTTTTGGTCATTGATGACTAAATTTGTGTCAACATTTCCAGCTCTTGTGTTTGTGTTAGTCGCCATAAATTTGGTTTTATTTTGATTTATATGTAACCCCTTCGTTCTGCTGCTGCTACTAGCTCGGTTAGGATTTCCGCAGTTCTCGCCCTAGTTCTTGTTATAATGTCCACGTCGTCTGCATATGCTAGAATTTGGACTGATCTATTAAATATTGAATATTGTTCCCCTGCTATCTAAATTAGCGTCTCGTACAACTTTTTCTAAGGCGACATTAAAAAGCTGACACTCCAGCGCATCTCCCTGCCTTAACCCCCTAGATTAGCAGTTTTAGGTTTGTATAAAAACAACTAGTTGGAATGCTCCCACTTCTTCAAAACTGTTTGATTGGCTTGATATTTTTAACTCCTGAGTGTCAAACTGTGACTCTTGAAATCATATAAAAGCATATGGATTGTGTTCAATTTTCTCACATGCGAAAAATCATGTTATTTTGTCGCTGTATTATTCGCAGAGACAGAAGACAAAGATTAACACATATCTTCAATACAACAGTTAAGAATTACAATATGATAACAACAGAGACAGAAGACGAGCTCCAAAGATTAACACATATCTTTAATACAACAGTTAAGAAATACAATATGATAACATCGGCAGAAAAAAAACAAATGTATGACAATTTATAGGAAAATAATAATGCAGGAAGCAAGGTTTTAGATATCTGGGACTGGTTACGAAGATGTTAAAGAAGACAACAAAACTTAAAAGCAAGTAAAGCGGTGGGATCTCTTAATTATATAATCTGGAAGAACAAAGAATCTATAAAGCCGCCATTAGACCTATATTAACATACACGGCGGAGACAAGAACTGACATATTAAAAAACGAGACGACTACTAGAAACAACGGAGATGAAAATACTCCGACGAATATCAAGGAAAAGTATGTTTGATAGGGAGAGAAGCGAAAACATAAGAAGAGCATGCAATATAGAAGACATAAATGGATGGGTGATAAAACGGAAAAAGGAGTGGAACGAACACATTAGTAGAATGGCAGAAGAAAGGATAGTATCTACGAATAGCAAAGAAGTATTTGCAGACCAAGAAAAAGATGGTACGATAATTTAAAAAAATTAGGAGGCTAATATTGAAGAAGAAACAAGCTTTAAAGCCTACATACAAGAAGGAAGAAGAAGAAGATGGAGAAATCAATATTAGCTGTAAGAAAAATTGGATGCAACTCGTTAATTCCATTTTAGCGATTCCATTTATATTAATACGGTATTTAAAACAACTTTTTCTTGTACTTTCAATTTTATGAGCAACTAGGGATCTCCATGATCATCCAACTGCTATTAAGTTTTCAAGTATAGATTGAGAAACTATATAATGGGAAGAAACGATAAAATTATTTCAACATCTGCAAACGTAGATGATGTATCAGAGTCGGCTCATTTTACTATTAACTTTAAAAAAAGAAATACTTGGATATATCTCGGACGCTAATGATAAAATCGTTTACTTTCCACTTTCCTAAGTGCGGTTTATTGAAACCAAGCCTGGTTGGTAATTTTAATTGGAACACATTGAAAATAACTAAAAATTATTTGAAAACCTAATAGGAGCCGCAAAACATGTAAAAATATTAAAGATAATTACAATATCTTCAAGAGAAAAATCATAAAAATTGTAAAATAAATGTCTAATTGATATTCATTAAGTCTGAAGTATGACACGCTTTTCGTTTATCTAAAATTCTTTACACTTTACCGTCCTTGTTTGTAATCTACACAATCAAATCGTAGATTCATATATTTCTTTAATTAATTTTACAAATCACTGATCCATTTTCAAAGCACGTTTTCACAGAAAGTAACTAGTTATGCCATCTTAGTGCAAGATCAAGGCATACTTACCGTTAGTAGTTTAAGTTTCGAAGTTATTCATTAGCTGTATTAGCGGAGCACAAGGATGTATGTAAGTTGTCGGATTGCTGTTCTTGTTTGTCCTTCATCATCATCATCTTGGTGCTACAGCCCTTAGAGGGCCTCGACCTTCTCAAGCTTTCTACGTCATTCTGTTCTGTCCCTTGCTTGAATTTTCCAGTTGCCGACTCCGATCTTCTCCGCATCTTGTGTTACCCCATCCATCCACCTCAGCTTTGGTCTACCTCGTCGTCTCATTCCCACAGGTTGCGCTGTTAGAATCTTTTTTATCATGTTCGATTCAGGGGCCCGGGCTACATGTCCTGCCCACTGCAGGCGGTTTCGTTTAATTATAGTGGTAATATCTTTACCACCAAACGTATGCTTGTAGATATTCTGCAGTTCGAAGTTATATCTACGCCTCCATATTCCGTTCTCACAGACCGCTCCAAATATCTTGCGTAGCACCTTTCTTTCAAAAATGGATAGAGCGGATTCATCTGTTTTCGTTAGCGTCCATGCCTCTGATCCGTATGTGAGAACGGGGACTATCAGTGTTCTATACAGCCTTATACGAGTTTTTTGAGACAGACGTTTGTTAGCTAGGTACTTTGATAGACCATAATAACACCTGTTTGCAATTATTATTCGCCTTTTTATTTCCTCAGATGTATTATTATTGGGGTTAACCGATGTCCCTAGATATATGAACTCATTGACTGCTTCGAAAGTTTGGTCATTGATGATTAAATTTGTGTCAACATTTCCAGCTCTTGTGTTTGTGTTAGTCGCCATGAATTTGGTTTTATTTTGATTTATATGTAACCCCATTCGTTCTGCTGCTGCTACTAGCTCGGTTAGGATTTCCGCAGTTCTCGCCCTAGTTCTTGTTATAATGTCCACGCCGTCTGCATATGCTAGAATTTGGACTGATATATTAAATATTGTTCCTCTGCTATCTAAATTAGCGTCTCGTACAACTTTTTCTAAGGCGACATTAAAAAGCTGACACGCCAGCGCATCTCCCTGCCTTAACCCCCTATGTATTTGAAATGGGGTTGACGAGTCGTTTTGAATTTTTACTGCTGATAGCATCTTCGCCATTGTCACTTTTACCAAACATATGAGTTTTTTTGGAATTCCTAACTCATTCATAGCGTTGTAAAGACTTGGTCTTAAGACACTGTCATATGCCGCTTTAAAATCGACAAAAATATGATACATATCTATGTTAAACTCTTGCGCTTTTCGAGGATCTGTCGTAGTGTAAAGATCTGGTTAATGGTTGAACGTCCAGGCCTGAATCCTGCCTGATATTCCCCTAGAAACATTTCAGTATAAGGCTTTAATCTCTCGTGCAAAATATTTGATAATATCTTTTATGCTGTATTTAGGAGAGTTATTCTGCGGTAATTATTGCATTCCAGTTGGTTTCCCTTTTTGTGTAACGGGCAAATTAAGCCTAAGCTCCATTCTTCTGGCATTTGCTTCTCAGACCAAATTCTACAAACAATTTCTCGCATCACCTTGGTGAGCTGCTCTCCACCGTGCTTAAATAACTCTGCTGGGATGCCATCGCTACCTGGGGACCTATGGTTCCTTAGTTTTTCTATAGATATTTTTACTTCATCTACCGAGGGGGGTTCCACGAGTTCCTCATTTCGGTATTCCAGCTCTATATTGTTAGTAGGTCCAGTAGGTTAGTAGTCTTGTTTTTCCTAATCTTCGCGTAATTTCTTCATCTGCTGTTGCCGTTTTCGTGATTATAAACCCCAAGTATGTGAATTTATCTTTTCCTTTGATTGTTACGTTGTCTTCAATCTGTAGATCTTCTATGCCTTGTTCACTTGTAGATAGGTACTCTGTTTTCGCGAGGTTAACATTTAGGCCAGCTTTGGTATAGTCTTCTTGTAGTTTCTTCATCATGTAGCTGAGGTCGTCTTGGTCTTGTGCAATCACTACTTGATCGTCTGTAAAGCTTAACGTATATAGGTATTCGTTCGGTACCGGTACTCCTATGCCTTCGCATGTTCGTTTCCATGTAGTCAAGGCTTTTTCTTAGTATATTTTGAATAGGGTTGGAGATATGGAATAACCCTGCAGGAGGCTATTTGTTGTGTTGAAGTCTCCTATGATTCTTGTTCCTACTTTATTTTCTTTATACAGAGCTTTTGTAGCTTCTATGAGTTCCATCTGTATTTCTAATTTGTACATTGCCTTCCATAGTTCTGACCTTGTTACAGAGTAATACGCCTTTCTCAGGTCCACTAATTTCAAATGTATATCTCTTTTTTTTTGTTTTTTTTTTCTTTTCCAATAGTTGTTCCAGTGTGTATATGTGGTCTATGCATGATCTTCCTGCCGTGAAGCCTGCGTGATCCTCCTCGATTTTGCCTTTTATCGCGTGTTCTATCTTTTCTCGCAGTATCTTCCCATTTAGTCTTCCTATTGATGATATTACGCCCAAATTTAATATTATTATATTTAATTGCAGCAAATACTAGCCAAAAAGTCAAAACATCTAATGTTTCACAAAAAAGACGTAGTATTACTCCAAATAGGTCTGAGCAAGGTTCTTCGACAAAGAAACGAAAACTTAAGGTAAGTTGAGATTAATGTGTACATTTTTAGTTGTTTATTGTTCTTTATATTTACTAATATCAATCAATGACTTAACTAAAATTCAACCTGCTTTGTAAAAAAAACAGTACAATGAAATCGATCTAGGCTAGTTGGGTTTCAGTAGGTCGAAAATAAAATGTGTACATTTTAAACCACAATAAATATTATAATCCACAAGAAAAATGAATTTCCTGTAGGCCATAAATCTCAAAAAAACCATAGCATCCCGAAAAATAGTCAATCCACGTTTTGGGAACACGACTTTGTAAAGGCGCTTTAATAAGCAACAAGGAAGTGCCAAAGGTGATTTGAGAGGACGAAGAACAATATTTTCCACTGCTATTGAAAAGGAAATTGCTGACCATACTATCACCATGGAAGCTCATTTTTTTTTGGCCCGATCAGTAAATATTTACGAAAACTTGTATACGAAGTAGCTGATAGAAACAATATTAGCAATTTTAATAATGAAATCAAGGTGACAGGCTGGAAATGGGTCAGGGGCTTTTAAAGGTGAAATCCTCGAATATCATTACGAACTCCAGAAAATACTTCGTTGGCAAGGACTCAAGCTTTTAATAAACCAAATATATGTACCTATTTTACAGCATTAGCACATATATTAAACGAGTTTCAATATTTATGACATGAACGAGTCCGGTTTGACAACTGTGTAAAAGAGATCGCAGAAGATTTATGCTAGTAAAGGTCGCAAACAAGTTGGTGCTTTAAGTAGTGCAGAGCGCGGTCTACATGTTACGGTTGTATGTGCAATGAATACAATTAGAACATATATTCCTCCTGCTTTGATTTTCCTCGACAGAGAAAGAAAGACGAACCTACGATCGATGCACCTACTGGAAGTGTAGCCTTCGCTTAAGAAAAAGGATGGATGACTTCCGACATTTTCTGTCTCTGGCTGCAACATTTTTTTAAGTTATTCAAAGGCTTCGAAAACCAAACAAGTTTTGTTGTTACTCGATGGTCATGGTAGTCATAAAAGTTTTGAACCTCTCCAGTTTGCAAAACAAAACGTTTGTTGTGTTTTGTTTTCCTGCTCACTACTCTCATCACGTTCAACCCTTGGACGTAGGATTTTTTAGATCACTTCAAATTTACTACGGCCAAGAAATTCATTTATGGCTGCTACAGAATCCAGGTAAAACAGTTACCCAATTTAAAGTAGCCAATATCTTTAATAGAGCATATTTAAAAAGTGCTCTTCCATCAAATGCACTAAATGCATTTAAAAAGACAGGAATAGAACCGTTCAATCCAGATGTGTTCGAGGATTGGCAATTTTGCCGTCTATAACAACAGATAGAGAAAATTATGAACAAAACCCACTTCCAGGATGTTCTGATAAGAACTTACTACCGGAACATCGGAATAAAAATGTTTCTTCGATTGAAAGTTTATCAAAAGTCACTGATTGGAAATCAACATCAGCGTCAGTCCTAAACATCTCGGTCGAAGATATTTGTCCTCCTCCTTTAGCTGGAGTATCTGAAGTAACTCGGAAAAGGGGTAGATAACGGAGTAAAATAGGATATTTTAATTCAACGCCAGAAATTGATAATATAAAATAAAAAATTGCAGAAAAAGAAGCCAAAAAAAAAAGAAAACAAGACGCTAGAAAAGTTAAAAGGCAAGTTCGTGTTTCAACTACAAACAGTTCTGAAGACGATTGTCAATCTTCTTTTGAACAAGACGACTCAGACGATGCAGCTTGCATTTACTGTAACGAACTATTTTCGCATTCACGATCCAAAGAAAAATGGATTCGTTGTCAAGTGTGTTAGAATTGGTGTCACAATAAATGTGCAGACGTAAATCCTGGATGTAAACAATTTGTGCGAGAATTGTGCATGTAACTTTTTTCTTAAAAATACCTATTTGTAATATTATTTATCGTTTAGAATATCTTTTCGTTTAATAAAATAATTTGGTATTTACTTATTTTATACAAAATGCAACGGGTCCATCATGGGCGTATCAAAGGGTGCATCATGAGCGCATATATGCCCATGATGGACCATTAACAGGATTATAGAAAACTATGAATAACTTTTGTCATCTTAATTTTTATCAAAATTTGAAACATTTGCATATTATACAAATAACAAGACGTTATGTGGTCATATTTAAAGCCTGCTAAGTAAATAATTCACCATTCTGGCCTAACACCATCAGAAACGAAGATCGGCTACACCTGACCGAACAAAAGAGGGTACAAAATGAAATTAAGTCCAGAAAGTGGGGTTGGATCGGTCACACACTCCGAAAAAATAGTTCCGGTATCGCAAAGACTGCCCTAGAGTGGAATCCCCAAGGGAAAAGAAAAAGAGGTCGCCCAGTACAAACTTGGAGAAGATCCATCCATGGACGAGATAAGAGGCCAAGGAAAGTCTTGAAATGAGGTGAAGGCCTTAGCGCAAAATAGAACCCGATGGCGCGTTTTCACTGAAGCTCTATTCTCCACTTGGGAGTTCAAGAACCTTATATAAGTAAATAATTAAAATTATTATAGAGCTTTTTCCTTAAGGGGTCCATCATAACCACATTTCCCCTTAAATAAGGCAATTGGTTGCAGTAAGATCGAATTATTCCAGTATTACGTAAAAAACACAAAATTTTATGAGTAAAACTGTCATTTACTGCAAACTTACCAAGCACGATGAAATGATCAGAAGAACGACTCTACTTTTATATGTACATAACAATCTATGTTCCGGCAATTTCAGAGAAATACTCCTGTATTTAATGTTTAATTTCTATAAAATGTTAGAGGTAATGGATTTTAACAAGAGCTATGAGTCATGCCGATTCAGTACACAAGTTTACATGTTATTTACAAAGTAATAGCTCTTGTCGAAATCCATTACCTTTACTATTATGAATGATTTGTCTGTTTAATTAATACAAAGAGAAATAATATAAATAAAATTTTTTTGGAAGTTATAAAAATGTCTTATGGAGGCCATACACGTTAGGATTTGCATGATGGTTTTAACCTTGCATGCATAACCGACAGGCAAGCCCTAGCGTCTATGTGATAAAACTTTACAGTTATCGGTGCATGTAACGAGCGGCATAAAATTCATATTTTATGCCGCTCGGTTTTGCTTGCCTGCGAGCATACCCTAGCGTATGTGGCGTCCGGCGAGCTTGCCTGCCATAGTTCTCATAGCATCACATGTTTCAGGTAGTATTCGTCCCAAAGCCTGGGGTGATATGATAGCAGAATATTTCAAACACTCGTATGTTCTTCCTGTTGCAATAAATCTTAATGTTACTGCTAGTCTCCCATGTGCTGGTATTGCTTTCCTCATAACAGTATCTTGTCTTTGTATTAACGGAGTAGTCAATGATAATAGTTTCAAATAAAGTTTTTCATTCATTCGTAAATAATTTTTGTATTCTGTTGGTTTAAATCTCAATTCATTTATCAAATTAACGTGAGAGAAATGATTTCTTTTTAATAACCAGCGTTTAGACCATTCAGTGCGATCTCTCTTTTTTTCTTTTCTGAAGAATAAGTGTTAAGCTAAGTACAGCTATCACATCGTTGTCGTCCATTGTAGTTTGGTAGGTATATACCGCACGAAGTACCTTAGGCATCCTGCAAACACCGTCACGTAGCTTAACAGAAGAGTTAATGGCAAAACTGTGCATGCAAACCCTAACGTGTATGTGTAATATGGAACTCGGTTATACCTGTCGGTTATGCATGCAAGGTTAAAACAATCATGTAAATCCTAACGTGTATGGCCTCCATTAGAAATATAAAATTAATATAAAGGTAATAAAACAGGTACGCAGAATTATAATTTAGATAATCGATTATAATTACAAAAATTAGGACTAAGCATAATAACGTAAGCAAATCCAAAATAAAATACTGCATCGTGAATTTCTCGGGTACTCGAGTCTAATGATATTCGCGCAAATACTTCTAGACTGGTCGATTCTATTTATGTTTTATACGCACTCTAGCCAGAGTATCAGATTTGTGCCGTATCTATATCTACGCTAAATTTCAGTCTTGATATGTACATGCGTGTGTACACGCAACCCATGAAAAATATGATTGATTTAAATTTACTCATTTATTGCAAGATATTTAGAGAGAAGTTTAATTGTATAAACTGAGTATTAAAATGTTAGTTATTAATTAAATAAGAGATTTAGAGAGTTAGAAATAGTTTTATTAAATACTTTTTCCAATGCATTTTATACAGGCACGCGTGGGCATGTCGCCTAATGGTAGAGCCGTCCTTGATTTATTTGGTTTATTTTATAGAAAATCGGTGATAAGAAACAAAAGAAAGAAATTAACGACAAAAATAAAGAGAATAATTTTCGTCCAATATTACACGAAGATTTTCCACTCAAAAAGAGTTGTTTTGCGGAGAGAAACAATAGCACTATTAGACAAAAAAGAAAATTGTATGATCCAAATGATGTGGTTGAGATATGCCCAGAAATGATAACTAAGGAACCCAATTTTTATGAAAATCGGTAAGAATAGTGCCACTATTTAGTTTATGTGTTTATTATTTCACCGTTTTTCATTCGACCGTTAGGAATATTAGCTTAATTATAAACAAACTGTTGGGCAAAATTAACTGTCTATTCTTCTTCTTCTTCTTAGTCGTTAACCTGATGCATCGTGATGATCGATGTATCGTGATATCACGAAGCTATTAGCTAAATTTCCCAATGTTCCTCCACGTTTTTCTATCTTCTGCCATTCTAGCACATTCTCACAATGGAGCGCCAATGGTAGCAACAATATGGTCCGTGTATCGTGTGGGAGATCTACCTCTATTTCTTTTGCCTTCTACTTTTCCCTGGATGGTAAGTTTTTCAAGACCATTTCTTCGAAGCACATGTCCAAAATAGCTTATTATTTGTTCTGATATTTGTGTTCTTAGTCTTTTTTATGTTTAGCTGATCCAGTATGGACTCATTTGTTCTTCGGGCCACCCATGGTATTCTCAGCATTCGTCTCCAGCAGTACATCTCAAATACATCTATGTTCTTTTTGTCTTTCTCAGTAAGGGTCCAGCATTCCGATGCATAAGTAAAAACTGGAAAAACTAGATTTCTTACTACTCTCATTTTTGTATCGGTAGTTATTTCATGGTTTTCCAAATTTTTGTTAATTTTGCCATAGCGCTTTTTGCGATTGCTGACCGCCGCTTTATTTCTTCAGTACAGCCTCCTTTGTTGGTTATTAATGAGCCCAGATACACAAATTTATCTACAACAGCGATATTGTTTATCATGACCTTATGATTTTGATTGTTGTTAGCTCTGTCAATTATCATGATTCTCGTTTTATCTCTGTTTATTTTAAGGCCCATCGTTAAG
The DNA here is from genome assembly GCA_918026665.1 of Diabrotica balteata. Lineage (NCBI taxonomy): Eukaryota > Metazoa > Arthropoda > Insecta > Coleoptera > Chrysomelidae > Diabrotica > Diabrotica balteata. The sequence goes on from OU898277.1 coordinate 62,622,831, forward strand.
CTTACGTCTTCTATCCGTTGTAGCAAGTGAATCAATTCAGCTTCAGAACTAGCGAGGATAGTAGTATCATCTGCATATCTCAAGTTGCAAATCTTCTTCCCGCCAATGGTGATGCCACCATTCCAGTCCTCAGTAGCTTTCCGCATTATCCATTCACCATAGATGTTAAATAGAATTGGGCTTAGTATGCAACGTTGTCTCACGCCCTTTGTGACCCTGAAACTATCGGTTAGTTCCCCATTTATTCTAACTCTGGCATAATTGTTATTGTACAGGCTTTTAATTAGCAGTATCAGATGATTGGGGACTCCTATTTCAGACAAAACCTGCCACATTTTACTCTATTATCATTTTTGATGATTGTCTATTATCATTTTTAAAAACATTCAGGGATAATGATAATTTTGTGAACTTTTGACTCCAAATTTCTTACTAGTGTCCTCCCAAATGTAAGCAGCTCTACACTATTTCTAATGTTTTATCGTTTTGTGGAAACGGTAATTTATATTGGAACTTTTGCTAATTAGCATTGTTTTCGTTTTATCGATATTAAGGCTCATTCGGAAATTTCTGCTAGTCGATTCAATACGGAGAAAGAGTGTGTACCTACAATGTTCGAAAAATTTGTACTTGGAATGGCCGAAGTATGTTTGAAGAGGGAAGATCCACAACACTATCCAAGAAATGGAAATGTTAAAGATCGACATGGTGCAAATCAACGATATAAGATGGTCAGACTCTGAACCGTGCTGCGTAAGTGAACATATTTTGTATTACTCTGGAAACGAAGACCCACATTACTGAAATAGTGTAGCGGTGATTCTGAGCAAAAGCATTCAGCGTGCTTCCTCCGTCGAACAGTCATGCTGGTGAAGCTGCAGGGCAGGTCCACGCATCATCCAGGTTATACCAACATCATCCAAATTTACGCTCTGATATCATACAAGCTAGAAGAGAACACCGAAGAGTTCTACGCACTTGTGCAGAAGGCACTTATTTATAACAGAAACAACGCGCTTAGAAAGAACAATAGAACCCTTCAGAACTGCTGCAGGTAGAGTAAAATATGCCGTAATAATCGTCAATGCCCTTAAAGGATGAGGCACACGAATAAGAAGATTTAAATGCCAAAATTTGAAAACGCAGAATAGAAGATTTTGCCACTGCTAACACGTGGTTTAGACTTCCTCCAAGATAACTTTACACATGAAGTCACCTGCAACTTGGCATACCGCCATAATATTATCAGAAACGAAATAGACTTTATTCCCATTAATAAAAAGTTCAAGAACAGCTTGAATAGGTAGAAATTATAACAAAAATTATCAAGAGTAAACCAAAAGAGATTTTGGATTATTACACTCTGATAGACCCTGTACTTCGTCAGAACGTAAAGGATACAATAAGAGAAAAGCTAGAAACCAATATATAACAATAACAGAGTGTAGAATAAAAATCGAGATCATATAAAAATCATATATATATGTGATCATATAAACATCCACCAAAAAATTCGAGAAGCCACTGGTCAATACAAC